>CM033362.1:0-1498575 GCA_019395295.1 Osmanthus fragrans | reverse complement strand
ATCTAAAAATTTCCACCATATACACTTTCCCCCGTAGTTCTCATTTCGTCTCAACAAGAACTTCATCGAGGAGGTCATCCTTGAGATCAATTAGTTGCAGTCCTATGAGATCTCCTTGAAAAAGTGCAAGCAGAAGTCACATTCGATCATCTCGGAGGAGTGTCAACAGGAGCTCTGGTAGGGGGGTCCATCTCGGAGATTATGATGGACTTGGTCGGGTTGGTAGGTTTAGGTCTTTTGGGTTAGTCGTCAATCAAAATGTGGTGGTGGTCGATGACAGGGCAATGACAAAAGGCTGTAGGTTAAGGTTTCTGTATTGTGATGGGATGAATTAGTGGATATTGTGGTGATAGGAAATAGTGGTCGATGAGGAATTGGAACAGAGGCAGAGGAATGTAGGATGTCGGCAAGAGGCGGTGGATTGTAGCAATTCTGGATTTTGGGTTTGGGGAAAGGGGAAGGGAAAGGGGAATGAGAAGCGATTAGGCTGGTGTGGTAGTGTTGTTAGGCTGGGTTGATTTAATTACGTGATGGGTATGGGTTGGTTAATTTAGGGTTTAAAGTTTGGGCTTGTAGTGGGCTAGGTTATGTATGGTAAATTGGTCTGTATATATAGGTTGGTTGTATGTGGCTGTTTAAGAGTTTTTTAGAGTTGATTTGGAAAACAATAGGGTTTATTTTAGTTATTATTTGAGAAAATTACATAAATCCAGGTGTTTAAAGATCAAATTTCAAAAATAAAGGACCAAGTTTCATTCTTCAAAAATCAGATATCAATATAAATATCCACCCCCAACTCCAAACCCTAACCATTTCGTATTCTCCCTCCCCTTCTATCTTCTCTCTACTCTACGCTCGTCGGAGCACCACCGGGACCATTTCTTCTTCCTTCAAATCGGAGCTCCGAACAGAGAGGGCTGAATAGCAGAGATCTGGCTTTTGGCGACTGTATGCGAGGCGCGCTGCTCTCAGATTGAGCTGTCGGATCTGCACTCACACCGCCGTCGCGATGCCGCTACCTCTGACATCGGCGCCAATCGACGCCGTTGCAGGCGGTGGTGACCAGCTCCACTCCCAACAGCCTTTTTTCCGATCCGATGTGGTGGTATCCAAGACCTCCGATGCTGGTAATCCAAAAGAACTGTTATTTTTGTTGGTGGTGGATCTGGTGGTGGTGGTCTGACGGTGGCGGTGTGGTTTCTGATTTGTGTGGTGGTGCTGGAAATCGATGTTTTGAGATGGGTGGTGTGGTAGGGTGTGTGGCGATAATGTTGAGGTATTTTGTGGGGTTTTTTGGTTTTTGGAGTGGTGGTGGTGGTGGAGGTGTCGGCGATGGGTGTAATCGACGGTTGTGGTGTAGACGGTAACTATTTTGTGGTGGTGGTGGTACGGTGGAGGTACCTGTGGCAGTGGCGGTAATGTTCATGGCTATGGTTGTGGGTGAGACAGTGGTTGTGGTGGTGTGGTGTAGGTGGTGGCTACGACGGTCATTTTTTTGTTGGTGGTTGTGGTGGTGTGGTATAGGCGACGGTTGCGGGACGGTGATTTGTGACCAAGTATTGGTAGTGGATCGAAATCGAAATCGAGCTGTGACCATAAAATTTGATAATGTGACTAAAAAAATAATCCGTGACCAACAAATTTGAAAATATGTGACCGATCGATAAATTGTGACTTATAAAATTATTGATTTGTGATCTCGACATAATCCGTGACCTATAAAAATTTTGATTTGTGGCATCGAAATAATCTGTGACCTATAAATTTTTTGATTTGTAATCTATAAATTTTTTGATTTGTGACTTCAAAATAATTCATGACCAACAAATTTGAAAATATGTGATCAATCGATAAACTGTGACTTATAAAATTATTGATTTGTGACTTTGACATAATCCGTGACCTATAAAAATTTTGGTTTGTGATCTCGAAATAATTTGTGACCTATAAATTTTTTGATTTGTGATTTCAAAATAATTTATGACTAATAAATTTTTTGATTTGTGACTTCAAAATAATCTGTGACCTATAATTATGTAATTGTGACCATTGATTGTATAATTTTGACTTTATTATAATTAATTAATAAAATATTTTTAATTAAAAAATAAAAACCTGATTTTTGCATTTGGGCAACTTGAAACATGGAAATTAAAGTGTACATAGTTAATGCCTTACTTTTGAATTCTTCCCTTATTATTTGGTGATTACATGTATGTCTTTGGAGACTATAGGGGATTTGGGTCTTAATTTGAATCCAAAAGATTTTGGGCTTGTTATATTAGGTTTGCTATTTAGTGTTAGTGTATTGGAATTACAATAATTTTTAGGATGTGAGAATTTAGTTAAGTTGTTATTTTGTGTGTCGAAGATTTATTTCTTGGGCTGGTTTAGGTTTTGGAGACTTTAATGGATGCTTATGGGCCTGGGCAATTTTGAATGGGTGAATGGGATTGTATTATATTGTGGGCTTTGTGAATAGGTTAAGGATTAGCTGAAAGTGGGCTTGGCTTTTGGACATGAGGGTATAACTTGTAAATGGGCTGAGGTAATTATGGGTTGTGAGCAATTGGGCTATAAATTGTGATTTCTCTTTGTGGGGTAATTTTGTGTGAGCTATGTATGTAGCTTGATTTGCTTCCAATATGGAACTTGTGGATCATATTGATGGGTCATAGGGATGAGAGATACATGGGAGTGCAGACTATTGAGTTTTGGTTGCTCAAGTGCCGAACAAGAGTTTTGGATTATCAAAGGAGGATCATCTTTGAATTTTTTGGTGTACACTGTTTTGTGGGATTTCTTTCAACTACAATATCTTGGTTAGCAATATATTGCTGGATTTTTGATTGGTACATTGGCCTTTAGAGCTTTTGTCAGAACACGAGTTATGTGTTCGACTGAGTTCTCTCGATAGATACAACTCGCTGTTTGTCGGCACACTTCGTAAATTTCTTTTGAAAATTCTTCTTAGGGTATGAGCTCTTTGGAGTGTCTTTGGAGTGTTTTTTTAAGTGACTTTGGAGTAGTTCTTGGTTGTTTCTGCACTATTTGTTGTTCTTGGTCTCTCGTCGTCACTAATTTTCGTAGATGGTTGTTCTGATTTGGATTTCTTCTTCGTGGGCACAAGTATTGTCACCATCGCCAATTCATGATTGCAAATTGATGACAGCATCAATTTGAGAGGGGATGTCAATAAGATGAAAAAAATTACAGAGATAGTCAAAGATTACAGTTGACCTTTGTATTATCATTATAATTGTACCATATATAGATAGATTGTTTTTACCATATTTAATTTGATTTTGGTTCTATATAATGAGATAACCTCTCACATTAAGAGGCATCGAATTTTATAGAATATCATTGAGTATATTTAACAAATAGTATGCCCCAAGATACTATTTAAAGCATATGAGTATTTATAATCCAAGGCGAATCTAGAAAACTCGTTTTCATTGTAATTTGTCCAAGAAACGACAAACAAAAATCATGTTGCAATCATCATAACATATAATGGATATCTAATGCAACCAGCTAAAGAACCGATGGGCAGTGGATAACAATTTCATGTCTAGTGACTTGAATAAACTTGCTATTAATCCTAGATTCCCACAAATTCTCAAGCTGAAGTTATTATAGAATTTTGAAATATTTAATTAAATAAGATCATGACTATCTTCAATCTTCCACTTGCATGAGAAGTTATTACTGACAAACATAATGGCTATCGAGGAATTATCAACTTTGCAACATAATTAAAAACTTACACGATGAAAGATATAGCATAGGCATTCTGGCATGAACCGAATGTTTGAAGCTTCACCCCATATAAGAAGATATAGTCCAATGTAGAGAAGCTGCAATTGAGGCCATTTAAGCTGTGACTGATGCCTTTTAACATCCTCATCGCTGCAAACAAGAACATATAAAACAAGAATAATAAAAGAATATGTGACTACAACATCCGCATATAAGGTACAGTACAAAATCTACACATTAAGTACTCTAGATAGATAAGTTGATAATATAGTTACAAGCAGTAAACTTACTCCAAATTTCGTGAATAGTGTAAGTATTTGCACCATGACCGATAATTTTTGAATAGTTTGTCCATCAATCGTCGAATTGTAAAGTCATTCAATAGTGGCTCCTTCATCAATGTTCATAATATATGAGGAGAACAAGGAAAAAAGAATGATTCACATAAAAGAACAGAAAATTCTACGATAAAAGAGAAACAATATATTTTCTAATAAAGTTGACTCTGTCAAGAAAAAAAAGAAAAGAACTTACTTGTCCGTACTCTTGAATATCCTTTTTCCTTGAATCCATATTGGCAAGTAGCAATATCAAGTGCTCTCTCTGATTTGCCACATTTCCTTTCTTCAATACCCAAGTGTTGGAAAATAGGACAGTTACAAAAAAGTGAGTCACTTTGCTCATCAACATCCCAAAAACAAAAAGAATGAATAAAAAATTAAGTTGCACGATAGTCAATAAAATTAATGAATAAACTTGCTGTGAAAAGGCAAGAAAAAAAGGTTTTAGGTTGCTGATTAGTGTATTTAGTACACTTATTTGGGCCTTTAAATTAGCGTATTTATTGATTATTTTGATGAATTATGGCTTAATTCTATGTATATTATGTTCATCAGGTACAAATCGACATAAATGACAGAATTGGAGAAAATGTGTGAAAATGTCTCAATTGTAAGAGATCCAAAGTTCGGGGACTAAAGTACAAATACTTAAAAGTTGTGTTGAACCTTACGATGAAGATTCGAGAGTGCCAGAGGTCAATTGGGTGAGAAAATAAGTCAAAGGGGTAAAATATATTCAAAGTTCTCTCACATCAATTTCCAACAAAAAAAGTTATATTCGAAATTTTTAGCCACATATTGAGGCTCATGTTTGGCATAGTAAACATTTTAATTGAAAAATGATATTTATAGAAGAATTGTATCTCTTAAGTTAGCTCAGTGCACTTTGAATCGTCTCAATGAAATATTGGGCGAGCAAGATATGACAAAAATAGTCGTGACTCTTTGTGATATAACTAGGCTCGCGCTAGACACCTTATGCAAGCGACTGAACCCAAATTCAGCCTTAGAGTCGCGCACCTCACACTATTCTAGGTGTGTGCCTAGAAGAAATCAAGGGGAGAAATTTTTGTTTTGTTTTCTTGATTCGGTAAGTTTTGGTATTTGATTTTTTGCATCCTTTATAACCTAAGGAACGTCCAGAATGTGGAGAACCTTGTTTTTATCATTGAAGAAGTTTAGAAAGAGGCGAAATGTATATAAAAACTCCAACTTTAAAGGTACTGAGCACTAAATTAGTAAATCCATGCTCTAAGTTTGTAATATTTTTTATCTTTTGTGATGATGATGTTTCCTTCTTAAAACACCTAATGAACTTGGGCTGTGTTCACCAGTTCTTGTCCAAACAATAAAGATTCAGTTTAAGGCAATCACTCTATTTATTTGTTCGCATCTACAACTCGATTATGTGTGTGTTTTATGCAAATAAAATGAGAAATTATTTAAACGGAAGTCTCCTAATTTTCATGCAATGCCATTTTGTTTGTGTGCATAACACAAATCCTTGTGAGTAAATTATCAATGGAAATGTTTACCTTTAACATGCTTGAAATTCCAGTATATGCTGTGTAGTTTTTATGCATTTTCTCACGCTTCCTGGACAATTTTTTTGTTTTCCATTTTGTTAGGCATCTGGCAATAGGCATGCTGATGTGCGAAATGTATTCCAACTGTAGTTTTTCTTGTGAAAAGAAATATAGTAACACCACTTCTCTTAGGATGCCTTATATAGATAATATGTAGAATTGTACCTTGAAGATTGAAGTGCAAGAAATTAAATTTTTGAGTTCTACATCTATCTCTTTGTTTCGGATGATGCCTTTTTATATATTTTTGTATAATTTTAATATAATAATGTTAGGCTAAACCTCTTATGTATTGAATGAATGATGACACCTTTTAATTGATATTTCTAATTCAAGACTTGAGTATTTTAGTTAATTCTTGTGTTCTTGATGAAATATGCATTATTATTGTATTGTTTGAATGCTTGATCACCATTTAGATAAGTAGTTGCTTACCATAGTGTTGGGAAACTCACAATAGGTTAGAACATTGCATATTTGACACATGGACAAATATGTGTTAGGAATAACATTTATGGTGTGTGCAATCTAGGTAAATAATCGTGTGATTGAATTCATCTCTTTGCATATGAATTCAAACTAGGAATAAGGTCGGGTCGTGCTTAGGATATGTTTAATTTATCTTGAAAAAGAAGGTTAAACATGACTAGATTATCGATTGTCATAAATACTTGAAGAATACTAACTTACATGATTCGAGAATTGGAAATAAAGATCAATAGGTTGATTCTGAATTCCAATACATTCATCACATTATTTGATAAAAACTATATCTTTATATAGTCATAATTAATCTAGATACAACAAAAATCAATTCTTTTGTGTTACAATCATCAAATTTAGTAGAAACTAGTAACTATAATTACAATTATTTTGTATGACAATACTCTTAAATCGCTAAATCTATTACTTGTCAATGATTTCATATGCTTACGAGTTTTGTCCAAACAGTTGTGTTTATGCATTGTTAGGGACGAAAATAGGAAAAGGGAGAGTACGGTGAGACATTGGTTTACTTAAACATTATATTTACATACATTTGGGTCTATTCCAACTACTCCTCTAAAATGGAAGGATTAGAATTAAGAAAAATTGGCTCATTTGCCTAACTTTTTTTTCGCTCTCTTCCATTCTTACCATACAGGAGACGGATTCCCTTAGTATATTCTCTCTTCCATTTCTAATTTCTATGTTAATCCTCTCTCCTGAATGGAGCCAAAAGGGTAAATACACTTTATATGTTGGTATTTGATCCAAAAAGTGATTGTGGGCCATTAAATCATGGCATCCGTAGTGAATATTTAACTCGAACTAGGTCTTAAGCAATAGGTTAAGATGACATCTTTATATGTGACACTCTTTCATGGCTGCATATTAATAGTCAGCACATGAGAATATGCGAGCCGTATAAGGAATAAACTACTACAAGGCTAATTATATGTTAGTCACGTGTATCATATGTCAAGTTATAAACGAAAGAAATTAACTAGTCAACAAACAATTTTGATGGTTGTCCTTGGTAGCAACTCACGTTGCATGTGTCGAGTAATAAAGTAAGGTAATGAACTAATCATACTTGGATAAATAATCCTTCTAGTGTGACATGTGTGCAACATGCGTAAAAGTTAACTGTTCACAAATCTGATCTAAATTAGCCTGAGATAAGTGTTAGATGTCCTAGACAAGTAGAAAATCTTGTGCTATATTCCGGTCTTCAAATAGATGAAACAAATAATATAGTACTTTTGTTCAAGAATGAAAAGGTGTCCCGCGACAAAATTACAGAAAGAAGAGAAAAAACTGAACAAGGGAAGAAACACTCTGGGTGCTGTAAAACTTGCCTGAAAACCAAAGCGTAAAGCAAGCCATTCAAGAATATCAGTAACTGATCTATTATTCCCTTCGGGCGTTTGAAATGGAGGAAGATTATCCACATCACGAATAGCTTGAAGTGCTGCTTTAATCTGATCAAGAAAAAAGGGAAAATAACTGTAAGAGAGAAAACATAGACTAGTAGACACCAAATATTAGGTGTATGATATCTTCATAGCTAGACAACCTCCGGAAGCTCCATAATTGCCGGTTTAACCCCATAGGCATACAGAGGAAGAATGTTGTAGTGCTCGAGTTGCTCTCTTTTCTCCTCAACATCTTTGGCAATACTTTTCGTCTGCATTTGGCGAATTTTTTGAATTCAACAACTCCAAAATAGAATATACGCCAAGTATGAAAAAGCAATATGAATCAGACCTCTTCATCTATCACTTGTGGAGGTACTACCGCCCTTAGCACATCATACAGCACGTTTGCAATCTGATAGATCTTAGTCATCTCCTCTCTACAGAAACACACAAAAAAGAACTGATAAATCAAGCAGGAAATGGTCAAAGTTGGCTCCAACATTAACTTTGTTATCAAATTAAGCCTCACGGTTTTTTCGTATATTGGCCCTCTCTAATATTTCTTCTGTAGAACATTTGATAATATTTCTGGATTTCCATAGGATCATTTGCTGCAAGTATGCGTTCTGTCTCTTCTTCTTCCTGCAATCATAAAAAATTGAAGTATGATTTCATCTTTCAGTATTTTCAAAAAATGAATAAATTTTGAAGTATTACTTCCTAAACAAGGCTTTGATTGGAAATAAAAACCACGTATACATGTAGAAGATAATATTTAAATGATATACATTTGACCCTATCTGAAAGCTTAAACTTTTAGATCAAGTGGTTTGGTAGTTTTATTAGAGGAATTATTTTAACGCATCAATATTAGTCTTAACATGGAAGTACCTCAAGCAACAAAGATCAAATGCCAAAATCTTGAGAAAGTATTACCCATTAGAAAGCCAAAAAGACTGTAAAAGCAAAAAAAAAATATTAATAATGAAAACTATCATGTCTACCACTAGAAGCCTGTGGAGTAGGTATGTCTTAAACTGTCGAACGCCCCGCCCACTTGAGTATTCATCCATCCTGTGAGCTTTCTCAAATGCATGGAAGCGGCCTGATCCAAACATTTAAAAAGACAGAGAACTGGATAATTATTTAAACAAGATAAGTCGGGAATAACAAATGAGAACCATTGATAAAAGAAATCACTTTTTCAAGGTTCATGGATTTACATATAACAAATGACATGAGGACCTTAATAAATGGAAATCTGACATCGAACTATGTGATCTGCACCGTTCCTACATAAAAGTACAATTTACCAGTGGCCAACATATACAGCACCTGAACTGCTAATTCATCGAGTTAGACCTCCAGATGGTGTATCGAATTTCTAAACTAATAAAGACGAAATTTTGTTCGCTTAAAGAACATAGACACTTCCAGTTCTAAACATTTCATACCTTGAAACTTCAACAACCTTCCTTAGAATTCTCAATAAGAAAGTCGAGATTAACAAATTGCGCCGAATGCAAATAATTAACAACTTATTACTATTCTTATCCTCTCTGAATTCAATTAAAACCCCTAAATTAATGATAACTGCAAATCTTACATAGATAAGCAACTCTGGGATTCTCGGGCTCAATTTCATTGGCCACACGGAGGATGGGGGCAATCGACGCTAGGGACGATGGCACAAGCTCACTGTCCACGGCTTCGCCGTCCATCATAGTGGGGGTTCTCGTAAATGTCCTCGAAAGTGACCGAGGTGGGCCAAAATCATTCTTACTCGAACTCGCCATAACACTACCCTACAAGCACTACCCCAATGCAGATTACAATCCTTTTCCTTCTGGGTTTTCCGTTCAAATTCAATGCTTAAGAAAACGTAATACATTAGTGTATCTATATATATATATATATATATAAATGTAAAGGTGGAGGGAGATGCTTTGGAGAAGAAGTGGGGCAAGTGTTTTTCTTTCCCCTTTTTCGGTTTCTCTAGGAAGAAGAAAAGAATGTGGTGGAGTCTGGTTTATGGGATGCTTTAGCTTTGCTTTACTGAATTTGGTGAGTGATTACTTTGTGATTTATTGTAAAGAAATGAGGACACTTTTGTTCATCAGTACTTTTTTGTCAATTCTAATGACAAATCGGAACTCCACTTTGCTTTGCTTTGCTTCGTCTGGGAGACTTTGACGATTCTTTGAAGAAGAACAATGGAATAAATGTATCACATGCATTATGGCATGTATTATCACATACTCATATGGGATATGTGGGTCTCATCTGAATAAAAAAATATTTTTCTCAGGACCGATCTTACCTTGAGGGAGAAGAGGCGCCCGCCTCAGGCCCACAAAAATCGAGGGCCCAATTTTTTTTTTTTTTTTTTTAAAAACCCGTATAAGGAACACAAAAAATGGGAGTTAATTGTTTCAACAATCACTGTATTTTGCAACATGTCACGTTTCGCTAACCGAACTTCAGGTTGCACCCAATCGGTCACTGAACTTTGGACAAAATGCACTCCGTCACTCACCGTCTTTTTTCCGTCCACACCGTTTGCTTACGTGGAGGACGGAGTTGTAATTTGGCAGTTAAATTACTCACAATGGACGGACTCAGCTGCCAACTGGATAAGTAAAACACCCCAACCCCCCCCCCAAACAAGCTGCACCCATTTTGATATCGATATAGTTTGGGATGAACCCTAGCTTATCCAAAAACGCGCGAAATTGAAGGCTCGAAGAGCGATTTCAATACACGCTTAGTTGGGTAACCTCCTACCGACACTGCATCATCGCCGAAGGACCCACCCCGACCACGAATGTTGGTGTTTTCAACACTCGCACATGGAGGGTCCACACGAGGATAAAGCACAGCATTTTCTTTTCCTTTCTTCAAAAATGTTGGTCGTTATTCGACAATGTTGGGTGGCTTTAATGCTTTATGCTTGTGTACATCTTCCTTTGCTTTTGTCAAGATGGTTGGTCGTTCTTCTATTTGTATTATGTTTGTCTACTTATTATTAGTGTCTACTTGTTTATTTCTGGCTGAAGTTTTTTTGTGAAAAACTGAGCACTACTGAACTACTACTACATTTTGAAATGAGATTGACGAGCATAGTCAGTTCCACCTATTTCTTCGTTAGCAAAATAGTTAAATACCGAATGCAGATGCACTTATTCAATCTGTGGTAGATTGTTTTCGTTGCAGTAATTTATCTTTTTGGCATGCTTACCCACCGTCTTCCTACCCTAGATTGTGTTGTTGAACTTTTTCAATGTATTGTTTCTGTGGCAGATACGAACGACGAATCTGAATTTAATGATTTCGATAATGACATTTTGGCCAGTGAAGATGATAGGTTGTTCGATGATAATGTGACGGATGGAATAGAGGTAGGATGTGATGGGGCAACTGAACGAGATAATCCTGCTGAAGTTGGACAAGACGAATTTGAGGAATTCGATTTGGAATGTCCATCATCGGAAGAATTGTTGTCCGACATGTCATCTGATGATGAGGCTGGGTATCGATTTTCAGAGTTTATGGCTGAAAAGGATATGCGGGATCCACATCTCCATGTTGGTCAGTTATTCAGTTCTGTACAAGAATTTAGGAAGGCAGTCCGAAGTTATGGTGCTGTTAATGGATATAATGTGAAGTGTAAGGTGAATGACGGAAATAGAGTTCATGTTATTTGTAAATCAGATTGCCAATGGAGAATATGGGCATCTAAGGTGAATAACTCTGCGACGATCCAAGTGAAGTCGTATACGCCTCAACACACATGTAGTAGGGATCAATACAATCGTCATTGTAACTATATTTTCATAGTCAACCGGTACATTGAGCCGTTTAAGGCAGATCCCGAGTGGAAAACGAAAAGTATGCAGGCAACTGTGAAGGAGGACTTGAAAATAAATATTACTCGAAATGTAGCGTGGAAAGCGAGAAGATATGCGAAACAATTGATTAACGAGAGTATAGAAGAGCAGTTTATGTCACTAAGGTCGTATACGGCTGAGGTATTGAGGACCAATCCAGGATCCACAGTCATGATAGCACTTAGTGGGCAGGTATTCCAAGGTATATATATGTTTCAGTGCTTGCAAATCAGGGTTTCGACATGGGTGCAGAAAAGTCACAGGGGTAGACAGTTGCCATCTCCGGATTTAAAGGTAAGACTTTAAAGGACTTACTTTGGCGGGCAGCTAAGTCAATGACAGTGGCCGACTTCAAACATTGGATGCAACAACTTCGACAGCTTAGTGACGCCGTTTATAAATGGTTGATGGAGAGGCATCCGTCGGAGTGGAGTAAATCTCATTTCAAGACACATTCGAGATGCGATATTCTTTTAAACAACTTGTGCGAAGTTTTCAACAAGATGTTGATTGATGACAGGGAGAAGTTTATTATGTCTATGCTGAAAGATATGCAGTTGGGATTCATGACCAGAATTGAGAAGCGTCGAACTAAGATGAGGACATGTGAAGGACGACTATGCCCCAGAATTAAAAAAAGGCTTGTCAAGTTAGCTGAGATGTCAAATGAATGCTCGTTGCATTTCTCTGGAGGCCCTAAATGGCAAGTGGACTGTAGGTCAGATTCTTACGTCGTTGACTTGGAAGAACGGAGTTGCGCATGTAGGAGGTGGGACCTGACAGGAATACCGTGTAGCCATGCGTTGGCCGTTATACGAGAATGTAGAAACGATCCTGAGGATTATGTAGACCAATGCTATACGGTGAACACATATATGAGATGCTATGATAATATTATGAATCCAATTAATGGAATTCGATTGTGGCCCCAGTTGGACAGTCTTCCAATCATGCCACCGTCATGGACGACTCCGCAACGGGGAAGAAAACAAAAGAAAAGAAGGCGGCAATCTGATGAAGACGTTATTGCAAGCTCTCATGGTAAATCACACATCAAGCAAAAAGGTAGAGTGACAATGACATGTTCAATCTGTGGCCTAAAGGGTCACAACAAAAGATACCACTCTAGACCTGATGCACCGACTGACGTAAGTATGTTTTGCCATGTTTTTTCAATAATTTGAGTTGGAATGTGGTGTTTAAATATTTTTCTCCCTTCCCCAGAACTGGTATGATGCACATTTGGAGCCCATCAATACGGGAAGGGATCGGTCGGAGGACCAATCCAGGAGACATGTAAGTACTTGTAATGCCTAGTTGTGGATAATTTCTTTTCGTGAGGCATTGGGTGGTGCACAGCCTGCTGTCAGTTGTGATTGTGGCTGTAGGCTTATGAGATGGAAAATAGGGTGTTGGTGAAAGTTATATAGATCTAGCTATGCAATAGGAAATGCGGCACCCCTTGAAATAATTCATGCATATGTCTTGAAATTAGACCAATGGTTGACACTTTAGGTGTAGTGGCTGGGGTAGGGGTTCAACAAATTATTTGATTTGATTTTACTTGGATTTATGTCTACAGCACAATCAACTTTTTTGTTTTAAATTCAGTTATTTGGCTTTATTGCATATTTGCTGAGGTTGCTAATTTTCATTGATAGGGAAAACTGGTTCCAAACCGAGGGAATGGATCTAGGTCGAGCCAAACGCATGATGAAGCTCCTGATTTTCAGTTCATGCCCACTCCCGGCCTCCAACATAAAAGTCGAACACAGAATCTGGATGACAGGCCAGCCCCGTGTGTTCCTGATGGTGGAGCTTCTTTGACGGAGCAGATTGCTCTTCAGGAAGTGGACGATAGACGTAATGTGGGTACATCAGCTTTGTGAAGGCTACATGTACCGGTCTAAGATGTTCCTGTGGATGTTTTTGTGATGGATGTGCTGCTGGTTTTGTGTGACACATACGACAGGCAGTTGGGTAGTTTAATGCTGATTTTGTAATGTCACATTGCCACCTAGAGTAGGTGTTTTTGGAAAGTGCAATATATTAGGTGATTTTGTAAAGTGCAGTATATTAGGTGATGGAAATGTTTAGGCAGATTTGCTGTGTTAATATCAAGTTCTGCAGTGTAGTTGTGGCCATGTCTAGGCTGATTTTGCTGTGTTAATTAATATCACAGAATACCGTATAGTGATGGCCTTTGTTTAGGCTGATTTTGTAATGTCAACTACCTTGCTGTGTTAATATAAAGTTCTGTTGACAGGAATACAGTTTTTTTCCCTTCAGTTAATGTCCTATACTCTTCAACCTGTACAATGGAATATTCATAAACCTATCTACGTTTTTCTGGGAGATTTCTTCACCAGTGCAGCAAAATAATGCAAGTCTGTTCTGCAGTTGGGACTGGGATTTCCAAATGCTGAAAATGAGCCAAGAAAATTTGATTCTCATAGGTGTAGGCTAATTTAGCCGAACCAAGTAAAATTGCTTTGTCTCTTATCGTAAATGCTAGTAATAATCAGTCTAGAGAAGAACTCTGATACAGGTTGGTCACATTTTTAAACAAGCAGGCGTAGAGAATTATAAATAAACAACATGCTGAATGAGAAGTGGACATTGATTTGCAAGACTTAACAATTACAAATAAACATCGTGCTGTCATTCATGAGTTCTAAACCAACAACACGAGTTCTAAACCCCAAATACATTACATTATACATCCCGAAATTTGTATTTCTTCTCTACTCTTGTCCCGGTTGTTTCTCATTCGCATCCACATCTCCTTGACCCTTGCGGAACGTAATGTTGATGGATATCTCGACATTCGATTGTTCCGTAATTCGGGTGCTGCAAGTCTTGAACAAACCCGACAGATTTTTTTTCGACTGTGTACAACCGCATCTTGGTTCCCGTTCATCTTTAACACCACTTGATTGACCCTCATTTTGTAATGGTCCACGTTTGTCGGGCAAACTAGAGCTCCACTCGAAAAACCCACAGTCTCTAGTGCAACAAAAAAAAATAGGCGACCAACGTTTGCAGTCTTTTCTACCTCCATCCATTTTATAAAGCCATCTGCACAATCTGGACATCGCTGCTTCTTTGGGCATGCCCACAATCGGTGCCCTGGCAGTCTACAACTGTGGCAAATCCCCTTATTCTTTCCTAACAAACATAAATAACTCAATTAATATTGCGGTGGATACGAGTTCACAAACATAAGCAAAACCAGCAAATAACCGTAAATAAACCAGCAGAGAGAAAGTAGTGCTACTCTTGAACTCTTACACAACACCAATCTCTTCCAGCAACAACAACGAAACTAAACCATTAACACTTACACTTCGACCAAAACAAACCAGCAGAGAGAAAAGCATTGACATTACCGTACAAAAAAGGTGCGAAAAAATTTAGATTTACCTCCATTTGCTTTCTCCATTGCAACGGTAACAAGAATCACCAATGAAAGGCCTTCGATTTCACAGCAAATTTGATTTGGGGATAGCAGTCGAACGATTTGGGGTTAGGGTTCGCTCAAATTGGGGGTTTGAAGATCAAATTGCTATTTATGCATATATATTTTCTTCCCCCCACGCTTTCATTATAAGAAGCGTGTTTCACTTATCCAGTTGGCAGCTGAGTCAATCAATTGAGAGTAATTTAACTGCCAACTGGCAACTCCGTCCTCCACGTAGGCAAAGTTTTGGAAGGAATGAAGATGGTGAGTGACGGAATGCATTTTGTCCAAAGTTCAGTGACCGATTGGGTGCAACTTAAAGTTCGGTTAGCGAAACGTGACATGTTGCAAAGTACAGTGACTGTTGAAACAATTAACTCCAAAAAAGGGTTTCTTTCTTTCTTCTCCAATCTCCACCCACGAACGGCGACCGCGACCTGTCAACTGTCCAGTCTCTCCTTCCTTTCCAGTTTCCACCGGCGACTTGCGAGCTCCTCCTCCAACTCCAAGAGTCTCTGCTCTAGCCTCCATGAAAAGTCGACCAAGGTGACAAGGTCCGTTCTGTTTTTTCAATTTTTTGCTGGATTTTGGGCGGTTTTGGTGAAAAGTGTGGATTGGGTATTAATTTTCTTTCTTGGCTGTGATTTGTGAAATGTGTGGATTTTCTTTCTTGTTGAAGTTCTGATTCTTTTCTAGTTTAGCATATTTCTTGGCTGTGAAATGTTTTTGGTTTGTTCCAAGTTGTAACTCTTTAGTCTTTGGTTTCTATAGTTTTGCATCATTTAATTATGGTTTTTTCTAAACGGTATTAATTTTGATTTCTTAGTTGGCTTTTTGACATTGATAATCTGAATATTAGCATTCTCAGTTTTTATATCATGTGACTTCAGTTCCTTAACTTCCTTAGATAATGAATACTAAAAACGTAGCTTTTTTTTGCAGTCTTGTACAGAGGCTTTCATGAACTGCAAATCTACAATCCAGAGTCTTCAATGAAATTAGCTTGTCTTTCTACAATCAACGAAATGCTTGATCCTGTAAGATGTCTATTTCCTAGTTCATGAAAAACTTTGGAATTTGTGATGTCTTTTCATATTAACTAGATTGCACTTCCATATCATACAAAAATAATGTTGGTAACTTCATCAATTCATGCTTTCGGCTCGCAGAGTTTCTATTTCAGAGTTAATAGTAATTGAAAAATTGTTGGAGCTCTCTCTTTTGCATCTCTGAACTGTTTATTGGGGGAACAAGTGGGGCGTGAGTTTTTATTGCTCAAGTTTAAGTGCATTTTCCCTTAAAAAGGAAATTCGTAACTTTGTTTCTTCATATAAGTTCATTGGAAAATTAGTCGTGCTTTCTCCCTCAGTAAAGAAGTTGCAGGGATTCTACTAACTACTAAGGCCTACAATTTTACTTCAACCTATTTTGTCCCTTCTGAACTGCCATCTTGGGTCTTAAGATAGGCTGATAGTCTGATTAATGTTTCATTGGAGTTCACTTTTATGTATGTTACATAATGATCAGTGTAGTTGTTGTAGCTTAATTGTAATTTGAGAGGGAAATATTTATATTGATGGTTAATAAAAAATGTAAAGAAACAATGGACAATAATTTGTGCTCCAAAAGTACGTACTATGGGTTTCAGTGGATGTTTGTTCGATTATTTGGGCTGTCAAAGGTGTTTTCAACAAAACTAACACCTCTAAGTTGAATCAGTAGGTAACTTCATCAATTCATGTTTTCGGCTCATAGAGTTTCTATTTCAGAGTTAATAGTAATTGGAAAAATCTTGGAGCTCTCTCTTTTGCCTCTCTGAACTCTCTTGGGAGGGGATAGGAGGCAGAGGATTTTGCAGACATGATTACATTTTTTTTCTGTCACTTTAGTTTGATATTATCAAAGTATGATCCAAATTTTCACTATGGTTTCTATATTATTGTCACCATTGAATATGATCCAAATTTTCACTATGGTTTCTTTCTATCACTTCTTTTAGATCATTTGTTCTCTAAATAAAGGGCTTATTCATTGTAATTTATTTCAGGCTCGTGAGTTGTGACGGTGGAATTTTCTAAGGTCTGATTCCATAGTTTTCGTGAAATTCTATTTCTCAGGTAAATAATGGCTTGCCCTATCTTTTTATTGAAGAGATTGCAAATGTTTGAAACCTTGTCGGCTTATATAATTGTGGTCTGGTCGGCGTATATGATTTATTATTGTAGAATCAACAATTGCACAGGCGCACGTTGATGTAGTAATTATATTGAAAACTCTAATTCTGAGATGATTGAGATATTTTGTAAAATTTTTTAGGTTAATCATTGAGCATTAGATACACCGTTAAAATTTGCATTTACGTTGATTTGGGGCCTAGGGGCCTAATTTCTGGACTTCACCTCAGGCCCCATCAAACACAGAACCGACTCTGATTTCTCCCGGTGTGTGAGGTAACTCATGTGGTAGATATAGGCAAACCCTAATTTTTAACACATTATTAATTTAGTAGGTTAGTGACAAAGTTAATATGGATAAATTTAAGATAATACATAAATTATTGATAACTTATCAAGAATTAATTTGATGAACAGCAAAATAGGACTACAGATCTTGACTCGTTTATAACTTACCTTTGCTAGCCAATTTTTTTTTAATAAATGGATCTTCAAAATTCAATTACTTTGCAGTTTTTACTATATTATTATTTGTTCATTTAAGTTTAAGAACAGTTTTGTTATTTCAAGAGCAAAAGATTGAAGAATTTAGCCGACGAAAAAAAAAAAAGGAGAGAGAGCGAGAGAGAAAGAAGCCTAACTTTAACTAATAAGGTTGTATAATATAAAGTGTCATGATAATTGATTACCTCATTTCATTTTTATTACTTCTCTAGTAAAAATGTGTTTCGAGCTAATCCATTCGAGTCTCAATATTTAAAATATTGAGGAAATCATAAACTATTTTGGTGATTTCAAGATTGTTCTAAACTATTTCATAAAAAAGAGAAATTGAAATCGAAAGTTGTATACATCTAAACCTTGAAAAAAAAGATTTGAAAAATGACAAGATTGAGATTCAAAGGCAGGTGACAAATCGATGTACTCGAAATTGAAGATTTGTGTCTGGACTTTGAAGGATGGTCAAATGTGTTTGAAAAGGATGACATGTACAACAATTAATGATTCTCTTGATTAGCTACTCCATTACATACTATCCAACGATGGGGTTGAGGGTTGGATAATGAGTATTTTATTTATTTATTTTCATTGGAAGAAAAACAACAGTGCCATACGAAAAGCATTGGAAAAGTATCGTGTGACCTTATAAAGTGAAAATATTAAAAATATGCTTTTAGCTCGACCCATCTTACTAATGAGAAATTCAACTCGGACGGGCCATGGGAGATAGGAATTTCAGCCAAGGTCAGAAAAAAATAATGAAAGTAAAAAATGTTTTCCTAGCTCGAGTAGGAATCAACTTAACTAGTTATTTTAACTGAACATATAAAACTTTATCTAGCCCATAAAAAAAGAGATTTTTAGTAGATTTTGATAAATGTTGATAAATATATACTTAGATAAAATAATTGATAAAATATAGGTCTCACAAAATCTAGGATTAAAAATGAGTTTTAAGAAATCGAGGCAAAACTTGGGCTTAAACTATGCCAAACGGTCGTTAATGTCTTAGCCCATTAATTTGGATTAGTCAAGTAACAATGGATAAGGCACTTTGGGCTTGATTGCCACTTGGTACTCTCAACATTTTGAAGTTAGTGGGAAATTAACTTAAATAGCACTAAAATAAGACCAGTATCGTTTGTAATACCTTTCTTGCTTTTACATATTCACATCTTAAATTTTTTAGCATTTTTCTGGTGAGAGACTTCCCACACTCCCTTATCCCTGTGTTAGCCGCCTTCTATTTTATTTTTATTTTTATTGAGAGAGATTATTTACAAATATTTTAGGTTAACTTCCACTTGCAAAATCATCTTTCTATATTACAAAAACCAACAATTTTTACAATGCTTCAAGGCATTACCTTGTATGAGAATTCCAAGCAGATGGCCAAAATTAATTCTGTGAACCTTGTTATACATGCATATCTTCAAGAAATTGAATATGAAAAATGAGCTCGGCCTTTCAATGACCCTTATTACTCAACAATACGAGTATCATAGTTGAGTTGATGTGCAAGTTGTTAAGGGATAAAATTCAACATCGATTAAAAATAAAAATATAGATCAATTTATAAAGATTTGACCTTTTAAGATAGAACTTCAAATCTTAATATGGTTACAGATCCCATTAAATTTTAATGAGCAAAAGAGCCTTCTATTCTATTATATGATAACAACAACGCCGGAAACAGGGGAAAGGAGAAATTCAATCTGATAAAGACTCAAAAAACGAGGATTTCGAGATGGTTCTGCTCAAACGAACAACCATCTTACAAGACATGTTAATAGGATAAAATCTCACATCGATTAAAGATGAAAATATTGATCAATTTATAAGGGTTTGAACTACTCTTCTTTAAAAAGTTGACATTTTTAAGATGAAACCTTAAATCTTAATACAAGCAAAAAATGGGGTTCGATGATGCAAAAAAGATTGTTTTGACTTAACAATAAAATCCAATAAAAAATTGCTATGCTTGCTATTGTAATGGATCATGAGTTAATAAAGAAGTAGACGTTACCTTCATCACAAGTTGTAAAAATTTTTAATCAACCCTTGAAGAAAGGACTATATATTGTCAACATATTTACAAAGAATTGAAAAGACTAATCGAACAAATGTCTATAAATAATGTAACAATAACATGTTAATTTGAACTTTTACAATCTGTACATTGATGCTTTTGTAGCTTTTTCACTCGACCACATATAAAAGGGAATATCTAGACCTAGTTTTGGAGGTTGGGCAATCAAGAGAACATAGAAGAAATCAGAAACCATTGTTGGAAATTCTCTGGACTACTGGGGCGAATTCTGGACGGCTGGATGCAATTGTTGAAGAAGTGAACATTAAGAATTGAAGAATCAATGGAGGAGAACGTGAAGAATCGAGGGGGAATACCTTCGAACAGTTTTTTTCTCTCTTTACTCTATGTTTTCTATTACAAATCATATGGATATTAGAAATTTACTTATGAGCTAATTCTTTAGATCTAGGGTTTGATATGTTTTGATGCTTATTTAATTATCTCCTTTGAATTTTCTGTTGATTTATTTATGTTATTGTGTTTAATACATTCAATTACCTGATCAATAATTGGATGATTTGATGCTTGAATTTTGACGCTCGAGAGAGGAAAATTTAGGTGTGATCTAGAATAACATAACATAGGCTTCGTAGAGTTCGAGAGAAGATACGAATCTTTGAGGCGTATTTAAAATTAGAATCATGCATGTGTAATTTCTATACTTTTAATTCAAAATATAGATATTAGGATTAAATTATAGAATTAATTTCTATTTATCGCTCGAGGGAGGAAATATGATTACTTTAGAGGTTCTTGCCTATAAATTGTAGAAAATTTGATTGAGGTAACACGATAGGTTGAGAAACATTGTTGAGAGTGCGATGAAATCATTCCTTAGGCATTTACAATTTGATAACTTCTTTGAATTTTACTTCCACCTAGTTCCATTTTTTATTCAACCTTCGTTAGTTCAAAATTCACACCATTGATTCCATTGAGATTATCTAAATAAGGTGAAAATTAAACCATTTTAGTACTCGGTAGAAATCAGATATCAATCTCTGTGGGTTCGACATTCTCCACTTCATCACTTTATTACAAAACTTGACACCGTACACTTGCGGTATAAAATCACGTTGTAGAAAACGTGTATCAACGAACCCGAGTGTCAGACACGATACGTGTCGGACACGCCGACACATAATTCTTTAAAAAAGTTCTGACACGATACGTCGCAACACGTTGATTACAAAATTATTTTTTTAGTTTATTTTAATTTCTTATATAGGTTTGATTGTTTGTTGAAGGGTAAAATGGTACAAATTGATTCAAACAAAATATTATATTATTATTTTATCAAAAATTACAGCTAAGGAAAAGATACAAAACGTACCCTAAATGAGAAATTTTGCAATGGTAGGCCCTAAAATTTGAAATTTGCATTGGTAAAAGATGACTTTTCATTTACTTTTTTATTTCCAGCAGTCTCTTCCTCTTCTCTTCTGTCATTTTTCTTTCCTTCTCTGTTTTCTTTCCTTCGCCAGATAACTCACTTCCATTGGTTTTATTTTTTCAGCACAATAGTTTCTCTTTTCTCCCTTGTTACATCTGTTCAAGTCAGCTGCCCACCAAAGCCTCCGACACGCTGTATGCAACTCCGACATGCGTCGGCAACGTGTCCGAGACGTATCGGTGTTCGATAGTATCGAAAACTGATACGTTGTCACCGACGACGTGTCGGTGCTTCTTAGATTTGGGGGAACAAGTATTTGAAGGGAAATTTTGAGAAAATGGTGCATGTGAAGACTATGATTGACCCTCTAAACTACTTTAGGAATTAACAAAGTATTCCGATTATGAAATATGCTTGATGCAAGACAAAGTAGACTAGGGGGATTACCTTTTTCGGGCCATCCGAGGGGACGGAGGAACCAGCTTCGGAATCATAACTTCTTAGAAAATCAAGTTAGTTGAAGTTCAATCCCTAGTGGCTATTTTTACCATTGGCAAGATTGGGAAAGAAGCCCAAAAACTTGTCCACTTATGGCAATATATTGCAGATAAACTTTCGGAAAATCTATTCATAAGAGTCATTTTACAAAATTCGTAAGTGAATGGAACAAGGACAAATAAAGCATCCTTCAAGTCATTATTTCATGGAGAAGCAGATAAACTTATCCCATTAATGTCTAATGATTTCCCTGAACTAGACTTAAAATCGAAAAACTTCATTGAAATGAGTTGGATTCAATCCGTCCTCTGCTTCGCAGTATTTAGGGGCCGAGAACATTTCAATGTTCTATTAAATGGAACCACACATTTCAAGAGTAATTTCTAAGGGAAGTATGATTTTGTTCAAAATTCAATCCCGAAAACTGCATTTGACGAACTATGGGAAAACCTTTCTGGAGTAGAATCAGCGTTTATGTTGTTGGATCCATTTGGTGCTAGAATGGATGAAATACCAGGCTATGAACTTCCATTTCCTCATAGAAAAGGGAATTTGTACAACATACAATACTTAGTGAAATGGGAAAAAGATGGGACTAAGGAAAGGAAAAGGAACGTAGAATGGATTAGAGATATGTAGGAATAAATGACTCCATTTGCTACGCATTCTCTCAAGGTTGCTTACTTCAATGATAGAGATCTTGATATAGGGAAGAACAAGAAATATGACACCAACTGCTTGAAAGCAATGATTTGGGGCTAAGAAGCACCGACACGGACCCGATTGTCGGACACGATACTTGTCGGACACGCCGACACGTGATGTTTTAAAAACATTCCGACATAATACATCACTGACACGTTGATTACAAAAATTATTATATTTAGTTTATTTTCATTTCTTATATAAATTTGATTGTTTGTAGAAGGGTAAAATGGTACAAATAGATTCAAAACAAAATATTAAATATTATTTTATCAAAAATTACAACTGTGGAAAAGATACAAAATGTACACTAAATGAGAAATTTTACAATGGTGGACCCTACAATTTGAAATTTGCATTGGTAAATGATGACTTTTCATTTTCAACAGTCTCCTTCATCTTCTCTTCTGTCATTTTTCTTTTCTTCCCTATCTTATTTCCTTCCCCAGACAACTCACTTCCATTGGTTTCATTTTTTCAGCCCAACAGTCTATTCCTTCTCTCTTTTCTCTCTTTTTTCTTCCTTCTCCAGATCGCCAGACTTTTGTCAGCTGCATTTCTTCCTCCCATTTGTTTTTCTTTCTTACATCTCTTCAAGTCAGCTGCCCACCAAAGCTTCTAACACGCTACACGCAACTCCGACACTCGTCGATGATGATGCAAGTGAAGACTAGGATTGACCTTGAAAACTACTTTAGAAATGAACAAAGTATTCCGGTTATGGAATATGCTTGAGGCAAGACAAAGTACACTAGGGGGATAACCTTTTTTGGGCCATCCGAGGGGGAGGAGGATCCAGCTTCAGAATCATAACTTCTTGGAAAATCAATTTGTTTGAAGTTCCATCCTAAGTGGCTGTTTTTACCATTGACAAGATTGGAAAAGAAGCCCAAAAACTTGTCCATATATGGCAATATATTGTAGATAAACTTTCGGAAGATCAATTCATAAGAGTCATTTTACAAAATTCCGAATGAATGGAACGAGGACAAATAAAGCATCCTTCAAGTCATTATTTCATGGAGAAACAGATAAACTTCTCCCTTTAACGTCTATTGCTTTCCCTGAACTAGACTTAAAATTGAAAAACTGCATTGAAATGAGTTGGATTCAATCCGTCCTCTACTTTGCAGTATTAAGGGACTGAGAACATTTCAATGTTCTATTAAATAGAACCACACATTTCAAGAGTAATTTCTAAGGGAAATGCGATTTTGTTCAAAATCCAATCCAGAAAACTGCATTTGACAAAATATGGAAAAACTTTTCTAGAGTAGAATCAACATTTACGTTGTTGGATCCATTTGGTGTTAGAATGGATGAAATACCAGGCTATGAACTTCCATTTCCTTGTAGAAAAGGGAATTTATACAACATACAATACTTAGTGAAATGGGAAAAAGATGGGACTAGGGAAAGGAAAAGGAATGTAGAATGGATTAGAGATATGTAGGAATACATGACTCCATTTGCTACGCGTTCTCTCAAGGTTGCTTACTTCAATTATAGAGATCTTGATATAGGGGTTTTACTGGGAATTGTAATTAAAGTGTTTGATTGGTATAATTTTTCTCCTGGAAAATATAATACTTTTGATATCCGTTTGACTTTGTTTTTCATGAAAATTGTCAATTAAAGGAATAAATTTTCTTACCATTAGTGACAAAATTTGTTTAGATTGCCAAAAATTAATAAATAAATAAAAAATTGAAATTTTTTTTGTGTTTGTTTGACTTTGTTTTACACGGAATTTGTCAATTAAAGAGATAAGTTTTTTTTACACTTCATCTTAGAATTTGTTTCTATTGTTTAAAAAAATATGAAATTTCAATTCCCACCAAAGTGGTGAGAAAAGGAATTCCTTGAAATCAAGAAAAATTTCAAAAGTTGGAAAACGATTTTCATGGAAAATTTGGCCAATCAAATAAGTCAAAAGTGAAAGTTGGAATTTGAATTCCAAGTTCCAGGGAAAATATGGTGCTATCAAACGCACCCTTATATTCTTATCTTGACTTACATCTTTCTGTCCATACCTAGAAACGAAAAACTTTCAAATTTTGAATTTTTAAAATTTTTAGTGAAATTTTCACATACAAATGCATATTCAAAACACTGAATTTATAAAACTTGACTTCCAATTTACAACTTTGTTTAGTCATAAAAACAAACCTTCTTCTTGGTAGTGCAATCATCAGACGCGGTCTACAGCTCTTGTTCAAGACCAAAAAATAAAAATAAATCTTGAACTAAACATACTTGGTGACGAAGAACATGTCGAGAGAGAGAGAGACCCATTTTGCAGACACTTTTCCATAACTTCTATTCTTCATAATTTCATTCCTTTCTCTATCAATATAAATACGAAATTCCAGTTATATAAAAGTGTATTTGTATATAATTGCGTAAAGAAGAAAAGATATGGACGTGAAATAGGGCGATGATGAAGCTGGACTATGAATTTTTCTTCACTTTTCCCACTTTCTTGTGGTAGGGAGGGTTAAACTCGTCGGTGACTAAAAAAAGCTGTAAATTGGAAGTCAAGTTTTACAGATTCAAGGTTCTCAATATGCATTTATATGTGAAATTTGAAAGTTTGTTTGTTTTTTGATGTGGATAGAAAGCAGGAGGTCGCGGTAAGAATTTAATGACTGATTTGTAATTTTTTGAAAATTTAGAACTATGATTACAATTATTTCTCTATTTTTTTCATTTCATTTCTTTTTGTTTTATTTGAATACGAGGGTAAAATCGTAAAAAATAGAAGAAAATGACATGTGCAATAAAATGTGAAAATAGGGGCAAAAATGCCAAAGAATGAAAGGTATCAACGTTTTCCACAATGACATTGAAATATAGGGACGTTTTGTACTATTTACCCTATATTCTAATTGTGCAATCATGGTGATATATGTGTTTTTTTAAATCAATTCAATGAAATGTTGACGTTAATTTTAATAGTCACTTTATACATTCTTGTTAAATGAAAATTCGATAGATCCATTAAATTTATGAAAGTTTGATGTGACAATTTACTTGGCAAATATACTTCCAATTGAAATGCGTTTCAGAAAAATAAATAAATTAATATGACCGAAATGAAAAGTAAATTCAAATAAAACAAGACTTAGGAAAGGATAAAATCTATAAAAATAAGACTAAACAAAATAAATAAAATGTTGGGACTTAATGATGGCTACCTTAACTTTGGATTAATCAAGAATCAATGGAAGCGCGCAATTCACCAGAAAGAGAAAGTAAACTGTCTGATTTTCTCTGACTTACCGTATTTAATTGACACTTGCCGTATTTGAGCTTTAATACAATGAAATTCGGTAAGAACCTAAACTTACTGTATATGCACACCAATACCACAAAATACGGTATGAACACAATAAACACCAGAAAACAACCCAGATCAAACCAGCAAGAATAAATGCAAGAAGAACATATTTAAATAGGAAGAAAACATCTTCCTTAACCTTTATTAACCAAAACTTAAACATGATTTATATGACCATCAATCATCAGAAAGACTTTATAGATTTACAAGAGCTATACCACTTTAATCTCATCTCACTTTCTATCTACAAAATACAGAGTTTTACCACTCTCAAGAGAATCTTCACTCTCACAATAACTTTTCATTCATACACCATGAATCAGTAGAAGATTTTCAGATTGATTTTCTCTCAATCTCCACTTCATACGAGAAAAATTCTACCATTTTTCTCTATTTTTCGAGCTCTCTTTTTCATTCCCAGAGCCGTCTTCTTCTCCAGCCTTAATGCCGTTATTTAGAGACACTAGAGAGGGAATCAATTCAGTTATTAACCACCTAACAACTGATACTCCATATAATTGAAGATTTCACCAGAAATCAGTTGCTAAGAAACACAAGAAATCGGCTCCTACACAACTGACTTTCTGATCTTTTAAGATTGCTGAATTTGTCTTCAAAAATCATCTTCTTACAAAATAAAATAAAAGTTGTAATGAACATTTTCATGTACATAATATAGATTAAAACAAATGTCCTGTGTTTAATTGGAAGCAACTTCATTAAAATAATAACAATTTCTGGACCACTGATGCCTTCAATTTTTGAAGCACTTTTATTGAATAAATAAAAAAAGAGGAAATTGCATTGGGTGACACTTTTTTCGTTTGCATTTACAAAAATGTCACTTTTTGTAGTGTTTACAATAATGTCATTTGGGTATATTTTTGTACATTTTTGCCCCTGTTCATAAATTTAAATACCTTTCATGTACTTTAATAAAAGTGATTTGACTAGATGGAATATTGTACAAATTCAACAGTTTGATTACTTCACATTAAAGTGATTTAACTACTTCAATAAAAAAAATATTACATTAAAGTGATTTGAATATTCCGACAGTTTCAAAATGTCGGGTTTCGACAGTTCAAATGTCGTTCCCGACATTTTCGAAATGTCAAGTTCGACATTTCAACTGTCGGGACATGCCGAAAAAGATAACACATTGTCCGGTCATCAAAAAGCTTGAAAACATTATACAATGTCCAATACCTTAAAATAATGTATTAGAAATATTAATAGTCAAAATTAATTCTCAACTGCAATATCTTACCAAAAATTAATAACTCAATGTACTTCATTAATTATGGTTCATTATGAAATTTTTTACATTTGCAAAATGATATTGTTAAAATTTTTCTTTTAAAAAATATTTCAAATATCAAGCACTCATCATCAATAGTAGTTTAAAAAGTTTCAAAAAAATGTGATCATATTGTATTTAACATTTAATAAATAGTAAGCTATAAAAAAAAGAGGAAATTGCATTGTGTGACACTTTTTTCCTTTGCATTTACAAAAATGTCACTTTTGTAGTGTTTACAATAATGTCATTTTGGCATATTTTTGTACATTTTTGCCCCATAAAAAAACGTAAAATTTAGCATAGCAGAAGCACGAAATATTCGTAAACAAGTCCATTTAAGAGCTTAGCACAAGCACGAAATATATATTGTCTCATATATTCCATTGCATTTTGATTTTCGATTTAAAGAGAGAATTTGGTTTCAACAATAAAAGAATTAATCGATCACAAATCACAAAATAAATGAAATGCTATGAATATTTCTTATTATTCTTCAATCCAAACAATATTTCACTGAATCAAACTAAACAAAAGTCCAAGGAATTTTAACGAGAAAACAATTTCTTAACAAACTTCAAAGACAAAAATTGGTGAACATCATTAATTTTTTCAGACAATAGAGAATTCTGACAGGCTGCTCAGAACTTGGACTGAATCCAATCAATTGTCTTAATATCAACTTGAAATGACTTTGCAAGAAAGTCATTCGGAATCGCAGGTTTCGATCCATAAACTGCATTTGCAACTGTAATAACACCAGGGTTTTGGCTGCTAAGAGCTGCAATGGCAACAACATTTGTATATCCAACATTACGTTGGAAATGGACAAGTCCTACTGGGAAAACAAAAACATCACCCTTTACGAGCTTTTTCGTGATGAGTCCATTTTCAGGTTTGGAAGTGACAAATCCCACTTCAAGAGTGCCTTCAATTACTGTCAAAATTTCAGTTGCTCGAGGGTGCGTATGAGGAGGGTTGATTCCCCATGGCGCATAGTCTACGCGCACTAAGGAAATTCCAAGAGTGTCGAGTCCTGGAATTTGAGCCACAGTTGCAGGACTCACTCTTGATCCTACTGCATTTGATGTGTTGCCTGGTAATTGAAGTCCACTTAAGAAGAAATCATTTGCCTGTACAAGTTTTGGATCCTTGCATGCATGCCCGTTTACCAGCACTGCATTAATAGTAAACAAACATAATTAAATTACTTTGAATTTTGACATAAAACTAGAAATATTTACGAACAAGAGTTTTAATACTTTTTCTGGGTTAAAATTATCGGGTACCATGTAATTAAGTTCAAGAAAAAGAAACAAGTGCAATAATGTAATTGGGAATTAAGTTAAGCCCCCTTATCTTTAGAGATAAAGAAAGGCATGAATGTTTCGTACATCGTAAGTGCCTTTTTCCTTGAAATATTTTCGGTCATTTTGGTTGACAGTAATGAAATTGTCAGGGCTAACTTTTGAAGTATACTGTTGAATAGTGTATTGCAGAAAACTCAATGAAATCTGTTATAGTGATCCTGAAACTGTGAAAATATATGCTCTAACTATTGTAAATATAAGTTGTGTTACATTGTACTTTTCAATGCAAGCATCCAACCTATATTATCGCAAGTGATCATATGCTCAATAATAAATTAACGCAATAAATAAATAAAAACCACAATCAATAAAGCTACCTTACCACTCCCCCCTTGACCACTTACCTGACCGCATGACCTGAAAAATGCTATTAAACATTAAAAAAAAAAAAATCGTTAAAAACGCTAAGGGCCTCGTAACCGGGTCGCGCCTATTTAACGGGTCGCGCCTAATTTAGGTCAAAAACAACCAGATTACTGAGAGCCCCGTCGAATGTGTGCGCTCTTTTGTAGACGAAGCCCTTCCGGTGGTCTGAAGAAACCGTCTGCAACCCACATTTGAGCGGTGGGAACTTGTCATTTCCGGTGGTCTGAACAATAATCCACAATTTTGCGTCTCCTGTTCCCTCCTCTTTTTGTACTGTGAGCGAGATTTGAAAATCCCATTTTTCGTTGCCCGATTGCAACCCACATTTGAGCAGTGGGATCTCGTCATTTCCGGTGGTCTCAACAATAATCCCTCATACACAATGTCGCTCGGTCCCTCCACTTTCTCTACTGTGAGTGAGATGTGGAAATACAATTTTTGTGGCTGCCATTACGGTGACTGAGAATCCTTCCAAGTTTCTGGCTTTCTTGAAGAACCGTAAGTACCTTTGTTTTCGACATTATGCTGTCTTCACAACGGCTGCACAAGAAAATTGTGACCCATATGTCATATGTATGACCTCTGTTCTTCTTGTTTCCGGTGCCAGTTCGAAACAGGGGAAAGATTGCATTATCCAACTTACAGTTGCAGTATCAATTGGACGTAATTTACTTCAGCTACGAGATGACCGGAAATGGTAAGATTTGGGGGATTTATTCGGTTCATAGTTGGGGGAATTTTTCTTCATAATGTTATAGTTGACGGTGGAAAATTGTGTGTTCATAGCTGGGGGTAGTTATCTAATTCAATTAGTTATACTTGGTGGTGGAATGATATCGTTGATTTGTCCATAGCTATGTTATTGTTGCACTTGTTGCTGCTTCGTTGCTGGAAGTTTAGTAAACGTACAGAACATGTAATTAGATAGGGTAAATATACAACAATAACAACGGTGTGAATAATCCACTGATGTGTTACATTTTCAATTGTATAGTATGGAACAAATTAGGAGAGATGCTTAAATTTTATTTATTTGTCACCACATTGATAATTTGATAATAGAGAAAAAAATCTCCAAAAAACGAAAGTTGATTGTTAGTTTCGCCTTGTCGTGTAATTAGATTCAAGTACGATTGAGGAAAGAATAGTTACTTAATTCAGTGGTCGAGAAATGTTTAATAGCATTTATGTTTGTGTTTTTCTTTATAACAAGTAGTAAACAAGTACCCGAGGCATTTTTAACTACACTTAATAAATATATTGGTTGGTTTAAAACGTACTAATTGTAAGTAAACTTATAATTACATCTTTTGCTACTTAAAACATGATAGAAATTGAGTAACGATCAGAAAAAATCATATAGATTGGATGAATTTGTATGTGTTGTGGTATAATAAACTGTAGGAAAGTTTTTTTTTTTTCGTTGCAGGGAAAGAAATTTTGGAATATGTGGATGAGATTAGATCGGCGGAGTATGAAATTGAAAATGAAAATGAACATGAAAATGTTGTGGATAATACGAACCTAGCGGGTGATGATATGTTAGTTGGAGATGGTGCAATTGTGCCTGCAGTGGGTATGAAATTTAAGGATGACAACGAAGTTTTCGAGTTTTACAAAAGATATGCATACGATATTGGTTTTCCAGTTCGAAAAAGAAATTCGAGAAAGGATAATGATGGAGTACTCAGATCTATTAAATTTGTTTGTAGTTGGGAAGGAAAGAGAATTACAAATACAAGCGGTTCTTTTAAGCCACAAGCAACCATTCAGAGTGTATGCAAAGCAAGGATCAATGCATCCACTCTTGCTTGTGGTATATGGAGAATCAACACAGTTCGCCTAGACCACAATCATAAGACAAGCCCTTCGAAGTCTAGGCTATATAGATGCAATCGTGAGTTGAGTGCACACGTGAAAATACGTCTTGAAGTAAATGACATGGCAGGGATTCCGTTGCACAAGAGTTATAATTCTGCAGTTGTTGAAGCTGGCGGATATGAGAATATGTCATATATTGAAAAAGATTGCAGAAACTACGTTGAAAAAGTCAGGCGACTAAGGATTGAACAGGGGGACGCGGCAGCAATACAATCATATTTCTCTAAAATGCAAGCTCAGTGCTTGGGCTTCTACTTTAGTATGGATTTGGATGACGAGTTGCGTCTAAAGAATGTGTTCTGGGCCGATAATAGGAGTAGGGAAGCATACAGGGAGTTCGGTGATGTTGTCACATTCGACACCACGTATCTCACAAATAAATATGAGATGCCATTTGCCCCTTTCGTTGGAGTTAACCATCATGGGCAGTCGACCTTACTTGGATGTGGGCTCCTTTCAAATGAGGATACAGATATATTTTTGTAGCTTTTTCAGACATGGTTGTAATGTATGCACGGACACGCTCCGAATGGGATAATCACAGATCAAGACAGAGCAATGTAAAATGCAATCCAAATCGTATTTCCCGATACGAAGCGCAGATGGTGTCTGTGGCACATAATGAAGAAATTGCCTGAGAAGTTTGGGTACCATGCAGATAAGGGTTCAATATTTCATTCTATACACCATCTGGTTTATGATTTTCAATTTACTGAAGAATTCGAACGTGGTTGGAGAGTGATGCTCGACAGGTTTAACTTGTATGGTAATGACTGGTTGACGGGTTTGTATGAGAACAGAGACCGTTGGGTACCATGCTTTTTGAAAATCACATTTTGGGCAGGGATGTCAACAACCCAGCGCAGTGAGAGTATGAACACATTCTTCGACGTTTATGTCCATTCGAAGACTACGTTGACACAATTCGTTGAACAATACGAGAGAGCTTTGAGAAATAAGGTTGAGAAGGAGTTCCAAGCAGACTTCAGATCGTTCTCGCAAATGGTGCCTTGTGCAACGAGATATGCAATGGAGAAGCAATTTCAGGCTGTATACACAATTTCAAAATTCAAGAGGAGTTCACGGGTAAGGTGTATTGCGACGTCATGTCTGTGTTGGAGGGACTATCGGGGGCGATTTATGAGATACAAGAAGACGAAATACATGACAAGCGTTCAAATAAAAAAACGTTCTTTGTCTCCTTTGAAAGAGGTAACTGTGATATCACATGCACTTATCACAACTTTGAGTTTTGGGGCATTATCTGTAGACATTCGATAGCAGTATTGATCCGCAATGACGTGAAATCAGTGCCAGAACGGTATATTCTACGGAGATGGCGGCGAGATGTCCTCAGAGCCCATACGAGAGTAGCAGTGAACTACAATGGCTTGGTTAGCACTCCTGGCCAGAAGAAGTACGAAAAGATGTGTCAACACTTTGCTACATTGGCAAACATGATTGCAGATGACGAGGTGAAATCTGATGCCATAATTGAATGGATCGACAATCAATGTGAACAAGTGTCGACGTTGAAGTCAAGTTGTAATAGTAATATTTTATCACCGCCTATGACACGTATATCGTCCGATTGTGGAGCATCACAGGAGTATGGAAATTGTAGCATCAGGGACCCACAATGTGCCAAAAGAAAAGGTGCCCCTAAAAAACTTAGGAGGAAGAGTGCATTGGAAGTGAGTTCTAACAAAGTGAAGGTATTGATTTACATGTTTTTTAAAATTATATATCTCAAAGGGGAAAAGGGAAAAAATTGTATATATATATATATATATAAATTGCGTAATGTCAATTTCTGTGTTACAGGCAGCTTTGAGTTTCGAAAAAGGGAAGAAATCGACTGTTCGAGCAGGTGGGGTGGGAAATGCGACACCAGTAATTCAATCACCTGAACAATTGCACATGCAACTGCCTTTTACATATACACACCTCCTGATGGTTAGTATTCGTGTATGATTGCATTTTACCGTGTATAATATGATTTGCTAATAATGTTTGTTCACGAAGGGGGGCAACCAAAATCAGCTGCTAACACAACAAATGCAGCCCACATGTATCAACCCTCCATTGTTAGGAACTCTTACATTCAATATGCGAGGTAACGTACTTGTTTTTTAAAAAACAATGCAACATTTTATGTCATGACTAAATATGAAATGCCGTTTACAGGTTCTGTTGGCAGGGATTTCAGTGATGCTATTGGCGATGACCAAGGACATGGACACATGCAATTTCATGGAGGACAAACAGATGCAAGCTCATAGTTGGAAGTTGCTTGTTTATTAGAGGAGAGTAACTTTGTGTTAGTGTTTGTTGACAAACTATTAATGTGCATGCTTGTGACGATTGTTTAAGTTCAATTGCAATTTTAAATGTTGTAGAAGTTGTAATTTCAAATGTTGACATTTCATTTGGCAAAGAGTTGCTGTAGAAGTTGATTAGTTAGATCTTATTCACATTTTTGAAATTATTCATTGAGCATTCTCAATTATTAAGCGAGCAGGAAGATAATTTTTTTACCCTCACAAATTTGATAGTATAACTTGACATGAAAGTTACAATTTTTGGCTGATTAGCGTCTATCATATGAATCATGTATCTACACAGTTCCAGAAGTCAGAAAATGGCAATCTTTCTAAATATGACTCAGGTATTGCTATGTTGTTGGAAACGCATGTTGTTAGAACTTACAAATTTTACATGGAACACATAATATTGAACAAAAAATTGATGTAATCAAAGTTAATTAATAGGTGATCGTCCACGATTTCTTCAAATACAGTATACTACAGTAAAGCCTAGATATTTAAACCCTCCGGGGAGGAATACTTTTATTAAGTATTTCTATTGGCACAAAATTGGAAATTAAACAACTGAGAACAATATAGCAATGTATAATAACTCATTTTACCATTATAACTATGAATTTGTTCCCGATCGTGCTTGTGTCTACGGAAATTATCACAATACTAGTATGGTAATGAAGCATTGAATATCGATGAAGATAATAATCCCATTGATGATGGCAATGAAGCAATTAATCACCATAATTAAGCAAGTAATCATCCACAACCATATTGCAAAAACAGATTTCCAAACATAAAAAATAAACATGTCAACTATAAGCATGCGACAACCACGAATTAAATAAAAAACGACGATAAATTCACAAGTTAGAACACAGTCATAGTTATTGCTTCTACACCAGATTACAACTCGATATATGTACATCAATTATATTACAAGCTAGGATCATTGAAACACTAATAATTCTTGAGAATATTTAGTGACGTGCGCCCTTCATTTCGTTGAAAGAGTCATTTTCATGGAAATCTCCGTTGCTGAATCGTCAGTTAATCGACATCGTGTTTCGAAAATGCAAGATAAATCTTGAAAACTCGTGCTAGAACTAGATTCGGCGCACGGTTCCGCCTCTTTCACCCACACTCCCAATAACCACATTTCATGCTGCACATATTGAATAATTTTCATTTGTTGGCGGTGTTCTTCTCCACCTCGAAGCACTTCACAAAGGCACGTTTGCACACTGGGCAAGGTCGTTTGTTTGGGCAATCCTCGAAAAAATGCCCTTTCAGTCTACAACTATGGCAGACTCCGTAGTTTTTTCCTCTCATTTTTTACTGGGTAGCAAACAGCAAATAAATTCAGTATATCCCTAATATAAACGCTCCTAATAGCACTAATAGAAAATGAATGGGTGATTAAGCAGGATAGAAACCAATTTACAACAAGACTGCCCAACGCAGTGATTTAGCAGGATACATTCACAATACAACCTACTACGCCAATCCTGTAATTGCACCCACCTTACAGGTTTCAGTGACTAGTAAAGAACCTAAGCAAATTAAATGAGACGGCAAAAAACATAAAAGGCCTAACGTACTGAAATGGCTCCAATGACGTGCATAAATCATGTATTTTACAAGTTGATGTAGCAATACCACACAACATTCCCTGCTCGGCAGAAGTTAATATGTCTTCCTACAGCTCAAATGTAGCATGTGTGAACTGTGAAATTGTCGAGAAACAGGAAAGCCAGATATAATTTCATATGCAATCCCAAATATCGCTGACCTAAACACACTCAAAACTATAATCTGCAATGCGAAATCACATTACCAAACACACTAAAAACCATAAGCGTCATTGCAAAATCTCGCAGACCTACATTTACGCAGGTGACGACCACAAATGTAACTAACTACTTTCACCAAAATCCATCCTCAACGCGACTGTAGTTCATTTTCACCAGAGTATATATACTTACCTGAGTATCCTCCAGATCTGGTCGGACATATAGGGCTTCAGCGACTCCTCGTCAACTCCAAACCGTCGAATGTCTCAGAAGTGGAAGTTGGGCGGTAGCGACTCATTCTCCCCGAAAACCCGTCGCCTTTGTCAGAAATGAAACATCTAAGTTACTAACGGCTGCTTCAACTAAAACTGACCAAATGTCTCAGATTTGAAAGATAGTCGGTAGAAACAACATCGATTCAGCTGGAGATGGCGTCAATCGGCGACTAACGGGTCATACCAGGCGTTAGGGTTAGGGACGGACGAGGGAAATTTAGGAGCTTTGTTTCTCGCACTCTGATTTTTGCTTTAGGAGCATATTTCTCCCTCTAACGTGAATGGTCTTTGATTTACGGGCCGGGTATAATAAACGGGTCAAACATTTGAATTTAAAATGAAAACTTGCGACCCGATTAACGACCCGTTAAATAGGCGTGACCCGGTTACGAGGCCCTTAGCGTTTTTAACGAATTTTTTTTTTTTTTTAATGTTTAATAGCATTTTCCAGGTCATGCGGTCAGGTAAGTGGTCAAGGGGAGTGATAAGGTAGCTTTATTGAACCACAATATATTTGTTATTGAATATTATTTTATTACAGTAAAATATAATTTATGGGCACATAATCCAACACTAACGTGCTCAACTGATTTTTTAAAATTAGATTGTGCTATTTTTAAATATGATCTTATTCATAAAATATATACCTGGGCTATCGGGGTCAGCAACACAAAAATCTTGAAGAGGGCTGGAGTCGGATGCCAAAACAACTGAACAAATTGCAATCAAGACTCCGAAGAAAAGAAAATTATGGGATGCCATTTTTGTTCAAGTAAGTTTGGACAAGTAAGAAATGGAGAAGAAGAAGATTAGTTATGTGCAGAAGATTTGAGGTGCAAAAGAAAGGACAATCCAAGGCTGCTTCTATAGATAATTAATAAGTTAATTGTTACATAATGGCTTATTTTGCCGGCCTAATTATCAACAATGAACGAAGAGGACTTAGTCTTCAATAAACTGTGTTGGACGGATATCATGCATGTTAATTATCAATAAACTGTGTTAATTATCAATAATCTTGATTTGTATATATTGCCGGATGGAGAATAATGTAATAATTAGTTGGGTTGAAAAAGTAACTATGCCGGATCACACTCGAGCAGCGTTCAAACCTCATCTAACTCGATATTAAATAGGAGATTTATATTTATGTGTTCATTATCTACATTTTTTACTCCATGTATCTTGATTGATAAGTTTTTATTTTGAATAAAGCTCTTCTATCAGAAGAGGTTGACATCCACTCATATGCGCGTGGGTTCCGCGTGAATAAAAAAGTCAAAAAAAAAGTGGGACTCTCAATTGTGAGTATTCTGTCAACCTCTTCTGTACGAGTAGTAAGATTGATTTATTTTTATTTTTTGGAGGTCACTCTATCTTCTCTCTTGTAATATTTTCTTTCGTTATTAATAAATGTAAATAAGACACTATTTTTTATCTTTTATTTTAAAAAGTTTAAATTGCAACAAAAGGATTTTTTTCGTAATTGCACCTTGGAAAATGGACACTTTTCCAAAATTTATCGCATTTCAAGTACACATTCAATTTTAGTCGAATGCCAATATTTTTCGTACATTCTACTATATGCATTTTTCTCTCGTGGTAATAATATATACTGAAAGTTGTTTTACCATAAGCAATAACTACTCTTCAAAGATTTCACCAATAAAAATCAAAACTAAAAAATTATTGATTTTATCAAAAAATAAAAAATTGTAAAACTAAGTTATAATATGTAAATACAAATTTTAAAGAATAATGGAATTTGATAAGTCAAATTTTATTTATTTATTTTTTTGTCGTTAAGTTAGAAAGCTGAACCAAAAATCTCTTTCTTCGTATCATTGTTCGCAACAAAAGATTCAATTTTACATTGGATAACCCTTCGTATACAACAAGGGGTACAACTCCTTCACAATAGATTTTTTTTTATTGGCGTGAGCCCCCCCTGTTTGTGAGGGAGCTGTACCTTGCACAGTCCACGTGGACTGTACAAGGGGTAAAACCCTTTTACATTTATCGTCGTGTCCTTGCATAGACCAGTCTTACTTTTTTGCAGAACTTCATGTCAATGTGTCCCTCTCGTGTGCACGTGCCAGTGCCAGTGCCAGTGCCCATGCCCCTGCTGCTTATTGCATACAATATATTTGGAGGAAGGGTTCCAAATGGAGATGCAATCTGGTGGGTATAAACTGATTAACCAAAAAAAAAAAAAAAAAAGAACAAAACAAAACTGAACAAAATAAATTGAATACACCTCTGTACTAGCAGTTCTGTCAGCTGCTTTCAGCAAGCAGTTCCTTTGTATTACACACAGTTTCATATAAATCCTAATCTATTTCACTGATAGATAACACCAGATTACAGAATATAGGATTATCCACTCCTTTCAAATAAACAAGCCAGCAACACTTTGTACTCGAATAGCTTATTGAATAAACTCATTTTACTAGCAAACTCATTGATATTAATTAATTTGGCACTTGAGAATGTGCAGGAAACATCACAGATTGACTAGTAGTAGGTGGCGATCAACCAATAAAAGAGACTTTAAAAAGAAACGGCTTCAGCACATAACACATTGCAATCATGAAGTTGAAAAGAAAGAAATACTGCAAGAATCAATTGAGCTAATTAGACCCACGTTTGACAGTTTCTTCAGCTCGTGTTAGTGCATCTGTGAGCACATCTACTGTCCAATCCTTCATGTCTTCCTGAGATGGAAATTAAACCACTGTGCATAAAGATTCCTATATCAAAGAGAACAGTAATAATAATATCATGTGGAGGACAAGGAGATAAGAAAAAGAAGCAAAAAGAGAGGGAAAAAAAACACGAAACCAAGTGACCACACAACTGTCTATTTAGAGTGAACTACTCTATTATTTCTTTAATTTTGTTACCAAGATAATCAAAACTAAGCCAAGTGATTAATGATTTAGTTCTTCTGAAATTTTGGTGCAAAAGAATTAAAAGCAACATTTTAGTCCACATGTCATCAAAATCATTACAAAGAGCAAGTTAAATGTGCACTTTCTGGAGGGATCACTCAATTTCAACTTGAAGCATCTCATTTTCCTATTGTTTGTCTACCTGCAAATTCCTAAGTTGAGCCATCCATCCTTGTTTCATTGAACAAGAAGCAAATTTGCTCTGGCCTTCTCAGTACCTTCATGCACAGGTGTCCATCCAATCCACTTATAATAATCTTACAGTAAAAATGCTAAACAGATTCGAGTCGACAAAACATGCCTGTTTCAGGTAACCATTAAATTGCTCAAAATACTGAGTTCTTGATCATTATTTAAGCCTATTACTTAATGCAATATTCACATTTGATTACACGAAACAGAGGCAAAAATAATGGTAATCAGAAGTATATAGCCCTAAATATCATTTAAATTCTATTTCTTATGTCTGTGGGACCTCACACTAGACTCAACATAACTCCACAAAGTCTTATAGTATAATTACATAGGATTAGCTGCATGAACCTTCTTTAACCCCCATCTGCATTATTAAGGATCATCCCAGAAACGAAGGTTCAAATCTTTTCTAAATCCCTCCTGGCATGGACCTGTGATATCCTTAAAATATAAAAAAATCAGTACAGGATCCCAAAGTTGAAAGAATGTCCAATTTTCATGTGCAACGGAGTCAAAATGAAATTACATTGAAGCAGACTTAAAGGTGTCCATATCTTATGAGGATTATTTTTATATTGGCCCATGAGATCTCAGTTTAACGTTAAAGAAATCCTGACCCAATGTATTTCTTTTAGAAATGGACAATTTTATTTTGTAGGAATTTGAATCCTGATTAACTTGTAGGTCAAGGATATGTCTATGTCATTTTTAGGATACTAATGACAGTGAACATTTTTAAGATCTTCAACACCCAGTTATAGGTTCAGGGACTAAATTGTAAAGTAATATTGCAAAACTATAAGATGCAATATGTTGTGCAAACAGCCTTAATTCTGAATATCAACGCACCAAAAATGACTTACTTTCTAAGGCTACATTTACCTTGGATTCCAGTATATTTGTTCCCAAGGTAAATATGACAAAATGCTGCAACATACATAATACAGAGAAACAGATGCCAATTCACCCATTAGTTTATTTTGATTTCACGATATTTAATTGTACACAAATTTATTAGACTTCATATATATATATATATTTTGTAAGAAAAGAAAATATGAGGATAAATATCTTTTGCGGATTTTTTCTTTTCCTTCTCAAATTCCTTGATGAAATCTAAGATCCAAGTTGAGCCTGAAGAAAGAAGCTTTGAAGTATGCCCTAAGGCCAATCTACACAGTGGATTAAGACATTTTCTACTTTTATTACACTTGTTAATGAGAAACATGAATATTTCGTACTAAGATAATTCAAATCAATGGAATCAAAGTAAAGGAAATATATCTTTAAGGATGTTAAAAAAATGAAACCTTCATGCCTTAAGACTAAATTCTTAAAAATACCTAACAGTTGAATACTCAGTTGAGCTTTGATACCCCCCGTATGACTAGCATACTATGTAATTCTCCAAAGAGAACTACTTTCATATCTCTAACGAGATTTCAAAGTAACCACGAGGGTACTTGTTCAAGCTGAATAATGCTGCTTGAACAGACTTTGGAGATAGAGATGTTGACAGGAGCTGCGTTGCTAGCACTTGTGTGGCTAAGTTTTTTATTTTTTATTTTTTTTCAAACTATGTCTCCCTGTTTACAATGAGATTGCGCAATGTGTCTCCCTGTTTTCAAACCCTGTCACTGAACTTATTTGTGTAGCATGATTAGTTCAAGTTAGCACATACATTACTATAGGACTAATACTTTGAGTGTATTTGGTGGAGATTTAAATTAGATTTTAATTGAAAAATTAGCCGTTAATGGGTTCTCATGCGTGAGATAAAAGTCAAACATAACGACTATATTTTCAATTAAAATTGGATTTTAATCTCTACCGAACAAGCTCTTTCCATATTATTAGTCTTAAGTTACAGAAATTTCCTTGTCATTTCTATTATAAATTTTATGTATAAATAGGGTATAATTTTTCAATTACATAAGAGTATTAAATTGATTATCATATTATTCAGATATTGAAGATTTTGTTTCCAAATTCTCTTTTCTTTCTTTCTTTTTCATATATCTTTCTCGTTCTGCATCACTTTGGCTCCTCCTAGATGAACTAACCTTACTACTTAGCAACTAAACTAGAATAGAAGGATAGCATGGATGATATGCTGGATTACATAATAATGTATGAAAGTATGAAATGAAACTACAATAAAAACATGAAATCATTCAACTACAAACTACCATGTGTTAGACTTGAACTTGAACTTGAAGGTTGCCTTTGGGGAGTGAAAATCCATAAAATTTTGAATAAATATATGATTTGCTTTTGTCTATTGAAAGGGTACGTAAATTTTTTTCAAATAGTTTAAACCAAGAAAGGGAAAGAAATAGATAAAGTATGATTTTACCAAGTGCAATGGTTCCCCAGTCCTTATTCGTGCATTTGGACGAGCAAGCTTAGATTCAAATGGAGTTCTTGGCCGTACTTCCTGAATTTCTTCCCACTCCTCACGAGTGAGCATCCTAACAGTTCCCTGACCAGCAGGGGCAGTCTTTATTTTCTGCTCAATCATCTCCTGAGACTTGGACTCATCAAGCTGCCAGCACACAAGATTATTACCATCAGTTGCAAATCACAACTTCCTTAATATAAAACACAGCAAACTAATGAAAATCATCATAGAAGAAGATAAATTGTTATTATGTAATATGGGTATAACAATCAGATCAAAGATAACTCCTGAATATAGACCAAAGAGAGACCTCAAATTTTAATTCTTCAGGGAGACAACCTGAGTGTTGGAAATCCCAGCGACCTTCTATAAGATCTTTAAAGTTAGCAAATAGTAAGGACACTTCCATCATCGATAGCTTAAACGGCTGTTTTTTAGAGCTAACTACATTTTCAAAATCTGAAGGAATGCTACTTTTAGGAGAGCATAAATATTAAGGAAAACCATCAAATTGTCAGACCATTTGTTAAGAAAAAGGAATTTGTAAAATTGATTACGACATTTTAAAGCAAGTTCAAGTGATGTGATAGTACCATCATCAGGAGCTTTGCAAAGAGTGCAACTCCCACTGCAGTGAGTATCATCGGCATAGTTGCTGTATCAAGGTAAGTTCCTGGTTCAGGAACTTCCACAAATAGTTGATTTTTTCTAGGGTTCTTGCTTTTCCTCTTCTTCTCTAACAAAGAAAATTTTCTCTTCAAGGTGTCACTTGGACCATCCCGGGATACTGTATGCAGTTGTCTAAAAATTTGCGACAATGTCCGGCAAAAAACTTGCATGTTTACCAACAAAGTGGCAAAAGATGTTTACTGAAATAATCTGTTTAAAGTTCAGTTTCGTCTACTCTGTCTAAAATGTTACTGAAATAATCAGTGGCAAAAAAACACGAATAATAAGAAAAATTGCAGAACACATAACTGAGACGAAGATATTTGAATCGTCAATGAGTTGAAAAGCATACTTCCAGAAGCACAACAACTACTCATCAATTTGGCAGCCATGTATAACAACATTTGCAAATACAAGATACATGTGAGGATATGTATGTGCATGTCTTGACATGCACAATTCACTCATAGTTTCTTTCATCTCAACCAAAGACAACACGAAGACAAGTACTAAAATCTTTATTCACAATTGAGAAAACAAAATTGGATAGAAATATGTATTATTGTAATGTGACAGTGTTGCTGGTGCAAAATCACAAATATATACACGTTCTTTCTCTTCAAGCCAAGTCTTCGCCATTTCTCTCAATTCAGTTTACCAACTCAATATATTACTACCCACTTCATTCACACTAAACATCACCCGTGACATAAATGAGTAGTTTGATTTTCATGGTAGAAAAAGAGATATGGCTCTTTTCTTTTGTTTGCAATCAATAAGTTCCATAAAATATACAAAGCAATAAATAATTGTAGAAAATTGCACCGTGAAAAGCTTATTTCAATACAATTAGAATGTTATCATCTAGTGTCGTAATGGCCTATGTTCAGTAGGGTAAAAGAAAATGTAGTTTGGATCAAAAGCACGCAAACGTCCAAGAAATGAATACTTTAAAGGCAAGCCAAAATAAGCTGTTCCATATGACATTTTTCAACATTGTATTAATTATAAAAAGAAACTATTCTTTTTTGTACTTGAAACCCAAGAGTTGGGAGGCATCAAAACACTGAAGTATTTCATCAAACAGCTAGGCTACGATAAAGCAATTTTACAAGGTGAGCATCGCCTTGCACAAAATTGCTAGATAATTAATGGAAAGACTAACATTAATTTGATTAATTCACAAAACCCATAGCTCTTCTTCATTTGAATATATGCCAAAAAGTAATAAGTAACCTAAGTGTATTCCTCAATTCAAATAAATACAAGAGGTGCACATTCAATTCCATGGAATAATATGAAAACATAAGAAGAAAAATATTACTTGGATGGCAACAAACCTCAATGCGTGTCTCTTGACTTTGTGTGTGAGCAATGGCAACGGAATTACAAATAAATCTGCGTTGAAACAAGTGGCCTTCAGATCTTCAGTCTAACATGCACCCAACTGAGCTATTCCTACAATCAATGGCGGATCCAGGATTCTTGGTCAGCTAGGACGGTCATTGACCGTTGACCATCATTTTCTACTTTTCATTCAACCAAAGAAAAGGGACATTGGATGCAATTTTCTAGGTGTTCCTGAGTAATATTCAAAAGACAAACTTAACCATCGTTCTTACAGTGTGCAACTACTAACTGCATTTTGGTTTATGAAAAAAATATAACAAGAAACCACTAGTAAAATCCAAATAGGTTTTTACAGCTCCAAGAATTGAATTATTATCTTTCTACAAACAACTCCGAAGGCACCAAACCTAAGAAGATGTCATCAGATAAAAATGGAATCTTCAGACAGACATAAGATAAGAGCCCGTTCAATCCCATAATTCAGCACTACCTATTAGTCTACCACCATAATATGAAAAGAAATTAGCAATTGCACGAGAACAACAATAAAGGTAAAATGAATGTCAAGTGTATAGTGGTGTATGTGTATATATACATAGAGAGAGAAAAGAGAAGGTTAAAAGAAAGAGACGAAATCAAAGTCAAAAGGATTAGCCGTCCCTGTTTCATGCAAAGGCGACATGTCCCCTTCTTCAGAGAAATATAAGTGAATTTGACAATAATTTCTCACTTTCATTTAATGTTAAACAATTTGCATTTTATTTCTATAAACACAAAATACAATAAATGCAGCAAATTCACGAACGTTTTTTGCTAAGATATTCTTTCACTCATTTTGGCCCTCGTATCAAATATCATTTTCCAGTGGGTTATCTTTTTTCCATTTTGAATTCATATTAGCTGTAATCAACATTTGAAATGTATAGTTGAAAATAAACTAAAGTCTAAAAGAACAAAACCTAAAAAAAGAAAAAGAATAGAGGTAGGTGACTCGCGGAGTCAACAGAACATTACAGGGATGGAGCCAGAAAATTCGTTTAGTGCGGGCACAATTTAATCAACGCTGAATTTTGAGTTTTTGATCATGTATTTAATAATGATAAAAATATAAAACAATATTACGACATGTGGGCAATTCTTGATTGCACATTGCAGTCTTTCTGGTAGTAATCAATCTGTAGAATGGGTTACTGCTTTGTTTTTTCGTTATACTCTAAATTAGAGTTTTCGGTCTTGAATTAAGGTGGCCTTTTAATGTTTTAAACTTTGCTGAAACAGGAACTTTTGGTGGATCCTGCAATAATCAGTGCCATAGACGAGGAGAATGAATTGAATGCCACAGTGGTATGTATGTAAACAACTTCACTTGCTGAACATAGATTAATAGCTTACATATTCTCCTCATATCAACTGCCACATTTGCAGGAAGAAGAGGCTGCTGCTAAGCTTGAATCATTTCATTAATTGGAAAAAGATGATCCATTACTGTATTATCGAACTTAGCAAGGTAACTACAGCTTAGTCCACTAAAACACTGATGTAAAAGCATAGGAAAACTATGGTATACTTCCTTAAATTCATATTCATTCTTAGACAATGAGATTTCATTAATAATTTTTCTAATAGGTAGTGCTGAATTATATTTATGGGATTGAACGGACTCTTATCTTATGTCTGTCTGAAGATTCCATTTTTATCTGATGATGACATCTTCTTAGGTTTGGTGCCTTCAGTATTTTGAGCAATTTAATGGTTACCTGAAACAGGCATGTTTTGTCGACTCGAATCTGTTTAGCATTTTTACTGTAAGATTATTATAAGTGGATTGGATGAACACCTGTGCATTAAGGTACTGAGAAGGCCAGAGCAAATTTGCTTCTTGTTCAATGAAACAAGGGTGGATGGCTCAACTTAGGAATTCGCAGGTAGACGTTCAATAGGAAAATGAGATGCTTCAAGTTGAAATTGAGTGATCCCTCCAGAAAGTGCACATTTAACTTGCTCTTTGTAATGATTTTGATGACATGTGGACTAAAATGTTGCTTTTAATTCTTTTGCACCAAAATTTCAGAAGAACGAAATCATTAATCACTTGGCTTAGTTTTGATTATCTTGGTAACAAAATTAAAGAAATAATAGAGTAGTTCACTCTAAATAGACATAGTTTTGTGTGGTCACTTGGTTTCATGTTTTTTTCCCCCTCTTTTTGCTTCTTTTTCTTATCTCCTTGTCCTCCACATGATATTATTATTACTGTTCTCTTCGATATAGGAATCTTTATGCTCAGTGGTTTAATTTCCATCTCAGGAAGACATGAAGGATTGGATAGTAGATGTGCTCACAGATGCACTAACACGAGCTGAAGAAACTGTCAAACGTGGGTCTAATTAGCTCTTTTAATTCTTGCAGTATTTCTTTCTTTTCAACTTCATGATTGCAATGTGTTATGTGCTGAAGCTGTTTCTTTTTAAAGTCTCTTTTATTGGTTGATCGCCACCTACTACTAATCAATCTGTGATGTTTCCTGCACATTCTCAAGTGCCAAATTAATTAATATCAATGAGTTTGCTAGTAAAATGAGTTTATTCAATAAGCCATTCGAGTACAAAGTGTTGCTGGCTTGTTTATTTGAAAGGAGTGGATAATCCTATACTCTGTAATCTGATGTTATCTATCAGTGAAATAGATTAGGATTTACATGAAACTGTGTAATACAAAGGAACTGCTTGCTGAATGCAGCTGACAGAACTGCTAGTACAGAGGTGTATTCAATTTATTTTGTTCGGTTTTGTTTTGTTCTTTTTTTTTTTTTTTTTGGTTAATCAGTTTATACTCACCTGATTGCATCTCCATTTGGAACCCTTCCTCCAAATATATTGTATGCAATAAGCAGCAAGGGCATGGGCACTGACACGTGCACATGAGAGGGACACATTGACATGAAGTTCTTCAAAAAAGTAAGACTGGTATATGCAAGGACAACTTATTCATTGTAAACTATGGAATCAGACCCTAGAAAATTCCGCCGTCACAACTTACAAGCCTGAAATAAATTACAATGAATAAGCCTTTATTTATAGAACAAATGATCTAAAAAAAGCTAAAAGAACTTCTAATAAACTAAATTTTATCGAAATATTAAATTAAATTTAATTTCATCTAAACAATCATAATGTAAATTGAACTCTTATTTTAAAATCCTATCTATCTTCTATTTCTATTTCTATTTCTATCTCTATCTTTATCTTTAATCTTAATCTATCTCTATATCCATTAATTAAGAACAGAAGTTCGTATACCATTGAATATGAAGTCCAAATATAAGAAATATTTAGGTTATTCAAGTAGAATTCCACAGAATCTACTACCATTTTCACACTTAGCATTTTCTCTTGCTTCGACACTTATAAATTGCAGGTTAACTTCTCAGCATACTGCATACTCAGAGTCTCAGATTCAGATACATCCACACTCGACATGCCACGAGATTGTATACAAGGTCACAACTCAGACTAATTTATCCAAGTTACATGAAACCATGCTAAGACCTAGAAGGATGACTTTAGTGTCAAATGTGAACTTTAAACAATTAATTGTCTCGCTTGAGTGAGAATCATAGGCAACTGCCCCCATGGAGTTATATCAAGCACAATAGTAATCCACGGTACTTTTTTGAATTGTGTCTCTCCTGGTTATGAATTTTAATTCTTTGGTCAGTAAGAGTGATTTAAGAGTTTCTTTAGATTTGTGTGTCGGAATGAGTCCGATCAAGTCCTTTCACAACTTCTAATTAGTGTACAATTTCACATACCCTAGCAAGCATGCAGTCCCGTCATGGAGGAAAGCATTGAATATTGAATTCATGAATCACGATAAAATATTACGAAAATGACTAAATTGCTAAATTGTGTAGTTAATTTGTCAAAGTTGTCGAAGCTTAGATGAATAGCTTTCTTTCATTTCAATGTCCATATAAGACTTTTCATGAGATAATTGATTATATCAGTCACAAATTTGATAAGTTTAAATGGTTTGGGAATGTTTATGGCATAAATGAAGAGTTTAGGTAAAATCTTTTTTAAAAAAAAAAAGATTTGAGACCACAACTGCAATTGGCCCTAATAAATAGAAACTAATTGGAAAAAAAAAAAAGGAAACCATCAATTTGGCATCGGATTCTAAGAGGAAAAGTACTCTTCACTTTTTAACTAATAATTGCAAATTCAATATAATTTAATCATGAATGCATGAAACTTTTGCTTTTTAGCTTAAAGAATACATAATAACCCTATTCTAGGAAAATAGTGAGCGGAGCCAGGATTGGCCATGAGTGCGGGCACATTATTGTCCAAGCCGAACGTCAAGTTTTTAGCCGGGGATGTAATGATGATAAAAATGTAAAACAATATTACGACAATACTAAAAATGGCATAGTTTATATTGTATTTAAACATTATTGTCATTAAGCATTAATATTTTTAATTAAGAATGTTTTCATTTCAAAGTGCAATCCAAATAGCAAATTAGCAATAATTAAAAATATAGAATACTTTCACTGTTTCACATAATCACAGGCAGTCACAGAGAGGTAGCATTAGCAATTTAGCATTTAGGCATTTAGCAATATAAGAATGGAATCAGCCACAGGCTTCAATCACAGATTCAAAGAGTAAGCAAACTTACAGAGATTTTGTCACAGTCAGAGAGACAAGAGTTGAGACTTGAGCAGGCTTCACTGCTTACAATTGAATCCCGAATCAGGCTCGATGGATGCCTAAAACGTAAAGCAAAACAAGTATCAATGTTATGCTATTAACTTGGAAGGGCAAACATTACAGATTCACAGAGGGCAGTAAACATTCATCAATCATCACAGATTCACAGTCCACAGAGGCAGAGGGCAAACATTCATGATGCATCACAGAAGACAGATTTACAGAAGGCTAAGCCGCAAAGGCTAACATTAAAACATTCATCATTCACAAATCACAGAGGCCAAACATGAAACATTAAAAACTGAAAATACAAAAATCGTGAGATTAATAGCCAATATAAAAAATTGAAAATACAGGCACAGCTCCAACAGCCAACAGGTGAGATACTGAGATTAATGGCAAAGATAAAAACATTAAAAATTGAAAGCATAGGGCAATTAAAAAGGGGAAAAACAGAGGGGCGAGGGCAATACTTCTTCTGCTGTGTTGTCTCATCTCATCTCATGAGAGTCCAATTTTCGGTGGAAATTGGAATCGAAGGCGCCGCATCTCAGACTCTCAGCGTGACTCTGCCGAATGCCGTCCGTCACTCCGTCTAGGGCTCGAAAATGAGAAGGAATGGCAAGACTAGAGATTAAGAAGTGAGAAATCGAATAGCGGATAATCGGAGATTGAGAGTTCGTGAGAGCACTGAGATGTTGAGATTTAAGAGTTAAGAAGAGGTTGAGATTTGAGAAATCGAGTTATGGCGGAGAATCGGAGTCGGAGATGAGGCGGAGAAGTTCTGTGGTTCGACTTCGATTCGGGATTGAGAGATGGATGAGATTTGAATCCCTAAAAATTGATTTGGGTATTTCTTTCTTCGCTGGGTTGGGCCTGGGGCGTTGAGTTGGGCTGGGGTAACACATTAAGAAAAAAAATAAAAAATGAGTGCAGGCTATTTCATATTTGGGCTGGGGCCTGGAAGCTAGGCCCAAAATCTCAGTGCAGGCCTGTACCTGCACTGGTCCTTAATGGGCTCCGCCCCGCTATAAAACCAAGCTTGATCAAAAGAACTTTGTAGGGAATCAGTTCATGTTCACGCATGGCAACTCCACTCCATTTCCTCCCAACTCTGCTATTAGTTCTTGCTCAATCCATCACTTCTTTTACAGAAGAAACAAAGTGTGGCTGCAATAATGAACTGATCAACCGCAGAGGGTTCCCTGAGGGATTTGTCTTTGGTGCAGCCTCTTCTGCTTACCAGGTGCGTGATGTGAGTGTTTGTTGTTTGTGAAATTCAATCCATCAGAAGTTATATCAATTCTGAATGCCTGCATGATTCAGTATTTCAATTCTGAATCATTTCAGTATGAAGGTGCATATAATGAACATGGAAAAGGCCCGAGCATGTGGGATAATTTCACACATATGTACCAAGGTTATCTTCCTCTCTCCTTTCGCAACCCCGAATAGCTACCATGAACAGCTATGCGCACGAATATAGCTTACGGTTTGGTGAATTTGCAGAAAAGATAATAGACCACAGTAATGGAGACATAGCAATTGACTCTTATCATCGCTACAAGGTATTTTACCACATATTTTTTTGAATAAAGTCGTTTGTACAGATGAATTGTACATGACAGTTTACTGAGATGACAACACTTTATTAGATGTTTTAACTTTGTTTTTTGTCCAAAATCTAATGAAATATTATCATCTGGTATTCTATAAATTCATCTGACAAATATGTGTCACGTGAAGCATTATTGTATTTTTTTTTTATAACTATTTGAATGTTTTAAAATTTGCATGCTACCCAAGTTGTTAATTTATAGTATTTTTTACTTTTTTTATGCAGGAAGATGTGCACATTGCAAAAGATATGGGTATTGATGCCTATAGGATTTCAATATCATGGCCTAGAATATTTCCAGGTAATACTTTTTTGCCAACTCTCAGACAATATAGTACACAAACTAACTAGAATGGATCAGAATTCGAGTATTTTTTATTTTTCTTTTTTTGGGTGTATTTTGTGACAAAATATTCAAATGAACTTTAGGTGGAACAATAAGAAAAGGACTGAACCAGGAAGGAATTGTGTGTTACAACAACTTCATTAACGAGCTTCTAGCCAATGGTACGATCTCTTAATGATTTTTGTCCATTTCCTCCCGACATATAGGCACATATATGGCATCTTTGGTAGGTTGGATTGGACGATACTAAGCAATATTGAAAAGGAAAAAACAAGCTAAAATATTATTCACAATACTCTAGTCAGGGACGAATCCAGCGTCGACATTCAGCTAGGGCGGAGGTTGGCCGTTAATCGTCGACAATCATAGATCGTAATAGCCCGGTGTTTCAATGTCAATACTCCGGCAATTTCGTGGCAACATATTTAGGATTATTCATTAGATACTGAGACAAACTTACAGAAAAACCTCAAGGATTAAGTGAAGCATTGAGTATCTGCGTAGTATGTTTCAACTCTGTTAGCTGTGTGCATTTTAGATGCAATTTTTTTTGAATATTTTCAATTTTGAAACATGTCTAAAGCAAAAAATAAAAATAAAAAATGGCAAGCCCTTTTAGCTGCAACCTAGCGTATGAGAAATTTATTCGGTCAATTGAAAATTTGAGAATCTGAAACTGATATACGACATTGAAATGAAACAGATAGCAGGAAAAGTGAAAAACAAATAATAAATAAAAAAAGTGAGAACAACAATCATCACAACCAGCGAAATCCCAAAAAATTATCCAAAATCCTAAATAAACATATCAAAAATTGCATAATTTGGGAGAAAAAAAACTCAAGAAACTCACGCAAAAGCTAAACATAAACGTCTGCAAATGTACCAAGAGCACTCACTTTAGGTGATGGATGGCAAAGTTTTGCATTGAAGCTATTCACATGGTTCTGAGACTGTCGGAGCGACTCTGGTGGTCGCCGGCCGGCGAGGTGGCTCTAAGGAACTTTTCAAAGATTGCCATAACAAGAAACAGACAAATAAAAATGGCAGTGACAACAAACCCAAAAGCAGCCGCTAGACTGGAAAGTGGAGAAGGGAGGAAAAATGGAAAAGGGTTTGGCCTTTGCGGTTTCAATTTCGATTTCAAATGGCAATTGGGAAGTATCAATCTGGTCTGCTGGGCATTTGGCATTTTGGACCATTTGTTAATTCATTCATTTGGGCTAAATAAAAAAGAGGCCCAACTTCTGGTTTAGTTATTTAAGCCCAAACCTAAAAAAAAGAAACAGAAGGTCGTCTCTTTCTCTTCGTTTCATCTTCCATCAGGTCTGCAACCAACGGCGTCTGCTGCTGTGCTGATTGTTACTCGACGGTGCTGAAGATTCCGGCGGAGTTAGCACGCGCGGCCGCACCCCCTCTCCGGGTGCTGGCTCCGCCACCAACTCTAGTCTTATTGAATACTGCATACCAAATATGCATGTATAGTACTCGGGATTGGACACCAATATGAACAAATATCTAACATGTATATCTTCTTTAATCTTGTCTAGTGATGAATTTAATATGCACGCAGGTATAGAGCCTTACGTGACTCTTTTCCATTTTGATATTCCACAAGCTTTGCAAGATGCATATGGCAGGTTTCTAAGTTATCAAATTGTGTAAGTAATCAAAAGGGACCAGATCAGTTGTGTTATCTGTTTTCTATTAGTCAATCAATCATTCAATGAACAGGTTTCAAATTGTGTAAGTAATCGAAATTGTCTAAGTAATCGAAAAGGACCAGATCAGTTGTGTTATCTGTTTTCTATTAGTCAATCAATCATTCAATGAACAGATTTCAAATAATGGGATCAGTTTACCTCCTAATCTCAGATAAATTTTGAAATACTTACTGAGCATTTAGGGTGTTATCAACTGCTGAAACTATAGTGAGCCATGGTTTACAGGGAAGATTTTCGAGACTTTGCAGACTTCTTGTTTAGCCAATTTGGCGACCGGGTGAAGTATTGGATTACCATAAATGAGCCTTGGACCTTCAGTCGATACGATTATGCAATTGGTAAGTTTCCGCCTACTCGATGTTCAGATTGGCAAGGACTCGGCTACACAGGTGGCGATTCTGGCAGAGAACCATATGTTGTGGCACATAATCAGCTTCTTGCTCATGCTGCTATTGTTAACCTATACAGAAAAAAATACCAGGTACTATTCTTTTTTTGTTAACTTCCAAGATTTGTCAAGTTTCTAATGTAGAAAAATATATGTGTTGAATATGACTCATATATCCAGTTACTGAGGTATGCAGAAATTTCAAAAAGGAAAGATTGGAATAGCACTAGTCTCTTACTGGTTCGAGCCTTACAACGAAAAAGATGAAAATTGGAAGGCTAAAGATCGAGCCCTTGATTTCATGCTGCGATGGTAAGTAGATTTTTAAACTTTAAGTGGTACTTGAAGAAGAATAATGCTTCTCGTGTATAATGGAATAATATAATAAATTACATATGATGTGTCAAAAAAAGATGAGGAAAGTTTTTATTTTATTTTATTTGATTGAAGAAATTCTGATTTAATCATATCTCACCACGGCATATATATGCAAATCATTATGCACATGTAGCACAATTACTTCAAGAATCAATCTCTGAATTGAGCAACTATTTCACCACTCACTCCTGTGGGCTCGTAGTTTAACTAGATGATACTCAAACTTGTAACTTCCATCATAAAAATATTCCTCATCTTGCCATGTATAATAAATGATTTCGTTTGTATTCAGGTTTATGGAACCATTGACATTTGGTAAATACCCAGAAAGCATGAGTGTTTGTGTTGGAAACCGATTACCTGAATTCACCGAAGAGGAAGAGGACTTGGTGAAGGGATCATTCGACTTCTTAGGAGTTAACTACTACGGTGCACTTTATGCATCCAATAAACCAGACTCTTCTAGTTTCAGCTATGTCACAGATTCTGAAATGTACGCCACTGGTCAGTCCTCAACTTCTTTGGCATCATCTAAATTGATAAAAACAAAAATCATGTTAATATGATACACATTCATTTTTGGCAAGGAAGCGAAATCAGAAGCCAATTGGTGAACAAGGAAGAAATTCGAGCATTATATACATTTATCCGAAGGGATTGAGGGAACTTCTAATGCTTATAAAAGAAATATACAATGATCCATTGATTTACATTACTGAGAATGGTAGAACACTAGATTCTACATGATCATTAGTATTATTTTTATATATTCAAAGGTAATTTCATTTTTTTCCAAAAATTAATCTCAGGGATCGATGAGGATAGAGATGACAGTTTAGTAATATCAGACGCAATAAAAGATGGCACGAGGAAAGAATATATCCATGACCATCTTTGTTGTCTACGGGAATCAATTCTGTAAGTTCTCTTCTTTCCATCTTCTTTAACTAGGATTCTCAACTTCAGAGTAGACATGATACTGAAAATTTTGTTGTTGCTCTAAAATGGCAGGAAAGATGGTGTTAATGTGAAGGGCTATTTCGTATGGTCATTGATGGATATAATTTAGAATGGACATCTGTGTACTCAGTTCGACTTGGTCTTAATTATGTGGATTTCAAAGATAAATTATTGAAAAGATAACCTAAACACTCTGCTCTATGGTTCAAAAGTATTCTTGAGAAGAAGATTCAGGAGCTTCAGTCAAAGATTTCAGATAATTAAACTCGAAGAGTTTCTGCAATTAACGATATTATTCGTATCACTGAATAGAACTATGAACTATCAGTTTCATGAAATTATATTTGTGTGTGTGGTTCTATGTATGGCATATTGGAATACCCTGCATAGGTGAAAAGAAAGAACAAGAAATCTTTGAGCTTGCACATAACAGCATAGAGTCATTTGAGCTTCACTTGAACAAACTTCTGAATCATCCTGCCATATGAACAATATGCTTGAAAAGGTATTAAAAAGAACAACAGAAAGTCTGTCTGATCAAAATCAAAGTTCTCTTAAATCATTCCAAGAAAAAAGATCGAGATCATTCATTGATGTCTTGAACTCCGTGGCCTCACGCAGATCTCTGTGTACTTGTCCAGGACCAGTGACATCTTACTGTCCGTGAGCTTGAGGCAGCTCGGACAAAGAAGAGTTTGCTTTGATATATTAACGGATAAAACCCCATCGAAGAAAGATGAAAACACATACCAATTTATCAAGGATAAAGCTACTCCTAATAAAATTGATCTTTTAAGATGGAACCATAAGTTTTAACATGACATCAGAACACATTAAACTCCAACAAGTAATTCAATTTGATTTGTTCAAACGAGACACCATCTTGCGAAGGCATGTTAAGAGATAAAACTTCATGTCGAATAAAAATAAAAACATAAACCAACTTATAATGAATTAGACTACTTCTCTTAATAAGATTGACTTTTAAGATGAACCCCAAACCTTAAAGCATTAAATGTTTTAGCAATCTTGAAATTCCAAGACAATTATGTCATGATAATACTCCTTACAGCACAGCATTACACATTTCTGTAGTCATTCAAAGATCAACGAGAAGAGAAAAAGCTTGAACAAAATCTAGATATGTTTCAATTTACAATAATGATAATAGGCAAATTACACTAGCTTCCTAGTTCAACTAAAAAGGGGAGATCGGTAAGCTACTTGATTCCCATCTTAATCTTCTATTTCTAAAACAAAACAAATAAATTAAATAGACGAAAGATCCTCATATACTGTCTTGATGCCTGGCCTCTCGGATAAAGCACTTATACACCGTAGAGCTATTCCAAGAACCTCCTTCATTCCCTTCTCCACTGCTGGAACACTCATCTCTGATGTCAATGCGACATCAAAACAATCTGATCATTGACCTTCTGCCAACCTCAACCTAATCCAATCTGTCAAATCAACTCCTCCATCATCACTTGAGATTACATCCCCGGCACACTTTCCTGTAAGAAGTTCCAATAAAATCACTCCAAAAGCATAAACATCTGATTTGAAGGAGAGCACAGGCTTCTTGGATGCCGCTAATTCTGGGGCGTGATAACCCAAAGCCCCAGCATCAAGTATCTGTTCAACGGCTCCTGATTGGGTCATGAGGCGGTGAAGACAGTAATCTGCCACGCGTGCATTCAGCTCAGATCCATCTAGTAGTATGTTTGTTGCTTTAAGGTTCCCGTGTGGGACATCACGGTCAAAATGGAGATAGTTCAGACCACGTGCAACATCAACTGCTATTTTAAGCCTCTGGGACCAGGTTAGGAGAGGACTCTTCCTTCCAGGTCGATCTGCAGAGAGTGAATTTATGAAGACATAAACAAGGCAACCACGGTACCATTTTACTCCACTCTAAGGAGTAAATTAGGTTCAAGTGCATAGATGAAAGCTAAGTTTCTATCTTTCCAACATGCATCAAAAGCAACCAGAATCTATTTTTAGCTCGAAGGGAAATTCCCGCATTTAGCCATTGTTTGATTCCCATTATTTCAAAACTCATTTTTTTTCAACCTCATTTTCAACCACACATTCTTACAATAAAATATTTTGCATGTAAATCCAAAACATTTTCCTACCTTTTAATAACACATTCTCCAAAAATTCACTATTACAAAACTCATTTTGATGAAATAATGGGCATCAAATAGTGGCTTAATGGCAAACTAGAGAATCAATATTACAAGAGTAAGCGGAAACAACTTATTCTTATGATTAAGCCATATCCTTCCGTGATTTTAATTGTGCATCCATAGAAAATCTGATTAAATAAGAAAGGTAATTATCATTAGTGCAGATTCATGAGAAATTAAGAGTGTGTTTGATAGGCATTATTTGGGAAAAATGAATTTTGAAATAGTAATATGATGGGAAATATGTGGTTGAAAAAGAAGGAAAAGTTATTGATGTGATGGAAAATATTATTTTATTGAAGAATGTGTGGTTGAAAATGAGTAAAAGAATGAGAATGAGAATGAAAATGGGAATCAAACAGGGCTTAAAACAATTACAGATTTTAGTGTGTAGCGACCCGAATTTTCAAAATACAAATTTCATAACTTAAATTATATCGCTACGACAATCCCGTCAAAGTTAGAATTTATTTTACGTTCGTCGAATTGTCTAGCAAAAAAACAATTAATTTAAGGATTTCGAAAACGATTTTAATCTTAAAATTTCAATATTTACTTATCGAATTCAATTTCGAACCATTTCAAATATATCAAATCCTTATCGATTTAAATTCAATTTTTATGTCCGATATTCTATTTAAAACCCAATTTCATTAAACCCAAATTTTATCTTTTAATTCAATTTTATTAAATCCTATTAGCCAAAGAATTGTGTTCCAACACAAACTCTAAACCCAATTTATTGTCTCGATTTTCGTGCCCTAAACCTACTGTCGATACTATTCATCACCATCTTCACCAAGCCTCTCAACTCTCACCAACATCTCTTCGGCACCACAACAGGTAAACATCCACATTCAATCTTCTTTCAATTTCGATCAACAACCAACCGAGAGTGTCACGCAAATTTCACACAATCATCACCATCAATCCCAACTCAAGAACTGAATTCGAATCCACCAATTTCACGCACCCACAGTCGAGCCACCATCTCGCAACCACCATCACCCAACCCGATTGCAAGCACCGCCAACCCACAATCGAACCACCAACAAACCACCACCATACGGCCACCAACCACCGCCTGCAACTACACAAATCGGCAGCCCCGTTCTTGCCCAAATCGACCCCTCCATCTCAACCAAAATCAACCCAAAATTCAACCATCAAAGTCAAGAATAATAAAGCCCAAACACTTACCTCCACTTAGTCGACGACTTTGGCCGGAGTACCCGTCGAAAAACCAAGAAAATTCGAACTGTGGGCTCGGTCTTGACCTCGGTTCGAACCCAAAAAAAAAAAAAAATCCCCTCAATCGACTCTCCCGCCGGCGCCACTGATTTTGGCCCCCATCACCGCCGTCGCCGTCGCCGGTCCCCACTTCGCCTCACGCACGTCGCCGGCTTTCTCCTCTACCGGTCCCTGCCCAAATGTCGCGAGTGAGAGAGAGATAGAGATAGGGTCGTTTTGTAAATAATTAAATTTTGAGAAATTACCCTTAAGTCCCAGTTTTTTGGAAGTCATCCATTTTAGCCCCAAGTTTTAAATGTTAGTATTTTCAATTTCAAAGTTTTATAAATTTGTTAATTCAGCCCCTATATTTTGATAACTTTTAAATCAGCCCATTGAATTTCAAAAAGTTTATTTTCAGCTTTCAAACATTTAAATTTAAGTTTCAATATCTTTTCAATTTAGTCCCTAAAAGTTTTAAAGTCTTAATTAAACTTAGTATCTTAAATTAAATTAATTTTGTTCTTGCTAGACGAGATCGCGGGCAAAGTGTGAAGCACGGTAACGTTACAATTGTTCAATTTCCAAGAAAACTTTCAAGACTTCGAGGTGGGGTTTACTTTTAAGCAATTGTGGTTATTTGTCCATGTTAATTCTCGATGTGTGATTTTGATTGTGATATGATGTTTATACATATGAAAATGTTGCCAGGGACCGTAAATAGGTCCGGGATCGAAATCGGGTCCTTGGGAATGCCCACAGTGCTAAAATTTGCTAAGCTTATGCTATGTTGTCAGGGACCGTAAATAGGTCCGGGATCGAAATTGGGTCCTTGGGAATGCCCACAGTACATATTCTATAGTATGTTGTATGGATATTATGTTCACCACTTGATTGCATATTTTGACTTAATTTGGACTGATTGCTGTAACTTCACTGAGTATAATTCGTTATGCTCACCCCACTATTTTTCCACCCTTTCAGGTTAAGGAGTTTGGCAGGGCAAGGCAACGAGCGTGGCAAATTCTAATTTAATAATAGAACTTTTAAATTTCAATTTTTGAAATAAGAATTTTAAATAGTTGGTTTCCATTTGACATTTTAATACCGAATTTTGGTACCTTTGCAAATGTTGGTTTTGCTTATTACATTTGGTATTAACTCTTGAATATGAGAAAAATTATTTTAGAAATAGTGTTTCCGCGTTTTGTGTTAAATTTCTATAGATTTTTAAAGTATATGTTTGCCTTCGTATTGTGGCGACTTTTGAAAATATTTATTTACAGGCTACTTTGACTTGAGTAGTGCCTCGAGTTATTAGTGAAATTTGGGGCGTTACAGTGTGGTATCAGAGCACATGTTTACCTTTCTGTAGACTTGTGAAAATTTTACAAAAAAAAAAAAAAAAAAAAAAAAAAGTGTGTGTTTAATATTTAATTTAAATACTACCCGCTCTTGCCGCGCCACGCCTACTCCGAAAAGGTAAAATGTTTAGAAAATTTTATTTGATGAAGTCTGAAAATTTTCATCTGCTGGATACCATGTATTTATTATATTACTGCATCTGAAATTGATTGTTACAATGAAAAGTTACATGAGAATGAAATTTTGCTATAGTTGATGCAGTTTGAAATGTTTGAAAGTTTGTATCCAGTACATGTTATAAAAATTTTCCATGAGCTATTATGTTTGGGAATTGAACTTGTGATGTGAAGTATTTAAAAAATTTTTGAAAATTATAAATTTAGTCCTCGGAATTAGGCTAAAACATGAAGTAACCCATTTCAATAGAATTTACCTTCATAATTGATATGTCAAAAAGGACTGTATGGGATAGAGATGTGGGAAGAACTGTTTGTGAAAATTCAATAGAAGAACATATTTCGGATTATAGATATTGGTTGCAATTTTATTATTTGTTTTCCTTTTGAAAAATTTGAGATAATAATAAAATTTGCTTTAGGCTCTACTGTGATGTTCTATGATTATTCCTTTTAGATTTTATTATTCCTAAATGGTCATTGTGAATTTCACAACCACGAATTTCACAATTTAGTGGATGCTGAGACAAATATTATTGTGGTTTAGGGAAATGTCTCGTAGAACAAATCGAGTTCCCGTGAATCGGACTGCTGCAAGACAAGCTACCCCAGGCCAGACTGCTACTGGCGATGCGGGAAATGATTCGATAAGGGATCTCGTGAATGCACTTCAGGGGCTCATTCAGCAACAAGCCCCAACAGCTCGACGAAATCCCCCTAATCCACAGACTAATGCAGACAACACAAGCATGGTTGTTGAACAGTTTCGCAGATATAAACCACCAACATTCAATGGTCGGACAGGACCTTTAGCTGCAGAGGAATGGTTAAGGGCATTAGAGAGGATCTTTAAACATATAGCCTGTTCGGACGCTCAGAAAGTGTCATGTGCTGTGTTCCAACTTGAAGAGGATGCAGATCATTGGTGGGAATCATATCAGCGCACCAGAACTGAGGCACAGCAACTTGAATTGACATGGAATGGATTCAAGGAATTAATAATACAGAGGTATTTTCCCCAGTCTTTCCGGGATCAGAAAGAAACGGAATTCCTTGAACTGAGACAGGGAAGTATGTCCGTGGTGGAATATGAAACGAAATTCAACCAACTGTCCAGGTATGCTATCCATCTGGTTGATACGGATATCAAGAAGGCTAGAAGATTTGAAAGGGGCTTACGCCCAGAAATTGGAGGAATCATGGCAGGTTTAGGACTCACTACTTATGCCGAAGCAATTGAGCGAGCACAAGCTATATCATCTCGCTTAAACCTGGAAAAGACTACTCAGAAACCCGCAGAGGTACCAGTGAAAAGGAAATGGGACAGTCAGAATATGAGCAAAGGCAGATATCAAAACAAGAAGGGGAAACCATGGGGAAAAATGGAGGAAAAGGCTAGCACTGAGAAACCTGTATGCTCGAAGTGTGATAAGCGTCACCATGGAGAGTGCTTACTCGGAAAAGGGATGTGTTTCAGATGTAAGAAACCCGGTCACTTTGCTGGTGAATGTCCTGAATTCAAGGGTAAGGAAGATGCCAGGAAGGGAAAGGCTCGAGTTTTCGCTTTGACTCAGAGAGAGGCAGAGAAAGATCCAGACGTGATGACAGGTATTCTATCAGTATTCAATATACCTGCTATTGTTTTGATTGATTCCGGTGCTACGAATTCTTTCATCTCTGCTAGTTTTCATGCTAAGATTGGGAATATATGTGAAAGTGTGAATGATGCTTTAGAAGTTAGTATCCCTTCAGGTGAAACTATTATCACTAATCTGATGTCGAAAGCTGTTAAGTTTGAAATAGATGGGAAGAACTTAGAGGCTGACTTGTACTTAATAGACATGAGGGACTTTGATATTATTTTAGGCATGGACTGGCTTAGTTGCAATCACGCTACGATTAAGTGTCATGAGAGGGAAGTGCTCTTTCAGAAACCAGGAGAATGTGAATTTACTTTCTTCGGGACAAAAGTCAAAACCATGCCCCGTGTCATATCAGTGTTGAAAGCACAAAGGATGTTGAGAAAGAGTACAAATCAAGGATATCTAGTGAGCATCACTAGTGTTCAGGCAACTGAGGTAACTGTTACAGATGTACCAGTTGTGCGTGATTTTGTGGATGTATTTCCAGATGATCTAGCTGGTATCCCACCAGATAGACAAGTGGAATTTATGATTGACCTGGTACCTGGAGCTGCACCTGTATCTAAAGCACCCTACAGGATGGCACCGAAAGAACTTCAGGAGTTGAAGGTGCAACTACAGGAACTGTTGGATAAAGGATTTATTCGACCGAGTGTATCGCCTTGGGGAGCACCGGTCCTATTTGTGAAAAAGAAAGATGGATCAATGAGGATGTGCATTGACTACAGGGAGTTGAATCGCCTCACAGTTAAGAATAAGTATCCTTTACCACGAATAGAAGATTTGTTCGATCAGCTAAAGGGTGCCGTTGTATTCTCCAAAACTGATTTGAGATCAGGTTATCATCAGTTGAAGGTTAAGGACAGTGATATACCAAAAACTGCATTTAGGACTCGATACGGACATTACGAATTCACTGTGATGCCGTTTGGGTTAACTAATGCACCAGCTGTCTTCATGGACTTAATGAACCGAGTATTTCATCAATACTTGGATCGGTTTGTAATTGTCTTTATTGACGACATTCTGATTTATTCAAAGGACAAGGAACAACATGAGGAACATCTCAACATTGTATTACAGATACTTCGACAGGAAAGGTTGTATGCAAAATTCAAGAAGTGCGAATTCTGGCTTGACCGAATTGGTTTTCTTGGACATGTGGTTACCGCAAATGGTATCGAAGTTGATCCAGCCAAGGTTGATGCTGTCACTAATTGGAAGGCACCAACCAATATAAATGAAGTTCGTAGTTTCTTGGGATTGGCTGGCTATTATCGAAGGTTTATCGAAGGATTTTCAAAAATTGCTGGACCAATGACCCAGTTGACCAAGAAAGGAGTGAAGTTTCAGTGGACAGAAAAGTGCGAGAAGAGTTTTCAAGAATTGAAACAGAAATTAGTATCTGCACCAGTTTTGGCTATTCCAGAAGGGTCAGAAGGTTTTGTAATCTACAGTGATGCATCGAAACAAGGTTTAGGATGCGTACTGATGCAGCATGAAAAAGTGATTGCTTATGCATCTAGGCAGTTGAAGCCACATGAGCAGAACTACCCCACCCATGACTTGGAATTAGCTGCTGTAGTTCATGCTTTAAAAATATGGCGACACTATCTATATGGTAGTAAGTGCGAGATATACACAGACCATAAGAGTTTAAAGTATTTCTTCACTCAGAAGGAATTGAATATGAGACAGAGAAGGTGGTTGGAGTTAGTTAAAGATTATGACTGTACTATCCACTACCACCCCGGCAAGGCCAATGTTGTTGCTGATGCACTTAGCCGGAAAGGTAAAGGGCAGTTAGCTGCCTTAACCAGTCAAGAACAATTGATCAAGGATTTTGCCAACATGAGACTCGAAGTTGTAGCTCCTCCACATCACACAACTGCAATTATAGCTACTATGATTGTTCGACCGACTCTCAGAGACAGAATTAAAGAAGCTCAGGGTAAGGATAAATTTTTGTGCAAGATTAAGGACCGAGTACTCGCTGGCAATGTTAAAGGTTTTGAAGTTTCAACTGATGACACTCTTCTGTTTAAGGGAAGACTGTGTGTACCGAAGGATGAAACTTTAAGGAAGGAGATTTTAGAAGAAGCACATTATTCACCTTATACTGCACACCCAGGAGGTACGAAGATGTACCGGGATTTGCGAATAATTTATTGGTGGAGAAACATGAAGAGGTCAATTGGCTTATTTGTTGAGAAGTGCATGACTTGCCAACAAGTTAAAGCTGAACATCAACGTCCGTCTGGAATGTTGAACCCACTTGAAATCCCAGAATGGAAGTGGGAGCACATAACAATGGATTTTGTTGTGGGACTTCCTAGATCAGTTAAAGGTCATCAAGCTATATGGGTCATAGTTGATCGTTTGACGAAATCTGCTCACTTTCTACCCGTGAAAATGACTTTCAGTTTAGACCAGTATGCTCAGTTGTACATCAGAGAAATTGTAAGATTGCATGGTGTACCAGTTTCTATAGTGTCAGACAGGGATTCCAGATTTACATCCAAATTTTGGGAAAGTTTGCAAACAGCTATGGGAACTAGATTGAAATTCAGTACAGCATATCATCCACAGACAGATGGACAATCAGAGAGAACTATACAAACATTAGAGGATATGTTGAGAGCTTGCGCTTTAGACCTTGGTGGTAACTGGGAAATGCTTTTACCCTTGGTTGAGTTTGCATATAACAATAGTTTCCAGTCTACCATTGGCATGGCACCGTATGAAGCTCTTTATGGCAGAAAATGCAGATCACCAATCCATTGGGATGAAGTTGGTGAAAGGAAAGTTTTGGGTCCAGAAATAGTGGAACAAACTGTAAAGGTTGTGGAGAAGATCAGAGAAAGGATTAAAATAGCACAAGACAGACAGAAGTCTTATGCTGACAAGCGACGAAAGAAACTACAGTTTGAAATTGGTGAAAAGGTATTTCTTAAAGTGGCTCCCATGAGAGGAGTGGTAAGATTTGGACAGAAAGGGAAACTTAAACCAAGATTTATTGGACCTTTTGAAATTTTGGAAAGAGTTGGAAACGTTGCCTATAGGTTGGCTTTACCGTCAGAGTTAACAGCAGTACATAATGTTTTTCACATCTCAATGTTAAGAAAATATGTCCATGATCCGGACCACATTGTTAATTATGCATCCTTGGATGTTAACAAGGATATGACATATGAGGAAACTCCTGCACTTATACTTGAGAGGAAAGTTCATACCTTAAGGAACAAAGATATTCCTTTAGTTAAAGTCCAATGGAATAGACATGGTAGAGAAGAGGCAACTTGGGAAAGAGAAGATGAGATTTTAGCCAAATATCCAGACATTCTCAATTCAAGTAAGTTTAATTTCGAGGACGAAATTTATTTAAGTGGGGAAGGTTGTAGCGACCCGAATTTTCAAAATACAAATTTCATAACTTAAATTATATCGCTACGACAATCCTGTCAAAGTTAGAATTTATTTTACGTTCGTCGAATTGTCTAGCAAAAAAACAATTAATTTAAGGATTTCGAAAACGATTTTAATCTTAAAATTTCAATATTTACTTATCGAATTCAATTTCGAACCATTTCAAATATATCAAATCCTTATCGATTTAAATTCAATTTTTATGTCCGATATTCTATTTAAAACCCAATTTCATTAAACCCAAATTTTATCTTTTAATTCAATTTTATTAAATCCTATTAGCCAAAGAATTGTGTTCCAACACAAACTCTAAACCCAATTTATTGTCTCGATTTTCGTGCCCTAAACCTACTGTCGATACTATTCATCACCATCTTCACCAAGCCTCTCAACTCTCACCAACATCTCTTCGGCACCACAACAGGTAAACATCCACATTCAATCTTCTTTCAATTTCGATCAACAACCAACCGAGAGTGTCACGCAAATTTCACACAATCATCACCATCAATCCCAACTCAAGAACTGAATTCGAATCCACCAATTTCACGCACCCACAGTCGAGCCACCATCTCGCAACCACCATCACCCAACCCGATTGCAAGCACCGCCAACCCACAATCGAACCACCAACAAACCACCACACCATACGGCCACCAACCACCGCCTGCAACTACACAAATCGGCAGCCCCGTTCTTGCCCAAATCGACCCCTCCATCTCAACCAAAATCAACCCAAAATTCAACCATCAAAGTCAAGAATAATAAAGCCCAAACACTTACCTCCACTTAGTCGACCACTTTGGCCGGAGTACCCGTCGAAAAACCAAGAAAATTCGAACTGTGGGCTCGGTCTTGACCTCGGTTCGAACCCAAAAAAATCCCCCTCAATCGACTCTCCCGCCGGCGCCACTGATTTTGGCCCCCATCACCGCCGTCGCCGTCGCCGGTCCCCACTTCGCCTCACGCACGTCGCCGGCTTTCTCCTCTACCGGTCCCTGCCCAAATGTCGCGAGTGAGAGAGAGATAGAGATAGGGTCGTTTTGTAAATAATTAAATTTTGAGAAATTACCCTTAAGTCCCAGTTTTTTGGAAGTCATCCATTTTAGCCCCAAATTTTAAATGTTAGTATTTTCAATTTCAAAGTTTTATAAATTTGTTAATTCAGCCCCTATATTTTGATAACTTTTAAATCAGCCCATTGAATTTCAAAAAGTTTATTTTCAGCTTTCAAACATTTAAATTTAAGTTTCAATATCTTTTCAATTTAGTCCCTAAAAGTTTTAAAGTCTTAATTAAACTTAGTATCTTAAATTAACTTAATTTTGTTCTTGCTAGACGAGATCGCGGGCAAAGTGTGAAGCACGGTAACGTTACAATTGTTCAATTTCCAAGAAAACTTTCAAGACTTCGAGGTGGAGTTTACTTTTAAGCAATTGTGGTTATTTGTCCATGTTAATTCTCGATGTGTGATTTTGATTGTGATATGATGTTTATACATATGAAAATGTTGCCAGGGACCGTAAATAGGTCCGGGATCGAAATCGGGTCTTTGGGAATGCCCACAGTGCTAAAATTTGCTAAGCTTATGTCATGTTGTCAGGGACCGTAAATAGGTCCGGGATCGAAATTGGGTCCTTGGGAATGCCCACAGTACATATTCTATAGTATGTTGTATGGATATTATGTTCACCACTTGATTGCATATTTTGACTTAATTTGGACTGATTGCTGTAACTTCACTGAGTATAATTCGTTATGCTCACCCCACTATTTTTCCACCCTTTCAGGTTAAGGAGTTTGGCAGGGCAAGGCAACGAGCGTGGCAAATTCTAATTTAATAATAGAACTTTTAAATTTCAATTTTTGAAATAAGAATTTTAAATAGTTGGTTTCCATTTGACATTTTAATACCGAATTTTGGTACATTTGCAAATGTTGGTTTTGCTTATTACATTTGGTATTAACTCTTGAATATGAGAAAAATTATTTTAGAAATGGTGTTTCCGCGTTTTGTGTTAAATTTCTATGGATTTTTAAAGTATATGTTTGCCTTCGTATTGTGGCGACTTTTGAAAATATTTATTTACAGGCTACTTTGACTTGAGTAGCGCCTCGAGTTATTAGTGAAATTTGGGGCGTTACATAGTGTTTCAGAAAAAACACAGAAGCATAAATCAGAACTGGTAACTGAGTAGGGACCAAAACAATTGACAAAGAGAAAACACCAAAAGAATTGAAGGAAAGAAATAGAAACATGGTAAGTTGAATCAAACTAATTCCTGTTATATAAGTGCAGATGAAGAAGTGCAGCAATGTGATTACCATAGAGAAACCTTGCTAGACTTCCAGGAGATATGTAGTCTGAAAGAATGAGCTTCTCATGCTGTGTGGGTCCCCAATAGTAACCTCTCAATCCAACCACATTTGGATGTCTGATATTTGCGAACTTCTTAGCCTCTTTAGCAAATTCTTTTCTCTGATTTGCTACTCTTTCCCTCAACCACTTCACTGTCAAAAACAATCCATTCTCTAAAGAAGCTCTGTAAGATGTCCCGTGGCTGCTTCTTCCAGGGACTTCAGCTGGAGCCCTCGAGAGTTCATCAGCTGTAAATGAGATTGTATCATAAAAAAGTACAGTTCACCAACCAGTCGATCAGGAGAACCAACATCCAATCTTGAGAGCTGTTCTGCAGTAGATGACTCTCTGGACTCTGGTGACCACGAGAAAAGGCTCGTCTTTGAAGGTAAAAAGCCAGTTACAGCAGCCATTTTCTCACCAGGGCTAATTATGTCCAATGATGATCCTTTTCGTGCTGTCATGAGATCCTTGCCTGAAACACCCAAGCCACCAGCAAGGTCTTTTCTACCAGTGCTAGAAGATGTAAGTGTTTGAAGGTGGACATCTTTGTTGGTAACATGTGGCGAAGGCTTTCTTGATTTGCACTTGTAACAAATAAAAATGGAAAGAAGGATCAAAATGACCAAGGAAATCACACCAAAAACTATTATTATCATTTTGATAATAATTTTCATATGTTTCTTACTGGCATTTCCAGTCGGAAACTGGTTTGATCCAGGAGGAGGATTGGGAAACTGCAGTGCAGAGTTGCCAGGATAGAAAGAGGATAGCGGAAATTTTCTGGCACAACCCCAGATAGATCATTATATGACGCATTAAAGCTTTGGAGACTATTAGACAAGTTATTTGGCAGTGGACCTGTGAAATGATTGTGAGAAATGTCCAGTGAAGTTAGGGTACTGATATTACCATTATCAACAACAAGAACATTTGAATTTTGTGAGGAAGTTGAAAAATCCACACTTCCTGAGAGTATATTATTCTGTAGGTGAAGTTCCTGAAGAGTTGATGATGTTAAAAAAGCAGTTAAAAGAGGCCCCCCCAGCTGGTTGAAGCTGAGATCAAGGATAGTGAGTTTTGGAAATAGCGAGATGACTTTTGGAAGAGAACCGTTTAGCAAATTGTGAGAGAGATTAAGATAGTTTAAGTGCAGAAATTGTCAGTTACCTCCGGAATGGACCCTGTCAATCTGTTTTGACTGAGATCAAGAATTTCTATATTTCCCCATTTCAGCAGTCTGGTTAAATTTCCTTCAAAATGTTTTTTTGAGAGATCAATGACTGCATAACTTCCTGTCAGAGGCGGAAGTTCCCCAGAAAGCACATTTGAGGAGATATTAAGGGTGTGCAATGTTGTTGATGTTATCTTACTTACCGGCCCTGTCAAGTAAAAATAGATTGTATAGTGGTAGCAGTCAGGGCATGGTTAATTAGGCTATGAACAAAAATAATTTTATCATTTAACAAAAGCTACCTTGAAAATTATAGATAATAGAATACTTTGATAACTACTAGAAGAAAAATGACATTCAGTTGAATTGTGTTCAAACTATATATAGCAGCATTTAATGATCAAGCTCGTAATAATAGATGTACCTGAGAGGTTGTTTCTGCTCAAATCCAACTCGGTTAGAACCAAAGAATCTTCTCTCAAAAGGTTGGTCGGAATGAAACCAGAAAATCTGTTGTTACTGAGTTTCAGGACCTCAAGATCATAAACAAAATTGAATCCAGGTAACTCCCCAGATAGCTGATTGTAGCTCAAATCCAAAACCTTCAAATTCCCAAAACCTTGTGCATTGCCCCCACCAACTAGTAATCCTGTCAGTTTGTTGTGACTAAGATTTAAATGCTGTACAGAAGGAGAAATACCCTCTAACAAATTTTGTGGCCTACTGGATGAACTCGTAAGCAAATTCCTGCTAAGGTCAACATGAGTTGCAGCAGTTCATAGCAAGAATTCTGGATCTAAATTACCATGAAACACATTCCCATGCAAGTCGATCACCTCAAGTTGTGTCATCGACTCAAAACCTTTTGGTATTCCACCTGAAAGACCATTGAGGGATAGATTAAGAGACACCAAAACACCCAGCAAAGTCAAAGATGATGGCAACGATCCGGTAAGGGAATTGCGACTGATGTCTAAAGAGAAAATAGAGGAAAACCCCGAAATTGTGTCTGGAATCGAACCTGAGAAGTTATTCCCAGCCAATGACAAATTCTTTAACCTAACTAGCTTACCAATCTCAGAAGGCAGTGATGAGAAGAACAGATTGTCAGAAATATCCAAATACTCGAGGCTATTGAATTCATCAAGGTTGTCAAGAAGCTTCCCAGAAATGTTGTTGTTCGAAATTGAGAGGTTTACTAGCATTGTCAGATTAGAGAATACACTCAAATCAACATATCCAGAAAATCCTAAGTTGTCAAGAGCAACTGCTGCAACATTATCTTCATTGCACACTATCCCATTCCAGGAAGAAGGGCATCCATTCAAATTAATGGACTCTTCATTCCATGAATCAAGCACGAAACCCGTGGGGTTGTGCTGGATTCCTTTCTTGAACTCAAGCAGTGCCAAAGTGTCATGTGAAGGGAGCTGCCCTAGTGCAGAAACAAAACAAAGGACTACTATAAAAAGCTCACATATCTTCATTCTAACCCCCAAGTAATGGCTTCACCTAATCAAAATTTAATCTCAATGTCAAGAACATAATAAATTCAAAGTTGCAACATATAACTGGGAATACAGAGAAACACTCAAATCTAAGCACCAAATATATCCAACTGAATTTAAAACTTCTTTACAGCATAACTAATGATCCAGAAAAACCCCACCCCACCCCACCCCACCCCTCAACATCAGAACAACAATGAAAAAAGGCGAACTTTCAAACTAAAACTCTATTATAGTGTAGGACAATGAGGCAATGGAAATAACAATAAATGACTGAAACAAACATCATAAAGCGAGTCATTTTCAGAGAGTTAACTGTAGGAAATCTCAGAGTTAAGCTTACCCCTTACAAAGATTCAATGCCCACATGGCCTACAGAAAATACACTCTGTAAGCACTCTGAAACTACAAATGCACTAGCAGAGCCTCAGACCCATGAAAAATGAGACAAAAGGAACTTCAACCCCAATAGCAACAGAAATTAGCTTCCAAAAGACACAGAAACAGACAAATTTCGATACATACGTGAGAGGTTAAAACCCTCTCTTCCTAAAGTAATCGCCATTCCTATTAACCCAGTACAAAACCGTCAATTATTTCATTCTTTCGATTCTTTTACTAGCGGTAAATAAAGGGCTTTCTGTTAATTGTCTGTATAACTTTTTGAATGGAAAGAAAAAAATAGGGTGCAGTAAATGGAAGAGCCGCATGGGAAAAGGAATAGCGGGAAATGATGAATGTTTCGGGTAATATGCACGTAAAGGGGTGCAATCATGCTATGTCTACCCTCACTTTATTATCTCCTTTATCCGACCCATCCGTTCCTTTCATATTTGAGATAAATGGGACACATTTGTTGAAAGTGGGTCTCGATCCCATATGAGAGCACCGATAAAATCGAATAACTCAAAGGGTAAGTCAACATGTACAAATGACTTAATCCAAATGAGTTTTACCCACCAAAAACAGCAGAATCTTGTCATAGTGGATGTCGGGGAATTCATCAAATCTAGTTTTAAGATTGTTTGGGTTCCTTTAATGAGGTTGGTGCATGTTTGACTAAGTTTACAACATTAACTTATATATAATTTAGCTGTAAGTAACATTGAAAATTGATCTTCTAAATTAAAATTAAGATTTTAATTTAAATCAAAGTCAACAATTAATTCAACAATATATTTCATAAGATCCACAATTTTTCAACAACACATTTTATCAACTTTTATGAAAATCTATTAAAAATCTGATTTTAAATATCACCAAATAGGGGTATAATATTGCTTATACCATTAAAAGTTGAAAAATAATAAACTTCTTATCTTAAAATTTATTTTTTTTATTATCAAAAATTACAAAATAAAAGATGAGAACTGATATCATGAGAAAATGTTAGAGTGCAGAATCAGGGGTATAAATTAAGACCGCACTATACGATCTGCATGGATGATCGCGAAGATGACACCATACACACACATGGGATTCGGGATTATTTTATTCGCACGGGACCCACGCATCCTATGTGATGGCGTTGTCATCGGAGGTGTCAACCGTGTCGACAAAGTAGCTTAATTCATAAATTTATATAAGCTCCTTTGACTCGGGTTGACATGACATACATCGAAGACCCTTCACACGTCAATGAAGATTATAGATTACAAGTGCTCGGATAAAAGCTCGTTCAACCTCTAAGCAAGTTAGGCCGTCTAAGGCCCCAAATTTTAATGGTTTCATTTCAAATAATTTTAGTGAATGAATCTTCTATTTGAATAATTAAAAATTAATTTAATTCACAGAACTTTTATAACTAAATGAATTAGTAAAAAAACATTTATTCACTGATAGAGAAATTCATATGAAACAATTTAAAAAAATAACTTAAGATTAATAATAGAGTTTTTCATCTGTGATAATTTAAAAAATATCTTAATAAATTTAATTTATCGATTCAATTTTCATAGTTCAATAAAGTAATAAAATATATATAAAAAAAAATATCAGTTCATAAAAATATATCAATGATTAAATAAAAATTTAGAAAATAATTTAAGAGTACAAACAATTTTCCTGTTAACAATATTAAAAATATAATCAGTTTAATAAATTTAATTTATTGATATATATTTCATCACTAAATAAACTCATACAAGTGATTAGATAGTATCCGGAAAATTTTGTTGGATGTTGGTTATTCATACGAAATTACGACAACGCTATTATGAGTGATCATTGATGCAACTATGCCCTCGATTATCCACAATAATATCGCTAATGATAATATTTTCGACAACCATTAACGATATGCTTTGTTCGCTAATCGTCGATAAATGTTATTAGTATGTAATTTTTAATATATTTTTTTATTTATGATATTATAAAAGGAAAATACAAGAATTTTAGGGTGCGTTCTCTTCGTGTTTCTGTTTTGTGTTTTGAGTTTTGAAATTCGTTTTGTGTTTTTAGTGTCTATTTTGAAATTATTGAAAATGCGTTCTCTTTGTCATTTTGAAAAACAGTTTTCTCAAAACAGAAAAACGCGTTCTCTTTGCACTTTTTTAGAATATTATTTGATAATATTTTATTCAATAAATCTGATTATTCAATTAACTTTAATTATTTAATGTTAATATATTATTAAATATATTATAAACCTAAAATTTCTTTGAATTTTGAAATATTTTTGAATCATCAAATATTTTTCCATATATTAAAATAACATATAAATTTGTGAAATTTTTTATTAATATTATTTTATTCTAAAAATATGATTATTCAATTACTTTTAATAGTTTAATGTTAATGTAGTATAAAATAACATATAAGTGTGAAATATTTATGCATTTTCAAAAAAAAATCCACTTTTAATAAAATAACATATACATTTCAATAATAAACACTTGTATAAAATTAAATATATTTTTTTGGATTGCATGAAATTGATAATAAGTTCAATAATCCATACAAAATAAACATAGAACACATTTCAATAAATTAGAAAATTGTTAATTTTCCTTAAACAAACAAATTTATTCTAAAAATACAAAATAATGAGCCATAGACTTTCTCATGGCGATTCTTCAAAATTGAAGTCAGCCGAGGAAGCAAATCCTTGATTGGAGAAGTCATTTTGATCATACCGATAACATCGACTATGGCCTAGAGAGTACTCAATATCCACAACTGCACCAAATCCATTTAGCATAGAAAATTTCATCAATTAATAGCTCTTCCAAGCGAGCATCAATATCAGATGCCCCCAAGTTTGCAACCACTTTCTCAATCGTCTCCATGACTATCCTTCTATATGGCTCACTTTTATCTTTTAAGTCTTCAACAATTCTTCCTATTATATCAGCAACACCAACTTTGTTTGCTATCGCCACTGTAGTCTCAACAAGCTGTCTGTAATTTCTCCTATCCAAAGCCATCCTCCTTACCCAGAAATTACGGAAGAACTCTGGAAGAATGTCATTTCAGATATAATCTGCCTCCACACCTTCTGGGTATCGAAGTGCTCTGTCTCAATTGAGCAAGGAGTCACCTCAAGGCACTTTGAGGCATAAACCATGACTTAAACCAAAAAAAAAAAATTTAAAAATTATACAACAAAATTTTGGTCAAGGTAAACCATAAAGCATGAAGAAAATCCATAATAAAACCTCTCAATTTTGTAAAGTTTAACTCGCAATTCGAAACATAAAATAGATAGACTGAGTAGCAAATAATAAATTAACAAAGTAATATAAATGCATAACGAAACCACTAGCACTCGCCCACAACCAGAACTAAAAGTCAAAAACAAATGTAATAAGAGGCTACTTGAGAATTTTGCTTGCATTGACTTTAAAGAAAGATAACAGCTGAAAACAGAACAAAAGCAGAAAAGCCATCCAACAAGCTAAGCTAGATAAAAAAAAAAAAAAAACAACCTAAAAACACAAGACCAGGGAGTGCAACCCTCAGGTGCCTTAAGGCTTATGGCTTGTGATGTGGGCCTCGATAAGTTATGTATAAGGTTGACAAAGGAAAATCAAGAGTAATCTTTCAGGTTCCTAATGAATTCCTCGCACTAAGCACACCTCAAGGTGTAAAAAGCTCAAGCACTAAAAATTGTGTTTTGCCTTCAAAGAATATTACTCAAGAATCAGAACAAGATCCATCCTATCAAGAAAAAGGCAGATCTTTCTCGACAAGCTCCATATGAATCGTTTTGTATAATATGAGATAAGGTCAATAACCATTAAGGCATTAACACATGAACTAATAGGCAACAATTCATCCAACACCGAGCATATTACTCCAAGGCGAGAAACTATTTGTTAATCGTATAAAATGGGTAGCAAGAATGGTAAAGTACATTGCACGTACCCAGTTCTAGTAAAAATATTTTCTCCCTTCGAACCACACGATATAGTTCAAATCTGAAGTAGTGTCCAAATAATAATAAACAAACTGTTATATACAAATGCAAAGGAAAAGTAAAATATTAAGTAAAGCACAGAATACCTCTAAAACTCAAATTTCTTTGACAATATGCGAACCCTTATATAAAAAACAAAAAGCCCATAAAACCTTTTTGTTTCACATTACAATGTCCAGTTCTTTTTCCATTGATTCCCTATCTCAACTTGATTCTTCACCCACAACACTTTAAAAATGAAAATATAAACAACCTCTCCCCTGTTGGTGGCGTGTCTCAGGCTACCATGCCTAACGTTGTTGGCCAGAATCCCAACATGTAGAACTTACAAAACATATCTAATGTAGCTCCAAGTGTAATGGGCAATTCCATGGGGCAAGGGGGGCCTTCCAACATGTTTGTCAATACCCAGAGATCAATTCAAGGAAGGCAACAACCGGTTGTGCCCCAAGAGCAACAACAACAGTCCCAGAATTCATAGCAATATCTTTACAATCATCGATTCATCAATCAACTCAACCTATGCTTCAGCAGCAATCACAATCACTCCTCAAGCAACAACAACAACAACAATCACAACAGTCTTCCCTCATTCATCAGCAACAAACATCAATGTCGCAGCACTCAATACTACCTACACAATCCACCACCAACCACTGCAAAAATCAACACAATCCACCACCACATCACCATCGTCGACCGCGTTTTAGGCTACCAGCAACCACTGCAGTAAAAAAAAACCACCACCACCAACCATCGACATCGCCACCACCAACCACTGCGAAAATCAACACAATCCACCACCACATCACCATCGTCGACCGCATTTTGGGCCACCATCAACCACTGCCAAAATCAACACCAGCACCACTACCACTACCACCATCAACCACCAACCACTGCAGTAAAAACCCCCAAAATATTGTTCGAAAAGAGACCTTACCCAGAAAATGGGTCGCGACGCTGCGTTCTCAGCAGCGTCGCCTCCCTGTGCCGGAGCCTCCCCACGTCGGAGCCTTCATCGTCGGTTGCATTGTTTGCTCCCCACGTCGGCGTCGAGAAAGGATCTGGTTGTGGAGAAGAGAGAAGGGGAAGACGGGAATGGGTGAGAGAAGGAAGAGAAGTCGACATTTTCTTTCTCTCTCCTGTTCCGCGTGTTTTGTGATTTTTCCGTCTTTTTCACACAAAATGGCCAAAACGAGTTTTTATCGTTTTCTGTTTTCAGTACAATTTTTTTTGGTGTTTTCGAAAACCCGTTTTCAAAAGGGGGAAAGAGAACGTGTTTTCGTCGTTTTGAAAAACAGAAAACAGAAAATGGCCCCGAAACGCCAAAGAGAACGCACCCTTATGTTTTCCATACAAATATTTTTTGTATGGAAAAGTAAGAATTTGTGGGGAAAAATATTTGCAGACAAAACAATTTTGTAGGCACCTTTGTGGGGAAAATATCGAGGGGATAGGTATAAGACGACAAATTTTTGAAATTTGTGGGCTAAAATTTGTCCCTACAAATCCTTTGGAGATGAATACAATTCGTCGTGTAAGGTTTCCCCTGACAAAATTATTCGTCTGCTAAAATTACATTTGCTCACTAAAAGGTTTCACTTTTCCCCACAAATGATGTTGTGGGCTAAATCGCTTTTTCCCTACGAATATTGTTTTGTGTGGAAATAATATTTGTAGGTTAAGATACATTTTTCCCAACAATTAACAATTTGTGACAACATGATAAAGATTATTTTATGGGCTAAACCCTGTTTTTCTCTACAAATATTTGTTTGTAGGGAAAGTATATGTGTAGGCTATTATAAAACAATTCGTAGAGAGAAATTAAATTATATTTTTTATATTTTATTTATTATTTATATTATAGCGATTTTTTAGCCTTATTCAAAATAGTGTAAAGATACAAAAAGACAATAAATTAATTAAGACATGTAGTGCCAATGAATATAACATTAATGAATCCAAATTATTTTATCAAAACACAAATAAAACTCATTCAACAAGTATGATTAAATCAAAAATTAAAAAAAAGTATGGCAAACATGTCATATATCTATTATTATGCACCTAAAAAAAATAACTCTTCATCCCCATGAATTAGATATGTGGCTGATCATCCCCAAAATTATTCTCTTCGTCCTCAATAGCATCATCTTCCTCATCAGTATTATTATCTATCGACAATGGTGTAAATGGGGGTACAACAAAGCCAGGAACTTTACCACATAGCTGGTGCATAGAATGATGTTAAGACTGCAATGTAGAATTGAATTGTTGCTCAACAACCTTCATCATATATTGCATCATTTGCTCCATCTTCATTCGAGCAGCTCGTTTTGTTTCTAACTCCTTCTCCAAATTCTGTACATTGGAAGATGTATGAACATCTCGAAGGCGGCCATCTCCCAACCCACAAATTTGACGTCCAGGCTTTGTACTTAGAACGGACATCATGATTTTAATTCCGGCCTCAAGATCATCTACATGTATCTCCTCCAAAGGGATATTTTCAGGAAGTTGTTGCTCATTTTCCCTCTCTACAAGATATTCATGCTCTTTGACAAGCATCTCATCCTACAAACACAAAAAAAGAGGTTTATGTAATGAACGAGTAACACTCACATGGTCATGCCATTGCCAAATAATTTAATAATCAATTTGCCCATGAAAATGCATGTAAATTTTAGACAACAATACTTAACATAGTATCACAGTTTATGGGACAAGATCAATATAAAAGAGTGTATCAAGGAATTCATCGGAATGGCTCACAATTTCCTATGAATTATGAAGTAAGAACAGTAAAAAGAAAAAAGAATGTAGAATCTCTGGATATTCAAGATCTTCTACAATTGATATTTCAATTTCTAGAATAAAGGGTTTAAATGTCTGGACAAGTATCAACACTATAGTATAAGGGTACGACCACAATGCATTAACCATTCAACCAAATAAAAACACCTCTTGGTCCATTTGCATTACAAATGAGTCACAGAAGATTGAGAACGCATTAACATTCATAATAGCTCAGAACATAGAAGTATATTAGCACATTTCCTGGTATGCAATGCAAGTGCAGACTTTCAAATGGAAAGCCATCAGTAAGAACCATAAAGCAAAGCATAACAGAAAAGACCCTCTCTTGACCACTATCATGGAACTGAGGAGTGTCTCATAGAAATGGGCACATTTTCAACGAGCTACAAGTAAGAACAGTGGCAGCCACTAAAAACTTATCCAATAGGTTCCATCAAAAGCTATAAATTCAGATCTTCAAATCCGATTAAATAAAAAAAATGAAATAAAGATCTTGAGATCTTTTAAAACAATTTTTTTCATCTTCAAACATTGAATCCTTTAATCAATGGATAAACAAATCAATGGAAAACCTAGAGCAAAATTCCCAAACAATTAGAACCAAAAAAATTAGATTAAATCAAAACCCACATGTAACAAAAATCAATTAAGCGAAAATGAACTGCAAAACTGAAATTCAGATTTCAGACAACAAATGAAATAATTGTTTCCACTTATCCCCTTAACGATGTGTCCCGTCCTATAAGAGGAAACTAATTCTATGATTCTGGTAGATAAAACACGATAAAGAAAACAAAGTTATAGTGTCGAGTCTTTCTTACATGTTGGGCCTTATCTGCATTATAAGTCCAACACTTGTTCTTCCCTGCATAAGCAAACTCAAAAGTGTCGACTTCGGGAAACTTCGAACCATCCTAATAATAAAAAAAAATGCATGTTTCAAATACATTTTGAGGAATCTTTTTCTTATCAACTGAACTATTCTGATATCTTAGCTCATTACAAATAGGGCACTTATCTAAGCCTTCATTTTCCTTGTAAAATACTGCACAGTCATATTTACATGAATGGATTTTTTCATAACCCAGTCCGAGATCTTTCAACACTTTATGGGCATGTCGATGAGTAGGAGGCAATTGATTTCCTATTGGAAGTATCATTTTCAAGATGCGCATAAGCTCATCAAAGCATTTGTTGGTCATCAAATTCCTCTTTCAATTGCATCAACTCCACAATCGATGTCAGCATAGAGAAATCTTTACAATCATGGTAAAGTTCTTTTTGTGCTTCTTTCAACAACCTTTCGTACTTATCTGACTCTTCCTTACGCATCTTCGACGTCTTATTATTTCCTAATGTATCATCATCAAGTAATTCTTTATCTTCTTTTAAAACATTTTTCTCATGATTGTGCGAGGCATGTGGATACATATAATTGATTATATCCATAACTTGATCATTATCACAATCAATATCATTAATCAAACTCGAGTTGCAAAACAAGTTATTGGTGGAGGAACCTGACGCAGCCCCCAATCGTTCTCCATGACGATTCCATTTATTGTAATTGTATGACATCTCATGCATGATCACGTGTTGTCGAATTTCACTCACTGGCCTCCAATAGCAATTATTACACTTTTGGCATTGGGCACTCGGAATGACCTCAATGATTGACATGGTAGTTTGCAACTCTAACAAATTCCTCAACCCCTACCAAATATTCCGCACTAGTTCTATCGAGATTATGTATTCAATTTCTATCCATAGTGTAGCTGCTATAAATAACTCTACAGGGACGGATCCAGGATTTGATTCAAGACCGGGCTAAAAAATTTCAAGTCGGGCTATTGCGCAAAAAAAAAAAAAAAAAAAAAATACACATGGAAAAACAGGTTTTTCAAAAAAAAATATAAAAAACCTTAAAAAAAAAAAAAAATTGGACCTGAGTGGGGGGGCTGCAGCCCAACCAGCCCCCCCACTGTATCCGTCCCTGTAACTCTATAATGGTTATGATACACAAAAATATATGTAAACATGACAAAAATTAAACGACAAAGCTCAATTATGAAAATGATAATAGGCATACTCTTTTTTTTTTTATATATATATTATGCAGACTAACTGAGGAGGTTTATTTGCTGAGAAAAAAAAAAACCGAATGGTGGGGGACAATACGCAGAGGATAGAGAGAAAATTGGGAGCTGAATTAGAGAGACTTTTGGGCTGAAAATTAGGGGCTGAATTAGAGAGATTTCTGAGGAAGAAAAAGGACTTTTGGGCAGCAGATTTCTGGAGAAAATAGAGAACTCTTGGGCAGCCAATTTCTGGAACAATAGAGGACTTTTGAGCAGCGAACTTCTGGGTTCTTGAGCAGCCAATTTCTGGAGAAAAAAAAGACCTTTTGATAGCTGATTTCTGAATAAAATAGACTCTTGGCATCCAGATTAAGGAGATACGCAGAGGATACAAAAGGGATGGTTGAGCTTGAAGAATGGATTTTACAAGGGAATTTCTAGGGATTTTTGGCTGCAAGTACTGTGATTGCAAAGAGCAATTTTCAGCATTTAATTCTCTTCAATCTTCTCAGAAACATTATGGTGAATTCGTTTATGTTGAATTTACTTTTTAGCATGAACTAAATCTTCTTTATTCTAGGAAAACGATGTAAACTAATTTGGTATATGCTTTATTTCCTATACTTCATTAAAGAAAGAAATCATAAATCAATGTATGATGATAAGTGTCTTTTGATCTCGACTTTACAGGCACAAAAAAAAAAAAAAAAAATCAGTAATGATCACGATAAGGAAAATTAACTTACCTTGTTGCAATTTGAATTGAAGGAAGTTCTGTTATCCGAAATTTTTTGTACAGCACCTACAAGATATTTTAAGTAATAATCAAAACTTTCTATTCTTTACAATATTCTTGCATTTCAGCACTCGCTGAAGACACGAAGTTCAGCGACACCATGCCCAATGGCCCAGTAACAAGATTAAAAAGTTATCTTCCAAGTAAAGTAGGCACTGGATATGGTGAAAACAAACAAACGCACCATGCCAGATGGAAAACTTGCTTAATAAATTACTAACTGGAGCAACATTCTTGAATTACTAACTAAGAGAAACTGGGGAAGGTCTATCAAGGCAGATAATTTCACGTTCTCAATCCAATACTTGAAATCAATTCAAATTATCAAATGACAGAACAGCCACCCAAATGCCTAAAGCAATGAAGAAATTACCCACAGTACGAAATCGCAATATATCATTGGCTTAAAATAAGAACTGTATTTCCATATAAAAAGTACCAACAACCAAGATTGAATCACCCGAAGCTAAAACTAGTCAAATCCGTTTCACTCGAGACTTCAAATTCATCTATTTTTTAAAAAAAAAGGTAAATAGGATTGATGGGCATACCTTGAAGACTGCTTGAAGAAGAATACAAAATCTGTAGTATCTAGATTAAGCCTGGATTTTTTGACTCAAAATCGATACCGTGTCAATTGAAGAAATTGGGATAGCAACCATGGGATCTACAATAGTTTTTTAGACAAGTGAAATAGAATTAGGTTTGAGAGGATGGGAAAGACGTAATGAAGAGTAGAGGGAAGAAATTTTCGTTGAAAATTTATGGAGGCAAAATTTGGGGGTGGGAAAGACGTGCGGGGAAAGGGTTTTGTTCTTTTTGGAGTTTTTTTTCTTTCTTTTTTTTTCAATTATCTTTTTCCTTCAAATTACATTTTGTATAGACTAAATACAATTAGTAAAAAGAAAAAATTTCCGCTAATTATTAGCCTACAAGCAAATCGAACATTTTTTTGGCAAAAAATATATCTTGACTGTTAAGTCGGGAAAAATACAAATTTTTGTGAGCATAAATGATGTACGATAGTTAGCCTTGGAATTTGAAGAAGAATTGGACCGGAAAGCTACTAAAAGGAGAGTTTCGAAGAAACGGGCATAACTTTCAACTTGCACATCAGAATTTCTATTATAATATGTTTTCGGAAATGGGAAGCGGCACTCCATACCGTGACAACCAGGTTTATCCCCGTTGACGTTATTTCCAAGTCCAAATTCGCAGTTTAAGGCGAGTCGCTAGGCGTTTGAAGTTTTTAACTTTTTTCCATTTTTGCGGTTTATGTCTATTTTTGTCTTTTCGCTTAAATTAAGATTTTTTGAGACTATTTAAATAATTTTCGTCTTGAATAAAGCAATTTTCGATTTTGAATCTAATATTTTCTTGTGAGTTCCATTTTTTTGTGTGTACATCTTTGGACTTCCGTTCTGCGTCAATAAATCTTTCTGCAATTGAAAATTTTGAAAAAAAAAAATTATAGCCCTACAAAATGTAATTTTTATGGGGGAAAATGATATTCTCTTACAAATCTCAATTTGTCTCCCAAAACTTTGTAGACTCAAATCTAAAAAATTGAAACAAATCATAGCCTTGCAAAACATCATTTTTGTGAGGAAAAATTAAATTTTGCATACAAATTCAATTTGTCAATGGAAATTTTGTAGGGCAAAAGACTTTCCATTATTGAAAATTTTAAAACAAATCATTTCCCTACAAAATGTCATATTTGTTGGGGAGGGGGAGGGGGGGGGGAGAAAGAATTCCACATACTAATCTCAATTTGTCTCCGAAAATTTTGTAGGCACAAGTCTAAAAATTTGAAACAAATCATAGCCCTACAAAACATCATTTTTGTGGGAAAATGTAAACTTTGCCTACAAATTTCAATTTGTCAATGAAAATTTTGTAGGAAAATTATAAATTTCTTGTAGTGTATAAGTTATTTTTTTTTAACAAAAACTGTTATTTTCGAAGGTAAAGTCGTTAGCTATCGCTTAAGAAAGCTGAATGAATTTCCATTAATGATCATTTTATCCATTAAATTTTTTAATTGTTATTCTCGAAGTCTCTCTCGACGATTTTGTTCATCAGTTGATTGACCTGCCTTTTCATCCATATCGCACCATAAAATGATGCTCATGATATCGTTAGGTTGCACCCTATGAAATAATAACTTTTCTTCAACTATCACTATAGACAAATGAATGACTCGAGAAAGACGAAGATGAGTACAAAGTGCAGTGCTCATACATTGGCAACATAATGCTTGAAAATTGGAGGGATTTAACCAACTAACTCAGAGTAGAAATTTCCACGTCCTAGAAATATTTAGGAATTGTTTTCCATCATCATCCGCTTTACTTTATATGGTGAAACATAGTGATTTAACTTAAAATAATACTTTTGTCAGTATATAGTTCCAAGTGTACCTTAATGAAGGAAAAAAAATAAATATAAGGTGATGGGAAAAATTCAATAACGATGTCGGTAATGTCTTCTAAATCAATGTCGAGTATTTATTTTTTTGTCAAAATCTTTACGGTGGTACAATCGATAATTACTGGTTCAATTTATGTCAATAATCATTTTCTCATTTATTATTTTTACTCTAAAAAATGTCTCGTCAACCATTTTACGTCAGATTCCTAAGTTATTTGAGTCACCTCCACTTAAATATACTATGTTTTTACACCTATTAATTTCATAGACATGGTAGGGTCAAGATTACAAGTGGATGATAACTTCAATGATACCAAGTAGCAAAAATATGTACGACTTCAATTTAGAATGGGATTGGAATATTGGGGAAGCACTAGGTCTTGATAAAGTCCAATCAAGTTATTGCATGTACAAAAGTGGTCCACATGTATAATTGGTAAGAACTGGCATTTTCTTTTCTTTGTTGTGGCAAAGTCACAAGTGACTAGAATCTCCTTGTTTTATTGTAAATTTTGACTAACTTTTTTTCAATTTTTTGTTTTGGCGCATAATTCTTTTTATATAGTAAAATACTTTCATGTGACTCAATAATTCAAAAATATGTTGGATTTTGTACAAATTGAACATGAGTGCCGCGCAGTAGTACAGCTTGTGAGTGCCGCGCGCAGGATTGTCAACGACCAGCACCATCTCACCAAAATCACGATTAGCACCACCATCATCACTGTCTGTACCAAGAATCACCACCACCGCCCCCATCTCCACTACACCACCACCAAAAAAATTCCAAAACTCAACCGCCGCCCCACCACCACCTCTCTATAGCAGCAGGGGTGAAAGCAAGGCTGTGAAGAGAGATTTTCCAACCAACACCACCTCTCTGCAGCAGCGGTTCACATCGCGACTCACCTCTCTGCACTGCCATCGAGCTGCCACCATTTTCGCCTCCTCCTCCGACACATAAGCCATTTTTTCCTCCACCAGAGCCTACATCTCCGCCTCCGTCAGAGCCTAAGTCAAAGCCATCTCCGCCTCCACTGGTGCCTAAGTCATCTCTGTCTCTCCAGGGTGATGGTGTAGAAAGAGAGAGAGAGAGAGAGGCGCCATCAAGGGGGCTGGAGAGAGAGAGAGAGAGGCGGTGAGTTTTTCTTTTGGCGAGAAGAAAGGGATATGTAGGGTTTGGGTGTTGAGATGTGTGGTGCGAGGTTAATTATATAGTACCTGATTTGTGATTAATTAAACTTTGTACCTTATTTTTGAAAATTGATCTTTAAACACCTGGTTTTATGTAATTTTCCCATATTAATATGATTGATAGTTTCACTTTACTATTTTTAGGTACAAATATTTCGTATACATGAAAGGATAATTGACACAAAATGCCTTTATCATTTATCTTCTTTATAACAATCACTCATATTGTTTCAAAATTTGCATTTACATCCTCATTTCAATCTATTCTTGTGCAAAATGTCATTTCTATCATGAATCATCGATTTGTTCCATTAAACATGTGCATGCACTCCATCCAAAATATTTGACGAGCACTTTGGAAAACTAACTTTGGTGATTATTTTCCAACAAAATAACAATAATATTATTTTTAGATAAAATAGATAATAAAAATAAAAAGATAGAAATTCATCATCTTCTCCAAGAACTAGGCGTGGACAAAATGACCAAACCAAATCAGACTAAACCAAAACCAAACCAAATCGAGCGGTTCAGTTCGAATCTACAAAAAATAAAAAAAATTAATGGTTCTAGTTCGATTCTAGTTCTAGAACCAAGAATCAAACTCAATACACACACAGAGCTGTTATGTGTACCTTTGATTTCTCATTTTCTCAATGTGGAGACTAGAGACTCTAATTCATTTTGGAGACTCATACCATAATTCATTTCTCATATTCAATTTATACACCGACTCACACATGGAGACCAACAACTATCATCTACTGTCTACCATAAGCATCAACCTTCGATTCTTCTTCCTGAAATGTTCTTTCTCAATCAGTAATGAAATTAGAACCAAATCAAACTAGAACCAAATGGTTCGGTTCCATATCTTAAAGAACAATATGGTTCCTTTATCAAAATAATAATAATAATAAAATTGGTTCATGGTTCGGTTCGGTTCGGTTCGATTATCTTATAATCAAAATCAAATAGAACCATGTCTACCCTTTCCAAGAATCCCACCCCACTCCATCACATCCTATTCCAACCCAACCCACTCCTTCCCTCCATCCGACAAAGCTGTTGATTCCATGTACACATGGTTATTTAGGCTTTACTCAAAACAATCGTGAACAAGAAGTTTTTACCTCTTACAATCAGGCTGTCTCCATTCATTGGCATCAAATTAGTGCAACTTTCACTCCTAATTGATGTAACTTTCATACGATCTCCAACCATTACACCAAATGAACATTGTTTCTTTTATTTTCTTATTTTCAAATACTCAATAATTAATTTATTTCATAACTTAGTTAATTAAAATTATTTTACCACTAAAATTATTAAATTAAAAATTATATTTAAGTGACTAAAATATTGCATTTATTATTAAATTTTAAAAAGCATGACACTTAATACATAATTAAAAAGATACAATTTACTATATTTTTTATTAAAAATAAAAATTAACTTAAAAGGAAGTTAAATATAGTTAAATTATCAAATAATGAAAGAATAAAAAATGATATAATAGGAATTAAAATTTACTTTAGTATAAATTGAAGAACAAAATAATAATTATGAAAAACTCTAAAAATAACACTAAGCGCTTGTTTGATCTTCATTTTTGGTTAAAAAATTGCATTTTGGAATAGTAAATTAATGGAGAATGTGTGATTAAAAAATAAAAAAAATTTGAATTTGCGTGTAATATTATTTTATTGAAAAATATGTGATTGAAAAGAAGAGAAAAAATATATTTTGAAAATGATGGAGATTAAACAAGGGTTTGTCCCAAATTTGTTTAGAGCTTTAGTATATGGTTGGAGTAAATTTTTGCACAAAATTAGTGCATGATTGAAGATGCCCGCTTCGAATTTTCTACATCTAGCCATCTTATAGATACAAAAAAATTTAAACCAGTCAACTTTTTATGTGTCCACCCATCCCAATCTACGTCTAATATTCCAAAATCAATTTTTATATACTAAGACCATGTTTATACAAATTAAAATTTAATTTTGATTTAAGTTAAAATTAATAATAATTTTAATCATATATTTCATAGTATTCATTAGCTATTGGAAAAAATTATTAATTTGTCACGTGGGCCTACATATGTAATTAATTGATAAAGTTATCTTAAAGTTAAGTCTATAATTAAAGTGATCTGATAAAAAAATTCATTATCTTTTCTTTGTTGGGGCAAAGTCACAAGTGACTAGAATCTCCTTGTTTTATTGTAAAATTTTGACTAACTTTTTTTCAATTTTTTTTTTTTTTTTTTTTTTTGGCGCATAATTCTTTTTATATAGTAAAAATACTTTCTTGTGACTCAATAATTGAAAAATATGTTGGATTTTGTACAAATTGAACATGAGCATGTGACCTCATGGAACAAGAAGTTATTTTGGACTTCTACTATATGACAAGGTTTGGACCCAACAACTTTGGCCAGTCAAACAAAATATTAGACTTCAGACAATAGAGATAGACTGTGAAAATTAGGGGTGAGCGTGGGTTGAATTGGATCGATTTTTTTTTATTACGTCTCATTATTGGCGCTCCCACCTACCCTATCCTGAGCCTTGGTGGAGGGGTAAATCGCAGTTTATACTTCCAAGGGTGCAGGGTGGAAGACCGTCCTTTAACTCCCACTTACCAAAGATCTCATCCATATTTCAGGATTCGAACCCTCATCCGACAATTGCAAGCGAGGCTAGATTTTTTCCACCTTCCCCTTTCACCACTTAGAGATGTGCCCTGAAGGCGGGTTGGATCGATTTTTGCCCCAACTCAACATTGTCGATTTTTTCGAAACCCAACCCAACCCAATCATGTGTCGGTCCGGTTGGGTTGAATTGAGTTGGTCGATTTTTTACAACTAGTGACACAAAGATTAAACTGAAATGAATTATGGTCTGGGCTTTGGGTTCAGTTTTGTTGGGCTTTAGGTTCGGTAGATGTAATATTAATATGATTGATAGTTTCAGTTTACTAGTTTTTACATCCCCATTTCAATTTATTCTTGTGCAAAATGTCCTTTCTATCACGAATCATCGATTTGTTCCATTAAACATGTGCATGCACTCCATCCAAAATATTTGACGAGCATTTTGGAAAACTAACTTTGCTGATTATTTTCCAACAAAATAACAATAATATTATTTTTAGATAAAATAGAAAATAAAAATAAAAAGACAGAAATTCATTATCTTCTTCAAGACCTAGGCGTGGACAAAATGATCAAACCAAACCAGACTATATCAGAATCAAACTAAATCAAGCGATTCAGTTCGATTCTACAATATATATATATATATATAGAGAGAGAGAGAGAGAGAGAGAGAGAGAGAGAGAGAGGGGGGTCATGTGTACCTTCGATTTCTTATTTTCTCAATGTGGAGATTAGAGACTCTAATTCATTTTGCAGACTCAGACCATAATTTATTTCTCATTTTCATTTTATACATCGACTCATACATGGAGATCGACAACTATCGTCTATCGTCTACCGTCAAACTCAGCCACCACCATTGCATGAATTTCTGAATTTTAAGCCTCAACTTTCGATTCTTCTTCCTCAAATGTTCTTTCTCAATTAGTAATGAAATTATAACCAAATCAAACTAGAACCAAATGGTTCGGTTCCATATCTTAAAAAGCAATTTGGTTCCTTCATAAAAAAATAAATAAATAAATAAAATCATCGGTTTATGGTTCGTTCGTGTTCGATTGTCTTAGAGCCAGAATCAAATAGAATCATGTCTACTCCTACCACCACCCCACCCAATCCAACCTAACCCTACCCTACCCTCCAACCAACAAAGCTGTTGATTCGATGTACACGTGGTTATTTAGGCTTTACTCAAAAGAATCGTGAACAACAAGTTTTGACCTCTTACAATCAGGTCGTCTCCATTCATTAGCATCAAATTAGTGCAACTTTCACTCCTGATTGATGCAACTTTCATACCATTTTGCAAAGTCATCTCCAATCATTACACCAAATTAACATTGTTTCTTTTATTTTCTTATTTTTATATACTCAATAATTAATTTATTTCATAACTTATTTAATTAAAATTATTTTACTACTAAAATTATTAAATTAAAAATTATATTTAAGTGACTAAAATATTGCATTTATTATTAAATTAAAAAAAAAAAAAGCATTACACTTAATACACAATTAAAAAAGATACAATTTACTATATTTTTTATTAAAAAAATTTAAATTTAAATGAAGTTAAATAAAGTTAAATTATCAAATAATAAAAGAATAAAAAATGATATAATAGGAATTAAAATTTACTTTAGTATAAATTGAAGAACAAAATAATAATTATGAAAAACTCTAAAAATAACACTAAGCGTTTGTTTGATCTCCATTTTTAGTTAAGAATATGCATTTTGGAATAGTAAAATAATGGAGAATGTGTATTTAAAAAATAAGATTTTTTTTTTGAATTTGCGTGTAATATTATTATTGAATAATATTGTAACATCCCGAAATTTTCTAGTAAATATTTTTAGTATTTTAGAATGTTTTTAATTTTATGGGCTTAGTAAATATTTTTAGTATTTTTAGAAAGTTTTTAATTGTATGGGTTTAATTGAATAATAAAATAAATGTTAATAGAAATTGTAATTAAAATAGTATTAGGGACTTGAAAGTACAATTTCATAATTGCATATTTGCCCAAGGATTAAAGATGTAATTTCACAAACCAATAAAATATTTGCATTTGTGCCCAAAGATTAAATGTGTAATTTCATAAACCAATAAAATAGTTACATTTGTACCAAGGACTAAGGGTGTAATTTCTCAAACCAATAAAATATTGACATTGGTTACCTAGGGGTTAAAAGTGCAATTTGATAAATTGCACAATTAACCCCTAACATCAACTATAAATATGGGATGATAGTAAGTGAGAAATGTTTCACATCTCTTTCATTTCTCATCTCTTTCACTCTTTAAGGTATGTTTTTTTTAGTAAATTATTTATTTACTTAATTATATATTTAGATAATTATTTAATTAATTATTTGTTTTAAGTATTTATTTGGTTTATGAATAGAAAATTAAATTTTTTGCTCTAGGGTTATTTAATAATGGAGGAAAGATAGAATTAGAGTTATGTTAAATTAATAAAATTAAGAATGATTAATTATAATTTTTCTATTTAGAAATCTTAACTCTAGAAGTTTTAAAATTTATAAAAATATTTCAAGAAATATTGAGTTTAGTTTACTTAGTTTGCATAAAATAATAATAATAATAATAATAATTATTATTATTATTATTATTATTATTATTGTTATTGTTATTATTATAATATTTGATGAAAGAAGGTAAAGAAGTAAGATAGGCAAATCATTTGGAATAATAGTTGCTAATTGGTTAATGGGCCACTAGTATATGTATACATGTGGATATAGTAAATTCAATTGGAGAAGAAATAATTAGCACTTGAGATTTAAATTATTTTGATTTGATGAGAAGTAATGTGTCATGATGCATAGTCTAAAAAGTGAGGTATGTGAAAATTTAGTAAAGAAGAATATGGAATGCATAAGAAATTAATTAATAAGTATGGTATATATATGTGTGTGTGCGTGTGTGTGTGTGTGTGTGTGTGTGTGCATATATATATATATATATATATTTGTGTGTTAAATAAAATGGAAAATGGATCAAACATGAAATGAAAAATAATATGGTAAATTTTACATGTATTGATTTTATTTTAGAAATTGTGAAATTTATTTAATAACGATAACAAGAATTTTTTATTTATTTATTTATTAGTAGTAAACTAGTATTATTAGTATCCTTATTAAAGTTGTTTTAATTATGTAACCTATAATATCTTATATGTTTAGTTAGATTTGTTAATTGAGAGGTACTATGACAAGACATAATTAATGTAGGGATTATTGTATTAATGCAGATATTGATCAAGGAAATCGTGAAAAAGGTAAATATTGATGTTTTTCAACTACAGTACAAGATACGTTAAATGTGTAATTATGTGCTTATATGTGTTTGCTTGTTTTATTACGTGACATGACAGTATAATACGTGTGCATTGAATTTATTTGGAAAACGTATGGATAATTACGTTTTCAAGATCATGCATATGTTGTTGTCATTCTGATTGAGTTACGGTTGATCATTTTGAGTGTGAATCCCATTATAGATGTACCGTAATATTGTGTTCGAATAAAGATATCGCTTGAGGCTCCTGACGGTCATTAAAGGTAGCCAAGGATAGGGTATTCGGAGTTCGGCATCTATATACAGGCAGTGTCAGGAGGTCTCTTGGTGGCCTTGAGACTGCGGATAGGCACTTGAAGTACTGTATATATGTAGGTCAGGCCTTGAATTTGTATATATGATATACTGATAATGCATCTTGAGTCTCGGTGGGCAATGACGGATGCATTGATATTGGTTTGAGCGCAAGAAATGGCCATATTATTGTGAGCTCATACGGTACACTATAATAAGGATTTGGACCCATTTATGCTTGACATGCATCATTGCATCATCATATTTACTGAACTTTATGGTTCACGTTTTGTATTTTGTACTGTAGATGGCCCAGCGAGATAATGAGATTATCCAAACTACCATACATGACGAAATTACTGCGGATTTCTCGGCTATACATGTTATGTATAGACGCACCCTACACACGCTTTTATACATTGATTGATGCAGATGAAGGTATTGAAACTTTTGAAGACGAGGAAGACTTTGTGATGGTCATGACTGAGGTCTATGACTTGGTTACTTGTCGTTATGTGAATACCGTAATGTTCGTGGAATAGACTGTGATGTGATATTATGTAAAAAGGGAAAATGGGGCCTAGGAAAAGAATGCAGAGAAAATGAATAGATTTGACTGATTTTGACATACCGCGATATCTGCCTGCTGTAAAATAGATATAGAGAAAAAAAATATTTTGAAAATTTGCAGGCATTTCTTTTGACCAAAAATTTTGGGTAGTCATATGACGAATCTTCGAGGGAATGTATTTTGTAAAACAAATTCTATTTTTGGTATAATATAAAATCTGGTGGTTCTTTTAACCTTTTATATTTTATTTTTTTGTGATACGTCTTGATTATACTGTGAGATGCTTATTTAAATTAAATCTTAGTCTATTATAAAAATTATTAATAAAATAACACTATAAAAAGAAAAATGTTAAGGGTAGAGGTTGGGGGCTGACAAATATGTTGTTGAAAATGATAGATAAAAATATATTTTGAAAATGATGGAGATCAAACAAGGGCTTATCCCAAATTTGTTTAGAGCTTTAGTATATGGTTGAGTAAATCTTTGCAAAAAAATTAGTGCATGATTGAAGATGCCCGCTTCGAATTTTTTACATCTAGCCATCTTATAGATACAAAAAATTCTAAACCAGTTAACTTTTTATGAGTCCACCCATTTTGATTTACGTCCGATATTCCAAAATCAAATTTTATACACTGAATCCATGTTTATACAAATTAAATTTTAAATTTAATTTAAGTTGAAATTAATAATAATTTTAATCATATATTTCAGAGTATTCATTAGCTATTGGGAAAAATTATTAATTTGTCACGTGGGCTACATATGTAATTAATTGTGTATAAAGCTATCTTAAAGTTAAGTCTATAATTAAAGTGATCTAATAAAGAATTAAATTATTGGCTTTGGACATCTAATTAAAGTATGGGTCGGATTATATATGCAGAAATCGTATCCATTAGGGTTGTGTTTCCTTGATGGATGAAAATATGTATGGAAATATAAATAGAGTTGTAGTTCTCAATTCATTTGTGACTTCTGTTCGCTGAAAATTGTACCGCAAGCGCACGGATCGTGAACAAGTAATATAGTGGACTTTTTGAGTCCGAATATCGATCCCACGAGGAATGTTACTTTGAAGTTACGTACTCTAATCGATTTTGGTTCTAACAACGACGGACGCACACACACAATTAAATGATTTTAAATAAAACTAAACCTAATTACGAAAAAACTAAACTAGCAAACTAAAAAGAAGTTGAATCTTTGATTTAGAAGTGGTTGGAATTTATGATTTCACTTAACCTTTATTTCATTAACATCAATTCAATAACGTGCATGCAAATTACCAAAATACATAGTTAGACCCGATTCTCCAATTTTAAATTAATATCCTCTTTTTCGAGCGATATTAACCCTAATTAATTAAATTATACCACATATTTCTATGTCGATACAAAATTAACCAATCGCATTAACTTGCTGTGAAAATACTCAACGGGTCACATAGGGTAGATGTCTATTTCTAGATCATCTAAACGCGTATAGTCGGAACCATACAAACCTATGGTATCAATTATTTCGGCCTAATCAGTACAACTATTTTTCAATAATTACACCAAATACCTAACCACAACATCTATTGATCAAATAAATGAAGCAATTTTAAACTAATAATCAATACACCATTATTTTGATAACAAATGCATTTCTAACAATATATATCGATATTAATGAAATTAAAGTTAAGATTTAACATAAATTCCAACACAAATTTGCTTAACTCATTTTCTAAATATAATAACAAGGAAGATTGTTTATACAATACATATCAAACTTGGAAAATAAATGAAAGAAAAACAAAGATAAATATACAACCCTTTTAATTTCAAGCTTTGAATTCCTCCACTTTCACCAAGTATTCTTGAAGAAGATCTTCTTGCTATTCAATTTCCTTCCAAACATGAGTCAAGAAAACCAAAGAAACACTAACTAAAAGAAGAAAATGAAAGAAAACAAAGAAAAGAAATGGAAAACTAGAGAGAAAACTTTCTAAAACCTAAGCTAAACTAACTATTATCTAACTCCTCATGCCTTGCAAATGAGAGAGATATGGGATATATCAATCCTATGTGAGACACACCAAAATATCCCAAAATATCTCCATTAAACAAGTCCAAAAATATTGCCAAAGTTGACCAAAAACGCGTGGAAAGAAAATAGACCGCCATTGATTTTTTACTTCCATGCGGCCGCATGGTTATAATCCATGCGGTCGCATGGAAGAAACAAAATATACATTTGACGTCTCTGGGCAAGCCATGCGGTCGCATGGTTATAATCCATGCGGTCGCATGGACTTTTTCATATTTGCAGCTCAGGTCCTTGAACGTTCCGTCATTGCGCGTTTTCATCCCTCATCTTTGAATTAGTACAATTTGGTCCTCATACTTTGAACTTTCTTTCATTTAAGCCCCTGCCAAATTGCAGTCAAAGCCCTCCATCTTTTGGTCAATTGCAAGTTAGTCCCCAACTTCACATTTTTGTGCAATTGAAGTCCTTTTTCACTCGTTTTGCCTCTGTTTCATTCCAATTCAGGGTTTTGGCCTATAAATACAAAAAGTACACAATTATGGGTAGAAATATACTCAAATTTATCACAGTTAAATTTCAAAAAGTGTCTAATAAGTGTGCAAAAGCGCACTTATCAACTTCTTATTTTTGTGTGCCTCACATCAACACAAGAATAATTAAGAGAAAATATGTTGAAGAGGAATATCAAATTCTCACAATCAAGATCTTGAACCCATAATCAACAATCAAGGAATCAAGAAAAGGAATTTAAGAATTAAGACCATGGATCAAGAAACAAAACCAAGAACATGAATTTAAAAATCAAATGAGGCAAAATTCAAGATTAAAAGTAAATAAGCTAAACATGAAATGATTGCAGTTCAAGTTTCAAAATTTAAGATCTGGAATCAAGATTCGATAATAAGGAATTTTTTCCAATGAATTAATGTGTGTTCTGCATTTAATAATTCTCTTGGTGATTAGACAGTGGATTTTTAATTATAAAAGAATTTAGGTTATCAAATTCTAAAATTTTCAGTTTTAAAGTTTCTTAAAATATTCAACAAGTAATATCAGAGTCAACTACATGTTAAACCATTGAGAATAAAGGAGAATTTTAGAGTTGGAATTCATACTTTGGATTTTTTGAATTTTGGGATGTGAATTTTAAACCCTAGATTTCAAAGTCTTGGATTTTTTAAAAAAAGGACAAAATGATAGTTGCGGCTCCCAATTTCGAGCGTTGCGGTGCCCAGATTCGATTTTTGTACTTTTTTTATTTGGCAACAAAAGAGAAAAATAAAAATATAATATAAGGGGGCAATCAATCAATCAAATCTTGGTATTAAAGTTTTTTTTCGGATTACTAATTTTCTGAAATAAATTAATTGAACAACATATTACCAAAATAACATCTATTGTCTAAACTGGTTTATTTGGAATATTAGAAAGGTTGTGTATACGTAATACATGTGGATATTGACTGACCCAAATGAAGGATAATATTATTTGACACACCTATAGTAATAATTATGTGATAATTGTAAAGTTTTTTATTATGTGAATATTGAGTTGGTCCAAAGATAGACTTAATATTTGATTGAAATTATTGTCAATATTTGATTATTACACCAAGAGCATCACCTACAAATTGATATTTCTATCCGAAAATATTAATGTTGTGTTCGATCTCTTGTGATGTGGCCCACCATTATTTGAAATTATTGATTGACCAATACAGATTCCAATGTGAATGTGTTATTTAAGTTTAAGCTCTCTATTCGATTAATCATTTTACTTCTACAATATCTGTCAACTAATCAATTCAATTCCTATGCTTATGGAACTTAAATTATAAGGGACGAAAAGAAAACATTCATATTGTTTTTGGCTATATGGATTTAGATATTGCGTTAAGACTGGACAATCCACTGTTCTTACAAATAAGAGTTCTGTTGATGAAAAATGAGACTTGAATAAGTAGAATTGTTTAAACCGTATGAGTCTTATGATTATGAAGTTTGAAATTTCAGTAACATTCGGGTGCGCTAAAATAATTACTGCTAAGGAATTTTTTGAGGAAATTGAAAAACGCTTTGCAAAAGGCAATAAGGTCGAAACTAACACGCTTTTAGCGAACATAATTTCACTAAGTACAAGGGTAAAGAAAGCATAAGGAGTTCATAATGGAGATGTTTCACCTTGCTTTAAACTAAATGCATTAAAGTTTGATCTTTCTTATGATTTGCTCATGCATTTGATTTTGACTTCTCATCCTACATAATTCAATCAATTTAAGGTAAATTACAACTGTCAAAATGAGAAGTTGACTCTTAATAAACTCATTCCATATTGGGTGCAAGGAGAAGAAAGGCTAAAGAAGAGAGAACTGAAAATTGCTCAATTGGCAAGTACCTCTAAGGGCAATTTAAAGATTAAGAAAGCTGCATCTGGTTCGATTCAAAAGAAATAGCAAAAGCTTGAAAAAAGATAAATCATCTAACTATTACTTTTGTGAAAATATGGGACACATGAAGAAAGATTGAATTTAATATCAAGCTTGGCGTGTAAAGTAAAGTATACTTCTCGCTTTCGTCTGTTCTAAGGTTAATTTAGTTCCAGCTACTAGACACACTTAGTGGATAAATTTTGGTATCACTATTCAAATAAAAGTGTCTATGCAGGATTGCTTGAATAGTTTAAAGCTAATTAATATTGAAAAATTCATCTATGTGGGGCAATAGCAAATTAGTTAAAGTTGAGGCTATAGGGATTTTTAGGTTATTATTAAACACTAGTTATTATTTGAATATGAAAGAGATATTTATGGTGGTACTGTCTTCTAGACGAAATTTGATTTTTATTTCTACATTGGACAAATTTGATTACTCTTGTTCAATTGGAAATAGTTAGTTTGATTTTTTTTCTTAATTCAGGTATTGTGAGTACCAGTTTTTTTATTATGATAACCCATATATGCTTAATACTGTTACCTCTTATAAAGAAACATTGCATGTGAATTCATGTGGTATTAAATATAAATTAATCAATGAAAATTTTGCTTCGTTATGGCACAAGCGATCAAGTCATGTCTCTTAAAAAGAGAGAAGGAAAAGCTTGTGTAAAAAAGGAATTATTAATCCCCTTAATATTTTCAAACTTAAGTGTTCGTATTAATTACATTAAGGGCAAAACAAACAAATATAAAGATATTAGATACCAACAGAACTTCGGACGTCATAGACCTAATTCATATGGATATTTGTAGGTCATTTCATTCGACATCTTGAAATGATCAACAGCCATTTATTACGTTCATAGACAATATTTCTTGTTATGGCTACCTATATCTCAACCATGAAGAATACCAATTACTGAATATGTTCAAGGCTCACAAAACTGAGGTTGAAAATCAACTCAGCAAAAGAATAAAATACGCCAGATCCAATCGTGGTGGTGAATACTGTTGCAGTTATGATGGATCAAGTTAACAATGTCTAGGGGCCTTTTGCTAAATTCCTAGAGAAATGTGGAATCATCCCACAGTATACATAAATCTTTCTAGGAAGAAGCACTAAAAACTGTAGTTTAAATTCTTAATAAAGCTCCAAGTAAATCAATTGTCAAAATCTCTTACAAGTTTTGAATAGGCAAGAAGTTTAATTTGAAGCACTTGCACATTTGGGGTTATCCAGCTAAGGCAATGCCTTATAGGCCAAATAAAAGGAAATTGGACTCCAAAACCATCAGTTGATATTTTATTGGATATTCTCTAAGGTCAAGGGGTTTACAAATTTTAAGATCCTACTATCAGGTAAATTTTTGAAATGAGAAATGTCCAATGCTTTGAGAATGTAGAGTTTGCGGGGGGAGATAAGGTTATAAGATTAAGAATTTTGTCTTGGAGGAAGAATATGTATATATTTCTTCTGTTGCAATTGATAGTAATCAGGATCAATGACAAATTCTTACTCCAAATCTTGTTCAAGAAGCAATTTTGAATCAAGACAACAATGTAAAACTCCATATTCACAATCAAGAGAATGTTCCAGAAAAATAAACTCAACAACCTCAAGAACAAATGTCATTAAGAAAATCCACTAGAGAAATGAGAAAGACAATTCCAAATGACTTAGTCTTTCTCCAAAAACATGAGGATGTCATTGGATTAATAGAAGAAGATTTGATCAATCAACTTTCATCAAACCATGTAAAGGAAATTCTCAAGAGCAGATTGATGCCATGAAGAAAAAGATAAAGTCCGTAAAAGACAATGACGTTTGGGAATTCATCCCATTACTTGAAGGTGAGAAGCCCATTGGTTGTAAATGGATATTTAAAATCAAAAGAGATTTGAATGGTGATGTGGAGATATATAAAGCTCGTCTTGTTGTAAATGACTTAACTCAAAAGGAAGACATTCACTACAAAGAGATTTTCTCTTTGGTTTCTATAAAAGACTCTTTTAGGACTAATATGACATTTGTGACACATTTTGATCTTGAGCTACATCAGATGATTTACAAACTAAATAAATTCATTTATGGGCTTAAGCAAGCTTCCCGTCAATGGTATCACAAATTTCATCAAACAATTACATCGTTTGGTTTTGAGATGAATTGTAACATCCCGAAATTTTCTAGTAAATATTTTTAGTATTTTTGAATGTTTTTAATTTTATGGGCTTAGTAAATATTTTTAGTATTTTTAGAAAGTTTTTAATTGTGTGGGTTTAATTGAATAATAAAATAAATGTTATTAGAAATTATAATTAAAATAGTATTAGGGACTTGAAAGGGCAATTTCATAATTGCATGTTTGCCCAAGGATTAAAGATGTAATTTCACAAACCAATAAAATATTTGCATTTGTGCCCAAGGATTAAATGTGTAATTTCACAAACCAATAAAATAGTTGCATTTGTACCAAGGATTAAGGGTGTAATTTCTCAAACCAATAAAATATTGGCATTGGTTACCTAGGGGTTAATTGTGCAATTTATCAAGAAATATAAATATGGGATGATAGTAAGTGAGAAATGTTTCACATCTCTTTCATTTCCCATCCCTTTCACTCTTTAAGGTATGTTTTTTTAGTAAATTATTTTGTTAATTATTTATTTACTTAATTATTTATTTAGATAATTATTTAATTAATTATTTGTTTTAAGTATTTATTTGGTTTATGAATAGGAAATTAAATTTTTTGCTCTAGGGTTATTCAATAATGGAGGAAAGATAGAGTTGGAGTTATGTTAAATTAATAAAATTAAGAATGATTAATTATAATTTTTCTATTTAGAAATCTTAACTCTAGAAGTTTTAAAATTTATAAAAATATTTCAAGAAATATTGAGTTTAGTTTACTTAGTTTGCATAAAATAATAATAATAATAATAATAATAATAATAATTATTATTATTATTATTATTATTGTTATTATTATAATATTTGATGAAAGAAGGTAAAGAAGTAAGATAGGCAAATCATTTGGAATAATAGTTGCTAATTATATTGGTTAATGGGCCACTAGTATATGTATACATGTGGATATAGTAAATTCATTTGGAGAAGAAATAATTAGCACTTGAGATTTAAATTATTTTGATTTGATGAGAAGTAATGTGTCATGATGCATAGTCTAAAAAGTGAGGTATGTGAAAAATTTAGTAAAGAAGAATATGGAATACATAAGAAATTAATTAATAAGTATGGTATATATATATATATGTGTGTGTGTGTGTGTGTGTGTGTGTTAAATAAAATGAAAAATGGATCAAACATGAAATGAAAAATAATATGGTAAATTTTACATGTATTAATTTTATTTTAGAAATTGTGAAATTTATTTAATAACGATAACAAGAATTTTTTTTATTATTTATTAGTAGTAAACTAGTATTATTAGTATTCTTATTAGAATTGTTTTAATTATGTAACCTATAATATCTTATAGGTTTAGTTAGATTTGTTAATTGAGAGGTACTATGACAAGACATAATTAATGTAGGGATTATTGTATTAATGCAGATATTGATCAAGGAAATAGTGAAAAAGGTAAATATTGATGCTTTTTAACTACAGTACAAGATATGTTAATATGTGTAATTATGTGCTTATATGTGTTTGCTCGTTTCACTACGTGACATGGCAGTATGATACGTGTGCATTGAGTTTATTTGGAAAACGTATGGATAATTACGTTTTTAGGATCATGCATATTTTTGTTGTCATTCTGATTGAGTTGCGATTAAACATTTTGAGTGTGAATCCCATTATAGATGTACCGTATTATTGTGTTCGAATAAAGATACCGTTTGAGGCTCCTGACGGTCATTAAGGGTAGCTAGGGATAGGGTATTTGGAGTTCGGCACCTATATCCAGGCAGTGTCAGGAGGTCCCTTGGTGGCCCTGGGACTGCGGATAGACACTTGGGGTACTGTATATATGTAGGTCAGGCCTTGAATTTGTATATATGATATACTGATAATGCATCCTGAGTCTCGATGGGCAACGACAGATGCATTGATATTGGTTTGCGCGCAAGAAATGACCATATTATTGTGAGCTCATACGGTACACTATAATATGGATTTGAGCATCATTGCATCATCGCATCATCATATTTACTGAACTTTATGGTTCACGTTTTGTATTTTGTACTGTAGATGGCCTAGCGAAATAATGAGATTATCCGAACTACCATACATGCCGAAATTACTGCGAATTTCTCGGCTATACATGTTATATATAGACGCACCCACTACACACGCTTTTATACAGTGATTGATGAAGATGAAGGTATTGAAACTTTTGAAGACGAGGAAGACTTTGTGATGGTCATGATTGAGGTCTATGACTTGGTTACTTGTCGTTATGTGAATACCGTAATATTCATGGAATAGACTGTGATATGATATTATGTAAAAAAGGGAAAATGGGACCTAGGAAAAGAATGTAGAGAAAATAAATAAACTTGACTGACTTTGACATGCCGACATATCTGTCTGCTGTAAAATAGATATAGAGAAAAATATTTTGAAAATTTACAGGCATTTCTTTTGACCAAAATTTTTGGGTAGTCATATGACAAATTTTCGAGGGGATGTCTTTTGTAAAACAATTTCTCTTTTTGGTATAATATGAAATCTGGTGGTTCTTTTAACTTTTTATATTGATTTTCTGTGATACGTCTTGATTATTCTGTGAGATGCTTATTTGGATTAAATCTTAGTTTGCTATAAAAACTATTAATAAAATAACACGATAAAAAAATAAAAATGTTTAGAGTAGAGGTTGGGGGCTGACATGAATACAGTTGATGGTTGTGTATATATCAAGTTCAGTGGGAGTAAATATATTTTATTATTAGTATTGTATGTCGATGACATACTACTTCCCTACAATGATATTGGTTTATTGCATGATACCAAGAAAATTCTATTGTGAAATTTAAAAATGAAAGATCTTAGTGAAGCCTCTTTTGTATTAAGGATACAAATACACAGATCATTCTCGGAGTTTTTATTTTTTGGATCATCACCAAATAGATATATCGATAAGGTTCTTAAGAGATCTGGGAAGCAAGATTGTAAATCAGGTGATACCCCTATTCTAAGAGAGATAAGTTTAATTTTAATAAATGCTTCAAGAATAAACTTAAAGAAAAGGATATACATAAATTTTTCTATGTTTCAATAGTTGGGAATTTAATGCATACTTAGGATTGCACACATTCGGATATAGCGTTCATTGTTGAAATGCGAGGCAGATATTTAATTAACACTAGGATGGATATTTGGAAAGCAGCCAATTAAGTTATTCGGTATACAAAGAACTAAAGATTACACAATCACATTTAGGAAAATAAGATCAATTAGAGATCATTGGATATTCTGATTTTGATCATGGAATAAGACTACGAAATTTTGTCACCAGACTGCGTATTTTGGATGAAATTGAAAGATCACTTAAACTATTCTGTGACAATAGTAGTCTTGTATTCCAATAAGAGTTCGACGATGTCAAAGTTTATAGACATTAAGTTCCTAGTTGTTAAGGAAAAATTCGGAGTGTTTAGGTTTCTATGAATATATTAGGACAAACTCTATAATTGCAGATCCGTTTACTACGGGGTTATTACCCAAGGTCTTTAATGAGCATACTGCTCACTTAGGTATTGCATTGTTTGATGATATGCCGTTTAGTGAGAGTTTGTATTCTGATATTGTCTGTTTTAGATACATATTTTTATCTATGGATATTTGATTTATTTCATAAATAAAGTATTTAGTTCAATTTCACTCTGATTAAAGTTTATAGTTGATCTCATTAAAGAATAAGGTAGAACGAATTGAAAATAAGCATATTTGGATCACATTACATGTAATTTTCATGCTACACATCCACACTTGATCTATATCATTTGATTGTATTGATATGTGTAACTATTGATGGATTTAGTTATGATACTTGTAACGAAGATCGCTCTTATCCTATATTAACATAATTGATGGACGAGATTGTTCGTAGATTTTTTTTTTTTTTTTTTTTTTTGTTTTGATAGCAAAAGTTTTGAGCTCAAAAGGTTATACACATTCATAAGGTAATATATGTGGCCTAAATTATTAGAAAAAATTATTAATTTGTCACATGGGTCTACATATAAATTAATTGTGTATATGGTTATTTTAAAGTTAAATCCAAAATTAAAGTGATCTAATAAAGAATTAAATTATTCGGTTTAGGGCACCTAAATAAAGTGTGGACCGAATTATATGTGTAGAGATTAGATCCATTAGGGTTAAGGATGAACAGGGTTCGATTTTGACGGTTTGAGACAACTTTTCGAACTAAACCATTTAAAGCGGTTTGAAATTTTTCCAAACCAAATCACTTCAATTTCTAAATCAAATCAATCCAAATCATTTTTTTTGGGTCCGATTTGGTTTAAAATCACAGTTTAACAAAGAAAAAAATTAATATATATCAAATAAGTTAAATCATAATTACTAGTCCAAAATTTCACGTTACCACATAAATTGTATTATTAAAAAAATTACAAATTAAACTTATATAATTATAATTATTATAATGCAACAACATGATAAAACTATTTTAAATTCTTAGTCAATACTAATGGCGTTCATCTGTAATTGTAACACACAATTCATTCTCTTTATAAATATAAAAATATAGTACATGAATTCATTGATTATAGTTAAATGATATAAAATTTGGATAATCTAACTTGAATTCAGGCAAAATTTGAAAAAAAAAAATAAAAATTTATTATTACTTGAAGGAAATGAAATGTGCAAATTTGAATTAAAATTTAGATTTAATTGTCTACTCAATTGTAATGGATGATCGATGAATATGATTTAACAACAATTGTTCAACACTTTACCCAATTTGAGGATTTTATAATCATAGTTATGATGATTGATGGGTATTTGGATATGATTTGATTAATTAATTGAGATGTATAATTGTCGAATTGAGTTTAATTGAATTATGTCTAATATGGATGTATCTTTTTAACTGAAATATGTTAAGTTTTAATTGAGTTAAATAAAATTTAGACTAATTTTTTTTTTCAGATTTTTTTTGGGTAAACGATTTGACGGTTTGAAACGGTTTGCAAAGATTGAAACCTAAACCAAATCACTTTGAAGCGGTTTGGTTCTATTCAAAACCAAAACGTTAATGGATCCACGTGGAATCAAATCAATTATTTCAAAAAAAGGTTTCGACTCGATTTTGCAATTTGACGATTTCGTTGTTCAACCCTAATTAGGGTTGTATTTCCTTGATAGACGGAACTACATATGAAAATATAAATGTTGCGATTCTTAATTCATATGTGACTTTTCATTCTTTGTCTCCCATCAACACAAGAATAATTAAGAGAAAATATATTGAACAGTAAGATCCAATACCCACAATCAAGATCATGAACCCGTAATCAACAATCAAGAATCAAGAAAAAAAAATTCAAAAATCAAGACTATGGATCAAGAAGCAAATCAAGAAAAAACGTTTAAGAGTCAAAGACGCAAAATTCAAGATTAAAAGTGAAAAAGTTAAACATAAAAAGATTGCAATTCAAGCTTCAAGATTCAAGATCTAGTAATAATGAATTATTCTCAATGAATTAAGGTATGTTCCGCATTTAATAATTCTCTTGATGATATGACTGGAGAATCTTGGCAATAAAGAAATTTAGATTATCAAGTTCTAAAGTTTCCAGTTTCAAGTTTCATAACATATTATCCACTTTCCACCATCTCTCCCGGCACTCATATTGCCCAAGGTTCCACAAATCCATTGTTTCTCTCTAAGCTTCTCTAAATTTCACCATAAGCTTTCTTCACTTGTTAAAAAAAAAAAAACTCGAAGTATAAAAAGAAGCAATATTTCTATCACATGTAAAGCATAATGAAGCTAACAAATTGGAGCCAATTAGGAATTAGCCAGCGATGAGATCCATGGTACTTGGTTTCTTTTTCTATTCAATATCTCAACCACATGCCAATATCCTTTGTTTGGATTCATAATTGTACCTTATTTCTTGACTCTATGTATTGGAAGAAAACGAATCGTCCATGTGGATTGACCCAACTCAATTGGTATGGGATGATTTTTGGAGAGAGGAGTTAAATTTTGAGTTTGAAAATTTAATCTCCCACCATTCTCAACCTCCATGTAACCTCTAGTACTATACCTAAAACCATATGAAATCATACAAATTCGGGTAGAACATATATACAAAATACATAAGGCGTTGTGGCTTGTTTTTGGTAAGGTTTACATCTCAAAAATTGGTCTTTGAGTTGTGGCTATCAAACTCCTTCTTTTGTAATTGAATTTCTAATCAAGGAGTGAGTACAATGCTAGGTAGAAAACAAACAAATCAAAGACAAGAAATTCAACCTCGTTTTTGAGATTTCAAGTACGTTCTACTACTCCAAACTCAATAGAAAGCATGCTAGGAAGTTTTGCACTATGAAACTACTCGTCATTATAATTAATTTTTATATTTTATAAAAAAAAAATTCACCTTACGTACTCACTATCGATTAATGTTATCTATGAATAAAAAAATATATTTAAATGACATTGTAATCGAACATAAATACTCAATACTCTTACTTTTATTATTCTCTTGAATCATTCGAATTTCGAAAGTAATTTATATAACTTAATTCATAATTCCATATTTAGATACTACAATAATTATTAATGTCAAAGAATATGATAATCCAAGATCATGAAGTCATTGGATCCACGTACCTCTTGCTACCACCAATTTTCTCTACAATCAAAATCGAAATACAGCACCATTATCAGTTGATACACAAATTCTAGGTATTTATGTTGTTGTCAATGGATCTTTAATCGAATGCCAACTGGCCATTTTCTACTTCCTGAATTGGGAGAGGAAGTCTCTCTCTCTCTTTCCTTTTTTTTTTTTTTTTGTGTGGGGGGAAATAAAGGGGGATTTAGCACTTTAAGGGCTAGCTAGATAGTGGCAGGCATTATTATTTAGTTTTGTTGTATATTTGGTTGAGTTTGAAACCATGGGCCTTTGTTTCATGTTATTCACAATTAATTAGTAACATGTTGACTTTAAAAATTTATAGACTTTCTTGTCAACGAATCTCATGTCACATTCTTATGTGCACATACATTATTTGCATATTTGAACGACCCTAACTAGAGTTCTAAGATCGCTTTATGTATTCTTTGAACTTTACATGCTTTAATGAATTTTAACAAGGCAAGGTTTGAATTGGCATGGGAATAAGCTACAAGAAACATGACTATATATATATATATATATATATAATGAATAATGTTCTCATTTATTATTCTCTTCATTGACGAGGTTTCCTTATAGAAAATGTTAATATATAATTATTTCACACGCTATTAAGCTCTTCCTAAAAGTGACATCTCCGTGTAATTATTTTATATTTTCTTCTATCGCACTTTAAAAAGGTAAGTTAAAGTTCCTAGCATTACTATTTATTGCTACATGATCCGATTTATTTTTTTTAAAAAAAAATTACGAATTAAGGATATTTGATCAAGTCTGGTATGAATTATACATGGATGGTAGTTGGAGTCGTGGCTCTCAATGATTCCCCCATAACTTGATTTATTATTTCGTAATCCCTTTCTGCGTTACGTTTCATAATCCACTGTTCCCCTCAAACATGAAGATGGCATGAACTCTTGGGAAGAAGCGAAGCGGTTGAAAAGCCTACAAGATTCAATGTTATTTATACATTATTACAAAGATTTGGTGAACATAAAAAGGTTGAGAATAAAAATAAAAACAATGTCGAAAATTGCAACCCGATCAACGGCTCTGATTGTTCCTGGAGGTCCAAATTCTTTAGAGTTGGACTACTAATGTGGGCCCTCACACAAGTGGATTTATTTACTATTTAATACTTATAATTTACCTAATTAATCCAGATAAAGATTTGAGAGGGTTTTGCTGAGTCATACTTTAATGAAAAGTTTATGCTTCAAATCAAAGACTTTGTTCCTCCTCTAATGGGGGCTTTATTTTTAATAATGACACTTAAGAAAGTCACGTTTATTTACAATGGTGAATTGACTAAATTGCCCTCGATAACCGTTGGAGAAAAAATATATAAATTGATTTTCTTTAGTAAAAAAGTCGTCAATTGAATCTGCAGATTTTACATTGAATAGTGATGGAAGCCTTGCATTAATATTTTAGATCTTGTTTGGACGGTCTAATTAAGCCCCTGATTAGGAGCTACTAAATCTAAGTCAAATTCAACAATTAATATGAACCACATATTTTGTGAGATCTATAGTGTTCCAATCATACATTTTATCAACTTTTATCAAAATTTACTAAAAATCGGATTTTAATCTCCGCCAAACATGTGCTAAATATAAATAGAGAATCGGAGTAGACATGGGCTACAACTTTTTTCTAAAAAGAAAAGAATCGGATTGAAACGAACCAAAACGATGTATTATTCAGTTATTATACTCTGTGTAAAAGTTTTGTTCTAAAATTTTCATTAATACTCGATTTAGTCTAATTTTTATTGGAACTTGAGTGAACTAGACGATCTGAACCAATTTTCATTAATACTCTATCTAGTCCAATTCTCGACAAAATTTTATACATGTTATGGAGTATCATGTACTTAGTTATAATTAAAATTCAAATGATTTTTATTTTTGTAATTCTTAGAGTGCAATGGAAGCTCATTGAATTTCTTTTACCTTTTTTGAAAGTCAAGCATTTAGGTTGGTGAGATTATTTTACTTGTAAATCAACTCGAAACTAACAATATTGCGTCATCTTTGATCTCTTTTTCTTGATAAGATGAACATTTTTGTCAAATTCTTTATCGATAAAGTTCAAATGCGCAACGCTTTTCCACCATAAACGCAGGAAAAGATGCTAGTGTTTGATAAAAATACAGCATTATTACGAAAAATGCGTGAGATATTCAGTATCGAATGTTCGTACAATAATATCCACAATATCTTTATGGCTCCGTAATAAGAAATGTAATCTCTAATATTAATATTACGTAAATCTACTATCTAGATTTTCTATTCTTATGTAATATAATCGTAAAAACTTCAATACGATGTCATTTTTTCCGAAATTAATACTCTCAAAGCAAAACAAACCTATTGCTTTCCATGCACTTTCAATGACAGCACATAGAGTCAAACAGTGCGACTCCTGAATGTTCTATTTTCAGATTTTAAACGTTTAAGTACAAATATAAATTCTTAATTTTTTGGACTAGAAAAATTATCAAACGTTACTTGAGCTCCATTTTTTCATTAAAATATATTATTTAACAATGAATTTACTCCATTTAAATCATATTTTTTAATAAAATAATAATATATGTAAATTTAATTATTTTATTTTATTTTATAATCACACATTTTTCATCATAATACTATTTTAAAATGCATATTTTGAAAAAAAAAAAAAAACAGTTTCTTAAACAACCCCCATAGATTTGGTTTCTCCATAAATATTTTTTCACAGGCAGCTCTATCGTTTTTGCCTTACTTTACTGCACTCTCTCTCTCTAATTGCAAGCTAAGTCTTCTTTCCAGCTTTTTTGAGGACCCACTTTCACATTAACAGAACCCAGAAAAAACAATTCACCCACCAAAGCTTTTATGAAGGAAAATGAAAATTAGTCTCTAAAAATGCAAATGAAAATGAAAAATGGGTATTTGTTCTTGTGAAGATTAGATTTTTGTCTGGCCTTGTTTGAGTAAATTCTTTAATTATTAGCACTAAAATTATTATTATTTTCTTGAGTTCTCTTGGCCCACTGCAGGCCACACCTTCTACTTGTAAACTACTCCTCTTGAGCTGCTGAACTTTTTGTTGGCTATTCATTTTTCCCCCCTTCCTTCCTTTGTTTCTTTTTTTTTTTCTTTTTTTTTCCTGGCTTTTGTCGGATTCTTGTATTCCTTTCCGCATTGGCATCATATCTAGGCTCATTTAGGCTCTATTTACACAGAAGGCCCTTTCTTTGCCTTTTTTTGTTTTTCAGGGAAGAAGATCAAGTGGTTAAGTTCAGATAATTTGCAAAGGTAATAGCTTTCTTTTGGATTTCAAATCTAGCTCTTTATCTTTCTTTTCTTGGATCATAAGTCTTGCATTTCTTGATTTTCTTCTATTTTTTCCGAAGATTTTTGTTAGGGATTGGATTTGATGATGTAAATTAACGGGTATTGATTGTTCTGCTTAATTTATTATTAAAATGTTGTAATTCATATGATGGTTCTTGCATCCACATCGTTTCTCTTGAAATGGAATATTACTGATTCGTTAAATGCCCAGAAAATTAGGCGTATATGGCCACATATTAGTACCATGTCAATTTTTGTCTGTTGAGCTTTGTTTTTCTTCAAATAGTGAAATCTGGTTTTTCTTGGGGAAAATCTATTAGGTACAAAGGAAATTCATCGTCAGAATTGCTGAAACATACATGTATAGCTTGCCATTTTTTTTTTTAAATGGTCATCTCATATTTATGGAATCCAGGAGTCCATGGATTAAATTCGAGACGGGATCTTAGGGAACAAAGCATGATTATTTAATTCACATCCAATTTGCGGAAGATGTCTTCTGGAAATTTAAAGACTGAGTTATCAAAGGAGTATGGACGTGTGAAACTATGGGTTTTGATTTGTATATGTATGGGTGCATTTATAGTTTTGATTCTTGGTATCTTAACAATGTGGGTCATTTGTCGGAGAAAATCTCGAAGAACTTTGAACAAGTACTCTCTTTGCCAAATCCCTAACGTTTCAAAGGACATCAAGGTTGACAGCGTTGGGGAACAAAGTATGCATGATCGCACGGAAAGTTTAATTTTGACTCTTAATGATAAATCAAGTGATAAGAATTCAGAGAAGATGTTATTTAATTTGGGTAGGAGCAAATCAAGCGACGTTGATAAAAGCAGCCAGTGCAGTTCAATGTATCATCATGAAAGGGTGTGTAGTTTTCAGTCAGGAGAAGAAGGAAGTTCGGGTGCTGCCCGAAAACAATCTGCAATGTCATATGGGCTTGCAATGCCGTCTCCTTTAATTGGTTTGCCTGAAATATCTCATCTTGGATGGGGTCATTGGTTCACACTTAGAGATCTTGAAATTGCAACAAATCGGTTCTCGGCAGAGAACATTCTAGGGGAAGGTGGTTATGGGGTTGTGTACCAGGGAAGACTTGTTAACGGAACAGATGTAGCAGTTAAGAAGCTTCTTAATAATCTGTGAGTATGCTTCCAACTTCTCTTAAATTTTTTTCTACCTCTCTATAGAGCTTGTATGACAGATGTTCATGATCGAATTACCAATTTCCTTGCAGTGGCCAAGCAGAGAAAGAGTTTAGGGTTGAAGTAGAGGCCATAGGCCATGTTCGACACAAGAATCTTGTGCGTCTTCTTGGCTATTGCATAGAAGGAGTTCACAGGTTAGTTTAGCATAGATTTGAAGATGCTTTTAAGTTACTCTAGTGACTTCTGGTTGTTGAATTCTCAATTTTATTTTCTTGAGCTGTGTTTTCTACTTGCATTTCTATTAGCTGAGATTGTATAATTTTTGTTTAAAGGATGTTGGTATATGAGTACGTCAACAACGGCAACCTGGAGCAGTGGCTTCATGGAGCTATGAGACAGCATGGCACCCTTACATGGGAAGCCCGCATGAAAGTTCTGCTTGGAACAGCAAAAGCGTAAGTAGATCATTTACCACAAGCTATTCAAATGAGCATTTGTTTATCACATCACCCATTAGATTTAATGCAATCATTTACCAAGTCATCTTGACATTTTTAATACCTGAGCAAGGCTTTATCAATCTGTACCACCCAATCAACATTTACCATTTTTGTATTGTTGACTACTTTTATTTCATGTATAGAACTAAACTTCAAAATGACCAATTTGACAGAAGTCTCAACTACTAGTAAGAATTTAATGTCTGCCCTTGGCTTCTATCCTTGAGTTATCTCATGTTGGGTTTGCAGGCTTGCTTATTTGCATGAAGCTATTGAACCAAAAGTTGTTCACCGTGACGTAAAATCTAGTAATATCCTAATTGACGACGAGTTCAATGCTAAGGTTTCTGATTTTGGATTGGCAAAGCTCTTGGGATCCGGAGAAAGCCATATAACAACAAGAGTGATGGGAACATTTGGGTATGAGTTCTTTTCAGAGCCCTATCCTAACTATTATCTGTGGTTGTTCTCTGATGCTACAGTAATAAACTGACATCTTATGTAAATCAGCTATGTGGCTCCCGAATATGCAAATACTGGTTTGTTGAATGAAAAGAGTGACGTTTATAGTTTTGGTGTTCTGCTGCTAGAAGCTGTTACTGGAAGAGATCCTGTGGACTATGGACGTCCAGCTGTAGAGGTAGTAAATCCTCGATATAAAATATGCTACCCAAGTGAGTGTTCGGCACTTTTAGTTTACAGTAATAGTCTATACTTTTCTTATGGCAGGTTAATCTTGTTGAGTGGCTCAAAATGATGGTGGGGAACAGAAGAGCAGAGGAAGTTGTGGACCCTAACCTTGAAGCTAGGCCCACGACTCGTGCTTTGAAACGTGCGCTTCTGGTTGCACTTAGGTGCGTTGATCCTGATTCGCAGAAACGACCCAAAATGAGTCAGGTTGTTCGAATGCTTGAAGTTGATGAATTCCCCTATCACGAGGTGCAGTTTCATCATATCCGTCTTTGAAATTCTTCAAGTTGCTATGTTTCTTTGTTCTGTATGTTTTCGCACACAAATATTTTTGTTTACTGCTTTCTAACAACTTAAAAAATGCTTTTGCAAAATATCCACCTAAGGCACATGAAAAGAGTAAACACATGTTTGAAAGTTGTTTATAATCGGTTTAAATTATAAATAGATAGAATTGAGTGGTAGATAAGTGGGTACTACTTTTAGGTCTCATAAAATATGTGGATAAAAAATGATTTGGCCGAGTTTTAAACAGATTATAAATAAGAGTCTAATCATGCATGCACATGAACACGCTCAAGATTTACTTTGCTTGGTTCATCAGTGAATTCTCACAATATAGAATACAGAGCCGTTTAACGAGAATGATTACACGATAACTCTAAAGATCAGAAACTCCTTAAAAACCCAATGCCCAAAATCCAAGCTCATCCTAGAGGAAATTGTCTCTATAAATTATTCATAGCTATTTTAGGATTTCACTTTATCTAGGTGTATTTGTATTTATGAAGGAAAATTTCCTACTCCATTTTGATGCTCGTGAGCTAAGAATTACGGTTTCGTATACGATATGGCTATGCCAGTACAACTATTCAAAAAATTAGGAAACACGCGTGTGTGTGTAGTACATAAAATATGTAGTATTTTTCACAAGTTAAATCATAAATTATAGCGTTAATTTCATTATTATTATTTAAAAAAAAATTAAAATACAAGCCTGGCAATAAAAATAAAATAAAATACTAAATCGTATTATCTTAATCCTTAAATGTCCCTACTTAATTTACTTCAACATCATCATCACCACCTTTTTCATTATCATTAAAAATCACACTATCCAACTCTAGCTCATCTAGACTAGCAATCTGAAGTAGCCTAACACCTTCAAGTATTAACACAATTTTACATGTATTAAAAGTTTGAATACAACACTGTCGTCTATTTCCAATAATAAAACTCTAGTCATAAATAAATCAAACTTGACATTAAACTTCATACATGATTGACCCACTTTTAAAAATAAAATAAAAAATGTTGACATATTTTTCATTTTAAAAAACATAAAATTTTGTCCTTAGGGTTAGGGTTTTGTCTTTCAAGTGTTGTCTTTGTCAATGTGAAAATAAAACTAAGAGCTTGGGTGTCTCCGTGTCTCTCTTACACTGCACTCGCCCGGTGATAGGCAATTCCACTTCACTCATCAACTATGGCATTTTTTATTGCATTTGCTGGTAGGTTTAGTTTTTCTCTATTCTTTTAGAGCACTCGTTACGGTTTGCCATGTCCATAAACTTGTCTGATCTGAAAAAATAAACTGAAAAGAGATGCCACGTGGCATTTTTGAGATGCGTCCAGTGCATGTCGGTGTTCAGTACCAGTTGGACACTGACACGCTGTCTCTGGCAAACTGTTGGTGCAACATAACTTGTGAATCAACTTGGATATAATAATTCTGTTTATGAATGTTCCTGTCTAGGAGGAGATGTAGATCAAATAACTACAATATATTTGATTTCGTGCATCTTTCACGTGGTTGTTTAACCTCTTACTGATTCATAATGTAACTTGGGACTTCATTGAACAATTTGAGGTAATAAACAGTATACATGATTAACGCTCGAACGTCAATTTTTTCCTTGCTGCAGGATCGGAGGACGAGAAAAAGCAGAACTAGCACGGAAATCGAATCAACGAAGGAGGGCCGTGGTTCTTCAGCTGATCAGGAAAGCAGCGGGGTAAGACAATCAGAGTGTGCATCTGAACCAAACCATGGATAGGACTGACAGACTTGGTCCCTCGGGTGAATAATTGCTTCTCACCCTCCTAGTCATGTTCACATTTTCAAAATTTCTCTCTTTAAATATTCTTATATGATACTCGAGTAGTCGAGAAAAAGGGATAGTCTGTTCTAAATTCTTGAATCATCGGCGGCTTTTTCAGTGTGTTTTGCTGTCATCTAGATGCAGTAGCGAGAGGTGGAGTGTTGTTTGTACAGATTCGTTTTGTGGAATAATGGCCCGTCTTCAAAAACATATTATGATCATAATTTTTCCCATCTTTTCATGTGTGACACTTGATTTTGATCATCTATGTTTCTTTCAGTTTTTTGCCACATATCATGCAACCCCGTCCCCCTTCCCAACCCGACCTGACTGGACTGGACCGGACCAGAGGCAGAGCACACCCGACTCCCTCTCTTTCTCCCATTAAGTGGATAAAGTACGCAAGCATGAACCAGGGCCTGTGCTTGTGTCGACAAGGACCTGTGTGGGGGCTCCTTTTTTGGGACTCTGCTGCATTACCAGGGCCACATAGCCCTGGGAAAAGAGTTTAATCCACTTTTTCTGGCAGCTCCTCATGGCACTCTCGGGCAATTTCTGTAAACATAAGTGGGAGACAGAGAACCTAGTCGTCCCTACAGTTAAATTTAGTAGCACTATTTTTGTCCAGACCTGTCAGATTCAACTATGGCTGGATAAAACTTTCAAACTGAACCAAACCGGATCCCAATTGAATCAAATCGAGCGTTCTTCTTAAGTTAAATACTCAAACGGGTATCTAAATCGAGAATCGACAGATTCGATTCAATTCTCTGTTCGATGCCAAGAATTGATTAATCGAATCTCCCTAATTTTTTTAAAAGTTATTTATCTTAAATAAGTTAAATTATTTTTTTTTCCTAAATAAATTTTCTGACTAATTATTTAGCTCAAATCCAAAATATGGTATTTCTAATTTTTAGCATAAGTTCAATTTAATCAAATTGACCTAAATTTTACCGAAATGTATTTTTCTACGGTAGTGTTGTTTCTACAGTTCTGGAGAAATAAAATTGGCTACTCCTTCCTTCATTATTGTAAGTTCACTATCTTCATCTTTTCACAATTTTAACAATCAAATTTATGAAGAACTCAACAAAGAGAAGGACAAATGATATATAAGATTGGACTACGTAATTTTATAAAGAGTTAAGATTGAACATATAATTAGTTGAATTAATGTAACATTATTTTAAATATTAAAAAAATTAATTATTGTATGGAACTCAGGAACCGAATCGAAACGAATCGAACTGAACCGAATGGAATTGAATTCGAACGGTTCCATAATTAAATTTGGATTTTATGATTCCACTTACTAAGCCCCTTTTGGTTCCCATTTTTTCACCATAAAAATGAAAAATATGATCGTTATCCATCACATCCAGCCACCATATTTGATTTTACATCTTTTGTGTGGGTCCATAACGACTATATTTTTCATTCTCATTTTACAAAAAATGTATATCAAACGGGGCCTAAATACTCAAAAATTTGGGTTCGGGACCGAACGATGTCCAGCCCTAGATTCAAGTGTCATATGATCATCAATTGTAACTAGAAAATAGGACAGGATAGAATTCTTAAATCAACTAAAGTATATGAAAAACATTAAATTAAGATGAAAATTCAAGATATGGTATCGGAACACGCAAAGGTCTTACATTTAACTCTCTCATCGCCTCCTTTCACACACTATGAGACAGAACTATGAGATGACGCAACGCTTTTTTGCCCTTTCATATAAAGACATTAAACTTGAAGTATAAAGTTTGTTGGGATGGAAATGTCTATTTGTACACCTTTGGGTGTACATAATGCTTTACACCCCTCTCACATGGAGAGGGGTCCACAAATATTTAATCTTTATGCGGGCCTTAACCATGTGAGAGAGGTGTAAAAGATTGTGTAATGTATTATGTACCTATAGCATTGTTCTTGTTGGGATACTTGACTTCGATCTAACTTCGTCTTCCATTTGCACGGCCTTGTTTGGATACAAAATAGGGTTGTTCTAGATGGCAAGGACTACGATGCACCTTACATTTGATGTGCTGCCATGACAAAAAAGTTGACTACCTCGGTCCTTTAGCAATCCGACCCACCTTAAAATTCTAGAAATTGTTGTTCAACACAAAATTGACCCAAGATTAACAGCTATAATATTCAACAAATTGATAAGGTTTTAGGACATCTTTTCAGTTAGCTTCTAACATGAAAAGTCTGGCTCCACCACTACTTTAACATGACAGCAGAGTACCCAAATGTCATGGTTTGAACGTCTCCAATAACAACTATATATTTAAATGAGACATTTCATAAAAATTATGAGATTTTTTAAATATTTCTAGATTGTATGTGGACACATATAGCATATGTATCTTGTGTTCTATGGTTCTAAGAATTTGAGCAAATTGACCCTAAGACATTGATTTTGTAATAACAAGAATTAGCATTATTGAGGTTACAAATATACTATAGTTCTCAAGTTGGAGTACACTGTATTATTGCTTGTTATTGTTTTCATGGTTTTTTTGCAACAATAGGAACAATGCTTGTTAGTAATTGTTTTCTTCTCCATTAACTACAATGTCAAGCATGAAATTTTGAGACTCGTGTTTTGAACGCATCATTTCATAGTTTAAATTTTCAAATGAAATAATTTTAAATCGCGAGCTCAATTCTCATACTCATACATTCACTAAAAATATTACACGTTAAATTTTAGATAAAAAAAATGGATACCATTAGTTGTGATGACAGGGAACGTTAATAGATCAGCAAAGCTCCCTGTCCCGACTTGAGAACATGGTTAAAAACAAGGGTGCCAAGTCCTATTGGAGGGCAGGCCGTTACAAACAGTCCCCCCTCCAATAGACTTGGCCTCCTGTTTTTAACCCTGTCCTCAAGCCGGGACAGGTAGCATAGTTCTTAATAAATTGATCTCTTGAAGAGGTTCGACCGACATAGGAAATTTTTGAACTATAATAAATTTGTTTTATTGTCGTTTCTTTAATTAACGCAGACTCTCACTTCTTGTATTATTCATATAATTATAGTTCCTTTAGATTTAGAGCATGTCTGACACACACAAACATGCTCTTATCCCATTTCGTCAATGCCATTTTTTATTTACAAAAACCATATACGCATGTCTATGAAAACAACGTATATGGCCATCATGTTATGGACGATATTGAAGACTAAATTTAAATAAAATAGTTGTATATAATGTCTAATAACTTGAACAATTTATTTTCATGCACTCTCTTTTTTAAACCTTAACCACAATTGGTTCATTCAATGAGAAGTACATATCTTGGGCTTGAGAATGTAGCACCCACCAGATGCAAACTCAAGAACTTAACCATTCTCTTCAATCAAGCTACATCCTGGTTGTTTCTTTATCTGCTTATTCTTCATTGCAACTCTTTTCTCCACTGCTTCGAAATGTCTTAAGGCTGCATAAACATTAGACATCAAAACAGAGTCGCTTGTCTCATTTTGATCCAATTTGATTAAATTTTCGGCTGCCCATTTCGCGATATCAATGTTTGGTGATGCCTACAAGCTGCAAATAGCAAACCCCATATTACAGCATCAGGGCTAATTGGCATACTTCTTATAAGCTTGGCTGCTTCTTCCACACGTCCTGCTCGGCCTAACACGTCAACTAGACAACCACAGTGTTCTATCGATGGCTGAATTTCATACGTTTCTTTCATTAATGAAAAGTGCTTTCTTGCCTATCGGCCTGTCCCGATTGCAGGCTCTCACAGAATCTGGTTCAAGATTCTACGATTCAAGCCTGGAGAACGGTTGAGTCATTTCATCTTCCCAACATCATTGAATTCCAACACGATATTCCTTTCCTCTGGACAGCCTCAAAAACTTGGCGCGCCATTTCAATGTTTCTATATTTGCAGTACATGTCCACGATAGCTGCTACTACGATAACATTCAATTCAATGTTATTTTTCATTATATAAATAGTCATAAATCCGTTCCCCTTGTTCAAGAGCTCCTAATTTTGCGCAAGCGTTCAAAAAGTTCATCAGTGTAAATTCACTAGGCCTTATTTTCTCCTCTTGCATTTAATGCCTCGATGCACTTCCCATTTCTAACATAACCACACAGCATATTATTCCTAGAAACCTCATTTCTCAATGATATTTTATCGAACAATCTACCAGATTCATCGATTTCTCCACATTTAGCAAGTCCCATAATCTCAGAATTTCCAGGCAACAGCCTCTAAATCCTTATCTTCATCAAACAATTTTCTAGCGTACCCCAAAAGCCCACAATTTGCATACATATTATATATATATATATATATATATATATATAAGAATTCCATATATATGGATCAAATTCCAGACCTAGTTTAACGATTCTTCCATGAAGCTGAGTTCCATCTCTTGCCAGTCCAAGTTGAGTGTAGGCCTTAAACTGAAGGATAAATTAGCCCTCCGGGGCTAATACTCGAATTCACCACCATGTCAATAAATGGAGATGCATTTTCCGGGGGCTGAGGTTTGAGGGAAACCTCAGATTATAGTGTTCCAAGTGAAAAGATAGTTTCTCAATATTAGCAAACACTAAAATATGCATAATTGATGTTACCACCGCCCTGGCTGATGGTAGAAAGCCAATCCACGGCTAGCTACTATAAGGCCTATTTTGATGAGATGGGCATGAATTTTTTTGAGGTCTTTCATTGTTTTGTATTTGGTTTCTAGCATTGAGAGGAATGGCTGGTCTGAAATAAACTTTGTAATGAAGGTTGATGGTGGATTGCAAGAGCAAAAACATGGTGGCATTCGTTTATGAATAGTGGAAAATTTAACAAGAATGTAGCTAAAATAGTATAGCAAACTTGTCAAAATTTTAGCAAAAATTCTTATCAAAAAGTAGCATTGTGTGGACAGATTGAGCAATACTCAGAAATACCAAATGGAGGTAGAACAGCAGCCAGCAGCCTCATCAACCATAATGGATAAGGAGATTTTGAGCTACTAATTGAAATCACATGTAATGCCAAATTAAGTGCATACAACTAGGCGTGGGCAAAAAACTGATCGAACCCGAAAAACCGATCCAAACCGACCGGTTTGGGTCGTTTTTTGGGTGGATTTCGGGTTTTGGGTTGGATAGTCGGGTCGCGGGTTGGCAGGAAAATACCTCCCAAACCCAACCCAACCCGACCTGCTTAAAAAAAAAATGGTAATAAATTCCTACGATTAAATTCAACACAAACACCGACTTAAAAAGTTCTAAATCTTGTCTAACTTTTTATCGAATTTCAATTCAATAGTCTCTTCTTCATTTAAGTTATCTTCCGTGTCATCCGATGCAAAATTATCTTCATTGAACTCTCTTATTGAAACTTGAGAATTTTTATTACCTCTTGTAGATAATAAAATATCATTATCGACCTCCTTATCATCACAATTTTTAGATTGTGTATACCTAGCATTACTTGCTAGTAAAACTCGAGGAAGATTAAAGAAAAACGAGGCTCAGACTTGATGTAGATAGTTCGGAACTTAACGAAAATTTTGTTTTGGTTTTTCTTAATGTCAAAATCCTACAATTTGCTGCATTCATGCACTTGGATGATTTAGACTAAATTAATGTTTGTTGGACTCCATAATTTTTTTTTTTTTTTTTTTTTAAGTTATAAAAATGGGTTAAACTTTGCTAGGCTAACTTTGACACAATTTTTAACAAAAATGAGTGAGTATTTTGCGTTCGAGTGTGCATATGCGATCAACGAAATTGGTTGATTGTATTATCACACGCATATCTCATGCGTGAGACGTTTTGAAAACACATTATGCATATGTGGGCATATGTAAAGTATATACTTGCATTTTAGAACACTGCTAAGTATCAATATTTTGAAAATCGGCCTTATCATTGACTTGAAAAAATTAAAGGATCAAGGGTCAAAATGTTGAATTGAGATTGACCCAGAATAAAAATAATGAATAGATAAATAAAAATTTATATACTACATTAAAAATTTCTATTAATTAAAATAGCATTTTAAAATCTATTATTTAATATTTTTTTATTTATGAAGCAATTTATATCAAGTGGTCAAGTTAAATAGGCCAAAAACAATATCGTAAACCCTACATTGATCCCCTGTTCAACAGTCCTTTTTTTTTGGAGAAGGGGGGGGGGGGGGGGGGGGGGGGGGGGGGGGGGAGTTCTTGAATAATAAATTTTGGGAGAATGTGTAGTTAAAAAATAGAAAATTATTTTTGGATTTTACATGAAAAATATTTTATTGAGAGAATGTGAGTGGAAATGAATATGACCGACGCGTCTCAGTATTCATATGCAATCATGTTACAGCAACATAATTTTTAACATAATGCCACATGACATAAATACAGTCAATTTTTTCATACAATTATATATTGCCAACACTCATTCTGTCAAAATATTTAATTAACATTGAATAATAAAAGGCATTTCAATTCCAAATCAATTCATTTGCTGCTGCTGCCTTTTCTTCCTGGAAAATTCATATACGACTGCTTGCCTCTTGTTCCAGAAAAATTCATATGCGGCTGCTCCCTTGTGTTCTGGATTTTTTGAATTTTCGCTGCCTTCTCTTCTTTCTCAATGTCACACATGTATTTTTATATATAAGCATTAAATACTTGTATTTGTTTAAGCTTATTTTGGATTTGAATGTTGAATATTTTGTTGGAAACAAGGACTTCATCTCTTCTACATCCAAATTTTATTTTTTAACAAAAAAATATTGCGGAACCCGGAAAAACCATGACCGGTTTGCCGATTTTCGGTTGAACCGGACTTGTTCCTGGGTTTTGCTCCGGTTTTTTACATTTGGTTTTTCTCCTATGATTGGACCAGATTTTGGTCCGATTCTCGATTTTTCCAGTCGAACTGGTCGGTCCAGTCCAATTTTGAGAACGTTGCTAATTACTAAATATTATTTTAAAACCCTATATTTTCACTCTAGTGTACTTACTATAGGGTCCCCTCACCAACAAACCCTACATGGCAGAAAATATAGCCGCAATTATTGTAAACACCATTATTTTTTAAATTTGGTATATTATTGGCGGGCTTGATCAACAAGATTATCATTAGTTAGTAGTTAAATTTTGCTATCAACTTTGAGTTGCAAGATTCTGGTCGGATTGAGTTGCAAAGTGAATCCTGCTTTAGTAATTCTGAATAAATTAAATAGGGTTGTTAAAGTACGAAGACTTTGGATTACATATCAACAAAGTCAATATTTCACTCTTTCAAATAATTTGAGACTTCACTTCAAAAAATATATATTTAGGCTGTGTTTGATACAAGAAATTTGTCATGGAACTAGGAAAATATTTTTCTAGTTCCTACTTTTGGCTGTTTGATTAGTCAAATTTGCCCTGGAAAATGTTTGCCACCAATTTCTAATGTACAATCTCTTGAAGCACAAAAGCAGGAAAATATTTTCTTATGATTTTGGTGGGAAATTATTTTCCACCTTGTTGGGTGTTTTTTTTTTTTTTTTTTTTTTACTTTTTGGCAATGGAAACATATTCTAAATTCAATGGTAAAAAATTTTATCCATTTAATTGACAATTTACATGAAAAATATAGCCAAACAAACATAAAAATTTTATGAAAATATTTTTTTTAATTTTTTTTTTTTTTTACTTTTTGACAATCCAAACAAATTTTAATACAGATTGTAAAAAAATTATCCCAAAAAGTAACCATTTGCATGAAAAACAAAGCCAAACGGATTAGGTGGAAAATTATATCAATCAAACACCATTAATATAATTCCCTCTAAAATAAATTCTAGGCAAATCACTTCCCTGCCAAACATTTTATTTGCCATTCATTTTCCATCTTTCTATCAAATACACCCTTAGGGTTCTTAGATCTTGTAGTGCTCAGCAGTGAAGTCATATCATCTACTTCTTGAGATTTGTGATTCACATTTTCATTCAATCATATACTCAAAGCATAACATGAGAACTAGCAATCTTATGAGATCGAACTCACAAAATATAGAATTATTAGGCCATACTTGATAGCAAATCTTTTCCATGGAAAATGAAAAAAGTTTTCTATCTTCACCAATTAATAGCGTTTGATGAAAAAAAATTCTTGGCAAAATATTTTCCAACCCCCACCCACTCACGCGCCTATTTTTTCCAAAAAAATTCCTTGAAAAAGGGACCAATTCCAAGTTACTTTTTTTTTTCTTTTCTTTTTTGGCAATTGAAATTTATTCTAGATTCAATGGTAGAAAAAATTATCTATTTAATTCACAATTTACATGAAAAATAAAGTCAAACGAATGATATTCGGTATGATAATTTTTTTTTTTTTTGACAATTGAAACAAATTCTAGATCCAATAGTAAAAAAAAATTATCTATTTACTTGACAATTTGCATGAAAAACAAAGTCAAAAGAATTGTATTCGAGGCCTGTTTATTTTAGATTAAAATCCGATTTTAATTTAAGTCAGAATAAAACAATCAATATCATCCATATCTTTCTTGGGTCCCACAACTTTTTAACCACACATTTCAAAAACTTCTATCATAATTTACTAAAAAATTGATTTTAATCTCCACCAAACACTCTCTCGGTATGTTAATTTTTTTTTAACAATTGGAACAAATTCTAGACCAAATGGTGAAAAATTTATCACTTTAATGGATAATTTCTATAAAAAAAAAAAAAAAAATTCAAACGAATACCAAAAGATTCAAAATTTCAAAAAATTTCAAGGTGAAAAATTATACAAATCAAATACAATTAATCGACAATTCTCGGTAAAACAAATTTTGTACAATTCAATTCCTTGTAATTAATTTTCTTTCCACCCAAATTCTACCTTTGCAATCAAACGGACCCTTAATGGAATGTAATATTAGTTAAGAGACAAAAGTTTTTGAATATGGGAGAAAAATCAATATAATTCTAATGTAAAATCAGAATAAACTAAGACGAAATAAGGAGTAGGCGAATGAGACCTATATGGACTACCTAATAAACACAATTCAAATAACCATCAGTTACAACATGCTGCAAAATCCTCATTCCATCACTATGGAGTAGTTCTTCCAAGAGATTTTTTCAAAATTAATTTATTAAAAGATCAACATTAAATTATCGTATTTTAAGTATTCTTTTTGTCAAATCAGCATTTTAGTTTTCCATCCCAAGTGAAGTTTGGATTCTTGACCAGTCCAGAGCATGAATGAGTCGAGTTGTCAAGCAATTTTTTGTTTGTTTAGTAGATTCCACCTATACTAGATGAAGAGTTACTATTCTTGTTAAGAGATATAATCGCATATCGACTAAAGATGAAAAATATAGACTAATTAATTAATAAGTGTTTGAGCAACTCCTCTTAACTATATTGATCTTTTAATATGGAACTTTAAGTCTTAACATTGTATCGAGCTTATTAAGTTCTAACAAGCAATTCGATCTAATTAAGACTTAAAAAATGAGCACACAAATTTTAAGATTGATCTGCTCAAAAGAGCCACCATCTTGCAAGGGCACGTTAAGGGTTATAATTCCACATCGAATAAAGATGAAAAACATAGATCAATTTATAAGAGTTTGTGCTCCTCCTCTTAATAATGTTGACATTTTAAAATGGAACACTAAGTCTCTAACTCTTAACAATTCTGACTCATCTAATACACTGTTGCGAATTTGACGTTGTCCTCTAACTAAGATAGAATGGTGATATGAAAAATTACTACACGAAGGGAACGTGTCACCTTATCTCTCGAGATACAAAATAAGACTCATCAGTGCTATACATATTCGTTTGGGAAAAAAAAATTGAACTCACCCATACTATACATTTTCATTACAAAGAGTTAAAACCTCATTATATCAACAATATTTAATTATACTATTTCTGAGGATAGGAATAGCCCACCTAGCCATATTCAGAAGACCTTTTATCTCTTCGATTAATTCTGAAGGTAAAGACATTGTCGTAAAAATTGTTTGTTTTTTTTTAAAAAAAAATACATTTTGCTCTTCCTTTCCACTTTTCCATCTTCCGTCTTCAAATATTTTCAAACACTCATTCGCCAGAATTTAAATTATTATTATTATTATTTTAACTTTCATTCATTTTCAAATAAATGTTTTGATTAACAAGTAAAATATGCAAGTTAGAGCATTGTTGCTTTGCCAAATTGGATACTTTGTAGGAAAATATAAATGCTAGATTAAAAAGTTATATAAAAATATATTTTCTATAATATGTTACACATATTTCACTTTACATAATCAATTATAGGCCAACAAAAAAAAAAAAAAAAGAATGAAAAAGAGCCCTACTGAACCTCTACGAAACTTTTGATTTTGGGAAGAATCAATGTGGGACTTTTGCTTGACAAATCATGAATTGGTGGGGGTACAAGCTCTCAGGTAGTTTTTTTAATGTACCTAGAGGAGTCTTGATCAGATGGTCTGAGGTTCACAGTAATCTTTTAATCTGATCAATCATTGCAAGAAAATCATGAAAAAATATTGCTTGGTTTGCATGAATAGAAGGCAATTACTTTGGCTTCCTCACCATTATAAACATGCACCAGCAAGGGCACTTCAGTACCTTGTCCAATCTTAAAGGAAGAAAAAACTTGACAAGACAGTTTCGAAAAAAAAGAGGAAAAAAAAATAGAAAAAGTGGATAAATATGTTGCCAAGAACCTTTTGTAGTTGATGGTGAAGGTTGCGTAACTACCCAACTAAAAGGCAAAAAGAAACAAATAAATGAAAATGATCTTCCAAGCAAAACCATTTCTTTGCAAGATAATTTTTGTCCTTATTTTTGATAATGTGTGTTTACCTAATACTATTTTAACTAGTATAAATCGTGCAATGAAATAGGATCGATGAAAATAGTAACATATAGTACTAATTATGGTAGCAAGCTCGCTTAATTTGTCATTTGCAATCATGCTATAAATTAGCCTCACTTTCACTCTCTTAAAAGTAAAGACTACTACGACGTCAAACAAAAGACATGTGAAAGTCCCATGTCCTGCATGACTTTTTCCTCCTAACGCACTTGAATTGCAACTTAATCTCTTAATGCGATTAGAACTCAAATGAATACAGTCGACAAGAGGTTTAACTCGAAAATTGAATGAATTTTTTTTAAGGGTCATTAAGTACAAATTGAAGTCTTTCTATATAGTTTTTCCTAATTCTTTGTAATGGTGCAAGATAACTTCCTAAAGTGTTTATTCAGTTTCCTCCACTTTGGATGGCTCCTGGATGCTAGAATGAGTCCTATGAAATAAAAAATGGTTTTGAAACACAAAAGGTTGAAAAAGAGAAATTGCACATACAATTACCATCATTACTATCATCACTAATTCAACCCCACAGGACCACACTTAAATTCCAAACAATTCCCTCTTTCACTTTCTTTTGGGTAAATTATAGCAAAGGTTCCCAACCTTAAGATTTATTTGCACTTTTATCTCTAACCTTTTTATTTTACTACTTCGTTCATAAGTCACAACCTATTGAAAATAGACGTCATTCATCCAAATAGATGAATTTCATCGATTTTTCTGTTAGTCAACCAATTTGACTAGCATATTCAAAATTAAAATGACAAAATTGTTATTCATATTCTTAATTAAAATATTAAAAAAAATTAAAAAAACTATGGGCGAGGAAAAGAATTGGAAAAAAGAAAAAGAAAAGTAATTGTTGTCTTCCTCCACCACATCGCTGTCATCTCCACATCATCACCTCACCACTTGCACCATAGCCAAAATTAGGAGGGAATTCTTCTCCTTTGCTATCATTTTTTATAATATTAGGATCCTAGAATCACGATGGATGTCTCTAGGGACAACAATTTGTCTTGCCAAACCTAAGCTCCATGTGTAGCCATCTCAAATAAGATGAGTATAGCCCGTTCAATTAGGGCCACGAGCCGGTTTTGTGGTGAGGGGTTGCTATTCGTTTAATTTTTTTAATCCTAATATTTTAAATATTAAATTATATATTCTAAAATATAAATACTTCTATATTTGAGACACAAATATATATATATATATATATATATATATAAAACTACATTATTATAGGTTTTTCTTCTCTAATATGATTTTCTTAAGAGATTTTTAAAGATGTGTTCAAAAGAAGCAAGAGATGAATACTTTTCGAGAGATTTTTGTCATTTAATTTTTGAATAAGCTGATTAAATGGGTTGAAATGAAAAATGGATGAAAATAATTTATTTCAACGGATGATGCCTATTTTTTTTTTTTTTTTCCAAAATTGGGAACAATGTAGTAGATATAAAGGTCGGAGAAAAAAGTGCAAATGAAATTGAAGGTTGGAGACCTTTGCTGTAATTTACCCCTTTCTTTCTTTGCTTCTCCCCCTCCTCTCAACATTTTTCATGCTCCCCCTACATATCTTAAGTTTCCATTTACACACACATATACATACTTACACACACTTTCTCTCTATCTCTCTCTCTCTCTCAATTCCTCTCTCTGCACCTTCTCTCTCTCTCACACACACAAAACACAGATTTCATAGTCATCAAGATATGTATATAATTATACATATAAATATCATATGAAGATGCACACAAAATCCTTCCCTTTTCAAAGAATGATCATGTTTTGACTTGGTTTAGTTTGTCCATTTTTGGTTCCAAACTAAGCTAAAGCTGAACCTGACTGGAAAAACAGCTGAAGAAGGAAGAAAACCATGCATAGAAGGGTATTTATTAGTTTTCTTAAATTCATGAATCTGGCTGTTCTTATAATTTTTTCAGGTAAATTAAGTTTCTTTTATTTATTTATTTAATTAATTAGTGATTTTTATACATCTCTATTGGTTCTTGATTGCATTAGTTTAATTTTGCTTTAAGAAGGGAATCTTATTCTCTGATTTTTGCAAGCTTTGAATCCCTTTTTCCTTTATTCTTTATTCTTCAATTTAGATATATATGTTAAGGGATATAATTTCACATCGATTAAAGATGTAAACATAGGTCAATTTATAAAAGTCTTGGACTACTCCTCTTAACAAGGTTGACCTTTTAAGATAGACCCCCAAGTCTTAATATAGTATCAGAGCCCATTAAACTATAACGAGCGATTCGATCCTTGCAAGACTCAAAACTATGAGCATATGAATTTCAAGATTGGTCTACTCAAACGAGCCACCATCTTGTGGGGGCATGTTAAGAGATATAATCCCACATCGAATAAAGATATAAACATAGGCCAATTTATAAAGGTTTTGGACTACTCCTCTTAATAAGGTTGACCTTTTAAGATGGACCCCTAAGTCTTAACATGTTAAGGGATATAATCTCACATCGAATAAAGATGTAAACATAAGCCAATTTATAAAGGCCTTGGGCTACTCCTCTTAATAAGGTTGACATTTTAAGATGGATCCCCAAATCTTTACATGGTATCAGAACTTATTAAACTCCAATTAGCGATTCGATCATTGTAAGACTCAAAAATATGAGCATATGAATTTCAAAATTGGTCTGCTCAAACGAGCCACCATTTTGTGATGGCATGTTAAGGGATATAATCCCACATCGATTAAAGATGTAAACATAGGTCAATTTATAAAGGTTTTGGACTACTCCTCTTAATAAGGTTGACCTTTTAAGATGGACTCCCAAGTCTTAACAATATATATATCTAAATGTTGGGAGTGTAAATGTTGAATGAACTTCTGTTAAATCATGCATATAGATTCTGTCATTAGTTTTCTTCCATAATTTCCAAATTTTAGAAATTAAATGTAAGTTACTAAGAATTGATTGGCTAGTAAAGATGATTTCAGTGTTCAGATCATCAAAATTGTATTCATACTCAATTTGTTTTTAAATTTTTAATCTGTAGGATTGATTCTTTTTAAAATTAACTTTTTTATGTCATCATTATATTATTTCCAGTCATTTTAGAATTCTTTTTGCTTTTAGGAGTCTCATCATTGAATAGACAGTGATTTTTGTTCATGAATACAAATGTCAAGCGCAATTAACAATGTTGCACAGGATAATAGACTAAAATTTGTGAACTTTTCCTTTTTTTTCGTACTTTAATTCTGTTCAGTATTATCCGAGAGGGCGTTGGGGGCGAAAAAATTGACCAACTCTATCTCAATTTCTACAAGACAAATGGACATTACAACTCCACTAACAACAGTTCCAACAGCCAATCCCTCTACTCCCACCACCACCAGTCCAGTGCTAAATCCAACAGTTTCCGGCCCCGACTCGCCTAGCGTAATGAATCCGGCTAATCCCGTAACGATGCCAGCCAACACGACAACCACCCCAGCAGGTGGCAGTTGGTGTGTTGCTAGCCAATCTGTGTCACAAACAGCATTACAAGTTGCACTAGACTATGCTTGTGGCTACGGTGGCGCTGATTGTTCAGCAATTCAGCCCGGTGGCAGCTGCTATAATCCAATCACAATGCGTGATCATGCCTCGTACGCTTTTAATAGCTACTATCAGAAGAATCCAATCCCGACTAGCTGCAATTTTGGTGGTACTGCTGTAACCACGAGCACTGACCCAAGTAAGCTGCATTTTTTTATGCTAAAAAATAGCACTTTTTTATGACGCTAGTTAGATCCATTAGTGAAGATAATAAAATGTCTTGATTGGTATAAAATATTTAGTAACACAATGTAATTTCGAATAATATTTGACTAAGAATTTGAAAAAAAGTTAGCACTTAACATTCTTTATGGAATCTTTTTGCTTTATTTAATGTACATTTTTCTTATGCAGGTTACGATACGTGTCGATATCCATCAACTAGGTGAACTTTTAACTACTAATATTACCATTAGTCCATCTTCTGTTATATCATCCATCAATCAAGATAACATAACCTCATCAGTATTTAAATTTGCAGCACGAGTTCATCGGTATTGAATACGACCAATTCAAGTGGATCACGAGTTTTTGGCGCTGGACCAATCATTCCGTCTAGCTCAGCACCCCCCATTCCAAGAAGTTTCCCTGATTTTCACTATATCTTGGTATCTATTATTCATTTTCTCGTTCTGAATCAGATGCGAGTACTCAATTAGTGGAGTCAACAGTGCTTCACAACTTCTATCTATGAAAAAAGAAGAATGTCTGATGGGAAGAAGCCTGCAATCTGAATTGAGGACGGATTTTTAATTTGGTCACAAGAATATAGGAAAGTCACATTTCTTTAGCAGGCAAGTGCCATACCTAGTGGACTTGATGTCAAATTGGTGTTATTTTTAATCACTTGCCAAAGTGACATCTTTATGGTGGAAATCACACAAAAGAATATGTACAGAGCAATAACTTTGAGGGGGGGTTTTTATAGTGCTTGCTCTTAGTTTTTTAACTTTTTTTTTTTATTTTTGTTTTGTGAAAGGTGAATATGAGAATCATGATTGGGAACAGTGTAAAAAAGGAAGTGTTCTATGGATGAACTTTAGAAGGGTCCCCAGGCCTTTAAATTTGCTCATAATTTGGGAAAAAAAATAGTGAATTATTGGGTCACTGTGTCTATCTTTTACCAGATGTGTTAGTTTTGACTTTGATGCAGTATTAAAGTGCGTTTCTCTATTTTGGTATCAACAACTCTAAGACAGGTTCAGATTTTACCTTAGGACAGTGGCGGAGCCAGAATTTTTCTAGTTAGGGGGAGCAGAAGCCATCAAAGATTTTTCAACGGATCTTTAGTCATCGAGCATTCATCCTCGGAATATTTTCTTACAAGGCTTTCACTTAAGCACTATGATTTGACTCTATAAAGCAAATTTCTCTCCATATGGGCATATAATGTTCAACATGAACATGGCGGGTAGAATGGCACTTTCAATTTTAAACATATAAGTTGGCAATGGGCCCTTTTATCCATTTGGCAACCATACAATATTTTACATTATATGCCTTTTTTGGTATCTCTTCTCCATTAATTTGTACAATACATACCCCCTTTTAACTCTCATATTTCTCTCCAAATTCAATATGGAGGAGAATCAACATCTCCTCCAACCATTTGTATATCCATCCACCACCACTGCGACCTCCTCGGTGGTTGCCGCCACCGCAACAACACCACGAGGTCATCACTACATCAAGGCCAACAAGTTGAATTCGAGCCTCCTTTTCTGGCTTTATTTGATTGCTTTCATTGGCTTAGTCTCCATATGGGCAAACCATGAAGCCTCTAAAGGTTTCCCCATATCCATTTTTAATCAATCCGGAGGCATCTCTCTCCTACGTACCAAACGATGAAGCCACGCATATAGTCATCAAAGCAATCAAAATTGTAGTACAACAAGAAGAAAGTCAACCATGTTACCTTAAGCTGGCTGCCTGGAATCTTCCCTCCCCGATGGTGGTTGAGTCTAGCAAGGAAGATGAGTTTGTACTTTACTTGAATTCTTCGAATATGGAAGAGCAAAATGCAAAATTTCAAACATGCCGTGTTTTTAGCATTGCATCATGGTGAGGCACGTATTTGGCTATGGGACGGTCAAAGTAAAGTTCCATATAATCTAATAAATGGTATCGTCGAGTATGTTGTTAGTAATTTTAGTGTTTCTATCGCTGAGTCAAACTTAGAAAGGCCAAGCCACCAACCTCCACAACCACGTGTTAGAAGCACACGACACTAGAGTAGTGTCAGAATTCTTGAATTATTGTGAAAGCAATTGATCGGATTTATTAGAAGATTAAACCAAGCCATGAAAGTTGGTTGGCATGAGGGAAAATTGAATTCTACACTAGGCATGCCATTTCAAAATCTATGCACAAGATACAATTCTTCTTAAGTACAATTTTTCCAGCACATCAGATTGTTAGTTCTTCAATTGAGTTATTGCAACATTTTTCTAGTAAAGTCAAAATTTCAAAAATTTCCAGATCCAACGTGATCACATGTACATAACTTGAAAATATATTACACTCCTTTCCATCGATGTCAAAATTGAGTTATTGCAACATTTTTTAGTACAAGTTGTGTTTTTGTTGCACCGGTTCCTTGAAATGATAAATCACAAAGGTTTTTAACTTTGAAAGTTCTTAGAGAGAACAAGATACTCACGCCTTAACTATTTACATGTTATTTTCTTGAGAATATTTTATGTAAGATGTTGGCATGTTCTATTTTGATATAGTGAATCAACAAGAATGCTATCTGATGAAGCACAAAAAGAATTGGAGTTTATGGTAAAATAGGATCGATGCAAACAAAATAAGTAAATTTTTTATTTTTGGAGGAATTTCGGGATTGTCCTTTTTGTCGAATTTTTAGTCAAATTCGATTGGAAACGGACCAAATGAACACAACTCATTGGCTATGCTCTTGATGCAGGGCTAATTTTGGGCAAATTCCGTCGTTCTCACTCAAATAAATTTGGATTTGAATTCCGTTTGTTCGAGGATGCTCCTGAAGATTAGGAGAATCAGTTTTAGTTGTTATCTCAAATTTTTCCATTTTTGGAAAAATATCGTTTTTTATTTTTATTTATTCCTTCTGAATTTTCGTAGGTTTTTGTTATATAAAGTGTTGTAAGCCCTTTGAGGCGGTATTGTTTGATTGAAATAAAATTTTCGTGGGTTATTTTCACTTTGTGAGATTTATTCATCTTTTCTATAATTTTCTGCTACGTCAGTATAACTTTCCACGCTTCTTATATTTTCTTCATCATCTGTTAAAATAGAATAATTCTATGTAGTTCTATCGGAGTTGCAACTCAAGTGCACTACATGATAGGTTAAATAAAAAGTGAAATTAAATGAGTTATTTAATTTTACTTAATATTTAATATCATATCAACACTATCTAAACTGATGTTACTTCAGTGGAACTAAATAACATTACTCATTAAAATATCATACATGTAAAATGTTTAGTGTGAAGAACTGATGGATTACAGCAAATTCATAACCAAAGAAAAATTTGCTATTTCAGGTACAGTGCATTTGAATTGATTGCATAACACTCATTACAAGTACAGATGATTGACACTATTCCCCCATCATGATTTGCACTCATTCCAAGACAATATGCCCCCATCGAACGCTCGTTATTGTCGCCCACAACTTATGAGTTAATTAATTAAACAATTTAAAGTATTTTTAAGAGACTATCTAAATATAAAATACTTTTTATTTTAAATAATCAACTTTTAAAATTATAATCCAAAACATTCTTTAAATTAACATTTTTATTTGGAGAGTGAGTTTCACTTTCCAAATTTGAAGAGTCAAACCCACCCTCTCTAATTAAATGCATTTAAAGTGTTTCAATTTTAAATGAAGAAAATTAATAAAATAATCTATTAAAAGCTAATTAAAATAAAAGATAGAGAAAACTAATAAATATTTTTTGGGAGTAATAATATTAAATGTGTTGTAAAATGAAAGTTTATTAAGGTTTGAAATGAATGACAACTATACTCCTGTAGCCTTAAAAATTATTATCATTGTATCCCTGATTCTTACATATAAATATAGGACTTTGGTCATTAATAAAATACACACAAGTCTATTGACTTAATTCTCTCTTCTACTTTTTCTCTCTTTTATAACACATTATCAGCACGAAACTCTAACTAAATTTTCATAGCTTAGTGAAGGTAATAATTTTCTTTTAAGCATAATCATCTATCACGTGTATCAAAATTAATTTGATAACATGTGAATTTTCTCAATAGATACGTGTTAAAACATTTTTTTTATGCTTTTTCGCTTTTATGAAAATTCGTAATAATTTGTAGCATAATGATTTTTTTATTTTACAAATGCATCTGTTTGATAATGCATGCCCTTTTTTTAATCAATAGATCCAGAAAGTACTAGGATTTAGGAAGAATTATACTGTGTATCAATTTATTCCTCCACCATCATTGCTTTTGTCTTTCCATAAAATACTATTTGTACAATGGATGGACGTGTACTTTCATCACAATCTGTGTATGCAATACTGCCTTTAATTCTATCATAATAATTCGACATCTTGATTCTATAATATTAATTCCACTTTTAATGCATGTGTTGGAGATTTTAATCCTGTTTTGAATGTATATATATGAATCTTTAAATAATTTATCATGTTGTTGCTCCTGAAGTAGCACAACTTTATAATTAATATTTCAAAAGAATATTATTTGCTCCTGAAGAGCATAAATTATAATTTTTAATATTCTTGAAGAATATTGATATACCGCTCTTGAAGAATTAATAGTAAAATACAATGTACTCCCGAAGTAGCACATGTTTCGAAGAACATATTATTTTAAATTAGTGTTTATCCCTGAAGGAAAACACATAACTGATGTCATGTTAATATTGACTACTTAATTAATTATTCAGTATTCTTCGAAACTAATTGTATTTTTATTGTGTAGTTAATCAAATGGCAAACATCACAAAACTTGAGTTTGCTGCACTTGACATATCTGGCAAAAATTATCTGTCATGGGTACTCGATGCTGATATCCACCTTGTCTCAAAGGGTCTGGGAGAGACAATAAAAGAAGGAAACAAAGAATCCCTGCAGGATCGTGCAAAAGCACTCATCTTCCTTCGTCATCATCTTCACGATGGGTTGAAAATTGAATATCTCACTGAGAAAGATCCACATGCTCTTTGGAAAAAATTGACCGAAAGATTTGATCATCAGAGGACTATAATCCTCCCTAAAGCCCGTTATGAGTGGATGCACCTTCGTTGCAAGATTTCAAAACTGTAAGTGAGTACAATTCTGAACTCTTTAGAATATCTTCAAAATTGATCTTGTGTGGAGAAAAAATCACTGATGAAGATATGTTGGAGAAAACTTTCTCTACATTTCACGCCTCAAATGTGCTCCTGCAGCAGCAATATCGTGAGCGTGGTTTCAAAAAGTACTCAGAACTTATATCTTGCTTACTTATTGCTGAACAAAATAATGAACTTCTAATGAAAAATCATGGGTTACGTCCAACTGGTTATGTACCATTGCCTGAAGCAAATGGTACTGCATTTCCTGAAGCAAATGCAATATCAAGACAAGGACGTGGACGTGGACTTGGACACGGATTTGGACGTCGACGCGGACGTGCACGTGGAATAAATCATGGACGAAATAATCAACAAAGTTATCATCAGCAAGACAACAATTTTAAAAGACACAAAGCAAACGAAAGTAGCACACCCAAAAAGGTGCATGAAGAAAATTGTTTTAGATGTGGAATGAAAGGGTATTGGACACGTACCTGTCGTATGACAAAACACCTTGTGGATCTTTATCAAAAATCAATCAAGGGAAAAGGAAAAGTTGAGACAAATTTCGCCAATTATAATGGTCCGATTGATGTGACTCATTTGGATGTCTCTTATTTCTTTGCCGATCCAAATGAAAATATTGACCACTTGATTGGGGGTGGTGTGATGGAAGATATAGATTAATTTATTTTTATACTTCTAGCATTTCACTTTATTTTATAAATTTAGTTAGAAATATGTTTTTATTTTTCACAAAAAAAAAAGGGAAACTTTATTATGTATCGTCAATTTCATATTATTGAGTCATGTTTACTTCTTTAAATTCATAAATTTAAGTTTTTATTAAAATGTGTGTATTTTGTTGTATTTATAGATTGATGATGGATTGTCAAGATACTTATTTGATAGATAGTGCAACTAAACATACAATTCTTCAAGACAAAAAATATTTTTTGGACTTAACATTAGCAAAAAATAATGTTAATACAATATCTGGTGCATTGAATATCGTTGAAGGCTCCGGAAGAGTTTGTATTATTTTACCAAATAATACCAAATTATATATTGACGATGCACTTTACTCTAGCAAATCCAGAAGAAATTTGTTTAGTTTTAAAGATATCCGCTGCAATGGATATCACATTGAGACGATGCAAGAAAATAGTGTTGAATATCTTTGCATAATTTTCTTTGTATCTGGCAAGAAGCAGATAAAAGAAAAATTTCATGCACTCTCATCTGGCATGTACTATACATTTATAAAAATGGTTGAATCAAATAATGTCACAAACCAAAAGTTCGTTGACTCAAAAAGTTTTATACTTTGGCATGATAGACTTGGACATCCAGGAGCTATAATGATGCGTCGAATAATAAACAACTCACATGGACATCCTTTAAAGAACCAGAAGATTCTTTTACCTAATGATTATCCATGTGTAGCTTGTTCGCAAGACAAGTTAGTCATTAGACCTTCGACTACAAAGGTCAATATTGAATCTCCAACTTTCTTGGAAAGAATTCATGGAGATATATGTGGGCCAATACACCCACCATGTGGACCATTTCGTTATTTTATGGTATTAATTGATTCTTCTACTAGATGGTCACATGTTTGCCTACTTTCCACTAGGAATGTAGCATTTGCTAGACTACTTGCCCAAATCAAAAAATTACGAACACAATTCCCTGATTACTCAATCAAGACTATTCGTCTTGACAATGCTGGTGAATTTAGATCACAAGTATTCGACGATTATTTTATGTCAATTGGAATTGTAATTGAGCATTCAGTTGCGCATGTCCATACACAAAATGGTTTAGTAGAGTCATTTATTAAACGCTTACAACTTATTGCTAGACCATTACTTATGAAAACAAAGCTACCAGCTTCTGTTTGAGGACATGCCATATTACATGCTGCATCATTGGTTCGTATTAGACCAATTGCCTATTATCAATATTTACCTCTGCAACTTGCATTTGGTCATGAACCTGATATTTCTCACCTAAGGGTTTTTGGTTGTGCTGTCCAAGTCCCTATTTCATCCCCACAACGTACTAAAATGGGTCCCCAACGAAGACTTGGGATTTATGTGGGTTTTGATTCACCATCCATTATTAGGTATCTGGAACCTTTAACGGGTGATTTATTTACTGCACGTTTTGCAGATTGTCATTTTGATGAAATGACTTTCCCAACTTTGGGAGGGGAAAAACTACATTCTGAAAAACAAGGTAAAATTTCTTGGAATGAAATAACTCTTTCTCACTTTGATCCCCGCAGTAATCAATGTGAGCAAGAGATTGAAAAAATCATTCATTTGCAAAGAGTTGCAAATCAGTTACCCGATGTATTTGTTGACACGAAAAAAGTGACAAAATCATATATACCAGCAGAAAATATTTCAGCAAAAATTGACGTCGCTGCAGGACAATCTGCTGTAGCAAACGAATCTAATATACGCCAGAAGCGTGGTCGACCAGTTGGTTCAAAAGTCTCTGTACCTCGAAAAAGAAAAGTACAAGAGAAAAACCAACCAAAAACTTCGGAAAAAGTAATATTAGAAAAGATTGATCAATCAAATATTGAAAATATGGTTCCTGAAGAACCACAAGTGTCCGAAAATAATGAGATTTCAATAAATTATATGTTATCTCATAAATTATGGGAACGGAATAATGTTGTTATAGACAACATTTTTGCCTTTAATGTGGCTCTTGATATTATGCAAAATGAGGATCCTGAATCACAGTCAGTTAAAGACTGTCAAAATAGAAATGATTGGCCAAAATGGAAAGAAGCAATACAGGCGGAATTGAATTCCTTAGAGAAACGAAAAGTGTTTGGACCTGTAGTTCGAACACCTGAAAATGTAATCCATGTAGGATACAAATGGATTTTTGTACGAAAGAGAAATGAAAATAATGAAATTACAAGATACAAAGCCCGACTAGTAGCTCAAGGTTTCTCACAAAGGCCAGGTATTGATTATGATGAAACATATTCTCCCGTAATGGACACCATCACTTTTAGATTTTTGATTAGTTTGACTGTGTCGCAAAAACTTGATATGCGCCTTATGGATATAGTAACTGCATACTTATATGGTTCACTTGATAGTGACATATATATGAAAGTCCCCGAAGGACTTAAAGTGCCAGGAGCAAACGATATATGCCCGAGAACCATGTTCTCAATTAAATTGCAAAGATCATTATATGGACTGAAACAATCCGGACACATGTGGTATAATCGTCTTAGCGAATATTTGTTGAAAGAGGGTTATAAAAATGACGATGTCTGTCCATGTGTTTTCATAAAGAAAACAAATATTGGATTTGCAATTGTCGCAGTTTATGTTGATGATCTAAACTTAATTGGAACTCCTGAAGAGCTCAACAAAACTGTTAATTATTTGAAAAATGAATTTGAAATGAATGATTTAGGAAAAACCAAATTTTATCTCGGGTTGCAAATCGAACACTTCCCAGAAAGATTGTTTGTTTATCAATCTACTTATACAGAAAAAGTTTTAAAACGATTTTATATGGATAATGCACATCCATTGGCATCACCTATGATTGTTCGATCACTTGATGTGAAAAAAGACCCATTTCGTCCACTTGAAGATGGAGAAAATGTTCTTGATCCTGAAGTACCATATCTTAGTGCAATTGAAGCATTAACATATCTTGCAAATTGCACTCAACCCGACATAGCTTTTTCTGTAAATCTACTTGCAAGATATAGCTCTACACCAAGTCAAAGACATTGGAATGGTGTTAAAAACATTTTTCGTTACCTAAAGGGTACGATTGACTTGGGATTATTTTACTCCCAAAAGTCGGGATCTACTTTAGTGGGATATGCAGATACATGTTATTTATCTGACCCACATAAAGCTAAATCACAAACAGGATATGTGTTTAAACGTGGAGGAACAGCTATATCATGGAGATCTGTGAAACAATCCTTGACAGCAACATCCTCAAATCATTTTGAAATTATTGCAATCCATGAAGCAGGGCGAGAATGTGTATGGTTGAGGAACATGACCCATCATATCCAAGCATCATGTGGATTAACTTCAACAAAAGATAGTCCAATAATTTTGTATGAAGAAAATTGCAGCTTGTATTGCACAACTCAAAGGAGGCTATATCAAAGGTGACAGGACGAAATATATTTCTCCAAAATTCTTTCATACACACGAGTTTCAGAAGAATGGCGATATCGATGTTCAACAAATTCGCTCAAGTGACAATTTGGCCGATTTATTCACAAAAGCATTGTCAACATCTACATTCAAGAAGTTAGTCCATGAGATTGGAATGCGTCGACTCAAAGATTTTTAGTGATCAACATCAGGGGGAGTAGCTGTACTCTTTTTCCTTCGCATAGGTTTTATCCCACTGGATTTTCCTAGCAAGGTTTTAATGAGGCAGCATTTATTTTTAATACTCCAAAATAACTGTTCTCTTTTTCCTTCGTTTGATTTTTTTGTCTTATTAGGTTTTTATCAAACAAGGTTTTAATGAGGCAGATATTTTGTAATGTGTCATTCAAGGGGGAGTTTTATAAAATGAAAGTTTATTAAGGTTTGAAGTGAATGACAACTATATCCCTGTAGCCCTAAAAATTATTACCATTGTATCCCTGATTCTTACCTATAAATATAGGATTTTGGTCATTAATAAAATACACACAAGTCTATTGACTTAATTCTCTCTTCTATTTTTTCTCTCTTTTATAACAAAATGTTAAATATAAAGAGTTTGTTGGTATACTTCAAAATTTTAACTCTCCAAATATATAGGCGTTTTTCAAATAATAAAATATACTCTTTAAAATAAGAAAGCATTTTGAAGATCCTCTTAATCCTACAACTTATGAGTTAAACAAGTTAAGTGTATTTTTGGGTGACACTTTATGTATCTTATAATTTATACTTCAATGTCAATTATTAGTTTTAATCACAAATTTCAGAAGATCTATAAACAATGGCGAATCCAGAAATTGTCCTGAGTTAGGACGGACGTTTATCGTTGACCGGTCGAAGATTGCAATAAGACTCAAGGTTGAAAAAAAATCATTCATAATTTGTTAAAAAATCAACATATATAAATTACAAATCAGTAAAAATTGTGAATCATCAATTCAATATATGTAAATCACAAATCAACAATCTTTAAATCACCAATCAAACTTAATAAAAATGTTTAGATAGGATTAGGACTCATCCATCATCGACGGCAGCAGGGTGGAGCAAAGGCAGTGGCCGTTTGACGGAGGACGGTGACGAACCGGAGATTTCACGTACTTGGCTGGTGATCTCAATGCTCAACCACAATTCCAGATTACAGAATGATAGAATGGGGATTACAATTGCCACTTTGGGAGAACGTGAGAGAAGGCCAACGTTTTAACTTATTGTATCAATAGGCCTAATTATATATATAAAAAAAAGTTTAAAACAAAAGGCCCACAATTTAAAAAATAAATAAAAAATGGCCCAAGTAATACTCATCTTCCTCCCTCTAGGCTCCAAGCTTCCCCTGCAACAATGGTGACCGCAAGATTGCAACACATCCTCCCTCCAAATCCAACTTGTAAATCCTGGTGGATCTAGCACGGGCGGCCACGACACCTCGTTGGGTGCTGATTGCCTGAATCCACCACTGTCTATAAGTACTACAGATTATTTACCACTTGTTTTTATCATGTTATAATTTTGAAAATTTATAATTTACCCAAACATATATATTCTAAGAATTTTCAACTTAGTTGTCTTATAAACTATGATGAATTATTGTCCATTCAATTTGTGAGTTTACCAACTTAAAAAAATAAAAAATCTAGTTTAGTCAAATATATTTGAGAATGTTTAAATAGATAGAAATAAGTTAATAATTCTATTATCTTGATTTCTCATTTTATAAAAATTTGATCATTTATAAAATTTGGCCTAACCACTTGTCCTCTTGCATGTGGTACAAATGAATATAAAACAAGAATTGTGATTGACAATTTTAAAAAAAGCAATAAATGAGATGAACATGGAATTCATATCACCAAAATTATCTTCTCTACCTAACTCAATAACTAGACCAAGTAAATAATCTGCTCATGGGTGTCCCTTCGGGGCATAGTTCAGTGGTGCAAAAGACGGAAGTGAGGTAGTCTCAGTTGAGCTGACAGCAGTGGTGTGAGAGTTCGATTCCTGGATCTTACAAGGTTTGAAATTTGACTCTTTGTGGGTACCAGTATGACAGTTCTTGTGCCCTGGACTGCTGAGACACATCTCGCGATTTATCTCCTCCACAATGCTCTAGAAACGAAGCGATGAGAGATCCTCAAAATTAGGGTTCAACCTTAAATAATCCGCTCATGGGTTGTCCATTTCAGACTATTATAGTTTGACTTGGCTACATAACGCTCTGTGCCATTTAAGAAATGTGTGTTTGATTTAACTGCCCCTTTAAATGCTCCTAGGGATGACAAATGAAACCTTAAATAATCCGCTCATGGGTTGTCCATTTCAGACTATTATAGTTTGACTTGGCTACATAACGCTCTGTGCCATTTAAGAAATGTGTGTTTGATTTAACTGCCCCTTTAAATGCTCCTAGGGATGACAAAGTCAAATCTAAAGCTAATGTTTTATTTTAACCATTGTGAACAAATAACTTGACCAATTCTCATTTTTTTCTGTCAAACTGATCGCTTCGATTTTCATAAAATTAATTGAAATATTTTATTTTTTATTTTAAAAAAAATTATTAAAAATGTTAGATCTTACTTTTGTATGGGGTAAATGGATGATACTATTGAGGATATTTTGATCATCATTTTATTTGTGGTCGTATGTTAAAACAAAAAAGAGAGTTGTTGACATATACACAATTATCATATACATGTTTTTAGTACGACCAATTTGTTTTGATTTAAACATGAACTCATGCCTGATTTGGTGCCTTCATGTGCTCAAAAATACCCGGGTGCCTGCAATGTTAATATGTCCCTTGGTTGCTGCTTTTGTGTGCCTGAAAATGAGTCTACGTCCTCGTATTTGATGACGAGCAAAAGTAAATCTCAAGATGTTTTAGTAATGGATGGTTGTCGAGAGCATAAAATGATCACTCGGTAGATGATTAACGTTTGAATTTAATGCCTTTGGAGTTGTTTCCACAACATTTCCCATTCTTCCTGGCCTCATCCCCCATTTCCATTTATGCACCAAAAAAACGTTCGAATCGAAATTATTTTCGATAAAAAAGCAAGTGCTCCTTCCGTGATTTTTGGGGATTTTTCCATAATCATTTTCAATTTTTTCTGATTTTTTTAAAATTTTATTTATATATGGATGAATAAATAAAATTATACAATGACTAAAATAAGAATAAAAAAGATAGAACATGGTAAAACTTTATTGCAAATCTAGGATTGCTTTCTATTATCTTGGATTACACCTTCATTCCCGGCTAACATCATGTACTTGTCCCTTCTTGTAAGAGTTGTGCATTCAAAACCCAATGCATAAGCCAGTTGTCTCTGTATATAATTAGCCACCTCATGGCTAGATTTACCTCCAGCACATGTGAGTTCTTTGGGCACCTTCCCAAGAATCTGAACACTGTAACTTGGTCTAGGGTTCATCAAGAAGAAAATTGGGTCCAAACACTTGAGCCCACTTGCAGTGGTTCCATAAAACATGGTCACATTTGTGTTAAATGGCAACAGGCACAATTTCATCGGCTAATTCAGCAAAAAGTGCGCTAAATCTCAACAAATATGGCTCTCTGCATGTGGTTCCTTCTGGACAGACCACCAAATCACCTTCACTTAGTAAATTCTGCATGGTTTTCCCATCTTGTTTTCTATCTCTTGTTAATCTGACAGTTTTTATAGGCGCTATGATTTCTGACATTTTACTTAGGCTGTAGGTTACTGCGGTTAAGGGTTTTCCTAGGGATGTGCTGAGGAAAACTGGGTCTAAAAGGGTTCTGTGGGTGCAAACATAGAGTACACCTTTACCGTTTTGGGATTTTAAGGGTGCGCATCCTTTGATTCTAATGTTTACACCGCTTGAAGTGCCTAAGAAAATGGCCATTTTATAAGGCAAACAAATTCCAACAAAAAGTCTGAAGATTGCCAGCACAAATCCAATGGGAATCCACATGAACATGACCAAAGTTGCAAAGGGAGTGGGCAAAAAAGCCAGCCTCCCATCATGGAAGACTAAGGGCTTTGGATATTTCTCTCTTGGCATTACTGAATTTGCACTGGTTTTGCTGTCTTCTTTGTTGACCACAAATGCTTCCTGTGAAAATTATGAATGTGAAAAAACTGTTAATGGATTTTCTACTAATCGAAGTCATTTCATTAGTAAAATGTGTCGTTTAGCACCGAGGTATTCGAGGGATGCTAGAAAATTGATCAAGCAAGTTAATTTACACATACCTTGCAAAGGGAGATCAATAAATGGTCATGAAGGCTTGAAGTTCCAATGCCAATGTCTGGTCTTTTTTCCCCAAACAAGTCCTTAAGAGCTCTATGCTTAATAAGAAGACCTGAATTAGATACTAGACCAGTGAAATAGTGTCCTATTGTATGCAACTCAGTCCCTTTAACAGAATCAACACTTAAATACTCCTTTAGAAACCCTTCCACCATTACTCTAGGCACACTAGTAATGACAACCTTAGATCCTACAGAATCAAGAACTTCAAAAGCATGAAAATTGAGATTTTCAAGGTAAAACTTAGGCAAAACAGCTCTCGAAACACGATCCATATCCTCCAATCTAAGCCCACAAAATGTAATAAAAATCATGACCCTCATTTTAAGCTCATAGTCCAAAATCAACAAAACAGGACTTGATAAGAGCAGCAGAAAGGCTCTTAAAATGCTGCCACCTTCAAAAGCAACCAGCATAAAGTAAGGGAAAAAAGACTGAGATCTCAACAAGCAGCCATGAATATCACACACAAGTGTCTGTGATTTTCTTCCATGCAAATTGCATTTGGTAACAGTAGGATAGAAAGGAATTTGATGTGAAGATGAAGATGATGATTTGATAGAAGTATTTTTCAAGAAGATGCCATGGTTTATAAACCTTCATTGCAGCCCTACAACATGAGTTTCCTAAGAACTGGTACAAAAGCGAGTCCACTAATTTCAGTAGTACCATTGGGAACACCATGGTTTTTACTGGTGCTGTCATTTCTTTGATTGATATGCTTCAAAGGGTTGACAATGGAAAAGTATTTAAGAGGGAGATGGAAGCAGTGGAGAAATGGAACAGATACAGAGGGAATTTATAGGAGTAATTATAAGGGAGAATGGGGAAGTTGACCGCACTGCTGGCATTAATTGCCGCCAGAGATTTTTTTTTTTTTTTTTTTTTGAATTTTCTTGATTGCAAAGAGTGCATACTATTTTTCTACCCTCTGAGAAGGGTGCATGTTTTCCCTTCCTAGGTGAGCAATATTAGTAGGTGATATGTTGTTGAACGCCTTCAACTCGTTACAAAAAAACCCTTTGATAATTTTGCCCAGGGCTTTTGGCTTTAAGCTCAAAATTTTTTTACTTATAAGTAACTTTTTTACTTACAAAATTTAAGTAAAGCTCGTTATTGAACATCGGAATTTGATGTGTGCATGTTTAGGAAAGCTTAAATTATAATTTAGATTTGATCAAACACTTTTTTTATTCACACTTTCATAGGACTCACAAACTTATGTAAGCAATCTCAGACATGATACTAGTCCATTTGCTCAGTATACAAGAATTAACAAAATCGGCTCCGCGTTAATATTAAAAAAAAAAATGGGTCTTCTTTTTTTTCTCCGATCACTCGAAAATTGAAGTTATGAAATTTAAGTAAAGCTCGTTACTGAACATGGAAATTTGATGTGTGCATGTTTAGGAAAGCTTAAATTATAATTTAGATTGATCAAACACTTTTTTTATTCACACTTTCATAGGACTCACAAATTTATGTAAGCAATCTCAAACATGACACTAGGCCATTTGCTCTGTATACAAGAATTAACAAAATTGACTCAGCATTAATATTAAAAAAAAAAAAAATCCGATCACTCGATAATTTTCACAAGCACAAAGATTGATCATTCTGATTAAGCTTCCAAGTTTTTCCAATATAAAAGGAATTAATTTACTATGAAGTGGAGGAGCCAAAACTGTTCATGTATTGGACTGTGTGCGCATGTACGAGCATACCGTGTTCACCATCACCCTTGAGATAAAGGCCAGAAGGCCATCAATGAGTTTCTCACTAGAAATTTCTCATGAATTGACCTATTAAAGCATTAACTTCTTTATTTTAATTGGTCAAAAGAATTTGCTGGTGATCAAGTTCTGCAGTTAATTACAAGTACAACCACCAAGAGTTGACTTTATTTTATGTCTCTCTAAAGAATGTTAACCTCTAATCGTCTCGTTATCGTATGGATGAAGTAAATGGAAGTGGTTTTGTTCTGGATCTTTATGTCGTCCACTTATCAACATTATTATTTATATATATTTATACATTTATGCATGTGTGTTGTTCTATCCTTTTTCAATTGGTCATTTGAATTTATGTATTCTTTGACCTTGCGCCTGTCACCCTATGGAAGCTGGTCATATCCGAAATCGTTACCTTCACTACAAGAAAGAAGTTGTCAAGGCTAGTGACTAGAATCTAATCATAATGGATCGAAGAGATTATGATAGACTTGAAATTTGAACTTGATTCATATTGAAACACATGTGATGTGCTTCAATAGTTGGAACTCTTAATCTTCTATAAAATTCATGTATTTTTCATTTCATAATAGAATCGACCTTAAATTCATTGAAAATAAAATTATTTATTTTTATGTTGTTTCTCATACGGTGTCTTGGATCTCGGGTTTAAAACAAAACCTAATTGTTAATGTCAGGTAGTTGAACCATCCTTTTCAAATGAGGGTTCCAATCCCAAACACAATTCCATTTGAGGCAAACAAGGTGGTTGGTGAGATTTCAACAAGAATTTTAAGAGATTTTGCTATTTACTAATGTCCTTGAGTAATTGGTTCATACCAATTGGAGTGTAGGGAGTAGGGGGTGGCTAACAAGAACATGGAAGACCAAATCTCAAAATCAAAATCAAAATCTTTTGATAAATCATCTAAATTGAAAACTATGGTTTAGACTGTACTTCGAAATTTGAGATCATGCAATTCTTGTTGATGAGTTGGTGAGTCTTGTAAAATAAGATCTACATGCAACTTTCAAAGTTTGAATAGTCCATTCATACCTAATTTGTTGTCTTTTATCTTTTCTCAGCTTCTTTCTACCCACAACAATATATATATATATTATTGGAAAAAATGGATTGAAGGGCTGACTTTAACCTAAATTTTAAGTGGGATCCGTTTATTTATTTTGGAAGATCGAGATTGATTTGAGTTCTCCTCCTTGAGAACATCGAAATCATATATATTTAGTTGCCAAAAAAATGATGCTATGATGAATGAAAAATTGGAGTTCAAAGTGATTCATTTGAAGATGTTTTGTAGTGGAAAGGAAACTAATTTAAAGTTATTTCACATAGGAAGATGGATAAAGGCAATGACCACTTTAAATATGATTATAATTTGGAAGGGTATAATCATGTGTAGCATAGGAGTTCTATCCACATGCGCGTGCAGGACGGTGCAAATCATGCATCAAAATAGATTTCGGACCTTGAACTCGTGTGCTGACACTATCCGCGCACACGTATATCGAACTGAACGGACCGTTCTTTTAACTCCTGAAACTCATTATTATGTCTATATTAATGCCGGTTAATGGCATAACTCCTGGCCTGTTAATTCTCATTTACAGCCTATTTATCCAGTCATCTTCATCCGTTGCAGACACACAAAAATCTCTCCTCTCTGCATAATTTTTACTTCTGTCTGCACACATAATTTTACTTTCTGTCAAAGTCTTGGTGATAGTATTCAGATACCAAGTCAGTTCATCGGAGTAGTGACTGCAGTGCTCAAACTCTACTATTTTTCCATTGTATCCTGAAAAACAGAAGCTAAAACTAAATCTCAAGCATCTACGGTGAAGTGACAAATTTGTTTTAAGGAAACTCTGTTTACATAGGCCTCGATTGGAAATTCATTCGATCTTTTATTTTTTCCTGCAATTTTAGATTACTTGTTCCACACACACTATCAAAATATAATAACTCAATCGATGTGAATTACATCCAAAAAAAAAGATATATATATTATAAGCTCGTACAAAAGAATCACATCTCAAATTACTAAAGGATGCAAGTTCACGAGTCACCTTATTACTTTACGAGAAATAAAATAGCAAGAACCACAACATACAAACGTTAGCGTAGCAACAATATCAAGCAATAAAACTTAAATTATACACTTCACTATAGTCAGTTAAGCATCCCTTTAGACGCATTTGTTGTCTTCACTATTATATTGCTTACACAATAATCATATTACAAGATGGATGGTTTAAATTAGTCTTTCACAAGTTTATGATGATAACTTGAATTTTTATGAACAATTCTAACTCTGTGTTGCTAATCGAATGTATAAGCATTTGTAGGTCTTCTCATGTCATATATGTGTAGTAACATGGTTATTACGTGGCTTTAGGAATTTAAACTAAGAAGGAAATTTAGTGACACTTTCTTTGGCTCCTCGACCTTTAAAAGTAAGGTTATAGATCCCAACTTATTTTAATACATAAAATTTAGTCCCTACGTGATGAAAATCGTCAATGTGAATATTCAAATCGCTTGTTAAAGCCACCTTAAATCTATAAATCTGAATCCCATGTCAAATCTTTGACGCAATCGTCATTCAGCTTTAAGTCATATGGAAGTCACTTGCAATTTTATCGGATTGTTTCCATCACATGAGAACCCACCAGGTTCACACCTTCAACTATATTGGGAACTAACTTCAGTTTTGAAGGTAAAGTCAAGACCCCACTAATCAAGAATTCTAAAGGACTTCTAATTTTGCACATGTTGCATGTTTTGCCGTAGAATTATACTAGACATTACAATCAAAGGATTTATCCACCCGTCTCTCATATAAAACCATGTTTGCCCAAACTTTATTATTATTATTATTATCACCTTATTTTGGGTTGGATGATTACTTTTGAAACCAGCTGCCTATAAGCTTAGCCAAACATACCAATATATTTAATCTATCTTTACCAAAACATACCAAAATATACAGGGTGGTCTGTTTGCAGTCCATTCTATGCACTTCAAAAACAGCGACCCCGTCTCCTGGGCGACCAGCCATATAGACCACTCACTATACATTTAATAAAACTTAGCAGTCACAAGAAATTGAAGAAAATGAGAGATTGCAGAGCGGTCGAACATAGCATATAGCATCAAAAAGAGATTTCACATATATATCTTAATAAATGCTTCGAAAACTTCCTTCTATATCATGTGGAGCATCCATAACAAAAAAGGATGCTGCCTGGTAGACGAAAGTACTATGCACATTTGAGTTTCATAATCAGATAATATAATTATAAGCGTAAAACCTATACAAAAGTCAGCGGTTAAATCTGACCAATTCTTGTTCAGAATCAGCCGCTTAATGCATGTGTGCAATTCTTCTCCGGCGTCTCATCAGGATCACCCTTTGGGCTGTTGACTCCAATATACGATCCATCAGGCTGACAGATCAAGATGTTCAGATTGCTGGATGTTAACGATTCCTGAGGATAAAAAACGCCTTCAAATCAGGTAACATGATGAAAGTGAACTGATGGATATAATGGACGATTTATGCAATTAGTGTTCGTCTAGAAGTTCACAAATCACAAGAAATCCTGAATGTGAAGAGACGAGAAACAGGAATATTGACCAACAAAAGGACAATACATTTCCTTCATTTACAGCTCGGAGGAACCAATTGATGAATAAAATTTTGTAACTAGAAAGCATATGACAAATCATCACAAGTTCGTATTGCATTTACATCAAAAGACAGCACAAACAAATATGTAACGTACCAGATCACAAGACCCTTGACCCTCTGGCTGGAACAGCATAGGCCGGCATCGCTTGTCTTCATTCATCAAACTTGAATTCTGAAAGTGAGAGACGAGAGCTATCTTTCCCTGGATTCTCGCATATGCCAACGAAGCAATCTTTTCACTATTAAATTTTTCCCATTTCTTCCCATTAAATGCCTGCATAGATTTGCATATGACAAAGTCAATTCGTCATGAAGCAGATTAAGAAATAAAATATAAGATTATGTAGCTTGCCAGGGTGATTACAGAACATCACAAGAACAATTGCCAAATGTTCCAAACTTACTAGGAAAGTGATGAAAATAAAGGAACACGGACCTCGTAGAAGGTGATGATGTGTAAAGGAGACACCATGTTGATGAAGGCATACCCGACATTGCACTTATTCTGGATGACAGAATTTAACATAAAATTATCTGTGGATTGCTTCAGCAAAAATATAAATAAATAAAAATCTAACTCAGCTGAGAAATTACCTTAAAATCAATTGGTAAATATAGGAAATCATATGTACCCTTGTGGGTATCATCAATAGCCGCCAGCAACATCTTTGATGTGTACCTGTAAAGGAATATAGGAAAAATACTTCAAGAATCAGTAATTACTAATTAGGGACAGCAAAAAGTTATTTAAATTGTTCCCTTTTCTTACTTGTTGGGAATATTTCTAATCATCAAAGTAGTCCTAGTATCTTCCCCATTGATGATCTTTTCCAAATCTAGTTGATATTGATTTTTGTTATCCACGTGGCTTCCACTATCACCAGTTAACGTATCATTCAGGGTTGCTCCCATGCTTCCATAAGAACCATTCCCAAAATATGTAGGACCATTCCTTGACATTGACATCATTCTGGAACCAGAAGAACCAGTTTCAGTAAGGTTTCCAGCAAAAGCAACACCTAAGTTAGTGGCCCCAGGAACCCCCATATTCATCGCATGGTTCCCATTGGTACGACCAAAATTTGTGGATCCAAATGCCGCAGGGTTCATATAGGATGTTTCTGGTGACTCCGGGAAGAAACCAAAATGCCTTTCTGGTTGAATACCAGATGGAGCAGATCCAACGTGATGGTGTGAACCCAGAAATGAGCCATGCTGACTGGGGTATGGGTAACCAATTCCCTGTCCAGAGGACGAGAATGGACGTCCCTTCAACGATGTTGACCAGGCAGAAGAATTTATGCTCTCTGATTGAATAGTAGGACTTCCCCAGAGAAACTCAGGACCAGAAAGTGTTCCAATGCTAGATGACTTGGAATCACCCAATGATGACACATTTCCAGGACTTGAACTTAAACTGGTATCAAGAACAGGACAATGATGCTGATAAGCTGTTCCTGGTGCTGTATTAGCCTTGGTAATAACCTGGTTCGCATGGCTTATTCTTCCAGGATCTATACCAATTGGAGCAATCTTCACAGGATTTGAAACCTGGGAAGGAAGAACGGAGGCCAAACCAGGCAAGTGGTTGCTTCCCACCGGGCTGAGATTTCTCAAACCAGGTGACCAACTATAACCATGCAACAAATTGAGCTCAACTGGACTGACAAAATTTGACCAGCTACCTGTGAAAATTGTGCAACCAACTTTAGCATAAAATAAGCTGGATTTATGTAAATAGACGTGCAAATAGGATATATTCATTAGCTTCATAAAGATACTCTATCCACATGCCTGGAGGAGAGTTGGCTATAGGCGAACCAACTTGACGAATGAAGCTTCGCGTGTCATCTTGATCATGCTCCAGACTTAGTTGCTGCATTAAGCTGCGCACCCAAAAAAGAAAAACTTGAATGTTAATTCTTTAATTAGTAAAACCTGCAATGAATTATACATCTAATGAATTTGGAAATGTGACAAAAAGGAAAGGTGACTTGGGTCTTAGTCTTGATGGCAATACCAGAATAGAATTTAAATCACTATGGCAGTGAACATCCAATTTCCAAATATAAGCATAGAGAGCATTATTATGAAACATATATTCAAAATATACGAGACCAAGTAACATTTCCATTTTGAAGGAAAAACTTCAGAATAGAAACACAGGCCAAGCCACCCCACTCCCCAACAGCAAAATAATTATTATGTGAAACAAATGGCCTGTGTAACAATCCAAAGACTTAAAACATCTTATCTAAACACAAGCAACTGAGAGGCATCATTATATGAACTTCCTACTTCAACATGCATTCACAGGAGAGGGTGAGCAAGTGAAGATGACAAGGAAGACCTTCGTTCCTCCTTGTAAAGTAAACGACAATTATAGCATCAACGATGATGATGGGAAACATGTAACTATTGTCGGCAAAAACTGAAAAAATGATCGTAGAAATAAGAACCAAGACAATATCACAGCCTAAAAGCTGGTATATTAACGTACCTCCGGCGAGCTCCACCAGGCCTGCTAGGTTCAAGTTTAATGCGCTTCCCAGCTATGTCACTTCTGTTTAAAGCCTTGAGAGCTGCTTCTGCAGCTCTAACATCGTAAAACTCAATGAACTTATGGTGTCGTTTATGTGGTGTTTCCCTGATCTGCATTTCATAAAAAGACAACTAATGCAACAGAAGAGGGACTCCGGTGGGAGCCACTATAAATAACTGCAAAAGACAAACAAGGACAAGAAGTAAACAACTAGATACATGGGAAAAATTATACCTCCTTGACTTCACCATAAGCCCCAAATATTTGGCGAAGGTCTTCATTGGTTACTGAGGTGTCTAAGTTGAACACCACAAGAGTTCCTTGGTTAATATCTTTCTCTGATGGGTTATCCTGAATGTAGCAAGAAAATAATGATCATCTATTCAATGGCATCGAAAATATATATATATATATATATATATATATATATTGGTACGTACCTTGGGAATTGAAAAATGAATATCAAGTTTTCTTCGTCTTAAGGGCTTGTTTTGTAAAACGCGCATTGCAGTTCGAGCAGCTCTTATGTCATAGTAAGATATCATCACAAATCCCCTGTGCTTACATGCAGTATAGAGAGTTCTGACATCTCCATATTGCTATTAGGGAAAAAGGTAAAAACAAATATAAGTTGTGTAATAAATTAGTTCCACTCAAACTTAAAAATACAATTAGAAGAACAAAATTTGCCTAGAGGGGACAAATGACTGATTTTCAAAAACTTGACAAAATAAAACTTTGAATAACTATCCATGGACTAACAAAGTGTTCTTGCACGCACATACACATAAAAATGCAATACAATGCAACACTTTCCACCCTCTACGTCAATCTGAAAAAATAGATTACGAAGTTCCCCAAAAATCAGAAAAATAAAAAATACAACTGAGATACCACTTCCATTCAATTGATATTCATGTTCTTTTCTTTTCCCAAACTTTAGAAGTTTCCGTAAAAGCAAACATCAGCAGTAGGTTAACGACAGGGCACCACATGCCCAAACCCACTCCAAAATGATAAATAAATGGAAAACAATCAACAAGTAAATGGCAGATATCTCGAAGTTTCTGAAATTATCAAAATGAATTAGTAGGAAGAAAAACAAATAAAAAATGCACCAAAATACTGATTAGCATGCAAAATAAATTAAGGGTGAAAATATAGACAAGAGTACGATGCAAAAATTTAGGAATCTGGCTAAGAAATTATACCTCAAAGAGAGACTTAAGTTCTGAGTCCTCTACGTTACTGTTTATATTCCGTACAAATAGCGTTCTTGAAGGATGTTCTCCGTATGGGTGTTCATTGCTAACATTTGCAAAGCCATTTGGGAAACCATAATTGGCAATGATGTTTCCGTTAATACCATCAGACATACTTAACCTCGTGATTCCATTTGCTAGATTCTCTTGAGGCTCGGATTCTATTTCTAATCCCCCTCCACTGCCAAAGAAATCATCATCCAATTCCTCAACTTGAGTTGGCAAGCTACTAAGATCAAAATCGTCTACGAGACCAGCTAGGAGCTCCTCTTCATCGCCAGGGAGAAAGCTTCCTATAGCATTTGGTTCAATATCTTCGAGCAGATATTTAACTTCATCTTCTAGACAAAGTTTACTTAGGCTTGGAAAAGTATCATCAACTGATTGAACACTTTGCTCTGATTCATTAAAAGTTACTGCACGTAAAAAGAACCAAATCTAAGAAAAATTCCAGGAAGATGCAGAGAAGCTCAATCACTCATGCTTACACTTATTGATTGGAAGGAAAGGTAATGAGCTAGAGAAGAGGCTAGCATCAATTGACGGACGATGTCCATCAGTTCCAGATGGGATTCTCCATTCACTTTTTTCTTTCCCTGGGATGTTTGCAAATGGAGTTCTAGATAGACCTAAAAACAAATGTAAAATAATCAGGCAATGAGAATAAATTTCTGAAAGTGTATCTTAAATGTTTGACGTCTCATAAGCTGCAAAAGGAGAAAAACCTTCAACGTTACCTGACGTAGAATTATTTGAAGGTTGCTCCATTAGATCAGTTCCTGCAAAGATAAAACAATGAAAAAGTATCATGGTCGCCCTTTATTAGAGAAGTTAGTAAGTTGATGAATAAAAATAGAAGTTCCAAAAAGCACATATGCATGCATAAACTATAAAATTGATGTTTTAAAGCTACAATCTGTCATTCTATCAACTGTCTCACAAAAAATAGAAACAATATATGAGCGAGGGAGCGCAAACACACATACGCATGCGTACACGACAAACTTGATTGCCTGTTTCTATAAATATATTTAGCAACCAACTACTCATATCCATTTCGAATTAAGAAATAAGCAAAAGTTGACATATGAATCACTTCGTTAAGAAATTGAGAAACTTAAATTGAATATTTAACACCCCCAACTAAAAAAGGCAAAGAACGGTATAAAATAAATAGTACATTCACTAAACCAGAAAAGATGAAAACAGAAAAAAATTTGGAGGACAAATTGCTCAGCTGATTAAAACAACTAAAATTTCATTTCTTGTGAAAACCCCTCAAAATTAATTGAAAGGAATATTATCTATCAACTCATAATTCAATTTGTTATTTGGTCGACTCGAATGCCCAGAATAGATAAAATCAACCAAAAATTCCCAAATCACAGTAACATAAAAAATAAATAAAATAAAACACCCATAAAAAAACCCACTTTAATATTCAAATTCATACTTAACGAAAATTCAAGAAAATATCGCACCTTTAGTGCTTAATAGCAAATAAAGATCACAAATTTACCATAAAAATCTAACAAAGTTAGAGCCTTGAACACAAATAATATATCAAAACCTAGAATAGAAAAGTAATTAAAGAACAATTATTAAAACCCATATTAGTTATATAGTAAGACGAAGGAGAAATATTTCATGAGAGAAATGAACACAATGATAGATAAAATATAGATGTAAGACTTCAAAACAGTTCCATAGAAACATACGAATTATGTTCTTCTACTCTTCCACTTCCAACTCCTTCGCCGGAAACCCAGTAAATATTTTCAGAGAGACACAGTGGATAATGATCAGAGGGAAAAGGGTGCCTGAATATATTTTTGACTGTATAATTATTGCAATCTGCAGTTAATTGTTGGATTATTTGAATAGTAATCTTCAATTGCAGACAAGAAAAAAAGTAATGACAAGCAAACGAGGGGAAATGTGAAGGAGATGGGTTTACAATTAAGGCCCAGTTTGATTCTCATTTTAATTCTCATTCTCATTCTTCTACTCATTTTCAACCACACATTCTTCAATAAAATAATATTTTCTATCACATCAATAATTTTTCCTTCTTTTTCAACCACATATTTCTCATCATATCACTATTTCAAAATTCATTTTTCCCAAATAATGCCTATCAAACACACTCTAATTATATAATTTGACCGAAAAAATATAGAAGCCAAATAAGGTAAAAGTTTCAAAATATCCAGAAAATATTTGTAATCCAATGCATCAAATAAGAAAGGAAATTAGCTTTCTTGCCTTTTCCTTTCCATCCATCCATACGTGCCTTGATAGATTCTGCCTTGATTATTTTATTTATCTTTCCTATTTGCCTTTTATTTATGATACTACTCAATTATTAGTATCAAATATGATATTTTTAAAAGGAGAAAATTGAGCTCGTTGATGTTGATCATTGTAAATCCTCGATACATATAGATTATAGACGTCCATAAGTTAGACTATACTATATCATAAAGTCGACTATCACAGATTGATTATAGCACAACTACATAATGTTTGAGCAAAACTACCTTAAATATTGCACCTATCAATATTAGTTTTGATATTCTACAAGTGTCTCCAAAACGAGTAACCATTATTTGGGTACCAAAATTTATAATTGTAGCATGGTTCACTCCACGATAATGCAATAATCTGCGCCACTTGGTCATTTTCCGCCATAAAAATTGTTGTATTGTGAAATGACCTATAAATAAAAGGGAAAGACATATATTTGCTTCTTATTCCAAAGTGTGTGTATATATATACATGTATTTTTCTCATCTCCTTACGTTCTTTATATACACCGTGATCTAATCGTCAAATGGGTAATATTGTGAGTTCTCACCCCTCTTTTTAAGTTATCGAAGCAAAAATAGAGCTCATTTCAAGTAAAATTAGGGGTGGCGATTAAGTCCGAAAGTTCGGACGGCCCAGGCTCGGCTCGAAAAAAGTCCAAGCCAAGCCCAGCTCGGTTGCATCGAGCCCGGGCCGGCCCGTGAAAATGTAAATTTTACCAAAAAAAAAAAAGGAAAAGAAACAAGCCAAAACTTGAGCGGGCTCGACTCGGCTCAGCTCGGGGCCAAAAAAGCACGGCCAAAAAATATCCGAGCCGAGCCGAGCCGAACTTTTTTTCTCCGACTCGTTGCCCTAAGTAAAATCATTTCAATGTTTGTACATTGAATTATGTTGTTAGGAATATAATTAAAATAGAAATTAATTAAAATTCTGTAGATATCAACATATTTAGGTGTTGATTAAGGATATACGAAATTAAGGGAAAAAAGGTTAGAAATATTATTACGCTATCTACATATTAAAAAAGCTCTTAGTACATGATAATTGGGTAACAGGAGCGTCGGAGGAAGTGGGACCCAACAGACAAAGGATAAACTTTATATCTTAATTTAATTTTTATTTTGGAGGCTGAGAGTACCCTTTTTTTCTCTCTTTGTTGGTACTATGGATTCGAATTTACCCTCTTTATAAATTTTAATAATGAAAATAAAATAGAGGTATTGAAGGAGTAAAAGTATATTATAATTTGGCTTTGAATTAAAGAAAAGAAAACAGAATTAAAAAGAAAAAGTTAGGACTATGCTCCCTAAATTTACTATTTAGAGTCCGTTAGATTGTAAAAATAAAATTTGGGTGGAAAAAAAAAAAGAATTACAAGGAATTGAATTGTCTAGAACTTGTTTTACCAGAAATTGTCGATTAATTGTGTTTGATTGATATAATTTTTCACTCGATATTTTTTGAATTTTTGGATCTTTTGATATTCGTTTAACTTTATTTTTTATGAAAATTGTCCATTAAAGGAATATAATTTGTTACAATTGGAGATAGAATTTGTTCCAATTGCCAAAAAAATGAAAATCGAATATCATTTGTTTGACTTTATTTTCTATGAAAATTGTCAATTAAAGAAATATATATATATATATATATTTTTTACAATTGGGACTATAATTTATTTCAATTGTTAAAAAAAAAAAAAAAAAAAAAAAAGGAAAGACTTTTCCCACTAAAGTGTTGGGAAAAGCTTTTCCTCCAATTCCAAGAAAAGAGGTCACATGGTTGATGGGAATTTTTCGCCTATCAAATAAGAAAATTGCTGGAAATGAAATTTAATTTTCATTTTCCATGAAAAACTTTTGATATCAAACAACGATTTAGTGTAATTTTGATTCATCAACTTCCAAATGAAGTCTTGGGCCCTTAAAACATATTAAAATCTTGTTTTTAAGTCATCACATATCAAAAAAATGTCAATATAGATGATAAAATCAAGCATGATTTAAAGACGAAGAAAAAAATCGTCAAACTACTTAATGTCTAGCTTCAAGTCACATGATTTTATCATCTTTTGGTTGTCGCCTTCCTTTTTTTTTCTTTTATTAATTTTATCCTCGTATTCCAACTCTAATTAATCTTTAGATTAAATCCCCCCACCCTCCACCCCCATATTATTATGAGCATGTTTGGCCAAGGTGAAATGATGTTTTAAGCATCTTATTTTGACACCAACAAGTTAAAGTATCATTCTATTATAATTAATTTCCTAATTTAGTATTTAGCAAATATATTATAAGGATAATTCATCATCTTTTGATTGGTTTAGAATAATCCAAAATCCCAAGATGATGCTGACGCGATGACTTTCAGTCTCGATAGCGACAGTGGGCCCATAGGTCAAGTGGTCTAAGCGTGTCCCACGGACTGTAGGCTTCGCTGTTTTTAGCAGGATAAAGAAATTAAAGCCCGCCTGATTGTGATTTATTTTTAGTAAAGTCACAATTACTTAAACTACTGAGATATATAGATTTATCACTAATTGAAATGTCCTATCTCGCCCATAGTAAATATGTCTTTTCATTTTCACGTTTTAATAGGTGTCCCAAATTACCATTCTGCCCCCATTTGCATAACCAATTTACTTTCTTGTGTGAGTCAAAATCAATCGATATGTGAAAAAGGGGGGCCAAATCGCCGATTGGAGAAAAAAGAACTCGTCCGATTCTTTGGTAGATGATTTCGATATCCCAATTGGATTGATGGGATTTGAGAGACATAGGCCTCTCTGAGATGATTTGGCCTACCTTCTATGAGGCGCATTAGGATTAGCCGACAGTGGTAAGTGGGCACGTGAGGATTTATTTGAGGTGGCACGTGACAAGTTGTCTTGCCTTCCTTGGCCACTTATTTTAATATTTCCAACGTCGAAGGTAGAGACGGATTTAAGGGGGAGTCTAGTCCATACAAGGGCGAATCCAACATCCATGTTGAGTTAGATTGAGACTTTGATCGTTGACCGGTTAAAGATTTGTCAATCTTTTAAAATGGTGATTATTCGTAATTTTTTTCAAGAAGGTGGTGGTGATGAGAGTACAGATATGGTGATTTGGGAAAGTGGTGGTGAGGACTACAATGACAGTGGTCATGGTGGTGTATAGGTTAATAAATTTCAATTACAAAATAATACACACAGCATAATAGCAATAACACATAAATTTAATTGATTACCTGATTTTTTAAAATTGAACCTCCAAATGTTCCGTGGTTGTTTAATTAATCCAAAAAATCTCACGTTCAATTATAATAACTTATTTTTTTTATCTACTCATTTAATGCAATAAAAATAATAGGAATTGAGAAATATCATATTTCTTCAAAACTTCCATAGTTGGATCATAGATTTAACTAGAGAGAATTTGAAGAGTTAAGACCCAAAATTAAGGATGATGAATGAAAGAAAAATTGAAATCACAATGTCACAGGCTCCAGTAGTGGCGTGCCATGTTTGTGGGGGCTGCGGGAGGCTTACAGATTAGAATCAAAATTTCAGATGTAGCCATGTAGGATAGCTTTCTTTGCTTTTTGCAAATGTGAAATTTGAGCTAATTCAAGTTGATAGTTAATGGGCCTATTTATTTATTTTTGCATAAAAGGCCTAACTAAACAAAAGGCCCACAATTTTAAAAATAAAAAATTGGCCCAAGTAATGTCATCTTCTCCATTCTTCCCTTTCTAAACTCTACAGCATGTCTTTTGCAATTGGCGGTTCCCTCTGCTCATGTAAATTCCGATGGATCCAGCTTAGCGCAGCCACACTCCTTCGCCGGGTGCTGGATCCGCCACTGAGTCCATAGCCCATTACTTTTTTTTTGTAAAAAATTAATTTTTACTTGTAAATTTATTTTTTTCTACATATTAGTTTGATTTGCAGTCCGATTCTGAATCCATCTATGTAGAAAGTGTTTTTGGCAAGAATTTTGTTAGTTGTACATTCTTGTGTACATCTTCCATGACATTGTCGCCTACGTGGCATAGTGGTGTGAAAGAGTGTTGGAAAAATCATTATGTATATTTAAGACTTCATTCACCATAGCAAACGTCATCAAAACAACACGTATACAGAGAAGGAAACCTCACTCTTAACGACCAATTTCTACACCAACAATCTTCCCGAAATTTGATAGTATTGCCATTTCTCCACCACAAACATCAATCTATCCTAATAGTCTCTCCACCCTTGTCGGATATACCTCCACAAATTTATCTGAACCACGAGCCTCGACTGAGCACAATCACTCCTCAATAATACCATATCTCGCCTCTATAATTTCTCTCCAAAAGTCCTCCCTCTCCACGCTAATTCATCATAACCACTTACCTAACAATGTTTTATTAAACAATACAATGATCCTCAATTCGAGGCCCCCATCCTTATGGGAGAACAAACTGCCCCACCAATTAAACATGTGAAGTTTCTTTTTCTCCTCTAACCCTCCCCATATCTGGACAAGCATTACAAAAGCACATAGATCAATAAGCTTTGAAAATGAAAATTTAATCATTGACTCTAATTACCAAATATGAAAAATATCAAGTCAAAAAAATGAGTAAAACTAATCAAACTCCTATTAATAAGCCAGTTGAACAACTGAAAAATGGGATGTATTTCAACCTAAGAAAAATCTCTATGTTTCTCAACTAGCTAAGAATCAGGAGAACACAAGTAGAGAAAAGAGATTAAGGACACAAGCTTGAACGAAAGAAAGGAGGGATGCAATTTGAGTCATTATTAGTGGACTATTTTCAAAAACCATCTTTCATGTAGCACTATAATTTGATGAAAATGATGATAAATAGAAATTTGAGTTTGCAAATCTATGATTATTGAGTCCCCGTTTGAGCCCAATTTTTTTCTTGATAGCTTGTTTGGACCGGATCAAAATCAAAGTCAAACAATCAATATTAACTACATTTTTCATGGGTCCCACAACTTTTTAACCACATATTTCAAAAACTTCTATCATAATCTACTAAAAAATATAATTTTAATCCCCACCACTCATTTTTTCAAAACTTGTTTTTAACCACATTTTCTCAAGAAATAATTTTATGCATAAATTTAAAATTGTTCCCTATTTTTTATCTACACGTTCTTAAAAAAATTACTATTTCAAAACATATTTCTCCAAAAAAATAATAATAATAATAATAATCTCAAACGCGGCTAATGAATACTTAGTAATATATAAAACAAAATTAGTAGGTATAATCACATGGAGTCCCAGATGGCCTACATTTAGAACTACCCTCCAAACAAAGTCTATCACGTGATCCCTACCCCGGCCGACTGTTGTTTCCTTTGTTGCAACATCGCCGCCAATCACTCAGACACTATAGATTTGGAATCCGTAGTGCCATTAAATTACACTACCCTATAGAGTTTACATGTATAAGCATTTGACTTTGGGTAATTGATTAACATTAATTAAACTATTGATTTCCATAGTGCATATTTAATCTTTTATAGGAGATAATAGGTAAGGGATGAATTTTCTATGGTTATTTCAATGGATTGGGCTTGTCATTCGTTCTTTAAACTGCGAGCTTATGAGTTAAGAAGGTGGTGTGAGATTACTGTCAATCTAATAAGATCATTAGGGAAACCTCGATTCTGGTTGTGCCATCAGACATTATACCGAGACGGTGGGCATGCAGTCAATCGTTAGACGATTATTCTAGCGATCTCTTTTTTCATCTAACAGTGAGGCGATCTTGCAAAGGTATGTTCTTTGGTAATTCCACGTGACTTTAACATGGTCTCCATGTTGTGAGTGTCCATAACATAATTAACAAGGAGAGCTTGATATATGTGTGTGTGAGAGTCTGAATTGAGAGAAATTAAGTACGATGATAGATTACAATAATTAATTCAACACCATTCTTACAATTTAATTGAAAAGTATAGATGGAAACGAATCAAAATTGGACATTTTTTTGGTTGCTTCATTAACCACTACATCTATACACATTTGTTCGAATTTTAAAACGTAATAGAAAACAATTCTACTAAATTTTATCTTTGGCTCCAAATTACTATATATAGCTTCAAAATCAAAATAATAAAATTATCATTATTGAATGCTTCTATTTATCATCATTGATGTTCATCAACTATCTATATATGACATTGATCAAAGTGTCATATAAATTGTTAATGGACACTCATATATGGCCCCGTTTGGTACACATTTTTTGTAAAATGAGAATGAAAAATATAGTCGTTATGAGCCCCACACAAGAGATGTAAAGTCAAATATGGTGGCTGGATGTGATGGATAACGGTCATATTTTTCATTTTTATGATGAAAAAATGGGAACCAAATGGGGCTATAATAATGAATAAATAACTCATTCTTAAAATGCCATCACCACCCTCTCCTTATTCCGCCCCATCATTAGGGATATTAAATGGGTCAAGTCTTGTACACCGTCTGGCTCAGCTAGACTCACCATGCAAGCCAGTTTGTAAACGCACAAGGGGCAACCGGGCAAGCCAAGGCGGCTCCTATATTTTTTTAAATTAAAAAATTACATTTTTACTCTTCTATGACAATTGACAAGTCGAGTGGCTCGTACAAGATTTTGGCCATTAAGCTTGCATCGTGACTCACCTCAAGCAAGACCCGATCTAACTTAGCTCATTTGTGGGCGAGCCAAGTCGAACGGACGAGCAACTCGCTCCACTTAACACGCTACCATCACTTACAAGATCACTATGAAAAGGCTGTATGTGGCCCATTTGTCTAAAGAACAGTTGCTCCAAACAGGAGGGAGGAGGAGGAAGGCACATGGGAGGCAGTAGGTTCAAGAAAATCCATGTGATCACATGTGCTGCCTTTGTTATTTTTTTTGACAATGGGACCCTTTTTACAACCTGCGACCTATCGGTGGGTTTCCCTCCACCCGATCGACAATCTCCGTTCCGTTCTCACTCTCATTTGTCCACACGTGTTACCAACGCTCCTGCTTATGGCTAAAGCAAAAACTCTTATTTTCTTGATAATCAGCTTTTCATTTGATTAAGGAAAAATCATAGGACCCAATAGGCTTTTCATGTTGATTAGGCAGTCAAGTTATGATTCTGGCTATTATAGTCCCATAAAAACATCAAATTTACGAGTATCTTGTAACTCTATTATATTCACTAATGTTAAATTCCAATTATAAGTACAATCCTAAAAATTATAAGAACTCTGTATGATTTTCTTGAATTAAATTTTATCTTTGACGATGTCCTTCGATCCATTGTGCAATCCAGTTACTATACATTAATCATGTGCCAAAATAATTTAGCCATGTTTGATGGTCATTATTTGATTAAAACAATGTTTTGAATAGTGATTTTTAAGAGAATTGCTTATTAAAAAGTATGGAATTTTTTTAAATTTACGTGTAAATTATTTTATTATTTGAAAATAAGGCCCCGTTTGACCCACATTTTCATTTTCATTCTTCTATTCATTTTCAACCACACATTCTTCAATAAAATAATATTTTTCATCACATCAATAACTTTTCCTTCTTTTTCAACCACACATTTCCCATCATATCACTATTTCAAAATTCATTTTTTCCAAATAATCTCTATCAAACACACTCTAAATATGTAAAATAAAGAGTTTAATTTCATATAATAGTTGTCAAATAGAGATTTAATTTTGTTTCGATTTACGCTACTTCTTTCAATTTCCGTTTCATCGTCCGACGTTACATACTGACGTGGCCATAAAAAATACTCGAAAACAATGACATAATCGAAAAATGTACAAAGTAAATTATTTTCAATCTACACGTAAAATGAGGTTTTCAATTTTAAGTTGATAATTAAGTGAAAAATTAAGCGCGTTTATGTGATCCCCACATAAATCCGTAATCAGGGCGTTGGGAAACCAAATCCCTAAACTTGGTAGGCCCAGCTGTGTTGGCATTGACATTTATAGGACTCAAATTTCATTAATTTAACACCATGCACCACCACTACCACCTCCTCCTCTCATCAATTTCATGGAAAGTTCTAATCGTAGTAATTGTGTAGCAGAACCAGAAACCATGGCCACATTATCAAGAAAGGAACAGACAAATCAAGAAATGGTTCAAGAATCTAACAAGTCCACCTTCTGCCGCGTGCGGCAGCCGGAGGGCCACAGAAGAAGCATAACGAGCAAAACCCAGGTGAAAATCATCTGTGGCGGCGGCGGAGAAAGTAGTGGTGTCGGAGAAGACTCCGATGAGAAAGCTGAAGTTGAGAAAAAGATCGTGGCTTTGCAGAAAATAGTGCCAGGAGGGGAGTCGCTTTGTGCAGATAAATTGTTTGAAGAAACTGCTGGATACATAATGACGTTGCAACATCAAATTAAAGTCTTGAGATTTTTTGCTTCATTTGTTGAAGGTCCTGAGATAGAGACGAGAAAGCTTGGTGGTTAGCAATGGTATTAGCGGCATCTTGAAAATGTTCGGATGAAAATATGGCTTTTATTACGAATTAGTCGATGCTGTCAAAGGTAGTCATGATACCATATGCAAAAGGGAGAGACTTGTAAAACGGTTCTTGATGCTTTCATGTTCACTTCTTGTCCTTTCTTCAATTTTTTTCTCTTGAAATTTTATTTATTTATTTTTTTTTTTGGTGGGGGGTGGGGGTGGGAGTTATTAAGGTCAAGATTTAGGCTTTTTTTGATAATTTTTTTAAGTTAAATGTTAAAATTGGATAAATTTCCATTAAGGGGAGATATAGAATTGTGATTAATTGCTTAGTTCATGCTGTTGCTTTGAAGCAATGTTTGTAGGATTTTTTTTATTTTTATTTTTATTTTTTTCATTTGAATGCATCTAGCTATTTTGTTCTCTGAAGTAATTTTTTTTGGAAAAATCTGCAAGTAACAGGGCCTGTACGTGAAGCACAGCCCCATTTTTTGTTCCTAATTCATTCTATCCATTGAAATTTCATTTTTTGGGGGGGAAATTTTAGGTTTTTTTATTCTGGGCATGTTTGATGTATGATATTTTGAGAATAAATTTTGTGAAAAGTGATTTTTTTTTTTTCAATGCATGGTTAAAAAGATAGAGAAAAGATTTGTATTAACATTCAAAATTATTTTAGGGAGAGAATGTATAATTGAAAAATAATTTGAAAAAAAAAAATTTATAAAATCTGCATCAAACATGACATAAAAAGTCTTGCAATGACAATATAGTACAATGTACGGAATTGTTCTACAATAGGGCAATGCAGGTTTGCCAGAAAAAAAATTGTCCATCTGGGTGACCGACCCTCACATGGAGTGTGAGTCCCGTGTGAATAAAATAATGTCCCGACCCCGAGGTGTGTGTGTTCGATCACCCGGAATGTCAACCGAATGGGCAATGTAGCACAGTCCTCTACAATATCTATGTGGTTGGTCTTGATAAAATACAATAAGAGAAATTCATTATAATTTTATCCTTTATTCATGTTACGTTGGATCCTCTATTTCACTGTAATCATAAAATTTCAATACATGTAGTAAAAGTGTTTGGCTATGTTCGGAGGCTGAATTTAGGCTATGATGGATTTTTGTAGAGCTAAGTTCCTTTTTCACCTTTGAGTGGTCGAGCATTTTAATAGGTGTTGGTCTTCAAAACAAGAAATTATTATATGTCAAATATAAACATCCACTCTTCAACGTACATGTCTAAACTACGACTAGACAAGTCCTTTGGAACACTGATAGCAGATTTTAGATTTGAAATTTGGGTGATAGTGTTGCGTGGTGGTGGATTTTAACGTCGATGGCTGTGGTGACGACCTTGTGATTCTGATGAAAGTGGCATTATGTTGGTGCTGGCGGAGGGTGATTTATAATAAATGTTGAATTAAAAAGAATGGATAGTATTTGTAGAAATATAATACTTATTAAGGTGTATGGTGTGATATCCACGTAAAATTTTATTTCGACAAAAACTGTCTTGAGGGGTCACTTTCAGTGTACTAAAAAAAATAAAAATAAAATAAAACTATCTTATAGGAAAATAAATCCCCTTTGGAAGACTGATAGCAGATTTTAGATTTGGAATTTGGGTGATAGTGTTGCGTGGTGATGGATTTTAACGTCGATGGCCGTGGTGGCGACGTGGTGATTCTGATGAAAGTGGCATTATGTTGGTGTTGGTGAAGGGTGATTTATAATAAATGTTGAATTAAAAAGAATGGATAGTATTTGTGGAAATATAATACTTATTAAGGTGTATGGTGTGATATTCACGTAAAATTTTATTTCGACAAAACTTGTCTTGAGGGGTCTCTTTCAACGTGCTAAAAAAAAATAAGAAAATAAATAAAACTATCTTATAGGAAAATAAATCCCTTTCGTTCCGTTGATATGTTTGGAATTATTTATTAGCAAAATCGATGTAACAGGTTATCGAAATGCCATTATAGACCAAGTTTTCTTTATTACGCTATGCAAGATGAGTTGGCAAATTTTCAAAAATTCAAGGATAATATGGTAACCTTGTTGGTGAACTAAAAATTAAGACAACAAATAGAGGTGTTCCTTGAAAATGTCACTCAACATAATATTTGAGACATTTAAGGGGGCGTTCTCTTCGTATTTTAGTTTTGTATTCGTTTTGTGTTTTGGGTGTCCATTTTGAGATTGTTGAAAACTCGTTCTTTTTGTCGTTTTGAAAAAATATTTCATAACCCGTGTTTTTTGAGTTTTGGCAGATTTGTGAAGAAAACAACCAAAACGTAAAAAAGTTGTTTTCTGTTTTCTTCACAAAATTTTCAGCCATTTTCAAAAACTCGTTTTCGAAAATGGGAAAGAGAACGCTTTTTCAATATTTTAGAAAATCGAAAACAGAAAACGGCCCGAAAACAACAAAGAGAACATCCCTTTAGTGAAAGATTCACTTGAGGCACGCCTCTAGGGGTTGGCCTCAAATAAAAATGACTACACTAGCTTCAACACCTTCCATCCATCTATAAAAATCTCTTTTGTCGATCCTATTAATTATGTATTGAATAATGGTCCTTGAAGGGAACTTCCTTGCAATCCAAATGAATTGCTGTTGGTGTCAAGGAGTAGACTTCGACGAAAATGCATCAATTCTCATTTAAAGTGATCCATAGTACCAGGGTCCTACTCACCAATCACAGAGATTGCTTTTAAAGAGAATTATTGACATTTTAAGGAATTTTTGATAGAAAAAGATCACAAATGTTGTTCCTGTATATGATTATACAACATACCTTTGCCGATTTGCTTCTTATTCTTGGATTATTGTCTTTTGTCATGGTAACTTTCCTGTAACATTTTCATAGTATGAGTTTATTAGGAGAAAGCAAGTTCTCATTCTAGTTATATTTTGTTGGGTTTTCTTGATGAAATAGTAATTAACTAAAAGAGATCTAAGGCCCTGTTTGATAGGGTATATATAAATGAAAAATGTTTGCCATCAACTTCTACGTACAACCCCTTGAAGTAAAAAAGTAGGAATTTATTTTCTTATAATTTTGGTGGAAATTTGTTTTCTACCTTGCTTAGTGTTTTTATTCTTTTTTTTTTTTTTTTGAACTTTTTGGCAATGGAAACATATTATAAATCCAATGGTAAAAAAAATTATCCATTTAATTGACAATTTACATGAAAAACGAAGTCAAACGAACACCAAAAATTTATGAAAATATTTTTTTTAATTTTTGGCAATCTAAACAAATTTTAATACAGCTTGTAAAAAAATTTTATCCCAAAAAGTAACAATTTGCATGAAAAACAAAGCCAAACGGATTAGGTGAAAAATTATACCAATTAAACACTATTAATTATAATTCTCAGACAAACAAATTTTAGGCAAATCAATTCTCTGTCATTCATTTTTTTTTCATTCATTTTCCACTATTGCAATCAAACGGACCCTAAATGGAAAACTGAAAGCATAAACAAAATTGAACACAAAATCACTGAATATGTTGACCAACAAGCCTAATTTGGGGGCTCAGAGACTAGAGCCCGTTCCACTAGTGCAAAACTGGCATCCAATAGAGTATCATGTACATCAAACCACCCAGAATACAAGTTTTGATCATCGACCACATGGATCTACAAAACTATACCCAATCTTTCCCGACATTTAACCCTAATTAACATTGATTAAAAAATGAGAGAACAACACAGACTCAACCAAACCTAGAGTTACTATAGCAGGATGGCTTTTCAAGGGTCAATCTAAAACCAAGGATTAATCTAAGAGGATTTAACCAAAAGCAAGAGAAGAAGATGAATATCGCATGCCGACGAAGGAGCTAGAGAGAAAAAAATGAAGAGTCAAGAATGAAAACCGTCTCCAAAACCACTAGCCACTTGCAGCCAAGTCAATGAGATTAATAACCCAAGAATGAATCTCAGTCATCCATTTGATCGGACGGTTCACAGCCCTCATCAACTAGCACAATCATTGCCACAGCCAATGAGCCATTTGGCGGTTGGCACGTGGGCTGTCCACAATCCAAATACTCATTCAAGGCAACTTTCAAAAATAGCACCAATTTAACAGTGTTTTGAGAAACACACACTTTCATATTTGTTGTAGGATATCCAAGTTGCTGTTCCTATGATGAACTACGTAGACTATGACCTTAGCTGTAACATTCATCATGGCTATGTTAGGGAACTGTCAACAACCTTATGTGATAAATATCCCGTTTGACTTTCATTTTCTCTCAAACTCATTTTAAATCACACATATCAAGAGACCCACAATTTTTATCAAGTTTTTAACCACATATTTCATCACTTTTTATCGAAATCTACTAAAAATCTGATCTTAATCAAAACCAAACAGGGCAAAAATTGTGGCATTTCCTTTTTCCATCCTGATAGAGTCGTAAGCTTTGAGAAGGAGCAATCTTCCAGTGGAAGAGTTCATATCAATTTGAATCGTGTTTGTTGTATGGAATTTCTGCAGGATTGGTGTGGATGTTAAATTGTACGTTTTTGTTTATGGACTAAGATGAGTTTTCGTAGGGAACTTTGAAACTCAATTAAGAAGCTACAAATAAGCAAACGAATCTAACATATATTACATATTGATTGGATTAATTAGATACATATACTTTCTTATAGGAACCTTTATTGCTTGCATTCACGAGGGACCCCTTGAGGAAATCGTCTCAAGTCTGTGCAGTAATTGTAGATCATGTAGTTCTTTTGCACCCATTTTAGCTTCTTTAGATCATTAATATCAAGCTCTTGATACATCCATCCACTATTGGGCAAGGATTTGGTAGGAACACAAGATGTCGATGGCCAAACGCAAGCATTGGCATTGAAGTTCCTATATGTAGCCGTAAAAGGTGCTTTTGCCCAGTCGGTCTTAACTCTCCCTCCTTGTTGTGCCCCCAGTCATCGGCGTTCCAAAGGCTAGAATAGAGTCTCATAGGTTGGCGTTTTGGGTACGGGACACCAATAGCTTCATTGTTGTCAAATTCTCTTATTGGAATGTTATCCACCATGAAGCTGAAATATGGACAAGAAAATGAAGTACATGTGAGAAAATCATGGATTAAATAGTATATTGTTGTCACTTTTAGCATTGATTGAATTAAAGACCAAAGAGTTGGATGTACATAATGCGCCGAGGATTCCAGATGATGGAGTACTCGTGGAAGGCAATTGTTGGGTTGAACCACAGATGAAATTGTTGTTCTCGGTTCCCTTTACCCTGTGTGTATATATTTGTATGGACTGTGTAAGGTTGTCCAGATGAGTTGCCCAAGAACTCAAAATCAATTTCGTCGTGTGCTGTTCCTTGAGAAGATAGCTGCACGAAAAAGGTGAATTTAGCGTGTGAAAAATCATTTAATGTTCCTTTTCATGTATGTTGCAGAATAAACAATAGTGAATGTTGAGTTTCATACATAGTAAGTAGTTACTGTGCCAGCTGAGTTTCCAGGCACAAGTTTGAGTTGCATGTCAACCCTGCCGAATAAATACTGATTCTTGGACTGAAAACCCGAGCCTGAGAACCTGTCCAGTGACAGAGTAAGAAGTTGGCCTCCATCGAGTATCTTAGCTCGTCGACCACCCCAAGTGATGTCTATGTGTTGGTAGAAATTTCCGGCCGAAGCAGTCATAAGATTAGCTACGACTAGAGAAAGTAGAAAAATATTCGCGACCATTTGAGAAGATGGCGACATTTTCTTATTCAAGTATATATGTTGCTACAAAACTAGGAAATGTGATGTCTGAATTTGCTGGTGTGAATTTGAAATGCTTTATATAGGCAGTGAGAAGCTGTTGGGAAAGTGAAATTCAAGTTGCATTTCTCAAGTTGTTTTTGATACTAAAGACTTTTAGCTGGCAATTATGAGTTCCTTCAAAACTGGTGGCTTTGGTTAAGTTCTCTTTGAAGTCCGAGTGTCTGCCACTTTCGATACTCTTATTCTCGCTTTCTCATGACACACTCACAATTCTTTCAATGACTCGGCTCACTTTTTCGCTCTCATAATATTTGATTTAATTTCATCCTTAGTCTTGTTAACCATCTCATCTAAAAGTCGTTGATCGAGTCACATACATTAATTTAAATCTTATCTTCAACACGTCTTCTCACATGCTGACGTGGATGGTTGTGTTATGAGCAACTATATGACTTTATTTTAGTCCATTAATTAATTGTCTAGGCTTAAAATATTTATCATGAAAAGATATGTGTGCGCGTGTAAAGTGAACCAGGTAATGTACAACTGGCTAAATTTTTTGCCTTAGTTGGAATGTGGGAAAAAACAAAATATTTGTATGTGGCCCTTCCCCCTTTAGGCCTCCCCTAGTACAATTTTACAAGTCACACGTGAGTTTATGTAATATATTAAGGATCCATTTCACTGGACTTCTACTTCTTGTAGAAGTACTCCTTGGTTCTAACCGAACAAAGGGTTTTCAAAAAATTATTAAAACATGTTCAAAAGTAATCATTAATTTCAGAAGTAGCTTTTGACTTTATAAAAGCCATGTCAAATCGACCCTAATATCACGTAGAACTATTCAAATTCTTGGCAACTTCTATGGTCACGTGAAATTGTAGTTGTAAATATTTTTTGGCTAACAATGTGAGGATGCAGTTAACGTTAGACCAGGTGCATCCTGTCACGGGCTTCCCACATAATCGAAACCTTTGGAGATTTGTCCCTTGGCCATATCCTGTAGTAAGGGATTTTAATAAATGCACCAAAAGGAAACGTTTTTGTAGTAGAGTTCTAAAATAATTACGTAAAAACAATTTAGAGTAATAGCGACTTTCTTTTTTTAAATAGATAGCTGAATCTCGACTATAAATTTATTAAGAATGATCTAAAATTGTTGTGATTTCTGCTTTAAAATTAAGCTCATGAATCGTGTGTTATTATCTAATATTACGTACTAAACATGTCTTTATGCAGTAAAATTTTTTGGAATTTTATGAGCATGAAGCATGAGTATATTACATGCTATATTCCCAACTCTTTCCAGTTGTTTATTACCAGGCACACTCCACTTTTGGTTACTTTTTCTCATCTCCAAGTGGGTTTTAACTTTTTATCAAATGTTTTTTAAAAAAAATAAAAATTTTGTCACTATCACACCTGAAAACATTACCTAGTGGCCTGAGTTTGTAGTTGATTTTCATCATTTTAATAAAAGATAAGAAATTATTAACATATTTTTGCGACGAAAAAATCGTTGTTAATAGTCCATTGTAAATGTATATATGCATAAAACAATAACATTAGACACGGAAAATTTGTTTGCAAAGAGTTACCAACGAAAATTTCGTGTGCCGATTTCCGTAGGTGAAAGTCTATACTTCTAGTAATGGATGTTCCGTTTCTGATTATCAACGGATAAATTATATGTCGATGAAAAGCTAATTTTTAGTAGTGTGCATGACAATTAATAATGGGACATTATCTCACTATTAGAAAATTAAAATCAGAGTTTAGACCATCCACACATCAACTTAACAAGCCACAAACTCTTCTTTCATATAATAAGGCTACCCATGTTTGCTTCTGGTTTCTCCACGAGATCATCCAAATGATAGTGCCAAGAATACTATATGTTGCGGTTTTGAGATACTAAAGTATTCTCAACTCCTGCGACATAAAATATGTTTGGTCATTTATACATCATCACAAGAAAATATCACACATCTGAGTAAATATTGATTGTGAATTCATGTTGCTGTAATTGTTGCATTATATAGAAACTGATGGGAATTTATTTAACATGTACAATGAAATTTAAACAATATTTCAATTCCTATCAAGGATCTGTTTTGTCTTTAGAAAGAAATTGTGATAAAAATTATACATTTAGTTAATTCTGCGAAAAACAATCACGATCTGCAATCCACAATCGTTTAAATATCCAGCCTCCATTAAAAATCCACACATGGAACAAGAATGAGAAAATTATAGTTTCTCTTCTCTTGCACTAGCAAGATAATAATTATGTTGTTTATTTTTTCAACCCTAATAATTTATTACTAAAAGTCAAAGTGGGCTTGGCCTGACACTTGAGTTCAATCCGATCTACTAATTAATTTAAATTGATCTATTAACTAATCTAATTAATTAATTTGGCTCATTAATAAGTAACCCAATTAATAAATTGTACAAATGTTCAATACTTGTGAATTAATTAATTAGTAATATCATTTTTTAGTTTTCATTTTGTGTGTGATCCATTATATTTTCGTTCACGATGCTTATTGACCTGAATTATTATTTAGATCTAATCAAAACAAGATAAATTAAAACACTCTTTTAATTTATCATTAGTTCACTTAGATTAATTCACATTGACATGTGTCGGAGCACATGGTATAACAAAACCAAACTTATTTATTGTGAAATTATAATCATTTCATCAATATGATCCTATCAATTATTTGATATTAAGTGTGTCAATCTAAATTATAGACCATATCTTTCATCTCATTATTAAATCAACCCAAGTCGATTTTTTTTTTTTTTTGACTTATTAGTACACTTTGAAGTTTGACCAAAGATTTTTTTATTAACTTAACTGAATGAAATGTAGATCATAATCTCTAATCACACGTCAGTGCTAAAGAGGCACCAACTCAGCATTAAAAATGGTCTTATTCACTCATTGTGCTCAGCTGGTGCTCATTTCTCATCTCAAATCAAAGAAACTCTGTACATTAGAAAGATAAATGAAGTCCATTTAAGAGAACAGACTACTACAATCCTCAAGAAGCTTTATCAACTTCTTTGCGGAAAGGCGAGACGAGAGCTAGTTCCCCACCTAGAGTACTTGATCTCGAAAGAGAGAGATCTAAGAGAAATTATTTGGACGAGCTAGGTCTGCACCTAGAGTACTCGAGCTTGAAAGAGAGAGACCAAGGAGAAATTATTTGCTCCATTAATATTTTTTTGTCATTGTTCTAGAAAAGCCACTTAACGATTTTGCCTAAAACCTCCAAATTGTTCACCTTTGGTTATGATGTAGTGTGAAACAAGGATTTCAAACAAAAACCTTAAGAATACGAATTTTAGAATCCACCAAATTATGAAAAATAAATTTATGAATTTAATTGATTAAAAGATGATAAAAAAATATTGAATTAACCCTTTATTTATAAGGAATTACATGGAAACATAGTTTAAACAAACTAAAAATGAAAAGAATTCAAAATAAACTAAATTACAAAAATAGCACTAAAAAATTAAAAGCAGATTCAAGTTCTAAACGAACTCGAATGTCCAAAATCCATCATATGTCACAGCAAGGCCGTAAGTTCTACTCGTATCATCGTTCTCTTTTTGAAATGGTATTATGTGCCCAGACTGAAGCCTGACTGCCACACATGCACTATTACCTTTTTTCCATTTTCGGTCCAATTCTTCTTCAATCTATTTAGCCATTTGTTCTACATAAGATTACATTTGATTTTTAATTGTCAAGTTTGCGTAAAGAAATACTAAATTTGTATTAATAAAAAAAAAAATCTAGAATAGATCCAGCATTTATATTTATTATTCCAATCAATACATTCACATTCGACTAAAAAGAATAAGAAATGAAGAATTCACAAAAATACAGAATTAATCACACAACAATAATGAAACAACGGATTGCTTCTTCACAAATCACAAGTTTCCTAGAATCTTGAACGCTTGCATTCTTCAGAGAAGCCTTCAGGAAACCTTTGAACATCTCGACAATAGTTATATACCATGTGGTTCTGTTGTACCCAACGGAGCCTATTTCTTCCCTTTACATCAAGTTCTTGAGTTTGCCATGCCCCGGAATTGGCACAAGATCCACCAGATGTTCCGGATACACAACCATTAGCATTGAAGTTCCTGAAATATGCAGTGAAAGGTGCTTTTGTCCAGTCTGTCTTCACCCTCCCACCTTGTGTTGCCCAATCGTCTGCGTTCCATAAGCTGCAGTATACTCTCATGGGTTGGCTCCTAGGAAATGGAATGCCAATTGCTTCGTGATTGTTGAATACTCTTATAGGACTATTGTCCACCAAGAAACTGAAATTAACCAAGAGAATTAGTATTAATTTTCTGATAGTTTGAGGATTAATGAAAATGATTCGAGGGATTTTTAATTACATGATGCGCCGAGGATTCCACACAATTGAGTAGGTGTGGAAAGATGCCGTTGGATCAAACCAGAGATGGAATTGTTGTTCCTTGTTTCCTTTTCCTTGAGAATACACATTGGTATGAACAGTGTATGGCTGTCCAGATGCATTGCCAAGAAACTCAAAATCGATTTCATCATGACCAGTTCCTTGGGACGATAACTGGAAATGGAACGAAACAATTCAACGATTAATTATACAACAAAAAAATTAATAATTGTGTAAATAAGTTTGGTGTCAGCTCCTGAAGAAGAACTGATCAAGACTTACGAAAAATGTGGTTACGGTTCCAGCAGAGTTTCCAGGAACAAGTTTGAGTTGCATGTCAAACCTTCCAAACAAGTACTCATTCTTTGACTGAAATCCAGAACCAGAATATTGGTCTAGAGAAAGTGTCAACATTCTTCCACCTTCGACCATCTTCCCGCGCCCATCACCCCAAGTAATTTCGGCATCTCTGATGAAACTACCAGCTATAGGAATAGTGAAACAGGCCAAGACCAAAGAAAGTGAAAGCATTACTAAATTTGCAAAAGCTTTAGAATTATAAAAGACTGCCATTTTGAGAAGAAGAAAGAGAAGACCGTTCTTGACGAATAAAAGTTGGGTTCAGAAAGCCCTTTATATATCATTTTGCACTCGTTTTTGGTGGTGGAGTGGGGTGGGGTCTGGAAACTAAGCTGGACACCATGGACTGAAAGTTGGCAAAGATTAATTGTCAAAATGAAGACAGAATAATTTTTCCGCGTGAGGTTTGAACCTTCATTATCTCTGGCATGGGTCCAACCGATGTATATATGTCCCAACCAATATTCATGAAAATAATTAATATGCAACTTAACCAAAAGTTAGAAAACAAAATTAAATCTTGCATATGATTCTTAAATCTCATTATGAAGCATAATTGTCTTTTTATAAAGACTAATAATTTTGTCGGTCTCATATTTAATATTTCCATGAGATTCCATGCACCTTCTCATCGAGGTAATCCTGAAAACAGCAAGAAATATATATCTATGCATTTCTGTTCTGGATGAAATGATTATATTCATAGGTGAAGTTGTAAAAATAGCTGTTTGGTACCATCACATTGAAGATGGTAAATTAATGTGTAAATTTTGTTCCGTGCTTTATTTCTTCAATTTTGCTCAATTTTTTTTTTCTAATGATGTACCTTCACACATGAGCGAGGCCCAAATTCATAGTCTCGAGATAGACACTATATATAGTAGGGATGATTCTACTTGTACACTTTTAGTATACATAATTGATTACACCCCTCACATAGAGGGGGCTCGTATACAATAAATTAGGAATATATTGTTTGTATATAATGCAGTGTCCACTCTCTTCACATGTCGAGAGACCCACTTCGGATAAATTATATATTATTCGAAGTTGTCCCCCTTCATATGAGGGAGGTGAACACTATTATGAACACTCTACGTGTAGCATTATCCCAATAAATTATGTGTCGAATCCCTTCCATGTGAGAGGAGTGTAATGCATTATGTACGTTAAAATTGTACATGTAGCATCATCCACTAGTAGAGGTGTAAAAATAAACCTAGTCATGATTAGGTAGAGGTCTTGGTACTGACCTAGCACTTGAGCTGCGCTATAGCTCTTTTCAAGTGCTTATAGACTTATTTAAGTTCATCTTCTGTATTCTATAAATACTCTCTCAACTATTCAACTTATGCACTCTTATTTATGATTTCAATTAATCACATAATACAATTTCAGCTAGTATACAATTACCAAAAACTCAAAAGCTTTTTAACTCGGAGACATATTGCAATTGAATTCTTTAATAGTTTGGGAGAATCTATTATTTTTCTTGAAATTGATGGAACCAAAAAATAAGTTTAGAAAGCAATAGTTGGGGTAAGTTGCAATAATTGCTAGTAAGTTCTCATTCTAATTTTCGTTATGTATACGTCTATGAAGGTCCCCATTGATTAAAACGAATCCATTTTGCTATTAAATCCTCGTATGCCTTGCTCGTTGGTTATAGACTATGAGGACAATTTTAGTAGCCTATGTATCATTTCTCACTTTCTAAAGCAGAGTGTATGAGTTTTAAGAGACTCATTTTCACATGTGAAATCCTCATTCTTCTTCATCCCACCAAATTAATCATTTTTTTCCGTGGAATATTTGTTTTTATTTCGGAGAAGTTACATAAATGAGTGTATGTTTTCTTGTAATATGTGGAGTATTTTGATGTGTTGGGACAAACTATTAGTCCGTTTACCAAGTTGGGTTTCAACTTCCGCCTTATAACTTTTATATGTATCTAAGGCCTCATCTTTACTTCATAATAGAAAGACGTAACAATACCTTGTACAATCATCAATAAAAGTTATAAAGTATTTCTTACCACCACCTTTAGTTTGAACCAATTTCAAGTCACCTATATCACTATGTATTAATTTTAAAGGTGTAGTATTTCTTTGAACCGAGTGGAACGATGTTTTAACCTACTTTGCTTCAACACCTACTTCACACTTATGATTAGGATCAATCGTAAGCGCAGAAATTAAATTTTGACTCTTAAGCTTGCGAAAAAACTTGTAATTTACATGTCCTAATTGACTATGTCACAAACAAGACAACTCAAGCATATAAACGGAATTCATATCTTTATTCATAATAATTTGTCTTGGTACAATTGTAAGAACGTTCATTTTGAACATTCCATCACACATGTGTCTTTTTCCTACATACATCTTATTCTTAGCAAGTACAAATTTATCAGATACAAATACAAGTTTGAAACCATTTTTACTAAGTAAAGACCTGGACACAAGATTCTTGAGAATGTCCGGCACATGTAGGACATTGTTGATAATGAGTTCTTTCCCGAAAGTTATAAAGTATTTCAACTTTGGACCTTACAAAGTTTCTCATAAAGAGTTGTTCTCTATCCAATTCTTTGTAGTTAGAGAACATAGCCTTGTCTGCACACACATGACGGGTAACACCAGTATCAACTCACCACTCCGTAGACGAATTCATTTCTTGTATCCCATTAGATAGGGTGTCTCTTTCAATCATGTTTACTTGTGCAGTTTTCTTCGACTTTCGGCATTCGCTTGAATGATGTCCAACATTTTCATAGTTGTAACAATTGCATGCCTTTAAACTTCTTAACATTCTTGGAGTTGTCTCTTCTCAGTGCATCACCAGAGATCTTGTGCTTCTTGTTGACAACCTTCGAATTGGTTTTAAAAAGTTTGCCTTGAGTTGGACAATAGATTTTCTCTCGATTTTCCTATTGTCTTCTTTAATCCTCAAGTGGACTATTAATTCCTCCAAGTTCATCTCCTTGTGTTTGTGCTTGAGGTAGTTCTTTGTTCCGACATCCTCGGTCTTGTATTTCTTTTCCAATTAATCCCCCAGTTCCTTGGCTAAGTCCTTCAAACTATATACTCCATATAGTGTATTGTCCAATCAGTTTAGGATATAGTTTTTGCACAAAAAGTCTGAATGCTTTCATGCATCCAAAGAAATAATCAATTTACGATTATTTTCTCCTTCTTGTACCGTTGGTGCAGTCTCTTTCAGAAACTTCTTCAAAGTTAGAGTGGTAAAATAGAACAACATTTTTTTATTGTCATCTCTTGAAGTCCATGCCTCCAAACTTTTCCTATTTTCCCATGTGGGTTGTTTGACTTGATGTGTCTCCATGGTATTCATTTATGTTATATAAACAGAAGGTCGGCGCAAAGAACAAAGAGAAGGAAATAACACGTCAAGCATATTCCAAAGATGAAGATAATAGGTAGTTTCCACATAACCACCAAAATTTTGTCTTAAGATTGTTGTCTGCACAATGTACTTGGTAATGGAAGGGTTGTTATGTGATAAATGAAGTATCGAAGTTTAATCCGCATGAGCGTAATTAAACACAACAATATATGGAAAATATATTTATGGTATGCCAACCACAAAGAAAATAGGAAAAGAAGAAGAAGAGGAAGATATGAGGAAATTGAAATGTGTCACTTTTTCTTTAAGACAAAATTGTCCGCAACGGTGCTCAAGGTTTTTGCACTTGTCTCCCAAGATACAACGAATTCAACTTGTGGTAGAAGCACTTCAAAACCATAAGTTCCAGCGAACTTTGAAAAAAGTTTCCCTCTCTACAAGGAAAATATTTAGAATGAATTTGGAGATAGTTTTGCAAGAGATCTTATGCAATGCTCAATGAAAAAGTGATATGAGATGAATTATGGACATCCAAAAAATCCTAGTTATAGAAAATGAAGGGTTATGAGTGAAGTGTTGGGTGACAAACCTTACAACTTTACGAACAGAAGAATCACTTGTTGTCGCTAGCCTGTTGCTCGCCTCTCGCTCGAGCATTAGCGTCAAAATATTTACAGAAACTTTTCGCCCACCTGTCTCTAGCCCGTCGTTTGAGTGACAGCCTTATTGCTCAAGCGATAGGCGCGCGACGGAGTTAGGCAATTTTCTATGCAAGTTTTTCTCCATATTTTCCTTCCAAATTTGGACCGTAATTTCTCATTCATCCGGAATTGATTTTGATATTCCAAATATACAATGATGATTTACTCGACGAGTAGAGCAAGTTACTCTATTTACATTTATAATTTGACTATCGAATCAAGTCCGAATATTTGACCGAAATTGATACGAAAGTCACTTTTTCCACTTTTATACTTAACCAATTTTTCTCAAAATTTTATACCAATCTCCAACAATTTTACCCCGCCCATCATTATATCAACATTCCTGTTTTAATCACGAGCTGAAGGTGTCACAAGAGCTGCCATGACAATAGGAACTAAAACAACTGCCAGATTCGATAGCACTCTAGAGTTAGAAAATGTTGCCATTTTTGTTGGCGAAATAAAAACGAAGAGAGAGAATGTGTTTTTGTGATGAATGAATTTGAAACTGAAGTCTCCATATATATAATGTGAGGGTGGAGTTTTGGGGGTTGGGTGCGGGGTTGACCTTGCTCCCAAGGAAGCTTCCATGTGAGTGAGGACAGTGAATGTGTGCTGGTATGGAATTATTTAGGAGTTAGCCTAAGCTGGTTTCAGAAATACAAGTTTACGCGTAAATTATGTCCCTTTGGAAACTTCCCAGGTTGAAACTGCCCAATTGATACCTAAATTTTGTTTATTATTTGAAGCAATATATTCATCAAAAACTCCTTTTTTCCTTGAGATTTCATGCTGCTTCTCAAAATAATAAATTACTATTTCCTAACTTTAAAAAATAAATTAATAATTTACTTCGACACTTACTTTTTCTACACCAATTAATTCATCACTTGTAAACAAGTAATGATAACCACATATTTTATGATTTTAATAGTCGCCAAACTTTGTTGGGAACAAAAAAAAAAAAAAAAAAAACTCTCCCTGCCTAGCTCCTTAGTTTAATTACTCCTTATCTAGTCTCATATTTTCTTCTCATCCCTCAATCCCACCCAGTCCCAAAATACAGCAAAGAATTCATATCAGCTTCCCAGTGACAAAGAAATGATTTCCCTCAATTTTGAGCTTGAACATAGAAAACATGCAGGGATTACAGGAAAATCTTTGAACTCTTTGTAGATTTATACAATATACACTTACCGAGAGCAGAGGCAGCACGGGTAATTCACAGGCCTTAAGCGAAAAATCTATGGAACTTTAATTTAGAGCAATTCCCATCTTCCCATATCATGAACGTTGATAGAAACATGACTCCATGAGTACTTTTCTATTATTAATTTAGAGTTGTTTGTTTAGTTATCTCTTCATTTGAGTTATTTGCATCCTATTATTATTTGTGATAAATTTTTCAAGAGCTTATCATTGACACTGAATCAAACTATCTATTCGCCTTTTTTAAAATTAAGTTTGTCATAACCAGACAAATTTAATGTTAGACATGTTTGTTCTTAACTCGGGATAAAAAATAAACTCTACTTATGAATAAGAAAGAAAGATATCACAAGAAAATAATCCTATGACCAATCTCCAAGTAAATAGTGATGTAGGAGAGTTTGAGTCTGAGTCAGATGTCGAGTTGTCAGATAGCATGTTAATGGCGTTAAAATATCACGAATTAACGGATCGACGCAAATATGACAAGTACTTGGTATTTTGGACATAACTTTGGCTACGGTTGTCAGAATCGAGCCCGTGAGCCCAATTCGGAATGCTTGTTTCGGGGCGCACGTCTGAACACCTAGCTCTGCTCGGTGTGCATCGTTTTCGACCTCAAATTCAATTGTTTTCCCTTTCGAATATCTATTTTAAGTTATTTTTTATTATTTTTGGTAATATTGCATTCGTAAGTTAGGCAATGATTTTTAACCCGATTTGTGCAATATTTTTCACAGGTTTCTTATTTTATTCCATATGTTATTTTGGCTTATTTTTGGGATTTTGCTATTTTTGACAAAATTTGATTTTTAGCTATAAACTCCGGCTTATGGACGAGATTTTCATTGGTTGATTAATAATAATATTCAATTGAATTTTAGAGACATTTTCTCTGTATTTTTGTGTTATTCTAGCATACTTCTTATGAATCATTTGTTAGACTAGCTTGTAAGATAATCACTATATTGTCCAGCGTCAAATAATAATTCAAGACTTCTCCAAATCAAACTCTACTCGGGACTCTTTCCTCGATGATAATCAAATCAATTGAAAAAAAAAAAAAAAAAAAAAAAAAAAAAAAAAAATTGAGTGTTAATTGTCAGACAGTTAAATAATGAATAACAAATGCCAGTATGATAGCTAATGGCAATTATAATGCTAGTCATTCAGTAAAGAGTATAAGCTGTGAAAAGCAAGATTGACAATCTTTCTACAACAAAGACAAATTTGTTTCCCATTATTAAAATCCGCAGTCAAAACAACATTACATTTGAATAAACTAATATAAGAATTAAAAAATTAATTTCAATGGACCCTTTAATTACAGAGGAATTGAAATATGAAACCGTGCACAATATTGTCAGAATCTTGAACGCTTGCATTCTTCAGAGAACCCTTGAGGAAACCTTGGAATATCAGTACAATAATTATAAATCATGTGTTTCTGTTGTACCCAACGAAGTCTATTTCTTTCCTTTGCATCCAGTTCTTGAGTTTGCCATGTTCCGGAATTAGAGGAATCTACGGACTTGGAAGCACAAGATCCAACGTTTGATCCAGATGCACAGATATTGCCATTGACATTGAAATTCCTGTAAGAGGCAACAAAAGGAGCTTTTGTCCAGTCAGTCTTGATCCTCCCACCTTGTGTCGCCCAATCGTCTGCATTCCATAAGCTGCAGTATACTCTCATGGGCTGGTTTGTTGGAAATGGAATGCCAATTGCCTGGTAGTTGTTGAATACTCTGATAGGAATGTTGTCCGCCAAGAAACTGAAATTCATAACCAAGAGAATTATTATTAATTTTCTTAAAGTCTGAAGATTAATGAAAGTGACACTTAAGGGCTTTGTATATTGACTTACATGATTCGTTGAGAATTCCAGACGATGGAGTAGGTGTGGTAAGCTGATGTTGGATCAAACCAGAGATGGAATTGTTGTTCCTTGTTCCCTTTTCCTTGAGAATACACATTGGTATGAACAGTATATGGTTGTCCAGACGCATTGCCTAGAAACTCGAAATCAATTTCATCGTGACCAAGTCCTTGAGACGCTAACTGCACAACAAAACAAATAAACAATTCAATCATGGATATCAAGAAAAGAGGGGTTGTGGTGAGTGAATGGAAAATTAAGTACTTACGAAAAATGTGGTTACGGTTCCAGCAGAGTCTCCAGGAATAAGTTTAAGTTGCATATCGAACCTTCCAAACAGGTACTCATTCTTGGATTGAAATCCAGAACCAGAATATTGGTCTAAGGAGAGCGTTAGAAGCCTGCCACCCTCCATTATCTTACCGCGACCATCACCCCAGTTTATATCAACATCCGTGTAGAAACTACCAGCAGAAGGGGTCACCAAAGAAGTCATGACAATAGAAACTAAAACAAATGCCAGATTCAATAGAAGTTTGGAATTTGAAAATGTTGCCATTTTTGTAGCTGAAAAAGAAATTTAGCTAGAGAGAAGGAGAGAAAGGGAGGAAGAGTGAAGGTGTTTTTGTTATGAGTAAAGTTTGTAATGAAGCCTTCATATATATATGATTTTGTGAGGTGAGGTGGGGGTTTGCCTCGACCAGAAGGAAGTTTCTGTGTTCAAACCGGACAGTGTATTTGAGCTGGACAGAATAATTTCGTGAGTTGGCCAAATTTGCTGGTTTCAGAAGTAGAGGACAAAGTTTACGCGTGGGTATGACTTTTGGAAAATTCCCTGGTTAAGCCTAAAGTGATATCTGGAATTTGTCCATTATTTAATGAATTCTTAGTTGCTTTAAGCACCAAAGAAGATGCTTTTACACTTTGCTTGTTACATGGTACTGTGTCAAATAAGATACTTAAAAAATAAAGAAAATTCAACTTCACGGCGACGTAAATTTGTCATTGGATCAAGAATTTGGCAGTGCTCGGGGACTTGTTCGCTATGTCCTCCAATATTTTCGATGCTTACTTGAGAACTGTTAATATAGTTACAAACGTTTCTCGGCGTGTTGAATAGGTTATTTATATGTTTTTGTTCTTGACATAGTTAAAGGTGTAGATTGAGCATTCTAAGGCCCTGTTTGATACAAGGTTTTTTCCATGGAACTAACAATTGAAAAATACATTTTCCAAATTTTTTGTGTTTGATACACCAAATTTTTCATGGAATTAAATTCCCACCTTTTTCTAGGATAACCCACTAATGCACATTTTGTTTGGAAATGTTTTCCCACCTATTGAGTGATTTTTGGTTTTCCATTTTTTTTTTGGCAATGGGAACAAATTCTAGACTCAATGGTAAAAAAAATTATTCATTTAATCGACAATTTGCATGAAAAACGAAGTCAAACGAACACAAAAAAATTTCAAATTTGTTTTTTTTTTGGCAATCCAAACAAATTTTAATACAGATTGTAAAAAAATTATCTCAAAAAATAACAATTTGCTTGAAAAATAAAGCCAAACGGATTAGGTGAAAAATTATACCAATCAAATACAATTAATTGATAATTCCCAATAGAATAATTCAAGACAATTCAATTCCCTAGAATTCATTTCCTTTCCATCCAAATTCCACTCTTGTAATCAAACGGACCCTAAGAATTTCTATTTGTGCTTGGGGCGATCGAATATCATTGTTGGAACTTTGCTTTATGCGACGTACGTGATTAGGGTACTTTGTGTCTTCTCTCAATTGATTATTTATTTCTCTTGAAAATGTATTTTTAAAATGTTAAATTCACGTAACATGTTTATACGATCCTAGAACTAACTAACTACTCTAATGAATTTTGTCTTTCTACGGCCACATTTTTGTACGACAATTTCCTAAATAAGAGCCAAAATAAAACTATCTTTTTTTGAAGGTTTTAAAATTAGGATTATCAAAATTACCTTGTGGTTCTTATTTGATTAGGAGAAAAAAAAATGGCAAAGAGTCACAATTTGAACAACAAAGGAATTTGGCAGAATTATTCTTTGATCCACCGAATTGCATTAGGTCAAAAATTAAAGATATTTTCCCTAATGCCTCTCTCTTTTTCATTTTAAATCTGCTAAAATCCATAATTTCATTGATAAAATTTCTATTAAACATGCCTTTAAACTATTGCTCCTAATAGAAAATTCCAAAGAGTCCACCAATCCACTGCATTTCCATGACAGCTTTCAGGTGTGAATTCATGGGTTCCCATGAAGTTTTGACCAAGCATACGTTTGGCCATCAAGTAAGGGGCTAATTAAAGTTATTCTTTTTTTTTTTGATACCCAGATTTTCCAGCTTACGCCAAATTATATCCTGGACCACCAGCCACCGGCCCCTCAGTAACTGACGGAAGTAAACCGCGGGTTATGCCCAAGTTGACCAGGGTCTGTGCACCCTTTATACTCCTGACCCTAAAAGAGCCTCCTCCATGATTATCACATCACTAAACTACTCCAACCAATAAATGGTTATTAAATCACTCAACTGCTCCAACTAGGAATCGAACTCCCCACGCTGAGGTTGCAAGCCCCCAATGCCCATCCTTTACCAACTTGGATGTGCCCCGGGGGGCGCTAATTGAAGTTATTCTTGATTGATAGAAGTGTGGCCACTACTCTATTTTTCTCTTTGCAGCCTTGGTATTACTAAAATTTCTTGTGAGAAAATTATCAAAATTGTAAGAGTACGTTCTCTTTACTGTTTTCGGGACGTTTTCTGTTCTCGATTTTTCAAAACATTGAAAACGCGTTCTCTTTCCCATTTTCGAAAACGAGTTTTTGAAAACGGCTGAAAATTTTATGAAGAAAACAAAAAATAATTTTTTTTTTACATTTTGACTGTTTTCTTCATAAATCTGTCAAAATTCAAAAAACACGGATTGAAAAATATTTTTTCAAAACGACAAAAAGAACGAGTTTTCAACAATCTCAAAATGAACACCCAAAACACAAAACACAAAATGAATTCAAAACTCAAAACACAAAATTGAAATACGAAGAGAACGCCCCCTAATGTTTTGTCCTATTTAACACCTCCTGTGCTACACTATATATCTCATGATAGAGATATTTGTAATATTTTCAAGACTGATTATATCTCATTTCAATTAAATATCGAAATATAAATTAATATATTTGAATTTGAACCACTTCACTTACAAGTCTTAATAGTTAATAGTCATTATATGAGATTTTTTTGTTCTTGTACTAACATTGAATCTTTAATCTAGCATAACTTAACAAATTAAATTGTTAAATCAAACCATGAGAGGTTGTTAAAGACATGTACTAATAAGATTTAGCTTGTTCACTGACCCGAACAGAACATCGAGTCAATGCATTATCGTACCATTCAACCGAATTCTCACCAAGAAAGATGATAAACATTTTCGTTTCTTCTTTTGGGAAATGAAAATATGAAATAAAAGATGTTTTAGAATCCCTTTATTTTTTTTTCTTTTCTTAGTACTTTTGTGGTTTTCATTGTTATTTTAGATTTGACAATAAAAAAATTCATATATGATATTATTCTTAGTAGTATATAAATCATAAAAATGAATATATTATTCATTAAAATTATATATTAAAAAATCCATTTTATCACACGGAATCGTATCATATTTTTATTTTTCAAACATTGCAACAAGAAATCGATTGTAGTTAAGGGCAAACAAGCCTGACAAGACATGGAAAACCCTTGCTTTGGACAACCCCCGTTGCTTAGCTAACCTGCGAGTTGCGAAAACTTCCTTCCGTAAGAGAGTCTTTGACTCTTTTTTGTAGAAAATAATACTTATGAAATTAGCTAACAACCAATATTCCTCCATTTATTGAGCATTCAATTGATGGAAATTTGTTTTTTCTTTTTAATAAATTCACTAAAGCCGTCCTCAGGATCTTATTGACACGTGAGACGAGAGACATAAACCTAACTTTCCACAAACAAAAGTTCAATAAAATACAAGAATTATGATTAAAATAAATAACTTGTAAAAAATCTAGTGCTATCAATGTAATAAATTAGGCCATATGAGAAAAAATGCTGGAATATTGAAAATCATTAGAAAAGAGTATCCTTTCTGTTCCTTCTGCAAATAGAAATTATACCAAACAAGTCTTAATTCATCACCACCCAATTAAGAGGTAAAATCCTTCCATACGTAAAATTCAAAAAAGAAACAATTTCTGCAGTACAGTGTCTCTTTTTATTCAGAAAAAATAGCGAAGACTCAAATATTTAGTTTATGCAATTAAAGAATGAAGAAATTAACTTGGAAAATGATCAAATATATCCATGAGACAAGGTTCGATATTGCATATTCCTAGAACCTCGGAAGTCTGCATTCCTTGGGACGTCCCTGAGGAAACCTTTTACCATCAGCACAGTAATTGTAGATCATGTGATTCTGTTGGACCCAACGAATCCGGTTTCTGCCATTGGCGTCGAGTCCCAGAGTTTGCCATGCCTGATTGTTCAAAACTCCGTTGCAAGAATTTCCCCATGCGCTGACAACACAGCCGGTGGCATTGTAGTTCCTGTAAGAGGCAGTGAATGGAGCTTTTGTCCAGTCTGTCTTCACTCGTCCGCCTTGTGTTGCCCAGTCGTCAGCATTCCATAAACTTGCGTATACTCTCATGGCCTGATTCTTTAAGTATGGAACTCCATTTGCCTCATAGTTGTTAAAAACCCTAATTGGGATGTTGTCCACAAAGAAACTGAAAAATCAAATAAAATTGTTATGGATTGTATAAGCTATCACACACGTTCAATGTGATTCACCCTCAATATAAAACTTAAATCCACTCGTAGCTACAGTTTTTCATACTAAGCCCCTGTTTGGTTCCACCAAAAACTAAAAACGTTGTTTGAAATCTAATTCAAAGTCAACATTTAATTTTAATTACACATTTCGTGAAATTCACAACTTAAGCTTATGTTTGGCCACCATTCTTTCAAAAATTCATTTTTTTAAAAAAAATTCATTTTCAATCACACATTCTGTTAAGAGATAAATATCTCACATCGAATAAAAATAAAAACATAGACAAATTTATAAGGTTTGATCTACTCCTCTTATTAAGGTTGATATTTTAAGATGGACCACCAAGATTATTCATGGTATCAGAGCCTATTAAACTCTAATGAACTATTCGATCCGATTAAGACTCAAAAAATGAGCATACGAATTTCAAGATTGGTCTGCTCAAACAAGCCACCATCTTGCGGGGGAATGTTGAAGGATATAATCCTACATCGAATAAAGATGAAAATATAGACCAATTATAAAGGGTTTGGGCTACTCCTTTTTAACAAGGTTGACTTTTCAATAACATATTTCATCAACTTTTATTAAAATCTATTAAAAATCAGATTTATATCTAAACAGGGCTAAGGATCTCAAGTATCTAAGTTTGTAGTCCTATGGAAAACAACTTGCTAAATAATCCTTTATAAATTTAGGATTATTAATTATGATACGTTTAGAATGACTAATAGACCAAAAATACACGAGTATGGTCGAGGGAAAAAAGTGTACGACAATTATATGATCGAGAAAACTTTAAGAAAAAAGAACGGCTTACATTATTCGTAGTGGGTTCCAGAGAATGGTGTAGGTATGATAGGCTGATGTCGGGTCGAACCAAAGGCGAAATTGTTGTTCCCTCTGACCTTGCCCTTGGGCATAAATATTAGTGTGGACTGTATAGGGCTGACCAGAAGCATTTCCCAAGAACTCGAAATCTATCTCATCATGGTCTGGACCAGCTGGAGATGATAACTGCAAATGAAATAAACATTTAGCTGCAAAATTATATGATCGTCTGGTTTGAACTAGTTAAGTCATAAATTATTGATAATTTCATTTAAACTCATGGAAAATCATTTAAATGCTCTAATACGCTAATACTATGTTGAACTATCTTGCATTTATATATGCTTATAAACGAAAAAGTAATTATGAGACTTACATAAAATGTTGTGACAGTGCCAGCTGAATTATTAGGTATAAGCTTGAGCTGCATGTCAAACCTTCCATATAGAAACTCATTTTTGGACTGAAATCCTGAACCCGAACTATTATCAAGGGACAAAGCGAGAACTTGGCCGCCATCGAGTATTTGAGCGCGTGGACCGCCAAAATTGATATCAACATCTTGGAAGAAGTTATCGGCCATGGCGGCCAACAAAAAAGTCATGTACATTGAGAGCCTAAGAGCCCTAGCACAATTCAAGAACGACATTTTTAGGGTTTGTAGAGAAAGACGAAAATCTTGAGACAGAAGGAGTTGTATGTTTTATATTGTGATCAAGGCATTATATAGGTAACAAAATGCTGGACGTAGTTGACACGTTCCAAAGGAGTTTCCGAGGAAGGGAGATTATAAACAACTGTACACAGCTAACTTTGATGGATTCACGTTCGGTGGTAGCGAATAGGTAAGACATCAGAGGTTGACATATCCTCATTAATTAACGCGTTCCAGATTTTAATTTGATTATGGTTTAAATTATTCTTTGACTATTGTTTTCCTGTTTTCTTCGGATGAATGTACACTAATTGACGTGGCGAAAGCTTCTTACATGAAAATTCAAACTTGTTAATTCGCTCACGAATGTCAAAAAAAGAGAATAACGATAGAAACTTCTCAAAAAAATGTATTATATAAAATCAAATTCAACTGATTGTTATAACTCATATTTAAAGAAATAACTAAATTTTGAATAACGACTAAACTCTAGGTAACGATGAAAATTAAAATCCTTAATTTTCAGAATTAATCCACAAGCAGACCTACTTGATTTCGTTGGTGGGTCCAATCATTTCCAGAAAATAAAATTTTTCATTGTGTTCTAGGCACGATCGAACCTTACACCAGTTGCTTTGGTGCTCATTTGGCACGTCTTTATATCTTTATTTTATTTTCTTATGTCCCCTTTGCAAATTTGATGAAGCTTGAATAATATGTAAGATTTTTAGTTTTTTTTCCTTAATAAATATATTTTTTAATACTGTTCACCTAAGAATTATTTATGATCATGATCAATATTTAGTCAAACTGAACCTAATTTCCAATTCTCGCGATTTGATATTATATATCTCAATGTAAATCGATATTTTGCTTGCAAATTTATTTTCCATCTGTCGAAATTGTAATGGAAACAATTTACTCGATTTCATTATGTCACAACAAATTGTATGGATACATGGCAACTACATAAGATATTAAAATTTAGAAAAGCGAATAAATAAATATTTAAGTTTAAGAAGATTCTCTACTTAGGTCAAATCTACATTATTGAATTTGAGAAGAATTTTTTTTAAAGCAACTACATTAACATTGGTGAGCAATATATAGAATATAAGAATAATTATAAATATGTAACATATGTGCATGTGATTACGAGGGTACAATAGGAATATAAATATAGTTGTCTATATATGTATGTAAATAAAGAAAACTGATCGAGTGCTCTTGCGCCCGAGCTCAAGTTATGGAAGAAAGAACCGAGAAGAAGGTATCAGCAATAACTACAAAAAATATATGGGTTGCTATGAGACACTTTCATTGAACAAATAATGGTTTGTAATGTTTTCGGCTGGTCAAGTGGGACCTAATTTTTATTCCCTTTAGCGACCAATAATTAGTAGCTGATGGTCAATTTCATCAACCAAACAAGATGTTGTCATTAAAGAACTTGGCGGGAATAAACTCCGTTTTTTTTTTCCCACGTGTAATATATGTTTTAACTACCAATCTGAAAGTGGTTGGTGAAAGTATAAGCTTTAGTGACTAAAGGTTCGTCGCTGATGGTTGGTTTCAGCAACCAAACATGAAGCGGTCGTTTAAGCCCTTGACATGAATAAACCTCATTTTTTTCTTTCCTGTGATTGGGATTTTAGTGATCAATATGAAAGTGGTTGGTGAAAGTATTTACTTTAGTAACCATTGGCTGATCGTTAAATTAAACCCCATTTTCTTAATTTTCACGTGATTAGGGTTTAATGATCAATTTGAATGTTGTTAATGAAAGTATAAGCTTTAGTAACCAAATGTTCGTCGTTATTGGTTGGCTTCGGCAAACAAACATAAAGTGGTCGCTGAAGCCTCGGCAGAAGTTAACCACTTCTTGTTTTTTATTTATTAATTTTTTTTTTTTTTGCTTGTTATAAGGCTTTTAGTGACCACATAGTTACTGGTCGCAAAAGGCTTGGCAAGAATGATGATGTAAAGACCGGTTTATTGGTCACTAATGTCTGAATAATACTATTTATAGTTGGTGATTACAGTTTTCATCTTTATGTGGTAGCTTATTGTTTGAGGCATTAATTTTATTTAATTCTGTTGCCTCAAATAACAAGTTGTCTCATATGAATGACTATTGCAATCAATTAATCCCTCAAACAATAAGCTACCATATAAGGATGAATACTACTACAATCGCTGACTACAAATAGTGTTAAATATAGTAATATAATATGGAGAATTTTCCATTATAATGTTTCCTTTTAGTATAGGATTAGTTTCTTTAGTAGTTAATTATGTAATCTTTCATTTTATATTTATTTCCTTGTACAATTATTTGTAACCCTATAAATAGGGTTTTCTACATTGTAATATTTACAAGATCATAATAATACAATTCATATTTTTTCACAAATAGCATTACTCCTAATATCTTGTTTTAGCAAATAAACATGGATTTGTAACTAAAAACCTTGTTTGTGATTGGGGTTTGTAATAAGAACTAAAAAAATAAAAAGAAATTCCATTTGTACAGAAAATGGAAATACATAAACCATACGGAAAAGTCCCATGGGTAGGTTCCACGTAAATAAAATAGTGCCAAAAAAAACCCCCACCCCCACCCCTATTGTGTCTGTTTTGTACCAATTTTGTGTGTACAGCTTCTGTACACAGCATGCCTCAAAAACAAATCAATATGCCTCTAATTCTAACTTATTTTTTTCTCAAATTTTATGGGATTCATAATTTTATCAAATTTCCAAGTATATATTTCACTAAACCCATGTTTGGGCTCCATTAATTTTAAAATGTATTTTTCATTCTCTTCTTTTAAACCACACATATTCTCCAATAAAATAATATTACACGTAAATTAAAACATTTTCCTTTTTTAGAACCACGCATTTTTCAAAAAATTATTATTACAAAATACATTTTCTTTTTCCAAAAACTAATTATAATGAAGTCCAAAATCTATTAAAAAAAACTGATTTTTTTGTCATAAAAAAGGGGCTATATCACAATTTATAACTAACAACTCAACTAACATTTACAAATTATGATTATCAAAAAGTTACGTACACAATAACACAATTGACGTGGAGCGTAGTAACTTACTAAATGTAGGAATTCCAAAATTGTCGTCCTATTTTCCTTTAAACCGGGTCTATGTTTTAATTTTGCAATATTTAATGAAGTTAGTATTTATCAATGGACTCCACTTATACTTGTGGGGAAGGGTGATGATCACTCCGGGGTATGTGTTAGCACCCTTGACAGGCACTCCAGTACCCGCCAACACTATCCTAATCTCCGTCGAGATTACATACACAATAACACAATTGACATGGAGCGTAGTAACTTACTAAATGTAGGAATTCCAAAATTTTCGTCCTATTTTCCTTTAAACCGGGTCTATGTTTTAATTTTGCAATATTTAACAAAATTAGTATTTATCAATGGACTCCCCTATTTTTGCTCTGTTTGTGAAATCTGCCCAATGGCTAATGAACTTAATTGGCCTTTATTTGAGAATTATGTTTTCTTATTGGGCTGGGCATAGGGCATAGGATCTAAAGTGAGCTCCATATAAAACCATATCACAACAAAATGACATTATTAACATCAAGAAGAAAGTACAAGAAAATGGCATTTCTTGAAAACCCAACCCCGTCTTCTCTGTTTCATTAATTTTACCAAAAATAAATAAATACTAGAAAAATCTATGTTCCAATTATGCAGTCCACTTCAATTGCTCCATGGCATACTTGCTATTACTATCCTGTCCCTAGACATTTATTCTCCCCAAATCTCCACCTTCAAAACCAGAAGAATCTCTCTGTAAAACCCTCAAAAAAACTCTGCATAAACAATAGTTTCTTTACTTTTAGCGAAGATCAAGAAAAGAATAAGGAGCGTTATCCAAGAAAAGACCCAGATCAAGAAAACCTCAAATCTTGCCAAGATTTTTGCTCTTCCATTGAAAACCCAAAAACCAAATTCAGAGAGAGTGAAAGGGAACCAGAAAGTGAGGTAGATAATTTTGTGGACATTTCATCAAACATGTGGTGGACAGATTTCAAAGCTTTCTTTGGGCAAAGAATTAATTTGGGAGGCCTTGCTTCTTCTGTGGGAATTTTGTCAAAAGACAAGCACTTGGCAATCCCACATGTTTCTGTTCCTGATATACGGAACATTGATTGGAGTGAATTGAAGAAAAGAGGGTTTAAAGGTGTGGTCTTTGATAAGGATAATACTATTACTCTTCCTTACTCTTTGAGCTTGTGGGGGCCCCTTGGATCATCCATAGAGCAATGTAAATCTTTGTTTAGTGATGATATTGCAGTGTTCAGTAACTCTGCTGGTAATTTTGATGAATCCTATTTGTAATTTTTGGCTAATATTATTGCTTTTAAGGTAGTGTTGTTGTTTGATCAATTATCTGATGGTTGTTCATTATATTATGAACTTTTAGGACTATATGAGTATGACCCTGATGGTACAAAAGCTAAAGCTCTTGAGGATGCGATCGGGATAAAAGTGATTAGGCATAGTAAGTTTCATTTCATCAGCTTAAAAGATGTCATTTAACTGTATTATTTCTCAAATTTCTTGTATTGTGGGTATGGATTTGATTTTGTGAACTCTGTTAAATATATCGATCAAGATGTCGGGATAATTTGTATATTTAGACCCTGGAATACTACTAATTTATGTTGTTTGTGTTTGTTTCGATTATTTATCCAATCTAGGGGATAAGAAGCCAGCTGGAACTGCTGAAGAAATTGAAAAGCACTTTGGTTCTGAGTCTTCTAGACTTATCATGGTAATGAATTTCATATAGAAGATTAATTATATGCTCCTGTTCCTTTTCCTTTTTGCCTGTTTTCGTTTAGTAATTTAATTGCACAATAAACTGGTTATGTAAATGGTAGGTGGGTGATCGACCCTTCACGGATATAGTTTATGGAAACAGAAATGGTTTTTTCACGATATTGACTGAACCACTTTGTCTTGAGGGGGAGCCTTTAATCGTAAAACAGGTTGGTTTTTCTGAACTTTTTTTGTTGGTACTGTCTAAGCAAACCTTTTCTTCCTTTAGTAGAGTAACATTAAACATAAAAAGAAATGTTAACTGTGAGTTGAAGATTGCTGAGACACCATGTTGATGTCTTCTTGTTACAATCATTTAATCGCCCTCTCAAGATGATCGCAAAGTAATTAGGAACTCATTTTTTCGTTGCATAACTAGTCTTGGAATCTCAATATTTATATGTTGTGTGAAAATTGAAGTTGTTTGAGTGTCCACGGCCAGACATAAGCTGGGGCTAGAGCTTCTGTATGTTGCTTGAAGCTTTTATATATAGCCCCTCGTTGATCCACCTTACCAAAATTAATAGGTCTATTACTAGTGATTCGGAATCAATTTGATCGTAGAATTATCTTAGTCGGCTTTGAAAGATTCTGAAGGCCCGTCTTGGCTTACTTAACAGTCGACCAGAAAAGGAGTCTTGCGTAATCTCATTGAGGATCTTATGGTAGATGTTTCTAGTTTTCTGATTGCTAAATGTGCGGTTAATAGGTCTGATTAGATTATGTTTATATATGTTGCTAGAATTATCATATATCCCAATATGTATATATATGAATGAAATGGATGGGGGACACTAATTGCAACAAAATTGAAATGGAAGATCAAAGAAGGATGGTTGCCTAGCTAAAAATTAATAAAATAACTGTAAGGTCCTAGAAAAAGTTAATTAAACTAAATAGAAAAGTGATCTGCAAACAGTTATTAAGAGTGTGTTTGATAGAGATTATTGGGAAAGAATGAATTTTGAAATAGTGATAAGATGGGAAATGTGTGGTTGAAAAAGAAGGAAAAGTTATTGATGTGATGAAAAATATTATTTTATTGAAGAATGTGTGGTTAAAAATGAGTAGAAGAATGAGAATGAGAATGAAAATGTGGGTCAAACAGGGCCTAATTATTGTTTACTGGTCTTATGCTCTAAAGATATGATCTGAACTTAAATATAGTTATAATGAGAAACAGATTGAAGATAAAATGAGGGACGCTGACTTAGGTAGTTGGAGCATGTCTTACATAGGCCTAATGAAACTTGTATTCACAAGAACCGAGACAGATTGTGTCCCAACTCCTAATAGAACAATTTAAAAGAATTTGAGACCAACAGGTGAGCATGGTTTACGTGGTTACAAAGAATTCGATTTAGGGGATCTTTTGATAGATCGAACGAAGTGATAGAAAATGATTCATGTAGCCAACTTCAAATCAACTATGAATGTGTGTCAGTATTTTGTTGTAGAAACAGATTGAAATTTTGTTCATCCTGGGAACTATTGCATTTGCTTGTGCATGTGGAGAAATGAATCAAGTCATTGAAGTAGTGCTTTAAGTTCTCCTTTTTACAGAATCCGTGTTGATTTGAGGAAGCAAAATCTTTTCAGGTGAGGTTTCTTGAACTGGCCCTTGTGAACCGATGGACTGGAAAAGGTTTGAGGGCAATCGATCACAGGCTTCTTCCAGATCCCCGGCAATGTGTAAAAGATATGCCACTCTGACAAATGTCATTATGTATAAGAAAAAAACAATTTTTCGTAGTTAGGTATCTATTGTTCTTTTGCATGTAGCCTTTTTGCAACATTTTTTCATTCATGATACAGTTGAAAACAGTGCAAAACTTGCTTGAAATGGTGCATCAGAACTGCGTCTTTTTGTAGTTTGTTCCGAATTTCCACAATTTGTGTTCATTTGCGTATTAGTGTTGTGTTGGAAAATTTACAACAATGGAAAGAAATGAAGAAGATGAAAAAAGGTCAAAGAATAATTTGATATTGAAGAAGACTTGAACGTGTATAAACGTTGTCCACAAACGATATTTGCCTCATTTTCTAGTTGCTTTAAGGATTTTTGGCAAATAGTTGAAGGATTAAACAAGCCTTAGATGATGAACACCAAAGCAAAAGAGAATAATGAATTTTTTTCATTAACTTGGATGTTGAGAGAATGAATTTTTTTTTTTTTTTTTTTTTTTTTTTTTTATGTATTTAGGGATGAATACTATCGTGTACTTATAGCCTCCAATCATTCCTATATGAATTGGTATGAACTTTACACGAAAAGATGCAAGAAATCAGCCAAATGACACCAGTTTTGAAATTGAAAAATTTGTCGACAGGCAGAAATTTCAACCATGCGACCGCATTGTTTTAGACTAGGCCCTCAAAAAAGTTCTGCATGGTTAGATGCAATTGCAAGCCTTGATGGCTTATGCGGCCGCATAGGCCAAATTTATTTTTTTTCCTTGATTTTTCCCGCTTTCATCCAATTTCAATTTTGAGCAAGATTCCAACATATGTTATATCTCATGCTTTGTTGAAAATCGTCTAAAATTCTCTTCATTTAGTGCTTGATAAATATAGAATAATGTCCTTTTATCCTTTTGATTCTTCTTCAATGCTGAGAGTGAATAAGCAGTGTATCATCTCTGGTTATGTAACTCTATTTTCTACGATTCCACACACGTCTTCTCAACGATATATAATACCTTCATTTGTGGACTCTATTGACTGTAAGTTTTGTGCTGAATTTTGGAAGTTGTGGTTGCAACATACCACTACGTTACAAGGGAGTTTTTTTTCCCAAGAACAAAGTAGTTTTTCTTTTGGGTCCCGTTTATTTTTCATTAATCATCCATAAAAATTAAAAATATGACAATTATCAATCACATTCAGCCAACATTTTTTGCTTTCCATCTTTTGTGTGAGGCCCATAATGGTTATGTTTTTTATTCTCATTCTACAAATAATGAAAATCAAACAGGCCCCTAATTTTCTCCCTTACCGTTGCTTCATACTAAATGGATATCTAACTTGTATTTGATGTGTATGCATGCCTAATTGCCTAGTATATGTCATACCTAATTGTTTCGCATGTTTGGTAAGGTAGGCTAGAAATTATTGACAATATTAAAATAAAAAATTATAAATTTATACTACCTTGTCATGTACTATCACTACTATGTATCAACCATGTCCCCGATTTTCAGTCTTGAAAAGGAATAACTTAGATAAGTTTTTAGTGAATTTTTGTTTCCAAAGGTGCATTAGTGACAAAACAATGGCACTTATTATCAATAAATCATAATTCAGTGAGTTTTAAGGTCTACATCGTTATTTATCCATCAGCAGAAACCTAATTCGCCTTAGCATCTGGTTTTACTAGCTCACAATGTTATTATATTGTTCAATCTTATTTAATACTGCGTATTGAACATATTTAGACCGATTCCCTTTATGTTAAATGAATGGACAACTCAATACAATGAAAATGGGGTCAGATAACTTAATATTTTTAGGATTATTTCAACGGTACTGAAAAGGGGGTACCGAAACGTGTACCGCCCCTCACATGAGGCGTGAGGCCCGCTTGCATTAAATAATGCCGAGCTGTGGCCTCCACCTCCCATGTGAGGAGGGTACGTTCTTCGATACCCCTTTTTCGATGCCAGTAGAATAACCCATATTTTTATGTACCAATCAACAAAATATAGAACAGCTTGGCTCTACTGTGTAACAACTGCTAGCTGTCTCTCTGACGAAACAATAAGAAGAGAGAAATTTAAAATAAAAAAACAATAGTCAAAAGAGAGATTTTGCAGACGATGAAAAGCCCAGAATCCAAAGGACATGCATAGTAGAATTGCTGGTGCCTCATTTACTATCAGAATTTATTGTCACACTCTATTATTTATATGATTCTTCCTACTTTTCTGCCATTCTCATTAGTGAAATTAAATTCTATTAACCTAAACATCATTTCTTTCGAACCACCGACTGCAGGAGCCTAAAATTCAAAAGCAACGTTAGCACTACTGTCGCATTTTTTCAATTTCATGGGATCACTACTACTTAGACTCGTGATAAGCACCTATGATACTTAGGGATGGACAAATTAGCCGCCTAATCGTCCCAAACTGTAAAATTAAACCGACTTGGATTAGTTGGAGGGATGTTGGTTCAGTTTTCAATTGGCTTGGACCCATCCGTTAACCTCGGTTTGAGGAGTCGGATTTAGAAAAAATTAAATTTCAAGGAAAAATATCCTTGAACCCTGACAAACTCAACCGTCATGAACTAACTTGGGTCGGTTTGGATTGGTTTATTTTTCTTGTCGGTTCAGTTTCGGGTTAAGAATCCGTCCATCCTAAACTATTAGTTCAAAGAGGCGGATTTAGGGCAGGGCTACAACCCGACACTCCAGCCCAAATAATAATAAAAAAATTAATTTTTTTTTTCATATTAGCCCATGCTAAAAAAAAAAAATCTTGTATTAACTCGTGCTAATTTTTTTCCTGGATCCACCCATGGTTAGTTCACTTGTTGGGTTGGATCTGAACTCGACTCGCACCTATCCCTATTGATCCTACATAACATTATTCAAAATTCATGGTTAGATTAAGTCGGTTCGATTTGTCGGGTTCAATGTGACTTTCCTTTGAAAATCAATTTTTTTTTAAAATCAGACCCCTCAAATCTAGCCAATATCCCTCCAAATTGACATGACGGTTTGGGTCAGTCAGATGTGTAATTTGCCATCTTAAATAGGGTTTGTTTGTACCACATGGTGCACAGCACCCTCACCGTGCGGTAACTGTAACGTAGTCCTCTTAATTATATGGAAATTTCGAATGTGCTGGCATTTAAGTCCGTGCACATTTCAAAACCCCATACTCTAAAAAATGTTATAGAAACATCAAAGTTTTTTTTTTTTTTTTTTTTTTTTTAAATAAAATTCAGTAACCTTGCGAAAACTTTCATGAAATTTTTATCCAAAATATTTAAAAACTTATATTAAGATTTGCATTTTTATGGACTTTTGTGAGCTTTAATAAGAATTTTCAACTACAAATTTACAAAATTTCATGCCTTAGTTCTTATGAATCAATTAAATTAACAAGTGATTAGAGTTTGAACTAATATTAAATATCTTTTCTAAAACTAAATATTTAATTTCTAAAAAAAAATTATAGTTTTTCGTTCAATGTTTCTTCTGTCCTAATATTTTCAAAAATAATGTTTTCATTTGTCATATCCATTTTTGGAGGGGTAGCAAGAGTTGTGGATGCTGATTTAATTTTCTTTATTTCTCTCTTTTTATTTTACTTATCATTAATATTAATTTTTATTTTACCCATTTGATGTTGACTGCATGCAACATGTTAACATTCAAGTTATTAAAAACATATAATAAATAATTTATAGTAAAAAGTTAAAAACCAATTTGTTACAAAATCTCTATAGTTTGAGAAACTACTTTGCAATATGGATAATTCCTTGAGTATAGCGAATGGTTGATAAGGTTTTTACAAGTGCTGCAGTTTTTTTTTGTTTTTTTCTCCATCTTTCAATAAAACTGTGTCGTGTGTTATCTGTCAAAAAAATCTAGGAAAACTTTATGTACTTATAGCATTGTCTTTGCAATATTCTCAACTTGAATACAACTCCTCAAATACAACTTTCAATACTAGCAAATACATATAAAAATAAAATGGAATTTGTCTTTTAGTAAATATTTGACTATTTAATAATAAAACAGAGAGAATATATGAATCTATATATCGTCGCACCAAAATATATAGTCCTTGTTTGAGTTCCATTTTTGTCTAAAAAAAATATTTTTTTGAATAATGCATTGATGAGAAATGTGTAGTTAAAAAATAAGGAAAATTTTTAGATTTGTATGTAATATTATTTTATTGAAAAATGTGTAAGTGAAATGTGGTCAAAACACTATTCAAGAATTCGTTCCCCCCCCCCACCCCCCACCCCCCACCAAAATGGGGCTCAAACAAGAGCGTAGATTTGTTAACACATTGTCAAAAGACAGTTGGTAATGACATTGCACCTCATCAATACTACAAGTACAAATGGTGCAAATTTTAACCGGTTCAAGACAATGCAAAAAAAAAAAAACATGAATTGTGAGTTCTTGCTCCTTATAATAACTTTTTTCTATTCCAACTCTCTCGACTCTACCTCATGTTTGTAAACAATCAAGTCATGTTTTATCTATACATTTCGAGAGATCCACATGTAGAATTTACTTATCCATCAGCATTTATAAATACTTTCCAAACATGCTTGACGTGGAAGCTCTATATTTAGATTGTGGCATGGACAAAGGCCACTCAAAGAAAGTTGGTTTAAATTTTCTACGCAAGCTCAATTCCACCCATGCCTGTAAAATTGTACATTTATTCAAAATTTAAAGAGCAAAGACAAACATGGAGAGATGTTCCTTGTGAGACCATATATATTTTACATTGTGAGATATAAAGGAGATTTAAATGCACCTGCAACAATTTGAACTAACCACGCACTTCTTCACCTGTTTATATTTACTTCAGTCTCTGATAAACTCTCTATATACATAGCTCCATCCCTTTGGATAATTCTCATAACTCAACACACTTTCTTTTCTCTCATTTTTGCTCGTTTCTTTTGAAATTAAGCAGACGAAAATGGAGGGGAAGAGAAATAAGCATGCTTCGGTGCTCTTGTGGGCTACTATGGCTGCATTACTTGCTCAAAATTTGGTCATTCCCGTCGTGTCTTCAGCCACCTTTGAGGATCAAAAAACCTATTACTCTCCGGACCCAAGGACCGGAACTCCACCCACAGGTCCTTAATTGTCTCTCTCTCTTTTTTTTTTTGGAATCAGTAGGCGCACATGGACGTCCCAACTAAGTTGGCACAGCTAATATCTTCATTTGTGACGCAGGTTCTCACGCGCCTCCATCACATGGTTCTGGTGGTGGCCATAGAACCCCAACACCTTCTCATGGAGGTGGAAGCTATGGCGGCACCCCACCAGCTGGCAACTGCGGGAACCCTCCAAGTGGAGGGCATCACCATACTACTCCTTCTCCTCCCACTGGAGGTGGTGGTGGATACTATAACCCCCCTCCAACCTCTACCCCAACTACACCCACTACTCCAACACCAACCATTGTGAGTCCTCCAACCACTCCAATCGACCCAGGAACTCCCATTCCTCCAATCTACCCCGGAACTCCCATTCCTCCAATCTACCCCGGAACTCCCATTCCTCCATTCTACCCTGGAACTCCGTCGATACCATCACCTCCATTTGCATTTGATCCAAACTCGCCGCCTTTTACTTGCAAGTAAGTAATACTATTCATCTTCATTTTTCAAATCACACTAGGTGGCATGTTTTATTAATAATTAAAATAAACGTAGTACAGACTTTGGAGGTGACTCGACCTCACATACGTGAAAATTAACACTAACTTAACTTGTTTTGTTCGTATAAACTGCAGTTACTGGAGGACTCACCCTGGACTGATCTGGGGACTGTTCGGCTGGTGGGGAACGGTCGCTGGAGCATTCGGTGTGGCTAGCCTACCTGGGCTCGGATCCAGCACAAACCTGCTACAAGCTCTTTCGAACACCCGATCAGACGGGCTCGGAGCACTCTACAGGGAAGGCACAGCTGCTTTACTAAACTCCATGGTTCACAGGGGCTTCCCTTACACAACAAGTCAAGTTAGGGATAGTTTTGCAGCTTCGCTTAGTTCAAACAAGGCTGCAGCAGCTCAAGCAAAGCTATTCAAGCAAGCTAATGAGGGAAGAAGCAAGCCCACAGCTTGAATTACCAGTAAATTTTATTCTGAAATCTGAGTGACAGTGTGTTTTTTTCATAATTAGATTCATGTTCATGTTGTATTTCCTTAATTTGAGTCAGGTATTTTGGATGGAATTTTATGTTTATTCTTAGCTTTTTAATGTTAATGTCACATACTTTATTTGAGCAGCCCTACTACTCAAATAGGACTGACGACAGATTTAACAACCTCAGCCCTTGATTTGAATTTCAAAAAATTCAAATCAAGGGCTGAGGTGCATCCACCTCAGTTCCCTTTTTAATCTCTGTCCCCAACCCTGTATAAATAGCATAAATCTTATTTGAGATGGATACAAACTCTGTGGTTTGTTTTATTCATATAATTCGCATATATGCTATAATTAATTCACTCTCCCATGTTTGGTTTTTCATAAACTGTCCCGGCCATCGACTAAAAAAAATAAAGGGTCAAGGGTTAACGGGTCTCCCTGGGTTGAATCGAGATCGAATGGACTTTTTTGATGATATTTTACTTTGAGTATAGGATAATTTTTTAGAGATAGAAATAATAGGGATTAGATAATTGAAGGAGGAAAATATATTTTATTAGAAATAGATTTTACAAAGTGGTTGACAATTAATACAAAGAGAAGAGACTTTTCTTAATGGAGTAGTAGACTTTTCTCACTCTCTCTACACTCTCCAAAATGAATCCACCTATGACATTTATAGACCTCAAAAGTCGGTGGCCATTCTCTAGAAATTTCATATTTTTTATTATTTTATTTTTCTTGCTAATTCTAGTATCTCTAGACTTTTCTAGTAGTTTGATATTTTAATTTTGATTGCTTGCTTATCAAGAGACTCTAGTAAATTCTAGAGATGACCATGAAATAAACATCACTATTTTATCACTCCTCCTTGATGCTTATTTCGGTAACTCCAATCATATCTCATAGTAACTCGAACTTTGTTCTTGGTAGTGCCTTCGTGAATATGTCTGTCAATTGTTCTTCAGTCTTGCAATGTTTGAGTTCTATTTCTTTGTTTGTCTCAGCTTCTCCGATGAAGTGATATTTGATGCCAATGTGTTTAGTTCTGATGTGGAATATAGGATTCTTGGCTATTGCTATTGCTAACTTACTGTCGCAGTAAATCTCTATAGCTTCATTTTGTGGTTCTTCCATATCTTCAAGTACGCGTTTTAGCCATATAAATTAACTCGTTGTCATTGCTGTTGCAATATATTCTGCTTCAGCTGATGATTGTGCAACCCTTGCCTGTTTCTTTGATGTCTAAGAGAACATTCCAGAACCTAGTGTCAATGCGTAGCCTGATGTACTTTTTATATCATCTACTGATCATGTCCAATCACTATCAGTATATCCAAACAGTCTTGAGTCACGCGTAGACTGATACCATATTCCATAGTTTTTTGTTCCTTAGAGGTATCTTAGTATCCGCTTTGCTGTTTCATAGTAAAATTTAGTTGGACTCTGCATGAATCTAGAAAGTAGGCTGGTTGCATACATTATATCTGGCCTTGTAGCTGTGAGATAGAGTAAACTTTCAATTAAACTTTGAAATTGTGAGTTGTCCGACTTTGGAGTACCGTCATCTTTTTTGAGTGATTTGTTGCTATCCAAAGGTGTTGATACTGTCTTGCACCCTCCCATTTTGAATTTCTTTAATAGACTAGTGGTATACTTCTTCTGAGCAATGAAGATTCCATCTTTAGATTGAGTTATCTCGAATCCAAGGAAATAATGCATTAAACACAGATCTGTCATCTCGAATGTTTTAATCATATCTTCCTTAAATTTCTCAATAATTCTTTCATCGTTCCCTATATAAATGAGATCATCAACATATAAAGAGATTATAAGTGTACTGTTAGTACCTTGATTTTTTATGTATAGAGTTAGTTCACTTTGGCTCCTCCTAAATCCTTGCTCAGTGAAGTAGTTGTCTATTGTGCTGTACCACGCTCGTGGAGCTTGTTTTAATCCTTGTAGTGCATTTTTTAGATTGAGAACTTTATCTTCTTTACCTTGAATTACGTACCCCTGAGGTTGCTCTACATAAATTTTCTCTTCAAGATAGCCATTGAGAAATGCTGATTTCACGTCTAGTTGATAAATCTTCCACTTCTTCTGTGCTGCTAGTGCAATCAGCGCCCTTATAGTATCAAGTCGAGCAATTGGAGCAAATGTCTCATTGTAGTCGATGTCAAACTGCTGTGAGTATCCCTTGGCGACTAGTCTTGCTTTATGTTTTTAGATTGAGCTATCAGCATTAAGCTTTGTCTTGTAGACTCACTTAACTCTTATGGCTTCTTTGTCTTGAGGAAGATCTACAAGTTCTCAAGTATTATTTTTCTCGATCATCTTTATTTCTTCGTCCATAGCTTTTCTCCATTCTGGTTGTTTTGAAGCTGCTTCATAGCTTTCAGGTTCTATGATCATCAAGTTGAAGGTTTGGAATATTTCTGATAATCTTCGTGTTTTTCTTAGTGACGATTCTTGTGAGTCGACTGGTTCTTCTATCGTTTCTTGTCGTGGGGACTCTGGCAGATTGTACTCCTTAACGACACCCTCCTGTTCTTGTGGTTGTATTAGGATGCTGATAGCTTTTCTTTCGACTTGACCAGTCTCCCAGTTGTAGGTGGCATCTTCATCAAATTTAACGTCCCTGCTTATAATTAGCTTCTTTGTTCTCAGGTTATAGACTCGATATCCTTTTGATTGAGTACTATAATCTAAGAAAATTCATTTCTCCGTCTTTTCATCTAGTTTACCTCTTTTCTCTTGTGGAATGTGTGTGTAGCAGATGCGGCCAAAAATTCTGAGATGTTTTGCTGATGGTTTTCGTCCGCTCCATGCTTCCACTGGTGTTTTGTCTTGCACGACTTTAGTCGGACATCGATTTAGTAGGTAGACTGCAGTGCTTACCGCTTCTGCCCAGAAGGTTTTTGGAAGACCTATCTCCATTAGCATAGCTCTAGCAGTCTCCATTACTATTCTATTCTTTCTTTCTGACACCATTTTGTTCAGGTGCGTATCCAATGGTGAGTTGATGCTCCATTCCTTCTTCTTTACAGAACTTGTTGAATTTATTTGATGTATATTCTTTGCCTCTGTCGCTTCGGATAGTTTTGATATTGCAACCACTTTGCTATTCGACATAGCTTTTGAACCTTTTAAAAATCTCAAATACTTGGGATTTCTCACGCAAAAAATATACTCATGTCATTCTAGTGTAGTCATCTATAAAGAGAATGAAGTACTTGTTTTGCTCATGTGATGGAGTACGCATTGGACCATATATATCTGTATGTATCAACTCTAATTATTTTTTGGCTCTTCAAGATTTTCCAAACGAAAATGGTTGACGGTGTTGTTTCCCAAGCAAACATCATTCGCAAACTGCATCAATCTTTTTTATGGTTGGTAAGTCTCTCATAATTTTTTTTTTGCTGCAAGATCTTTAACCCGTGGAAGTGGAAATGTCCAAATCTTTTGTGCCACAGCCATGACTCGTCCACTTGCACCATCATTGTCGCATTGTTTGCATATCTCCATTGGATTGGAAAGCATCTATTCTCCCGTTTTTTGACTTTTGCAATTACAAGAGATTTATCTTTCTTATCATAGATCGTGCAAAAATTTCCTTCAAAATTTAAAGTATATCCTTTCTCCATCATCTGGCCTACACTTAATAGATTTTGATCTATTATAGGAACTAAGAGAACTTCTTTGATGTATCTCTTGCCATTTTTTGTATCAACGGTAATAGTGCCTTTGCCTGTTGCCTTTATGTAATTTCCATTGTCAATTTTTATTTTTGTGTTTATTTTTATCAAGACTATAGAAAATACTTTCATTTTTTGTCATGTGATTACTACAACGACAGTCTAAATACCATGTATCTAATTTCTTTTCAAATACATCCTTGTTGGAGGCATAAAATAGACTTCCTTTTATTTATTTTTTCTTCAGAGAAATTAGCTTGATAATTTCCTTTAAAACGACAAAATTTTTCTTCGTGACCAAATTTTTTACAGATACGATAGTGTGGTTTTCCTTTAAACCAACAATCCTTCTCCAAATGACTTTTCTTTTACAAATGCCACATGAAGGATACTTGCCGCTTTTATCAATTTCTTTTCCTTGAATTTCTTTGTTTTTAGAATTATCTTTAAATTTTCGCCCATTTTCTTTGGATTTCTGAAACCGCATATTTACTTTAGATTAAAGGCATTTTCTGTGTTAGTTTCATAACGTCTTTCTAATCTTTTTTCATGCGCTTCTAATGAACCCATTAATTTTGCGACTGCTAATTTATCTATATTTTTGGACTCCTCAATAGCTGCGATAATTGGATCATATTTTTCTGAACAAGTAATTAAAATTTTTCCAACAACTTTCTTTTGAGGAATATCATCTCCAAAAGATCTCAATTGATTTACTATTTCATCTATTCTTGAATAATAATCTTTCGCGGTTTCAAAATCTTTCATTTTTAAATTTTCAAAATTCCTCCTTAAAGTTTGAAGACGGCAAGCACGTATATTGTCACTACCATGAAACTCCTCCTTCAACTTATCCCAAGCTTCTCTTGCCATTTTGGCTCCCATGATTCTTGGAAAATAAGTGTCTGTCAAGCTCATTTGTAGAGCTAGTAGTGCTAGAGAATCTTTTTGTTGATTCTCTTTAAATTCCATTTTTTGTGAGTTAGTTAGAGCGGAATGTCATCTGGGTTAGTGTACCCATCAGTGACGACATCCCATAAATTTTGCGCACAAAAGTAGGTTTTCATTTTGATAGACCAAAAGTCATAGTTATCTCCATTGAATGTTGGAATAGGAATGGACAAACGAAAAACGTCTGCCATAATGTATGCTTACGCCCAATATTAATCGAACGTGGTTTTGATACCACTGATGATATTTTACTTTGAGTATAGGATAATTTTTTAGAGATAGAAATAATAGGGACTAGATAATTGATGGAGGAAAATATATTTTATTAGAAATAGATTTTACAAAGTGGTTGACAATTAGTACAAAGACAAGAGGCTTTTCTTAATGGAGTAGTAGACTTTTCTCACTCTCTCTACACTCTCCAAAATGAATCCACCTATGACATTTATAGACCTCAAAAGTCGGTGGCCATTCTCTAGAAATTTCATATTTTTTATTATTTTATTTTTCTTGCTAATTCTAGTATCTCTAGACTTTTCTAGTATTTTGATATTTTAATTTTGATTGCTTGCTTATCAAGAAACTCTAGTAAATTCTAGAGATGGCCATGAAATAAGCATCACTATTTTATCACTCCTCCTTGATGCTTATTTCGGTAACTCCAATCATATCTCATAGTAACTCGAACTTTGTTCGCGATAGTGTTTTCGTGAATATGTCTGTCAATTGTTCTTCAGTCTTGCAATGTTTGAGTTCTATTTCTTTGTTTGTCTCAACTTCTCTGATGAAGTAATATTTGATGCCAATGTGTTTAGTTCTGCTGTGGAATACAGGATTCTTGGCCATTGTTATTGCTGACTTACTATCGCAGTAAATCTCTGTAGCTTCATTTTGTGGTTCTCCCATATCTTCAAGTACACGTTTTAGCCATATAGCTTGATTTATTGCCATTGTTGTTGCAATATGATCTGCTTCAGCTGATGATTGTGCAGCCCTTGCCTGTTTCTTTGATGTCCAAGAGAATATTCCAGAACCTAGTGTAAATGCGTAGCTTGATGTGCTTTTCATATCATCTGCGGATCCTGCCCAATTACTATCAGTATATCCAAACAGTCTTGAGTCAGGCGTAGACTGATACCATATTCCATAATTTTCGTGGAAAAAGTAATACTTGCTGAAAGTATTAGCATCTCTATGTTTTTTTTAATTTGGTTTTTTTTTGTTCAATTTAATGTAATAGATTCAACTGAAGAACAATTATTTGTTCTATCAAACACTTGTTGCATATAGAAGATACGTATGTGCACGCGAAAACACATACATCGTCAAAATATTCTCCTTTTGATCCTTCTTGTAACATGTAATGACATGATACCTTTTTTTTTTTCTTTCTTTCTAAACAACGAAAATGAATTTCCAATTTATACAATGAAGAGATCTATCAAAAATATTTGTAATTTTCTAGTAAAAATGAATTTTCGAATGAAAAAGGGTTATTGTCTAAAAATAATATTAATTTTAAAATTCAAAGAGTAATTGTAAATTAATGAAAATAGTAAACCATCCTCCCTTGAAGATCTTTTTTTTTTTTTTTTTTTAATGATCTACAAAACCTGTTAAAAACTAGTGCAAAATAAATAAAAAGTCTCTGGTAAAAATTAAAATCTAGATTTTAATCTAAGTTAATGTCAACAATTAATTTTAACAATATATTTCATGGAACCAACAATTTTTGAGTTTCAAATTTCATTAACTTTTATTAAAATCTACTAAAAATCTTGTTTTAAATAGCAAATAATAGAATGATCAAAAGGTTCAATTAGGATCTAACTAGGGTCAAACTAGTTGTCACACATTCTAAAATATAATATTAACAATATATTCTTAGTTTTTACATCACTAATTCAAATTAAGAGGGCGTATGGTGGGGATTAAAATAATATTTTTAGTAGATTGTGATAAAAAATTTTGAAATGTGTGGTTAAAAAAGTTGGGAGACTAATGAAAGATATGATTAATATTGATTGTTTGACTTTGATTTAGATTAAAATCAAATTTTAATCGAGAGAAAAACATGCTCTAAAATGTATGTTCATTATTAGAATTTATTATTGCACTCAAAACTAACAACCAATGTGTCCATATGATTTGCCTTGTTCAAACTGAACATTGTTTCAACCTATAAAACAAACGCAGTTTAGCGTGATGAATTTGAAAGAAAGGTAGCCGTTATTCTTTGGAATTTTTTTAAAGGATGGGAAAAACTGGAAAACCCGCGACTGGGTTCATCCAGTTCAAAGTGAAGATTTTTTTGCCAGTTTTTCTATATATAGAGTATATAATATAACTGGTCCAGTTTTTGAGCTGCCATTGTTCAGCTTATCTACAATTTCAAAAGCCACCAATAACTTTTCGATCAACAAGAAGCTTGGATGAGGTGGATATGGATCTGTTTATAAGTTTAAAATGTTAACATAGAGCGAATATAGAACTTCAGCAGTGTGAAGTCCTGAATCTTTACTTCCTTTACAAATGCTCAAGTTGTGAACTTTGGGATTGCTGGATGACAGACAAGGAAATGGCGGAAAGTCACGCCGCTCACTAATCCAATACTACCCACGTTCAGGCTTTCAAAGCATTGCCGTGAAAAAGTTTGCCAAAAATTTCCATGCAAGGACTTGATGAATTCAAGAATGAAGTTATCTGCATTGCCAAACTTTAGCATCGAAATCTTGTGAAGCTTCTAGGATGCTGCATTGAAGAAGAGGAAAAGATGTTGATTTACTAAATGTGGAGTATCAATTTAACATTGTTAAGGAATCCTAGGACGTTTATTAACAAGCATCATAGTTTGGCAGATCAAACAAAAAGTACGTTACTTGATTGGCCTTAGCGCCTCCAAGTTGTTAATTGATCCGGGACTTATGCGTATTTATCAAAATTCTCAATTGAGATATGTTCATAGAGACCTCAAGGCTGGTTATATATTGCTAGACACTTGCATGAATCTCAAGATATCAGACTTTGGAAGTTTTCGAGGGAATGAAACTGAAAATGAGACAAATAGATTAGTTGGAACATAGTAAGATTATGAGCAATACAACAAAGTGAATGCATTTTTTATTGCTTGTAACATTAATATTTCATGCTAAGCAATCCATGCAACGGCTACTTGTCACTAGAATATTGTTAAGGGATAAAATCTCACATCGAATAAAGCTGAAAACATAGACCAACTTATAAGGCTTTAAGCTACTCCTCTTAACAAGGTTGACCTTTTAAGATTGACCCCAAATTCTAATAAATATACAGTGCATTTAGAGCCCATTAAGCTCCAACGAGCAATTCGATCCGATTAAGACTCAAAAAAATGAGCATACGAATTTTAAGATTGGTCTGCTCAAACGAGCCACCATCTTGCGGGGGGCATGTTAAGGGATAAAATTCCACATCGAATAAAAATGAAAATATAGACCAACTTATAAGGTTTTGAGCTACTCCTCTTAACAAGGTTGACCTTTTAAAATGAACCCCAAATTCTAATAAATATACAGTGCATGGTCAATTCTCTATAAAAATTAGATGACGTAATAATGCTAGAAATTGCGAGTGGCAAGAGAATTAGAGGATTTTTTAGCGAAGATCAACACCTCAACCTTTTTGGACATGTAATTTTTGTGTCTTAGATACATTTACATATCTGTAGAGTTTATCTGAAAATATTTTTTTCTGCAAAGGTTCATTACTATAATTGACCTTATGCAGGCAGGGACACTTTGTAAAGAAGGAAGGTCACTGAACTAGTAGAACACTGGTAGCTTTGGCAATACACAATGTGTAGATTCAGATGCTTATTCCGGTCCATCCTAGTTTGGTATAAGTAACCATGTTGGGTCTAGGTGAAGTCCATGACAGAAATTGAGTTAAATGTGCCTTTTTTAATTTGCTTTTGAATAAATATTTACTTTTCTAATTAGCAACTAAGATTTCCAGTAAGGTGAAATCGATGAATTAATTCTGTTATATCATAATACATTCACTTTGCATCATAAACATGATAAGTAGAAGTAGAAGAAATTTTATATAAAACTCTCATATATGAACTGCTGAGAGTTTTAGCTAGCTTTAAGATTACAGCAAGATTTGTCACAGGTTTCAAAATAGTAAGTTATTACACTGAAAATTCTTAACACTTGAAAGTACATAAAATTCAGAAGAGTAGAGATCCATCTTCAGAATTTCAATTTGCAATAGAAGAACGAAGCCGACTGATTGTTTCAAAAGAGTTCTCCACATATTAACTGCAGGAACAGCATTGCATAATAAATAATTATGCTTTTGAAGAGAGCAAACGACCTAAACTCCAATCAAATGAAAGAATCTTAGGTATTAAGTTAGGTTATCCTTATATATATTGTTATTGAAACATGGATTATCAATGCTATTGAATCTTATAATCCTTAATGAATTGACTTCAATGGATTTTATGGACTTTTTATTAATAAGCAAGTGAGGCCTAATGCTTGTTGAAGCTTGCATTAGTATCATAGTACAGTACCTTTGTCAAGGGAGCTGTTGGCACGATCCTAACGCGAGTATTGCGAATTAGGGTCCATGAGGTTTACGGGGAGGAAATTCTGAACATCATAAGTTTGTGAAGGCATAGGCCGGTATTCGGATGCTGGCATCATGTTCAATTGCTGTTGTGCTCTCTCAGTCTCAGCTATCTGCACCATATATTTAGCCTTTCTTTAGTTGTCTTTTTTCTTTTTCTTTTTCTGGTGGGGACGCGTAGAGAAATAGATTTAAATCACGTACCTTTGCTCGTAGATACATGTTAGCATTATACAGCTCTAACTCCTGGCATGTCAAGTGACCATTGAAAGCAGATTTTAGCATCAAATTAATTTATGTAGCCCCATTATTTAAAAACTCATTTTTCTCTAAACTCATTTTCTACGGCGCATTCTCCAAAAAAAAAAAAAATTACACGTAAATCTAAAATTTTTATCTAGTTTTTAACTAAACGTTCTCCAAATAATACTATTACAAAACTAAATTTTTTAGATAAAAAAATGGAGCTCAAATAGAAGCTTAATACATTGCATAAAATAGATTGTGGCGTTGATCAAAGAAAGAAAGAGGTACAATTATTGGGAATCAAGGAGGCGATATGACACAATATGAAGTATATGATTGCACATAGAAAACAAAGTTATAAGCAAGAAATAAATTGACAAAGAAATAGAGTATTTTATTCAACAACCAATGTAGAAAATAATATTGTTAAAGTAATACCTAAACTGAATGAAAAGTCTATTATTTATAGAGACAACCGAGCTATAGGTAGTCAGAGTTTTACACTCTGGGTTACCTTTCTCTCACATGAGGATGGGCCCCGCACATTAATTGGGCGTAGAGCCTAACCTCATTTGTGAGGGGAGAGGTGGGGTCGGGTATACAGGCGTGTCAACATCCGTGTACAAATGACTTTTCCCATATAGAGAACATGTCAAAACTTTGGACATAACATAAAAGATGGAAACAAAGTTAAACTACGCATGAAAACAAAAAAGGAAAAAAATCTCGCGCGACATCATTACTTGAGCGATGTCTAGAGCTAGGCGAGCGGTAGCCCTATCGCTCGAGCAAGATCTGGGCGATAGGCAGGTGACAGGTTTCTACTCCAAAAGTTCATCTACTGCTTGAGCGGTAGGCTATCGACCGTCCAGCGTCGAAAATTCGAATTTTTCACTTGGACCCTATTTTGACATATTTAAGTCCAATACTCCAAGTCACACAAGTCTAAACCAAAATTGGGTTACAATCTCCACCTTGACATAAATTTCGGTGCAACGAACAAGGATCCAAACTTTTTCCACTTGGAAAAATAAGTTTGACTACAACAAAACAAATTGAAGTCTTCAACCCAAACCAAACTTCTCCAATCACACAAAAATACTCATCATCTTTCACAGTATACAACAGTGATACTTGAACACAAACCCCGGGTTTCCCAAAATTCACAAAGAATTTAGAATTTACCAAATAGGGTCGAAGCACACCTTATAGCAGCATTAACTCCCGATGCTTTCATAGAAGGTTTTTTGCGAGTCTCGACACCTTCAAAAACCTCAAAAGCATGTGCAACCAAATTAGCATCCTCGTACCTATCTCAAATAGGTTTATCCCTAACAGTTGAATGCGATAGAATCGTGAACAATGGTGGCAAAACGGAATTACCCATATCCTCCAAACTCGACTGAGTATTCTTCAATATGGACCCAGAGTCAAATCTCAAGGATATTGTACCAAACTGAATATCCACCATGGTATGAAACTTGTGCTAACTTTTCTTCACCGATTCTACCTTGACCTAGCAAGATGTATAACTAGGACCTTTTATGTCCCTCCAATACAATACAAACACCCTTTTAAACCTTCACGACTCCACCTCCTCCAGAGAACGTGTACCCTTTTGAATCAAAAGTACTCAACGAAATGAGATTCTTTTTCAAATTTGGAATATGTTGAACATGATCAAGTGTCATACGTGTTCCATCTACAAATTTCAATCTGACTCTACCAATACCAGCTACCCAACAAGGTTCGTTGTTACCCATGACAACGACACATTGCGTCACCATTTCATATGTTTCAAATAAATTCCGATTGTGACACATATGGAATGTACAAGCTGAGTTTAAAATCCACTACTCGTCAGGTTTCGATTACACGTCAGAAATATTCAAGATATCTCAATCGCTCAAGTAGTTCTTAACTATGTTGGGCTCGTCCTAAATATTTGATTGATTCCCATGATTTTGCAGTTGAAGTACTTTTATTTTACAATTTTTTAACAATCTCTCTTAATTTGTCATTTCTTCTTGCAATAATAGCAAACCTAATTAATGAAACTCGACCTTGACTTACTCCTTCATCAATCACTATGAACCACGATATCTTCTCCATCTCTGGACCCAAATCCAATAAGATGCTTCATCATTTCCTTTGCGAATAGAGTATCATACACGTTTTCTATGGTGAGAGTATGACGACTATACAAAATCGTATCCCTAAACGAATTGGCAGCGAACACAACAGGATTAAGGTCAAATCTTCGACATCATACTTTACTTCTAATGTCTCCAAATTAGCAACAATTTTCTTGAACACAACCAAATAATCTTTCAAAGATCCGTCTTTTGCCATGCGATGTAAATACAACATCTGTTTTAGATACAATTTCCTCATCATACTTTTGGTCATGAACAATTGCTCCAACTTCAACCATTATACAACTGTTGTCTTCTCTTTCAAAACATCCTGGAGAATATTGTTAGAAAGATGAAGATGAATCTGTAAAAGTGACTTCTGATACTTTCATTATTTCTCTTATGTTGTCCAAGTTGTGAGCATTTTATCAAATCTCAACAATGTATCATCCAAATTCATCTGCTCCGATATAGCTCGCATCTTTACTTGCCACGACAACAATCTTGTATTGTGAATCAAAAACGAAATTTCATGTTTCATGGCTGACATCGATAACAAAAACCTCGAACAAAATCACAACAAATAGCTCTGATACCACTTGTTGTGAACCAATGAGATTATATGATACAATATGAATTATACACAGAATACAAGGTTAAAGGTAAAAAATAGATAGGCAAAGGAACACACTATTTTATTCAAGAATTAATGGAGAAAATAATATTGTTACAACAATACCTAAACTGAATGAAAAGACTATTATTTATAGAGAACATGTCAAAACCCTAAAAATAATCTAAAAGATGGAAACCAGGTCAAAATACGAGTGAAAGCAAAAAAAAATGAAAAAATCTCACGTGGCCCTGTCGCTCGAGCGCTGTCTAGTGTCTGGCGAGCGATAGCTGAGCAACAAGAGGGCAACAACTTTTCGCTCCAAAAGTTCGCCTACCGCTCAAGCGGTAGGCTAGCGACCGTCCAAACGTCGAAATTCGATTTTTTTTTCACTTGGACCCTATTTTGATATCTTCAGGCTAATACTCCAAATCATGCAACCGTAAATCGAATTTGGGTTACAAACCCAATAGCAATTAGATTGTGCTTATTGAGATAAAATTTCAGAAATAAGCAACGTTTTTAGGAACAAGACGAGTTCAAACACCATCTAAGCCAAGGCAGGGCTTTTACATCTCCACCTCGACCCAATGTGGGGTCCATTGGACATAGTTTTATCGTGTTGATTTCGTTTTTAACATGTCACCCCCTACAAAGTTGTACTTTCAGTTGTCATGATTTACTAAACAAAGAATAAAGTTGGTTTGCCCGAAAATTTTGACACCTTGGCTAATCGACCCTCACATTATGTGTGGTCTCGCGTGAATTAAAAATTGTCGACCCCCCATGTGTATGTGTTCGGTCATCTCTTATGTTCGTGTAGCAAAGCTCCTAAACAAATATCAATATGATTGCTAGTTCTAATATTTTTTTCTTCAAGACTATAAATGTAAGGATTGATACTTACCCTCTTCTGCATGAACTCTATTTCAGCAAACAGTAATTCATTCTGGAAAATTTGTTGAGTATTAGTCTCATCAAATCAACAATAAACTCATTAAATTCCGAAACAAAATTTAGAAAAACTCGATCACCTTCTTCGAATGAATTCTTCCAATGGCCTTCTCCACTTTAGACTCTAAGTTCTTGAGTTCCTTGTACTTCAAAGCGCCAAGGTCCTCGCCAAGAATTTGTCTGCACATAAATTCCAACTTGTAAAATATCTGCAATAAATTAACTATTAGCATTTAATGATTAACTAATTAACCTGTTTGTATTCTGTATCTCTCGTATCTGTCTTCTCAGCCTGGTGGCTTCTTGCTGATAGAACTAAGAAATTAAATTACGTACGAAATTATAGTGTCAGAATGGTGCATTAAAATCGAAGTCGTAGAGTGCAATTTCTCTTTGGAAGTAAGGTGGTTATGTCCCTTCCAAAGTAAAAATTCTTTCATTAATATACTTGGGCATGATAATACAATGAACAATCTACGCTAGTCATAGTTTACCAATTAAAATGTTTAAATAGTTTAGTTTTTACCTGTGTGTTAGCCACAGAAACAGATCCTGGATTCGAGGAATCGACACAATCTTTCTTGTATCTATCAATAGTTGCCCTAACACTGCATTTATATATGATCACATCAAATTCCATGTCCAAAAATGTAGCTAGATATGTGAAATGTAAACAAATTCTTCGTTTAACTTCATTTTCTGTATTAATTAGTAATAAAAGAAGCAAATAAATAGTGAAAATTCACTAGAAACTTTCTTGTACTTCTCTACCAGATATGTTCAAACGATGTTTGAATTGCAGAAGTACATCAAAAATAGTCTTGCTAGTTGATCATAGATGTAAATGTAGCATCGTGTCAACTGAAAAGAAAATATGTCAAGAAACGCGTTTTATAATTCAAAGAACCTGAATAGCTAGTTCAATTTTTAAACCTAGCTAGATTAACAATTTCTTCTACTAATTCCTATTCTATTTCTTGTTCACTTCATCAATGCACTGTGTTATAGGGTGGGAATGGTGTAGGGTTTATTTTTTACCAGTCAAAAAGTAACTGTGCTTATTAAATTTACTTTTAACTTTTAAGCATGCACATTACAGATTATGCATCAGCTATTCAGTCACACAGTGAAAACACAAACGTGCACTTTCAGTCTGGATAACCTTAATTTTCTCGAGCTACTGATTGGTTGTCCTCTGCCACGCTGGCACAAGATCCCACAATATGATTGGCTCAAGCATCTTTGTTATGGGAAACACCCCTTTGTACCAAGTGTAATACCCCACTAAAACACCCTATTACCCACCTCGATCCATTCAAATCCCGATATTGCTTTCTGGATTCAGTTCTACCAGTGATATGTTAGAGTATTTTTATGTTTTTAATCCCAAAAAAATTACTTTTTTCACCCGCAGATTTATATATGAAATGTGTATGTATATATGGTAAGTCTTGTTTGTCTGTGAACTCTTCTTCTGTATGAATGTTCAGAGCAGCCATTTTTTGCACTCTTTCCCATGCATTGCAAAGAGCTGAGTAAAGGTAAAGAAACTCCATTGACTGATTAATTTATTGACAACAATGGTGTGCAATAACTCATTTTTTTCTTGGAGAAATTCTTCGGTGGGACGGTCTCACTCAAAACACGACACCTTAGACTTTGAATTCACTCAAATCATGATACATTGAACTCAAACAGAGTGAATAAATCGACTTATTCAAGGTTCAAGGTATTCGTGCTTTGAGTAGACGTCCCACTGACCTTTTTCTGTGTCACTTGAACTTGAGGATGGAAGAAAAACAGAAAGGAAAGCTGTTTTCCCTCTCAAGAATTCACTTTCCAGAAGTGCAAAATGGGTGAAATTTTCGAAGAAAATGGTTACCCACTTTAGCCAAGTCATTTCTTCATGCATCTTTAAATCTTCAGAAGCTCTTTCTATGTTCAAAAAATGGACTTTGAGATGGAAGATGCAGAAAGTGTAATTTTTTCACCTTTTGAGGTAAAAAAATTTAGACCAAAGAGATGACAAAAGAGAATACCCCAAGAAAGGGAATAAGTTTAGAACTGAAAAATCATGTCTGAAATGACCAAAGATTCGTTTGCTAATAGACAAAACGTTGTTCACATCTTATTTCAAACCCTAACCATGGTGGCCATGCTTTAATGTTCCATCAATACATTGCACTCTACAAAGTGGGGTAAAATGGTAAAACTGGAAAATTGAAAAGTACCAACCTTTAAAATTGATGTAATGTGTCATTTGACAAACAGATATGGAATTCTAATGACTTTTTGTTCATACCCTTTTGAGCTTTGGATTTGAAACCCTAATGTTTTCAAAATTTTAGGTTAATTGTCTCTTTGATTTGTTCAAACTAACATGAATTAGGGAAGTGTCAAAGAGATGAAGTGATTGGACAAATGAGAACTTGACAAAGTTTAGCACACGGTGGAGGTGATTTTTCAAGAATTTTTTCATATTTTGTTAACCCTACAAGATCTTTGAACTCCTGCTGTTTATTACATCACTTCTATTTCCATCAATTGCAGCAGATCTTAGAGGTATATACAAGATCTGAGAAGAAGCCAAAAAATAAATAAAAATCACAAAGCTCATAAAGTAAATAATCAAGAAAGGCATGTGAATCTTTGTATATGTTTCCTTATAAATCCATGACATAACTCGTGTGATCATCAGTAAAAGTTTCTAAATTCTCAGTAACACATGGGAAAAACACAAGAAGACAAATAGATAAGAGAAAAATAAGAGGGGTTAAGATTTTTCCAGTAGAACCCAAAAATGCAGATAAGAACTGTGGAAAATTTTAAAAAATAAAATAAAAAAATTATAACTTTCCACACAATTTACGTTAGATCTTGTAAAAGGGTACTTGAAAACGAAAAATCAAAGCATAAAATCATGTGAAATGGATCTTGAAAAGGAAGCAATGAAACCTTAACCTGTTATTTGCATATTCATATAGTCTTCCACGGTTTGAGAAGACGATAAGAGCAATTTCAGCATCACACAACACAGACAATTCATAAGCCTTCTTAAGTAGGCCATTTCGGCGCTTACAGAAGGTGACTTGTCGATTCGTGGTGTTTTCGATCCTCTTGATTTCAATTTTCCCTCTTCCATTTTTCCTCAGTTGCGAAGATGACTCGGATTCATGATTAGGAAACTCCATTGAACCTAAGCTGAAACAAGCAAATTGTTTTTAGAAGTTAAATCAAGTTTATAATCTGATTTGGGGAACGATAGAAAATGGAAAATTTTGTATGTTTATAGTTAACAATAGTCACTGACCTGGTAAGGAAAAATATAGAAGAAGAAGGTAAAGAATAGAGAACCAAACAATTGTACTGTATTTCTCTCTTCTTGTTGAAATATTCACTCTGTGCTATATACCATAGCTGTGAAGAGGAATTAAGTTGCAACTAATGGAAGTCAGTTGTTCTAGAGGGAAGTATTTTTAGGTTAAAAATAGACCCCCCAACAACATTATTATCTTTGAAAATATTTAATTTCGAAGAGTCTCCTCATCTAACTTTACAAAATGGTCTACAAAATAGACAAGCGTAAAAAGATTTGTTTGAAATTTTTTGCGACTTGTGATGTATCAGAGGGTCTGAGTAACAACAATCTGATACATACTTTGACACGTGTCTAATCTTGCCTCTAAATAAGTGCATGTGTCTCATCACCAACTCTTTAAGATTTAAAATAAAATGGTTCGACAAGATATCAAACAATCAATCAATCTGCACGTGAGGGGTTTTAATAAGTTAAACTTTTAGATGAGATATTAAACAAGCCGTGATCCTACTTTCAAAAATTTAACTTCAACAAGTATAATTTTGTTATGTAGCTTTCGCATGTACTACTCACACATGCATATGAATAAGAAAATTACATTGAAAAAGAAGGGAAAAAAAGGGTATTGAAGTTTACTTTCAGAATCCCTTACCCATTCATTTTCTCAAGTATGGGAAAAGGAGAGAGAGATTATGAAAGGTTCTTTTAGAAAGTGACTATTATTGGGCTTCAACCATACTTCGGTGTATGTATGGAGCCAATAAAAACAAAATGAGAGAATATGCCTTCACATGCTTTGACCTTACCCCATAAAAGCTTTCACTATTTCTACGTTAGAGTGTAAATGAGTTAAGGGTAACTAATTTACAAGAGTGTACTTCAACTTCAAGTTGTTTGAGGTTGAGTTCATATGTTAAGAGCAAAGCGTGTACAAGGTTTTAAGAGTAGTGTATCGGTTAATTTACAATATATTGAACACTAGATCATATATATATATATATATATATATATATATATAGATATATATATAATCTAATGAACACTAATACTTAAGTTATGTTAAATATCAGTGATATGACACATCAATTAATTGGTGCACAAGTTACTAGTAGGTCTCCATGAATTTAATGTTCACCAATTAATTGGTAGGTCTCCATGAATTTAATGATATATATATAATCTAATGAACACTAATGTGTCATGTCACTGATACTTAACATAAGCTAAGCATCGGTGTTCATTAGTCTCTCTCTCTCTCTCTCTCTCTCTATAATATATATATATATATATATATATATATATATATTTTTTTTTTTTTTTTTTTTGTTTGTTTTCATTATCAAGTTAAACTCAAATAAGTACTAATTAGATAAAAACATTAGAGGTCACTTAACTTTTTTCTCAACTCATCATTGAATTTTAAATTTCATTTAACAATATCAATTTCATTAGTAAAGGCACTTCCTACGCAGCAGGATTCTCTTTCATTTGTACAACATGAGCATTAATGAGGCTCGTTAATTGTTCAATAGTACAATAATAACATCTTCTAAAGGTTGTGTTCAAATAACAAACAATTCATTTAAAACTCACGATTTAAATGCCATGACTTTCGTGTTAAAAAGTACAAATTTACATATTTGTCTAATCCACGCAAAAATCAAACGTCTACTAAGACAATATGTCTACCCCGTAAGAGAATATGTGATCGAGTCGTTATCGTAATCATACTCAACAAAATTGAAACTTCAAATAATTAATGATGAACTTTTCTTGAGAGGTTTTTCATGTTTAATTTAACCCAACATTATTGTACTGAAGTTGTGAAAAAATTGAAGGGACTGGCATGTGACATCCTACTCACCATCACCCAATAATGAGTTCATTTATGGTAAAAATTGAGAAACATAATGATATACTTGTATGAAAATTTTGACCTACTATACATATGTGGGGTCCATAAATAAAGCCACATCCAGTGTCTTTATGTTGCACTTTGTGTAACAAAATTTTATTCAATTATGTTACTTGTAGATTGTATTTGACATCAAATTTGACATTATATCACGTATCGACATATGATTGATCAGTTTTTGAATTCAACGCACTTTCCTGCCACACAATATTTTGAATTTGCAAAGAATTATAAATTATGTCAAATTTCATATCATTTATAGAATGTACAAGAAATATTATTCAATTTTATAACCAGTATCTTTGGTCTTTGACAATTTTACAAATAAATTTTAACCTTCTTCCCACTTTTTTTCTTGGAGTCTTTTTCAAATGCCCTTTTTTCGAATTCAAGATGAAAAGTAAATGATATCTAGGAATTGACAAAAAGGAGGTCAACGTGCAATTGAGAAAAAATTATAGAGTGAACTTCGTGAATCGATTTTTTACTTTTGATTCGCCTTACACATGAACATATGTTTTAGAAAAAGTACCTAAAATTAAGTATATATGAAGACATTTCGGTAATGCCGATGATGTACATGCTTGAAACACATTAGTTTTGAGAAGACCTAGAAAGTTAGAAATCCACACTTCGTTAATTCAATTGAATATAGAATGATTTTATAGAATTCCCATTATTATTATTATTATTCAATAACCAAAAGCACCTGCTAATAAACTCTGAATAATGATACTTGTTCAGGGTCAGTGACAATGATGAAGGTGAAAAGGTGGTGTGGTAGACAGTGATTGGGTGTGTATTTTTTTCAAACTGTTCAGTCATGAATTGACATGTGTCCTCTCTGTCGTTGAACCTGTCATTGAGTACGTCACTGTAACAAGATTGATGAACTCTAGATCTTGTCTTGAAAATAAAAAAAAATACATGCTACAATAAGGTTGTAAAATATTCTCTTTGTATTAATAATATCAAAACAACAATAATCTGGATAAAAAAGAATGGTTTTATTTACTCTAAGGCAGTGTTTGATAGTGAACATTTTTCATGGAAAATGAAACAGGTTTTCCATCTTCACCATTTAATAGTGTTTGATGCAAATTTTTTTCTTGGCAAAAAGTTTTCCAACCCACCCCCCCCCCCCCCCCCCCGCCTATTTTCCTTGAATTGAGGGAATTATTTTTTTCCACCATTTTGATAGGAAAAGCAATTTCAGTTTTTTTTTTTTTTTTTTTTTTTTTTTTTTTTACAATTGAAATTTATTCTAGATCCAATGGTAGAAAAATTTATTTCTTTAATTCATAATTTGTATTAAAAAAAATACAAAGTTAAACAGATAATATTTTGTATGGTAATTATTATTATGTATTTATTTTTTTGACAATTGGGACAAATTCTAGACTTAGTGGTAAAAAATATTATACTTTTAATTGACAATTTGCATGAAAAATAAAATCAAAAGAATAGTATTTGGTATGGTAATTTATTTATTTATTTATTTATTTTTTTTTGTGCAAATGGAACAAATTTTAGACTCAATGGTGAAAATTTTTATCACTTTAATTGACAATTTTCATAATAATAATAAAAAATCAAACGAATACCAAAAGATTCAAAAATTCAAAAAAATTTAGGATGAAAAATTATACAAATCAAACACATTTAATCTACAATTTCCAGTAAAACAAATTCCAGATAATTCAATTCTCAGTAATTCATTTTTTTTCCACCAAACTTTCACATTTGCAATCAAACGGACCCTGATTAATTACTTTGGCACCTACCAATGAACTCTGAATATGATACTTGGCCAAGGTCAGTGACAATGATGGAGGTGACGGGATGGTGTGGTAGACAGTAATTGAGAGTTTTTTTTTCAAATTATTTAATCATGCATTGACACGTGTCCCTTCTGTCACTGAATTTGTCATTGAATCTGTCACTGTAGCAAGATTAATGAACTCTAGATCTTCTCTTGAAAAAGGGGGAAAAAAAATTACCTGCTATAATAGGTTGTAAAATATTCTCTTTTATTAATAATATCAAAACAACCATAATCCGCATAAAAAGAATGGTAGCTTTTATTTACTCTAATTAATTACTTTGGCCCTTCTTGAGAAATTTTCAAAATTTTATTTTATGTAACAAATACATGTTGAGTACAATATTCTCTAGCTTCACTAGCCCAATTTTTTATTTTATTTTATTCTATTTTTACTCTGTTGCTACATTCCCTTTTTTTTTCTTTCTTTTTTTCTCTTGTGTGTGTGTGTGTGTGTTTTGGCAAAAAAAATGATTATATCCAAAGAAGTACAGCTACAATAGAACATCACACATGAGAAATTTCATTACCTCAGGTACTTACGCTCATCATCACTGTGTCACGGACCACAAGTTAGCAGCTTGCACTAATGTCCGTGACCATTGGGGAGGTCAGCTGCAATTGAGTTTAATGAGAATTGCAGCAGAGGTAGTACATTGGTGCATTGAGCACAGAATCGTAGCGTTGGAGGCTTGGAGCTTTGAAAAGCTAGTTGTATTATGGGAAGCTACTATATATATTAGTCTAAATATATGATTGGTTCAGATTGGTAACAAATCTCAAAAATTAAATCTTCTTCTGTAGCTTCAATTTCCCTTTCTAAATTTTTTTTTTTTTTTTGGCTCTAATATCAACCTTTCATTTTCAATTTTTTTTCTGGCTCGGTAGAAAACTTATATCCACAATCTTACTTATCTTGCTTGTTTAACCACTCAAATTTTGACACTTCATTAGAATAGCGTATATCAACAACATCATCCTTCAATTGTTGCTTAGAATAAAAAATAATAAGATGTCATACAAACACAATATGCCCTGTTTGGTAGTCATTTTTGGGGAGAAAATGTATTTATGAATAGTTGATTGATGAATAATGTGTGGTTAAAAATTAAGGAAAAATTTTGAATTTGCGTGTAATATTATTTTATTGAAAAATGTGTGATTGAAAAGAAGAAAGAGAAAAATGCATTTTAAAAAAAAAATGACTACCAAACAAGAGCTATATTCGTAACATCGCCTTTACAATGACATTTGCGGTGTCAAAATTTAAGTAGGAGAGCAATCTCATATCAATGAATACAATAGAGCATCACACGAGAAATTTCATGACCTCATTTTTTGCCAAAATTGCAGCATAGATCCCCAACTTATTTGCAACATAACAAGTTAATCTTCAACCCATTTGCTATGTAAGAAGTTGGTCGTCGGGACATTTTTTTTTTTATTTTTTTTTACATTTAACTGTTCCTTTCAAGCTTGTTGCAGCTTACTCCAATGTGGAGGATTTTGAACCAAGGTAAAAAAATAGCTTTTTTATAAGTTAAAAGACGATTATTATTTTTTTCATTTTAAACAAAGAGAATAAGTGGAAAAACAAGAATAATAAAAAGCAAAGAAAAGTATCTTCATCTTTCCCAACTCCCCAACTCGTCTAGTCATACCCACCTTACCTTAGTGCCCCATTGTCGCCCACCATTATCGCTGACTAATACTAACAGTAATATTTAACACCAGTTTATATGTCAACATGGATAGCAACAAATGATAGGATCAATTAGATGTAAGGATATAGAGCTCATTTAAGAAGTCATATCATGTGTTCATAAGTATGTTCCTTTAGTTGATTCCACTAGAGATGAACAAAAAATCGTCTACACAAAATATCGAACCAAAATCTCAATTCTAAAACCATTAATTTAGATCCACGTGATTTAAGTTTCCAGTGTTTCAAAACCAAACCAAACCATTTGAAAAGAATTTAGTTTAGGTTTCTATAGTTAAGAATCACTTGAAAGCTAACCCAAAAGGTTCACCCAATATTTTGAAATAAATAAATATATATCCTTTTATCATTGGCCACTGTTGTAAATCCTACCCTTTCTTCTCTAGAGGACAGTAGGAATGGTGAAGGTTATGTGCCATTATGGGGTTGGTAGTGCATTAAATAGTCTGCACCTTTAACTTTCATGTTAATTTTCCAATGTAAATTATCAGAGTAAAGAATTATGGCACCACCCCAACCCCCATGCCTTCATGTCAATACAATGTTACTTGCATCAGAATGTAGCCTGTTCTTGCATTTCTTCTCCTTTGGAATATGAACAAGGGCAGTCCATTCAACATATAATCTTCTTCAAACAAAATCACAAACTGGATGGTGGACCATATTTGTCCCATTTGTGCAAAATGATAACTAAAGCTATTGTTTTCATGTGCACAAGAAAATGACACATTGATGAAAACTGGTTACACAAAGTAATGGGGCATCTCATCAATTATATGCATACTGCGATGTACATTCTTATATAATTATATTCCACTCGTGTAAAAAAACGATACATCATATACCCCTTCGTGCTAGTATTATAATACCAGTCACGCATTTGCCAAAAACAAAGTTAATAGAATAGAATCCAACTTAAAAGAGATACAAAAACCCCTCCATTGAACACAAAATCAGAGAACAATATTCTGTGATAAAGCAGATGGGATACTCTAAAGATTTATTAGTGGTGACTAAAATATCTCATAGAAGGCATGAGTGTAACATATGCTATTGTATGAAAACTCATCCAAGAATGACAGTTGAGTACAATCAACCGATATGATAGTGAAATAATAACAAAGATTCAAGGACTATATAACCTATAGATGGTAGGACAGGATTATGAGCCTTTGCCGCATGAAACAATGTCCTGTTGGTCAAATCTACCTTTCCTCGTCTCCTTAAAGAGAAAAGGACATGGATTCAATTATTTTCTCATCCTTTTCATTATAGCTATACTTCAAATCCTTTTTGATAATCCAATGTTCTATGATCTGTCTTGCACTTGTCCCTACCCAAGAGCATACAAGATAAATGCCACAATGAATTTCCTCCAAAGCAGTTGTACAATTATCTGTGCAAGACCTACCATAAAGTTGTGCATTTCAAGAGAGTGGATGACGAAAACGACTATTTGGCATATTTATAACTGGAGAAGTCAATAATCAACTGATATTATGTACTGTCTGGTGTCTGCATGCTCTAGTGAACCCAGGTGGTGTAGCATATTATAATATGTAGCAGTCCTCGTCCCAATAGAATAAATGATCTTTGTTCCGTTAATCTCAAGTTGTAACTAAGAGATTCTACCTAGTTTATCGTCTCAATAAGGTGTAGGATAGAACGCAATGGAAAAAGACAGCATTGCATAGAATGAGGAACAAGCTCTTAGCATTGACAGCCCAATTGAAAATAATGATTATGGATTTATACATCACAGGGTTTCGAAAATGACCGTCATCATACAAGGTTGAGAATATTATTACACAACCTGAATCATGCATATGGTATTTAAGAACGGTGGACCATCCAATAAAGTATAGCATGGCCAAATAGATTAATATAACAGCTATGGAAACAATATTTGGGGTCCCTATAGAAGAATCTTAATGAAATAACCCACACCTGGATGTCTGAAGAACATTAAGCAACCTGTTTTAAGGGTATTAACATAATGACAACAACTCAATGATTCAAACTTAAGGTCCTTTTTTTTCCCAATTCCCATCCTCCACCAAGGACATGCTAGAAATAAATATCAAGCAGCCTATGGTAATGCCACCAACTACGCCAGAAAACCTTAAATCAAAATAAAACCTCTTCCAAATTTATCACTGTTCTAGCAATATGGGAAAGGTTTGTTTATATAAGATATAACAAAACTTGACATAAAAATAAAAGATAAAACTATAAATGAGATTCATGAAACAAATATATTCAGAACTGCTTAGTGATAGGCTGATAGCAATTGGGACCAGAAATCAGTACCAGCAACTTGCTAATTTGCATCATAGTACAAGGCAAAAGTAGAAGCTGAGGAAGCTTTGGGATCTGTTACAACAGTAAGCATAATATATATTAGCAAACCTATAAAATAATTCAAAATTAGAAATATGACAAAAAGGAATCCACCTCATAATTCATTGCTCATCCAATCCTGAGAACACATGAAAGCTTGCAAAGTATCAGACTTCAATGAGCTCCATTGATGATTAAGCGTTCTATCTCCATTATTGAATAGAGACTCTAATGCAACTTTCGAAATTGGAATACCCAGTATATTGCGGACCATCATAGATAGGACAGGATACTTTGGTGCATGAACTTTCCACCAATTTAATATGTTGAAATCAACATCGCGTGGAAACAGGGGTTCCTCCAAATACTTGTCCAGATCTGAGTTTATATTTTGGCTAAGTGAAGTTTCATCAAGGAATTTGTCATATCCAGCTAATCTATCCTTAACATCACTACCACCATTTTCAGAAGCTTGTTCATGAGAAGTTAATGGTGAATAGATCGCATGCCCATTGTAAAGAGCTTTCATACAATTTGAAACAATATCTATGCAATCTGAAGCATTATCGCCATAAATTTGAGGATAGTAGTACTCCACCAGTTTCATCTTGAATCGTGGATCTAAGATGGCTGCAATAGCCATGATTAAGCTGCACTTCTTCCAATATTCATCAAATTTAGATTTCAATTTCAAGGCTAAAGAGCTAATAAAATCATCCAACCTCCGGCACCATACAATCAACTGCAAATGAATATCACAAATCTCCGAGAAATAGGTATTGGCAGTAGAATGCTTGCTTTCCACAAAGACATTAGAAACTTCATGAAAAAACTTCAAGATGCTAGTAATAGCTTGCACTCTGTCCCAATCCAAAATCGATGGGCACATTGAATAGCTAGAGTCACGTTCTTGGAATAGGGAGAAGGCTTCTTTTATACTCTAATGCAGCTTCAAGCATTATATATGTCGAGTTCTGTTGATACGGATTATCAAGGGTTAAACATTTCTGAGCATTAATACCAGCGAGTTGAACCATCTCACTGAACTTTTCTTGTGTTTCTCGAGAACTTCTAACATACCGTATGCTTTCCCGAACTTTATGAGTTATCTCACTAGACGTTTCCAGTACATCTTGGACCAAAAACTTGACGGTGCTTGCTGCGCAGCGTACATCAAATAATTGACCTTCACACATGAGAAACCTGTGCTGGCATAGTTGGTCTCGTATTCTACAGACAATCTTGTCATAGGAGGAATGGTTATCGATTGTCAATGAGAACAACTTCCGGTCAATATCCCAATCCCTAAGGCTATCCATGATTACTTCTGAAAGTGAGTCTTCTGCTTGAGAAGGATCAATCTTTAAAAAGTTCAAAATCTTCTTCTTTAATGACCAAGAATCGTCAATGTAGTACGATATCAAACACAGGTATTGCATATCTCCATTAACGACCCATCTATCAGCACTAAGGCTGACTTTTCCAGGCAACTTATCTAACTCCTCGTACACTTTCTGTTTCTCTTTTTTTTTTTAGATCTCCAGACAGTCAGCCTCAACTTTTTCAATAGTCACAAGGTCAAACAAGGGCTGAAGATTTCTAACAAACATCTTGAACCCAACATCTTCAACCATACTCAGAGGATACCCATGTAACATAATCATCCGTGCAAGATCCAGTTCACTACGCCGATGATCAAAACTGAAACTGCCCATGTTGACTGTTCCAACTTCAACTTGCCCTTGCTCAAAATTATTACTTGCAACAGTGACTATCTCATTTCTTTGAGCTTGATTATAACCAACATTGGTCAGGCCAAGGGTGCTTTCCTTTTTCTTTCCCCTTGTTAGCAATTGACTTATATCATGGTTTGATCTTCTACGGCACCTGATCAAGTGATTTCTCAAATGTGATGTTCCACTAGTACTTGACCCACTAAGTACTCTTTTACAGTGTCGGCAGATAGCCACAAATGTATCACCTCTTTTAACTCTATCAAAATCATTCCACACGACAGATTTTAATCTTCTAGAATGGACATTGATTGATTCTGATACTTCCATCTGCTTGCAAAGATAATTAACGAAAATCTCTTAAACATGCCCAAAAAATAAGTTGATGAAAGAATAAAAATGCTAACCCTGAACTCGTGTAAGCACCAAAACTTTTTGAAAAACGTTACAATAAAGAACCATACAACTTGACATCAACCTAAGCACAATTGTTTGTATGCTGTCAAACTGCATTCCTTTAGTACACTCAAAAAGAAGGAAACAAGCCAAGGCCTAAAATTTCTCTCTTACAAACATCTAAATTGTTTTGAACCTCAAGAAAGTAAAGAATGCAGTTCCAATCCCTCCTAATCAAACAAAAGCTTCAAACATGTAATTTTAAAAAAATCATCACCCATGTCCAAAAAGTTGCAAGAGCAATCTAAAAACCAAAAGATACCAACTTCTTTTACTAAATTACTGACCCAATAACAATTTCCAACCAGCTTAACCTTTGAAAAAATAAATAAATAAACATATGAAAGACAATATGCACAGACAAATGCTACCTTTTGCTTAGCATATATAAGAATAAATTCAATTTCAAGTTCTTGGAAGCAAATTTCAACAGTACATTTGATCAATAGACTATCCTGATAAAATTCGACCCGACAACCCATAAGAAGAATCGGGTCGGACTGGCAATTATAAAATGACATCCATATGAACATCGGATCAGGACCTGACCCGCGATTCATTTCAAACCAAAAAAAAAAAACCCTCAAAGAATATTTGGACTTCAAGTTTAAACAGAATACCCAATTCAAGAATCTGATTTTTCCCACAAATTCGCCAAATTACTTTCGCAAACATAAAGATAAAACTTACAGAGAAATGGCGAATGCGGTGAACTAGTGTATGTATATCGGAGCTCTGGTCATATGCATGGGGCGCAAGGCCTCTTCCAGTGGGTGGGGTGGGTGGGGGTGTCGATATTTCAGAGTGAACCAGACATGGGAAATTTGGGGGAACTCTAACGGCGCCAACCCGATCGACAGGGAGAATAACGGGTTTAGTCTGTGGGCTTATTGTTGGGCTTGAAGCTCCATAGTATTTGGGCCACTAATGGGGAAATTTGGGGAATATTAATTAGAGGAAATTACAGTCATCCTACATTTAAAAATTTAATTTCAAAAATAAAATGAAAGCTTTGGTTATACAAAAATCAGGTATTAATAATAATATTTTTAAAATATTTTTATATTAAATAATTATATTATAAAATTTAATTAATCAACTCTAATTCATTTATTTCTACTATTCACTTTCACACATATTATCTCTCTCTACCTCTCACTCGTGGCGACGTTGTTGCCCACAACCACGACACCGGCGACGTCATGTGACCGGCGATGGCAGTGAGGAGAAGGGGCCGCTAGATTGGATCATCGGGGCATTACCCAAAACACCTCGTAGTTCACCATGAAGAATTGATAGGGACCGCTAGATTGGATCATCGGGGCATTACCCAGTTCTATGAGACCGATCCAATCTTGAAGAATGTGGAGGGGAAGAATGGCGGCACCACCCAGAACACTGTCACAGTTTCTGCCAAGAAGAAAAACGGTGAGGGGCAGATTTGGGCTTGGGGCCTGTTTGCCAATAATGGTTTGGAGATGGTAATCCAAGGCCCACTACCAGACACTATCATATGTGCCTCCCATTGACCGACCCCGCCGCTCCTATAGATTGACGCCGGTGTTCTGTGATCGTGTACAACAGATCTGAGGCGAATGAGTTGTTTTTTTTAATTCAATTTCTCCGCACAGATCTATGGAGTTATGATTCTGTGGTGATTGATGTCGGAGGCTTGGTGTGGTTTACGATCATTTTCTGTGGCAGCGGCGATGGTTCGATCTGGTGGTTGAAGGCACCGTTGGTGTTGGTGTTGGTGGTGGTGGTGGTGGCACCGCGTGGAGTGGAATGGTGGTGGAGGCGCCGTTGGTGTTAATGGTGGCGGCACCGCGTAGAGTGGAATGGAGGTGGTCATAGCGGTGCTTTGGTGTCACAACGATGGTTTGTTTGAAATTGGTGGTAGTGGTCAGGGTTTTTTTAACTATTTTGGTGGTTGGTTGTGTTATTTTGTGGTGGTGGTTTGCATTGCAACAATGAAGGGTGGTGTTGTTTGTTGTTGTTGTGGTGGCAAGGCAGCAATGATTGTAGGTTCCGAAATTTTTTGGTTGGTCATGGTGGCGTGGTGTGCTGAAGACGGTGGTCACCACTTTATGACCAATGATTTGTGACCCCAGAAATAAATTTGTGACCTATAAAATCTTTGATTTATGATCTCGAAATAATTTTTGACTAATTAATTTAATAATATGTAATCAATAAATGAATTTGTGACCAAATTATACAAAATTGTGACTTTTATATGTTTAATTAATTTATTTATTAAATCATAAATAAATTTTAATAGAAACTTGATTTTTGAAATCTAAAAGTTATTATCTTATTATTGAAATAAATCATACTTAAAACCTTAGTTATGAATTGTTCCCTATTAATTATAGAAAAATTCATATCTAAAGATTTTAACTATAACCGGGCGTTTCAATCCATAAAACAAAAAGTCTGGCAGAAACTTCAAAGCTGGAAAGAAATATTACTCTCCCAAGGGGGAAAAGAAGTTTTACTGAAAGCTGTGGCCTTGGCTATTCCCATGTACTCTATGAGTTGTTTTCTTTTGCCTTCAAGTCTATGCTCTGAGCTAGAGGGCTTGATGGCCAAGTTCTGGTGGGGTAAAAAAAAAGACGAAAGTAGGATTTATTGAATCAGCTGGGGAAAAATGTGCGAAACAAACTCTAGAGGTGGCCTGGGATTCAAAAACCTCGGAATATTTAACCTTGCTCTTCTTGCAAAACAAGGGTGACGCCTACTTCAAAGTGAATCCTCTGTCCTACACAAATTACTTAAAGCTAGATACTTCTCAAAGTCCTCATTTATGGAATCTAGCTTGGGTAACTGCCCATCTTTCACATGGCGAGGCATCTGGGAATCCAAAGTCTGGCTACAGAGGGGGTGTAGGTGGAGGATTGGAGATGGAAAACAAGTGAGATTGTGGAACGACCAATGGATCCCAGGATATAAACCGTTGGCCCATGAACTCAGAATGCAATTGTATGATAGTGAAAAAACGGTGTCCTCCGTCATAGATGAGACAACAGGATGGTGGGACGTGACAAAGCTTAGATCTCTCTTCAATCCAAACTTGGTGGCTGAAATAATGAAAGTAATGCCATCTCAGAGAGGCGCAGAAGACAAATTGATATAGGGCCATGATCGAAGCGGAATCTTCTCGGTTCGAAGTTGCTACAAGCTGATTAAATCCCATAATGAACCAGACATGCCCGAATCTTCTTTAGCTGGTAATCAGAAAAAACTTTAGAAGGCCCTCTGAAAAATGCCAGCTCCCAATAAGATCAAAATATTTGCTTGGCGTGCTTGTAAAGACTGCCTCCCTACAAAGGTAAACCTGATCAAGAAAAATATGCTGATCGACCCCTCTTGTAATTTCTGCCAGCACCCTGAAGAGGACCTGCTACACGCGGTATTCAGTTGTTCCCAGATATGTGAAACATGGTCCCAGCTTCTTCCCAGCCTAGCACCTCGTTCTCCACCCGCAATTCCAGATTTAATTTCTCAGTTTATTGATGCAAATGATTTAAACACAGTGGCCACTTTCTTCAGCCTTGCGTGGGGGTTTTGGTACCGGAGAAACAAATGGGAGTTCGATAAAGTAAAGTTGAGTCCAAGACAAGTCTCTAACCATGCATTGGGACTGATTCAGAATATCGCATCCCCCACTGGAAAAGCGCATGGCCAACCAAGAGATCACCTCAGCTGGAAGTTTCCCCCGACTGGAATCTTAAAACTCAACACAGATGGAGCGATATTCCCAGATTCACACAAGGCGGGGGTGGGGGCAATTCTACGTGACAATACAGGGAAGGTGTTGCTGGCAGCCTCCAAAGTTGAACCAAAAATGGAAGATCCAGAAGAAATTGAACTGATGGCGATTTTCAGGGGTCTCCAACTGTGCTCTACCATGGGAATACATCATTTACAGGTTGAATCCGACTGCCTACTGGTTATTCAAGCTTTGCAACAAAATACCATGATGTCGTCCATGCTTGGAAACTTGTATTCTGAAGTGCAACGTCTAACTAGATACTTTGCTTGTGTTTCTTTTTCTCATGTGTATAGAAAGGGCAATACAGTAGCTCATAAACTTACCCGGTACGCGTGGAGAGTTGAAAACATTGATATGTGGTGGGATACTATTCCAGACTTTCTTTCTCAAGCATTATGGCTTGATAAATGTCTGTAATTATTTTGATATCCAATGAAAATGATTAAGTTCTATAAAAAAAAAAAAGATTTTAACTATAACCCATTTAAAAACTAAGAAATAAAATTTTAAATTTTAAAAATCAAATATTATTGAATTCTATTAATTAAATATAGTAAGGTCATAAATTTATACAATTTGGTCATAAATTATCAAATTAAATGATTACAAATTATTTTTGGGTCACGGATCAAAAATTTTAAAGGTCACAAATTATTTCTCCATCACAGATCAAAAAATTTGTAGCTCACAAATTACTCTCGATCACAGATCAAAAATTTTATAAGTTACAATTTATTTATCAATCACAAAATCACAAAATTTATAAGTTACAACTTATTTAACGATTACAAATTATCAAATGAATCGGTCACAAGTAATTTTTCAATCACAACTTAGTAAATTGTGAGTCACAATCATATTTTTTATACGTCATAAATTATTCTGAATCACAAATCAAAAAATTTATAAGTCACAATTTATTCATCGATCAAAAAGCCAAAATTTTATGGGGTCACAACTCATTTATCGATCACAAATTACAAATTTTATAAATTACGATTTATTTAACGATCACAATTATAAATTTAATCACAATCACACATTCTTCAAGGTCACCTATTATTTACTGATCACAAATCAATAATTTATCGATGACAACACCTAAATAATTGGTCTCAAATACCCTTCTAACCCCCATTCCACCCTATCTCTGTCGGCCATCACTACCTCACCGCCACCGTCAGTTAAATCACCATCATTAGCTCCCGTCGAACAAAACCACCAAAATACCCAACAACACTAAAACACTGAAATGACCACCAAAATACGCCTAACCTTTTTTAGAGGGGTTAATTTCAGTAGGGATCACTGAAATTTGTTAAAAAAAATCATTTTCATATATAAATGGTCGCATGTGTTTCAAACTGTTACACTATTGATCACTGGATTGAAAACTTCGAAAAAAAATTCCCATATGGCACCGTTAAACGCCACAAAAGGTTTTGATGCTTGGGGATAAATAAATTGGGGATGACATTCATATGAGGATTAGTAATATTATGAGAACAACGTTGTCAAAATGTATTACACAAATCCGTCTCTAAATTTAAAGATTTTTTTTATTATTTTTTATAAAATCTACGATTATCTATGATTGTAGAGGTATTTAATGTTTTGAACAATGCTGCTTGTACACGGCCCGGCTTCACAGGGCTTGTACAGGCCTCTCACACGGGGATGGGCTTCATATGACTAAAAAATTATCAAAAATTTCACCCACTCCCTCATCTGAGAGGTCTACAGAGCCCTGTACAAGTTGCATCGTTCTAATTTATTTTTTATGTCCATATTGGCATTTAAAGTTACCACTTGAGTTTTTTGTTAATAATTTTTTTTTTTTTTGACAATTGGGCTAGAATTTTTTCCAATTCCCCCCACCCCCATCCAAAAAAAGATGGAAAATCATTTCCTCACCAAATGAAAAACAAAGCCAAACGAATGGTATTCGATTTTTATTTTTTTATTATTATTTTTTTAGCAATTAGAACAAATTCTATCCCCAATTATAACAAATTATATTCATTTAATGGACAATTTTTATGAAAAATAAAATCAAACGAATATCCAAGATCCACAATTTCAAAAAAAATAAATTCGGGTGGAAAATTATATCAATCAAACACAATTAATAGACAATTCCCAGTAAAAACAAGTTCTAAATAATTTAATTCCCTATAATTCATTTTCTTTCCACCCAAATTTCATTTTTGTAATCAAACGAACCCTAACACTTTAGATTAAAAATTAACAATTGATTTGTTTTATTTTTAGATATGCCTCACCATCGATCTCCTCATCAAAAGCTTAAGAGCATTCTAATTGTCTTCATCTAAGCCGCTCAAAGTGTAATGTGAATAGTATTAATCTAACAAGTCTTTTTGACTCGTAGATAGTAAAATTTTAGAATAGTGAGTAGTCTATTAGGATGTGTCGTTACACCGTATTAGATTATGAAATGTAAAATTATAAAGAATAGCATTAAGGTAACTTACAGCATATTGAGAACCAAAAAAGTTCATTATCTAGGGACAGGACAGTGAAAAATCCTCAAAATTGGGGTTCAACCTTTTTTGAGAACGAAAAAAAGTTCGTACACAATAAACACTCCTAATCTAAAGTCGTATAATCTACTAACTAGATGCACTAGCTATTACTTTCTATAGAATCAAGGGGTCAAAAGAACAATGATCTAAAGACAAGATGGGCCGACTCTCCTTTTTTTTCTCTGAATAATTAAGGTTACTATGTAATTAGGACCACAAATACTATAGGTTTGGCCCACCTGCCTTAGTCAAGGAAACATATCCTTGACGATGGTAACATCACCTTGCCTTAGGGTTTTATTGAGTTACTATCAACTTTTTAATTATTTGACACAAATTTTCAGCTAGTTTTATTTCTTTTCTCTAACTATTATTGTGTATATATTCTTTATCAATGCTGCAAAATAAGTTAATTAAGTGGGTTTTTTATTAAGAAAAATTGATATATTTTTATTAATTTTTCACATGTTACGCTGTAATTAAATAAAATGTATGATTGAAATAAATAAAGTATTAAAGTGAATCAAGCATGCATGCCTCAAACGAAATTTCAAATATTATCTCTTTTTAAACCAACAGTACCTTTTAATGATTGTTTTCATGCCTACAAATCTTCAATATCAAATAAAAATACAAGTACAAATAAGTATAATTTATTTTTTATTATTACATAAATATCAGATTTCCCATGTTCAATCAATTCACCAAAAATTCTATATATGCTTAAAAAAAATTGAGAATTTGGTAACAGAACAAAGAGAGAATATCAGCATGGGCATCCTTGGACTCATTTTCAGTACTTTATTTTCACTTGCTGGGTACTTTCTTATGTAACTATAATTTTCTTCGAGATTTCTTATTTTCTTTTCAGCTCGATGGGAGATATCATTAGATCGTTACGCATTATGTATCTACCTATGTATAGATTTTTGAGAAGCATTATTTCAAATTTTCAACACAGTTTTGACTTCAATCTTTTCTCTTAATCGTTAACAGGCCAACAGCAATCCTTATATACCCTCTGTAAGTTCAATATTCTTGCACTTTTTTGCATAAACATTCATATATTTGATATTTGTTTTCTGAATCAATGAACAGATATGCAACCCTGCAAGGAATTGACACACTAGATGATCCACAATGGTTAACATATTGGATTCTATACTCATTTATAGAGCTATTCGAGCATTCGACTTTTTTTTTTTTTTTTTTTATGTGTTTTTCTAAAATAACTAACATATACTTATACAGGTTTCCCTTGTGGCCATACATCAAGATACTAATCTGTCTGTGGCTGAATCTGCCAAAGTTCAATGGTGCAACTTTTATATACCAGAAAGTTGTAAATAAATATTTGAATGTTGGGATTCGGGTAAGTTCAAATAGGGCCGGTGGTCAGACAAAGGTTGTTCAGATGATGAAGCCTGAGATGGTGAAGGCAATGGAGAAATTTATCGAGAAATACGGTCCAGAAGCACTTGATAAGAGTAATCAAAGGGGTAAAATAGCAATTAACCTACTTATAGCATGCATTTGTCAACTTATCTGAACAGGATTTCTGTACATGTAGCAGATACAAATATGCACATACAGCATACAATTTTTGCAGGCTGAGAAATAGGAAGACAAAGAATGACGAAGAATACTAGGAAGTTCGACATCTTCATAAGTTCCACAGAAGCTTTTCGTCTGATAATAATTGGTTGAGTACGAAAGGAAATAGAGTCGACGTGTAACTATCATTAAATAGTACATACATGATACATACAGATGATTTATGAGTTATTATCATCTTCTGCATTATCTCATACTCCTATATCTTTTCTAACTTTCATTTTTACCAGTTTATTCAATACTCTTCAGCACGTGCACGACAAATAAAGATACAGCTCATCATCGACTAATTGGGATAATCTGAGGACGTTGACTTTCATGATCTCACATAGTCTAAAATTGGGATAATAGGAGCACAAAGGCAAAGCACTTTTACTGAAAGGTCAAATTCGAATAAATATGGATTTCCATCAATAACAAAGATATTACAATCAACTTCACTACACTATCGATTTGACATTGCTTTGTCACACACACAACTAACATTAATACCTTCTAGTTGCAAATTTATATAGTACGACAAACTTGAAGAGGAAAGGATTAATTATATAAATACAAAATGACATGGGCAACACACAAATAGCCAGAGTTACAGATGGTACCATTTTGTTCTCAATATTGATGTGTGGTGATCTTCTCATCTACTTGTTGAAAGATAGTACGTAAATGTCTTTTGAACATAAGTTGCATAAGAAACAAACATAGTTTCACACTTTTCAGCTTATTTGACAGCAAACAAGCCACATTTGAGTATAATTCTTGCTATTCAAGCTGAAGCGCGGGCATAGTAAGCGGAAACAAAATTGAGTATTGGAGTGATCCTCCTGCATTAAAAGAAGCATTAGGAGAACTGGATATGTGGAACAATCTCAAAAATTGACCATGATGAGCAGCAGGCTTACTCCTAGAACCTGAAGATTTGAGCCGATTTCTCATCAGATTCTAAAAGTCTGAAACCGCAAAAGGGATGGTTGCATGGGTTGATTTGGAACTATTTTGATCCATTTTTTGACAGGCCTTGAGTATGTGCTTTGCTCCGGCAGTCAGCTTAACGGGACCTAACCTTGCTGTACCGCTCAACGGATCCTTCCCTGTTAAAATCATCTGTTCATCCTTATCATTCTCGTATCCTCCACAAGCCATGATTTTTTCTTTGTTTTTGGCAAAATCTGATTGAAATGGTTGCCCAATATTTCCAGCTTGACCTTCAAAATTAACACAGGTAATCAATTTTGTCATAGAAAAATTAGATGGTACTTGAATTCCCAACTTAGGCATCTTCATGGGCTTAAAAGAATCATCTGATGCAGCCAAAGCCCGCTTTCTGGCTTTCTTGCAATGGCTAGGTCCTCTAATTCTCATTCTTGACCTTATTGGTTCTTTGAATTTTAACTGACTTCCATGTCTCTTCTGCGAAACTGAATTTGGCGCAATCCCAGAGTAGTAAGACACAGGTGCACGCTGAGTCAATGGAGCTGGAGCAATTGAATTATGAAAGGCAGAGCCAGAGGTGAAAGAATTGTGCAAACAAGAAGCTTCATGCGTCAACGACACCCGAGCATCAGTCCAACAATTAGTTCCCGGCATTGAAAGGGGATCATGACTGCTGCCCAAATTAGAGTATGATTGGCCAAAACTCAACGATGTTTCTCTTTCGGCAACGTCAAACAACGGGGACATGTTCTTAGGAGAGCGCTGAGACCAAGATGATTGCACATGACCTTCAAGATCCGGGTGCATGAATGGAAATCGGATCACTGATCTTGGAGCACGAGGCAATCCCTGAAAAGCAGGTCTGGGCATAGGGAACTCAGAACTAACTATTTTGGTATCATATCCATGGGTGATGGGATCCCGGACTTTAGATCTCATATTATGAACTGCAGAGTAACCAGGAGAAAGACAACTATATAATCTGGGAACGGGATTTGTTTTACTTGCAACAAAATCACTCTGGTGCATATCAGCACTTTGCAAGGCAAAGTGAGAGAAAGGTCGCAACATACTTTCTGATCTGTGATTGATTTCAGTTTCTGATAAACAAGCCAAAGTTTCTTTGAATTTCCCTAAAGTTGGTTCATTCTGACTATAAATATTAAAATTGTCAATGGCAGTACCACCAGAATGATGCTCAGCTATGATTTGATTATCCTTCCAAAGCTCCTTTTCACTAACTGGAAATTCTTTACCCATCAAACGCATTTTTGATTGGACCAAATGTGGCAAAACACAATCTCGGTTCCTGATCTTCTGGTAATCTTCTTGGCGTCCATGGTAAGACTCAATCTCTGGGTGCAGGTACCTTTCTACTGTATTAAAGAAATGATCATTTCTTTTGATCAAATTCAAGTCGATATTTGTTTTTCCATCGTGTTGACACTCAGTAATACCTAATCTAGATTGCATAACAACAAAAGGGTTCTCTTTCATATAGCCCTTCACAGGGAACTGATTCGACTGGTCCCTGCGGGATGTTCTACATTCCCAATTTCTGCACTCTGAATGATTACCCATGCAATTCGGGATGACATTGCTATTCTGGGCTAAGTTAATGGAAGAAGCTGCAGCAATACTTGGCTTTATCGTCTGTGGAAACTCCCCTTTACCACTCGAGTTCAACTTGATTAATTCTCCATGTGAATTGAGAGGTAAGCCAACAAAATTTCCATCCATTCTGTTTTGATTCACTTCCGGAAGGGCACAAAAAACCGTCAGCAATTCCTTGGGCGACAGATGAGGAAATGATTGATGCTCAAAGGTGTGAACACTATGATTCTCTATGGTACTTTGTTGTGGGGGAAATTGAGGCATCGTGTTTGATTTTTTCTCCAATTTATATAAATATGGAGGAGAAGGCTCATTATATGCTTTTGGATAATCCTCAATACACAATGGACGAAATCTGGGACCGGGATCCCCTAGATGTTCGATCAATCTTCCACAGTTATTGTAAGCACTTGATGTATTTCTCATCACTTTGATACTCGGGTTTTCTAAATGTCCTTCTGGATTTATATTATAAAAGAATGGAGAAGAAGAAGCCAGCAAAGGGTCATGAAATGCTTCTCTATGGTCTCTTTCAAACAAATGTAAATTCATACCTTGCAGTGAACTTTGATATGAATATACGGATGCGCCAAACAGTCTCTCAGGGCTATGTTTCTTCACGAAGTTAGATGTATCAAATTCATGGCATGCAATAGTCAACTGCTTTTTACTTACAGATTGAGCACCATGCCCATTTTCAGTTCCACCGGAAACATCTTCGATTCCACTTGTCTCTATAACAGTCAAATTATTTCCTATCTCTCCAGCGTGGTCTTCCAATAAAGAAGAAGCAACCGTATCAGAATCTGAACCATGAATCTTTGTAAACACTTGACGTCCTAGTATGTCATCCTTGTCTGTGAAAGTGATGTGTTTGTTCACCTGTTGTGTTCCATGTGTATTGGCTTGAATAGACTCATGCAAGATGCGGCTTCTTGGTTGCAGTAGCGGAAAAACTTTAGTGTGATTCTTTGAACTTCCAAGGATGGGAAACTCCGATTTTTCGTTTTCTGCAGTCACATTAGAAGAATTACAAGCTATTGTCTTCTTTTTAGCATCCAAGCGTCTCCCTTTTGGCTTCCCCTTATGGATCGGAACAGCATCAGATATATCAACATCCAACTCTTTAACAACACCATGAGATTGCAGGTGGAGCTTAAAACATATCTCCTGGGAAGCATATAAAATAAGTCAGTGATTAGGATATATAAAGTAGAATGATTTCTCGAGGGAACGGGAATCCATTCCTCAAAATGAAACAAAAAAGTCAATTTTCTGTCGTTGACCGACCAACTTGATGAGATTTGGGGGGAAGTGATGAAGGATACTATAATTTTCTTTTTCTTTCTTAAATGCAAGCTTGTTATCCAACAAAATGCAATACCTCGACTATCTCCATGACAAACAAGAAAATCGTTGACCATCACATTGCAAAAAATCGAAACCACGTGATTTTATGTATGATTTTAAATAAGTAAAGGGGTTTTATTTAACCCGCATATGCCATCAAACCATTATTTCATGTGGTTTCCATTTTCCGATACCAAAAAGTTTATATTGGAATTATGTCAACAGCAATAGTCTGATTTCTAATTTCAAGCAAGTACAAGATAAGCATATGATTTCTAGGACCTAAACAAATGCATATTAAAAAAACAAGACTTCGACTTTGTCATTAGACGCCATTGCTTAATTGATCAAAACACTAAAGAAGTTAAGCAGCATTGCTATATTCATCACCAGACAACAGATTGATTATCCTTAAATCACAATGCAAGTACTGAAACTCGTAACTCATGTCAACGAATTCAATAAATAAGATTGAACCCGATGTTAACACATTTATTTTATCCATATAACCCATACTGTAACATCAAAACCAGTGGCATCCTTTAGCTTCCCAGCATTATACACTACCCCACCCATTAAATTTCACCAGAAACAATCCTTAAAAGCCACAAAAGTAATTTTTAATTCATTGAGTGTTCCAATATTAGAGATTTGCATTAAACCCTTCAATCAAGAATCACCCAAAGCATCGTGTAAAATATTCGATTCAATACCTCAATATTGTATATGGTCCCAAAAATTACTGTGAATCAACTCTTACTAATTCACTTGAAAACAAAAACCAATATCGTAATTTTCACCGATTTACACCGTTCAATTTTCATCGCTTCGAGATGTTTTACAAACCCCAAGTATCTTCCAAATAGTCCTCTACATTGAGCAACCCTAGCTTAACAAAAAAGTGCAAGAAATCATATGGTCAAATTTTGGGAATATTATAAGAATTGAAATGCCCCAAATATTTGCCATGACAATGATGGTTCAAGAGAAAACATAGGCAAACAGTAGGAAAAAAAAAACAACATAATTAATTAACAAAACTTTCAACCTCAAAAAAAATTGCTGTCCAATTCGTGCAACACAGCTGGAACACCATACCCTCTTACCCTTGTAACCTGATCAAATCCCTCTAACATGAGAACCCCATTCTCCTATTTTTCTTTAACTTTATCTCTTTATACTGGATGAATCTAATTGCCACACAAACGAATACAGATTTTTCAGCAGTAATTTCTAGGCAAAAAGAGGTAAAAATCAAGCAATTTTAACTACTCAGAATCAAGAAAACTTTAGTTAGGCCTATATTTTATGTTCAAAATTACGTATATTTTGCAACCAATCAATATAATCCATTCAGAGTCGATAGATTTGTATGTACACAATGTAGAAGATCCCTTTTTATAGACCAATTTGAGATGATTATATATGAAGAATCCCATACCTTATTGGCGACTGATAGATCCATCTCGTTATTGCTTTTCTTCTTCTTGAATTTGTTAATCTTCTTCTTTGGCTTCTTCAACTTGCTTAAGTAAATCTTCTTTTTCTTCTCATTCCTCTTTCCTTTGAGACCCCATTTAATTTCCTTGGAATCGCAAAAGTCATCATCATCCTCCTCCTCGGTACTAACTCTATCCATAGGTGGCGCTACCGTGAAAAGCTCCTTTATTGACCTTTTCTTTGGAGCCCTTGGTTTCATTTTCCCCCTTAAAGCCCTCAACTTTGCTGCTTCTCCTATGAATTCTTCAGCAGCATCCAAATCTGATTCTTCTATATACTCTTGATATCTAAGTGATGATTCTCCCTTTTGTTGAAAATTTTTCTTCTTCTTTTTCGAGTTTTCGACCTTTTTAATCGATTCTGAACGGGACAATTCGAGTACATCGAACCACCAGGTGAATTTCTTGACAGTGATCGGAGGGAGCAATGATTTTACAACATCTTCATCACTCTCATCGAAAGGCCAGCAATTTACCACGTTAACACTTCTCATCCTCGAGGTATATTCTCTACAGAAACACAAAACCATAACTTTTGAACGAACCCAACAAAAATCAAGACCTAATAAATATAAAACACATTAATTAACAAAACTTAACAACTCACCTAATCGAAAAGCCCTCAAATTCCATAGCCATCACTTCTAGTTTCTTCACCTAGATATGTGTAGATATAGAGTGAGCAAGAAGAAAAAACAAAGCTAGACAGAAACCAAATGACGAAGAAAAAACACAGATACAAACAACAAAAACACCACAACAGAATAAAACAAAGATCTTGAAGAAGCAAGAAAAAAAACCCACAAAAACAGAGAAGAAATTCGAACTGGAAAATGATTCTTTGAGTATTCTAGAGAGAGAGAAAGGAAATTGTTTTAGTGTGAGAAAGAGAGACAGTAATGGCATTTCTTTATGCATTTTTCCCGCTCGAAAGGTGTGGTGTCAATCGCACTTCCAGCTCTGTATATTTAACTGTTGAAAGCGACACATGAGACATTTTTTAATACACTCTTTTGGTTTTTTTTCTACCAAAATTATTACAATTCATGTTCTTATCACAGCCAACTGTATCTATATGTATATGTGTATGTACATGTTTACACACAGACTTGTGTGCACAAAGATAGGATACAGTCACAGAGAGATTCTGTTTGGCTGTGGATAAAAAAGTAGTTTAATCCGTTTAATTATAAATTTGATTTGAATCTAATCCAAATACTAAAATGTAGTATCCCTCTTGTAAGGGGATGGTACGCTGGAAGAATTAATGTTAGATGCATGTCATGATAGGGACGACCGCTGTCTGAAGGAGGGACCCACTTAACATCTGTCCTTTTGATAAGGACAAGAGAAGAGGGGAATATGTACACTTACTTCCTTCTTTTAATTGTTTTATATTTTTTTATCTTTTGATTTTGTTTTTATTCTTTTGTCACAATTTATTTATTTTCCTAGGAATAGTTAAGTCCCATGAGGCTATCAATTGTTTGATGTCAAGATTGTTATTTAATCCTTGGAATTTTCATTTTATATTTAGAAGAATTTGAGTAGATAGCGGAACTATTTCTTTTGCTTGTTCTCTAACAATTACAATACCCTCACAAACAACAAGGTATGCGCCAATAAAAAAAAATGCATGGCCCCCTTGTTTGTGAGGGGGTTGTGTAGTATGCTATAAAGCATACTGTATAGAGATGACAATTCAAATCGTTAAAATCGAAATTCGCAATTAATCAAACTGAATGGGACGAAAAAATTTGAATTGATGGTGCAATGAGGCGGTTATGGTTTTAATTTTAATGACCTGATTTGTAGTGGGACGTATATAGTATTTAATGACGGTGTCTCGAACCGAACCGATTACCCGTTAAAAAAATTAATTGGACAATTGGACTTCTTTTTATAATTTTTTGTATAATTAATTAATTATGGCCCATTGACCTGTTATTTGTGACCGACCCACTAAGCACTGACCGAGTTTTTTGCCCTATTATTAACCCTACTCACACTCACTCACTCACTCACTCACAGAAGTCTGAAAATTGGAAATATTCAAGCTACTGGCGAGTGGCGACGACGAGGAAGAATCGAAGAAAATTTGAAATTGGAATCAACAACATCGTCTCGAATTCGAAAGGTATTGCAGTCTCCATTTTCAGACCCTTATTCAACTCTTGTTTCAAGAGCTCTTTCTCTCCCTACCCCTTTGGTTTACCACCCACCTCTTGTAAGAAGAATTCGATAAAGAGATAGATTACGTAAAAAGAGTCAAAGGGGTAGTTTGGTAGGCAGCTAATGTAATACCTAACCTAAATAGATATCAAGAAAATTCAGAGGATTCTTACTAAATCTGGAATTGCAGGGCTTTATGTTGAAGTTTAGTTCATTTCATTTTTTGGTACCTGAAGTAAGTAAATTGTTTGTACTTTGTGCTTGTATCATCTTGAAAAAGGTTTTGCAATTGTGACCTACTTTCCTAGGCTAAGAAAAAAATTTGAGGGATTTTTTGCACTTGGATGGGTATTTACCTAATTACCTTAGCAACCGAATAAAGGTCAAGAACCCATTTCATACCGTTACTGGTATATTCTCAATAAACCTTCACTTTCTTTATGTAATGTTGATTATGTAAAAACGGAGCTTGATCTAGACGAGCCAGTATTGTCAATGGTGGATGGTTTTGATTTATTGACATGGTGGAAAGCAAGTTCAATAAAATATCCAAATTTACAAAGGTTGCTAGAGATTTATTACCTATTCCAATATCTACTGTGGCATCTGAGTCAGTGTTTAGTACAAGTGATAGATTTGTGAGTCCACATAGAAATAGGTTTCACCAGAAGACTTTAGAAGTTTTAATGTGTGCTCGGGATTGGCTTTGGATTGATATTCATGGTATGATTTATTGTTTTATATTTGTTATTCATGCACTTTCTTTTATTGATAATTTTTTTTTTCTCTATTGTGTGTAGAAAATTATGCTCATTCATCATACTCCGGAGCTTGTGCAAGGTTTAGTGAGGAGGACATTGACGAAGAAGTACATTTTTTTGTTTAAATCTTCAATTAAGACCATTTTTTATTAGGTAGTATTGTTGTATTATTACTCTACTTACACTTCTTATTTACTATATATGAATCAACTTTGACTATTGACTCTTGACCTATACTAGTAAGAGTTGTGAGAAAAAATGAAGATTCACCATTTTTAAGTAAGAGTCTTGATCTATGTTGATAATATTTTTTGTTAAATTCGAATTATGTATTTAGAAGTTGGGATATTGTTTGCATTTTTATTTGGGATATTATTGTTAAATTGGCTTAGTATTGTGTTTTTGTTTTTATTGATTTTTATTCATAATTTTTTTTTTTTCAATTTGACGGTTGGACTTATAAAAAATAATTTATTTCGTGATTATTAATTGAATCGAACCGAGATACGATCCGAGTCGAACCGAACCGACTTTCGTGGTTATGGTGCGGTTATGGTATGACAAAAAATTTGATGGTGCGATTATGATTTTAGTCGAACTGTCCTCGAATCGATCCGTTGTCATCCTTAATACTGTACAGTAAGCATTGTTCTACTTTATTTGAAGCATATTTAGAATGACATTACTTTTTTCAATCATTTGAATTCCATACTAGACTCTAATGTATAAGTTCAAGATAAATATCGAGAGGCCATGTGAGACAAACGTATACACTTTGATTAGGATCTAATTATATGGTTACGATAATGTTATACGTGTCTTTTTCATTACCTCAAAAATACGTGCCTATGACCTTCCTCTCTGTGCCTTGCATTACAACATTTATCACAATGATGTTGTCAATATAACAAATTATTTAATAGATTGAATTTCTCTTGATTGTTTACGATTCCATTATGTATGCCCGGAGTACAAGAGCTTGTTTATGAGTGATTTTTGGGGTAAAATTTGATTTTTGAATAGTGATATGATGGAAAATGTGTGGTTGAAAAAGAAGGAAAAGTTATTAATGTGATGAAAAATATTATTTTATTAAAAAATGTGTGGTTAAAAATGAGAATTGATTCTCAAAATCTCTCCCAAATAGGCTCCAAGTTTTGTATAAATAATAAATATAGCGATATACTATTAAGTATTTTGACTAAGTTAAAAGTTGTGAAGTGATTTCAAAATAGGTAGTTATTGTCTTTTTAATTACCAATAGAATTGGTTCCCATTTTTTGGAAATGAAAATAGTTGAAATAGTTTTTTTTTTGAAAAAGAAGTAAAAAATTTCGATTTACGTGCAATATTATTTTATGAAAAATTGTATGATTAAAAATAGAAAAAGTGAAAAATGTATTGTAATATAATATAATTTAATGAGATTCAAACGGGACTATAAATATATTAAATAGAAAAAAAGAGAGTAGTGCCATAAATGAAAGTTTGCAGAAACGAAATGATACATCGTTTTGGGCCTCGAATTAGTGCCAAGTGCAAAGTGAAGAATTGGGCTGAGATGGGCTCAAACTAAAAAAAAAAGAGGAAGAATTCATATTTAAGGCATTAAGTATGCACAATTCAATTTTCATGTTTAAAGTTGTCAAAAATGCAAAAATCAAGTTTTTATTTTTTAATTAAAAATATTTTATTAATTAATTATAATAAAATCAAAATTATATTATTAATGGTCACAATTACATAATTATAGGTCACAGATTATTTTGAAGTCACAGATCAAAAAATTTATAGGTCACAAATTGTTTCGAAATCAAAAATCAAAAAATTTATAGGTCACAGATTATTTCGATGTCACATATCAAAATTTTTATAGGTCACGGATTATGTGGAGGTCACAAATCAACAATTTTATAAGTCACAGTTTATCGATCGGTCACATATTTTCAAATTTGTTGGTCACGGATTATTTTTTAGTCACATATTATTGAATTTATGATCACAGATTATTTTTCGGTCACAGATTTTCAAATTAGTTGGTCACATTTTTTTCAGTCACAGATAACCAAATAATTGGTCACACACAAGATCGTGTGTGTCACACATCTCGCCACCAACACTACGACTACCAGTCTACCACCACCGCAACTTGTGACAACCCTAGCCCTGTGATCGACGCAAGACCACACCAACAGCATCATCTTCCAAAAATGCAAAATCCTCAACCCATTTCCAACTCCCACCCACCTCCAAAATCACCAACCGTCTCCACCAATCATCATCGCCACCACATCAAATCCAACATCATAACCTCCTTCAAACCACAGCCAACAACAATACCACACCACAACATCACACCGCCACACACACCAACCACAATCGTCAGATCTGAAGTTGAACTAGGCATTTCAGATCTTCGACTGGAGAGGGTAAAGAGATGGAGAAAGGGTGGTGGTGGGTTGGAGAGAGAGACGAATGAATTGTATTAGGGTACTCAGTAGAAACAACATAAATCCTTTTTAATGCCTCTCCGTTCTCGTTTCCTCCGCGGCGTAAACGCGTCACCGCCACTGCCACCGCAAGCACTGCTGTCCATGAAATCACCTCTACCAATCGAGTTCGTCAACTCAGACTCTGCGCAGTCATCTGCATCCTTGGCCTTGCCATCGTGGTCTGCTGCAGATCCGCCGCCGCAGCAACTCGCGATTTTCAAAATCTGCAATTTCACCGCTGCAGCTCGCGGTGAATCGCGCTCCTGGTTGGCAATTTGCTGGTGGGTGTTGGGGCTGTGGTGGGAGACGACGGCGGGTGGCGATTAGTTGGTGTAGGCTGTAGAGAGAAAATGAAAGACGGTGGTAGGTTGGAGAAATGAAGAGGGAAAATGAGAAAGGAGAACTAATCTAGGGTTTGGGTGTGGTGGGTTAATTATAGTATCTGATTTATGATTAATTAAATTTGGTACCTGATTTTTGAAAAGTGATCTTTAAAGATCTGTTATTATGTAATTTCCTCAAAAAAAAAAAGGACAATTTTATTTTAAAAGTCTAATTTCAGTACAAATTGTTGTTCTATGTTTATGATACCATCCTGTATTTTCCAATCTATCAACTAAATCAGTCCATCAAATTTGGACTGATTTGCACTAAGATGCAAGGAAATGTGGGTTAATTAATTATTTATTATTTTATTTTATTTTATTTTATTTTTGTTGAAGTCGTGCAGCTATTAATCGAATACTCCAAAACCTCAATTATGATATGAGGGTGGAAGGTAGTTTTCAATATTTAATTAATATAGTGTGACATATATATACATACGTACTTCTATATAAATGTAGCTACTTTTCATATGACCAAGAAAAGAAAAAAGGGCCATATAATTGAAGCATACCTAATTATTTTATTGTTACTAGTTTCTGTATATATTTTGGTAAAGGTTTTTAGATTATAAGTAATAGGTAATATAGAAAGTGTGGATAAAAAGTAGAAACAAGTTGCTGGTCCTGAAAATGTGTAGAAAAATTGATTTCTCACTGACTTATAAGCTTGAAAAGATACTCTCAAACATGCTCTTCATTGAGGTTTTCTGTAGATTCTTGCATGTGTGCTTGGACATCGCACCTAGGTCAACATCTCTTTAAACTCTCGTCATTTGCCCATCCCAACATTTTTATACTCAATACTGAGGTTGAATGAACGTTGAATAGTGTTAGTTTCAAGGACACATATGTTTCTTTATATATATATATATATATATATATATATACACTTTGTATTATGTTGTCAAATTTGTTGTAATTTGATATTCTTGAAATGATCAATGCAGCAAGGAGTAAGTATTCGTGCAAAATGTACAGAGTTAGGTATAAGTTGCTGATGACTCAACTAAACATGTTCAAAAAGTGTTTATAAATTGAGTGGTGAATAAGTGTATAGTATTTATGAGTCCATTGAAATGTTAAAAAAAAAAAAAGGTAGGTCAAGTATTTATATACATGAGCCAAACATGGGCTTAAGATTATATGATGAGTAGTGGACTTTGTTGCTGTAAAATTTGACATTTTTCAACTTCCAAAGTACTTTTGTGATCATAACTTTAGATCAATGTGAGGTGGATCACTTCATCCACATGACACAAGTCAATTGGTCTAGAGAGATTGAAGAGAATTGTGCTAGTTTATGAGTATTTTGGACCATAGATTAAATCCAATTGTTGGATTTAGTCTTGTGGTCAATTCTCATTTTCTAGTCATGTCACATTCACTTTTGATCATAGTACAATACTTAAATTTGAATTCAAATGGTTTTGGTTCTATAATTGCAACACTTCTTCACTTATTCTCACTTGGACTTGGCATAACGAAAGAGAGAAAATATAGAGAGCTAACCAAGTGAGAAAGTTTCATATCTTAGATGAAATTTTTGGTGGCTTCAGGCGGATTCTTTTCTTGGTATATCCATTGACATTTTCGTGGACGACAGTGCATGATCCAATGTGATACAAATTTAAGCTCAACATCATAGGACATTAGTGGTGTTGAAAAAACTTTTGATCAATTGGTTCGATTTTTACACTTTAAGAGTTTATGTTTTTGTATTGGAGTTATAATAATCATTTGTATACTATGTTTTAAACTCTACAACTGGTATCAAAGCTTAGGCTAGTGGTATAAAGTGTTAAAACAATTAGAAGTTGCATTGGAAGTCAAAGGGTTTGGTCGAAAACTAGTAAACCCTAATCTTTAAACCTAATTTTGGCAAAATCACTCATTTGGTGGATGACTGGCTACCACTACCAAACTCCAGACAACGAACGGAATCTGTTGGTGTTGCACGTGAGACACACGAGCAAGCGATGGAGGCATCGTGTAAGGCCATGCACAAAGGATAAAGGCGCGCGTAACTTGGCGTGGAGAGAAATTGGCCATAGGTGAAAAAAGACAAATGGTTCATTGATGAATTTATGCCTTCTAGTGATCTTGAATTTCAGTTTGGTGCACTACAGAAGTAGGAAAATAGAGAAACTATTTCGTTGGCAGCTCGGTGGTGTTCTTGGGGTTACAGCAGCTGTTTGATGACTTGGGACAATTAGTGGAGACGCTAGATCGATAAAGACTTGCATCTCTCCTTAAAATACGAATCGGCAGATTGATTACCCATTGTAGATGGATCTAAAAGTTGAAAGAATGAGTATGACCTGAAGACCCTTTAACATATAAAATTAGGTTGATTGTGAATGTATTTACTTAGAGAGAGGAGCTATACTATAATGAGGTACTATCACCGATCATTTAGTATAAAGCTATCAGGTTAGTCTTAACCTTAGTTGTCCAGTATGATTGGGAGTTAGAACAACTAGATGTTAAGACAATTTTTCTTCATAGGAAGTTGGATGAATTAATTTACATGTTTCAAGCTCAAGGGTTCGATGTGAGGGAAAAATCGGAACTTGTGTGTTTGCCAAGAAAAATCATTGTATGGTAAGAAAATTTGACCTGAAAGACTTAGGAGAGGTAAGAAAAAATCTTGGCAATGTTATCAAAAGGAAAAAGAGCTAATAATATGATGACTATTAATCAAGAGTCTTATTTGGATAAAATGATAACAAAATTTGCTACGTCTGTTAATATACCATTAGCTGCACACGTGAATTTATCATTTGCACAATGTCCTAAAATCGAAGAAGAAATGTATGGAATGAGTAATATTCCTTACGCTAATGCTATCGGGTCTGTGATATATTATATGATTACCACGAGATCGGACCTTACATATGTAGTTTGTTTCTTGAGTAGATTTATGTCTAACTCAAGTAAACCTCATTGGACTGCACTTAAATGGTTGTTAAGATACCTAGTTGGAACTTTAAAAATGGAATTAGTGTTTTAAAAAGGAAAGTGAAAATTTATAGCTTAAAGGATATGCAAATTCTAACTTTGCGAGGGATAAAGATAAGAGAAAATCTACCACTTCTTACTTCTTCACTTTAAATGATAATTGTATCAGTTGGAAATCATAGTTGCAATCTATGATTAGACTATCTAGCAATGAAGCATAATATGTTGCATTAACTGAAACGTAAAAGAATGCATATGGCTAAAAGGCCTTTTATGAATTAAACTTCTTGAATAATAATGTTATGATTTTTATTAATAATCTAAGTTCATTGATATTGTGTAAAAATCCTATTTATCATAAACGTTCTAAATATATTGAGGTAAAGTATAAGTTCATTAGTGAGAACTAATTATAACCCTGCAGATGTTGAAACAAAGGTATTTGTGGTTGGTAAGTTTAACAAATGTTTATCAATACTGAGTATTGATAATGGTTAATTCTTGTGTAGGTACTGAGTTGGAGTGAGCAATGATGATGAAATAAGACCACACTAATGGACATCACTAGTATTCAGAGAAATTAATGATGGATGATATGTGATCCAATGTGAAGATTTGTGAGATGGATCACTCCATCCACATGGCGCAAGTTAATGGGTCTAGAGAGATTGAAGGGGATTGTGCTAGAAAAAGCTAATGACAACGTTTATTAAACGTTGCGAAAAAAAATAACGGACAATGAACGTTGCAAAAACCTTCAGCTCTACGACAACATCGAAACCCGCAACACATGCCTGAACGTTGCAAAAGACCTAAGGCAAGATTTTTTTACCTTTGCAATTTTTAGTGTAGTGTTTAGGAGTAGTTTGGACTATAGATTAAATCCAATGGTTGGATTTAGTTTTGTGGTCAATTCTCATTTTCTAGTCATGTCACACTCACTCTTGATCATAGTATAATATTTAAATTTGAATTTAATGGTTTTGGCTCTATAATTGAAACACTCCTTCACTTATTTTCACTAGGACTTGGCATAACAAAAGAAAGAAAGTATAGAGAGGTAATCAAGTGTGAGAGGTTCATATCTTCGGCAAAATTCTTGGTGGCTTCCGACAAATTCTTTTCTCAGTATATCCATTGTCATTCTTGTGGATAACAGTACATGATCTGGTGGGGCACAAATTTGAGCTCAATATCATATGACACTCCATTTGTGGTATTGAATAATCTTTAGGTCGATTAGTTCGATTTTTACATTTTGAAAGTTTATATTTCAGCATTGTAGTTGTAATAATTATTTGTATAATACATTTTATACTCTACAATCAGTATATGGAGTTCACCATCAATTTGTGTCACTATTTGTGCAGCCTACATAAGTTTTTAAAGTTAGTTTGTTCCGATGCAAGATTATGTTTATATTTTTTAGGATCGTGCCTGTGTTTTACGAGGCTAAAACGAACTTCAAAATATAGGCTCATAAATCATAGTAAACAATTATTATTTTTTTCATTTATAAAAGTTTTACAGAACTAAATTTGTTAACTTAAAATCATCAATAGAGTAACAAATAAAATGAAATATTAAAAATATTTATATTATAATCAAATAATAATGCGAAAATGTTCGAAACAGTCACTTAAATATAACTTGTCTTGTGATTTTAGAGGCAAAAATATAAATCAAATTTGAATAGTCGAGTTGTTCAACCATTTTTTTTAATGGATAATGTTACGCATCACCAAATGAATCGAAGCCCACTTCAGCCGAAGCAAAATCCTCCCAATTGTAGAGAGGCATATTCCACAATCACTTCTCCCAAGATATCTACAAAAAGATCTTATTCGAATGATTGATGGAACAATTGTAATAAGTATAAATGTCAAGTCTTGTCAATAGGGCGACTGCTCTGTGTAAGTATTAAATGCACCACAAGCTAACAAGTCAAAGTTGATGCCTAGGATTAGATGTTTCGGCTAAGGAGATGAGATCATGTGCATCTTCATCCAATGGACACCATTTCATTTGTAACATTATAAATATCTCCTCCTTGTATCATTTGAGGGCAATGCCATTCCAAAGACTGAAAGTTATATATCATTCTCTTTAACTAAGATTTATACTTGGTAAAATTGGTGTTTGAGGATATTGAACCAATGTTTTGTCCTCAGTGATTGACGGTTATTATACAATCATTACTTTTAAACATTGTCGGATTCTTAATGTTATCGTCTCGTATCGTTAAGCTACTCTCACGCCTTATTTGAGAGTGTATAGATCGTTGACCTGTCTTAGCGTACTGGAATTTTCTTACGCACGTGCGAGTGAATCCGGTATCTGTTGTCCACGTTGCTCTAATCGAAAACGTGGTCAATAGATAACATGATCTATTCATTCAATTTTTGTTGTGACATAGTTGATCTGAGATAAGTTCTAATCAATTTCTTTCTAGTGATACAACTGTAACCGATATAGTTAGCAAAATCTTATAAGCAATACAAGCATTTGAAAAAACAAACATTATTTTCTTCAAGTAATGTAGTACATCAATTGCTTTTTTGTTTCTCTAGATAAATAGCACTTCAAAACTGTCAACACGCGTACTCTTTAACCTCTCCAAATTATATAAATAAACCAAATGTCTCTTCATAATGTTTAAATTGTTCAAAAAGAGTTTGAAGCGAAGATCAAAGATCGATCAATTATAAAGAGAAAATAATCAACTTTAAAAGATTATTCATCTGATTGAGTTACCTCTTCACTGTTTCTTTCATCAAATGCTGCATTTTTCTGGAAATACTACTTCAATTCTCATTTCACTTGCAATTTGTTTAGTTTCATTCATGGAACTAGCAAACCCAGATTCTCAATAATTTTCAAGAAATAAAATAAGTGCTTGTAAAAACTTGATGACTTTATCAATATCCATGCTTTTAGATTGTAATAATTTACTGACAGTATTGATTGCATGTAACAACTTATACTAAATTATTATGCCAAGCAAGAACTCAAAATTCTCATGTACATATATTGCTAAGGACTCAGCTTCACTCTTTGTCTTAAGATCTTCAACAATGTCTGCCAATAAGTTTTCTGACTTATTCACCAATAACCCAACAAATATAAAAAGAGTTGGTCAAAATTAAATAACTCAAATATCAATCTTAATTTTTGATATTAAGAATACAACCCCTGTATCATCAGATTCATCAGACACATATACACATATATATAAAGAGAGAAAAAAGTAACATGTAGAGATAGTAGATGACAAATTAGAGAAGACAGCCGGAGAAAGAAGATGGAAATGGAAAATTGAGAGACAATACCGTGCGCTCTCGCGACTCTCCGTGAAGCTTTAATTTAGGCTAAAATGTGATTTTTTTTTTTAATAAAAAAAACACAATTTTTTTGGCCCCCTTAAGAGCTAAGCCTGAAGTCGCGGCCTCTAGGGTTCAACTTAGGTCCGGCTTTGGTAATTGTGTGTTACATTCTCATCTTAGGCTCCAACTCACCTTCCATGGATGAACCCGGAACCTCGTAGAACCCCTAAGTTTTAGTAGCATTGGATTTTGTTCGATGAACGTCCTTCTGACCTAGCCCCCTTCGTTCCATAGGACCAACTAGGTGTGGTACATAAACTATGTGTTACTGATGTGAACCCGATCAAGAACAGGCTTGGGAACCCACGAACAAGAAGAACAAACCCAAGAAAGCTAGAAATCACACCGTGCAAAGCTTCAACCCGACCTTTCGTTCGACCCGTACCAAGAACCAAGATTTCACGCGAGGAATCTGACCCGTTGATTACCCGGAACTAGAACCGTGCAGTGAGAACGCCACAAAAGGACTGCAATCTCCTTTTGATAAGTTCAAAATTAAGTCTTTAAACCACCAAGAAATTGGAGGAGAAAAAAAAACTCACAATTTTATATTAAATCTCAAAAATGTCAAAAGGTCCTTAACAATGAAAAAGAACTCCTATTTATACTAAACATGATAAAACCCTAAAAGCCACGAATTTAGGGTCCCAAATATGCAAAATATGGAAATAACAATAGAGTTTTAACCAACTAAGGAAACTTGCGAAAAATAACGATTTTGTCTCGGAACAGAACTATGCGGTCGCATAGTGCATTTTCATGCGGCCGCATAGTTCACTTGGTTGAACTCCAGCCGCTCTCTGACCATTGCATGCGACCTCATGCGTTTCCAACTATGCGGCCGCATAGTTGGCTGTTTGGCTCCGTTTTCCCTCCTTGCTCGTTTGGTTCGTTTTCAGTGTCTTCCGTCGCTTTGTGGCTTCCATCCCCAACATGAAAACTGGTCTTTGATGTGTCGACTCCAACATGTCGTGCTCCGCTTCTCGAACAAGTGTTTGTATGCCTCTTATTGATTGTTAGAAGACTCGATCCCAGCTTAGGTCTCTTTCCAATGTTCGCCCAGTTCTCATGAATTCGTTGCGCATCCCGGATCACATCATCCCCTATCCCTTTGAAAGGATTCGACCTCGAATCTAAATCTGCACCAAACGAAGCAACATTAGCAACTTCGAAACTATCAACGATCTCAAACTTACCCCCAATAACCAAGCTGCATCCGTTGACTCTGCATATGACAATGATATGAAAGTGTCCATCTTCCCGAGGACGTAACCTGGACCGCCATCGAATTCGTGTCCATTTCACACGCATGTTCACCTGTGTCTTACCAAATCCATTACGAACACCAACAGATGAAAAGATTAAAATGAACAAGATCAGTGAATTAGAAGTACCCAAGTGCGGGCTGGGGTTACGAACATGCATCATGTTAACCATAATGCACTCTAGTTACTTGTTACACGCAATTAACTCTATATGACATGCTTGAATCTCACAACGTAGCAAATGTATATCATAGACAAGTAAAAAAGACTCCATATGCATATGTGAAACTGGACGGACTCTACGCATAAAGTTATCAACTATATCACCCCTTGCAAGACCGCATAACTTATGTAAGATACTAAGTCCATGAGTTATTTCAAATGCTAGCCTAGGTGTAAGGGTCTGAGACGTTACCTTAGTGTGTTTGCATCCTATTGTACTGTTACTCACCAATTTCTCCATGTTTCCTGCATCAAGTGGATAGTCGAGATTTGGCGCCTTGCGAATTAAACCGCCATGGATTAAGTGCTTGAAGTTCTGTAAAGAAGAAATATCCAAACCGGGGAAGGGAATGTTAGCTCTCACTAAAGCCCTCTCACACTCGACTTTTCTCACATATAAACTCACCTTGGAATTTTCTCTCCTCTCTGAATTTTCTCTCAAGCTCTCCTTTTTTCGCTCTTTATTTTTGTTCTCTCGCTCACTTTTCATTTTCAATTGATCCTCATGGACCTGCTGTGGTGTCAAAGGGACAAGTGTAATATGCTTTCCACCCTGTACAAAGTTGTATCTATTTGTAAACCCCTCATGCTCCACCTTTCTATCATACTGCCATGGCCTACCTAACAAGAGATGCCCCGCATGCATTGGAACCACATCACATAACACCTCATCACTATACCGCCCAATGCTAAAGTTCACCAATGCCCTTCTAGTAACCCGGATCTCTCCACAATTATTTAGCCACTCCAATTTATAGGGTTGTGGATGTCTCATAAGAGGTAAACCCAACTCCCCTACAAGGGTCGAGCTGACCACATTGGTACAACTCCCGCCATCTACTATCAAACTGCACGCCTTATCCTTAACATGACACCTAGTGTGAAACAAGTTTTCCCGTTGTTGCTCATCTTCATCCACCTTCACTCGTGTAGTAAGAGCACGCATTACCACTAGTGATTCCGCCACTGGGTACTCCACACAAGTCTCGCCATTAACATCTTCCAACACAGGCATACTATCACTCTCACTCCCATCATCGACTCCCACTCTCCATTCTCCCTAATGATCATCACTCGTCAGTTTGGACATTGTGAAGCAATATGCCCCGCACCCAAACACTTAAAACACTTAATATCCCTCGATCTACCAGTGTGAGACTCACTATTTGGTTTATGTTTATTCACCTCCTCCTTAACCTGAGGCACTTCAACCTTCTCCCTAGTCACAGCCCGATCATGCCTATCACCACCACTCCATTTGGGTTCCGTAGGAAACCTCGCTACCCCCCTGCGCCCAAGCTGTCTCTCTACTTTCATTGCTACATGCACTAAGTCCTCCAATTCCACATAGTGCTGCAATTCCACTATGTTGGCAATATCCCTTTTTAGCCCATTTAAAAACCTAGCCATGGTAGCTTCCCTATCCTCCTCTATGTTTGCTCTAATCATTGCTATTTCCATCTCCTTAAAATAATCATCTACACTCCTAGACCCCTGAGAAAGAGTTTGCAATTTTAAATGGAGATCCCGGTAATAATGTCCCGGCACAAACCGTTTTCTCATACAAGCTTTCAACTCTCCCCACGTCTCAATTGGCCTATCTAAATTCCTCCTACGATTAGTCGTCATCTGATCCCACCAAATGATGGTGTAATCAGTGAACTCCACTACCGCTAATTTTAACTTCTTCTCCTCGGAGTAATTATGACAATCAAACACCAATTCCACCCTCTTCTCCCAATCTAAATAAGCCTCAGGATCACTCCTACCCTGGAAAGCTGGAATATTTAGTTTGATGTTTCCCAAATTTCTATCAAATCGATCTCCTCTATTTCTCATTCGACCCATATCACCTTCTAAGTAATAATCATCACTCCTTGCACTCACTGCCTCAAACTCCTCATCAAATTCACCCATAAGATTCCCTTCCTCTCCCTATCTCCTCTACCCCCACGAGGAACCCTTTGGGGCGTCCTTCGCTGCTGACTGTCAATCAAAATTTCATGCCTAGCTATATCACCACTAATACGCTCAACCGCCACATTCAATTGATCAAATCTATGATTTATACTATTCATAAGCTCCACATAAAACCCCTTAGGCACAACCTCTTCCTCACATTTATTCATCTTTTCATCCATGTATATCAAGCACTTGCAACTACCGAAATCACAGAAATTGAGTAGAAAATGGAAGAACAAGAAAAACAAGTAAATTACCTCGCGTGTTTACTCTCGTGTATCACTTGAATTGGCTTTTACCCGATATGAAGCTCACCACTCTTGCCTTTTACCGCTCGTCCTCTTTTCTCAATGGTTCGAGAAATAACCGATCTCAAGCAATTGGAGTGCAATCCCCGTAGCAATCACCACCACAAGCACAAGTCTCGGATAATCAACACAATTTAGCACGGGCTAAGGTAATGACTCAAATGCAAGAAAAGACAACAAAAGATTCAACTTCAATATTTGAATTGCCTCTAAACGTTCACGAATATAGAGACTTTCCCTTTTTTTTTTTTTTTTTTTTTTTTTTTGAAACTCAATAACACAAAATAATAAATCTAGAGGCAATCAAACGATACAACTATAGAAGAATAATGACGCTAACACAAGAACAATAAAAAAATAATAATAAATTTTTTTTTTTTTTTAAATTGACGTGAACAGTACGGATGAACAGTAATTTTTTTTTTTTTTACTCAAATCAACTACGATACCAACAAAACAAACGAAAGTTGATTTGGATGCTAGATTAGCCCAAAAACAACTTTTGACTCTTTTTTTTGGAGATTTTTGGATTGAAACTCAAAAAATAATTACTGGACACATAAACACAAAGAACACAAAAAAATAAAAACAATTAAGGACTCAAAGAAATTAAAAGGATAGATGACCTGAATTCTAGAACTGTGCTCTGATACCACCTGATGTGAACCCGACCAAGAACAGGCTTGGGAACCCACGAACAAGAAGAACAAACCCAAGAAAGCTAGAAATCACGCCGTGCAAAGCTTCAACCCGACCCTTCGTTCGACCCGTATCAAGAACCAAGATTTCACGCGAGGAATCTGACCCGTTGATTACCCGGAACTAGAACCGTGCAGTGGGAACGCCACAAAAGGACTGCAATCTCCTTTTGATAAGTTCAAAATTAAGTCTTTAAACCACCAAGAAATTGGAGGAGAAAAAAAACTCACAATTTTATATTAAATCTCAAAAATGTCAAAAGGTTCTTAACAATGAAAAAGAACTCCTATTTATACTAAACATGATATAACCCTAAAAGCCACGAATTTAAGGTCCCAAATATGCAAAATATGGAAATAACAATAGAGTTTTAATCAACTAAGGAAACTTGCGAAAAATAACGATTTTGTCTCGGAACAGAACTATGCGGTCGCATAGTGCATTTTCATGCGGCCGCATAGTTCACTTGGTTGAACTCCAGCCGCTCTCTGACCATTGCATGCGACCGCATGCGTTTCCAACTATGCGGCCGCATAGTTGGCTGTTTGGCTCCGTTTTCCCTCCTTGCTCGTTTGGTTCGTTTTCAGTGTCTTCCGTCGCTTTGTGGCTTCCATCCCCAACATGAAAACTGGTCTTTGATGTGTCGACTCCAACATGTCGTGCTCCGCTTCTCGAACAAGTGTTTGTATGCCTCTTATTGATTGTTAGAAGACTCGATCCCAGCTTAGGTCTCTTTCCAATGTTCGCCCAGTTCTCATGAATTCGTTGCGCATCCCGGATCACATCAGTTACACTCATCGTAAGCCCAAGCTCACCCTTCGTGGATGAACCTGAAACCTTGTAGAGGATCCCATAAATTTTTGAGACATTGTATTTAACCGGTATATTGTATGTTGCTTTTAGTAGTATACATATCAGAAATAATAGAGGCCATATTATGGAGAATGTATTTGTGCATTGATAGCATATACATAATTGAAGAACAATCCATTCATGAAAGGTGATTTCATTTTAGAATGTCATCAGATTCTCTGCATTATTCTGGTGCCTCATAAAAATGCCTATATACATATACATACATACATACATACATACATATATATATATATATATATATATATATGGCAGTGATGAAAGAAAATATTGCAATTTGTTCTATTGTTATGGAATAAGAAAAATTAAGGATGGGAATAAAAGCAAGCATTTTCCATTTAGTTGGAATGAAAGAAGCTATACTTTTACTTAATAAAGGCATCCTAACATTTAAAAATGTTGATTTGTTAGAGATCCCACTTTGAGGTAGCATCAATAGCAGGATCTTGCAAATGACATCGCAAATATCTCGACTTAACTACAACTTTTTGATTCGTTAGAGTCTTAACGAGAAAAGTTGAGGTTTTTTCCTATTATTTCCATACACCTTGGCACTGTGACTCTAGGGAATTTATGAGAGAAAATTGGAATGATTCGTACGTTGAATGTTCTAATTTTGCAAGTGAAAAAAAAAAATCTTGTAATTGTTGATTAACAAAATGACATTCCTTTCTTTTTTGTGACAGTCGATAGTAAGGGTTTTGCTAGAAATCCATGGGCCTAGATAAAATGGCATTACTCCGATATTAATTAGTCAAATCGCGTTTAATTTATTTTAATATCTCTTGTGCTGGTAAATTTTCCCCATTACCACGCTTTTGAAAATATATTCCACTGCATATTATAACTAAAAAGTTTGTTAGTCGAGTTCAAGATATACCATCATGGGACAAACATGTAAAGCATAACTGTGAAATAAAATTATGGGAAAATTGCAGTAATGATCTCTAATCTTTTCGTTTTTTGCAGACTTTACCTTAACCTTCATTTTGTGTTAGCAGAGGTCCCTAACATTTCATAAATATACAGCTGAGGTCCATCTGGACGAAAACTGTCCAAAACACCGTTAGTTGATCGAAAAATCTGATTTTGACCAAATTTGGTAAGGGTAAAATGGTAACTCCACAAATTAACATAAAATAATTAAAAAAGGAAAAAGAAAAAAGAAACCACCCCACCCTCGCTCTCTAATGAAAACCCAGAAGCCAGTGGATCTATGTTCCCATTCTTCCCCACTCCTATCCACACCGGTGGTCGAAATCATCATTCAAAGGTTAGCCATCACAACCATATCAAAATGTCGGCATCGTCGCTTAACGGTCGGTGCCACACCCAAATCAGATTTTTCTTTCATAAATTTGTTGAAACTTTGCAATAACTTTGATTTTCATTTTTCCATTTTATGAGCTTCGATTGTGGTTGTGTGGGGATTTGACAATCATTAGTGATGGTGGCAATTGGCGGAGATCCAATTATTAGATCTTTGGTTTTGATTTTGGGGTTTGTCGATTTTGAAATTGATAATGGATGGGTAGGTTTTTGTTGGACTTTGAGGTGTTTCAAAATTACATAAGGTTTCAAAATTGCAGAGGATTTGGCAACCATTTCACTCTTGGATGTGGGTTTTTGTTGCAAAGGTTGTTGACGGGTTATGGTGGTGGTGGCGGCGATATCCCTTTCATGCGATATCTTGTGGGTGGCGACGGTGGGTGAGTTTTCTTGATTTGATTTTTGAATAAGGTGTGAGTTTTCTTGGTTTCAAATGTACAATGACAAATGTAGAGTGGGCTAGAAGGTAGCAGTGGAAGGTGTCGAAACTGGTAGTGGGTGGCGGCGGCGATGGTAGTTAACATTGAAGGTGGCGCGGTGATTGTTTTTGGTAGGGCTTGCCAGAGAAGAAGAAGATATGGGGTTTTGATTTGGGGTGGGGTGGGGTGTTTTTGGTTTTTTATTTTTTTTCCTAATTTTGTTTGGTTTCTTATAATATGAAATTAACTAAGTTATCATTTTGCCCTTGCCAAATTTGGTCAAAATCATATTTTTCGGTCAACTGACGGTGTTTTGGAAGGTTTCCATCCAGATGGACCTCACCTGCATATTTATGAAAAGTTAGAGATCTCTATTGGCACAAAATGAAGGTTATGATAAAATCTGCAAAAAATGAAAAGGTTAGGAACCGCTGCTGCAATTTTCCCTAAATTTATTTCATTTCTTTGAATTTTTTTACATTTTCCATGATCACCAAGAATCTTGAGTGAGGCAAAAGGTTTTATTGAGGCAGTAGCAATTATTCTTGATCACCAAGGCATTGTCGTCACAACTCGTTCTTGCTATATCTTGAGATATTTTTTTCAGTGGACACGAAAGCATTAACACTACTCGGTGTTCTATTTTTTAATCTTGAAAGAGGTAGATTTGTAGATTAACATAATTCAAAGTCTGAACTCGAATCATAAATTAGCTCATAATGCATTAATTATTTCGAACATTCACACTTCTTAGTGGGGTTACTTGTTATATTGAAAAAAAGAGCAATATTCCTAATTTTGAATCTTCTTAATAACTATAATAATAATAATATATTTAGAGACCGTTTGATTTTTATTTTTATGAAAAATAAATTTTAAAATAGTAGATTGATGAAAAATATGTGATTAAAAAATAAGAATTTTTTTTTTATTTATGTAAAATATTATTTTAATAAAAAATATATGATTGGAAAGAAAATGAGAAAAATGTGTTTTAACGAAATCAAACGAAGCTAAATAGAAAAATCAACATCATACTACACACAAATAATCAAATTCGTCAAAACCTTAAACAGACAACATAAACAGTGTCCCGTCGAAACCTTGAACAGACAACATAAACAGTATCCCCTGAATCATCTAGGGCAAACCCACCTACTCAGTTCTCCCCATCTCTTCTTCTACACCATCCCACCCCACGCTTAGTGTAAAATTGCTGTATTATTGTTCTTATTATGCCCCCTACCATGGCAACTGGAATGCCCACAAACACTTCTCGAGCTGAAGAACTCAAGCTCCTCGCAAATGAAGCCTTCAAAGGTGGTAGAATTAATCACCGTTGCTTTGTTTTTGTATCTGTATTTCATCGTTTTATGTGATTTTGTTTGGTTTTGATCTTTTTTATTTTTGGGGTTTTTTTTTTTTTTTTTTTTTTCCAGCCCATAAATATTCTCAGGCTATTGATTTGTATACGCAAGCGATAGAAGCCAATAGCGACAATGCAGTGTACTGGGCTAACCGTGCATTTGCGCACACCAAATTGGAAGAGTATGGAAGTGCCATACAGGACGCTACAAAAGCTATTGAAATTGATCCGAAATATTCCAAAGTGAAGTTCTTTTATTTTTTCCTGGGTTTTTGTTTCTCCAATAGAGGACAGTAAAAGTTGACTCCTTTTGTTTTATGGGTTCTTAAAAAATTTATTGATGTGTGTTGATTGGCTAATTTCCACAGGGTTATTATAGACGAGGCGCTGCGTATTTGGGATTGGGCAAGTTTAAAGAAGCTTTGAAGGACTTTCAACAAGTGGGTTTTCCCTGACTATCTTGTTTGCGCTTGTATACATTTTGAAGTTTTTATAACCTTGGGTCAAAGATTAAAACTTTGTTTGTTTTAGTGTGATGTTTGCTCCCGGTGAAATGTAGAATGTATTGTTGAACTCTTTTACAATTGTAGAGACTTAAAGTTGCTCACTTTAATGTACATGAAGACAACTAACATCTTTACACTTGATTCAAATGAACTACAAAATATGTGCAAATGTGCATGTTTGGTAAATCCCATGGAGTTAAAAGGAAAATATAATGGGATCTGTTACCTAGTGTGGGACCCAATAGGTAGTTAAGAAATAATGTCTAATTTGAGCGTGGAATATATGAGAATGCTAACATGAATTTGCCAAAAAGTAAGATGAGAAATAATAGAAATGAGCATATTCATGAATTGGGCTAAAGTGGTGGTAGTTGAGGATAAATTGTATAAGAACTAAACGAGATGGTTTAAACACATTCAACATGGATCACAGATGAACTAGTCAGAAAACGAGATTGTAGCATTATTAGTAACCTGTGGGAAGATTTAATTAAAGCGACATAATTGGAAAGTTTATGAACTTTGTAGTTTATGTTTTAAGATGATCTTTCACACACACACACACACACACACACACACACAGAGACTATGTAGTTGACCCTCGAGAAATGTGGAGTAACGCTTTCATACGTTGAGGTGTTTGTAAGAACAATTGAAAATGCAACAAGAGGAAATATCAATCTCCACTGACATTAATTGCACAGAAATACTATTAACATTTTCGGGCTACTTGTTCTTTTCCCACCTCTTATTATGGGTGGAATTAACTATTTACATTTTAGCCGGGTTTCTTCATAGATATTGGCTTTAATGACAAAATTTGGTGCATCTGAATTTTCATTTCAAAATTATTGATAGAGGTTGAGGAGTTTCTGTTATATTTGAGTAGATAGTGCAGAAATCCACTCTCATGGTTGATCCACATTCTAATAAGGTCATCCTCCCCGTATTTTTTATATGAATTTGACTTTTGTGCTTCTACCTACTTTCAGGGCACATTTCTTTTTGTTGAAGCTATGTGTTTTACTAGAAGGAAAGCATTAATCTTCTTACAAATCAAAATTTTATTGTGCTGATGAATTAGGTCAAGAAATTATGTCCAAATGACCCTGATGCAGCCAAGAAATTAAAGGAGTGTGAGAAAGCTGTGAAGAAGCTAAATTTTGAAGAAGCTATCGCAGTGCCTCAATCTAAAAAAGTTTCAATTGCAGAATCTATTGATTATCATGCCATAGGTATATGGAAATTTCACTTGAATACTTTTTTTCTAGTTTTTTTGCATCTTTTGGAACAGTTCAATTATTACTATCTATTATATTCTATTTTAGTGGAGAGTTTGACCCACCACTGATTAGTATATTACAGTATGATTTCTTTGTGATTGTGGATTCTCACTGTATGTTGTGGTTCACTTTCTAGATAATTTGTTAAAATGATAGAATGACATTACATAAATAGCTCCATCTACTTCTCATTCTGATCAATGTCTCAAGTGCTTTTTATTAGATGCAATTTAACCGATGGTTTATGTTAAGTGTTACTGTTTCAATATTTTGTTTGTTGTCAGGGTTGTTAGATTTCTTATAGGAGGGCTTATGTGTTCCTGATGCGCACAAATGTCTTGCCTAAAATTATTGTTCCATGATATTTTAATTTTCTTTTATAGTTCTCTTTTCGCCTGCCTTGGGATTGTTGAAGGGAGGTAGTAATTGGATACTGGTCATCTTGCCTGATAGCTGGCAAGCGAGAAAAAGGGACATTCTCTTTCAACTCATCTGTCAATCATGTAGAGGGATAAAACTTGTTATTATAATTTGATGTAAATGTGTGGAGGATATATATACAAACTAAGAAGCATGGATTCAAATATGTAATTCGAATAAGATACGATATGGGTATGTCAATATAGTTTTTAAAAACAATTAAGATACGTGTATACGCGTATTAAAACTTCATACTATTATCGACTTCCAATAAAACTATAATATCAATTATTAACAAAATTTTACATTGAAAGCTTTAATACTATTATCTATTTTCAATAATAAAACTATAGTTGTCAACTGTTAACACACTATTATATATATAATTAAAAGATTTAATATTATTCTGTGTTTCCAATTATAAAACTATAATTGTCAATTAATTTAAACATTCTTGTTAAATACTTTGAGTCAGTTTGAGCCCTATGTTTTTCCCCAAAATATATTTTGGACTAGTATTTTGATGGAGAATGTATGGTTAAAAAATAAAGAAACGTTTTGGGTTTGCATGTAATATTAATTTATTGAGTAATGTGTGGATGGAAATAAGATAGAGAAAAATGTATTTTAAAAATAATGGAGACCAAACAAGGGTTATATATATTTCGAATAATAAGTGTAAATTGTATAGTTAAACACATTTTACTTTATTTAAAATTGTTAATAAATATTATCTAAGTTAGGCTCAGAGACCCCACAAAATATCTGCTATCATATAACCTTCCAAAAGTTGGCTTCCAATAGAAGCACATTTTTCTATAAGTTATTTATAATAATACGTTTTAAATGAGTTTAAAACAATAAAACTCTTCTTCTTCACATGTCATAAAATGTTCGATACATATCAAAAATTTAAAAAAATATAAAATAATTAAAAACACGTATCCGGTTCGTATTATGCAATTAATTTACAAGTATCTGTGCTTCTTAGTATACAAATGCACATGTACACATGTACAAATACATTCTGCATCTGCTGGTGGTGCAAAATTTGTCTATTCTTTTAGGTGGAGACACATTTGTTAAGGGTTGAAACTTAGGTATCTAAACATGAAACAGTTTTTTTGGCCATTTGTGACGATGTGATTTCACGGTTTTCCACGTTCTTGAATCCTTCGAGGTGGCTGTGACCTCAGGGTCAATCTATTAATTTTCTGTTTCTTTACTTGCTTACCCACCACCTGTCTTCAATTTTTATTTTTTGCTTTTCTTCTTGCTTCATATTAGAAAATTGGATATGAATGGCCTGGATGTGGCCCTTGGTTCCAAAAATGGGATCATGTGGTCATGAAAATGTTGTTTGATAAAATTTGGACTTCTCTGTCATTTAATATAATGTCGATAACACAAAATGGAGACTCGAGTTTTTTTGCCCCCGACAGATTTTGCTCACTCATTGCCATGTTACATAAAGACTGAAGGAAAAATATACGATGATGTCAACTTGTGTTTTTTTCCCATCATAATAAATATATTAGTTACACTTGTACTTAGTAGTATTATAATTGTCTTTTACCTATTTTATCATTATAGGGACGAGCCCAGGCTCATCTTTTGTTTCCCTGAAAGTAATTGCTGTACCAGCGACAGTCGCACTAGTGGCTGCATTGGCGGTATATGTGGGGACTAAAGCAGCCATAGTAATGGCAGCAACAGCTATGGCAACAATTTTGGTGGTTTGGGGGACGTTTTGGAAGGGTCGCTGCAAAGACAATATCTTTACCAAGACTCGAACACTTGACTTAGGTTTGAGCTTCTAAAATTAAACTACATAATAAGGAAAGATTACAAATCAGTTATTTGGTGACTCAATTTTTGACCTTTTGAGTTGTTGATATCTGTTCCAAATGAGTGTGTTATCAAAAGACAAGGTGTTCTGAAAGTAAACTAAATTTTATGTCTCCACTGCTGTTGCATCGCGTGTACTTATGCTGCCCTATTAGAAATGGATGATCACTTTATTATTATTATTATTTTTTTTTTTTCTGTAGAAGTGTTGTGTGTCACTTTGCTGGCATACTGACTGATAGAATAACAGTTGATGAACAACTTACTTTTGGATTGGCTTTGATGTGGTTACTGATTATTGCATCTTTTGTGAAATGTTATGTGGAAACAGCTAAATAGTTTGTTCCTTATATGGCTATTGCCTCGCATATGAGTTGAGTCTTCATAGTTTATTCCTTTACTGGCCGCATATTGTTGTTCAGACTTTTTATAGACTTATGAGTTATAATTTGTGATGTTTGGGGATGAAGTTATTGTAAAATGAATTGATTTCAAGAACAAAAGGCATTTATTTTGATTATGTTTCTTCTGCTCTCAATTTTTCTTCCCCTGTTCTTTTTGCATTAAGTGAGCAATGATAGTGGAAGTGATATAGGATGACCTTGGGGGGCCCATCTCTTATAGACCTGCTGTCAAAATCAGTATGGCAGAGAACTCTGAATTTCTGTGTTAGAGGGGGAGAATTTGGATTTGAGGGATCTAAGATGGATATATAATGGATGAAGACGTGGATAATTAGAGAAGATTAGAAAGATGAGATTTTGGTGGCTTTGGGTTATGTTGTAGTGCCTAGCAAAATTAGTTATGGTTTAAAGTGAAATTGGTTGGACTTGGAAATTCTGGATTTTAATGTAAGCAAACTTTTGTGAAGGATTGGGCAGCACAACATTTAATGACTGAAAAACGAAGAAAAATGAGAGGTGGAAAGAGAAAACCTGTGAAGGATTTGATTGCTGCCGCCTGCCAGTACTCTCAAAAAATGCTTTAGCTCTTTGAAGTTCTAGTAAAATTCTTCATTATATCGTAATGACAAGCTGCAAATGATTCGTGGAGCTTAGATGTTTTGCTGTGGTTTGCGTGGATTGAAGAACTATAATTGCTTCTGACTAAAAATTAATTATCGAAATGTCTGATAAAGCCAACACATAAATAATTTAATTCTTAGCTTATTCTACAAGAAACTATTCATTCATTCTGATTGCGTTAAAGCTTCATAAGCTGGAAACTCTTGAGGGTAAGTCCTTTAACAATCTTATTGTTTTATTCTTCTTTGTGAATTTGAAACCTTTTTACTTAACGACTTGCTTCTCGAAAGAATAGTAGTAGTAAATATGTTAAGTTGCATGTATTCACATTACAGCCGATGATGTTTATGTTATGTTTCAATCCCAGATGTGGAACCACAATATGCTGGTGCAAGAATAGAAGGTGATGTTGTAACTTTGGACTTTGTGAAGAAAATGATGGATGACTTCAAGAATCAGAAGTGTTTACATAAACGGTATGTACTGATGGCACTGTAACTTTTGTAATTCGAATAGGATCCAAATTGTGTATTTTTATGGTAAGGATTTTGTGTACTGTGTGGCAATACAGTCCATGCATAACAATTATTCTCGATATTTGTCCAAACTTAGTTGGTTTAGAAATTAGTATCTCAGCTGAAGTTAGTTTTTTTTATATCATAGATATGCATACCAAATTGTTTTGCAAACAAGAGAAATGCTGCGAGCTTTGCCATCTCTTGTTGATATTAATGTTCCTAATGGAAAGCACTTCACTGTATGTGGTGATGTACATGGTCAGGTAATTACGATTCCTTAATTGGATAATTTACTGAAGAATCTCATCATCAGCGTCTGCATCACCTTTTAGTTTGATGTACATAGAGAACTTATTGTCTGTTAACCAGACAGATATGTTAGTGTATGCTGACTCTGTTTCTCATGTATGCTGACTCTGTTTCCGTGGTCTATGGAGGCGCACTACTTGTCAAAATATTTAATCTATTTTGGGGCTACAGCAGAATGGGTCTATATGTTAAGTCTTTTATCTGGTGTTGAGACTTGAGAGTTGTATGGATTTGGTGCAACAAGATTGAAATCCTAAGCAAACTAGTAAATAAACATAATAAAATACTAGGACATCTAGTAAACATAACCTAATAGCTTTTTTTTAGCCAAATAAGAACCTAAACATGAAAAATAATCATATAATTACCCAGTAGGATTTTCATTATTTCTCCTAGACTGAGAAAATTTGACTCGAGCGAGATAGATTGCAACTTCTTGGTCAAGGAGGGTGATCTTTCTTCTTGACTAAATAACAAAACCGACCATATGATGTTAAATCCTTCTTTTACTGACTGATTTTCCGCTTTTCAATTGTTGTGGTTGGGGAATTATTTTGGATCTTTAAAGGTGGTTGATGTGGGTGTATAGATTTTGAATTTGAACCAAAATTTGTTTGGCCTATGAAAAATGACTTGCTCTGATACCAAATTGACTATGAACACATAAAAAAATGTTTGCATGTTTAGAGGTCTAATTGATTAACATGTACTTTGTTTGGCTGCATCTACAGCTTTGTGACTATTAATTGTTCTAATTTTTTTTATATTTCACTAATAATCAATTTTGTTTGTTCTTTTTGGTTCAACCTCATTGTCCAATATCTAGTTTTGTGTTGATAACATGGTTAAAGCTACTGGAGAACATGTTTTCTAACTTTGGTTTTGTATTATGTATTTTACTGTGCATCACCAATGCTTGTCTTTATAACTCTTATTTCATGGTCGCAGTTCTATGATTTATTAAACATATTTGAGCTCAATGGACTTCCATCAGAAGATAACCCATACCTGTTCAATGGAGATTTTGTGGATAGGGGGTCTTTTTCTGTAGAGGTCATACTCACACTGTTTGCATTCAAGTGCATGTCTCCATCAGGTGACCACTTAGTTCTCGAGCCTTAGAATTTGTATGTTTATTATTATTTTTCTTTATACATTATTACTTCTAATGGTTGCACTTGTGCAGTTAAATAACAAATAGAACGTTCAAATTTGAGGAAATATCCTTGTGTTGTATGTCTAAATATGTTTGTAAGTGTTTGCATATTAAAGAAATTATCCTTATATATTGGGTCATTCTCAAATACGATGTCAGCTTGACAGCATTGAAAGTAAGGTTTGAATTACAAAAAATGGCAGAAAGTTCTGGAAAGTACGAGGGTTCATAAACTAATCATTTTGCCACTTCTATAAGCGAATTGTTTACCTCGTGGAGTTTCTCGTGAGTTGGAACTACATATAGTGGATTATATCTATTTCCTATTTCTCCCTATGTTTGCATTATACTTGCAGCTTCCATTAACCTAAAGCATTGCTTATAAATCAACATTTTTATACTTTCAGCTATATACCTTTCTCGAGGGAACCATGAAAGCAAGAGCATGAACAAAATATATGGTTTCGAGGGTGAGGTCAGATCCAAATTAAGCGATACATTCGTGGAACTTTTTGCCGAAGTATTTTGTTGTTTACCTTTGGCTCATGTGATAAATGAAAAAGTTCTTGTGGTTCACGGAGGCCTTTTTAGTGTAGATGGTGTCAAGCTCTCTGACATCAGAGAAATCGATCGGTTTTGTGAGCCTCCGGAGGAGGGTAAGCACCAAATGCAGTTTTTTTTTTTATTTCTTATCTTAAATATTGTGGTTTCTTTTGCTACATTATTCAAGTCATCCAATATGGTTTTCGCATACACGAAAATTTTCATTCAACATTATCACTGTTTTGGGATTAGGTTCTGTTACGGTTAATTCTGCAATATGCTCGACCTTCTTTAATGAGATCTTCTGTGTCAGCTTGAAAAATCACATGTCAACTTCTCGGAGCAGTTATATGTTCAAAAGGATGATACATCACCTCCAAATCTATAGCAGCTATCATTTACATGGTAGACTTAATTTATTCTTGTTTAATGTTAACCAGGGTTAATGTGCGAATTGCTGTGGAGTGATCCACAACCTCAACTGGGGCGGGGCCCAAGTAAGCGTGGTGTTGGTCTTTCATTTGGTGCAGATGTAACAAAAAGATTTTTGCATGACAACAGCCTGGGTAATTTTTAGTGCCTGTGCTGAATCTTTCTATAAGTCTGAGATTTTAATACACTACATCGAAGATTCACATGTTCTTATATTACAGATTTAGTCGTCCGATCACATGAAGTAAAGAATGATGGCTATGAGATTGAGCATGATGGTAAACTTATAACAGTGTTTTCTGCTCCAAACTACTGTGATCAGGTAACATAATTATCTGTTTTCGTCTTACGCATAATCCTTAAATCTCTGCACGTCATGCTGGGTGAAATGCAATTTTCAGCATTTCGAGGCTGAATTAGTGCTCAAGAAAAGTTTGAGTTTTAATGTTCAGTTTTGTTTTAACCTAAGATCCATTTTCTCTTGATATTCAATCCTTTCATTTAATTATCGGATACTTGATGCAGATGGGAAACAAGGGAGCATTCATTCAGTTTGAAGCCCCCGAGCTGAAACCAAATATCGTCGCATTTTCAGCTGTGGTTCGTAACTTCTTTAAACCCTGTTTCAGATATCGATTCAAAGTTGAAGTTTAGATGTTTAACATTTGACGCGAAATTTCTGTGATGAATTGCAGCCGCACCCTGATGTCAAGCCAATGGCGTATGCCAACAACTTCCTTCGAATGTTCTCATAATACAGTATACCTAACTCGACTCTAATAATTACATTTTATAATACTATACTTAGTTTTTGCTACACATTGCTGGCAGAAGGCTGAAGAAGAATACATTTTCGTCAAAGAAGACGGCATTTGTACGCTATATTTTTCGAACCCCTTTTTTTTTTTTTTTTGGGTGTAGACCGGTAAATTTAGGTTAAGCTGTAAAAATTGGCGCTAGCGAAAGTGTCATGTACAATGATTGTTGTGATCCTCATTTGTTGTGAATACTTCAAATTAATTTATCAATAATCAATCTATTTTGTACTTTTCTTTTTTCTAATGTAATTCATGGGGATTACTTTATCACTAGTTTGGTTTGTACGTTTTTTGTACGGTGAATTGGATAGAACTAAACGGGATAATGGAATATAGAACACTTGATTAGTGTAATAATCGATCAAATTCATTAAAATTGTATTCATGAATGTGTGAAATGATTTGTGTTTGTTTTATCGAATCACCGATCTAGTCTAAGGTGAACTTCGCAATTTGTCACATCAAGAACTTGTTGGTTAGATTTTCAATTCATGTTTCATTCCCAATTAGTCATATTAGCCAGACTATCATATTAGTGTAATAGTTATTGAACCGAGCTCGGTGTGCAATATCAGTTTGTCAGACCCTGTGTAGGTCCACTCACATTATAGGGAGGATGATGTATTTTGGGTTATTTTTAATGAGGTGGGTCTCCATCATGTGAAAGACCTGCTTTGCTAAGCCTTTTACCGGCTTGACAAAGCAGATTAATTCATAGTTATTAAACTTTCACGTGAACGAATTCACATGAGCTTGTGAATAATTTGTTTATTAATGATAAAAAAAAAATATGGGGACAAGGTTAAAGAGAATGATTTAAGATTTTTTAACTCGATCTTTTTAAGAATCACATTTGAGTTAAAGATATATAATATTTTATCATATGAACTTACAATATTTAGTTGAAATCAAGATTTATGTCTGTCTCAGGCCCAGTTTTTCAGGGGCCCAAAATCCTTTTTTTTTGTTTTTTTTTTTTTTAAATAAAAATTAAATTAAGACCCACTAAGCCTTTAAAGTGGCAAAAACAGAACGGGAAACGGAGGAAAACAAAATAGCAAAATCCTTAGAAATCAAAATGACAAAAATCAATATCAAAGAAGTAAGAACGATGGTGGAATTTGGGGATAAAAATGTTTTGGAAGTACACAACACTTTCTGCTTCTTCACATGTAAGTCAAGAAAAATATCGAACCACGTGTATATGTCGGAGTAATTTGAGACCATCATGAATTATAACATTCTGTATTTTTTTGGTTGAACTTGATTTGTTATCTTCAGTATTGAAAAACAAAAGTCATTTATATGATAGAGTAATTTGAGGCAATAATAAGTAAAGGAAAAAAAATTAGACATTTCTATATTAGAGTAATTTGAGGCAATTATAAGTAAGAGTCTCGATTTTTGGGTTTTGATCTGTTCTATTTATTGGTGGAAAATAAACCTGACATTTCTATGTTGGAATAATATGAGGCAATGATAAGTTTTGTATTTTTGGGCTTAATTTGATCTGTTCTCTTAATGACATTTAATTAATGAAAATTGAATTTATTATTGAAGATGGTTAGTTAGTCGATTTGCTTACTTATTGCTGTAAATGAGCAACATTATGTCTGTTAATTGCATTTTGACTACTTTTTTGCCTATTTTTATTTTGTACATCTGCTCACATTTTAATGCTTGGTTTTAATTTCTATGAATGAATTCAATACCAATTCAAAATCATGTTAACTAAGAAAATGTAACAAAAAAATGGTGAAAAACAATTTTGATCTCTTACATTTTTTGCTGTATTTTATATTTCACGAAAGAATTGCCGTTGCAAGACTTGAGCTTTGAAGTGTATGATATATTTAATGAAAAAAAAAATTGCTTGCTTATGATTTATTGGCCTAAAATCAAAAGTTCGTCTCAAGCCTCCCAAAATACAAATCCGGTCCTATGAGATCAATTGGAAATTGTAGGTTCAGAAATCTTGTGACCCAAATATGAAGCCCGACTTGACTCATGACCCACTTTAATTTTGGTCAAACATTTTACAGAAGACCTCACAGTCTCAACCTCCAAACTGTTCTTCCTGTGTCGTATCCTGGACCACCGTTCCATCTCCGGTGAACCGACGGGCCAAAGAGTTGGGAATTGTTTTCTTCTTTAACAATGGCTTCAAAGCTTCTGTTAACCCGACTCCGAACCTTAACTAGACCATCAAACCCGTTCAAGAACCCGAATTTTGAGGTCCAAACGCTCATTCAAATAAGGAAATATTCAGATCCAATCAACCCGGCTGCCGCTCCTTCACCTGCCGTTGCCAATTTTAAAAGGGCTTCAAAAAGCTCCTTGAATGAAACGGAGCTCAACAAATTCTCGGCCATTGCTGAGACCTGGTATTTTTTCCTTTTGTTAAGCAAGACACTGCATTTTGTTTAATTTTTCTAATTTTATTGTTTAATTTTTACTTTTTGAATGAATTTTAGGTGGGATGCAGAAGGCCCTTTTAAGCCATTGCATGTGATGAACCCTACCAGACTTGCTTTCATTAGGTCCACTCTTTGTCGGCATTTCGGGTAATTTTAATCATGCTTTAGGAAATTATTCTACTTCATTGTGTTAATATTTACTACAGGCTTTCTAGAAGGAAGATTGAATTTTATTGCCATTCTTTTTGTTAACAAGTTGTTATTTTGTTTACATCTCTTAAAATGTAATAACTTGAGGTATTTTGAAAAAAAAAATCAATGAAAAAAGACGCGAAGAATTTCAGTTCCGTGATCATTGAAGCCAAACTAAAAACAATGAGTTCTACTTTCAACAAGCACTGTTGCCATTATCTAAATTGAAGCTTCACTTTCTTTCTGTAGGACTCAATTGTGTTGTTAGAATTACCATAATCTTGATGACACTTTTCAAGTACTAGATGCACATGTATATATCCACATTGATACAGTAAATAGTTTGGATTTCCGTTCATCTATTTTGCCTCGTAGTTTGAGTTAGAGTAATCCTTCGTTATTTTGGAGCTACTGTGATAATGAAAATTGATGTTAAAATGTAGTACGTTTTTTTATTCTCTTATTAGCATAATTAAGATGTTCGTGATATTAAAGTACATTGTTTGTTCATCTAAATGGTCAAATAATTTATTTTAGTCCATTAGTGCTAGATGTCTGATCTTTTTCATCCTCAAAAAAAAAAAAAAAAAAAATCTGTGTTGATAAAGAACTGATCACTAGCACATGGGGCATCCCCGTATATGCATAACATCTTCACAAAGCCAAGCTAAAAAAATTGTAACAAAATCTCAAAACACATAATTCTGTCTTGTCTATACCTCACAAGCAAGCACAAGCAGAGTTAGTAACTGATATTTCGTTATTTTTTGTACTGACTATAGATATACCAGGGTAGTGGAACGAGACTGCACGGGTTTGTCTGATTTCTAATATACAAAAAAACTGATGTCGTTGATTCTGGACAGTGTAGTGGTGAAAACTGAGAACCGAGCATTTTGTCTTGCTTTCCTTTCTCTTTGTACTTTTTTAGCCTTATAAATATATGCATTTTGTCTTGCTTTCCTTTTTCTTGGTACTTTTTTTAGCCTTATCACCTGCTTGGCTGCTTCGGCCTAAGTAAGCCTATTTCTTAAGCCCTAAGCCTGAAGATGAACACTTGGGCTCTTTGCACAGAAAAAATTGTATGTTTTTGTTGAAGGAATAAAAGAAACTATGACAAGTACAAATATTTTCTATCTCAGTAATCTATTGGAAGCTGATAATTATGTGCATTTCTCAGAAAGGATCAAAACTGTGCAAGGCCATTTGAAGGATTAAAGTTTGTGGATGTTGGTTGTGGAGGGGGAATTATATCTGAGGTATGCATCTTTAAGTTTTGGCGATCCATCAAACTGATAATATTCATTGTTGTAATCTGTCATGAAATTGCCCTCTCTCTCTCTCTCTCTCTCTCTGTGGAAGGGAAGGGAAAATCAGAATTCTTAAGACCACTCATGTTAACAACAATAAACCCCTTATTCTTAATAATTTTAAGGTTGACTAAATTAATCCCTTTTCCTTGCTCTGTCTTTAATTCATTGCTTCATATACTGGAGTATCTAAAACAACTATAATGCTAGAAACCAAAACATTTCACGTTTGTTTTGGTGTAGTCCTCTTTCTAACTTGTTCTACTTAAATCATCTATCTAACTTGTTCTACGCAAATCACGTCACTCTCAAGCCTCTCTAGATCAATAGACAACTTGTGTTAAATTGGAACCATAACTTGATCTTATGAAGTTGGCTGGTAGATACACTTGCGTACTAAAATTGAGGATTGGATAGTTTTCTTATTTAATTTCTCTTTTACATTTCAGCCTTTGGCTCGTATGGGAGCTAGTGTAATGGGAATCGATGCTGTGGAAAAGAATATCAAGATCGCACAACTTCATGCTGTATGTTTTATTATAGAACAAAAGTAAATGAACCTCTTACATTTTTCTTATGAATGAATGTACAAGCTTGCACAAAAGTGCATACTATTTATCTTTATTTACTAGTGCACAGGTAAAGTATGATATCCAACTATCCTTTTGTTTTCTTTTAGTTTCTCTTTCCCCAATTTCCTCCAATGCAATCTTCACCATCATTCAATTTTGGACAACTTAAATGACTGACCTATCCAGATTCCGTGGTGTTGGTAGATTACATTCAGGAAGGAGTCAAACCCATGTCCACATATTATAAATAATACAGCAATACAACTACACTGCAATACCCAACTCAAATCCAACGAAAATATTGTATTTATATTATCGCGTTTCAGAAGTACCACAAATGCTTTTTTTTTCTATCCATCATTCTGAAATGGTTCTTAGATTCTGTTTTTAATCATACTAACATTTTTTTTAATTTCTTACCATCATCAGTATACTATTTCACTGAAATGTTTGTGAGCTCACAGAAGCAGGGTTGCCGAATGATGCAGCAGATGTCTTTTTCATAAGAATTTATATTAAAACTTTCATGTACTCTAAGAGTAATATTGTTTGGATTTTATTTTGGGATTTAGTATGAAAACTGATGGGATTTTATATCTTTCCCAGGATTTGGATCCTATAACTTCATCCATAGACTATCATTGCACAACAGCTGGTACACATCATACTTGTTTGTTGACTATGAAGGTTGAAAATATTTGATTAATTGTTTACTGTTTTCACATATTCAACTAAATCTCTCATTTGCTAATTACATGTCCTGTGACTTGTGTCTTCATGTTAGATTGTGGCCCAATTGCTGGAAATGAGCATATTTATCAGATGATCTTTATACTTAAATTATTTTTATTCATGTTGCATTATTTGAATTTTTTCTTCGAAGCTCCCTGGTGCATGAGTGTTTCTTATATCCCTTTTTAGTTTTTGTGCAGGGAGTAGAACAAAGTCGTCTAATTACTGATGACTCTTTTCTTCATTATGGCATGAAAAGTTCATTAATTACTTATCATTCTTTTGGTGCATGTGGGTGTGTTTTAGCTTTCGGCTTTTCGTGTACTATTGCCTGGGAAGTTCTGATTGCTATTGCTGACATTTATGTGTTCATAGTTATATCAAAATATTCATTTTTAAAGCTTTTACTAGCTGAACCTCTGAATTTATTCTTTAGAAGCTGATGCATATTGCAATTTTGTCTACAGAAAAGCTGGTGGAAGAACAGAGACAATTTGATGCTGTTATTGCATTAGAGGTAGGTCAATGTGTTAATGGTGGAGCAACTTTCATATGATGACGTGATTGCTTAAGAAACACAAAACCATATTATACTTATGAACACGCGAGTGTATGGTATAGAGCTTTACCAAACTTGCACTAAGAACCTATTTGGCATAGCTTCTACTTTTGATTCTTGTAAAAGAGTTTTACAAGGAAATCATCTTGAGTCAGCTTCCTCTAAAATCTCTTTTAATAAAAAAAAAAAAAAAAGCACTTCAAGAAAATTATACACACAGGCCCCCCAAAAGTAGTTCTCAGTCTCAAAAGTAGCTTTTTGTTTTTCAGAAGCCATGCCAAACGGGGTCTAAATTGTTAATGTTTTGTCATATATTTTCGCATTACATGTTCTTTCCTTCAATTGACACAGCATATGCTTGCTCTATTATTCTTTCTGATCTCAGTTTGCTTCCCTTTCCTTGGTCGTCTACTTCCAATTATATATCAGATTGTTTGCAATTCACCTAGGTAATTGAGCACGTGGCAAATCCTTCTGAGTTCTGCAAATCCTTGTCGGAATTGACCAGTTCCAGTGGAGCGACTATCATCTCAACAATTAATCGATCAATGAGAGCATATGCCACCGCCATTATAATGGCAGAGTACGTCTTAAAATGGGTATGTTTACCTATCCATAATCCCTTGTTATGGTTGTTTTTCCTGCGATTAATGTGTTTATTAGCTCGAATTTACACGTTTGCCAGCTCCCAAGAGGCACACATGAGTGGTCGAGCTTTCTTACTCCTGAAGAATTAGTCCTAATTCTTCAGCGTGCTTCGATCTCTGTAAGTCCTTTTAAGTAATATTTGTCGTGCATACTCTCTTTTTCGTGCATGAAATGATCATTTGCTTGCGTCCATGCCTTTGTCCAGGTCGAAGAGATGGCCGGGTTTGTGTATAACCCACTCACAGGGCGATGGTCTCTCTCCGATGATATCAGTGTAAATTTTATTGCATTTGCCACGAAGATGGCTAATGAGTAACTGTAACTGTGTTTTTACACAAATTTTGATCAAATTCGTCGTGGTTTTTCCTTGTTTACTTTACAGGTGTTTCTATTTAGATGCAAATTAAATTCCAACACGAAATTGATCTGGTTCAACTGATACTCGGTAGTTTTTACGAACCGCAATGAGCATTTCCTTAACCTACTGAAAATTAGAAAAAATAAAATTCACAAATGGTCATTGAAGTTCAAATAAAATTTCAAATTGGCCATTGAACTGTTTTTGTGACTCACTTAAGTAAATTAATTTAGATAATAGCATCCATTTTAAAAGACGTTGGCTTGTTAAAAAATGTGATTCTTTGGGGGGCAAAAAAAAAAAAACTCTTCTTCATTAAGTGCATGTTTGGCAAGTGATATAATTATAATTTAAGTAATAAGTTGCAAAATTTTCGGAATGTATGTTTCACTCCCTATAACTTTAATCTGATTTTTCATCATTTAGTTGCAACAGAGTTAAAATGGGAGATTAATTGAAAGGAATAATGGCTTCAATGATCACATAATGCGTATAGTTATTTCGGGAGGTATAAGCTTGAATTACCAGTGCAAGTTTTTTTTCATGTCTCGTTCGTGCTTGTCGAGGCGGTGCTTGTGACTCAACAAGGCGTAAGGGGGTGAAACTATACATTTTTGTGTTTAGAGCATTGTTGGAGTGAGTAGGCAGTGCCTACCTAGAAAAGCTTTCTCGAAGAAGTTGTGATGTTTCTTTTTTAGCGCATGTCCTTTATTTATTTAAATGTTGGGACAAAACAAGTTATAGGGAATTATAGATTTGCTCCTAAATCTACTTGATCGACATCTTGCTCTTGATGGAATGGAGTTTTCGAGCGAACTAGTCTACATACAATGAAACAACTACTATGTCAAGAGGATGGTCAATTTCAGTGATTAAATGGGTTCACAAAATTACTTTAGCGATCCATTTGAAATTTTGTTTGAACCTCAGGGACCCTGACTGTAATTTTATGTGTGAATGCAAAATTGACATTTATATAAACAGATCAGCAAGAACAGAGCTTTTTAATTTCACTGGACAAAAGGAGTGTGAACAGAGAAGAAGATGGAGAGCATTAATCGTTCGGCGGGGGCTCGGAGCCGCTTGGCTGTGCTGTCGGCTCACCTCTCGGCTTCAATTAATTCATGTGATGTGGTTTCCCTCGGGATCCTTGAAGCTTCCAGTTGCTCGGCTGCCGTGGCCCCGCCGCCGAAGGTTGGAGGCTCGTTAACTATCATCGATGATCGAACTGGTAAGCAGTACCAGGTTCAGGTTTCCGAAGAAGGCACTATAAAGGCTACGGACTTAAAAAAGGTAATTTGATATTGAATTCTTTATTACTGTTATTATTTTTTTAATTGGATTAAATCGGTGCAAATTTGTAAATGAAATTGAGGAATTCGATCAGAGTAATCTTAATTTTATGCTTACATTACTCAGAAGAAAAATTAAATCTTGAAATAATTGTATTTGTTCGTGTTTCACGATTACTGATGGAATTATGGAAATGAGTATTATAGATAACGACGGGAAAGAATGACAAGGGGATCAAGCTTTATGATCCCGGCTACCTAAACACTGCTCCTGTGCGATCGTCTATTTGCTACATAGATGGCGATGAAGGAATTCTTAGATACAGGGGTTATCCAATTGAGGAACTCGCTGAGGGGAGTTCCTTTCTGGAAGTGGCTTATCTTTTAAGTAAGTTACTGCTAGATTTCCTGTGTTTGTCTCGAGGAGTAAACAACTTATGTGTTGGCACATTTGCATGATATGTTTTTCGAACCTTATCCTGTTTAATTTATATTTTTGATGCACTGTTGCAAATGTATGCATATAGTTGTTTTAATGCTTTCATTTACAAATTTCCCTTTTTTGAGCTTTCGTTTAATTTTGTGGTCCGTCAAGCTTGCCCTTGACATTTTTTAAAATTAATGAATAATTGCATTCTAGCTTTTCTTGGTTGAAACAAGAAGATCCATACTTGCAAGTCATAATTTTATGTGTTGTAATTATCGAATTTCTGTAAAATCTGACATTTAGTGCTGGAAGCGGGGAATAACAACTTATGTTTGCTTGCTCCATGTGACCGGCAGTATGTGAATGCATTTTATGATTTGATTATTTATTTATGTTTTTCACTTTTATTTTGGATTCTGTTGGACTTGATCACTTTTTCAGTATTTACACTCACATTAGATTCATTACCCCCTTTTGATGGCAGTGTATGGGAATTTACCATCTGAAAGTCAATTAGCAGACTGGGAGTTTGCCGTTTCTCAGCATTCAGCTGTTCCACAAGGAATTTTGGTAAAGCTTTTATCTTATCCTAGGACGAGCTTTCAAGTCATGCTCAATGAAATTATTAGAAAAACCTTGGGTTGCCACACCAATGGATATACTCTATAGAGCACTGAAGACCGCTTTTTAATCCTTGAGAAATCTCAAATATTTTGTCAGTCTATGCTTTTTGATCAGATGTTGAGTGATGATATTGGGTTGATAATTTGATCTTACTAGTACTCGTTGGAATCTTGTTTATTACGAATGCCTTAGAGTTTATATACATATTTCATGTTTCAAATGGAAGAATATGTCATTTCTTCATAAACGTCTATAGGTCATGTATGCTGTCCTTTGAATTAAGAAAAAACTGAATTCGATTGTAACCATTTCTGGCAACTAATTGTAAATGTTATGAAGATTTGAAGAATAAATTTGGGGAAGATAAAAGAACCAGTGTAGATTTGTAAGTATTGTGATTCACTGACTTGTAATGCAAGTAGGAATGCGCTACAAAACACCTTTCGAGTTTCACGATGCACAGTTTTTAATGTTTGTCCCTGTTTGTGATCTAATAATGCCATATTAGAAATCTGTAGCAGGTTAAATATTTTCTTCAAATTTTCTGAATGCATTTTGATTCTGTTTTTTAGGATATTATACAAGCAATGCCCCATGATGCTCACCCAATGGGTGTTCTTGTCAGTGCAATGAGTGCTCTTTCCATCTATCATCCTGATGCCAATCCAGCTTTAAGAGTAAGCTAGTTTTTTAATGATCTTAAATTTCTTTGGACTCTTCTCTTTTCCATTAAAGATTAGTCTGACATTGGCTTCCTGATTATGGATGTCAACGCTGAATTCCCCATGCTTGTGGTGCCTATCACACATCTAGAATATACATTTCTTTTACTCTCTGATTCTGGTGGTCCCTACTTTAATTGCTTAGAATGGGTAGTCCAAGCTACTTATCTTTAGACACGTGCTTCCGACATTTTAACTTCAGAAAAGTTAGTAGCATCCAGATTTTGAGCAGTTGTCCCTTGTGAATAACTATTAGGAGCTTTAAGCTGCTTGTGTTCCTTCAGAAAGTTGCTACCCATGTCCACCGTCCCATTTAAATGAATCATTATCTTGTTGCATTTGGCTGTCATGTTCCAAAGAATAAATATATGGCCAAATATTGCTACTCTGATGATTTGGTTCATATTTCATACAGGGCCAAGATATATACAAATCTAAACAAGTGAGAGAAAAACAAATAGTGCGCATACTTGGGAAGGTTTATTCCCTTTTTCCCTTCACTTGAACTTATGTTTGATCACCTAAAACATTTGAAGAGTACTCGTTGTGTTTTCACTTTGCAGGCCCCGACAATTGCTGCGGCAGCTTACTTGAGGATGGCTGGAAGGTCACCTGTTCTTCCATCCGGCAATCTCTCATACACGGAGAACTTCTTGTACATGCTTGATTCATTGTATGTTTTATTTCCTGCTTTGGTTCTTATTCAATAATAATTGAGTAAACACCATCTGAGAATGTTTCCTGGTCTAGTTGGAGCGTCTTTCTTTATCTAATTTTTCTTTCCAAGGCAAAGGATAGTGGTGAATCACAGTCACTTTAGGTTAAACATAAACAAGTTCACACCCAGTTTAATTAGCTTTCCGACACCAAGTTATTCTGCTATAATATGATCCATAGAAATTTGGGCTTTTATTTTTAATTTAGATTTTGGTTATGAAACATACAGGGGCAATAGGTCTTATAAACCCAATCCTCGTCTTGCTCGAGTTCTGGACATTCTTTTCATATTACATGCAGAGCATGAAATGAACTGCTCTACTGCAGCTGCACGCCACCTTGCTTCAAGGTATGCACCTTATTGTCTACTTCAAAGAATACATTGTTTTTATTAGTTACCTTGTGAGTCTGCCTGTGTAGTGGTGTTGATGTATATACAGCCCTTGCTGGAGCAGTCGGGGCGCTATATGGTCCTCTTCACGGTGGAGCAAATGAGGTAATCAGCTTTTCAGCGCTTATGCAGTTGCTCTTACAAAATTTTATTATGAATTTTCTTTTTCTTTTATGCTTCAGGCTGTGCTTAAGATGTTGGGTGAGATTGGAAGCGTTGACAAGATACCAGAGTTCATTGAAGGTGTAAAGAACAGGTAGGTATAATCGTATGACAGCAGCTATTCCAAATGCTCCTATTCATGGCCTAATTCCTGCAGTTCACGTGCTTATATTACTCCATATTCTATAGGAAGCGTAAGATGTCTGGTTTTGGGCACCGAGTCTATAAAAATTATGATCCGCGAGCAAAAGTCATCAAGAATCTTGCAGAGGAAGTATTTTCCATTGTTGGCCGGGATCCTCTTATAGAGGTGGGTTTGAGTCTATTCAACGTGAATTTAAATGAATTATTGATTCAACACTTTTAGATTATATTAACATCCTAAAATATCACTATAGAAATCATCTGTGTAAATGAAAATGGACTGTTCATGGACCCAATTTCCCCTTTCTGAACTAAAACATAGATTAAAAGTTCATCTATGGTGAAATTAAGCTTACTCCTCTTTTCCTCTCAAGAAACACATTGCTATGGCTTGATCTGTTTGGATTTTTAAGGTTCAAACAGAACAACTTACGTATTTTAAAGTTGAACCGAGCTGTGTGTACATTCAGCCACATAGCTCGGTTGACAGCCCCTCACATTTGGGGGTGGAGCCAGATCTTAAAATAAGATTAAAATCAGCTCGACCCCCACCCCATGTGAGGGGGCTGTGTACCTGAATGTACAAATAAGGCTGTACAAACAGCCATATTCTTTAAAGTTATAGCGTGTCAGTAACAGCTTTTGTGCCTAGAAAACTGAAGCACCCTGCCCCTTTCTCCTATTACCTTTTCAATGGACACATCAAGGACAAAAGGAGATCGTTCTCCAATACTAGAATGAAAAAAACAAGTGATGGAAGAAGAAGATGGGGATATTTACTTAGGAGCCTGGTGGAGGATGTAGACTGGTAATTGGAACACATGGGCTTCTTGACTTGTTGCTCCTCTTCATTTCACAAATGTACATAAGGGTAATGATCCTGTCACCCCTTGGCACTGCAGTTGAACCAGACTCTATTTTCAATATGAGATAAATATTACAATTTAAACAAAGTAAACCTTGAGTCTTGATGGCTGTGGTTCTCTTGGCAGGGAGAAGATGGTGCGTGAACATGTCATTGAGTCTTAACTTACGACTACTTGTATGTATATGCATTAACAGACATATCTACATGTGGCTGTGCTTGATTCATGTCATTTGCAGGTGGCCATAGCTTTGGAGAAAGCTGCTTTATCAGATGAGTATTTTGTGAAGAGGAAGTTGTATCCGAATGTTGATTTCTATTCTGGTTTAATCTATAGGTATGCACAGAATGTTCACTGCATTTGCTCCTTTTTTGGAAAAATTGTTATGTAAATTCTTTTGACATTGACATCATCGTTGCAACAATTCAGGGCAATGGGTTTTCCCCCAGAATTCTTCACTATTCTATTTGCAATTCCTCGAATGGCTGGATATTTAACTCACTGGCGCGAGTCTTTGAATGATCCTGATACAAAGATAATGAGACCGGCGCAGGTCAGTTTTTAGCCCCTTCCATCTATATTTTAACTGAAGAAACGAGAATGTCACCGCATCTTATTCTTCGTTTTGCATTTCCAGGTGTATACTGGCGTTTGGCTACGGCATTATATGCCACTACAAGAACGAATGCGATCAACAGAAACAGATAAACTCGGTCAAGTGTCGGTCTCCAATGCCACTAAAAGGCGGCTGGCGGGTTCTGGGATCTAGACTCTGTTATGATCTATACATGCATCAGAATGTCTAGGTAAATTCATAATTTTCTGAAAGTAATAATTTTTCTGGTCTCGGGACGTTCTTGCCATCTTAAACTGATTAATGTAGCTATGTAAGACTGCATAGAGCACAAAGTGTGTAACAATAAACAGTGTATTGATGATCCCTTATTTCAGAATAATAAACAATCCTTTTGAATTTCTTGTTTCTTGAAATTGAAAGATGAACACTGTGTTTATTTTCTCGATATGGTCATTGCTTTTTTCTTTTCTTTTTTTCCTTCAAGAAAATAAGTTCACGAACCGTGAAGCCATGTCTTATGTAATTAAAACATATTCATCAAATTATAAATTTTAAATAGCATGAAGCAAAAAGAAAAAGAAAGTGAAAAATCAGTTAGAAAAGAAAAATAAAAATAATAAAGGGTAATTAAAAATTTTGGGACCCAAATATGGAGCTGCAACTTGGCTATTGATCCATGGCGCATCGATCAACCTGTCCAGTCCAGACAAGCATTAATTTTGAGTCAAACATTTTAATTTCACAAATTGTCATGAAGTTCATGTGAAATTTTAATTTGGTTATTAAAGTATTTTTTTTGGCTACATTTGGTCATTAAAGTTGATAATATTGTATAATTAGTCATTCCTTTAGTGTCATCCACTCCAAATCTGATGTCAACGCATTATACATTGACACCGACTTATTGTTATCGTGTCCATGTTATGCGAAACTTTTGAAAAATTGTGATTGCTTGAATGAAATTTTCAGTTTTAAATATTAGAATACATGACTTCGTTTTCATGTCATTTAAATGGAGGAGCTCATTTCATGATCTCAACTTTTAGAAAGTATGAAACAAACTTCAAAATAAAACTCAATTTTTACGAGATCAACCTCACGTTCTACCAAAAACTTCCAAACCGCTTCTTTTAATACTAACTCTATTTTTCATCATTGAAATATAATAACAAAATTCCTAACACAGCTAAAAATAAGAGGTCAATTAAAAGGAATAGATCTCTTTAACGTTCGTTAGTCACGTGAGGGTCCAACCTCTACTATGCTAGTTATGACCTTAATCAAACCAATTACATAGTATTATTTAACTCTAGTGATTAAATGGGTAACACAAAAACTTTAAAGACTAATTTGAAAGGCTTGTGAAACTTCGGTAACCATTAGTGTAACTCGTTAATAAATAAATAATTAAATTATCAAAAGAGACAACACAGCGAAGCGAGTCTCCCCAATCCTTCTCTAAACCTCTTCCTCCAGCGTAGCACACGGATCTCCTCCGGCGATTCTCCGACCTATTTGTACACGCACCACGATATCTCTTTGAGAATGTCTTGTATCTATCTACATGTAAACGGATAAAGATGCGTATCTAGGCGTGGGCAAAACCCAAACCAACCAGAGGGAATTGCCTGACCGGACCCAAAATCATCGGTTTGGGTCGTCAGTTTTTTCATATTTTTTGGTGGATTTTGGGTTTCGGGTTAAGTAGTCGGGTCGGGTTATGGGTTAACGAGAAAAACCCGATATAACCCGACTATATTAAAAATAAAAATAAAAAAAATGGACAAAAGTGGATGAACGAGATTAAAATGAAAAAAAGCCCTAAGGCCTAGGGCCTCAAAATTTTGGCTTGGGCCCAGGCCTCAAAATTCATACTAATGATGCTAGAAGTCCAGCAGGTCCAGCACCAAATAAAGGATAAAGAAGGAATTTGAAGGGATGCAGGGACCGATTCGACTTCTTCTTCTTCAATTCAGAATTCCCAAATCTGAAATCTCCTCTCCAAAGTTCATACGACCTCCAATTCCAAATAGAAAAGGGTTAAGGGTTGGACTTCCACCGCAGACGGCATCTGATCTCCTCCCAAAACTCAAAAGTTTTTCGTTTTCCCGGCTCTGCTCATCTATTCAGGTATTAAGTATAACTGATTTATCATATAATAATTAATAGCAGAGCTCTTTCTGTTCTTTGATTTTTGGATTTTAGAATGATGATTATCGAATAATCGAAAGATGAGGAATAAATTATACTGAATTTTTTGGAGGGTGTGATGATTAAACCACCAAGTTTATAAGAATGTGCTCTTAATAGGATCTGTTCATTCAAATGCTGGAAGTAATTTAATATGAAAACTCAAAGGGCGAAAATTTAAAAAGTTTCTATTTTTCTGAGGATTTGGACGGAATTAGTTTGTAACTTTGTGGATCTAGTTGAATAGATAGCTGCTGAAAGATTGGAGATATTATGTATATGATCGAGTGGATCCAAGACTGCCTTATTGTCTAGTCACAAGTGTGTATTTTTGCTTCTTTCAAATAGTTCTGAGCGACATTAGTTTTGCCTAATTTTCCCATGTCACCAGTAGTTCTGGCATTCTCTTTTACCCTTAACAATTTTGCTTTTTGCTGCTTGCACTAAAGTTTGTGGATGGAGAAGTGTTCATTACCAGTTAGGTATCAAAGTCGGCAAATCTTAGAAGTGTACAGTAAAGTGAACATGTAAAGTTAAGGATGAATACGTGTAAAAAAAAAATTTGCATATGTGATTACAAAGTTTTCATTTAAATATGGATATATTTTTTTATTTGCATATTGTTATACGTGTAAAAAAAAAAGTATAGGCCTCAAAATAATTTGTTGCTTAGGGCCTCCAAATTCTCAGGGTCGGCCCCGGTTAATCCCCCTCCTCTAGCCAAATCTTCTCTTTACTTTATAGACGGTAAGTTGGATTTTGGAGCAATTTTATGATAAATTTGGCGTGCTGTCATTTTGGAAGCTACAAATTATTAAATTGTAGTACTTTTCAGTGCATGGCTTTATTTTGCTTGGTTTATTTTCTGAAAGAGGTATTTTCAAAAATGTCTAATTTTATGGGTGTCAATTGAAAAATGTCCACACTTTTGAATTTAGTAACAAATTGTCTATTATGCCCTTAATAACTTTCATGATAAATTACATTAAAATAATATTTTCGACATTTTATATGTCGTTCTTGACACTTCCTTTTTCTAGAATGACATTTCATTCCGAACATGACAATTCTCTACATTTAAAATGTCGTTCTCGACATTCCCGTGTCTATTTTATTCATCAATAACATTTTGCAAAAATGTTCATTTTTGGGATTAGTGTGGAATTATAAATTGTTAACAAGGGTATTTTGGTCTAAATTATTTCAAAATGGACATTTTTATAATGGTGGACATTTTTACAAATGGACATGTGAAAATGGACATTTCTTGCAATTCCTTCTTTCTGAAATTGATAACTAAATATTTTAAAAACTGCTAAAAAAAAGTCCTATCTCATAGATTATTTTCAGTTTCAAAGAGATGGAGCACTATAAGATAAATATGTTTGGCTAAGCTTATTTAAGTTTACTTATGCGTGCATCTAATAAATAATTACCCATGTTTTCAACTATGTCTGTGTTTATTTTGTTTTTGCACTTTCATGTTTTGATCCCCTTGATAAGAAATTCATGTGCAGGGTGTAATTGTTTTCTTGATTGAATCTGATTGTGAACTTGGTGGAGTGTGGGGCCAATTCTTGTCAAGATTTTTGACTCTTTATCTGTATAAACTTGTCTCATTGAGTGCATATTTTCCCCCACACACGCTACCTGCACGCCTGGTAGCGGATTTTAAATTTGGTCATCTTGGTTTAGATAGAGAGTTCTACCAGGGCCGACCCTGGGAATTTAGAGGTCCAAGGCGATTAATTATTATGAGGCCTTTCAACATAATATTTTATTTTACAAGTGCAATAATATTTAAATATTTAAATAGATGAAATGCACTAAATTAGTTTCCTTTTTGTTCCATATGATTATGAAATTCAGGATTCATTTCCTGCACTAAAAAAGACGAAGTGCATTAAGATGTACACATCAAAAATAATTTCCAGATTTCGTTCCATATGAAATTAAGGATTCAAATGGAATAATACCAATTCCTATTTCAGACAATGACTAATTTAGTCAATCAAAAGTCAAAACTAAGTATAAATAAAAAATAAAACTGAGTAATTATTAATTAACTTAAACTTACCTGATTTCAAAAAACAAAAAAACTTGAACTTACATAACAGACTTGCAGTGACTAAATGGGCGCCGCCGGCCACCCACTTTCCTGAAAAACTACTCCATTAATCCGTTCGCGGTCTACCTACTCGAACCAAGCTTGTCTACAATTAAAGTTTAAAGAGAACATAAAAACATTTGAAGTGTAAATATTAAACCAAAGTTCAATGCAAGTATGAAGTATACATATATGCTTGAATGCTTCTAAATAAGTGTACATTTCCAGCTTTCTTGTGCCGGCAACATATAGAGAAAAATTAAACCAAAAACTTCTTGATTTTGTGAAGATGACTGGTGAATGCATTGGAATGGAGAAGAAGAAATAAAGACGGTTGTTCCAAGTCCTTTCATCTACCCAATTTTTTTTTTTTCCCAAAGGATTTGAAGGGTTTTGGATTGGGGCAATTATTGGGTTTTTTTTAAGAGGCCCCTTAAAATCTGAGGCCCAAGGCGGTGGCCTTACCTGCCTTGGGCTAGGGCCGACCCTGGTTTCTACATTCTGATGATATAATTCACTTATCACGTACAATAGCATAGAAGACTGGTTTTAAGGTTCATCCATGAAAAGCGAGTCAAGCCACATAATTAGATGCCAATTTTGCCCAAACCGATCAATCCAACCCAACCCGACTGACACTTGATTGGGTTGGGTTTCATCATTTACACGGGTTGGGTTGGTTTGATTTTAGATCAAACCAATCATGCTGGGTTGGGTTGGGTTGTGTAAAAACCCCCCAAGTACTTAAAAGCATCACATTACGGAAAAAATAATAATAACAAAGATAATGAGATCGCAAACATATAAAGATCAAATACATGGTAAAAATCATTGATTAACGGCTATCAATCTCAAAAATAGATAATAAAAAAAAAAATCATTTTGAATTACTTAATTACGACTTTCATTGTTTAAGAAAAGAATTCCCCAAATACACCATCATAATCATCAATTTTCACCTACCACTACAAATCTGCACAGATACGTATATCTATCCGTTTGCATGCAGATAGATACACAGAGAGAGAGAGAGAGAGAGAGAGAGAGAGAGATACCGTGGTGAGAGAGAGAGAGAGAGATACCGTGGTGCGTGTACAGATAGGTCGGAGAATCGCCGGAGGAGATCCGTGTGCAACGCTGGAGGAAGAGGTTTAGAGAAGGAACAGAGAGACTCGCTTCGCTATGCTTTCTCTTCTGATAATTTAATGATCTCAACTTTTAGAAAGTATGAAACAAACTTCAAAATAAAACACAATTTTTACGAGATCAACCTCATGTTCTACCAAAAACTTCCAAACCGCTTCTTTTAACACTAACTTAAATTTTTATTATTGAAATATAATAACAAAGTTCCTAACATAACTAAAAATAAGAGGTCAATTAGAAGGAATAGATCTCTTTAACATTTGTTAGTCACATGAGGGTCCAACCTCTACTATGCTAGTTATGACCTTAATTAAACCAATTAGATAGTATTATTTAACTCTAGTGATTAAATGGGTCACACAAAAACTTTAAGGACTAATTTGAAAGGTTTATGAAACTTCAATAACCATTAGTGTAACTCGTTAATAAATAAATAATTAAATTATCAGAAGAGACAGCACATCGAAGCGAGTCTCCCCGATCCTTCTCTAAACCTCTTCCTCCAGCGATTCTCCGGCCTATCTGTACACGCACCACGGTATCTCTCTGAGAATGTCTCTGTGTATCTATCTACATGTAAACGGATAGATACACGTATCTGTGCAGATTTGTAATGGTAGGTGGAAATTGATGATTATGATGACGTATTTGGGGAATTCTTTTCTTAAACAATGAAAGCCGTAATTAAGTAATTCAAAATGTTTTTTTTTTATTATCTATTTTCGAGATTGATAGCCGTTAATCAATGATTTTTACCATGTATTTGATCTTTATATGTTTGCGATCTCATTGTCTTTGTTATTATAATTTTTTCTGTAATGTGATGCTTTTAAGTACTTGGGGGGTTTTATTAGTCAGGTTTTGTTAAAATCTTGGAGTTTTGAATAATTTGCTGGATCTATGAGTTACATACACTCGCACTAGGTTAGAAATATTATTGGCTGTAAAAAGATTTTACAGTCCCTGGGTTTTTAGTTAGTTTGTCGATAAATTTGCTATTTCCGAATTAAATTTTTTAATTCTAGTTCTATTAGTAGTCATGTAACCAAGCAGATAAAAAATAGTACGTTAGTTGTAGTCTTTTAGGAGATCACTTCATTAGGCAGTTTATATTCTACAATTCTATTCAAGGTTCATGAGATTCTTTGTTTCTCCATAGTAAAATTCTGACACCAAAGTTGTCTTAGTTTTTGTTAGATATTTGGAATAGGAGCCCCCAGTACAACATTCCATGTATTTTCTGAATTGTAACCTAAATTTTTTTGTGCAAAAGAACAAGGTGGATTGGTTAGACTCATCAAAGCATTGTTAGGTGTTTGTGTGATATTCCTTGTATCCTTATATTGTATTGCTTCAGGTATAAAGGACGACAAAGCCCCATAAAAGAGAGATCCAAAAACAGGTTACTGCTTATTTATTTCTTTTATCTTGATAACCACACAGCATCTGTGAACGTTCTTCTTAGATTTAATTGTTGAGAAGCATACAATTCAGTGTAGATGTCCACATGCTTATGATGTCATATTGAAAATTGCGGGATTGGACTATATTCTTTGGCCATTAAGACAAGATTTATTTATTTATTTTTCCTTTTCAGCTACAAATTTCAACAAAATGTCTGGACAGACCCAGCGCTTGAATGTTGTTCCTACTGTCACAGTGCTTGGAGTTGTGAAAGCTCGGCTTGTTGGGGCTACAAGAGGCCACGCGTTGCTCAAGAAGAAAAGTGATGCTTTGACTGTTCAGTTCCGGCAGATTCTCAAGAATATCGTCTCAACTAAGGAAGCAATGGGAGAAATCATGAAAACTTCGTCCTTTGCCTTAACAGAAGCAAAATATGTTGCTGGTGAGAACATCAAGCACACCGTCCTTGAAAATGTCTCGAGTGCAACCCTTAAAGTCCGATCCCGCACTGAAAATGTTGCTGGTGTCAAGCTTCCAAAATTTGATTACTTCATTGATGGAGAGACGAAGAATGACTTGACTGGATTAGCAAGAGGTGGCCAACAGATACAGGTTTGCCGTGGAGCCTATGTGAAATCCATAGAATTGCTTGTCGAGCTTGCTACGCTGCAGACTTCTTTTTTAACCCTCGACGATGCAATAAAGACCACAAATCGTAGGGTCAACGCCCTGGAGAATGTTGTGAAGCCTCGGCTGGAGAATACAATTAGTTACATCAAGGCAGAGCTAGATGAATTGGAAAGAGAGGATTTTTTCAGGCTGAAGAAGATACAAGGTTACAAGAAGAGAGAGCTCGAGAGACAACGTTTATCTGCCAAGGCATTTGCAGAGGAGAAGATCGCCGAGGAAATTTCTTTGAAGAAGGGTGTCTCTCTTGGTTCAGCACATAACATGTTATCCCAGGCTGCACAGAAGGATGAAGACATAATATTTTGAAATGGAGTTAAGTTTACTGTACCCCAATAATGTTGTGTGGCTTTGATCTGTTTCTTGATTTCTGTAGAAGGAAATGATTTTATTACTAGATGGACCTGACCCGACGAGATTTTCATGTTTAAAATAAGAGATTCATGATCGTCTGTATTTATTTTATTTATTCTTGAGCAGAACCCTTATCCTACTGTTGTGAGAATATCATTTGGCTGAAGAAACGTTATATTGTTTAGTGTTATTGAGCCAATTTTTACTTCCATTGAATTTTATGTCATCGTAGAAGAGATCATGAACCCATTGAGCATGTAATGAAAGGATAAAACCCTCCAGTGATTATATAAAAACCTTATTCATTGTACATTGCAACACAAGAAATTTTGCTAGCAAATACGCTACTTATACAATGAAATGCTCGAAAATGACTTAACTACAGAGTACACACTGATTGTGTGCAACCAAGAGTTGTTCTTCAGATGCACCCGGGAATAACGGAGTTGAGAAACAACCCAATCCCCTATACTCGTGCTACGACGGCTTTATGAAGCATGGAAGGGATGCGCTATGAATTGTTCGCCTGGTTGACACATCCAAAATTCTCTTATAAATTAGAGTTGGTTAAACAACATAGCTTTAATGAGTTGCTTCTGTTCCCTTGACATGCAATACTGGATGATAATTAGCGTGTCAATTCGTCTGCTACCAACGGAGGGACGGCAGAGGAAACCTGAAGAGTCTGTTCGAAGATATGGCCTACTTTAAGCAACCTCTCCTGCAATAATATTATACTTTTTGAGTCTTCACTTCAGCAGCAACACATTAAAGAATAATGCAAACCAGGCAATCGCTTCTTATAATGTTAAAAAACAAATGCTTATTGTAGAAAACAATCTCGGGGGCTGATATGGATTGACCCTATTCGTTAAAAATCTTGAATAACGACAAACTGAACATGATAAATGAACCATTCACATACAGAGACATATACACAGAGAGGGGGAGGGAGAGATTTTTATATCTAATAATACTGAGAGTGAAAAGAAGATGCTACAGACGAACAGAAAAAATGTCGTTATTTTTATGAAAAAGGAACATACACCCACCTCATCAAATGCTGCTCCGATCATTTGAAAACCAACAGGCAGGACAGTGGACCCCCCTTCAACAAAACCACATGGTAAAACCAGAGCAGGCAGCCCGGCCAAGTTCACATTGACCTGCATTAAGGATGAAGTTATCACAAAAAATTGATATCAGCTCATGTAGTCTCCCCTTGCACAGGTTCTTAAGTCATTATGAAGGCCTGAATTGGTTTGATTCTCTGGAGCATTATTTTGATTGTCATGATTTCTTGAATTGGCAAGGAATTAAGGTTGCGATAAGTCCCCATACGCTTTCACATGGGAAAGATGTCTAGGTGGCATAAGCGGTTACAATTGCTTTCATCATCCATAATAAACCAATGACCTACAAGTTAACACTTGTAAAAAAAAAAAAAAAATACCCAAAAGAGCTTAGAGACACTCACAGTCATTTTGTCTCCGGCATACATGGCTAATGGATCATCTTTCTTCTCACCCTGGACATATTAACCAAGTTACTAAGGATAATTAGTCCTGAATAACAAAATAAATAAACAACGATGGTAGGGAGATACTCGTTGAAAAATATGCTAACAGAAAAAGGGAGATACGTGTTGAAAAATCGCTAACAGAAAAAGGGAGATACATTTAAAACAATAAGCTAACAGAAAAAGTGTAGTATGTAAAAGCCATACCAATCTTATAAGCAACAGATGGAGATGCAGGTGATATCAGAATATCATTTTCCTCCAAGGCTGCCTTGAAGCTATCTCGAATTATGGTCCGCACCTAAAACACTAACATGTTCAAAGATTTCCTTGTATGGGCCAAAAATTGTAAATAAGAGCACGTAACCTTACAAACGTCAAAAACATTATAAAGACAATTTATTACCAAATTACTTCTAGTCCCAATTGTTGATCAAGCAATCACGTTATGTTGCTTTTCATTATCCAAGTAAACTTAACCCTGCTGCTACTTAATTAAAAATAAAAGCGAAAGTATTATTGTACCTGCTGTGCACGCTTGTAATACGCATCATAATAACCAGCAGAAAGAGCATATGTACCCATTAGAATTCTCATTTTCACCTGTAATATTGTAATAAAACGTTACTAGTACGTCATCAATTGCAGCAATTTTCCTTAAGCCAGATACAAAACTAACAATATTATCGTAAAGAACTTTTCACAACTGTTGCACTTATTAGTAAATCCAAAACAGAACTGAATAACATTTTGAGCAAGACAAATTTAGATGATTCATACCTCAGAGCCAAAACCTTGGGCACGGGAATGGCCATAAAGTGAATATAGTTCGTCTCCCAATACCTGGTTTCCATATCTACAAAAAAAAAAAGGATGTAAAGCAATTTACCAAACTACTAGAGTTATTTCCGTTAAGTAAAATTTCTCAACATTTAAATTGAAAAATTAAAAAGAAAAATAAATGGTATATCACCTAATTCCATCATAGCGAGACAAATTAGAAGATGATTCAGATGATGCAAGGACGTAGTATGCTGGCAACCCAAGGGAAAATGATGGCAATGAGACCTGATATAACATACAAAGAGAATATGGAAAAAAATCCGTGAACCGGAATAATTCTTCTTTCTAGCTAAGCAATGAAAACAAAAGGGCAGATAAAATACTTGGGAGAAGGTTACCTCTGTCACAAAGCACCCTAGTTCTTCCAAATGAGTAACAGCGCCCCGAACTGAAGAGATTACTTCGGGATCAACCCCATCACCAAATGTTTCATGGATCACACCAACTCTCAGTCCTTTCAAGGGTTTGGATTCCAAGTAATCTTTGCTGGCAAACTGGGATGTGAAGTCAGGTACTTCCTGAAAAAGTATAGCTTTCAACAAGATCTTTACAAACTAATTTATCAAGCTATATTTAGTTTTTTTTTCTATTCCAATCATATCATGATAAGATTATCACCTATTGTTTGACCTGGCTATGGTAATTCTTCTTTTCTGTTTCTGTCCATTTCTGGAGGCAGGGACAGTTAACTTTGCTAGACAATTAAAAGTCCTGATGTCAAGTGGCTTGACAATTACAAACCCCACTGACATGTTTATGCCTACAGTTACAGTAAAAGAATTCAGATTCAGATATAGTGTTTATGTAGATGCAGTCTTTGGCTCTAATCATATTATATTTTCCAATCATCTTCTCTTTTATTTTATAAAATCATCTCGATTCCTTTTCTTGTTAAACTGACACCTAATGAATTATGGACTCAGTAGTATTGAGGCAAAAAACTTAAGTTCAAATCAGTTGATGATGCAGTACAATTGAAAATTATCAAGATTAAGGATTTTGAACTTTACTCGCTTACTACTGGTGGAATCTAACTTATCATAACCAGAAATTGTGTGAAGGAGAATCCCTGCATCTGCGACAGATGAACCAAAGCATCCAATAACATCCAAAGAAGATGCATATGCCACAAGCCCATATCTAGAAACACGCCCATATGTTGGCTTCAATCCGACTACACCACAAAAGGCAGCTGGTTGTCTAACACTTCCACCAGTATCACTTCCCAATGATACCACACATTGTCTAGCAGAAACAGCAGCAGCCGAGCCCCCTGATGATCCTCCTGGGACCCGTGACAAATCCCAAGGATTTGCTGTCACCTAATGAATACGAAGATTATCACCTGAGTAAACCATATTCAGTAACAAGTCATAAACTTTAAGGCTGATTATTAATTTTCTTCCTTAATGTTTATGAACACTAAGAAAGAGTAATTCAACAAAGTAAAAATCCCAATGTACCAATATTATGCTCACTGTCACCAGCTATGAAGAAGAAATCTACCATCACTTGAGACCGACTTTAGACACCACCTAGGTCGCTAGTGCAATAGTTACAACAGTCCAATGTTGCAATACGAGCTATGCAACACACCAACTGTATAGACCTTGACTGGAAGTAACCAAGACAATATTCTAATTCCTATCATGGATGAGACAGCCAGTCTTTTATACTACTATATAAATTTCTTGTATGGTATAATATCCTTAACAGGTTGAGCTATTTCAAGTATCAGTTGCATAACACTCAACTTTTCATGCAATCTCTGCCTAATGCAACTCGAGATAATTAAATGCCAGACAACTTTTTATCTCACAGAAATAAGCACAACCACTGCAGCACATAATGCCACCGTACTACTATATGCCACAACGTAAGTTTCTTTGCCAATATAAAATCTAAACACGCTTTCATCCATGGTGAAATTTCACAATAAGTTATCTAAAATCCTACATCTTTTAAATGTGATAAAACCTCTAAATACTCATCTGATTCAATTCCAATTACTTCACAGTCAAGCATTTCAGTGATCAATTCACTTATAGAAACTTACATCTTACTTACCAAACAAATTACACACCAATATTGAACTCATTTATTTCAAAAAGAACATTGCAGAATAAAAAGATTCTAACTTGATAAGCAGAGCCTTCTGTAGTACTCCCCATACCAAACTCATCCAAATTCGTCTTTCCAACAACAATTGCCCCAGACTCTTTCAACTTCCTCACTGCCGTGGCATCAAATGGCGGACGATAATTTTCCAATATCCTCGACCCCGCAGTCGAGGGCATATCGGAAGTACAGATATTATCCTTAATTCCAACCAAAACCCCAGCAAGTGGACCCAGCTGCTCATTGTTCTTAATCTTATTATCCAATTCCTCAGCCTGTTTCAAGACGGCATCATAAGGAGAGACATAAAGGAAGCTGTTCAACTGGGGCTCGGTGCGGCGGATGCGGTCGAGGAAGGACTTGGCAAGGTCGACGGCAGTGGTCTGCTTTGTCAAGAGGGATTTGCGGATAGTCAGGATTTGGGAGGATGGGGCGGTAGTGGTGGGAAGGGGTGAGAATTGGGCGGTGTGGAGGCTATTGATAGGTCGGAGGAGACGGTGGCTAGGGGAGCGGACCAGCTGCGGCGCGTGGGCGGAGGATAACATTCTGTCTGGGTTGGGACTGAACTGAAGTAGAGAGAACTAAGCAAAGGTTAAGGGGTTGTCTTCGTATTTCATATTTGTTGTGTTTTAAGTTTTGAATTAGTTGTGTGTTTTGTGTTTTGAGTGTCTATTTTGAAATTATTAAAAATTTATTCTTTTTGTTATTTTGAAAAAATATTTCTCAACTCGTATTTTTTTAGTTTTGTCAGATTTGTAAAGAAAATAGTTAAAACGTAAAAAAGTTGTTTTCTGTTTTTTTCACAAAAATTTCAGTCGTTTTCAAAAACTCGTTTTCAAAAATGGAAAAAAAAACGCATCTTGAATGTTTTGAAAAATTAAAAACAGAAAACAACCCTAAAATAGCAAAAAGAACGCACCCTTATCCTTTGTGTACAGTGACATTTGGTTCAAGTCACAATTGCTTTGAGCATGTTTGGATGACGTTATAAGTTACTTATAAGCAACTTATTTCTAAGGCGAATGCCTAGGAATCCGAAAATTGGTCTGCACCTACAAGAGCCGGATGATAACAAGACGATCGTGCAATTCATGTAATAGAACATGCTTAGATGTCAAGCTTTCATCTACGAGATCTAATTGGTTATTGATTATGTTAATCGAACACAACGTTGGTTGTTTATCGATAATGGTATGCAATTGGATGTCAGTATCAACTTGATTGTTAAATAGAAAACAAAATATGCTAACTACATGTGTGTTGTCTTTACAGTGATCTAATTTCACGTATCGAATAAATCGATACCATGTGTGACACACACTGAACTAGAACTGGTTGTCGACTAGAAAAAACAAGACTATATAGACAACTGCACATTTGCTGATCAAAAACAAAGTTTACATTGATCTAACTCTATGTATCGAATGCCTCAGTACCATGCGTACCCAAATTGCTATTGGATGCCAGTGGACGAGACTTGGTAACTAACTTGACGATGAGAATATACGAACAACTCCGTGTGCTGAACGGAGACAACATTTACACTGACCTAACTCCATGTGTCGAATGAGTGGGTATCATGTGTGCCACAATTAACAAAATTTAGAATAAACTAAGTTAGAAAATAAAACAACCAAATAAATATTCATCCTTCAATCATATATAGAGTAAAAAACTGGGAATGCCAACAATAGTTATTCTATGGGATCCTTAGCGGGGGGGAATTTAACAAGCTCAAGTAGTCATGATCAAGAGGTTTCTTGCAAATTGTGTACAAAGAGAGCTATTCTACCAAGCAATTTTATTACTTGTCCAAGGAATTACAAATTCATAATATACTGTACTTCACTAGCATCTTTAAATCATCCCATAAAACATGATTCCCCGACTGGCTAATGGGCTGCAAGTATTTTCTCGAACTCAAAAATATTCTGACAGATCTTCTTGGCTCTTTAGATCCCATATAACTACCTTCCCATCCAATCCTGAAATGAATAGGATCGGTTTATAAATAGGTGCATTCATGTCTACGAATGTAAAAGTCGAGTCAGCTTGAACTAACCAGAAGTGCTGAACTGGGTCGATATAGAATCCCCTGCGTTCTTCATTGCCACAATAGAACTAGAGTTTCAAATTGAAAAATGAAAAAATGAAAAAAAGCAAATCATGGCCTTGATCATGTTTATATAAATCAAACAAAGAACCGAACATGACTAGAGCAACATAGTACTTGATACAATTTTCATGGGAGGTTCCACGTCGCCTTGAAGGTTCAGAAGTGTCATTGCTCGTCCCATATTTTGATTGGCTGTAAAATTTTCCAAATGTTTCTGACAACTGGAAAAATAAAAGTGTGAAAAATTAGGAAGTGCCCGACCTTAACATCTATTCAATGCCCACTAATAAGCATGACATGTCCATGACAACACTTTCCAAACCTACGAAACAGAAGAAGTATCCAAAGTTAAACATATATACCTGTGAACCATATCTTGAACTTGAAGTTGCTATTTTTCTCTCATCAAGGAATCTTAAGAAACTCCTGTAGATGACAAAAACAGATAACACCAATTAACTTCAACAGTTTTTTACACAAATAACTTCAAGATTAAAATATAGAATTTAACATTTAAGCAGTCTGCAAAAATATTAATTTCCAAACTTATCAAAGGTAACCACCAAGGCACCATATGCATATAAACACCGACCTTGGTGCAAGATTCTTGTTTTGTTCTTTCTTATACCGTGAATGGAAACACAGAAAAGTGTTGAGGGGTGAACCAAAATTACATACTAGCAATAGATACAGAAGTCAAAAATACTTAACATAAGATTCTTCATATAAGCTACTGGATCATCCTTAATATGAACAAACAAAAATGTATGACTTATAATGAACTGAGCTCCAAGTTGTGTGAGTGTTGTTAGGGATTAAGCAAAGGGTAAGATGATAACTTTAAGATGATAACTTTAATGAACTTATTACATACAAATAATTGACCTGGGAAGCCAGATGACTTATAGCAAGCATAAATATGAAAGTGTATTTCTACTTATATTTACATCAAATTAGACACATGCCAAAAGACGGAAAAGTTTATTTCAGAAATTTGACTCACCATAATCCTCTTTCATCTGCTGTGAAAACCATTGGATTGCAATCAAATCCCACACCAATAACCATTCTCTCAGAAATGAACAAAACCTAAATCACACGCACCAATCGGGTAATTCATTAGGACCAACATAAAATATAAGATCACAAAATATCGAGTAAAATGCTCGAGAGTGGATGCTGACCCACATCACGAAGGGGCAAATCACGGAATGCTACACTCTGGGCTGATGGAGAAGGGCCGACATCATCAACGAAGTATATCATGGAATTATGACCTGAGGTTTTGTCCGCAAATATCAAACAAATTAAATGAATACAATTATTTCTGTAAATGTTTTAGATTTGCAGTTCAACCCTGACTCATCATTAGCATTCAACCAAAGAGAATTTATAGCATCTCAGTACACATCTCAAAAAAAATAGCTATATTCAGCGAAGAAGATACTAAAAGTAATATCTGAAACGAAGCATAGTGATGAATTTCTGACCAACATAGGCAAAGGTATTGCCACTTGGAGACCACTTGATGCCAAATGCCCAACAAAATGAGAGATCAAGCTGCATAATTTGCTGCTCAGACATGAAGAGTGAAAGAATATTAGAGTATGGATTGATTCTTCCAGAGAAATATATGATAGTAATGCAAAAAGCAACTTAAAGAAAGCAGATTTCAGTGAAAACATCTACATCTACATCAATTTTTTAGCCTTTACTACTGTTTCAAGTATAAGATCTACACCACTTTAATATTATTTCAAGTGTTTCCCTGAGAAATCACTGGTGGAAGTCTTTCATTTATCAGGATCTGGAACTGGTTTTAGGAAGTCTTTCATTTATCAGGATCTGGATGAATCTTTTCCAAACAGCATAAATGCAACATTTGGTACATGCAAAGTAATCTAAATTAAAAATTAAAAATATAAGATATCTGCAAAGATGAGAGCTAAGTAAACAATAACACATGTAGGGGAAACCAGGTTGAAAGAGAACCACTGCAAAATAGAAATGTTTACTCAAATGGCTCACACAACAGGATACAATATAAAACTCATATGCCCGGTTGATAGTCGGACCAAACAACACAAATTTGTGGGATCTAGGTATCCGATACTCGGCGACGAAAAAGGTACTTCAGATTGCAGTTAATAGACACTTCCAAAAACTGAATGTATTCCAGAATAATAAGTATTTGGGACCACAAAAGAAAAATGGAGACAAAGTGAGTCTCTAAGGCTCTTATGTCAGACAATGAAGCAGTGATACTGATATTTCTGCACTATTTTTAGACACGGAGTGGCTGAACCTTCAAGTCATGAATAACAGAACTGAAGCTGAGAGAATCAGCCTAAAAATTTCAGTTTAGTTTATAAAAAATTGTGAACGTTCCTTCCGCTTTATATGCAGAATTTGGTTTTTGAGTTGCAGCCCAATGTTCTAGCAATACATTTAACCACAATCTGTGTTCTATAAAAGCATTTTCTATCCAAATTAATCATGTAATATGTTGCCTAGCATATAAAGGACCTTATTGCCTCCTAAAAGATACAGAAGTAAAAAGAAATAAATTCTAACCTCTCCAAATTTTGAATCTGCAGAAGAACCTACGGAGTCCCTGGTTAATAGCATATAAACAACATACGACTCCATTAAAAAAGTGAAGGGAAGAAATAGAATGTGAAGCAAGAATGCACAGAAACTTTATGAAATGTACCTTGTGTCCACGCCTTTGATGAAAGTAGAGAATACTCGGCATTTTCCATCAGTAGAGGTGGTTGCAAGTAGTATCTACAAAATAATTAAAAGAAGTAAATAAAAAAAGGTTAAGGAAAATATAGAAATAAACTTCTAAGCAATTTGTAAGTAATACAAATTGCTCAATCAGCTTCAATGGGGAGCAACATAAAAGAAATGTCATTGCTTGTATTGTAGTAGATTCATTAATATGATAGAAACCAAAAGCCATCACCGTATGTGCATCAACTTTTACTGATATAATATTACACCTTCACCTTAGTCTAGCACAACACAAAGACACAACCTCGGCTTTCTGTTTGGGCCTTAAACCATTTTTTCTCAATAATACACACTTTGGCTGGTAACAACTGCAAAAATATATCTTAAATTCTACCATTCCGTTAAAAGTCATATAAGTTTCAGAATGGACTTCATTAACTTAAAAAAATTGTATACCTAGAATATGAATTTTCCCCTTTTTTTTAATGAAATTTATTTGCACTCATCAAAGCACATAAATAAATAATGCTTCTGCTCTTAAGAGCACACCATGCTTTATATAAATTCCTCTTGAAAATAAATAATTTGGTGTTCATATGCCACTTTCTTTAAGCAGCCATTGTGTATTGGGTCCATAAATGATTTTTTAGGCACACAGGTTGGACAAAGAAGTACCAGACAAGAGTTAAGAAATACGAACATTATTTGGATGCCAAGCTACACTCGTCACAGAAGACTCGTGTCGCTTCCTGATAAGCTTACTGACCCACCTGGTTGAAAGTGTAGAAGAAAGGATTATAAGACATTGATATGGATTGTGGACAATAACAAGAATGAAACACACAGAACTCGACTACGACTTCATTCAGGCAGCTTCATTTTTGCGGCCATTTAGTCAGCAATCAAACATGCGGTCAAATGCATATGTGAAAACTGAAGCAGCATTAGATTGACGCACAATTTACATAATCTTGGGGAGAAATTACTCATAATATGCATCAAGAGAAGCTCTGGAAAAAAAAAAGCAATTAGGATATCATTACCAGTTGTTTTCTTGTTCATAGTAGCATATACAAACAGTTTTAGCCCCACTTCCAACAGCAAACTTGTTTTCTGAAAAAGAAACCATAGAACCATGAACAAGACTAAAATCTGGACATTCCTATAAGAAAAACCATCATGAGAAAATGTAATTTATATAGTACTGAATACAAATAAAACATCATATGTCTAAGATAGACTTCAGTACCTTTTGGACTCCATTGTACACAAAGTGCAGCACGATTTAGCCTAAGGATAACAAGAGTTGGTACCCACTCGGTTGTTTCTTGGTTCCAAACATATCTACAGAAATGTCAATATAGAATTTATGTTAATTGACTGTCAAAAAGAATTTGAGGGAGGGAGGAAGAAAAATAGGAAATCATTGGTATAAATCACAAGATTCACAAGAATGCTCTTGCCACAATCCAAATATATTTAAATATTTGACCCCATCATGATGGATGGCAATATTTTCAGCTAAATGATTACTTACGAATTACGGTCATGAGAAACAGTAACTATTCTGTTAGAGATTTTGCACCAATCTACTCCAGAAACAATTTGGTCATGCTGTCACAAGAGAAAGAAAAGTGAGAAACAAAGTAATAATCAGAAAAGCTTTCTTACTAAAGTAAGTTACACAAATATTACTAAGTACAATATAACATCTACTAAGAAAACATTAGAACATAAAATGAGAGTGAAAATTCTTTCTGATAAATTTCATATCATGGCCAGCATTATTCGAGGACATAAATTTCATATCATGGCTACCATCATGAGTTGTCACTAATTCACAAAAATAGCACACATACACAAAAAAGATAAAACAAAATATTTTGCAAAGCATCTTCTTTATCACATTTTACTATTGCCCCATTTAATATATATCTTACAGGCCAAAAACTAACTAAAACTCTAAATACACCATCATCAAGCTCTATATATTTTCAAAACTGTTCCTTGTGAATCAAAATAGAAAGATTATTGATTTTCTAAAATTCTGAATGCTGACTGAAGCATTGCCATAAAACTGTTGAGATTGAAGCCCATTGAGGGAAATCACAATTGCGTACAAGCACAGATATCAAAAAACAAAAACTCAATTTCAAGTTACCTTCTGAAGAACGTGGATCTTCTCCCACTTGTCGTCTTCTGATAATCTATATATGTGCACTTCGTTGTTATTTGGGCATAATGCTATCACTACGGTTTGAACAGAAACAAATTATCATTAATTGATTTTTACATCATAAAATAAAATAAAATTCATGAATTATGAATTCAAAAGAGGGTTTTTTTTTTAGAATTAAAGACATACTAGAATGGTCTGGACTCCAAGCATGGCAAGTAATGCACTGAGCGAGCTGATTAACTGAAACCGTTGCCATATATTTAATTCACCTGTTCATACAGAGAATTCAATAGAAGAGAAAATGTGATTTCTCAAACGAAGTCTGGAAATTGAAGATCTGAAACCAGAAGTAAGAAAATATGAAATCTATACCTGCAATAATATTTTTGAGATTAAACCCAATTTCTAATTCTATCAAGTTGGTAATCAATTGCTCTCATAAATCTCCGAAATGCTTCAGACGAACGGTAAGAATTCTCTGGGGGATGGGGATGGGGATGGGGATGGGGGTCCGCCTGACTATGTCGTACTAGGTTCTCTCTCACAAAGCTCACTTGCCCATTAAGTATTGGGGAATTTGGCCAAATAGGCTAGTTGGACAATAATTTTGGACAAATAGCCTTTGACCAACATTAAAACAAAATAAAAAATTTAAAATGCTTTAACTAATCAAATGACAATGTTGCCCCTTGTTGCCCTTTAATTTATATCAAAATATTCACTCAATTTATATCTCATTTCACGTGTTCTTTCTTCTCCATTTTCATTATGACACCCTATTCCACAAAAAGAATTCTAACATCGTCTTCTTCACCTTAGTTTTCAACGAGAATCTGGATAGATATATTTCTGCTTAGAAATTGTAGGTGATTTTGGGAAAATTAGGGTTCAAGGAATGGATGAAAATTAAGAGAGTTGAGAAAATGATATCTTCCGTTGATCAGAATTACGACGAGAGACTAGATTTCTTTGAGTTCAAGGATATGATGCGTAGTGTTATGATTTTTTCTTGATTTTGTAGTTTTGTCATTATTGTACCGTGTTCTTCTCCATCATCAAAATGGGTAACCTTTGATCGTTTTTCTTTTCACTCATGTATTTTTGGTACTTTTATTGTTGAATATAGTACGAAATGATATGTTGGTTGATTTTGTTTTCGCATTTGGTGTATTTTTCTTGTTGTACGCAATTATTGGACGATAACGACACTCCAGCCGTTATCAGTAGCGTAGAACGACACTACAGTCGTTATCTGTAGTGTAGAACGACACTACAGTCGTTATCTTCCATGTAAAATGACAATACAATTATTATCTATTATGGTATATCCATTATTAATAATACAATGTGGTTACTTCGATAATTAAAATATGATAACTATTTTCTTGTGTCTTTGATATATACATGACATATCTCTCAAATTTAAGTACAAAATGATTAAGTAATGAGCATATCTCTCAAATTTTATACACGGTAGGTCCATCTTACAACTTAAACAAGTTCAAATTATCGGTTATCAGGGCTCGGACGAGTCGTAACTGCTCATAATCGTGTGTATAGACAGAACGACACAACAGTCGTTCTACGAACAGTAACGACACTTGTGTCGTTCTCTCAGATCTTTTCAATATCAGGAACGTTCTCATATACTAGTATTACAAACATAACGCCATGTCCATCTTACAACGTAGATGAGTTTGAATTATCGATTATCGGGGTTCAGAGGGGTCGTGGGTGCTTATATTCGTGTTTATTGACAGAACGACACATGTGCCGTTCTGATGATTTCTTTAATATTTTGCTTCATTTCTGCTTTAACAACTTTAAGTATTAGACCCTCTGACTTAAGGAAGTCATAAATACAAATAATTGTATAATTAAATGATTTGATGAGTAGACTTCATGTCCATCTTGAAGAAGAAATAAGGATGTGAAAATGAGGGAAAATGGATGAATATTTTACTGTAAGAACGGTACAACTTAGGTGTCCAATTCGAAAGGTCATTATGTCAGAAACAAAAGAAAATAAAGGAGAAATCAACAGAACAATTCAAATGTCGTTACCGATAATAAAACAATACTTATTTTCGTTCTGTCTATGAACACGAGTTTAGACAATACTTGTCATAACGACACAAGTGTCGTTATGTATTTTATACATATCCATGAGAACGACACTAGTGCCGTTACTGACATTGAAAAATTTGAGAGAACGACACAAGTGTCGTTATGAAAATAAAACAGTTGTTCTAAAATACGGTATGTGTAAAAAAAGATAAAATTCGGTATGAAACTCTAAAATACGGTAAGTGTTGATTAACCGATAAGTTGAAATACGATATGCAATTCAAATACGGTATGCAACAAAACAGAAATTCGGTTAGTGCAAAAAATCAAATCCGATATTTTCAAATAACCTCATATACAGTATGTGCATCTAATATCCGGTAAACCCTTTCCAAATCCGGTAAAATCAATATAACAATAAACAGTTTTTTTTTCAAGAACGACACAAGTGTCGTTACTGTGACTATAACGACACTTCTGTCGTTCTAAACATAAACAAGCGTACAAGAGGCCGCGACACCTCCAAACCCCGATAATCAATAATTCGAACTTATTTCCGTTGTAAGATGGATGTACGGTGCAGAAATTTTGATAGTTACACGTTTTAATTATATTTTTCTAACGGACTTAGATAATGACTTGTTATTTCACCAACAAGATAACATATATTCTATTTCAATTATATTATTATTTTTCACACGATCGACATTTTCGACTTTCTTAAGTAAAGGGGAACAATGCGTGAACTTGTCGCAGCGAAAAGGAATCAAAATATTGGAGAAATCATCAGAACGACACATGTGCCGTTATACGACACACTTGTATCGTTCTGTCAATAAAAAAATATTTATAATTGCTGATCGACGTTTTCGACTTCCTTAAGTCAAGGGGTACAATGTTTGAAGTCGTCGCAGCGGAATTGAATAAAAATATCGGAGAAATCATCAGAACGACACATGTGCCGTTACACGACACTTGTATCGTTCTGTCAATAAATAAGTATCTATAACTGCTGATCAACGTTTTCGACTTCCTCAAGTCAGGGGATACAATGTTTGAAGTTGTCGCGACGGAATCGAATAAAAATATCGGAGAAATCATCAGAACGACACATGTGCCGTTACATGACACATGTGTCGTTCTGTCAATAAACGCGAGTATGAGTGGTCATGATTTGTCCGAATCTTGATAATCGATAAGTCGAACTCATTTAAGTTGCAAAATGGACATGTCGTGGACAAAATTTGAGAATTACGCTCATTAATTTTATTTTATAACGAACGTAGATAACGACTTGTGATTTCACCAACAAGATATCATATAATCTATGTCAATTTTACCGTTATTTGTCACATGATCGACATTTATGACTTCCTTAAATCAGGGAATCCATTTCTTGAGGTCGTTAAGGTGGAAAGGAAGCAAATTTTTGGAGAAATTATCAGAACGGCACATGTGCTGTTAAACAACACTTGTGTCGTTCTGTAAATAAACATGAATATAAAATAGTGGATCGATATTTATGACTTCCTTAAGTCAGGGAATCCAATTATTGAGGTCGTTAAGGGGGAAAGAAAGCAAAATATTGAAGAAATCATCAAAATGGCACATATGTCGTTAAACGATCTTTGTGTCATTCTGTCAATAAACAGGAGTTTGAGCGGCCACGACCCCTCCGAACCTCGATAATCAATGAGTCGAACTCATTTAAGTTGCAAGATGGATATACCGTGCACAAAATTTAAGTGTTGCACTCATTAAGTATATTTTCTAATGAACGTAGATAATGACTTGTGATTTCACCAACAAGATATCACATAATCTATGACAATTCTACCATTACTTTACACATGATCGACATTTCTGACTTCCTTAAATCATGGGGTACAATGTTTGTGGTCGTAAAGGTGGAAATGAAGCTAAATATTAGAGAAATCATCGGAACGGCACATGTGCCGTTTCACGACACAAGTGTCGTTCTGTCGATAAACACGAATTTGAACGGCCTCGACCCCTCCAAACCTCGATAATCGATAAGTGGAACTCATTTAAGTTGTAAGATGGACATATCTGTACAAAATTTGAGAGATGCACTCATTAGTTATATTTTTTAACGGGCTTAGATAATGATTTGTGATTTCACCAACAAGATATCACATAATTTAAGTCAATTCTACCCTTACTTTACACATGTTCGACATTTCTGACTTCCTTAAGTCAGTGGGTACAATGTTTGAGGTCGTCAAGGAAGAAATGAAGCCAAATATTGGAGAAATCATCAGAACGACACATGTGCCGTTTCACGACACAAGTGTCGTTCTGTCGATAAACATGAATCTAAAGCGCCTGAGCCACATTTCTGACTTCCTTAAGTCATGGGGTACAATGCTTGTGGTCGTAAAGGTGGAAAGGAAGCTAAATATTAGAGAAATCATCGGAATGGCACATGTGCCGTTTTACGACACAAGTGTCGTTCTGTTGATAAACACGAATTTGAACGGCCTCGACCCCTCCAAACCTCGATAATCGATAAGTGGAACTCATTCAAGTTGTAAGATGGACATATCGTGCACAAAATTTGAGAGATGTACTCATTAGTTATATTTTCTAACGAGTATAGATAACGACTTGTGATTTCACCAACAAGATATCGCAAATCTATGTCAATTCTACCCTTACTTTACATATGATCAATATTTCTGACTTCTTTAAGTCAGGGAGTACAATGTTTTAGATCGTTAAGGAGGAAAGGAATAGACAATAGACAATTTTGTTCTTGAGAACGACACGAGTGTCGTTACTGTTTGTAGAACGACTGTTGTGTCGTTCTGTCTATACACATGATTATGAGCCGTCACGACTCGTTCGAACCCTGATAATCGATAATTTGAACTTATTTAAGTTTCAAGATGGACATGCCGTATATAAAATTTGAGAAATATACTCATTACTTAATCTTTTTATACTTAAATTTGAGAGATATGCCATGTATATATCAAAATAATGTGAAAATAGTTATCATATTTAAATTATCAAAGTAACCACGTTGTATTATCAATAACGGAAAGAGCATAATAGATAATGATTGTACTGTCTTTTTACATGGAAGATAACGACTGTAGTGTCGTTCTACACTACAGATAACGACTGTAGTGTCGTTCTACGTTACTGATAATGGCTGGAGTGCTGTTATCGTCAAATAATTGCGTACAGCAAGAAAAATACACCAAATGCGAAAATAAAATCAACTAACATATCATTTTATACTATATTCAACAATAAAAGTACCAATATAAATGAGATTTCTAAAAATATTTTTTTTTCTTCAAATATAATAGAGATTTAATTTAGTTAACATAGAAACCAAAACTCTTGTTCAAATACTCAAAATATTGAAGAAGATAGGTGAAGAATATAATGAATAACAAGATTTTAGGTAGCAAGAACAGGAAGAGAGAGAAGAGCACGTTGATACGATTGAAGATGAATTGGAAAATTTGATTGGATTGAAAGGGTGTTTGAGTCTTTTTCATAATAGAGATATTTTAGACATTTGATTATATTTATTTATTGTATTTTTTAATTGAGGTCATATCACTTATGAATATTGAGAGAAGGCTATTTGTCCAACTACAATGCTTGACCGGGTGTTTTAACAAAATCTCCCTTAAGTATTTGCTAATGTGAAATCGAACAAGGGTTAAAAAGGGAACAAATTTCACCCAAGGATTTGTTGGAAGGGTCATATTCTATTAATTATTATTATTTTTAATACCTATGTCGTATTCTATATCCACCATTCTATTAATTAGTGTATTCTATCTTCGATAATGATTTACACAAAAATCTATTTTCAAGAATGTTTTGTTATCTCGATACTATTTTGTTTCATGTGATAATAAAGTAACATTCTCTAAAAAGGACTTGTCCGATAGATATTAAAATTAAATTTTAATTGAAAATATAGTCGTTATGTTTGACTTTCATCTCACGTATGGGACCCATTAACAACTAATTTTTCAATTAAAATCTAATTTAAATTCCACCAAATACACTCTAAATAATATTGTAAAAATACATTTTAGAATAATAGATTGATAGAGAACGCGTGATTAAAAAATAAGAAAATGTTTTGAATTTGCATATAATATTTTATATTGAAAAATGTGTGGTTGAAAAAAAAAAAAAAAAAATATTTTAGAAATGATAGGAATCAAACAACGGCATTGATTTTCCCCGTGTTCTCTTTTCGTGTTTTACGACATGTATTGAAAAAATTGAGGTACACAGTAGGTCGAGCTCTCGATGGCTCACAAGAACAGTTGTGCTGCCTGATAGACTATTCCGAATATATTTAAAACTAGTCAAAAAGGGAAAAAAATAGCAATTCAACAAGTTTCTTGAAAATGGAACAAACTAATATAATCCCCCCAAAAGTTTCATTTACTTCATAAGTCCAAATGAAGACCAATAATACATCACCTCTAAACAATACAAGTTTCAAACCAAGAAAAAGAAAAATGAAAAGACATGCATGGAAGATGATCACTTAGAAATGATAAACTAATTTCAAGTAATAACAACAATAATCAGATCATCTTTTCATCTCGATTCAATACCAATGAACCGATAGAATTGAATATGATCGAAGAAGATAAATGTATAATAATACTAGAAGATTCTTGTGTTCAATCGTGTGTTCTAAACATGCTATAAAGGATATCGAACAAAGAAAGAGGTGGTATTGTGTTCCACTTCAACTCCACAATTATTCAAGTTGCAATAATGATAACTGAGTTTGTTTATCCAACTGTAATCCAGCCATCTCAGCCTCCCGGCAGAGTTCTTTACACTTGGCCAACCTTCCTGAAACCATGTAAATTTTGATTAATTCCCGATAAATGTCAACAGTTGGAGAAAACCCCGACTCCTTAAGTTTAGAAAAATATCTTGCAGCCCTCGAGAGATCATTCAAAGCTACGAAGAGCTTTATTACCACACGATAAGCTGGGAGATCAAACAGACAGTTTGAAGCCTCCATTTCCCAGACTACATCCATTGCATCCCTATATCTTTTCTCAGAATATCGACTATGAATCAGAGTGGTGTACATGACTACACTTGGAACTCCATTGAACTTCTTGAACCATTCGTATAATGCCTCTACAACATCAAACTTCCCGAGTTTTATGCAAATTTTCATGATAGCAGTACAATCCTGCTGAGTTAATTGAAGATCCTCTCTATTTGCGAGCTCCTCCAATAAGGGCAATACAAGCATTCTTTTATCGGGATTTTTCCCTAGTTCTAGTATTAACTTAGCATACACACCAGCATCCAATGTCCTTTTCCCATCCGTGGCAGCTGAAATAAGCTTCCAAGCAAGTTTCAAATTCCCCCCTTTAATGAAACCCCTGACCATCGCCTCATACACACCCTGGCTTGCCAAACCGATGAACTTGTCCAAATCAAAAGGCATTTTCAACTCATGTGCCCTTGCCAATATCTCAACAGTTGAAGCAAGAATGCGATCATCTGGGAACAAATGGGGTTGGTTTTGAGCCCAGCAGAAAACATGTAGAGCTCGCTCAGGAAGACCCATGTGACCTAACTCACGGACTGTCAGCGACAAGGACCCTTTGCGCAGAAACCGAGCCCACTGGTTGAGCACCACGGATACATTGTCCGCAAGAGGAAGACTTTTGATTTCCCTAGCTAAGCCAATCAAGAAAGTGGGATTCTTGTAAATGTGATTCGATAACGGCTGCCTCACGAAAGAAGAAAGATCAGTCCTGAGGAGCTTTTTATGGGTGGGAAGTCCCAATGGTCGAAGCTTGTGAGGAAGAGGGAGCGGCAAAGGCCTTTCCCTGTTCAGTTTCCCTGGCTTTTGAGGAACTCTCCCTTTGAAAAGAGATGAAATGGCTTCAATCTCATCTGACTCCCAGACCACATTTTCATCATCGCAGTCATAACTAGTATCATTTTCGCTATAATCAACTGCTGATGATCCATAGTCAGATTCTGGAAACGATTCTTCAACATTACGAAGATCAGGGTGAAAGTCGGGTGAAATTTTAGTTCGACGTGCGTAGCGAAGGTTCTTGGGAAGTTCAAGCTTTCTACGATAAGGTCTTCTGCTATCTGCTCGTGCCACAAACAGTATTCTACGCGAATCAATAGTAGCACTATTACATTCAGAGATCGGATATGGATAAAGGGAGGAGCAGATTAAACTCTCCATCGGTCAACTTTCACAAATCAGTTCTAGTAGCCCGAATTGTATTACAGAAACACAGTACTGATTCAACAACTTGTCACGGGCATTTTGTCGAACATCAATCAGGCGTATACTTCATTAGCATGCCAACCTCAAAGTTCGGAGACAGGGAAAGAGGAGAATGACGATGACGATTGGCACATACGATAGAGAATGGTGGTGGATTTTTCTGGGATTAGGGTTCTTGTGGTGGTGCTCGTTACCGGCGGTTGTGCGATTGTGGTGGCGGCGAAATTAGTAATGAGTAATGGTTGCAGTTGGCGGTGTTGAGTTTCATTGAGGTCTCAAGTTGGTAATTGGAATTATATTATTTCTCTCTTCTTTTTAACATTTCAGTAGAAAAATAAAGAAATTAAATTGAATAATACAGTATTAGGAATCATAATTTGCACAATTTAATTTAATTTAATATTATGGACAAAAAGATTGATTCGATTTGGATGCACATCTCAAACTGACAGTAAGACTGATAGAAATCGATTTATAGTAAGAAAAATTGGAGCTATGAGGTTGAAATAATCAAGAACCGATATTTCTATAGGAGTTCAAGAATCGCATAGTCAAACATTTGAGATATTTCTTGCTATTAAAAATGTGAGAAACAAAAAGACAAAGTTAACCTCTACTCCATCCTTGCTTGAAAAGGATGTCTCCTTCAAGACATTCGAGAAATGTTATAAGAGAATTTCTAACATTATCACCCATCACGATGTTACAAGAAACATCAATCGATAACAAATAATCAAAACCCTTGTAAGAAAATGAGCTTGGAACAAGAAGAATTGTCCATCTCTTTTCTCTCCCAAGGTCAGCTATAAGCAAGTTGAGCTAGAACACCCAAGTTCGTGCTATGGAAAGCCGAGCTAGAGGGATCAAAGCTGTGCTAAGAAAATGTTCATCCATCACAATGTTACGAGGGCCATCGATATAAAGCGATGACAAATTGCCAAAACCCTTATAAGAGGGTCTAGCTTGGAACAAGAAAAATTGCACCCAACTCTTTCTCTCCAAGATCAGCTATAAGCAAGTTGAGCTAGAACACTCAAGCTCGTGCTATAGAAAGCCGAGCTAGAGGGATCCAAGCTCGTGCTAAGAAAACGTGAATCAATTATAGTTTAGAACCACAAACCCAATAGCACTTGAAGCTAAGAATACAAATCAGTAACAAATTTCAACCGTGGAAAGGAAGTGATTTTCATACATACCATCAGGATCAAAGTTTTTTTTTTTGATAGATAATCCGAAAATTTTATTAATAAAAGAGAATACACAGGAAGTGTATAATCACTTTAAACAAGACAAAAACAACATGAAATTAGGCAGCCCTTCTATAGGATTAATAGCCGCGGCATTAAACCAAGAATACAAAGTCAAATAAAACATTTCTCTTATCTGCTCTGTTGTCTGTGTTTGGTCTTCGAAACAACGGTTATTCCTTTCTCTCCATGCGCACCATACAATGCATCCCGGGATAAGGTTCCATAACAGCTTGCTATCCTTATCCCGAAGTTTCCTCCTCCATGCCCACAACACATCCTCTATACGTCTGGGCAATACCCAGTCCATATTCTGAGAGGCTAGAATACTATTCCACAGCCAACGAACACAATCACAATAAATGAATAAGTGATCATTCGTCTCTCCATCCCTCTTACACATATAGCACCACTCGGTTACATAAAAGCCTTTTCGTCGAAGATTATCCACCGTTAGCACCCGCACCCTCACAACCGTCCACAATAAAAATGCCACCCATGGAGGCAATTTACATTGTCACACCATTTTACAAGGGAATATGCTCTCCACAGGTCCCATAAGGGATCTAAAAAAAGTGCGAACTGAAAATACGCCATCTCGTGTCATACTCCACTTGCTACGATCACCCTCTCCTACCCGAATTTGTATCTCATGCACAGAGGTCAAAAATCTCGCATAATCATCCAATTCTAAATCTTGTAAGCCCCTCGCAAAAGTAATATTCCAACTGTAATTTCCATTATGCATGACTAGAACATCGCTCACCATAGCAGAAGGCAATAAGGTAATGCGGTGCAAAGCAGGAAATCCGGCCTTCAGCGGTTGATCTCCGCACCAACAGTCATCCCAAAATCTTATATCATTACCATTCCCCACCGTAAATTTCAGTTTGTCCCGAAAGTTACCCCATCCTCGTCGAATATACCTCCACACACTCACCCCATAAGAATCACGGCCAGTAGCAATACACCACCCCCCTTCCATCACGCCATATTTCACCCCTATGATTTCTCTCCAAAAGCTCTCCCTCTCTACTCCGAATCGCCACAACCACTTGCCCAATAACGCCTTATTAAACAAGACAAGACTCCTCACTCCAAGGCCCCCCATCCTCATAGAAGAACATACCGTCCCCCAATTAACCAAGTGAAGTTTCCTCTCCTCCCCCAACCCTGCCCAAAGGAATTCCCTTTGAAGCCTCTCTAATCTATTTGCCACTGCAACCGGAATAGGAAACAACGACAAAAAATATGTAGGGAGATTAGAGAGAGTAGATTTAATGAGGGTGAGTCGACCTCCCTTAGAGAGATACATACGCTTCCATCCTGCTAACCTCCTCTCCATCCTTTCTACAATACCATTCCAAATATGTATGCTTTTGAATCGTGCCCCTAAAGGAAGCCCTAAATATGACATAGGCAACTGCGCAACCCTACATCCCAATATGTCAGCCAGCTCTTCCACATTAGCGACCTCTCCTACTGGTATAGTCTCAGATTTTCCAAGATTTATCTTCAAACCAGATACAGCTTCAAAGCATAGAAGCAAGCGGCGCAAGTTTCTGAATTGTTCAACCTCTGCATTACATAAAACCAGCGTGTCATCTGCAAATAACAAATGGGACACTTGCAAGTGGCCAACCATAAAGCCCTTTATCAAACCCTCTTCCACTGCTTTTTCAAACATCCTACTAAAGGCCTCCATCACAATAACAAATAGCAATGGGGACAGTGGATCCCCTTGCCTCAATCCTCTACTACTCCGAAAATAGCCCTCCGGTGTACCGTTGACCAATACTGAGAACGAAACAGTAGAGATACAAAACTGAATCCACTTACACCATTTATCTCCAAAACCACATCGTCGAAGCATATACAACAGGAAGCCCCAATTCACATGATCATAAGCCTTCTGAATATCAAGCTTACATAGCATCCCTGGAACCCCCAAACGCAGTCTTGAGTCAATGCATTCATTTGCTATAAGTACCGAGTCTAAAATCTGGCGCCCTTTTACAAACGCATTCTGAAACTTGGATACTACTTTCCCCAGCACTTCCTTTAATCTGTTTGTCAGAGCTTTCGCAATAATCTTATACACCCCGCTTACTAGGCTAATCGGGCGAAAATCCTTAATATCAGTCGCTCCCGATTTCTTCGGGATCAGCACAATAAATGTAGCATTAGAACTTTTCAGGAACCTGCCACGTTCTAAAAAGTAATTAAGAACTTCCATAATGTCCGATCGCACCACCTCCCAACATGCCTTATAGAATGAGAACGAGAAACCATCCGGTCCAGGTGCCTTATCATCATTCATACTAAATACAATCTCCTTAACTTCGTCCTCCCCAAATGGTCTTTCTAACCAATTGGCATCCTCCTCCGTGATAGTAGAAAAATTTAATCCCTCCAACTCTGGCCTCCACTCAAATTGCTCCCGATAAAGATTTTGATAATAGCTTACCGTTTGACTTCCAATAATTTGTGGCTCCTCATAAGTAACCCCATCTACCTCCAACACTGTGATAGAATTGTTGCGCCTATTAGAGTTGGCGACCCTGTGAAAGAATTTAGTGCATTTATCCCCCTATTTCAACCACGTCACCCTAGATTTCTGGCGCCAAGCAATCTCCTCCATTCTCATCAACCTCGCTAGCTCTTCTCTTAATACTGTCCGTCTCTCCTTCTCCTCTCCAGCCAACCCTCGGCTCTCCTCCCATCTGTCCAACTCATCTATATCAGAAAGACACTGAATTTTATGACAGTTCACATTGCCCACAACCTCCTCATTCCATCTCTTTAAATCTCTTTTCAAAGCCTTCAACTTCTGGTCCAACACATAACTTGGAGACCCTCTGACTTCATAAGATGCCCACCAAGTCCGTACCTGCTCACCAAAGCCTTCTACTTTCAGCCACATCTTCTCAAACCTAAAAAGCCTTCTTCCGCTACCCATCTTGTTCCCAGATAACATAATAGGGAAGTGATCTGAGTACACCCTTCCCAATCTCCTTTGAGTGACATCTGAGTACTTGGCCTCCCACTCTCCACAAATCAAGAACCTGTCTATTCGAGAAAGAACTGGATGATCCCGATTAGATGACCATGTAAACTCGCCTCCGATCATGGGCATATCCACCAACATATTTTCCCTGATAAAATCTGAAAACTCCTCCATAGCCCTAGTTAACCTCCCACCACTCGACCTCTCCGTAGGAAATCTAACCACATTAAAGTCACCCCCAATACACGTTGGGAGATTCCACCAAGCAATCATTCCAGCTAACTCATCCCATAAGTCTCCTCTACTTTCATCCGAATTGGGCCCATAAACTCCTATGAACATCCACTTGAATCCATCCCCAAGATTTCTGAATGAAATCGATATAGAGAATAACCCTACACTCACCTCCTCCATCTCAAGCACTCTAGAGTCCCACATTACTAGCACGCCTCCCGAGGCCCCTGAAGACCCCACAACCTGATAACCGACATGCTGTCCCCCCCATAAACCACTGACCACAGCCTTCGAGATAAACTCCAACTTCGTTTCTTGTAAGCAGACAAGGTCCGCCCTCCATCCCCTTATCAGATTTCGAACCCCTAGCCTTTTCCCAGCATCATTGAGCTCCCTTACATTCCAACTAATGAGTTTTGGTATCATTTTAATACTTCATCTCCCCTCCCCAGTATACTTTTCTTAGGCTCGCCACCCTTCCCGTTATAATTTACTGACCATTCGAGTCGTTTAAGCTCACGATCCCCCTTTCTTCTTGATTTACCTCCTTGTATACTCATCTCATGTCCCCTATTTGCCTCCAGTTCCTTGAATAAGTGTAAAAGTCTACTTTCATATCCATCACAGGACACGCCAACCAACCTACTGAAATCCTGAATTTTTTGCAAAACCCAGTTTGAAGGTAGGTGTCCATCTTCAAACGCATTCCCTTTCGCTGTATCCTCCTCGCAACAACGCTCCAAATGATCAAGGGACTGTCCCTCCACTTCCTCCACCTGTACAACATCTTTGTCAGTTCCTCCCTTATTGGCTCCATCCACCCACAATACCAGAGCTTTTTCACTTCCCATTTCACTCTCTTTTAAAGACTTAGTGTACCTTCTATTGTATGTGTTCGCTACCCTAGTCGCTGAACGTGTCGCGTCGTGTTCTTTCGCAACTGTCGGACCTGAGCCCTCTGCTGGTACAGAACCCGTCCCTTGTTCAACTAATATTAGTCCATTAGCTTGTGGAATCGTGTCCATAGCACCCATTATCACCGTCCCCAACTTCTTCATACTCAGCTCCCCTACCTTAGCCAAAGGTACCACCTCCTGATCTACTGCAATCCCCAAGTCCGGCTCCTCCCTACCCAAGTCCACTAAGTCGACATCATCGTCATTTTTGGAGCACCCCGCTTCATTCTGATTCTGAGACTCATAAGTGGGTTCTTTAATATGGTCTGCATTCGATGAGAACTCCTTATGAAACAAACTTGCTACTTGTTCTCCAACAACTGGATACCCATTCACGCCCACCCCACACTTACTACAACATACCATCCTGGACCCCGCTTCAGACCCACTTCCCACTAGTCTAGTTAATTCCTCCAACGCCCCATTCAACTCCTGCACTCGGACCATGATTTCAGCCCTATTCAAGCAACCGTCATGTAAACCTTCAGCATTTGCTTCCATAAACTTAGGCGTCATATGGTGCCCTATGTTTACACTAACATTAGCCGCCCTTTCCCTTTTTCGTATAACCCGTTGATTAGAATGCTGCGAGCCATGTAAGTTTGCTGTAGCTTCAGCATACGTTAACCTTTGTCCAATTCGTTCCTCCACCATTCGAAGTTTGGCCTTATCCCCAGCAACAAATGAATCGACAACTGCTTGAAACACCTGCGAAACTAACGCCCATCCCTCTCCATTCACCCCTTCCGGCACCATAACAACTCCCTTCCTGCGCCTCTCCCCGTATTGCGCTATCATCAAGTATCTACCACGGCGGTTGGCGCACCGTTGTGCCAAGAAAGCTCTTGAGGATTCATTGAATTTAGAGACAAAATCCACCGAATTACTGGTTCTCAACCTATCCACCATATTCACCAACCAGCGTGCACCATACCTCCCCAAATAAATTGCATCTGATAGCTTCGATCCCCATTCTGTCATCCTGATAGTGCCAGAATCGTTCACAGATACTGTGAACTCCTTCGCCTCCATCCTAAAACGACGGTTGAATACCATCAAACGTGCATCCATCGGATTTTTCCCCTGATTATGTAATAACGGCACATCTGATGGTGGAATAGACCGATGGGATGGACGGGAATCGTCGAGACCGGTTTGCAGACTCATCGCCGCCGGCGCGTGGACTGCACGCGCCGGTACACGCGCGGTCGGAGTGGCGCGTTTCACCGGCGGCATGCCGGCCGGAGTCGGAATCCCCTGCAGATGCCTGCCGTCAGGCGCGTCTGCAGGGTAGGCGGCCGGAAAGTGGTTCAGCAGCGTTTGGGCTGCCGGGCTAGGGTTTCCACCTGTGGTTTCCTGTGGATGTTTGTATGGGCTAGGAGGGATTTGCGGCGTGAGGCCTGAGTTTTGTGGCGTGTGGCCGGCATTTTCGTGGTGGTGTAATGGTTGGGTCGTGTTGGATTTGGATTTGGGAGGGAGCTCCATGGCCAGGCGACTTCTCACAACGTTATGCTATTAAATCATAGATCTAGAGTGCCGTTAAAAGATTGTTGACAGACAGCAATTACTTACTACGTGTGCTTCGGAACCAGACTTGAGGGAAGGAAAAATCAGATGGAATAGTTCTTTTGTAGCCGCTGAACCTCCACCTTCTCGACTAGAAAGTGGACATGAGCACGCAAACATTGCATACATGAGCCATTGCTCCAGCTTATTGTCTGTATCCTGTGACTGATGAGCCTTCCCCCCCAACTCAGCAGGTGTCATCAGGATCAAAGTCAATCAGTAGAACCAAACATATATAATTTCACAATTCCTATAAAATTACTAAATTAAGAACTGGACAAGATAAGTTTACAGCAATTCTTTATCAGATGCCGGGCACCATTTTCAATAATTTCCAACATATGAAACACAGTATAACTCGATTAGCTGGACCGTTCAAGACGTCCAATATTGATTTCAGGTCTGCAATATAAAATCTTCAAAAAATCTTCCTCTGGTTTGCACAAACATCATGTCTTCTGGGGGCATCAGTAAGTTTTTTGAATTTACATTTGTGAGAATTGATAGCTTTAACAGGCAGAGACTGCAGTAGAAGATCACCTGAAATAATAGGAACGCACAAATAAATTTTAGAAAGACTAGTAATTGTAACCAAAAAGATCAAGGGCTGATATATGAATATATCTACTCCAGCAACAAAATGGCAAATGCCCTGATAGAATAGTTTTAAATAGTAACATCCACTTCAACAAACAGTGAAGAAAAGGCTAGGTGTCTGTTTGATGTAGATTTTGTGAAAAATGATATTTTTGGAGAATGTGTGGTTAAAAAGTAGAAAAGTTGTGGTTCCACGTGCAAATTTATTTTATTGGAAGAATTTTTGGTTGAAAATGAATTGGAGGAAAAAAAATAATTTTAAAGAATCTATACCAAAGAGGGGCTTAATGTTCTACTGTTGTACGTCATCAGATCCATTAAAAGGTGTCACTTCTTACCTTCATCTGGAAAACCAAGAAGAACCAGTCGCAAGTAAAAACATCAATATTAAACCATAGTTCACCAAGCTATCTAATTCCTTCATCATTTCCATCCTACCAAGAATAGCATTCCAGGTGCGTTTAAAAGGACAAGTAGCATGCTTATCCTGTAGAAATCCTCTCCTCATCAGTTTCATATTTAAAGAACTGAGTAGATGACAAAACAAGCTTTGAGAAAATTTCATATTTATCAAAAATATAGAGCTCTCACAGTCATGTTAGGGCCAGTCAATTCTTGTGGAACATCAGAACTTTTTAGTCTTCTGTGTTTGTCCTCATCTGGCTGATCCAGAGAAATTTCACTTTTAGATTTAGAGAATTTGCCCGAGAAGGCTCTGTAAGCTGAATCAGTGTGGATCGTTTCCATGACTGAACCAAAGAAATTGGTCACAGGTACCTAATGAGAGCAGTGGAGGCAAATTACAAATTTAAGTTGTAGATATCAAATGGCTACTAATCAATTACCACCTTGTACATTCTTTCACACACTGAATTTTAGTAATGATAGAAATAAGCTAGATAAAATTCTGTTACGATAATTTCTACAGAACTTTTTTCATTTTGAACTGGTAACCTTTACAGCATCAAAAATGGATGGTGGCATGTACACTTCAGCAAAGAAAAGAAATATAAGCAGAAAGAGAAGGGAATGAGCAGTAGTATTCTCCTCATTGAAGTGTCCACTACAATAAATATTGCCTGTGTACATAGATGATGATGGGAGGTACATGAATTTTGTGTAGTTAAACGAAACAAATTACTATTTACTACTGTTCTCTTTCTCTGTGTGCTCGAGTGCACGCATGTAGTTGCTCATACTATTTCTTGATGCATGGTAACTAATTTTATGTAATAAAATGAAACTCTCTTTCCCAACATTTAATAACCAAAACAGGGGGATCATCAAATTTGAACAAAAATAAAGTCACAAAGATCAGGGATCTGAATTTTATATACCTCCTCCAACGGTCGGCTGTAAAGATCTGTTCGATAATATGCAGTTGACATCAACAAGTTTGGGTTATAAGAATTAAAAAGGCTGCAAAACAAAGGTAAAATCAAAATCATGATCCAAAATTTCAAGGTTGAAAAGAGGTTGAAGAGTTAATGGACTGAAGATCAATAATAATAATACATGGAAAATAAAAATAATAATAAAAAATAAAAAATTTGCCCCTATGCCAGAGAAAATGAAAAATATATGAATAATACTTGGAGAGCACGAGCATTTTCCCATGAAGACAATTCTTGACTACAAGTTGAAAGGGAACATTATAGACACCAAGATATTTCACCATTAAGAGCTTTCTTGGTCATGCTTTAACTGCTTATAAGATGTGGTACTAAGGAATGCGTGAATAATAAGTGGATAGTATGTTCAACCATCTTAAAGAAGATTTAAGCTTTGCGCAACATGCACTAAGTTGAAATGAATGCGGGAGATCAAGGATTAAACACTGGTCAGAATGTAAGATTGAAGAATCAAGTTTTGCAGGATTCCATCAGATAACAACTGATATTCTGATTCAATATATGAGATATATCACATACAAACTTGGAATGATTAACTTATTTGATTCAGCAGATACTTTACAGGAACATCCATAGTTATTTAGGTCAACAATAACCCACACAATTTGTGGAAGTAGTGAGCTAGATTTTCTTTTCCTCTTCGGTTATCTTATATTCAGGACAGAAGAGAAAATGAAGAATTATCCTGAAAAACAGCCACTCTTTTCTACTGTCACCAAACACCCTTCTGCCTCAAGTAAATTGCTATGTAGTAATATCATTACACAGCAGGCAAGGACATTGATCGAGTTAATTTATAAAATTGTAAAAAGATTTGAATTGCACTTATACTGACAATTTATTCCCAACCAGAATGCAGAAGCGCTGGTTATACCACAATTACTTCACACTTTCAGAAATTACTTAGAACGGCTAAACAACAGAGAAAATTAAAATCTAAATTGTTTTGTAAAAGGATGTATAGACTTCAAAAAATAAAAGGCAAGTTTTTTAAAAGGTACGTCTTCCACAGATAGAAATGAAACCAGTCATGTTTTTAAAATTTTGTCAAAACTGCTTCATTCTTACTTAAATACCTTCGTTAGAAAAAGCTCGCTCGACCAACTCGATCTTCTACTCAGCTGGATCGCATTAACATCAATTCTTTATGAGTATATAGTTTATTCTTCTTTTCTTTTTATCTCCCTCTTGTCCATCTTAATGTACACACCAAACCCAAAAATAAAACTCCACATTCCATTTCTCATCTTCACTTCCCTCCAAAGTCATCTCAGTCGAAGGGTGTGAGGAAAAGGTTGCAGTGACAGAAGGGAAAATTTTATACATTCAAATCAGAATAAAAAATTTGTAATATTGAATATTGACAAATGAAGGAATGCCTTAAGAGAAATTTTTGGAGGACATAGTCTGTATCCTCCTACTACTTCAGTCTTGGCAGGAAAATTTCTCAAAATGAAAAGAACTTATAGGAGGAATATATATATATATTTTTTTTAAAGGTAATCAAATATTTTATTAATCAATGCAACTTATAGGAGGAATACTTAATTAATCAATCCAACTTACAGGAGGAATATTACGATAATGTCAAGAAAATATGCATCAAATTATATATGCTTACATACCTGCTTAATGAGGAATTGTCATACATATTTCGCCTCTCAAAGAAAGCAAGGGTATAAAATGTGAATCGATCTACAACAGAAACACCAACCTGTATCAAAGAAACAAATATGAGAGTGTAATTACCCAAAAGTTCAGAATAGGAGGAGAAAACAAAAATCACCAAGAACTATCACATCCAATCAAACTGCAGAAAGAGGAAACTGGTAATCAGCACTAACGTCTGAGTCCAAGTGATGCGAATATGAATTCTCTCCTTTCATGCTACTTCCAATAGCCAAAACACCAGGTGATTGAAGCTGCAAGCAAGCAGACACCCTTTTACATTTAGTAACTACTAAAAGGAAAATTTCATACTGGTGACAAGAAAGGAATACCAAAGAGAACACAGGTCGAGTCACATATAGAAGGTCTAGTGTAGAAAACGTCTAAGTATGGAAAGATATCAAGGATGAAGATTGTGATTATTTTAGGATATTGTATTTTAGGATAATTGGTTGTTTCCTTATTAGGCAGATTATTTTTCCTTTCTTTCTCCCTACTTATGTACTATAAATTAATTGTATTATTGATGGGAATAATAATGAAGAAAGACGAGAATTTATTCCAATATTCTCTTCATGGTATCAAAGCCTAGGTTTCTCTAAAAACCTAGCAATTCAATGGCGGAATTCCCCGCCAACAGCAGAGAATCAACGACCTCTGCGACGTCTGAATTCGAAGCAGGGACCATCTCCTCAATCAGTTCTAATGGACTGGAAACTTCCTCCTTCCAACTCATGATGGAGAAATTGAATGGAAGGAATTATCGAGAATGGGCCCAATCTATAAAACTGGTAATCGACGGTAAAGGGAAACTGGGGTACCTTACTGGCGAGACTAAGAAACCAACTGACAGTGCCATGCTACAGAAGTGGAAGTCCGAAAATTCAATGGTAACAGCTTGGTTGGTGAATTCCATGAAATCGGCGATAGGAAAGACGTACCTGTTTCTCCCAACCGCAAAAGAAGTCTGGGATGCGGTAAAAGATACCTACTCTGATTCGGAAGATTTTTCACATATTTTCGAGATGAAAACTCGGTTGTGGCAGACCCGGCAAGGCTCGAGAGATGTAACAGAATATTATATGGAAATGGTTACTCTTTGACAAAAATTGGACCTCAGTGGCGAGGAGGAGTGGAAATGTGGCGAGGATTGCGCCTTGTACAAGAAGAAGCAGGAGAATGAACGAGTATATGAATTTCTTGCGGGGCTAAATCGCGAACTGGATGATGTTAGAGGCCGGATACTGGGTCGAAGACCGCTGCCCCCCACTCGCGAAGTGTTCTCCGAGGTCCGACGCGAAGAGGCACGCCGGCAGGTGATGATGAAGGAACACGCCGGAGAAGCGTCCGCCCTAGCCACGAACAGACCTCCAAGCTTGAGGAATAATGGGCCAAGGAACTCGACGCCAGCGACTGGATCACTTAAAACGAATGGGCCAACTGGAATTGGGCCGGCTAGATTTCATGGGCCTGCTGAATTTGGGTCGATTAGCAATTCTTTTGGTGGATTTGGGTCAACTGGACTTGGAGGAGGAAATTTGGGCCTATCATCAAAAGGAAGTAGTGATGGATCCAACCCAAAATTACGGGAACGACCCTGGTGTGAACATTGTCGTAAACCGGGACATAAAGAAGATTCATGTTGGAAAATTCACGAAAAACCCACTGATTGAAAACCAAAGAAAATTACCAAGAGCGGGGGATATCAAGCCGAAACAACAAATAATCAAATTTCTGGTGGTGCTTTCAATTCAGAACAACTAGAGCAACTTTACCAAATATTCTCAAGCCTTCAAACACATGGTCAGCAATCTCCTAAAGGTCCTTCTAGTTCCCTTGCTCACAAAGGTAACTTTCTTAGAGCCTTAAGCACTTCACGATCGAAAACTGCCTGGATTATTGATTCCGGTGCTTCCAATCACATGACGGATTCACATCACCTATTCACTTCTTACACTACCTGTGCGGGAAACATCAAAGTAAAAATTGCAGATGGCTCACTCTCATCTGTTGCAGGAAAAGGGAGTATTCGAATCTCTGAGACCTTAACATTAACCTCTGTCCTTCACGTCCCAAATTTGTCCTGTAACTTGTTATCTGTCAGCCAGTTGACAAAACATTCTAGTTGTTCTGCTAATTTCTTTCTGTCTTATTGTATCTTTCAGGACCTTTCATCGGGGAAGACGATTGACAGTGCTAAGGAGTTTGAGGGACTATACTACTTTGAGGAAGCTGATATGAGTAAACCAGGTCATTTGTCAGACTGTAATTCAGCATTTGCCTCTAGCGATAGTAAATTTTTGTTATGGCACAATAGATTGGGACACCCTAGCTTCAAATATTTGAAACATGTATTACCTTCCATTTTTAATAAAACTTCTGTTGAGATTCAATGTGAAAGTTGTGAATTTGCAAAACATAAGCGTACACCCGTTCCAGCTTCCACATACAGGCCATTTAAACCTTTCGCCATGATTCACAGTGATCTATGGGGTCCTTCCCGCTACTCTAACCGTACCCAAACGAAATGGTTTGTCACATTTATAGACGATCACACTCGTGTGTGTTAGGTTTACCTCCTAAAAGAAAAAACGGATGTCCGTTCCGTATTCATAAACTTTCACTCTATGATTCAAACCCAATTCCAAACTCCACTCCAAATTCTGCGCACCGACAATGGCACGGAATACTTCAATAATGCATTCCAAGACTATCTAAAAAATCATGGGATAGTCCACCAAAGCTCTTGTGTTAACTCTCCCCAACAAAATGGATTGCTGAACGAAAAAATAGGCACTTACTCGAGGTTGCCCGTGCTCTCATGTTCACTACAAACGTACCAAAAACTCTTTGGGGAGATGTCATTTTAACTTCTGCGTATCTCATCAATCGAATGCCTAGTCGAACTCTCTCCTTCAACTCACCTATGCAGAGACTCCAACAGCACTTCCCGACCTCTCACCTCAATTCAAATCTACCTCTCAAAGTATTTGGTTGTACTACTTTTGTACATGTTCACTCCCATCTTCGAAATAAACTTGAACCACGTGCAATCAAATGTATGTTTCTTCGATACTCACCTACACAAAAAGGCTACAAGTGTTATGACCCGTCCAACAAGAAAATCTACGTTAGCCTCGACGTAACCTTCTTCGAAAACACCCCCTACTACAAAAAACATCATCTTCAGGGGGAGAATATGAGTGAAGATTCTAATCGAGAATTCTTAGACATTGACATATCTCCGTCGGAACTAATACATATAGAACCTGTTAATCCACATTCTAATGTGCCATATGCAAAAGGAAACTTGAATGCAGGGGGAGATGATGGAAAAAATAGTGACAATGAACTGTTGGTTTATTCAAGGAAGCCAAAATCAAAGTATAAGGAAACTCTTACACCTGAGGCACCAAGAGAGTCAGAACCGGTGATAGGACCTGAGGAGAATCTATCCAATGAATCTTCAGATCTAGATTTACCCATTGCTGTCAGAAAACCAACTCGGTCATGTACTCTACACCCTATTTCAAAATTCATTTCTTATGATGCTTTATCCACAAAGTTTCGTACTTTCACAGCTAACCTTGATAAAATAGAAATCCCACTGAATATTCAGGAGGCCTTGGAATCACCTAAATGGAAAAAAGCAGTAATGGAAGAAATGAATGCTTTGGAGAAAAATGAAACTTGGGAAGTGGCAAACTTACCGAAGGGAAAGAAACCTGTAGGCTGCAAATGGGTCTTTAATGTAAAATACAAGGCAGATGGGACAATAGAACGCTATAAAGCGCGTCTGGTTGCCAAGGGATACACTCAAACTTATGGAATTGACTACACTGAAACATTTGCACCCGTGGCAAAACTCAATACAGTTCGAGTTCTCTTGTCATTAGCAGTAAATCTAGACTGGCCGCTTCAACAACTAGATATTAAAAATGCTTTTCTTAATGGGGAACTAGAAGAAGAAGTTTACATGACAGCACCACCAGGCTTCAACAATAGATATGAAGAAAATCAAGTGTGTAAACTAAAAAAATCTTTATATGGACTTAAACAGTCACCGAGAGCGTGGTTCGATAGGTTTGCAAAGGTACTAAAGAAGCAAGGATACCACCAAGGACAGTCAGATCACACCATGTTCTTCCAACAATTCAAAGATGGGACAAAGACTTTTCTAATTGTATACGTAGATGATATAATCCTAACAGGAGATAACATAGCTGAAATGGAAAAACTAAAGAAGTGTCTAGCCGCTGAATTTGAGGTAAAAGACCTAGGACAAATGCGATATTTTTTAGGGATGGAGGTTGCAAGATCAAAGAAGGGTATCAGTATTTCTCAAAGGAAATACATTCTCGGCCTCTTAATTGAAACCGGCATGCTAGGATGCAAACCCAGTGACACACCCGTTGAGGTAGGAAAATTGTCAAAGGACACAGGGAACTCAGTGGAAATAGGCAAATACCAAAGACTAGTTGGAAAGTTAATCTATCTCTAGCACACCAGACCAGACATAGCCTTCGCAGTCAGCGTGGTGAGCCAGCATATGCATTCTCCAAAAAGGGCTCACTTGGAAGCAATGTATAAAATCCTCAGATATTTAAAAGGCACCTCTGGGAAAAGACTATTCTTCGAGAAAAATAATTGCAAAGGAGTAGAGTTTTCACTGACGCGGATTGGGCTGGATCAACAGAAGATAGGAGGTCTACTTCAGGCTACTGCACCTTTGTATAGGGAAACTTGGTAACTTGGAGAAGTAAGAAACATAATGTAGTGGCACGAAGCAGTGCAGAAGCTGAATTTAGAGCGGTTGCACAAGGAATATGTGAAGGGTTATGGATAAAGAAACTCGTGGAAGAACTGAAAGTTGGAATGGAATTGCCAGTCAAACTCTATTGTGACAACAAAGCTGCAATCAACATTTCCCTCAATCCAGTGCAACATGATAGAACAAAACATGTAGAAGTAGACAGACATTTTATCAAGGAAAATGTGGATAACGGAATTATTTGTATGACATATGTTCCGACAAAAGAGCAAACGGCAGATATCTTCACCAAAGGGTTATCCAGACAAGTCTTCGATGACTTCAACCGCAAGTTGAACTTGGTCAACATCTATAGTCCAACTTGAGGGGGAGTGTAGAAAACGTCTAAGTATGGAAAGATATCAAGGATGAAGATTGTGATTAGTTTAGGATATTGTATTTTAGGATAATTGGTTGTTTCCTTATTAGGCAGATTATTTTTCCTTTCTTTCTCCCTACTTATGTACTATAAATTAATTGTATTATTGATGGGAATAATAATGAAGAAAGACGAGAATTTATTCCAATATTCTCTTCATCTAGCAAGATCAAAAACACCAGTACAATGTTTTGCCTTCATTTCAGGCATGTGACAGATTATATGGGCCTATCATGGCCCCCTAAATAAATAACATGAAACAGATAGTACTCATGAGGAATATCCATGCTTATGAGTGCGTGCGCACGCACACACATAGAGAGAGATTATAGACAGAGCAGTTATATGAGCTGCAGAAAGAGTAAGGAAAATAAAAACTTAAGCAATATGAAACATGAAAATAAAAAGGAAAAAGTTTCTCACCTGAGAAAAAAGAGTGGCAGCTTGGCAAGTATCTACCATTATCAGGAGCTCCTTAAATCTTATAAATGAAGCACGAGCAAGAAAACAATGTCATTATTAGACAGAGACTGGTTCAAATTGGATTTGACTGACTAATACTGAGATAATTAGAAGAAATTTGCTTTAGAAAATCTCAGAATCTTTAAAAAAAAAAATGCATCTAAATGTTTTAGAACCGCAGTACAAGTTCTAAATGAATACCGAAGAAACTTTACATGATTACAAGATGCCTATGGAATTTACCAAGAGTCTGAGCATAGAAAATTTTACTTCCCCTAATTTCAAATTCAAACAATAAATAAAATAAAGGAAAAAGTAAATTAAAAAAGAATATATATACACAACTTAGCTAAATTCTTACCTGCGCTTTTCTTTCATTTGCTTCACTGCATCAGCCAAATCATGACTTTGGAGCTCCTCTGAATCCTGAAATTTTAAAAATTCGTCTCCACCATGCCCAGTCATGTATAGAAGTATATGACTCCCTTCATCACTTAGAAGACGTTTTGACCTTGGGACAGCCGTTTCATGGCGGCCAGTTAATACTCGCAAAAAATTTTCGACTGTCACTTCATACCCTCGATAATCCACCTGAACTTTAGGGGCATGCCATAATTAGAGAAATATTGAGAGCAGAAACAATCAATTTTTATTTATTTTTAAATAAAACAGACAAGTTCACAGCCATATCTAGCTTCCATGCAAGTAGAGATTACCCATGTAAACTGGGGAGCGGGGGCAGGCAGAGTATTAAGAAGAGGAAATTTGGGATGCGAAAAAAGTTTTAAAAAAATTAATTTAACGTAATTTATATTCTTTTGCCAAGTGGTGAGATGTCTTTCATGAGTTAAGGTGAAAGACCAAAACAGCAACTTTTTCTATGAATAGATTGTAGTATATCACAATTGAGACAAAAAAGTGCAGTCATAAGAGTTAGCCATCATTGTATATCATTTGCTCTTAAATACTGAATCAGCAGAAATAACGAATCCTAAAGATTATGCACACGTGATGAATTATCAGCAGAACCATCTATAAAAGCAGAACATTTTAAGCATTAGTTCGTGTAATGCAATATATTACTGATTTAGATAGCGGTCACAGACATCTATCTCCATCTCCCATTACTTGTTCTAGGTGTATGGATTAAAAGAGGCCCTAGAAACAATATATCAGGAAATACAACTATCTGAACATTTATCCCATTAATAGAACATATTAACATATTTGTATAGCGTTCCAACTTCCAGGATGGACTGACACTTTTTACAATTATTCTGAATAGGGCACTCATTTCAAGAATGCTTAATCCCTCAATGAACTAGTATTAAACATAACAAAACAGTTTAATTTTCTGGAGGAAAGCGGAATGTCATTAGAATAGACTATAGGCACCTCGACATTATCACCATAGAGGTTGAGCCTGTGATTTTCATTGTTGAAGACCTGGGCAGGGTACTTGTTCCGAGCATTGCAAGCCATGTCATCAGCCAGCATGAGTATTATCCTCTCATCAGGTATTCCTAACCGTTTAACCGTTCTGAAGAAAACACAAACGTTAATAAAACAGGCGAAGTCTTCATTTTATTTATTTTTGATAAATTAAATACAGAGTAGAAAAAACGAAGACAACAGTGAACTATGAATAGACAAAAAGAAGAAACCTCAGTTACCTATACAAGGATAACGTATTAGCCATATGTCTATAGTTAAACCTGAAAGACCAAACATCATCGTTGTGAGCATATCAAATCATCAACCTTCAACAAGCACTCAGCTTATGATTATTAATGGCCAATTGTTCAATTAACAACTTATATTTTATTTTCTAAACATTCAGTAACTCATAATATGAAAGAAAAAAATCCAAAAAATAAAAAATAAAATCAAATAAGAACTTATCCCACTAAAATTTACCTAATTTCTATGTAACTATAAAAAATGTCGGATTAGTACTAAACACTTGAAACGAAATCCCCAGTCCACTAATCCTCCAAATTGTTATTAAATGCCAATTTTTTCTATATATAGTTCGATGTCAGACAGAAATTTCCTGAAATAATTTTTAGAGGAAAAAAGGTGAAAAGCAAGGAACTTCAACAAATTATACACGAAAGGGAGAATCTGAGGGAGAGTACCATACCAAAAACGGGAGGTGCAAACAAGAACAGCCCAATTGTTGGTGTGCATGGTGGTAGTGGTAGACGAAGAACCGAACGCAAGTGAAGGGATCGCATTGCAGAAAAACAACAGATAAATCGAGATTAACAACGCCGAAGATTTGAACGAGCTGTCCATTTTCAGTTGTAAGAAAACAAACTCTTTACAGCAAATTTTTCAACAATTGATGAGTTTCTGCAATTATTTCTTTCCTTTCTTCAATTTCTTTCACCAATTGCAAGTTAGTTTTTTCTTCCAACTTATTTATTTATAAGTAAAGTTGTTAAGCTCGTGTCTGCTTTTGGATTAAAATCTAATTACAATCTCAAGTCAAAAGTGAATATTAATTTAAGGGTACTTATTTTCATTCACACTTTTTATATAATCATCTCATTCTAAGTTTATCCCCATTAAATTTTTAATTTTTTTAAAAAAATACTATTTACATCCACTTATATTCTAATTTTGTCCTTATTAAATTAATTCATTTAACTACTATATATCCAAATAAACTTTATATATTCATCTCACTTTAAATATATCTCTAACATTACAAATTCATATATTCCCTAAAATCATAATATCTCTTAAATTTGATGAACGAAATAAGAATAAAGTTGAACTAATTGAATATTATATAAAAACATATTATTCGATTTATCTATTGAAATTCTGAGTATTAAAATGCTTCAAACATATTCATGTAATTTTTTCTTATCTATTAGAGTTCTGATTAAATACAAATTCTAAAAAAGGTAAAAAAAAAAATATATATATATATATATATATATATATATAGGATAATTTAATGAAAATAAAAATAAGTGGATGAATATAGAGTTATGTGTTTTTATTTAATTTTATTTATATCTATTTCAGTAAATTTATATAGGATGTAAAATATAACAAAATTTTATTTTTAAAAGTAGATATAAATATAAAAAGTGTGGATGGAAATAGCGGTACCCTAATTTAATCGCACACATAATCCACCAATTTCATTAAAACTTTTATCAAAGCTTTCGATAATATTATGTTTGGTCTCTTTTAAATAATTTAAGCTGTGTCAAACATGCATTATGTTCACTTTTTGGATCAATTCTAATATTATAAATAATCTAATTGATAAAATAAATATATTAAGAATACATTTTATAAAAAGTGAATTTTTTGGAATTATGGTTTGTTTGATGTACATTTTTTTTAGAATTATTTTGTGAAAAGGGTTTTTTTTTTTTTTTTTTTTTTTTTTTTTTTTAATGCATAGTTAACATGAGTCCACATGCAAAATTATTTTATTAAAAAAATGTGTATTTAAAAATAAGTTTTGAATAAAATTAATTTTAGAAAATCTGTACCAAACATGGATTGAATTTGTCTTGACGTTGTAGTGTTTGTAAAGTCTAATGAGGTTCTTGTCACTTTGTGTCGCGTATTAGAAATCAAGTGGCCACAAACTAGGTTTCCTTCTTCATCCCTTCCATTGAAAGTCAAGTCGATCGTATTCCTACTTTTCTTGGCGCATTTTGTTCTTCGTGGACTACATATAGATTACTGAATATCTTGTCAATAGAAAAGATAAAAGAATTGCAAAACATTAAGCAATAAAATGAAAATATCAAATAAAATTAACAGCAAATAATCAACAATGGTAAAGAAATATTGTCTAAAATTAGAAACTTCTTTATACTAAAATGTAGTTCTTAATACAAAAAGTGCCTACTTAAAGAAAATGAAACTCAGTAACTTGTGACAGGAACTCATTCTGCCTGACACTGATGTACAAAAAAACACACACTGAAAGAGTGAAGCTGGTATACACTACACAATTGCTTTGCTAGAATGTTTCATTAATTATCAGGTACGTCTTGTTCATTTCTCTGAATGATGCCAATCTCATTCTTATCTATACACGACACCATGGAACCAGATGAAGGACCGTTAGTCGACATGCTTTGGCTTTGGCTCAGGCTCGGATGCTGCCAGAAGTGGTTTCTTATGGCCTTGAATTTCGAATCAGTCGTCGAAAATCCCAGATCAGAAAGTAAATCTTGAACAGCGGTTCGACCTTCAAGCATGCTCACCACTTGAGACATGGTTGGCCTGAGAGTTGGCGATGCGTTGGTGCATAAAAGGGCCACGTTTAGCATCACCATTGCCTCTTCTGACGAGAAGGCGGATCCCAGTTCTGGATCAATCAGTTCTAGTAGATTACCTCTCTCTTGCAAAACATAAGCCTAATGAAAATAAGGAAGAGCATATTAGTCGTCATTTTACTCGTGCAATTAAAATGGCGTAAGAAGACCATCTAAGCTAATTATAGGAACCCGCTTTGAAAAATTTGCAGCTGCGTAAAAGGGAGAACTGGTCATTATATCATTGTAGCAATCTTCGAGAAGCGATAAAATTTAGCAAATCAAGAGCAGAATATTTATTTATTACCCAGTCCAGAAGGTAGACAAAATCTCTTCTTTTGGCCTGTGGTTTGTGTTGCTTTTACCACTGACAATTTCGAGTGCAACCACTCCAAAACTGTAGACATCTGCTTTATTAGTCAGATATCCACGCATTGCATACTCCGGAGCCATATAACCTCTGCATGCCAAATTTCAAATTAGAAAGTCGTCTACTTTGAAATGCCACGTTTCAAGTAAGAAAAGTGTAAACAAAAGAAAACTCATGATGAAACCTACATGGTTCCTGCAATACGGGTACTAATGTGAGTTTTATCTTCTTCATAAAGTTTCGCAAGGCCAAAATCAGATATTTTTGCATTGAGATCTTTGTCAAGCAAAATGTTGCTAGTCTTGATGTCTCTATGGACTATTTTCAGTCTCGACTCTTCGTGAAGGTAGGCCAAACCTCTGGCTATACCAAGGCAGATTTTCCCTCTTGTAGGCCAATCTAACTTCAGTCTTTTTGTTGTGTCCTTTCCTGTCATAAATCATAAGAGAAAGCAATGAACTTTCCATTGCCAGTCAGATGAGAATGATACCAAATGATTCGAGTACAAAACCCACCAAAAAGAGCACGGGTCAGACAGTTATTTTCCATGTACTCGTAGATTAGCATTAAATGATTTCCTTCAACACAACATCCGTAAAGCTTCACTAGATTTGGATGCTGCGATGCAGATATCATTCCTATTTCATTAACGAATTCACGAGTCCCTTGTTTAGATTTGGAAGAAAGCTGTTTTACTGCTATTACGGTTCCATCTGATAATAAACCCTGCATCACCAAATAGTATAAACTTAGGAATCTAAATTTAATGAAAGGTGAAAAAAAAAAATGCATATGAAACGTCAAAGGCAATCCAACGTTAGAAACATGGGATAAAGAACACGTGCAAGTAATAAATGAAAGAACTGTAGTACCTTGTAAACTGAACCAAAACCACCCTCGCCAATCTTGTTTGCAGGATCAAAGTTCTTAGTTGCAGCCTTGATCTGTTTTAATGTAAATAAACCCGTTTGTAGGTCAAGGCCTCTAAGCTCTGTCCACGATGTGATAATAAGTTTCATCAGAAAATCAAGCTTGAAATATGTTTTGGAGTTACCATTAAGCTCAACTGTCACCGTACTAAAGAAAATGAATTTTTTTTTTTCCCCCAGAAATCCTCCACGATATTTCAAATCTTCAAGAAAGCAACTATAAGCTGATAATCCTGATTAACAGATATTTTCCAGAATTAAAATATATTACCTTTTAGGATGACATAAATCAGATTAAGCTATCTAGAAGCGAGATATCAATCCTTGGGAGGGCTCATAAAGAATCTTTTAATCTTTGATACTTTAGTGGCAGGGGAAACATATACTAAGTTACACAAGCATACCCACCCTGTGCGCAACATGAAAAAGAATAAAAAATATATTTTTGTCAAAATTTGTTTATGAAAAATTTATGAGAACCGATTCAGAAATCTCTTTCACATGCACACCAATCATACATAGATCAGATACATATTAGTAACTGTTTTTCTTTGAATAAACAATATTTTTTTTCGAGTGAGTAGGAGTCATGTAAAGTATCAAATTCATGCAGTTAGATTGTACGGACTGCCAAATATAACTTATTATGAACTTCATCAACATGGTGTTGTTTCGAATTATGCAAGAGATTCGATTCTAGAAGAAAAGAGAAATCCAATAGAAACCTAAGTGATCAATGCAAACTCCTATAGTATTGGCAGAGGTCAAAGTGTCGTAATTTATAACATTATACTACAGTTTCCTCTTGTGGTATTTTGCTTCCTACAAATGTTCTGTACCTTGGCTTTTCCATGTGTCCGCGATGTCCAAATAGAACAGGATAGTAGGGACTCAGAGCAAGACGATTTGTACCTTTATCTGCAGATATTTTGCCCCCAAAACACCCTCTCCTATGTAAGATGTATAGAATCAAAAGCAAAAGACACGTAGCTCCAGATATTATTCCAGCAACCTCAGCAGATTTAATTTTCCTGTGATGGACTGGAGGTTTAAAATCTGCAAGCGAAAAGGGATGTTGAAGATCTGTCATGCTGGAAAAGTGAATCGAGTTTAACATATGTTTTCTTGGTCTACCACATCTAACGGAAGCCTTAATGTGCATTTGTTCAGGAGAGTAGAATAGTACTACTCTTCAACTGTATGGTAAAAACAAATGATGATCTTGAAATAAGTAAAGATGACTTACCAGGATCTACTGATATAGCTGATATCAGAGGGCCATAACTTCCTCTTTTTGGGATTCCCGTGGTACCTCTTCCTGCCCAGTAAAGATGGATCTTCAGCGTGCGGCTCGTTACAGCTGCAGTGAAAGTCTTTACAATGGGCTTACCAGGCCCACCAGCCTCAGCTGCAATATTAAAATCCTTCAACAATAACTTTCCCTACATTCATCGTACACAGTAGATTCAGTGATCCTATGTGAAGTTGAACTCAAAAAGGAAGAATCTGGATTTATACTCTCGTAGAAGCACTTACCTGTAAATATACATCAAATATACGTCTGCCAAGGCTGTTGAATGAACTATCATTTGTGAAAACAATTTCCGCAAAGTGGAGTTTCACAGTGTAGTTTCCGTTCAAGAGACAAAGGCCATAGTAAGTGAGAGAGAGTGGAGACACACGTGCAGTTCTGTACAGTTCCAATACCGGGGAAGTGACATTATACAGAGCAGTAACATTAGTTTCGATGTAGTTGTCAGAATCAATATCATTGTCCATGAAGTTCCCAGTGCTGCTAAATGCCCAGTTCTGTCTAGAGTAAAACATGGAAGCACCTCTGGCTTCAAGATCAGCTTCATACTTTGGGCCATTTTCTAAGGTTACATCATTGCCGCCACAATTAATGTGCAAGGTGAAATACTCTATTGGAATTGACAAGTGGGATAAAAATTAGAACCAATTGAACAGTTATAATGAAAAGAGTCTAATGGACACGTCGAAGATTGAGAATTTATACTTTTTAGCGTTCCTCATAAAGGACCAAAAAAAGTAAAAAAAAAAAAAAATTAAATACAAAATTTGAGATGTTATAACTTATAAGCTATAGAAAAATAACATAATATGAAGAAACATTAAAGCAAAACCAATTTACACATGCTAGCTATTGTAATATACAGAATAAAAATTTCACTCACGTTGTCTTTTTGGATCCGAACATGGAAATTCTTGCTTCAGGCACGAGTGAACAGTATTTCTATACAAAAGGAAAGACAGAAATTAATAGTATGGTATCAGAATGCTTTTATCTTCAAACCAGAAGATCAAACGTCAAATATAGATTCCTTATATCACAACAATCACCACATCAATGAGACTTTCGAAACACATCTCTATAGCTTGGTGCAGGCCTACTACTAGCTTTCTTAACTCTCTTAATTTAGGGGAAAAAAGAGAGGCAATATCTTACGATTTATCAGTTGTCAAGGAGTAACTCTCCACCAAGTTTCTGAACCAATAAGAGTAAAACTTAGATGTTGAAAATACTATAAACGGCTTTGTGGAAATCAACCAATAAAATACTTACACACTTCCACGAGGGCATTCATTTTGCGATGAGTCTTCCCCAGTAAAGTTGTTATAAGAAATATCTCTGTAAGCGAAATTGTACAATTTCATAAGAAATTTTATTCTTAACCCAGGAACGTGAAGTTACCGAAAATTATTCCTTGGCTTAATTATAAAAATTACTTTGTTTTCATCATATTTATTTCTAAAAGGCATTCATTATAATCATTTAGTTCAAATTTGAGGCGTCATTGGTTTGCGGTCATGGAGCAATGGATTACACTTAACTAGAATAAATGTGGTGTGACACCGCATTTAGCTGAATCTAAATTTAAAAAAAAAAAAAAAAAATGAAAAAACAAGGACGTTGAAGAAAGATCCTTACACGTTCTTATTTCTCAATAAAATCCACCCTGGAATAGTCCCACTTAGTCTATTTCCTGTCAAATACCTAACACAAATAATAGTACTGATTTAGAAAAAAAATCTCATGGACTAAGAAGTATGAATCAGAAACGTCATGCACCAAAAAGAAAACAATTATAAAGAATAAGAACTTACATAAAATCAGCTTTCCCAAGATTGACAAAAGATGCTGGAATTTCACCAGTCAAGTCATTAAAACTAAGGTCCCTACAATGACAAAGTACACCATAGAATTAATTAGATTTGATACCTCTTACAATGTAAGCATTATTCGAAAAGTAGAGCGATTTGGAAAAAAACATTGTCAATGTTTTTGGAGGTTAAGATATATGTAATACAAATTATTGTGAAATAGCGACTGTTAATAATTTCCATCTATGCGTATGAGTGGGAGTTTGTGTGCACCATAATCTCAAAACTTTCCAAGATCATAAAATAAGAATAGTACCCAATCAAAAAAAAATGTTATAAACTTCGTAATATTGAAGTGCCCGAATCAATTTTTGAGGTTTAATATGTGATGACGGATAAGCATTTCACCACCACAAACTACTATATTATGAGGACTTAGAGCATTTTCAAAAGACTCCCAATTTCCAAAGAGCATTGTATGTATTATAGATAACATCTTTAAATTTAGAAAATAATTTGGCTACATCATTTGCTTTTTCAAGAAACATTTATTGATTCTCCTTATTTTTTTGTTTAACATTTTTTTTATATGGCAAATCAATTCAAATATGATTTGAATAATTTAAAAAAGTAGAGTATTGAAATCCGTAACTTGTTAAATGCATTCATTATAAAGTAAGAATCTACCTTGGATTTGCCTCTCTAAAACAAAGAACATATTGTATTTAGAGAGTCTCTTGGAGACACTCTTAGGAAATAATTGACAGAAAAGTTTAAAATACTTACAAATTTTTTAATTTTTTCATGTCCCCGATATATTTAGGGATCTCTCCATGTATTAAGCAACCCCTCAGCATCCTGCCAAGCAGAATTGGGTTCAATAATCTCCATCAGGAGGAGCTCTTCAATATAACAAACCATCGGAAAAAAGATTAAAGAACTCACAGCACTTTCATGGACTCCATACTACTTAATGGCGGAAAGTTAGATCCTCGACCCGTTAAATCACTGATCCTCCTGAATGTAACAGACGAGCATAAGAAGCAAGGCTATTATGCATTTATGGCATGTTTGACGAAGTAGAATATACAGTTCATTAAATAGTACAAAATAATTAAAATTTAAGTTGTTTATTCTACTATCTAGTATCATCGCCAAACAAGCACTTTAATGGGTTTTAAGCACTCACAAGTCACTCAAGCTCTTCAGGGCAGAGATAGATGAAGGGATCGGGCCCTTGAGGGAGCACCCTTGCATGTGCCTGCAACCAGAACTCGAACTTAAACAGCAATCACAAATGATTTTAACTTAAATATCTATGTTTGAGCTCCGAATTTGAAGCTTTCTGAACTTGATACTTGAAGTTTGGTGTGCTGAGAAACATTAATACAAGTTCGTGATTCCTACTTAAACAGAAAAAGGAAGCTTACAGTTTTTCAATATGTGTCCAGCTGCTGATGAAATCTGGTATCTTTCCTGTGAAGTTATTGTCGCTTATCCTCCTAAGTTAAAAAAAGTAGCCATAAGATGCAATGATATATGATATAGTTCCCAGTGAATGGAACAGAAGGAATATGAGAATTTGTCAGAATAACAAATAAGAGTCCAACTATACAAGGAAACATATGAAGTAAAAAAATCAACTGAGATCCCCTCAGACGAAGAACCGATGCAAGGATGACGAATGAACCATGTAGCACTCACATATCAGTTAAGTTGGTTAGCTTGGCAAGTGCCATCGGCAATTCTCCAGTAAATGCATTTGATGACAAAATACTGAAAAAGCAATACAGTAGTAGATAATTAAGATAAGACCAAAATGTATCTATTTATGGAAGTTGGCAGAAAATTCAAGAAGTTATTTGTAATAAATGCTAAAATGTTTACATTTTTTGTAAATTGACCAAGCGCCCAATATCTGAAGGAATGGATCCTGAAAACTTGTTTCCCTCAAGGCTCCTGTGTATTAGAAGTATCAAGGTCAATATGTAATTTAGCTAAGACAAGACTGCTGGTCTGGACGAGATAAGCCATTTAAATATATATACTAACATAATGAAAAAGAAGGAAAGAAAAATGATAAGATTTAAAACTATTAAAAGCAAATTGCATCTTACAGGTTCACTAGGGTAGTAATTCGGGTGATGACCTTTGGAAATGGACCTGACAATCGGTTTCCCATAAAGGACCTGCAAATTTATCCCCACCACCAAAAATTGGACATGATAATGTATTTTCGACAAAAATATGGAAGGAAGAATTCATTAAAGTTGAGGGAACACAATTTACAGATCAAACAAGCGCATTGAACTCCATTGGGAGGGTAATGAACCATTGAGGTAATTGCGACTGAGATCCCTACATAACAGAATAATATAACATCAGATTCTTGGAATATTGTCATTGCAAAAACTAGAGGTACTATTTATCAAACACGAATAATATGCTGAATTAGACAATACAATCTAAACAATAATGACTTACAAATTTTTAAGATGGCGAAGCTTAGCGAATTGTGGTGGAACATCTCCTGTAAGATTTTGTCCTTTCAAAGCTCTATAATAGTTCAATATAGCAAAGTAAGAAACATTTGCATAATTATAACAGTGAAAGTATCAGTTACAGCACAAAGACATCTGGAAAATATAAGTAACTAATGTATGTAGCTTCTCAAAGTGTAAATAAATTTTCAATCTGGAAGAGGTTGCATTTATCTGATCAATTTGTACCCTTTTCTTGATTTTATCTAAATGAAAATGTCAACTAAAAACAGTGGTACTTTGAGTTCTGATTTCAATTCCAAGCTGCTGTTTTGCTTCTGGGAATCAGGGTTGGGGCTTTTGCTCAAGGGAACTATATTTTTCATTAGAGATTACAATCAAGACAAAGCATTGGCAAGTCAAACCAGTGACATCAATGCCACCTTACATAATAAGAATTTCAAACATTCACGGATGAGTCGAACTACTTATCCAAAAACAATATCAAATTTATTTAGCCCCTAATATAACGAGAAATTAGGGAAAATGTATTTTGAAATAGTAGCTTTTGGGAGAATGTGCAGTTAAAAAAAAAAAAAGTTTTTTATTTACGCGTAATATTATTTTATTGAATAATGTGTGGTTAAAAAGATGACAAAAAAAGGTATTAAAATTTTAAAGGAAATATTATTCATTTTGTCTCCTTTCACGGGAAAAAATAATAAGTTAAGGGCCCACAGACAGTAATGAATCCTCAGCCTCCATACGTACAGTTGGATAAATTAATACAGTCTGAAAGTCAACTTCACACTGATTTTTCCTTATTAGTTGACCGACTTTTCCATCCACTGATCCTATTACAGCTAGAAACTTCAGATATGGAAGTTCCACTGATCAAATGCAAAAGCTATCAAGTCCCAGAATAAGAACATTGACAGCATATTGTACTCAAATAGACAAAGAATGAGAACACTATGAACAATTACTTTTAGCCCTCTTTCTGTTTCGCTTTTTTTCTCACTCTCTTTCTCTCTCTCTCTCTCTTATTTTCAACTACACAATCTTCCATAAAATGATATTACATAAAATGATATTGCAGTGAATCAAAAACTTTTCCTTCATTTTCAACACCATATTCTCCAAGAGAAGAGAAGGAAAAAAAAGGAGGCCGAACATTATACCCCATTTGGCCCCCATTAAAATATGTGGGATAATAATTTTTTTTTTTTTTTTTTGGAGAGTGAATGGTTGAAAAAAAGAAAGTTTTCTGTCTGTATGTAATATTATTTTATGGAAGATTGTGCATTTAAAAATAGGATTGAGAAAAATAAATTTTAATTCAAAGGGCCCAAACGGGCTTAGTCTGTGTTCTGGAGGGGTGGGTGGGGTGGATGATAATTGGAGAATAGGAATACATACATGCTAACAACATGGCAAGAAGAATTTTGATCAAAAGAGCAATCACAAGTAACAGAACTCTCAAGTCCTTTAATGGTGACAGGAACACTCCAATTCCCTTCTTTACTACATGGATCCTGGCTAAAATCCCAGTCTTTTTTACCCAATATTTTCCCAATCTCTTTCAAAGCCCTCACTGCATTCAAATTTCACTTTATTCAGCTTCCCAGAAAATCAAGAACTCAAATTTCACTTTATTCAGTGGAAAAAATAATAATTTATAAGTTACCTTCTTCTTGGTGGAGTCTGGGCGAGGCTGCAACTGAACCAGAGATTGTGCAGAAAATCAATTCAAGAACACAGAATATGCATAAAAATTTCAACTTTTTAGCAAAAACAGCAGCTGCAGGTTGCCTCTTCATACTGTATATTTTACTTCGAATTATTCCCTATCTTAATCTGCATCTGCATTGAGGCTCAGCTCCGTGTATTTCTGAGTTTTAGAGAGAGAATGAACGATATACGGAGTTTTAGTGCTAGTGGCGATGAAAGTGAACACTAACCACATTGATGGCTGGCGAAGGAAAGTAAAGATAATTGATGTGAAGGGACTGGACGCTACTTGTCTATTCGATTATTATATTTGGAGCTTCGTTTAATTGTCTTTTTATCGCTCTTTCAATGAATGTTAATGTGGGTTAAAATGTAGATTTTTACTGAACTTTTTAATTTTTTTTTATTGGTTAATGAACCTTCTCAAATATTTTCTAACTATTATTGAACTTCGAAATTACTGAGTTATCAAAATATTATCGCATTCATCACACACTAGTTTAAAAGTTAACGCCGTTGATGATTTTACCAACTCGTTCGCCATTTTTTAACTGTTATGCCATAAAATCTACTAAGTTTTAAAACAACAGGTGATGGGGTGATGGATAAGAATGTTTTAGTCAATTCAATTACAACTCAAATAATTTTTAGATTTTAATGACAACTTTGAGTAAAAATGTTAAGCCCCCGTTTGGTAGTCATTTTTAGGAAAAAAATGTATTTTTGAATAGTTGATTGAAGGAGAATGTGTGGTTAAAAATTAAGAAAATATTTTGGGTTTGCGTGTAATATTATTTAATTAATGAATGTGTAGTTGAAAAGAAGAAAAAAAAAATACATTTTGAAAAAAATGACTATCAAATACGGTCTAAGTTACATTTTTGAAACATTTTAAAGTTCAATAGCAATTGAAAAACATCTAGGAAAGTTTAATGACAAGTGAGATAGTTAACCTTGATATATGTTAATAAGTTTAATTAAGATTTAATTCGTTTGTTCAAAATTGTTTGTGTTATATCTCTATAATTCAAATTAGGTTTATCGTTGGATGAACTGTAATTGTAGATATTGACCACCTTCCCTCCCAAAAAGAAAGAATGGTAGCCCCCCGGGGCACATCCAAGTTGGCAAAGGATGGGCATTGCGGGGCTTGCAACCTCAGCGTGGGGAGTTCGATTCCTGGTTGGAGCAGCTGAGTGTTGTAATAACCATTTATTGGTTGGAGCAGCTTGGTGATGTAATAATCATGGAGGAGACTCCTTTGGGGCCAGGAGTATAAAGGATGCACGGACCCTGGTCAACTTGGGCATAACCCGCGGTTTACTTCCGCCAGTTACTGAGGGGCCGGTGGCTGGTGGTCCAGGATATAGTCTGGCGTAAGTTGGGAACCTGGGTATCAAAAAAAAAAAAAAAAAAAAAAAAAAAAAAAAAAAAATGAAAGAATGGTAGGTATAGCTTGACCCTAAATAACCAACAATCGTACTATGTAAATGAATTATATTCGAAATATAGATTATGACCTTCTAAAATGATCTATTATATTCATTGAATTGTACAAACATATCAAAACAATCCATTATTACTGGAGTTTCTTCTCGTCTCTTCTTTAAAATATGTTTAATAGGACGTTCCAAATATATTTTTAAGGAATAATACTTGTTGTACACAAGAGTGTCCACACCCTCATATGAAGGTGGCCCCACATGAATAAAAAATATTTTGTTCAAGTGGGGTCTATATCATGTGAGGGTGTGGACATCATTATGTACATATAGCACAACCCATTTTTAAGATACTACGAATTTAGTTCAAGTTAGACCAATCAATTCCACTTGGCTATGAACTTGATAATATATACCATATTAATCACGTTTGATAATTTAGATTGAACATGCTATTCGAATAAATTTGTTGATTAATATTTTTTTTAACTATGTTCAATCGTATCAACATACTAAACACGTACTGAATGACTAAATTATCTTCATTCAAGTTTCGAAGGAGAGACCAAAAAACAAGTACTGATCGGCCATGCATACGTGCTTACGAAATATACACATTTAATTAGTTCTATCTGCCAACTTAGGTGAATGGAAAAACTCATTTACCTCAACTATCGACTATCGAGTTGGTGTTTATCTTTTTCTGTTCAGTATTGAATGATATTAGAAAATAAAACAAAGTCAAACTACTTGTAGCGTTCACTTCTGCCTACTAACACACTCTTATAGATGTAGTATATTTAACATGATGAATTGAGCAGAACTTGGACTAAGGTCCCATTTGGTACTCATTTTTTTTTTTTATCATAAAAATGAAAAATATGATCGTTATTCATTATATTCGTGCCACCATTTTGGAATTTTCATCTCTTGCGTAGAATCTATAACGATTATATTTCATTCTCATTTTACAAAGAATAAGAATCAAACGGAGCCTTGAAGTATTTAAAACAAAAACTTAATTAAGCAGTGTGAACAAACTGCAAAATCGGAAAGCACCGACAAATAATGACAATATATAAAGCAGCACACTAATATCAAGATCATGCTCTTTAAAACAAAAAGGATTATAATTACTTTTTTTTACAAAATAATCAGATTATAATTAGAGCACAAATGGGTCAAATTATTCGACCCTACCATTTGTTTGTATGCATAATTATTTTACGCGTTTTCCCTAATAATTAAAAGGACAAAAATAGACAGTTTGTATGTTTATGGACTACTTTTTCCTTGACTACCTTAAAATATAGGTTTTAGGTAGAAGACATATATAAATTTATTTTTATTAGGGCCTGTTTGATTGTCGTAATTTTTTGTGGAAGATGGAAAACGTTTTTCTACTTTTTACTATTCACCTGTTTGATTGCACTAATTTTTCAGGGAAAACGTTTTCCAAGGTACAAGCGGTTGATGCACAAAAACTAGAAAACGTTTTTTCACCATAGTGGTGGGAAAACGTTTTCCAATTTTTTGATAATTTTTTTTTTTTTTTTTTAGCAATTGGAACACATTCCAAAGTCAATGGTAAAAATTTTTTCCATTTAATTGACAATTTTCATAAAAAAACAAAACAAAACAAAAAAAATTTCAGGTGAAAAATTATACCAATCAAACACTATTAATTACAATTCCCTGTAAAATATTTTCTAGGCAATTCAATTCTCCATCATTCATTTTTTTCCACCCATTTTCCACCCTTGCAATCAAACAGACCCTTAAAGTTTTATCCAGAAATTTTCCAGCCCATATCTTCATCTTTGATGAAGGTGGGATGTCAAATTTAATATTTGAACATTTTATGTATCGACTTTTTAATTTCGTTGCAGAGTAAGTGACGAAGTCAGAATTTTCATAAAATTGTCAAGGGCACTGGTTGGACTACCCAATCCCATCAGGTGCTCGACCGCCAATACTTCCAGACGACTTGATGTCCAATAACCTTGTGCACCTTAGTTCCAAGTGGCGAACATTACTCGACCCCTTGTACTTTCTCAATAATCAAAATTGAGTATTGGGATAGATCAAATATATTTAATCTCGAGTACTGCTACATAACATAGTCGAGTTTGCCGAAAAAATAAAAATATACATGAACAATGTTAAAAATCAGGGACAGGTGATAAAATATACAAATATATATGTAGAGGATATTAATTGATTCTAGCTCTTATAAGATTTTCTTGAAGAAGCTGGTTCCAAATATCAGGAATTCCAGGAAGGCACCAGTGTGTGCAGTCCATGCCAGGCTTCCTGGTGTTGCCATAGATGGAAGGATGCCCATCACCTCTAAATTGTGACAATGCTGTGATTTTGAGCAAGTGAATAGGCTTCCTCATGGCTCCGAGCACGTCCTCCAATACGCTCTCGGGTAGGTTACGGCCCCCGAGATATGCCTCCGGTGCGAAGGGTTGCCGTTCGTCGCTGCAGCGCTGAAGTTCCGGCTTGCCCCATTGAGTAGCACTGTTGTGACAAGAAAAAAATGAGGTTCCAATTACATTTGTACACTATAAGGGAAGTCGTAAAAGATTTGAACTTCTTTTTATTCTTTAACATTGTCCAATCGTACAATAAACACGTCAATATATATTTTAGGTCACTTACTTCCAATGATCGGGAGAGACGCCCTGAAAAAAGATTTTAACTCTCTTGGTATTGACACTCCGGTCTATCCATCGAGTCAATGTCCTCAAGGCTTTCTCATAAGCAATCATTCTATCCATATCTCTGAGTTTAACTTTTCCGTCTTGAATCAAATCCCATCTGTAGCAAAAATTTCAAACACCTAAACAACAAAACACAGCCAGTACAAAATTTTACTGATGAAATTGGAAAAAACTCGAACAAAAAATTCAATTCTCACGGTTGTTTTCTTCCGGTGTGAAGCCACCAGTGCCATGTATCAAAAATCAAAATGTCACTGCCCAACCACTGTTTTGCACCGCTATCAACTGAGTTGAGTTTGAGTACTCGTGTTGAGTTTTCCATTGTAATGTCGACTAGTAATGCATTCCGCGAGTACATCAATGTGAAATTATATTGCTGAAAGAGTTATTCATTGCATTAACACATGCTACATAAAGATAAATTTTAGTTCAATTTTTCTACATATATTGAATGGCATTGGACATAGTATAAAGCATAGGGAGACTAATGGGGTAACGAACCCCTTGATCCTCTTCCTCAACTAAACCAGTCCCTAGTAAGGGGGGGGGGGGGGGGGGGGGGGGGGGGGTTAGGATTATAGAGTCATGGGGCAAATTTCACAGAATTTTCTTTGAAAATTAAAGACTAAGATTTTTTTTTTTTGAAAATCTTAGATTTCAAATTTAGTGTGGGGCAGCTTACCCCACTGTAAATCCGCCACCACCCCTAGTGAGAGTCTAATGGAAGATGTTGAGGTAGTATGTAGAGCACACCTTTCTCTTGAATCTCAAAGTGAGACAGAGGAGGTTTGAAACCATCATCGCGAATTTCATATTAATTAACATGCTAAATGACTATTATTTTCAAGTAAACTTATTTTGCATAATGTATTTCATTTTAAGTCTATAATTTTCAAATGAAAAGGGTATATTTAACGTCAAAGAATGCATAAGTAGATATCTCTTATCGAGTATCCCTTTACTTCCATGGCTTCCATCGTTAGAAATGGCTGGACGACAAAATAAAGACATCTTAATCATATATAAAACTCTACATTTATGGTACATTTACATGATTATTAGTACAATAATCAATTAAATAGAGAGGGATTAATCAAACCGAAAAAACAATTGTGGACAGTGGACCCAATTTTTGGGCCGTGTAAGCCGCACGGGGGAACGAACTGTGGATCATGCAAGCCAAAGATTGCCATTGATTCATGCTTATTGAATCTCCCACGAACATCATGCGTTTTCCTCTAACTCTCCTCATGAACTCCTTCCCATTCCACCTAAATCAAAAACCCAACTCGCAAAATCGTCAAAACGTCGTTCGTATATCAGATACGTGAAGAAACGAATCGAAGTCATAAATTTACCTTGGTAGATTACAGTTATGGGGTTGCCATCTATACTTCTGATAACCTTGATCTGGCCGTCCATTTCCCAAGCAATTAAACTGCTTTATCAAAAATGGACATTTTTTTCGAATTGTAGAGAGGATAAGATTCATCAAAAACCCATTGTCCTTCGTATAAGTTGCAGAATTTGTTCTTTTTAACGTGTGCATATTCAGCAGAAACATTGAGAAATGTAACTGCAAGAATTGTAAAAACTGCAACTGCACAAGAACCCATTTGAGGAGAAGAAGAAGAAGTTGAAAGGAGAATCTATGAACTGAACAGCTAAATACAGTCGTGAGTGAGTTATGAAGTAGACGGTTGAGTTTATTATATAAACAATAATCTTTTTTAATTTTAATGTACAGGAATTTAAGGTTATCAGTTGGATTTATAGGTAGTGCACATTCTTTTTCTGCGTCGTGCCTGGGAAATGGAGTAGACAGTTGAGTTTTTATTTATTTATTTAAATAATAAATATTTTAATGAACAGAAATTTAAGGTTAATGGGTTGGATTTATAGGTAGTGAACATTCTTTTTGTGCATGGTGCTTGCTAGGAAAAGTTTAAAGAATTGATATATAAAGATGGAGATTAAAGTTAATAATTAATAATTAATTTTAATTATATATTTTATGAAACAAATCATTTTTATTAGTTTTTCAATCACACATTTCATTAATTTTAACTAAAATTTAATTATTATTATTATTATATATATTTTTTTATAAAAATCTTTTATCAGAAAACTCTTTAATGGAGGCCAATTCTTTGTATTTCATTATATTCTATTGTTAAAGTAGCTTTTAATTTATATCTTTATATCTTTATTGGTAGGTTGAAAATGAAGCGTGCTAGTAAAAGTTTGGATTTTGTCATTTGTATTGTACACGGAGTTTGACACTCCGAATTATCCGATCCCACCAGCGCCTCACATAAGGGTCAGATTCACTTCCGACAAATGTGCAGGTCCCGCCCCCAATGTGAGAGGACAAGTGGGGTGGCGAGGGTAGAATAATTCGGAGTGTCAAACTTCAAGTACCTGTAGCAAGATTGTGAAAGTTTTGTAGATAACAAAGACTCCTTGAAAAAACATTACAATCATTATCATTTAGTGTAATCCTATTTAATCATCATGTCATATTAGTCTTGTATTAATTCAATTAATTGAAAGATCTTTTATAGTTGGAGAGTTAATAGTGTCGATTTAAATGGTGCATGTAACGTAAACTTATCGCTTATTTTAATTTTATTTCAAATGATAAATTATTTAGGCTAAATCATGTTTGATTTAATTAAAAAAGTTGATAAAAATCTTAGTCAATTAAAACAACCATTGTATAAAACAACACATTTCATATGACAAATAACTCTTGTCAACTTTCATTAAAATCTATTACTTGTTTTATAAAAGACTTTGTGAAACAACCTTTAAATGGAGGCTATACAATTCTTTTTATTTCACTATTAGGCTATTGTTACACTAATTTCAATTTAAAACAATAAAACTTCATTGCAGGCTGAAAATTAAGAGTGCCTCTAAAAGTCTTGAAGCAAACAAGCAGTGACGGATCCAACACCTGGCGAGCATTTGCAGTCGCGCTTACTGGATCGGCCAAGAGCAATTTTTTTTTTTTTTTTAACAATAGATAAATTTTTTAACTTATATTACTGGTAATTCATTTTAATTTCAAACATCTCTCTAGCTAAGTTAGTTAAAACTTGCACGTACATATTTGATGTCTTGTGTTCGTATCCCTCACCAACCAATTTATTGTGTAATATTTTTAGCGGGCTCTTAATATTTTATTGCGGCCGACGGTCGTTGGTTAACAACCGCCCGTGATGACTTAAATTCTGATTATAATTTAGAGTAACCCTATAGATCCTCATGTCCTATTTTGTGGTGGGTCTCGTATCCGTACAATTTACAGGACGATCTTGTTTAGAGCTGTAGTGTTAATAGTGTTGATATAGAGGGCATATTTAACATAAACTTATCATTTGTTTTAATTTTAGTAAACATGATAAATTATTTAGACTAAAATCCTGTTTGATTTAACTAAAAATATTGATGAAAATCAAAATCAAAATTAACAATTAATTTTAATCACACGTGTCATGAAATCCACAATTTTTATCAACTTTCAACCACACATTCTATCAATATTTATTGAAATCTTCTAAAATTTGTGTCAAAACTTTTGTCAAACAACCCTTTAATAGAGGCTACACGATTCTTCATATTCAATTTATGTCTTTATAATTTCATAAATATAGAAAAGATTTAAAACAAAACTTTATACCACGCATAAGCCACCGCGTTTGACAAAGCATAAGAGCCAAAGATTAGGTTGCAGCTTGTAACATCACCAGCACCCTAACAATCACTTTTCGAACCTGTTTGAGCCCCCTTTTTTTAGAACAAATTTTGTAAAAATTGAATTTATTTTTTATTTTTTAACAAATGAGTAGTTAAAGAAATTTTTTGAATTTAAATGCAAAATAATTTATAGAGATGGTATGTAATTAAAAACAAATTTGAAAAAAAAAAAAATTGTTAGGATCTTTGGTGTTTACTCAACTTAAATACATCATTTCCAAGCAAAAACAATGACATAAAACCAAGAATTTGAAGCTCAAAATCTGGACAACAACAATGGCCGAAAATGGAGCTTCCTTTCTCTTTGTTTATGGTTGATTTGTAGGTTCAGGAACAGCTTCCATGCAATGCAAATCACCTTCAAAGAGATAGTTAGAAGAATCGGCAAAGAACCCTCCAAAACAGACCCTAAACCCTCAAGAATCACCACCTCCACTTAGCTCTATTTCATGCTTAAGTATCAAGGTATTCTACCACCAAAACTCACCTCAAACTCACCTCTTCACTCAATGAACAAGGTAGAAAAACGAGAGAGAGAGATGGAGAAGAAAGAGAGAGTTTAGGAGAAGGTATGGTGCTTGCTTTCTTGCCCTTGCTTCACCCACGTGAGAGAGAGAGAAAGTTGGTAGGTTTATAGATTCAAAATGTGTTTGAAGCTTCTCAAGCAAGTTAGATAAAATATCTACCAACCAATCTCAACCATCCAATTTGATCAATGGCTCACAATAATATTAGGTTAAGAGAACCATTTAATTCTCACAAAAGTGAATATTAAAGAATGAGGCTCATACGGGGGTTTCTTCGAGTTGGGTACCATTTAGAAAACAATCAGAAAAAAGATAATTAAAACGATCATCTCGGTGCCAACTCTTCCTCTTGTTCTCCGGACGCATCTAACGGCATTTAGCTCCCTTCTTGATACTCTTTTGATTTTGCCTATTTACGAGTGATACGGATTTTCAAGCCAATTGAGCCACAAGTGCAAGGGTTTACTCATCTGAAACCACTAGATTACTTGCACTAGGTTTATTCACACGTTTCGCCTATTTATTTATCACTTATTTCTAATTATTTATAATTTAAAAAGTTTATAATCACCTATCGAACAAGCTTTGATGAACTTAAGCTGAGATTTCATTTTGAAAATTACAATTTCACTATTTATTCCATTAATTCCTAAAAACACGCCACAACGAATGTGTAGCAAATCGATGGCGAAAGGCGATAGGGGAGCAAAACCATGATTGGGTGGTTCGACTACTGAACCCAGTAATTCAACGGCATTGGTGGGCGTTGGAATCGAAATTGGATGTTCGTACGATCTTTTTGTGTGTGTATTTAAGGAATGTATACACATTCTGATATCCATTACATTTTAAAGATGTTGTAAAAAAACAAAGATTTTCCTTGAGAAAGTTGTGATATATTTCGAGTATAAGATAAATTTAGAATTCTATCTTTTACCAATTAAAGTTCGACTAAAGCTAGAATTTTGACATTATACCAAAATCAATCATGGTAATAGTCGAGTAGTTCTAATATTCTTGATTTTTATTTAGACCAGACCGTATTTTTAAGGTTGGATTGACCATCAATTTTCAACAAAAAGTGAAGTTAGGAGTGGCTTATCACAGTGCATCAGCATTAAAACAAATTAAGGTAAAACTTCGTTGGTTGAAATTAAATATAGTAAGAAATACGTGTTGGGTTTTTTTCACTTGAAAAAGTGATTTGATTGTGGAATATTTATAAGTTTATTACCTCTCACGTAGTGCTTTAATGGATGAATAACTTAACTCTTCAAACATATTACAACTCTAGATGGTGAAGAGACGACAGAGGTGCCAAATTTTTCTGTGGATGTAAGTTTAGTTTGTTATCCTCGGAGTCATTTTTATCCATTGAGTGACGAAATTTTGCTGAATTTTTCACAATTGTTATGATTATATTGACGCCCGTGAATGGAGAGCGACAAGAATTATAAATTTAATTGTTTTTATTTCTTCAAAAACATTTAAATATCACAGCCGGCGCCCCTGTTTTTAAGCCTGTCCCCAAGTCGGGACAGGCAGTGTTTTCCGATAATTAACTCATATAGTCGAAATAATTAAGACAAGTCAAACACCTTACCTTGGTAGACGAAAGAAAAACAATTGCACAATTTACGGCTACCATATGTTTATAATAATGTAATTATGCCGGATCAAGAATTTGATGCTTTTTAAGGTCAAACTTTTCCTTCTTGATTCAAACAAGCAACTGAAAATCGAGAAGGAGAGCAGTACAGACAGCCTAGTATAGTAGTATTTAAGGTTTTGCAACCAAATTGTAAGAAGTAAGAACCCCACAGCATTACCAGAAGTAAAAAGCAGTCCAGCCTTTCCCTGATGGCATCCACAATCCGTAATCGCCCCGAAAAGGGAACCGATGAGTACGACGAAATAGTTGCGACTCTTCCTAAAGAAAAAGGATGGATTTTTCAAAGTCTTGTCAAGTACAATGACACTTGGTTCAACCCCAATGTTATTAAGGGAATACTGTGTAGTGCAATATCCCACAGCTTCCAAGGCAAACTCGGGCTCAGTTTCTCCAATCGACACCAAGAGGTTCACAAAACCACAACTCCAATCAACCGGCTTCCCTACGTATGGTTGCTTCGAATTACCCACCTAGAGTCAACTCAATCAACCAAGAAACACAAAGGAATTAACCACAGAGGCTACAAGAGAAGGAGGAGCACGGTCGCGAGAGAAAGAGAGGAGGAGAGGTGGCGGTTTCAATGTGTTGTGTGAGAGAGGGACGGTTCAAGCATTAAGTAGGAGAGTCCAAGTCCACCAAGGTAAATTAGGTATAGGAAAAGTGGCCCAATAGAATAATAATGGCCCAATACTTCACACACATGGGTTGCCCTAGTGGGTAGTCCATTATAGCCGTCCAAATACGCGGGTCGGGCCATGAGCAGCTCTAATAAATTAGGCTACTTCAAATGGCCCGACCAAGATTGGAATTGAGTCGTTCTTCTCTTAGTGTCGATATACCAATCAGTCATTTGGCTAAGGCCGACTGAATACATAACTGAGTTTACATCATCGCCCGGGGGAGGTTGTTCGCTGAAAATTGTACCGCAAGCGCACGGATCGTGAACAAGTAATACAGTGGACTTTTTGAGTCCGAATATCGATCCCACGAGGAATGTTACTTTCAATTACGCACTCTAATCGATTTTAGTTCTAACAACGACGGACACACAAACACAATTAATATTGAAAGTAAATTATAAACTAATAACTATAAAACTAAACTAACAAACTAAAAAGACGTAGTTGCATCTTTGGTTTGAAAAGCGGTTGGAATTTATGATTTCACTTAACCTTTATTTCATTAACATCAATTCAATAACGTACATGCAAATTACCAAAATACATAGTTAGACCCGATTCTCCAATTTTAAATTAATATCCTCTTTCGAGCGATATTAACCCTAATTAATCAAATTATACCACATATTTCTATGTCGATACAAAATTAACCAATTGCATTAAATTGCTGTGAAAATACTCAACGGGTCACATAAGGTAGATGTCTATTTCTAGATCATCTAAACGCGTATAGTCGGAACCATACAAACCTATGGTATCAATTATTTCGGCCTAATCAGTACAACTATTTTTCAATAATTACACACAAATACCTAACCACAACATCTATTGATCAAATAAATGAAGCAATTTTAAACTAATAATCAATACACCATTATTTTGATAACAAATGCATTTCTAACAATATATATCGATATTAATGAAATTAAAGTTAAGATTTAACATAAATTCCAACACAAATATATTTAACTCATTTTATAAAGATAATAAACAAGGAAATAATGTTTTCATTACATTATAAACATGGAAAATTAATTAAAGAAAAACAAAGATGTAGATATAACCCTTTCAAGTGTAGCTTTGCCTTTCTCCAATATTTCTCCAAGTATTCATTGATCTACCTCCTTGCTATTGAAGTTCAAATCCACAAATGAGCTAAGAATTACAAAGAAACAACTAACTAAAAGAAAGAAAAAGAAAAGAAGCAAGAAAACTAGAGAGAAAAATATCAAAACCTAAGCTAAACTAAACTATTCTAACTCCTAATGCCTTGAAAATGAGAGAGAGATAGGATATATTAATGCATTGTGAGACACACCAAAATATCCCAAAATATCTTCATTAAACAAGTCCTGAAATAATGCCAAAGTTGACCAAAAACGCGTGGAAAGAAAATAGACCGCCATAGTATTTTATCTCTATGCGGCCGCATGGTGTAATTCCATGCGGTCGCATGGAAGAAACAAAATATTCATTTCACGTCCATGCGGTCGCATGGTTATAATCCATGCGGTCGCATGGACTTTTTCATATTTGCGGCGCAGGTCCTTGAACGTTCCGTCCTTGCGCGTTTTCATCCCTCATCTTTGAATTAGTACAATTTGGTCCTCATACTTTGAACTTTCTTTCATTTAAACCCCTACCAAATTGCAGTCAAAGCCCTCCATCTTTTGGTCAATTGCAAGTTAGTCCCCAACTTCACATTTTTGTGCAATTGAAGTCCTTTTTCACTCGTTTTGCCTCCGTTTCAATCCAATTCAGGGTTTTGGCCTATAAAATCAGAAAATACACAATTATGAGTGGAAGTATACTCAAATTTATCACAATTAAATCCCAAAAAGTGTCTAATAAGTGTGCAAAAGCGCACTTATCAGAGGTCGTTTGACAAAAAATTGCCTAACAACCTCCACCTTGGTGTCAAAGGACCTGCAAAAAGAAACATAAACACTTATCAATAATAGTTCCAATATAAAGAGCGATAAAATTGGAAATTACTTACCCTCACCAATGTTTAGAAGAGTTTTACAACTTCTAAACTTTACCAATGGCAGCACCTTTGTGCCCATGTCTGAAGGATTATACTGTGTATGAATCTTTTCAAGTCTCACCACTTCTTGAGACACGATGTCTCTAATAAAATGTAGTCTAACATCAATATGTTTAGTGCGTTCATGAAAAACAGGGTTCTTACATAAATGTATTGAAGACTGACTATCAGAGTAAACTACCACGTAATCATTCAAGATACACAGTTCATGAAGTAGGCTCCTAAGCCACAGAGCTTCTTTAATAGCTTCAGTGGTAGCAATATACTCAGACTCTGTTGTGGATAGTGCAACAATATGTTGTAACTGTGATTTAAGGTAAACACATAAGCAGAAGTCGACTTTCTACCATCCCTATCCCCCGCATAGTCAGCGTCTACAAAACCCTTTAGTTTCATGCCTTCTTTATTAACATCAAACCTTAGACCTACATTACTAGTAACCTTCAAATATCTTAGTAGCCACTTTAAGGCTTCCCAATGCTCGGGACCCGGATTAGACATATATCTACTAAGGGCACTAACAGCAAAAGCTAAATCCGGTCTAGTGCAAACCATCAAGTACATGATAGAACCTATCACATTAGAATAAGGAATTCTACTCATGTATTCTACTTCATATTCATTACAAGGAGCATGATCCTTAGACAGCACAAAATGATTATCTAATGGTAATGAAACAGGTTTGCAGTCACTCATACCAAATTTTTTCAATATCTTTGAAATGTAAGGAGACTGATGCAAGAACAATGCGAAGTTTGACCTATCTCTTTCAATTTCCATGCCTAAGATTCTTTTAGCTTTACCTAGGTCTTTCATGTCAAATTCGCCACTTAACTTTGTTTTTATATTACTTATCCACTTAGGTGATGAACCAATCAAAAGCATATCATCCACATAAAGCAATAAAAACAGATAATTATTATCAGTACTACTATACTGAAAATACAGGCAATGATCAAACTTGCTTCTTTGAAAGCCTATAGTGAGTACAAAAGAGTCAAATCTTTTATACCATTGTCTAGGTGACTGTTTTAAGCCATACAACGACTTTTTAAGATAACACACATGTTCAGGTTTCAACTTATCTTTAAAACCTTTAGGTTGATTCATAAAGATTTGCTCGTCAAGATCACCTTGCAAAAAGGCAGTTTTTACATCAAGTTGTTCAAGTTCCCAGTCAAAATGTGCAACTAATGCAAGCATGACCCTAATAGTAGTGTACTTAACAACTGGTGAGAAAATCTCATTATAATCAATCCCCTCTTTCTGTGTGAATCCCTTAGCAACTAGTCTAGCTTTGAACCTTAAAGGTTCAGAAGCACTCGTACCCTCCTTAACCTTAAAAACCCACTTACAATCAACGATGGATTTATTCTTAGGTTTAGGTACTAATTCCCAAGTTTGATTCTTCTCTAAGGAGCTCATCCCCTCTCTCATTGCCTTAAACCATTCTTCAGCTTGTTCACTCTTCGTTGCCTCCTCAAAGGTCTTTGGTTCTCTATCAACTAGTTCCTCATAACTAGCATGAGCAAAAGCTATCTCAGATTCATATCCGAATCTCCTAGGCTCTCTCGTTTGTCTTCTCTCTCTATCCCTAACTAAGTTATAGTTGGTCAAGGGATTTTCTTCCTCAGGATGCTCCTCTATCACTATCTCACTTCTATTCTCCACCTCGGGTTCCTGATCCTGAATCTCCACCTCATTCGGAGTATCAGGAACAGGTGTGCTAAGTTTTCCTAACTCCACCTTAAACTGACTTCCCTCTTCACCCTGTTCTGACTCGCTTACAGGCTCAGGTTCAGATTCACTCTTAAGGCAAGGCATTTCACTCTCGTTAAACGTGACATCTCTACTCACAATAATCTTAACCCCCTTCTGGCTTCTATCCCATAACCTATATCCCTTCACACCAGTAGGATATCCTAGGAAGACACATTTCCTAGCTCTAGGTTCAAGCTTTCCCTCACTCTAATGGGAAAACGCAGCACAATCAAAAGTTCTAAGGGCAGAATAATCACTTAGTTTACCAGACCATTTTTCATGAGGAGTATCACCATTTAATGCAGCAGATGGAGTCAAATTAATCAAATAACAAGCAGTCATAACAGCTTCACCCCAAAATGACTTTGGGATGCCAGAACTTAACATCATACAACGCACTTTATCAAGTATGGTTCTATTCATCCTTTCCGCTACCCCGTTTTGCTGGGGAGTGTAAGGAACAGTCCTATGTCTTGTTATTCCATTTTCTTTGCACATATTATCAAATTCAGTGTTACAAAATTCTAGGCCATTATCTGTTCTTAGGTACTTAATCCTTTTGCCAGTTTGGTTCTCTACTTGCCTTTTCCAGTTATTAAAGTTTTGAAAAGTATCGGATTTATCTTTTAGAAGATAAACCCATACCTTTCTCGTATAGTCATCAATAATCGACAAGAAATACCTATTCCCACCCGAGGTGGGATTACTAGCAGGACCCCATAGATCTGAATGCACATATTCAAGCATGCCTTTAGATTTATGAACACTTGTGGAGAACGATGTTCTATGATGCTTACCAAGCACACAATGATCACAGAAAGACAAATCAGACACACAGTCATTACCAAATGCACCTTTTTCATTTAGAAATTTAAGTCCTTTAATGCCTACGTGTGCAAGTCTATTATGCCATAGATGAGTGTGATCAATCTTGGCAGAAGAGATAGAGTGTTTTAATCCTCTAATCACTTCTCCAGTAGTGACATATATATTATTTTTCTTAGTTCCTTTAATGAAGACTAATGCACCCTTAATTATCTTTAACATGCCATTTCCAATTTTACCAGTGAAATCATCATTTTCAAGCCTTTCTACTGAAATTAAATTCCTAGACAATTCAGGAATATATCTAACGTCTTTCAAAGTGTACACAAAACCAGTGTCAAACTTTATACTAATATCTCCAATCCCAGCAATAGTATAAGCAAAATTGTCACACAGCACAACATGCCCCGTATTAGATTCATGCAAGTTTTCAAACCAATCCTTTTCAGACGTCACATGAAAAGAAGCACCAGAATCAAGTATCCACTCATGCATGCGAGAATTAGCAGTTAGATTTAATTCAGCAGAAACAGTAACAGGACTCGAAATCATATAGACTTCACCCTCATCATCTTTGGGAGCAGAAGACAACACATTTACCTCATCTCTCTTCTTAACATTTTGATTATCCTTAATCTTACGACAATCCTTTATGAAATGCCCTGTGTTACCACACCCATAGCATTTCCTAATCCTGGACCTAGACTTAGATCTAGACCAACTCTTACCCTTTCTCCTACCTCCATTACCCTTTGACTCGCCTCTACTTTGGTGTCCCTCATGACTGTTTTGCCTAAACTGAGTCCTACCCCGCATCATGTGAATCTCACCACTCCTCTTATCATGTTTTTCAGTTTTAAGTTCCATCTCTTTACTTCTAAGTGAGTCCATGACAATTTCAGGTGTTAAAGTGTCCCTACCATACTTAATAGCATTTTTGACTTCCCTATATGAATCAGGCATAGAGTTAAGCAAAATTATAGCCTTATAAGTCTCAGACACTTTCTCGTCACAATTAGCAATATCTTGAACAAGTTAATTAAAAACATCTAAATTGTCGTCAAGATCCTTTGAAGGATCCATTTTAAAACTGAAAAAACGTTCAAGCAAGTAAAGCTTATTCGGGGTAGATTTAAGCAAATACAGTTCTTCCAATTTTTTCCAAAGTTCTTTGGTGGTTTTCAGTTTGCCCACCTTTCTTAAAACGGCATCAGACAAATGTAAAATTATTGAGGTATAAGCAAGCTCATCGGCTTCTTCTTTTTGATCTTTTGAAAAATCAGCTGAGTAATTGCCATCAATGGCTTTTGAAACTTTTTGTTGAACCAAAATACCCCTCATCTTTTGTTGCCAGATTGAAAAATCACCTTTTCCGTTAAAATCCCCAAATCAAAGTTGTGACTTGTCATTTTATGAAATAATAAAAAAACCACAGAATCACAATCACAAAGTTAAACCACACAAAGTAGTCCTAGGGTCACAGACAATATACGCCGTTCTAGATTCCCATGGTTTCGTAAGACTCGCGAGGTCTTAGATCAAGGGAATGTTCGAACAGGTAAGGTCTAGGTATTCTAACGGAAATAACAACGCAGCGGAATAGACAATGCAACAAAACGGATATGTCCAATCACAGAAGATTCCAAACAGCGACAATTATATCACACAGCACAATAAGCCAATTCTATCAAAAGTTACGATACACAATCGTTAAGTAAGGGCAAGTAATCCTAAAATCTAGCACAAGCAATGGTTACCAAGCAATGGCAACCCCCAATCCTAATGATCACCCCACACGATGATCTGCTAATGCGATAATGTAAAGGATTCAGCCAATTTACCAGAGCGGACGTTTCTGAGTCCGTAATTTACGAGAGATGCGAATTTGCTGCCTTAGGACCACCACTATTCGCCCTAGAGGTTCAGCAAATGTGTCAACGCAATCAGCAACTAATGCAGGCTGCAATGCAGGCGACGTCCAGGGGCAAAATCGTCCAACTTTTCCTGCGTAACCTGAAACACTAAACAGAGATTATCAGTACGTTCAGGAGATTAAAATGAGTATTCTGCCTGAAGAGAGCTCGCCGAAAAACTGCCACACGCGCCGCCGCCGGAGGGGTCACGCGCCGCCGCCGCGGAGCCGGACCACCACGCGCCTCACCACTAGAGGCGCCTCGACCTGCCGAGTCCAACGCCGGTCTCCGTTCGTCCACCGGAGTCGTACTTTGGCCGGAAAACGCGATTGAAGCCTCGGTCAGTTTGGGGAAATCGCGTCTCCTTCGCGATTTCAGCCGATTTCTTTGCGAATCTTCAACCTAGGGAGGACGCCCAGCACCTATAGAGACCAATTCTGGTGTTGGTCTCACCGGGTCGTCACTTGGCTGGCCGGAATAGGAGATTGCAGGTTCGGCCGTTTGAAGAAGAATCGCGCAGTGCCTCCGGTCTTGGTCGATTTCCCCTTCAATCACTCAACCAACGCTCTGATACCAGATGTAGTGCAATATCCCACAGTTTCCAAGGCAAACCCGGGCTCAGTTTCTCCAATCGACACCAAGAGGTTCACAAAACCACAACTCCAATCAACCGGCTTCCCTACGTATGGTTGCTTCGAATTACCCACCTAGAGTCAACTCAATCAACCAAGAAACACAAAGGAATTAACCACAGAGGCTACAAGAGAAGGAGGAGCACGGTCGCGAGAGAAAGAGAGGAGGAGAGGCGGCGGTTTCAATGTGTTGTGTGAGAGAGGGACGGTTCAAGCATTAAGTAGGAGAGTCCAAGTCCACCAAGGTAAATTAGGTATAGGAAAAGTGGCCCAATAGAATAATAATGGCCCAATACTTCACACACATGGGTTGCCCTAGTGGGTAATCCATTATAGCCGTCCAAATACGCGGGTCGGGCCATGAGCAGCTCTAATAAATTAGGCTACTTCAAATGGCCCGACCAAGATTGGAATTGGGTCGTTCTTCTCTTAGTGTCGATATACCAATCAGTCATTTGGCTAAGGCCGACTGAATACATAACTGAGTTTACATCATCGCCCGGGGGAGGTCGTTTGACAACAAATTGCCTAACATACTGTTAGCACAAGATCAATTCTTGGCTCGTCCCACGGATATTTTCTTGGCTACTTTCCCTAAATGTGGTACAACGTGGTTGAAAGCCCTCGCTTTTGCCACCAAAAATCCCCAAGAATGCTTTCCATTTTTGGAAGTTTTCTTGCTCCAAGAGAATGATAAACCAAAGCTTGACATGTCTTCTTTACCTAGAGTTTTCTCCATTCACACCCCTTATCCACATTTGCCAGAGTCGGTTAGATCATCGGCCTGCCGGATAATTTACTTGGTCCGGGACCAGAAGGACGTGTTTGTTTCGAGCTGGTATCACATGCAGAAGGTGAGGTCTCAAGATCTACCAGATCTTAGCCTAGAAGAATGTTTTAGCATGTTCTGTGAAGGGATCTATCAGTTTGGTCCATACTGGGATCATGCCCAGCTCTGGAATGCAAGCATGGAGTCTCCTGAGAAGTTACTGATATTAAAGTATGAGGATCTACAGAGAAATCCCTCGGATTGAAAAAAATGGTGAAACACTTGGGACAACCATTTTCACCATTTTCCCTGGAGGAAGAGAAATATGGGATTGTTGAAGAAATAGTAAAGCTATGCTGTTTTGATAACTTGAGCAACTTGGAAGTGAGCAAAACTGGTGTACAAAGATTTTCTTCTGCTATTTCCATTGAAAATCATGTGTTTTTCAGAAAAGGCGATGTTGGAGATTGGAGGGCGCACCTCAGTGCAGAAATGGTGGAATGCATAAATCGAATCTCAAAGAAAAGGTTCGAGGGAACAGACTTTACATCTTACTTTTCACCATAGTTATCTTCTGCAAGCATCTATGCTTAGAAGATCATTTCTATATCAGTTAGTGTGTGTTTAAGTTCAGTACTTCTGTTGATCTCAATGCCCATTTGTGTTTCAATTTCAATAAAAAATCTCAATATCTTTGCTACATAACTCAAACTGAGTACTTAATTCGATCTCTTTTCCTAGCTGGTGATTCGGAAAGTTTCAAAATATCATGAATATTCTTTGACTTTCAAAGATAAAATTATGAAAAACTTGTTAACGGTGCAATTAATGGAAGATATAATGAAAAAGAAGCTCTGTGATGGACATCTTTTATGTATTGACCAAAATGTGTAAGAGCTGAATGAATTGACAAAAAAAAAAAAAAAAGATGGAAAAGACACTTCTTCTATACGTAATCTAATAGTTTGGGCATTGTAATTCGGAGATGTCCGTTCCTGCACAAGAAAGACTCGTTAACATCAGCTTGAGAAGTCAAGTAAACTACCAAAGTCACAACTGCAGATTGTTATTCGCCATTGTTCAATCCAAATCCAAATATGAAAAGAATAAGAAACATAAATTTACATGGGCATTTTTTTGACAAGTGCTCCGTGCAGCAAACGATAAGTGCAGAGGCGACCAAAGGGGAGACCATCCTCCTCTTCCCCAGGCCAATCCCGCAAAGAAATATCACAAAACAAAATGGAAAAGGAAAAGGAAAAGGAAAAGGTAAAGGAAGAGAGGCCCCAATAACTTCATAGAATGGTAAGGGAAGGAGTTGGAGAAAACAGCCCTGTTCGCATACTAATGAGATAGTTTAACTTGTTAGATTACAAATGACACCTCTGAGCATTAAGATCAATGTAATCATCTATAAGTTCAGCTAGAGAGTCCAAGTTTCCTCGATTTCAATAACCGGTAACGATCATCATTTCCTTAAGATTGTTCTTGTTCTCAGTAGAAATTGTAAAATGCACTTCAAAAATTGTCATTTTGTGTTGTTCTAATGAAATGATAACATCAAGATGGGAATCTCAAATTTTATTAATCTATTCAAATTGAACCAATAAAAAATATTGAATATGATAATATTCTCCTTGCCTCACCCTCATCATGAAATAATAATCTCATTAGAGAGGCCGCAATAACTAGCAAGTCCATTGCGTCTCTGATGCAAGAATTCATGCAATAATATGATAATAATTTGCTGAATGTCCTTCTCGTATGTATTTCTCCACTATATATAATATTACAAAGCTAATTAAGGTATACAAGGAAACTAGCTATAAATAATAAACTTCTGATAAAATAAATATCAAAACCTCTAATATAATATTCAATAGTTTCAAAAGTCAAGACATCTTGAACATAGACGATGTTACGACCACATGCAAACTGAACAATTTCCAAACCAGTTACAGATTTGAATTATTTTATTCTCTATACTTTGGACGAAGCAAAATTTGAGTCAACCTTCACAAATTATGTTGAACTAACTAAAAAGTAAATTTCAAACACAACTCCGTGAATAATACTCATGAGATCAATCTAATCTATTGAAAATATTCAAAATTAAGGTAAATGGTCTGAACCATTTGTGTTTATGACTATCCACTTTTCTGAATTAGAATTTGCTAGAGATAAAAATGTGAATCGAATAAGTAGTACTAAATTAATTTCTAATATTGTTTTGGACTCCAAAAGAAATGTCAATACTGCAGGAGGAAACTTCTTTTTCAAGGAGTGTCTGTAGGACTAAATTGTTATTTTGTTTCTCCATTGAGAAAACTGTTTTTCCAAGTCACGAAACACTTTCTTGATTAATCTAAATCAATCGCTACTGAAGAGCAGAAAGTTTCAGAAGATTTTCGATACATAGAGAAACAAAATCGTATATCACAACTGATATTAGCCTGGGGAATACTTGCAATTGCAAAGCATTGGGATCACAACCTACTGGCTGAATAGAAGTTTCTGGAAATGCAATTTTTAGTCCACTACCGTGTTCCTCGTCAAAGTTGAATTCAACTCTCAAATCAAATAAATATTAAAATAAAACTACAGAATCTTTGAAAATTCAACGCAAACCTGTAATCGCTTTCACCTGTTTAATTTTTAATAAGGAACAGTTCTCCACGAGCTGTTGAAAATTAAGTCTTCTCTTTCTTTTCTTCCTCGCTTATTGCCATAGTCAAGACAATTTTTGACAATCGAACGTTTGATTCGTTCTCTAAATAGTTTTCTATTTGGGGTTAGGTTTCTTTCTCTACAAGAATCTTGAATCAAACCTACCTTTTCTTTTATGGGCTGTGTTTCGAATTGTCCAGTTGTCGTTCAAGAATCACCATTGATGCTCCACGAGGTTGGTTTTTATCATTGGAAAATTATTGGCTTTTTGGTTCCCGTTCTTAATTTCTTGATGTTCAGAATTGCTTGATTCTGTGGGAAAATTGAGCTGTTGAAATTTCAAATTTTCTTGAATTTTGGGGGGTTTGAATTTCTTGTCAATCTTAGGGTCTGCTGGGGTCTGGATTTGGGTATCAAGATTTTGAATAATTGAAGGATCTGAGGAAAAGATTTACATAGTTGATCTCAATTGAAAAGAAGATAAGAATTTTGATTCCTGTGAAGTGAAATATACAGATCATACTTAAGAGTTAAAGTGATGGATGTATCAAATGGTGGTTCTAATGCGCCTGCGCCTTTTCTGGTTAAGACGTATGAGATGGTAGAAGATCCTTTGACGAATCCTGTTGTTTCTTGGAGTCATCCCGGGCATAGTTTCGTTGTGTGGAATCCACCGGAGTTTGCTCGAGATTTGTTGCCTAAGTATTTCAAGCACAATAATTTCTCCAGCTTCATTAGGCAGCTCAATACATATGTAAGACCTTTGCTTAGTGCAATTTCTTAATCCCAAATTTTTGGGTTTTACTTTTTACTGTCTTTTGTGTGAGTGTATATTTGTGTGTGGAAGGTTTGAGCTTCAAATGAAAAATGGTAGAACAAAGTGTAGCCTGCTAAATTGATCACTACTTGTTGAATTTTTATGGATTTTGAATCGGCAAACCATGAATATTGAACAAAAATTAATGGTGCAGGATTGATATTGTTAACTAATGTAGTCGAGGTTTAGGATACATAGTTGAAGTATCAGTATGTGTAACTATTTATAATGTCATGAATAATGAATAGAGATGAAAGATATGGTGGATCAGCATTTTGTTCACTTCATATTTATTTTTGCTTTGTTGTCTAAATTTAAGTCTTAACTTGGTTCTTGTGAGATCAATTTGCTTAAATTTCCTTACCTTGTGTAGGGTTTTCGAAAGGTTGATCCTGATCAATGGGAGTTTGCAAATGAAGAATTTATTCGTGGACAGAGACATCTTTTACAGAATATACACAGGCGTAAGCCAATACATAGCCATTCGGGTCAAGGAAATGCAGTTCCATTAACTGATGTAGAAAGAGAGGAGCTTGAAAAGGAGATTGACAAGCTAAAACACGAAAAGGTTTTGCTTGAGTCGGAGGTTGAGAGGCGTGCGCAGGAGAATCAGGGGTATGAATATGAAATTAGATCATTAGGGCAAAAGTTGCAAAATATTGATCACAGACAGCGGCAGTTAATGACAACCTTGGCTCAGTTGTTGCAAAAACCTAGATATGTCTCTAATCTCATGGAACGGTTGGAGTCGAATAACAAAAAGAGAAGGATATTAGCTTTGAATTATTTGCACGATGAAGCCACCCCGAGGAGATAGCCAAATCATGACTTTCCAAGCAGAGAATCCAAGAGCTTCATCTCTTCCATTGTTGAACTCAGAATTAGTTGACCATTTGGATTCCTCCCTAAATTTTTGGGAGAAGTTTGTTCATGAGATCGATGAAATTCCATCTGAATATTTTCACGATTTTAGTGTGCTCCCCCAGCCTTCACCAGTCACTATTACTGAAATGCCTGTATCTTCCGGAGATTCGGATTTAATTTGCCAAACTTGCTCGCCTAGGTGTCATATGTCCTCGTCTCCTTCGAGAGATCTTCATTCTTCCCCCGAGCTGTCTGCATGTTCTACTTGTGTTGACAGCCTTGCAATATCATCCATTTGCATCGCACCATCAGGAATTGATGTGAATATGAGCCCAGCTAATGTTCATGATGTTGATATTTCAAAAGACCTAAAACCAGATGGAACTGTTCCCTCTGTGTCAGCTGGGCCTAATGATGTCTTTTGGCAACAGTTTCTTGTAGAGGCTCCTGGTTCGTCTGGGACTCAGGAGGTACATTCAGAAAGAAGAGATTTAGAGGATACGCGAGATACTAGGGGGTCGTTAGATGCACGCAGAACTTGGTGGAATGTAGAGAAGCTTACCCCACAGATGGGACATTTGGCTTGAGTTTAGAGGATATCTCATTGGCTGGCCAGAGGTAGTAATTTGAAGGTTTTGATATATAAGAATGTTGTAATATTATATATTAGATGGACACCTTTTTGGTCTTGAATTTACTTATATTTGCTAGTTTTCTTGTACTTTTTCTTTTGTATCTATATGATAGCATATTACAGGTTTTGTTATGTAGCCAGAATATTGACCACCCTCTGGTTTTCTCTTTGATTTATGTCAATTCTACTTAGGCTGCAAATTTTCCTTGCCGTTCTTTTAAGCCTCCGTGTGGGAAGAAATTTATAAATGATTTATGAATTCAGTCAAAGTCTATTTCAATCACACATTCATAAATATTACTCATTATAATCCGCACCTTTCTTGAGACTCATTATTATTTCTTTTTATAAATTTGCCAAATGGAGGCTAAGTAAATGGTCAAGCAAATAAGCATTTTTCTTGCATCCATCTTCCACAAGCCAATGCTTCTGAAGAGAAAACACCGAGTTTGTCAAAAGTAATTGAGGTTCTGTTGGTGTAACCATTTAGAATCGCAGCAAGGAAAAATGCGAGAAAAACCCATCTATTTCTAGACCTGGTGGGAGGTGAAGGCCATAAGAGAAGATTGCCCTCCTGGTAAGGGGGAGCGGAAAAAGGTGCTGTCGTCTATCTCGACCAGTTTCCCGAGGAATTGGAAATCCAGACTGGCTATCTAGTGCAGTAACATTGATCATGCATTCTTACTACCAATATGCAGGTGCTATATCAGCTAATTTACTCCATTGCACCGTTTTCTTGAGGGATTTTTTTGTTATTTCCCTCTCTGTAAATGCCATACCTCGTCCCGTTCATGTATGCCTGATACTGAGACTGCCTACAGGTTGCAGTTTTCGGCGTCTTTGACTCATTGTGGCAAACCTTTTGGTGTCCTACATTGTTCTTTCACAAGCATCTAATTGTGCAGAAGTAGCTATTGCAGTCCTTCGGCTGTTTTTACACGTCTGAGATAGATAGAGGAACCAAGGCATGAGGGACGAGAGAGAGAAGCTCGGTTGCATTCTTTGAAAACTCTCGATATCAAGCCGTAACACTTCCTTTGTAGACTAGTGAACTGAGGCCGTTCCAGATGCTGGAGGTAGAATAACATATTGTAAATTCAACCAAGGAAACGAACCACGGTAAAAATCGACTTTTCTTTGATGCGTTGATCGCTTGCCTTAAGACTGAAGTTGTTCTACCTTTAATGTAAATTATCCTTTACCAGCTTCGTTTTGTGGTGTCAAAAAGTACGAAAACGGCATTTCATCTTCGCTTCTCAAATTATTGATAGGCAAAGTTACAAGTTTATTAGTTCAAAATTAGGCTACATGTCTCTATCCGTCTTATTTTCTTTTTTCCAATATGATTATTATGTAACTCTTGTGATGATTTAATTTAAAGGCCGTGAAAAAAAATTTCATTTTCTAAATCAACATATGTTATTTTGACAATAAAAATTAGTGCCCGACTCTCTAATTCATTAAGATGTGGTTATGGATCCTCAACGTTCGAAAGTAGAGTTTTAAATCGATACCACGGAAGCTCTCAACGTGAACACTAAAATCATATGCAACTTTTACTTAAGTTTGGAGAGTCAAATCGTGAAATTATTTAAAATTATTTGTTTTAGCTTGAAGTCTTATTCGTGTGACCAGTCCCCAATTTTCATATCGATTTTGCTACACAAACAGGGGCCATTAGGAGCGCGTGCGTGGCGCCCTGTCAAGGTACTTGTTTGTGCAGCATTATTCTTTTCATATTCACGTGCTTGTTTAGTCAAACTTTTTTTTTATTAGAAAACCGATCAAAACATATTTTTAAATGTATATTTCGTTGGATTCATAACTTTATTCACTTTTCAACTTATATATAGAGTTGTTTGACAATCATTATTGTAGAAAAAATAGTTTTGAATAATCACTTTTAGAAGAATGTGTGATAAAAGTAGGAATTTTTTTTTTTTTTTTTTTTGTAGAATATTTTATTGTGTGAACGCGTGATTAAAAATAATTTTGTAGCAAACAATAAAATAAATTAATGCGAGTGAAATAAGCATTTAGGCCTTGTTTGAGCTCCTCTTTTTTTAAAAAAGAGTTTTTTGGGAATAGTATTTTTTGGAGAATGTGTGATTGAAAAAGAAGATAAAATTTTCGGTATACGTGTAATATTATTTTATGGAATATTTTGTGGTGTTAAAAGTATGAGAGAGAAAAAAAAAAGATATGATATTATATGATAGGGGTCAAACGGGGTTTAATGAAAATCTACAAACGTTTATCAACTTTTACTTAAGCTGTGAGCACCGTAAACAGTAATTTCTTATTTATGGTCTAAACATAGATTATTGTTCCTTGTACTTAAATTAAACAATTCGTTAAGAAAAACATTAATAGCCTAATCAACAACATAAATCCTCATGGACCAAGCATTACCTTAAATCCCTATTACACCTATGAAGAAAAATTCTAAAGGTACAGATTTTATTTAACAGAGTTAAGACAGGGAGATAACCATAATACTGTGATTGGCTGCTGCCAAAATCTATTTTCTGAAGAAAATACAGATACAGATACAGATCCGATCGAATCGTAAATCACATAAACTCTTCGATCAGAGAGAAATTAAAAAACCAAGTCATATTTTCTGTTAATTTCTTCAAATCTATCAATTAATTCGGGTATGTTTCTGCAGATATTTTGATTCATAGTTATTTCTTCTTGCCAGTGTCAGTTCCCCTCTTCTTTCTTTGCTGACAAATGTTTGACTTTATGTTATTTTCTGTACTGTATTTGAAAAATAGCATCTTTTATAGTTCTTGATCACGCACATTTGTTATCAGATTTGCGTTCTGGGTTTTTACTAATTGAAATTTAGATTTTGAGTTTTCTTTTGTTGAAATATCTGATTAAACTCTTTGGTGCTTTCTGTATTGATTAGCTTTCGGGGTTTTCTTTTGTCTGAAACATCTAATTTAACTTTTTGGTGTTTCCTGTATTGATTTAGGTTGCAAGACTGGAACTATTGAAATATACGACTCAGATTAAGTTTTTCCTTTTGTCTTCATGTTTAATACTTGAACTTACTTAATTTTGAGCTCAGAGAAGTTTGCAGTATTTGCTGTTTCACAACATCAGGAGAAAATATTATGTGGCTTCAGCAATTATGTGGTTTAGATTTTAGGATTTCAATGGCCTGAACTGGATTTGATGATACCAAAGGCAATGATAGAGTCTGGTTTGAATACTGAAAAAGTTGAGGAAAGTGAAAGTGACAATTTGACTAGTGAAGATAAAAGGTCATTGATTAGACGGGAGCCCTCATTCTCGGGCTGGAGTGAAGAGGATGGGAACATCCATTTATCTCTATCAGAAAATGAGGATGTAAATTCAGAGGACTTCAATTTTGAACAAACTTTGGTACAACGGAGTGGGTTGGAAAATGCATATTTAGGGGGAGAGAGACACCATTCAAGTGAGCTTCAGTTAGGGATGGATCATAGTAGTGATGTGGGTGATGCATCCACTAATGATTTGAGAAACGGGAACAAGAATTATGAGCCCTTTGATATTGAAAATAGAGTAAAAAGTGATCACAGATATTCTAGTACTGGGGCAAATGGCTCTGATTATATGGATTACCATGGTACATCGAGGTCAAATTCGAAGAACACTATTTCTGTTGCTGATCTTCTGAAAACTTTGTTTTTTATACTCATGTGGTACACATTCAGTACATTCTTGACACTGTAAGTTCTTCCTGTGCTTAATCAAAATATTAGTTGTTTTTTTTCCGTATATTATCATACGCATTGGTACTTTAAGATGATGTTATTTATTCAGCTTTTTCCAATGGAGCAGGTATAATAAAACTCTATTAGGGGATCATCTAGGGAAATTCCCTGCTCCCTTACTGATGAATACTATACACTTTACAATGCAAGCTGTTTTGTCAAAGGCCATTACTTGGTTTTGGTCTGAAAGATTTCAATCCTCTGACATGTCATGGAGGGATTACTTTATGAGAGGTAACAGGAAAATCACTCCCTATACAATTATTGATCTATATTTGGATTCTTTAGAGCCAGCATACGATGTTTCTCATAACCCTTAATTAGTGTTAAATAAATAAATTATGTTATGATTTCTGTACTGTGACTGTCCCTTCATACAATGGCTTTCATAGGTTATATTTTCTGAAAGCCATTGCGACTGAGCGTTTTCAATCCTTTTCTCTTTTAAGAAAATGCAAGATAAATTAAGTCAAAAATCAAAAATAATTTTTTGAACTGATTGCTCGGTCACTGCTTGATGTTGATTCATCTTTCCATAATTTCACTTGGCCACTGGAAAGTAAGGTCTTGAAGATTGCACGTTTGCATATAAGTGAAGTTTTCTTTGAGCATAGTGAACGCAGCACCTCAAATTAATGTCTGAGCAGTGCCCAAATGAGTTCTCGCAGCATATTTTAGCATGATTCTATATAGTTTAGTGAACGCAGCACCTCAAATTAATGTCTGAGCAGTGCCCAAATGAGTTCTCGCAGCATATTTTAGCGTGATTCTATATAGTTTTAAGGAATATAATGCCCCCATATACCTTATGGTTTCTATGTTTCTAGTTCTCACTGTGGACTTCACATTAATTAGGTACAAAGTATTTGATGGGTTATTGCTTCATTGATTCACTCCATACAGCATGCATATCTATACATCATATGAGCAACTTCATCTTCACCTTCCTCTTCCTGAAGAAGAGCACCTTAAACGGGAAACTGCAGTGGAGGAGTATTGTTAACTGTTTGTTTTACCCAATAGATCTTGGGCAGTTTGATGCTTTTGTAGAATTCTTAAGCAAGCTCAGTAGATCCTTTGTTTATCTTCCAATCTACTTTGAAACATACATGTTAATAGTTTCTCCTGTTATGCTAATTTAATTTAGAGATTTAAAAACTTATCCATTTAACAGAAGGGAACTTGGCTTCATTTTTGAGTCAATCTGGAGCTAAAACTTGGCTTTATATTAGTTATATGATTTTTTAGCCCTTGTTTGATTCCCATTTTTCCCAAAATTTATTTTTCTCTCTCTTCTTTTCAACCACACATTCTTTAATAAAAATAATATTACATGCAGACCCAAAAATTTTCCTTAAATTTTTAATCCCACACTCTCCATCAATCATGATGAGATCCCAGGAAAGGGAATCGCATGGAACTCGCGAAATTAGTTCGAAAATGCGAGAAAGCCCAAATTCAGGTTGTAGACGGTAAAATCTTGATTCGAGCTTCACGAATCAAGAACTTAAGGTATATTAAACTTTAGACCCGTTGATATGCAGAAACAAGAATATCGATTTGTGAACGCTATAAAGGGTGTGTAATCCTTAGATAAGTTCTAAGATTTTGAACACCACAAATATAAAAATATTTGATAAGTTCTAAAATTTAATCAAGAACCAATGGAGAGAAAAAACTGAATTCATAATAATTAAAAACTTGTTTACAATGAAGAAATAAATCCTATTTATATGGAAAACCTAGACACTAATTAAAAAACGAAATAAACTCTTAAAATATGGAAAGTTACCAAAAGATAATAATTCTTGCTAAAATAAAAGATTTTGCGCAAAAGTAAATTTATGCCCGCCATTGGATCACATCATCCCCTCTCTTTGAAAGGATTTGTCATCGAATCCGTACCTTGAATGCTCAAATTATAGTCTTTGTTTCCAATCATGGCAAGAACATGGAATGGTTCATCTCTTCTAGGATGCAGTTTAGATCTCTTTTGAATTCTTTCCCGCATTTTTCATATGAACACCCAATAACCATCATGTAGATCAAAGTGTGCTCGTCCTAATGGTTTCCTTTTGCAAGTTTGAAATACTCCAAAGACTGAGTAGCCGTGCTCCCTTCATGTCTTACTCGACCTAGGTGCTTTTAGCAATGACACTACAAATGGACTCATGTCTCCCATCTTTTCACCTTGGTATTTCAATCCACTGCATATGAATTCCTTCCATGACAGTTTCTTTACCTCTTCAGAGATCACAAAGTCAACCTCCGATAGGAAAGAGATTTCCAAGCTAATGTATGGTTGATTAGCTTCTTTCACAAGTTGTTTTTCAGTAGACTTGTTTCCATGAATCAAGCCTTCAAAATCCTGCAAGACAGAAATAACAAAATTATGGAGGGAATTTTTAGTTCTCATTAAAGTCCTCTCAACTCTACTCTCATTTTCAAGCAAGCTCTCTTCTGTCTTTTATTTTCTCTCCGAAGACTCTCTTTTCTCTTTTGTAGCTCTTCTTTTCTGCTAGCCACTACTTCACTCTCATTTTCTTTTTCACTCTTTCGTGGCTCTACTATTTTTTATCACACTTAGCCACCTTACTATTTTTCTCTTTTTCCTCTCTTCTTCACTTCTCACTTTGAGTTGATCCTCATACGCTTGTTGTGGTGTCAAGCTAGCCAAAGTGATTTTTTCCTGTCCCGAATAAACCTATACATGTTCCTTCCCATATCATAAACAGTCTTCCTCTCATACCTCCAAGGTCTCTCAAACAAAATATGAAAAGATTTTAATGACACTACATCATACTAAATTTCATCACTATATCTCCCAATGATGAATTTCAATAGAATCTGCTTGATCACATCTACCTTCCCACACTCCTTCACCCAAGTCATCCTATAAGGCCTAGGGTGTTGTTGTAAAGGTAGTCCCAATTTTTCAACCATCGTGATACTAGCCAAGTTTGATACGTACTCTTAGTAATAGCCAAACTGCATGTCGTACTACCCACAAAACACCGAGTTTGGAAAATATGCCCCCAATCACTATCCATCCTTTACGTAGGGTTTTGTTGACTCAAAAATTGAAATTAAAAATTGTTGGTAATTTTCGAAATTAAATAATAATTTTTTCGGATTTTTATTTTAAAAAAACTCGAAATTCGACGACGAGACCAACAATTAGACAGAAGTTGATTTGGACACTAGGTTAGTCCAAAAACAATTTTTGACTCTTTTTTTGGAATTTTTTGGATCATGTACTAAAAAATTATTACTGACTCGAATAACAACAAAAAGAATCAAACAAAAAACTCAAAAGAAAGAAAAATGATATAACCTGAATCTGGAGTCTAAACTCTGATACCAAATGATGAGATCCCAAGAAGGGAAATTGTATGGAACTCGCGGAATTAGTTCGAAAATGCCGAGAAAGTCCAAATTTCATGTTGTAAATAGTAGAATCTTGACCTGAGTCTCACGAATTAAGAACCTAAGGTATATTAAATCTTAGATCCGTTGATATGCGGAAACAAAAACCTCGATCTGTGAAAGCTGCAAAAGGTGTCCAATCCTTTGATGAGTTCTAAAATTTTGAACACCACAAATATAAAAATATTTGATAAGTTTTAAAGTTCAATCAAGAACTAATGGAGAGAAAAAACTCAATTCACAATAATTAAAAACTTGTTTACAATGAAGAAATAAATCCTATTTATATGGAAAACCTAGAAACTAATTAAAAAAAGGAATATGGAAACTTACCAAAATATAAGAATTCTAGCTAAAATAAAAGATTTCGCGCAAAAGGAAATTTATGCCCCCCATTGGATCACATCAAATTAACTATTCAAAATGCATTCTTTTCCCAAAAATGGGAATCAAACAGGGCCTTAATTAATTATTATTTTATTTTTATTTTTTTGTGATGGAAATTTTTCCATCAATGGCTCAAGATTATTAATTTTGCTGCATCTACTCATGTTTGTTCAATGTTGATGATGTTGAAAAAGTATACAACACTTAAAAAAAACTATTTTTTCTTGTTATTTACTTATTTATTCTCTCTCAGTAAAAAATGACCCAGCCATAACTTTTTATGCTCTGTTATTCGTATTGACTATTGAGCACCTTATATGCTGATAATATATTTGCAGTGCTTCTAGAGCATATGAGGCCTTACTTTCTAGCTGATGAAAGGTGTAGAGAGGTTTAAGGCAGATTCCTGCATCTAATACTTCATCTAGGCCCTGTGTATTTCACATAAGAATTTGAGAATTTCAAGTTGCAAGTATTTGATTTATATCGGCTTTTAAACTGTTAGAATTGAATTATATCCTCGCTCTTTTTTATTTAGACTTTGCTATTATCATTAACTTCTCTAACAACTAATGCTACAGATGGCCTTTGCCTTTCGCAGTTGTACCGACGGCCCTCAGCACTGCAATGGATGTTAATCTGAGCAATGCATCCCTTGTTTTCATCTCTGTTACATTTGCCACTATGGTCGGTCATCTTTTCTCACCATCTTTTACCACAATAATCACTGTTCGATTAAGTTGCTTCAAGTTGGAACTGGACAATGGTGTCTAAGCATTGAATCTTTGTAGTCTTGATTCAACTTTCTTTATGTGTGTATCACGTAGGGAATCGATAAATCAGCATGTCAAAGACACACACAAAAAAAATATATGTAAAATAAAAATATGGAAGAATGAAGAGAAGCCGACAATATTGAAGAAGAGAATTAAACTTCTAGTCCAAAGAGACTTTACAGAGCTAAGAAACATAATGTTTTACTGAAAATTAAAAGCTGTTACAGAGATTATGCAATGGTATTTATAGCAAGTCATACGACCTGTATGTCCGAGCTGGCAAAAATGCAACCATATTCTAAATGAACCATGTCTTAATTCATAAGAATAAAACTGTACAAATGGCTTGCAGATTAAAAACTAAAAAATTAAACTACCACTGCACATGCTGAATCACTAATAAAACCAAAGTAAACTGTATCTGTATGCTTGGCTCATTTTTTGATTGTCCTTTGTGCATTAGGTTTATTCATGTACTTACCACGATTAGTTCATAGTCATCTCTTTATATTTCAAGTGGGTTGCAAGACTCTGGGCCCGTTTAAGAGCTTATACAACGTTGTCGGTCTTAATCTTCGAAGCAACTGATGGTCTATTGTAGGGTATCTTTTCCCTTGTATCTATAAAATGTCTTTAGTAGCATATTATTTTTCTAAGCCATTATCTTGCTATTGCAGTGTAAATCAGCAGCACCAATATTCCTTCTTATTTTTGCCTTTGCATTCAGGTATATCTCTACGAATTGTCCTAATTGTTTTACTTTAGTAACTTCAAGTATATGGGTTAAGATCATTTTTGTTGGAACTCAAACCGATTTTTTTTTATTTTTTTTTATTTTTTTTTTTATCTTTCTTTTCATATTGTTGTTGTGAAAGAACAAATTGTCATCCATTATGTAGATTCTTTTAAATTTGATAAAAAATATTTTTGTGCTATATCAAAATGATTTCTTGTTTCAATGTTTTACTATTAATGCTCCTGTAGAAGTACAATCTTGATGGACTAGATTACACAATAACACAATATGGTAGTTGTTTAGTCAGTTCGCTGGAATATTTCCAGAAGACTATGGTTCCTGAACCATGACCTAATGAACAGAGAAACTGGATATGAGTAGAAGTGTCAACAAGTCCTGCTACATATTATCACAAATACACCATGAACTTGGCTCTTGATATATGCTTCTCATTTAGATGTTTTATTGTGTTGGGTGATAATATTACATGACCTAAACTACACAAACAACTTATTGTTATAGATTAATAATTATATGCAAGAAAACTTGTCCACACCAATAATATCTAGGAAAAACTGAAACTTCTAATAGTCACCAATTCCCCATGAAAATGAATGTTGTCCCATAAAGCGAATATGCATTTTTATAACAAAGTTTGACTGGCCAGATCTTATTGTGGTCTGCATCTAAAGAAGCCAAGTATAACATAACTGATACGAAATTGTGATTCACAGGGGAGGTTTAGTTGGACAAGGATTTGCAAAATTAGGACTAAATATATACCTGAAATTGTAGGCATGGCACCTGCAGGAGATTGGATAAGAAAAAATCCATATTGTATGAAGATCTTTGAGTCTCTGGAAGTGCTGGGGAGAAAGAGCGATGTAGCATATATAGTTTGCTTTTAGTAGTAAACAAAGACAAATGCTTGCAGATTAAGAAATAGCTAAGACCAAGATGGCTGAATTGTTAAATGAGATATAAGTTGGCTGGCTTCATAATTTATTTGAAAGATGGTTGCAATGATTTAGTTAGAATGGCTTCTTTGTCAACTTTTTGTAATTCCAAATTACTGTACTTTTTCTGTTACCTTTGCATATGCAACGTGAAATTCTTTTGGTAGTTGTACTATACTTTTATTTTGGGGATATATACATTCCATCCATCTTCTATTTTTTCTGAGTTAATTTGCTTTTAACCTAAAATACCTTTTATGAAGACTGGAGTCTCCAAGTGTTAAGCTGCTTGGTATCATGTTAGTCATCTCTGTTGGAATATTATTGACAGGTATGATAATCATATATTGAGTTTTGTTATATACAATTTAATTTATTGCCACTGGTCATATAGATATTATAGGAAAGATTTGAGTCAATCATAGAGAGTTTTTATATGTATAAATGGAGAATTATGTGTTTTCTTTTTTATTCAAAGTTTTATTAATATGGGGAATTTGTTGCGATTCCTCAATTTACCTTTTTTGTTTTCTGGGATGCATCTCACCATGTCAATTAGTAAAGGACAGTGATAAGTTTGACAAGTTTGCAATCTTATCGTTGTTATTTTTCTCTACCTCTTGCTCCCTCTCTGTATAATTGCTTGACAGAAGATGTTATCTATCAGAAGCCGGATTTGACATCTTGCAATAATTGCTTCTATGACATGATTCACATATTTTCCATATACATTTGCAAATTCAGACTACCTCGAATACTTTTAATAAGTAGAAAGTTTATGAATTTTATCATTACATGCAATATTGGTATACCTAAACAAAACAAAGTAGCTTCTTTTTATTCCATGGCCAACAGAAGTCATAACTTATTTTAATCTTCAAGGCTTTACTATTCAAATGACTAAGGTAGTTGGTTTCCTTGATCGCTTATTTTCTGTTTTTGCTTTATATTTTTCTTTTGTCTTAATTACGATGAACATTTATGATTGTGCAAAAAATTCTAAAATTATTTTGTTCCTGTTTCAGATGCTTTTTTAGTCATATCTTTGCTTTACCTATGACCTGTTTTATCTATAATTCAGTTGCAAAGGAGACGGAATTTGAGTTTTGGGGTTTTATCTTTGTTATGCTTGCTGCTGTTATGTCTGGTTTTCGCTGGACAATGACTCAGATCCTTCTTCAGGTGAGACCAGATGCTCATATATGTAGTTCTGGTTTTTTGAACTTGTTTTGCTCTTACTATTGTTTTGGATTCTCATGGTACATGTGCTCACAATAATTTTTGTGGTCTTGGACCTTTGTTCATCAATTGATTTGTGCTGATCTCTAAACCGGAATGAAGAAAGAAGTATATGGTAAGCACCAGTGATATCCCCTCCTTTTAACGTAAAAAATATACTAAATGATACAGCTATTAAATTTTTTGTATTTGCATCTATATATGTCAGCATAAGCTTATTTGCTCAATAAAGTTCAGTTCTAATATTTTGAGTTCAGTAATAATTTCTTTTCCAATTCTAGTTTTTCTTGTTTTCATAAATCTATCTTAAAACTTAGCCCGTGTTTGTCTTCTATTAAAATGAGTTTTTTTTTTTTGGGGAAAATGAGTTTTGGAATAGTGTTCTTTTTGGAGAATGTGTGGTTAATAAGTGGGAAAAGTTTTGAGTTTACATGCAAAATATTTTATTGCGTGAATGTGTGGTTGAAAATGAGAGAAAAAAAGAGTTTTGATTTAATGGAAGACAAACAGGGGCCTCTTCTCATCTGAACCACACTTGAATTTGTTAAATAGCGATAAATTTAATTCCCCATGGTATTGCCCTTTTTTAAAGAATTTTTTTTTATAGACTTTAATCCAGCAAAATCCTTTGAACAAGCAATAACTTAGGAACAGGCACCGTTAATTCAACTAGATTTAATCCTGAGCTACATTATATCAAATTTCTCCTCCCCTCCATGAAGTATTTTGCCCATGTAGTAAAGTTTTTCGCACATAGGTATTTTATGATCTCCAATATTTACTGCCTCTAAAACATGTACTCATACATTTACTAGAATTATACTCCACACATTTAATCTTACTCTGATCGACTTTTTCCCCTTTTATTCATAGATGTCCTTGCTTAGCTCTGATATAGAAATGATTCCTCAAATGTCCTTAGTCAATTTATGTATAATTATAGCAAATGGATAGTGACTTAAAGCTGAACATTGATGCAACCTTACAGTAGGCAGATACTTGGTTTTCTTGCAGTTATCCTCACTGCAGTCATGGCACCCTGTATATGATTTATTATTATTTTTTTGGTGACATCAACATATAATTACATGTTAACTTTAGACCTCATAAAGGTAAATATCAAATGCTATGTCACCTTATAAATACATCCATAAAAATTAAGAGGAATACCGACAAATGCTTTTTTTTTTTTTTTTTTTTCTCCGGAAGATGGGTTATTAGTTTGTATTTATGTATGCTTCACTCTGATTCCTGAGGGGGTTAATCAAAAAATACAATTTTCTAATGTTTTAGTAACGGCGAATGGGGTAGTGGGTTATTTCTAGAGTGGGTCAATCAAAATCTTTAATGTTTTGTGGGTCCACTCCTAAGCGAAGTTGTTACTTCTGGAGAATTAGGGTCTACGCATTCCTCACAAGCCTTGAGGTATGTGCCTCACTTAACTTAGATGGGTGCTTCCAAAAACTCCCTCATAAGTAGCATCTTGAAGCGTTTTTTGTTCGCTCCCTATGTAGTGCGCCTTGGTTGGGATATTTTAAACAGTGCGTATATTGCTGTATTGCCTTGATTTGATGTGGTTATATGTGGACTAAAGAGCTTAATTAAGAGTTTATATTAAACAACCAGTGTTTTATCTATTAGACCTCGTTGGCTCTGATGCTTGCTTGTATCCGACCTACTATGTCATTATTTTATGAATTTTTTTGTTTCCAGGTCTCAAAAATCCACTCACTTTAATGAGCTATGTGACCCCAATAATGGCGATTTCAACTGCTCTACTTTCTCTTATATTGGATCCATGGCATGAATTCAGAACAAGCAATTATTTTGACAGCTCATGGCATATTGCAAGAAGTTGTTTGCTCATGTTGTTTGGTGGAACTTTGGCTTTCTTCATGGTAGGAGTCTAAATTCTCAGGTTTTTAATTCAGTTTTATGTGATGGAAGTTCCATTTTAATATGGAAACAAAATGGGATATTGCAATAAACTGTCAGATGTCATGAAATTTTAAAGCATTTTCCGATTCCCAGTTCTCTATTCACAATGTATTTTCTTCTTTGAGAAGCGCATTTGATTGGCAATAAATAAATACTTTTTCCCTCTAAATTATCTCTGTTTTCTCCCCTTTCTCTTATTGCAGGTATTAACAGAATACATTCTGGTATCAGTAACTAGTGCAGTAACAGTAACAATAGCTGGGGTTGTCAAGGAGGCTGTAACTATCTTGGTATAATAGCAATTCTTTTAGCTTACTTTTACCTGAATTCAATAGACCATATTGTGCTGATAATTGTTAGTTCAAGACTTTGTTCTTACCTTCAATGTATTAAATTTCACGTCTGTTTTGCATTAGCAGTAGATAACAATGATTTGCCTATTCACAAGAGTTCTCTTGATGGATTTTTGTAGATAATTGATATTCACCGTCACCTTTTTTCCAGTTTATGTTTTATTGAATCAGTTGTAGACTTGCACTTAATTAGTCTTTTTAACTACTCACTACGTTCACAATTGAATGATTTCCATGATTTCCTCACTTTTAAAGTGGCCATAGAAATGACCTTCCAGAAATTGTATTCTGTACAAAGAAATTATTTTTTTTCAGTTTTTTGAATAAAGAAGACAAGTTACTTCAAATTTCAAATCAAGTTTGAAACATTAGACTGATGAGAAACATTAGTTTTATGTAACTTCTAGAACCACTCAGTCGATCTCCTTTCTTGCAAAATTTAAAACATTAGAGCTAGACTGAAGATAAATCTAGCATTTGCTTCACATTTTTGGCTACTTTCTGTAAGTTGATATTGATCATCCATTTAAAGCCTTCTGTTGCTAGCATTATTTTCTTTTTTTCAAAATAATTATTGAACATCTACATTGTAAGTCTTCTGTTGCTAGCATTATTTTAAATTCTAAACTAATTATTGAACCTGGGCAATACCATGTCAGGTTGCTGTTTTCTATTTCCACGACAAGTTCACCTGGTTGAAAGGGGCTGGTCTTGTGACGATAATTGTTGGTGTCAGTTTATTTAACTGGTACAAGTAAGTAATCGTATTCTCTTGATAAAAGAAAAGAAAAGAAAGTAATCTAATTCCATGGTTTGTAGCTAACTTACTTATTTGGCAGTTCCTTTCCCATATTCATCTTGATTAAATATCATCAACAACATCCATTTTTGTGTTCTTATGTTATAAATTCTTCAAATAATTTGAAATGTACTCAAACAAGTAGCTTATGATTAATTAATGGTATTAACATGTTATAGTGGATTTTATGGTTGTCTGTTCTTTTTATTCCCATAATGAAAGAACAGCTTTCTTAATTTCTTTACTTATTCACTCAAATGATTTCAGATGTACTACAAGAATTTGTGAATATCTATGAATATTTGCAATTTTGATTTAGGTGGACTTTTCAGTATTGATGATTATTACCATTATAATTTCCGATAGTGGGTAACAATATTGTCATGCTTATTATACTTCTATGACCTGGATTTTCATGAAAAAACTGACATTGGATTGTTCTTCGCCAATCTTTATGTTCTTGAGGATTTTTAGGGCTCTTGGAATTCTGCCATAACACACTGTTCAGGTTACTAAATTTACTGAAATGTTGCTCTATGTATTTCCTTAACAAATGTATGAAGGTGAATGTTTCTTTTATTAGTCAAGCCATGCAACTATTGAGAGGGCTATCTGAACCTTGTTTTGATACAAGATATACTCAAATTTGCTGCTATTTACATGATTGAATTTCCTCAACAAGGAGAGAGTTGCTTTTATTAGTTGAGCCATAAAAAATATGGACAGGAATAGCTGAACCTTGTTATTATATGAATGCTGACTCTCCAAGACAGTAAATTGGAAAAGAGAAATAAGACCATGCTATGGTGACTTGAACTGTTTAAGAATTCAGTACTTATGTTTCTATGAGAACTTGGCCAAATGCCTAGAAGTTCCAACAGAGTTTATTGAAATCGTTTGCATTTTGACACTGGTATATGAAGAAGAAAGATTCGACCCCTTCAGTTTTTCTTTCCTCTCGGTAGATCCAAAATCTGACTTTTCTATTGGCAATTTGTTGAAGACTGGAGCATGGTACTTCTTTTTAGCATAATTATCTGAATTTAGCTACTCTAGAAGTAATGTTTTCTGCAATAAAATCTTATCCTAAAAATGTCTGCTGTTTGTCACTTCTTGTTATCAGGTAACAGAAGTTGGAACACACTTATTCATCATTATTTGTTATCAGGTACGAGAAGTTGCAGAAGGGCGAGGTAAGTGCAGATGGAATGGGAGGTCCCACGACAGATAATTCACCATCAAAGTATGTTATTCTAGATGAGATGGACGAGGAAGAAGATATCCCGTAAAAGCTCAGCATTTGCGTAATTTGAATCTATAAACTTGAGTAAGCTTCCGATCAATTGCTCAACCCATTATTGTCATTGTCAATCATGAAGGCATTCTGTTATTTTATGTTTATATAAAATACTTGCATTATGATTTTTCTGTTTTATGATCATGTTTTTCTATTATTTAAGCAGAGTAAATTAGAATATAGAACATTCTCTATTCTTGAATTAGTGCTACAAGATCTTTGCTGAGTAGTGATATTTTATTTAAGCTTAATTCTTGTATATAGTTTGTGACAAGTGCTTCTGGTTTATCAATGATCGAATTTCCATACTTGATCTCTTCTTGAAATGTAGCACTCATGTTTTTATAGTCTTCAATCAGGTTGATGATGCAAGAAGGCATGTTTTGTCCGGAAATTGGAGTTGGCAAATTTATTGACATCAAATTTTTTTTTCCGACAATTTTGTAGCCCGCTGTAAACAATTTTTTTCTATGTTCAGTTAAGATTGTATATCCATATTCTGCATAAGGTTTGTTCCTCTTGTATCTAAATTTTGTCATTATCTTCTGATTCTTAATAACAGTTTCAGACTGAGTGAATATTTTGTTCCAAATTTAAATATTTTTCTGGTTTAGTTGCAATACACCACAGTCAGGCTGTAAACGTTCCAATTCTTGATATATGTCGTGGAAATCTTTCTTAAGGCGAAGAAAATGTCAGTTTTTTTGGTAATGCGTGATGTGAATAAGATGTTAATCTTGGATTCTTGTGGTTCCGGAGGTTTCAGCTACAGGAGAACAGCTCCCCCCCCCCCCCCCCCCCCACCCTTCTTTCCGCTCGACTCTTTCACCTCATTTGGCTCCTCGTTTAATTATTTCGAATTCATTGGATCCTTTTCCGTGTTCAAAATCCGCCTGTGTGATTTTGCTATCGCATATTGCATCAGATGACGAACCCTTTCCGTCTTTGCTAACTCACTTGGTCGGAATACGACTACTGATCTGAATTTACACGCCATTTTAGTCTCTTGATAGATTAATTTGTTCAGATTTAGAACTGTTCTGGGCTTTATTGTATTATGAGAAGCTCTTCTTTTGACAAACTCTTTTGCATACCAAAATCATATTTGGTGGAGACAAATTATGCTAAGAAAACGACGTTGTAGCTCACCTTGCAGTTTCAGAGAGTATAAATTTCTTTCTAAGAATCCCTTGTCTCGAGCAAATGTTTGCACCAGGCACGTTGACACTCAAGTAGCCTTCAAAATGCTTAGAGAAGCTCGAATCTTGAATAACTTTAAACAAATGCCGAACTTGCACGTTACATTACATAACCGAAATATAACTGAAACTTGTGTATCCTAGGTAATGGATTAAAAGAGAATTTGAAGCAACCTTGATGGGATGGTTGTAGCATCTTTCTCCTGGAATTTGAAGGGTCGGTTTCTCCCTTTAGAGCAGAATGTTTAGCTGTTATGGAGGGTCTTATCTTCACTCAGACTCATGGTCTTGCATAGCCATAGTTGAATCAGATTGCTAACAATTGTTGGAATTATAGGTTCAAAAGCTTTACAAGAAAGCTCGAATTTAGAATGTCAAGGAGGAAGAAACAATCGGTTCACATACCGGGATTTGAACAAAAACTCTGCTTTTGGAGAAAAGACAGAGGAGAAGAAAAATCTGATTTTCATACAACAATTTTTTTCATTCATTTTCTTCTACATATTATGGTAATACATGGCTCTATATATAGCCACTTTTACAAGATTTTCTAATACCCACACTACCAACTAATCTATCAACCATCACTCTACTCTTACACATACAAGTACTACACCATACTTTGTCTAACTTTTACATAATAACCTAAGTTAGACTTCAACAAAAAACTTGTAACTAAATGAAACTAAAAATACAATAATTATGTGACAACTAAAATGTCACAACTCCAACACTCCCCCATGATATTTTTGTTGGAACCATCAATGAATTCTTTCAAACCATTTTTTTGTTGGTAACTACAAGCTTGAAGTTTCTTGTTTTTCATTTGATCCAAGCACTTTTGGTTGCAACTCTATATCATAGTTGACAACTCTTTGCATTCGAATCAACCACATACAAAAAATCTTCAACCTTGCATCTTTTCTTTCCTCAGCAGTTTACCAGATTTGAGCTTTACCAGATTTCCTTTGAGCTTACTAGATTTCAGCTTCTTAGAAGAGCTTACTGGATTTAGTTTCAACTTATTGGATTTAAGCAAATTGAACTTATCGGATTTCAGCTTCACATACCGGATTTCACTGACTTACCGTATTTCAGCATTTTATGCATACCGGATTTGGAAAAATGAGCTTACCGTATTTGCACAAGCCATATCGGTTTTTAAGCACTTACCGGATTTTCAATTACCGTATATGCGCTCAACTAACCGTTTTTGCTTGGCATACCATATTTCACTTCTTCAGCTTACAGTATTTGCCACATTCTTACTGGTTTCTTCAAACTTACTAGTTTCAGCTGCTGGTCTTCTTCTTTTTCTGGTTTTTTCACTTCTTTTAGCACTTTTTCTGCCCTTTTCTAAGATCATTTGGATTCTGATACTATGTTGGAATTATAGGTTCAAAAGCTTTACAAGAAAGCTCGAAATTAGAATGTCAAGGAGGAAACAACCGGTTTTCACATATCGGGATTTGAACAAAAACTCTACAACAATTTTTTCATTCATTTTCTTCTACATATTATGGTAATACATGGCTCTATATATAGCCACTTTTACAAGATTTTCTAACACCCACACTACCAACTAATCTATCAACCATCACTCTACTCTTACACATACAAGTACTACACCATACTTTGTCTAACTTATACATAATAACCTAAGTTAGACTTCAACAAAAAACTTGTAACTAAATGAAACTAAAAATACAATAATTATGTGACAACTAAAGTGTCACAACTCCAACAAAAATCCATCATTCTATGCAACAGAAGGCGCCATTTTGTCTATAATTGTAGAGCTGAGGTCTCTTTTTTTTTTTCCCCATCGTGTTTGTTGTTCGTAGTCAAGAAAATTGTGTTGCTTATAAATTTGCTTTATCTCATATGCAAACGTGGATATGAATGAATAAAGTAACAATTAACAAATTGAGAGGGTGATGATTTTTGCTGCTCCTGAAATTACTATAAAACATCTCAGACAGAGGAAAAATTTCTTGCTGGTTTTTCACACCACTATTTCTGGTCTTCGAATGTGAGTGCTGAGGTTTATGCTCTTAGAGATAGTCTGTGTTTATGTCATGATTTGGGATTTTATGGGATTATGGCGGATTCTGACTCACTTTTGGTGGTGCAATGGGTGATGAAGGGCAGATGTTCTATGTGGAGTTTACATGATATTTGGGAGGATGTCATGGGTTTGATTGGTAAGTTGGATGCACGAATGTCCTATGTCTTTCGAGAAGCGAATATGGCAGCAGATTTCCTTGCTAAGGAGGATGCGGGTGGTTCTGATTTGGAACTTCATTCTACAGATAGTTTGCTGTCGATCCTCTTTGGCATCTTGAGAACGGATAGATGGGAACTTCCATACCTACATTGTTAATGTTTTGTGGCATTATTTTATTTTGGTTGATTTGAGATGTAACCACGGGTTTTTCCTCCACCACAAGTGAGGCGTTTATTTGATAAATGTGGAGGTGCCTCCTTTAATTAAAAAAACAAAAAAGATTGCAACTAATGTTTAATTTTTGCGCATTGAGAAGTCTTCACCTTTGTTTAGAGCTGATACCAAAATGCTGAAGAGTTATGCAGATTTTTTTTCACACGCTAAAATGTCTTCAGGTTCGAATATTTCCTTCACCATATTTCTCATCTATCATCTAATCTTGGTTAGCTCTGAGTCATCTGATTGTCCAACCGTAGACCTTTCTAATCCCTGGACTAAATTCTGAAGTCTATGCTGCATCATTTACTAATGGCTCGACCGTTAAAATCACCCTTCTCAGAGGAACTTTTAGTCCAAAATATGCCTATGGTTTGTGAAAATTATCTCTTTACTATCGTTATTATTGAAAGACAGTGGAGGTATCAGTTCTAGTACTATAGGATTCCCTCTGGTTGTCTTGTATGATAATAGTAATAATCCATTCAGGATCAATGCAACCTAGAAATTCACATCAGATTGTAATTAAAAAATGCCGAGGTAAGTTGGCATGGTCTACAAATACTGCAGGAACATCTATTGTAGGCTTAAATATGACATAAAGCGAGAATCTTGTTCTCTTCGATTAAAAAACTCAGATGTTTCACAATCTTTTGATCATCCGACTTGACACTTCGGTTCCTGGCATAAATTATACATCAGGACAAAAGCTGTCAGTTAGTGTTTCAAGAATGTTGAAGTTTATAGCATTGGCAAGTACTGTGATTCTAGAAATTCTGTGGCAGGAAAATTTTTGAGCAATCTCAACCGGTTGAGGGAAGGCATTTGCTGAGTCTGGCTGGATGTAGTTGACAAGTACAGTGAATATATGCAGTCTAATGGAGCTGAAGTTGTTATGCAGGTTGCTGCTTGGTGTTTGCAACGTGATTACACCACCAGGCCATCAATGTTCATGGTGGTAAAGTGTTGGAGTGTGCGAAAGAAATTGAAAAGGCCTGGATTATGATTTCATAAATCTGAAGAATTTGACAAAAAAAAAAAAAATTCACTACTGAATCCTAAGGAACGCAGAACGAGTAAAATGTTAGAAAGATGAGTGACCATTGGGAATTTTTTTGAAGTTGTCCAAATAATTAGTCAACTTAAGTGACCACTGAAGGAAGGGGCAACAATGGCAGGTGGGAAGGAGAAGATAAATTTTAAAGGAATTTTTTATTAAACTTATAATAATACTTTGTGATGCTACCAAAAATCGTACCTGGACAATTCCGAGCTTGACGACTGATGACGAGCACGAACGTGATCTTCCAACACCTGAAACAAAGGCGTCGAGGTGTGTCCTCGTTGCCCCTCCGATGCTTAAGTTAGTAAGAGAATATATGCGTAAGGCTATAAACTGAAAAAATATATATTAGGTACCTGAATAATGAATTGATATGCTGTATTTATAGGGGGAGGGGTAATACACTTGCAGTAGGACTCAAACACTTGGATCCATGTGGAACTTACCATGTGTAGGAGTTGTGATTCGTTGTGGGATACTGAAGTGTTTATCATCAATTAGAACTTTAATGGTTTAAAGAGTCCTAAGTACACGCTAAGTCCTAGTGGATGTGAAGTCTTAATAATCGAAAAGGCTCTGTCACCCTAGACCGAGGAGTCCAACCCGAGAACATGGTGCCCACGCCTGAAAGGTCGAAGAGAATGCTCCTCGAGATTTGGTGGAAGAGCATACCATCGGCTCGGTTTATACGTCGGGATTAAAGAATGACCGTATCACTTTGGTCTTTAAAAGGTCTTTAAAAACTACAAAATTTTAAGAATTAATTCCTTTTCACTGGTGAAAATCGAAGTAAAATTATGTATTTTTCCTTGGCATACACGGCAATTTTCTAATTAAAACTCCCTTATCTCTCCTCATCCTCTCTCACTCTTACACACAACAAACACTAAGAAATGGAGATATTGAAGAACTCAGTTGCAGTCTGTTGTGCAGCTATTTTCTTGATTTATGCATGGAAAATCTTTAACTGGGTTTGGATTAGGCCAAAGAAGCTTGAGAGATGCCTCAGACAGCAGGGTTTCAACGGAAACTCGTATAAATTGTTGTTTGGAGACCTCAAAGAGATGATGATGACGGCAAATGAAGCTAAGTCGAAGCCCATCGATTTCTCTAATGATATTATGCCCAGAGTAATGCCCTTCACCCAGAAAGTTGTCCAAAACTATGGTATGATTGAAAAATAAATCCTAATTTCGCTCAATTGTTGTATAAATTACAGTATTTATAAGAAAATCAGTTACACTGAAATCAAGATTTCGTAGTTAAGTATTTGTACATGTAACTTCAAAAATAAAGTTCTGTTTCTACTGCTTATAATTTGTATTAAGCTATGTAATAAGTTCCATGGATATTGGTTAAATTACCGGAAAAGGGAAAACGAATTATATTCTGAAAATTGCAATATTGATGATTTAAGTCGAGAGTCATGAATCACTGAATATCAAGTCATGTTTGTTTTAGTATAGTAGAAGGCGCCGTGCTTCTTTTTTGTTTTTTTGTTTTTGTTTTTGTTTTTTTTAACCTTTTTAAATTTTTGGGAAGGGGTTGGACGAGTTAAGGGTTCGTATTCTGATGTCTTGTAGAATCTATGATTTGTGTATATTACATTGAGGTCTGTAACTTGCAGGTGAGAATTCCTTTTTATGGGTTGGGCCAAGACCTGCAGCACTTATCACGAACCCGGTAATTATAAGAGAGGTTTTGTCAAAAAGTTATATTTTTCAGAAGCCGCCTTCTCCTCCGATAGCTAAATTGCTCGCACAAGGTCTAGCTACCTATGAAACAGATAAATGGGCTAAGCATCGAAGACTGATCAATCCTGCTTTTCACCATGAGAAGCTAAAGGTAACTCTTGCGCGTGATCTCAATTTGTGATTTTTGTGTCAAATCCCGTCATCTCAGTACACTGATTCAATGTACATTTATCTATTGTGTCGTATAGCATATGTTACCGTCGTTTTACTTGAGTTGCTGCGAGATGTTGAGCAAGTGGGATAAGATTTTACCTAGTGAAAGATCAAGTGAATTAGATGTGTGGCCTTATCTTCAAACTTTGACAAGTGATGCAATTTCACGTACTGCATTTGGCAGTAACTATGAAGAAGGAAGAAAGATATTTGAACTACAAACAGAACAAGTAGAGCTTATCTCACAAGCAAGAAATTCTTTTATTATCCCAGGATGGAGGTTCAATTACTTTTTTCTTCGTCAATTTCTTCCACTTTTTATTCATAATACAATACAAGACAGTTCAATAGCTTATTTGTACTTTACGCATAGGTTTTTGCCGACTAAAGTCAATAGAAGAATGAAGGAAATTTCAAAGGAAGTGGAATCATCTGTACTTGGCATAATTAGAAAAAGAATAACGGCGATGGAGGCGGGTGAAGCTAGTTGTGATGATTTATTAGGTATATTATTAGAATCGAATTTCAAGGAAATCCATCAACATGGGAGCAAGCATGGGATGACTTTGCAGGAGGTCGTTGAAGAGTGCAAACTTTTCTACTTTGCTGGGCAGGAGACAACCTCGTCCTTGCTTGTTTGGACGATGATTTTATTAAGCAAGCATGTGGATTGGCAAGTCCGTGCAAGAGAAGAGATCTTACAAGTTTTTGGAAAAGGAAATCCAGATTTTGAGGAGTTAAATCGCCTGAAAATAGTAAGTAGTGCACATTTGTTTACTTTTTATATCTGTAATATTCCTGCACTTTTATATTATGCATCCGTTCCGTTGTTTTTCGTAGGTAACAATGATTTTTCACGAGGTTTTAAGACTATACCCGCCAGTAATAATACTCAGTCGAATAACTCACAAGGCAGCCAAATTTGAAAACATATTCCTTCCAGCCGGCGTGCAGCTCTTACTGCCCGCAATTTCATTGCACCACGACAGCAAACTATGGGGTAATGATGCAAAGGAATTCAATCCAGAGAGGTTCAATGAAGGAGTTTTAAAGGCAACCAATGATCAGTTCTCGTATTTCCCCTTTGGTTGGGGACCTCGTATATGCATTGGCCAGAATTTCGCAATGTTAGAAGCGAAGATGGCACTCGCAATGATTTTACAGAATTATTCTTGCGAACTTTCTCCATCTTATGCGCATGCTCCTCACACAATTTTAACTCTTCAACCTCAGCATGGTGCACACTTAATCCTCCACAAATTATAGGCATCAGAATTTTGGGTTTTAAGTATGGTTTTTACAGATAAGTTGCTTACGAATGTTGAATCGAAATAAAAATATTAAGGGTGCGTTCTCTTTGTCGTTTTGGGGCCGTTTTCTGTTTTCTGTTTTTCAAAACGACGAAAACGCGTTCTCTTTGCCGTTTTCGAAAACGAATTTTGCAAAACACAAAAAAAAATTTCACACAAAACACAAAACGGGTTTTTTCCGTTTTGGGCGTTTTCAGTTAAAAACACGAAAAATTTCCAAAACGCCAAAACAAATACTGTAGCTTCAAATTTTTCACTCCTCCCATTTTTTTCAATCGCGACTTCTCTCCTTCCATCTTCCACTCTTCCTTCTCTCCATCCCTCTTAGTCCCTGAACTTTAGCTTTCTTCATTTCGATAGTTTTAGAAAATAGGAAGGGTTCAAATAAGAGCAAAAATTCAAAAATGAGTTATGTCTAGAAATATAAATGAATATATTAACACCCCATTATTCATCTAGAATAAAATCATCTTAATAAAAATTTTCACAAATTTATATGTTATTTTAATATATGAAAATATATTTCATGATTCAAAGATATTTCAAAATTCAAAGAAATTTCAGGTTTATAATATATTTAATAATATATTAACATTAAACAATTAAAATTAATTGAATAATCAGATTTTTTGAATAAAATATTATGAAATAATATTATAAAAAAAAGTGCAAAGAGAACGCATTTTTTGTTTTCTGTTTTGAGAAATTGTTTTTCAAAATGACAAAGAGAACGCATTTTCAGTAATTTCAAAACAGACACCCAAAACACAAAACACAAAACGAATTTCAAAACTCAAAACACAAAACAGAAACACGAAGAGAACGCACCCTAAGTGATTGTTAGAATATGATTGGATATCTCTTAGATTCAAGTTTCTCCATTGTGTATTTATGAAATTATACAAATATAAGGCATTGAAAAAGAGTTCGAATCGCGAAAGGAAACGGCTAATTCATTTGCGGGAAATTGCCTGCATGCGCACACAGGCATAATCACCTCGTTTGCACCAATGCTCCAATGGTTCTCGGGTCAAAATTTTGGTATATTGCTGGCGCGATAGATTTTGCCCCTGTGCACCGTTTTGCACTTTATCGTCCCTAAGCAGCTTTTGGTATTTTAGTGATAACTTTCTCTTCCAATATTCGATTCAAAGTGCGTTAGAAAGATCACTCAAAGGACTACAATTCTTCTTAATATAATTATTCCAATTCAAACGCTTGCTATCCTGAAAATGAATCTCAACTTGAGGTTAAAAATTCGGAATATAACTTCTTTGGCCAGAAATTGATTTGCGAAAATTCTTCAACTATATTTCACTCATTTGACTTCAAATTGCATACAATTGATCATATGTGATCTTCAATCATCATTTTATGGTCCGAATCAACAATTGAATATTTACACTTTGATCCCCAAACTTTAGATTTATTTCATTTTTATCCCCCCCCCCCCCCCTCTTTTATTCATTTCTTCCCATTCCATCAATTTGCACTGAGTTTAATCTAACAAACATAATTAATACAAAATTATGCTATAACTTATCAAAATCACTAACACATATTCCAATGGCCTAGATAAGTCATACGTGGTTGAAATCAAAGTAAAATTCTTTAATTTTCTTCGTCAGGGACAGAAATTTTCGAAATAAAACTCCCTTTGTCTCTTCTCACCCTCTCTCTCTGACACACAAACAAACACTAAGATATGGAGATATTGCAGAACTCAGTTGCAGTATGTTGTGCAGTTATTTTCTTGATTTATGCATGGAAAATCTTGAACTGGGTTTGGTTTAGGCCAAAGAAGCTTGAGAGATGCCTCAGACAGCAGGGTTTCGATGGAAATTCGTATAAATTGTTGTTTGGAGACTCCAAAGAGATGATGATGATGACAAATGAAGCTAAGTCGAAGCCCATCGATTTCTCCAATGATATTATGCCCAGAGTAATGCCCTTCATCCAGAAAGCTGTCCAAAACTATGGTATGATTGAAAAATAAATCCTAATTTCGCTAAATTGTTGTATAAATTACAGTATTTATAAGAAAATCAGTTACATTGGAATCAAGATTTCGTAGTTAAGTATTTTACATGTAACTTCAAAAATACAGTTCTGTTTCTACTACTTATAATTTGTATTAAGCTTTTCTACTACTTATAATTTGTATTAAGCTATGTAATAAGTTCCATGGATATTGGTTAAATTACTGGAAAAGGGAAAATGAATTATATTCTGAAAATTGGAATATTGATGATTTAAGTCAAGAGTCATGAATTACTGAATATCAAGTCATGTTTGTATTTTATCGTACTTGGGTAATGACTAATTGTTTTTAGTATAGTAGAAGGCGCCGTGCTTCTTTTTTTTTTTTGTTTATTTTAACCTTTTTAAATTTTTGGGAAGGGGTTGGACGAGTTAGGGGTTCGTATTCTGATGTCTTGTAGAATCTATGATTTGTGTATATCACATTGAGGTCTGTAACTTGCAGGTGAGAATTCCTTTTTATGGTTTGGGCCAAGACCTGCAGCACTTATTACGAACCCGGTAATTATAAGAGAGGTTTTGTCAAAAAGTTATATTTTTCAGAAGCCACCTTCTCCTCCAATAGCTAAATTGCTCGTACAAGGTCTAGCTACCTATGAAACAGATAAATGGGCTAAGCATCGAAGACTGATCAATCCTGCTTTTCACCATGAGAAGCTAAAGGTAACTATTGCGCGTGATCTCAATTTGTGATCTTTGTGCCAAATCCCGTCATCTCAGTACACTGATTCGATGTACATTTATCTATTGTGTCGTACAGCATATGTTACCATCATTTTACTTGAGTTGCTGCGAGATGTTGAGCAAATGGGAGAAAATTGTACATAGTGAAAGATCAAGTGAATTAGATGTGTGGCCTTACATTCAAACATTGACAAGTGATGCGATTTCACGTACTGCATTTGGCAGTAACTACGAAGAAGGAAGAAAGATATTTGAACTACAAACAGAACAAGCAAACCTTATCACACAAGCAAGAATTGCTTTTATAATCCCAGGATGGAGGTTCAATTACTTGTTTCTTCGTCAATTCCTTCTGTTTGTAATTCATAATACAATACAAGACAGTTCAACAACTTATTTTTACTTTACGCATAGGTTTTTGCCGACTAAAGCCAATAGAAGAATGAAGGAAATTGCAAAGGAAATTGAATCGTCTGTACTAGGCATAATTAGAAAAAGAATAAAGGCAATGGAGGCGGGTGAAGCTAGTTCTGATGATTTATTAGGTATATTGTTAGAATCGAATTTCAAGGAAATCCATCAATATGGGAGCAAGCATGGGATGACATTGAAGGAGGTCATTGATGAGTGCAAACTTTTCTACTTTGCTGGGCAGGAGACAACCTCGTCCTTGCTGGTTTGGACGATGATTTTGTTGAGTAAGAATATGGATTGGCAAGTCCGTGCAAGAGAGGAGATCTTACAAGTTTTTGGAAAAGGAAAACCAGATTTTGATGAGTTAAATCACCTGAAAATAGTAAGTAATGCTCACTTGTTTACTTTTTAGTTCTCTTGTATTTTTGCAGTTGTATATTATGTAATCCATTTCGTCATTTTTTTTGTAGGTAACAATGATTTTTCACGAGGTTCTAAGATTATACCCGCCTGCATTAATGCTCACTCGAATAACTCACAAGGCAGCCAAATTTGAAAACATATTCCTTCCGGCTGGCGTGCAGCTCTTACTGCCAGCAATTTCATTGCACCACAACTACAAAATAGCGAAGATGCAAAGGAATTCAACCCAGAGAGGTTCAATGAAGGAGTTTTAAGGGCAACCAAGGATCAATTCTCGTATTTTCCATTTGGTTGGGGACCTCGTATGTGCATTGGCCAGAATTTTGCAATGTTAGAAGCGAAGATAGCACTTGCTATGATTTTACAGAATTATTCTTTCGAACTTTCTCCATCTTATGCACATGCTCCTCATACAGTCATAACACTTCAACCTCAGCACGGTGCACAGTTAATTCTCCGCAAAATATAGGCATCAGAATTTCGGTTTTTAAGTATGGTTCTTACATGTATGTTACTTACGAATGTTGTTATTTAAATTTGTATTGAAAGAAATACATTTAGTAGTTGTTATAATATGATTTGACATCTCTTAGATTCATGTTTTGCCATTTTGTATTTATGAAAATTGTACAAATATAAGCCATATCTTTTTCTTTTAAAATTTAATGGGTTGGTCCATTGCCTAATTCTAGGGTTGAGGGTCTTATAACCAAGGCCACGTATGTCTAGGGCCACTAGTTGGGTCGTCCCTAAGGTCGAATCTATAGGCTTGAGTCAAGTATGCCACAGACAGCCTGCCTTACTCGACGTCCCTATAGCAAAGACTAAAGATTGTTGTCAAAATGGTATGTTAGTCGGAACATGCTTGCCTCATCCAGTTAAAAATAAAATAGCCAGAGAATTAGCTCGAGCCACCTTGGTGTGTTTGGGAAGTGGTTGAAATTGGGTTTCGTTAGCCACAATATAGAGTGGGGTGAGATTTTCTCGTCTCTCTCTTTCGTAATTTTTATTCATTTTGATTATATATTCATATTGATTACAAATGACTAACACGTTATCGTTTAATTGAGTATAGGATGGAAACCATCGAAAGGGACTAAATTTGTCAAACATGTTAAAGGTCGAACACCATTACAGTTACCTTTGTAGGTTAAGGACGAATTAGTAAAGGTTGCTCCAACTTAGAGATTTAAATCTGCAATTTTTGGTATTATAAATTTATAAACGTCATTGCTGACGTCTTTTCAAATCTTTCTCAAAATATTTTATAAATTGGTACTTCTGAAGTAAAGTGGAAATAGTAATTTATTTATTAGAATATATATTATATATAAAAGTCCTTCTATCTCTCTACGTCACCAATTATGTAAAAGCTATTATGTGTCCACATTTCTTGCATGCAAATCTTTCTCAAAACATTTTATAAATTGGTACTTCTAGAAGTAAAGTAGAAATAGTAATTTATTCATTAGAATATATATATATATATATATATATATATATATATATATATAAAATTAACAATGCGTATTGAACTTCAGTATATACGTCGCACTCTATCAAAAAAGTATTAGGAAAAAGCCTTCAAATTAGTTATTTTTCTTCGTAGATATTAAGAACAACGAATAAACATATAAATCATCAAATACTAAGATGCGTAACGATTGAAAAAACGTTCTATTTTTGTTTAATAACGTGTTTCTTACTTATAAAAAGAATGACGTCTATTGTTGACCAGTATGTCTTGCTACTAGACAAAATGATCTAATTATCTCAAATTGAAGATGAGTGATCAGAGATTTTTAAGTACATAGAAAATGAGTAACTCGAATACAACTCTACTCAAAATAGATTTACCCGCAGCAATGCATTTAACCCCAATATGTCCAATGGACCCTAGAATTTTGTTTTCTTTCACTCAGCTCTATTATACCCATGGCTCGTACGTAACAACTGGCGGACCCAGGGGGATCCCGCAGGGTCAACGGCCACCCCATTTTTTTCAGATTTTTTTTATATTATTTTTTATATTTTTAGTAATCTGCAAATTTGATTTAGGATTTTAGCTATTACTGATTATTGTTAGTGTCTGCAAATGTGTTTAATCTGCCATAATGTCATTGTTAGGCATTTTGTTAGTGTCTGCAATGACTAAAAAAGAAGCTGGCAAATGATTTTGACTTCTCACTCAACATTCATTTGAGAATAGGGAATGTTTGTGCTACCCTGATATCCAAAAAAAAAAAAAATTTGGGGGGCAGCAACCCCCATACTCTCCCCTCTTTCATCTCAATATCTTTCATTTTAGGACCCCCCAACTCTAATATCCTGGGTCCGCCTATGTACGTAACCCATTGTCTGCACTTGCAGATGAGAAGATAGGAACAAAGCAATAATTTTTTGGAAAATAAGACTAGTTTGACACTCAACACTTTCTAAATTAGTGACATGGACACATCACACATGGACCATGATGCTCAACACTACCCCACGTTTTGTACAATTCCAATTCCAAGACCAAATATTTGACTTATGTGTTGGCTAGTGTTTATAATTATAAATATATTAAAAAAGAAATGATGGATAAATGAATAATATTTGCAAACTTGAAAAAAAAAACCATTTAAGAGTTATCAAACATATTCTTAAATTGCGGGCTAATTTCATCAGTGACCATTATATTTTGTACTTACTATCACCTTAACTATAGACTCGTCACCGAACTTTATAAAACATGTGAGTCAAGCCACCTATTAATTAGCCGTCTATTATTTAGCATCAAATTCGACAAGGATGAATGGTTTGACGACGTGTCCGAGTTAGCGCATCAGGTTTAAATCTCATGTCTATATGTAAAATCACTACAAAAATCAAACCATAAAGAATCCTGATTTTAGAAATTCTCTTCCAACAGCGGCCTAGTGTTCTTGATTGGCTACCCGATTTGATTTTTATCAAGTTTAAGTTGTCAAATCATTTGTCCAAGCGTTGAATTTTCTATTTATTTTTTTATTGGTAAATGTAAAAATTTTATTAACCAAAACTCATTTACAAATGCTCCGGACATACCCGGGCTAAACAAGAAGAAAAGATGTACAAATAAAAATATCTATAGACACAATGCTAAAGACTCAAAATAAATAAAAACATGGAAATACAAAGAAAACATGATTTTGTATACATATGTTTTAATCCGTCTAACCATGCTATTAATGTGCGGTCTAAGATCTTCAAAAATCTTCCTATTTTTCGCCATCCATATGTGGTAAACGGTACAAGCAAGCGCAATTCTCTTGGCTTTGCTGTGCCATGATGTCACTTGGGCCTCCTTTTCTACTTCTTAAATAGACCGCTGCTTAACTGGGTGACTTGATTGACACATTTTATAAAGTTATGTGATGGATCCATAACAAATTAAAGTTTAGTAGCCAAGGTGACAGTAAGTGCAAAGCACAGTATGTCATTGTTTGAGCCCCATTTTTTTCAAAAATACATTTTGTAATAGTGTTATGATGGAGAATGTGTGGTTAAAAAATAAAAAAAGTTTTGGATTTTCGTGTAATATTATTTTATTAAAAAATGTGTGGTTGAAATGTGGTCAAATAATTGTTGAAGAATGTATTTTGATGGCAAAAATGGGGCTCAAACAATGGTATATATATCCGGACACAACCTAGTAGGGTACAAAGATATGAACTAAATAAGAGGAGAAATGGAGACATTGCAGAACTCAGTTGCAGTATTTTTTGCAGGGGTCTCTTAGTGTATGCATGGAAAATCTTGAATTGGGTGTGGTTTAAGCCAAAGAAGTTAGAGAAATGCCTCAGACAGCAAGGTTTGAATGGAAACTCGTACAGATTTTTGTTTGGAGACCTCAAAGATTTAGAGATGATGACAAAAGAAGCCAACTTGAAGCCCATCAAATTTTCTAATGATATTGTGCCAAGAGTTGTGTCCTTCCTCCATAAAACTGTCAAGAACTATGGTATGTTTCAGAACAAAAACTCTAAATTCACTCATAATTGTGGAGAGAATTTTTCCGATGGTTGATTATAATTGTTTTGTATATCTGATTTAGCCTTGCTAAAAGAATCATGTTATTCGTCATTAGTAGTAATCATTAGGGAACAGTTGACCCCTTAATTCATTAACCAATACAATAAAAGGAACAACAACTCCGTAGCACAATGAATCAAGATCCACCACAACCAAGATTAGTGATGACCGCCGCTAATGATTCATTGCATTACTTCCCGCTTGGGAATAGTTCTAGACGCTTCCGAGCTGCTGAGCAGCTATACGGAAGCAGTTTGGGAGTCTCTCTAGTCGAAGTTTGGGAGCTGCTATAAAAACACCTTTAAACATTATGGATGACTAACAATCGAATAAAAACACCCTTAAACATTAGATGACTGACAATCGAATGAAAATATGCACGAGATAACTCGATAAGGGTAATATCAGTTTCTTCCTTGTATCATGTTATTATTCATCAAAATGAAACCAAGATCTTAATGATTTTACTTCTTTTCAATATCTTGATCAACGATTTGGCTTTTGTGCCTGTATTTGCAGGCCAAAACGCATATTTATGGTTTGGGCCAAGGCCTCAAGTACTTATCATGGACCCTGAAATCATAAGAGAAGTTTTGTCAAAAAGTTATGTTTTTCAGAAGCCGCCTTCTCCTCCAATGGTTAAATTGCTAATACAAGGATTAGTTTCCTATGAAACGGATAAATGGGCCAAGCACAGAAGACTGATCAATCCTGCTTTTCACACTGAAAAGTTGAAGGTAATTTTCAGAAGCCTCCTCCTCATCCTTAAAATGCTTTTAGTTGCTTCATACATATGAAAAATAGACAAGTGCATTCCTAGTACAGCTTTTACTACAGTCAGGTCCAAGAAGAATTTGATACCTTGAGATACTTGTTTACACGGCTCGAATTTGGGTTCTTTCCACAAGAAATAACCGTGAACATGTGGGTGTGAGTATTAATGCTGCATTCTTATTTGACACGATACTAATGGGATATGCACATCTATGTTGTTCCCTATAGAATATGCTTCCGGCGTTTTACTTGACTTGTGGTGACATGTTAAGCAAATGGGAAAAGATTGTATCCAGTGAAGGATCAAGTGAAGTGGATGTGTGGCCTTATCTTCAAACTTTGACAAGCGATGCAATTTCACGTACGGCATTTGGCAGTAACTACGAAGAAGGAAGAGAGATATTTGAACTTCAAATAGAACAGGCCAAGCTTGTCGCGCAAGGACGAAATTCAGTTTATGTCCCTGGATGGAGGTTCGATTACCGTATTTTCTTCATTTCCTTTGTACTAATGGTAAATTACAATGGAAGATGATTTTGACAACTTATTTGAACTTTCTACATAGATTTTTTCCTACAAAAACAAATAAAAGGATGAGGAAAATTGCGAAGGAAGTGGAATCATCTGTAATGAGCATAATTCAAAAAAGAATCAAGGCAATGGAGGCAGGGGAAGCTAGCGGTGACGACTTATTGAGCATATTGTTAAAATCAAATTTCACGGAAATTCAACAACATGGGAGCAAGTCTGGAATGAGTTTAAAGGAGGTAATTGAAGAGTGCAAGCTTTTCTACTTTGCAGGGCAGGAGACAATGTCATCCTTGCTTGTGTGGACGTTGATTTTATTGAGTAAGCACTTGGATTGGCAAACCCGTGCACGGGAGGAGGTCTTGCAAGTTTTCGGAAGTGGAAAACCCAATTTTGATGAGTTAAATCGCCTTAAAAACGTCAGTGTTTTCAATTTCTTACTTCTTAAATTTCACTTTATAGGTGAACTTGGATAAACTGGTAGAGTATATGACAAATACCTTATCTAAATCGATAAATGAGTAGGGGTCCATGACCCAAAGGTGGCCTAAACTTGAAAACTCTACAACGTATTAAACTTCTAATAAATTTATTGCTTCTCATCCCCCTTGTGATATTGTTTTTTACAGGTAACTATGATTTTTCATGAGGTTTTAAGACTATACCCACCTGGAACCCTGCTAACTCGAATGATTTACAAGGAAATCACAATAGGAAAGCTTCTCCTACCGGCTGGAGTGCAACTCTTAATGCCATCACTTCTACTGCATCATGACAGCAAAATATGGGGCAATGATGCAAAAGAGTTCAAGCCAGAGAGGTTCAGTGAAGGAGTATCAAAGGCGACCAATGGCCAGCTCTCGTACTTTCCCTTTGGTTGGGGACCTCGCATGTGCATTGGACAGAGTTTCGCCATGTTAGAAGCAAAGATGGCACTGACTATGATCTTACAGAAATATTCTTTCGAGCTTTCTCCATCCTATGCACATGCTCCATACTTAGTCGTAACGCTTCAACCTCAGTACGGTGCACAGTTAATTCTCCACAAACTAAAACTGTAGAGTTTAGGCATCAGGATTTTGATTCCTTGTATCGTTCTTGCATATGTATTTAATCATCTGATGGTGGCCTAACTTGCTCCTTTAGTCATACATGTTCTTGTTTTATCACACTACTATATGTCTCAAGTTATTTTCGGGAATAATAATATTAGGGTGTGTTTGATATGGGCGGAAAAGTGGGTGAAAATGGAAAATTTGTGCAATTCTACCCAATTTGTGGTGTTTGATTGCCAAACAATTTCATGGAATTCATTTCAACCCAAATTCAGGTACAACCTAGTAAAGCACCATTTTCCACCTTTATTTTCCCATGGTTTTGGTGGGAAAGTGATTTTCCATCCTTTTTTTTTTGCCATATTTTTTTTAAAACTTTTGGCAATGGAAACATATTCCAAATCCAATGGTAAAAAAAAAATTATCCATTTAATTGACAATTTGCATGAAAAACGAAGTCAAACGAAGACAAAATTTTAATTAGCTCCACAATATTAATTCCCAGTATAATTGTTATTTTCAAAAGTTCATACAATCATCTTGCATTAACACTCGTCATTTCTCGTTTTCTTCCTCTCAGCTCCTGCAAGTTCTGTTTTGTAGACCTTAAGGAGACAGAGATTATGACAAGAAAGCCTGAAAGCCCATCAAGCACTAAATATAGGAATCGTCAAACTACTAAGAAGCCTTCAATTATAAAGAAATTACGTAATGAGAATTGAATCCTATAATCAATGTGAAACTAGGACATAAGATCAACCCAAGAGCCAAGCTTCAAAAGACAAACTTCACCTTGTTTAGTAGTGCTAAACGGAAGAGCTCGACCCAGTCTTACAGAACATTGATCAGACAAGCATAGTGTAAGGATTGACCTAGAACCGGCCTTGGCTGAGCAAAGGACTAGTTCATTGTCAAGCACCACCCCCATTGCTGGAACTATGCTAGTTCACACCACACCTATGCAAGCTGTCCTATGTTGCAGAACAGGAGACCACTTGTATTACTGGTCCGGAAATTGGTTCTATTGAGTTCACATTCAGACTGGCAAACACTGGTAAGAGAAGGGCTCTTGCAAATACTTGAGAGTGAAAAAATAGATTTTGATTGATTAAATCACCTGAAAATCATTAGTAGGCTTCCATTTAAGCATAACAAACGTTTGAAAAAAGTTTAGACTTGCAGATGAATATTTTTTTTTGTATTTCTTACCCTGCTTATAATCTTACGAGTGTTAAAGGGATATAATTCTACATCGAATAAAGATGAAAATATAGACCAATTTATAAGGTATTGGGCTACTCTCCTTAACAAGGTTGACATTTTAAGATGGACTCACAAGTCTTAACATTGTATCAGAGCTCATTAAGTTTCAATGAGCGATTCAATCCGATTTAGACTAAAAAAATGAGCAAAAGAATTTTAAGATCTGTCTGCTCAAACGAACCACCATCTTGCGGGGGCATGTTAAGGGATATAATCTCACATCGAATAAAGATGAAAACATAGACCAATTTACAAGATCTTGGACTACTCCTCTGAACAAAATTGACCTTTTAAGATAGACCCCCCAAGTCTTAATAACAATATCTTCATCACAGATTACCATGAGTTTGCACGAGGTCATGAGACTGTATCCACCAGTAGTAGCTTTTGCTCGACAAATTCATAAAGAAACAAGATCAAGGAAACTATTGCTCCCTGATGGAACACAGATTTCCTTACGGACAATCTTATTACATCAAGACCATGTAATCTGGGGAGAGGACTCAGTAGAGTTTAAATGAGAGAGATTTAGTGGAGTATCTAAGGCACAAAAGAAATTAGGTTTATACTTTCCATTTGGATGGAGACCTCGGATTTGCATTGGACAAACATTTGCCATGATAAGGTGAAAATGGCAATGGCTGAAATTCTACAACGCTTCTCTTTTGAGCTCTCACTGTTGCATATGTACACTTGTCACACAATTATAACTATTCAACCTTAGCATGGCACTCACATTATTCTGCACAGGATATACCTAGACAAGCCATGAATTGTCTCTAGCTTGTAATATCAGTCATTTGAAGCTTTTCTAATCCAAGATTTCATGGTTTTCTTAGGTTAACTAGAGTTGGGGGCTGATGACTTAGTGGTGACATGTTTTTGGTAAACAGTCCCCCGGACCTAGTCACTGCGACCCCCTTGCGAGAAGGCACCCCCTTCTCCCGAAGTTACGGGACTAATTTGCCGAGTTTTTAAAGAGTTGTCTCGTGCCTTTCACTTTTCCATAAGAAATTATTAAGGTTACTCATAAGCACAAACTCACTGTGTTGGGAGACTTGTCACACTTACATGTACAGATCATTAGTCCTTGTTTGATCCCATTATTTTCAAAATACATTTTTTTGTCTCTTCTTCTCAATCACACATTCTTAATAAAATAATATTATACGTAAACCCCATTTTTTTTCTTATTTTTTAATCACACATTCATCATCAATTTAGTATTCCAAAATGCATTCTCAACAAAAAATGAGGCTCAAATAGGTGCTTAATATAGAGACTAATCTAGAGATTAGGAATTATTTTTACTAATTTTGATTAATTCATAAACCATAATAAAAAAATGAGGTCAAGGCCTAACTAAAATGGTAAGGGTGAAATCTAACCAAGTCAATGACATTGATTTAAGTTTCATGGAAGATGGAGAATTTCACAATTAACAAAAAAAAAAAAAAGGGTTATTCCCGATAAGATAAAATTCCCATCAAAATCAAATACGAGGCAGAATTCCATGTCTACCATAACGTAGGAACTAATATAAAAGACTAAGGAAAAAATTCATAAAAGGTTAACTATCACCTATTTTAAAATTAAGAACAAAAGTTTCAAATTTCAAAAATCAGATATTTATTAAAATTTATTTATGATTTAATTTATTAATTATACATTTTGTTAATTAAATATATTAAAGTCACAGATCTATATAATTTGATCACAAATTCACAAATTTAATTAGTCATATATTATTTTTCGATCACAGATCAGAATTTTTAAATGTCACAAATTATTTTACGGTCACAATTCAAAAATTTTATAGCTCACAATTTTTTCATCGATCACAGGTAAAAAAAAATTATACGTTACAATTTCTTTATCTGTCACAAATCACGAATATTATACGTCACAACTTATTAGACAATCACAAATTATCAAAGTATCGGTCACAAATTAACAATTTTGTAGGTAACACGTTATGTATTGGTCGCAATTCATCTTTTTCATTTGTCATATATTATTTATTGGTCACAGATTAACCAATCTAATGATCACAATCAATCAAATAATTTGTGACCGCCACCAACGCTTATGACTACCACCTCACCATTGTTTCCAAAAGTACCACGCCGTCAGGACCACCATAAACTACAACAAATCTAACACATTGCAGAAAAACACCACCAAATCATCGTGCCTGATTCACTGCCACCTCACCACCAACAAATCACCATTTTCAACTACAAAACCACCACTCATAAACACACCCATGCCAGATTCACCACCACCTCCACCGACAAAAGCCACCTCACCACCAGATTCACCACCGCACCCAAATAATTGTTCACAAATCGCCTCCAGAACCACTGCCTCGCCACCACAGCAATCGCAAAACCACCACACCACCACCACCGCGCACACACTACACAACCATCGCCACTGCTATAGACATCTCCTTTATCTCCATCTACAAACACCACAACCACCACTCCTACCAAAAAATCCACAAACTTGCAACCACCACCATACACTACCACCAAGAAAACCACCACAAAATATGCTGTAAATCACCATCAAAATCGTCGCAAAATGCCGGAGAAGAGTAGCAAGACACTGCAAACCAACATAATAAGATAAAAGCAGTAGCCCGGAAACCTCTATCGTCGGTTGACACATCGCGGAAGCAACAAGTGGTGCTGTAATCTTGATAGAAGCTAGGCAACATTGGAGAAACCACTGATCTACGATTTGTGACCAGACAAAACTACGAATCGTTGTGGTCTTGGAGTGGATGCCACCACATCGGAGTTGAGGCATCGGAGAAGCGGCTATTAGGAGTGGAGATTGTCACCACCAACGACAGTGATGTCGAGCAATGCTGATCTCAGAGCGCAACAGGCTTTGTGAGCGATCGCACCACTAGCTGCAAGCGGCATCTAAATCTCAGAGTGTGAGGGGTCGCCGCCCATCGCGCGTTGCTATGTGAGCGCAGCGTCGGCAGTGTCGGGATAAAAAGAGAAATGGGAGAAGTGAGATATAAAGAGAGAAAGGAGGAGGAAATTGATTAGGGTTTGTGATGAAAATTGTATTTTTAATATTTAATATTTAATATTTAAATATGAAATATATGATTTGTGAAAAGTGAAACTTTCCACCTGATTTTAGAACATAAATCTTTAAAAGTAAGGTGTGGTGTAATTTTCACAAAGACTAATCCTTCATGATACACCGTATCAATTGTGTCATCATAACACGATTGCAAACAATCACGGGCCCATTGTGGAGCTTTAGAAACTCACTTGGCACTTTGCACATGAGTGCATCACTTCTACCATGTTAATTTTATATTTCTTTGCCCTTCCTGTGTACTAATCCCTTTTGAAGTGCGAAAGCTTCAGCATGAGCAATGCGATATTTGTAGTCTTTATTTATTTATTCCTCTATAAAATTAAGGATAACTTCATCTTTTTATGCTCAATTAACAACAATTTCCGATGGAGAAGGATCATTGCAAATATGGGTAAATTTTGGGAATGTTGCAAGAAAATTAACCTTTTATCCAATACACTCTCTGAACAAGCTTAAACGGACATGTACAAATTCAATGCACTAAATTCAGCTCCCGTTTGATCCTCATTTTTATCAAAATTGTATTTTTTACATCACATCAGTGTAGGACCTATAAAATATTATATCTTGTCATTTGAATTCAATTTGCCTAAAATTTCAACTTTACCCTTTTGTGAGGAGATATTTTGGGTACACTATCGGTGGGGGAAGGGCAAAATGAGGAAAGGGGAAAGTCTTACGCACTGTTGAAGGCATATGGGTTGTCAGAAATATGATGGACAACGGTCCAAAAATGTATAAGTTAGCAGAGATAGTGGAAAACAAACGGTGCCTCAATAAAATATGTCTCCCGATTACCCCTGCTTCCTAAATTTCTTTTTCAAGGAAAATGAAAAGAGAGGCAATAGACAAGATTTACAAGAAGGATAATGTAGTAAAATGTTTCACTTTAGACTTAAGAGTACACGTTAAGATAAGTCATAGGATCATGACATTCCCAATACTTGCTGGCTAAGTTTTCATGTGTCATGGCATAGGTCACATCTTTTGACTAAAATAACAAGTCCATTCTTTCAATTACATATGGGAAAATGATGTGCTTTTTATGGGTCCTACCTCTATTATTTGTCCTATCTTTGTACAAGGGTAAATTACACGTTTAATTTATTAACTTTTGTGATTTGTCACCTTAGTCATTTATTAATAATAATTATGTTGCCACTACAATTTCGTTTTTGTTTTGTTTTAGGAAAGACAAAAAAAATTCGATCGATTTGAGAATCATTAGGCCTTGACCTGCAGGGTGAGAATTTCTTATCTTATCGAGTTGGTGGGGGCAGGTTCGGATAAGAAACCTTCCCTAATTTAGGTTGGGTGGGAACCAATCGCCTTATCCCGTCTTGTCGAGTTCCGTCCTGTCCTGTTTAGTATTGCTTCAAATGAATTTTAAATTTGAAAGAGAAAAAAATAAATAAAAACAAAAATATATGTAAAATATTAAATGAGGCAATAAAGAAGGCAAACGAGTGCTCTGCTTCGTCCATCTTAGGCGGCGCACATTCCCCAGCAGGACGGGGAAAAATGGATGCCTATCATGAACTCGTCCATTCTTGTTCTCAAGTTTTCATCAATTACTAAAATTGGTTCTTGATGATTATTTTTGCTCAAATAAAACTATTAGTGTGTTTTGAAATGTGGAGCAAATATTTTTGTCACGATTTTCTATTAAGGTCTGTTTGATTGCAAATGTAAAAAATGAGTGGAAAAAAAATGATTTACTGGGAATTGATTTGTCTAGAATTCATTTTTTTGAGAATTGTAATTAATTGTGGTTGATTGATATAATTTTTCACCTGAAAAATATCAAACGTTTGGTGTCCGTTTAACTTTATTTTTCATGAAAATTGTTTATTAAAGTGATAATTTTTTCCACCATTGGGTCTAAAACTTGTTCCGGTTGCAAAAAAATTAAAAAAAAATTAATTTTTTAACATAGCGAATATCATTCATTTGACTTTATTTTTCATGCAAATTGTCTATTAAAAAGATAAAATTTTATACCATTGGGTCTAAAATTTTTTTTATTGCCAAAAAAAAAACCCTGAAAAATGAAATCCCACCAAAGTGATGGGAAATAATTTGCACCAAAAATCTAGAAAATGTGCACGTGTGAGCAAAACCAAGAAAAAAAAATTTCATGGCAAATTTGTCAAATCAAACAGCCAAAAGTAGGAAAATGGAAAAAAAAAATTCTAGTTCCATGGCAAATTTTTGTAATCAAATAGGGCCTTACTTTATTTTGTTTATTTAGAAATATGAAGGATAATAAACATTTTATGCCTTCTTAATATACTTTTTAAATGAAAATCGCTATTGTACACCAAATGTGTTAATTAATAAAATGTTGAATATAGAAATGTGATAAAAAAAAGTTGAAAATATAATTGCAATAATGAGAAAATGTTGGCTACCAGGCCTTTGAAAGTAATGTAATAAAAGAAAATAACTATGTCAATATAACTATTCTTCACAAGAAAGAAGTTAAAAGGAGATGAAACAATAAGGGTCGGTTTGATTGTAAAGGTGGAAAATGGGTGGAAAGAAAATGAATGGCAGGAAATTGAATTGAATATAATTTATTTTACAGGGAATTGTAATTAATGGTGTTTGATTGATATAATTTTCCTCCTGGCAATTTTTTAGTTTGATTTTATTTTTTACGCAAATTGTCAATTAAATGGATAAATTTTTTTACCATTGACTTTGAAATGTGTTCTAATTGCTAAAAAAAAAAAAGGTCAAAAAATTGGAAAACGTTTTCCCACCAATATGGTGGAAAAATGTTTTCTAGCTTTTATGCATCAACCGCTTGTATCTTGAAAAACTTGGAAAACGTTTTCCCTAGAAAATTAGTGTAATCAAACAGGTGAATAGTAAAAAGCAGGAAAACGTTTTCCACCTTCCATGGAATCCATATCCAATCAAACGGACCTTTAAGGTCCGTTTGATAGCCTAAATTTTTCGTGGAAGGTGAAAAATGTTTTCCTACTTTTTACTATTCACCTGTTTGACTGCACTAATTTTCTAGGGAAAACGTTTTCCAAATTTTTCAAGGTACAAGCGGTTGATGCACAAAAGCTTGAAAACGGTTTTCCACCATATTGGTGGGAAAACGTTTTCCAATTTTTTGACAATTTTTTTATAGCAATTGAAACACATTCCAAAGTCAATAGTAAAAAAATTTATCCATTTAATTGATCATTGCGTAAAAAACAAAGTCAAACGAAAAATTTACCAGGTGAAAAATTATACCAATCAAATACCATTAATTACAATTTCCAGTCAAACGAATTCTAGGCAAACAAACAAATAAAAATCAGAAAGAAGGAAAATTACTTGAGGAAGGAGATAACCACTGGATTTAGAAGGCAAACAAAAACAACGAAGGAACCAAGAAATTTTCTGAAAATTTAACGTCTAGTTATCGTTCGGTAATTGGACAAAGCATGAAAATGTATAGTGTGAACAAAAGAATACGAGGAAGTCTTTCAAGGGTCACTAGCTTTTCTCAATCACCATCTTTCATTTGATGAATAGGCGTTTAACCCTTAACACGTATTGAACCACTTGATCTAAAAACAGCAACCCGGGTCCTTATTTATTGGTTAATATATTCATTTTTAGTCGATGTTTAGGACAAGAACATACCAAAAGTAAAAATTTATGAAAAACTATTTTGACCTAGATTGAGACTCTTGAACTGTGGAGATCTTGATCATTAATCACTAGTATGGTCGAGATACTGTGGCTTGAGAAATACACAAGTAAAAACATAGATGGGTACAGTTATGAGGCGCAGCCGTAAAATTTTTTTAATTTTGGCATACAAAAAATTGATAATTGACTGTGTAAGTTTTTTGATATTTTCATTTAAAGAAGAGTAATGTTACCTTAGAATAGCATAATATATGGTAGCATGACAAAATTAGTGGTGGTCAAGTAATTTTATCGTACAAGTTAGGTAGTCAAGACAAAGTGGTTAATCACACTAGTGGCGTGATTATGAGATTCAGCCTATAAGACTCAAAAGTTGCGGTCGAACATGACCATGTCAAGTTCAATTGATTGTTAATCATGTTAGTAATAAACAATGCTTAATCTATAGTAGAATAACATATCTGCAAACCATGTGACTAGGAGCCCGTTTGATGCACATTATTTTGAAGAAAATGCATTTTTTTTAATGTAATGATGGTGAATATGTGGTTGAAAAGTTATTGATGTGATGAAAAATATTATTTTATTGAAGAATGTGTGATTGAAAATGAGTAGAAGAATGAGAATGAGAATGGGAATCAAACGGGACCTAGATAGAATCAACAAAACTTATTTATAAGTAGCATGAAAAACAGGTCGAGTCGCTTGCCGATTCATTGGCCTGGTTCAATCCATGGCGGCCAGGACTTATATGAAGACGTGCCATGGGTCGAGTAGAGCTCATAATTTTCTTTACAAGTTGGCTCATTTTGGGCTTGTGGGCCGGCTCATTTTTAAGCTTGTTTTATTATTATTATTTTTGCAAAAAAAAAAAAAAAAAAAAAAAAGAGCCGGCTCATGGGCTCTTGGATTGCTCAGCCTATGAGGCCCATGAGCCGAAGGGTCGAACCGAACCTAGTTCGTGAACATGGTCCATTACCACCCCTAAATAGTATGGAACCTATTTGTAGCAATTAGGTGATGGCTCAATACCCTACTCACAACTCTTTTGTCCTTTAATACCGTTTAAAGACTATTCATCAAAAAAACGTTAGCCCCGTTTGATTGTGGTGGAATTGAATGGAAAAGAAAAATATTTTTTTTTTCACCCTTAAATTTAGTGTTTAATTACATAACTTTTGCATGGAATTCATTTTCACCAATTTTCTAGGTACAACCATTTAAAATATATTTTTCATCTTTTATTTTTCTGTAAGTATGGTGGAAAAACGTTTTTTTTTTTTTTTTTTAACTTTTTGGCAATGGAAACATATTCTAAATCCAATGGTAAAAAAATTTATCCATTTAATTGACAATTTGTATGAAAAATAAAGCCAAACGAATATAAAAAAATTTCAAAAATTATTTTTTTTTAATTTTTTGCAATCCAAACAAATTTTAATACAAATTGTGAAAAAATTTATCCTAAAAAGTAACAATTTGCATGAAAAATAAAGTCAAACAGATTAAGTGAAAAATTATACCAATCAAACACCATTAATTACGATTCCCTTGAAAACAAATTTTATTCAATTCAATTCCCTTCCATTCATTTTCTTTCCACCCATTTTTCACCCTTACAATCAAACGGACCTTTATGATCTTTGTTTCTAAAAATTAACTCATTAATTTTAAATATATCTTATATTTCATTCAAGAGAAACCAAAGTCTATCATCAAAGTCGAATCAATCGTCTCATACCGATAATTTATTTTTCCGTATCAAGACGAAAGAAGAAAAGCAACTTCCTCTTAATCCGATCTACGGTCTACCCATGTGACATTGACAAAAAATAAAATATCCATACAAAAAGGCCGGCAAACGCACATGCCAATACGATAAGGCAGGACGAAGTTTGTATTGAAATGCAAGTCGATATCCAAAAAAAAAATGAGGAAAATTCTTAGTCACATTGGATTCACACTAAAAATAACTTTGGCATTTATACTTGCTGGCTAAGTTTTATTTTCCATGCGTCACAGCAAAAGTCACCAATTTTGGCGTTTATATGACTGAAATTACAAGTCCAATTGTCAGCATCCTATAATAGCCATTCTTCTATAATAAAAAAATATCAATGGTTGTTGATTTAAAGGTTCTTTGAATATTGCAGATTTTTCTCTTTGGTAAAATGTTGTTTTCGACGAGGTTTACAAGAATTCCAACAATACTGAATTTACTATCTTCCTTAACTAGGAAGATTAAAGTGTTTAAATAAACAATAAATCCAATGACTGATGATTCAAAAGGTATAAAAGGAATATACCGAAAAGAATATAGAAAAATGCTACTTTACCATTGGGGGTGACCACATGGGTGATCGCATGTGAGTGTACGGGTCCCATATGAATAAAATAATTTTTTTCTCCATGCTCACATACGGTCACCCGTGCGATCATCATCAATGTTCGTGTAGCATTACTCAAGAATATATCTTTGGATGTCAGAAAAGTTTGAAAAAAGTGGGACATTATATAGGGTTTTGCTAAAGTAATATAGTGGATGACCGAACACATACATAGGGTCGGAATTTTTTAATTCACGTGAGATTCACGAGCAAAATGTGAGGATCGATCATCCCCTTGTCAAGCAATTCAGTCACTTTAGCTTTATTCCATTATATATACGGACTTTACTATTTGTATAGTTTTCTTTACATTTTTGTTAACAGATGCTAAGGTGGCATGGGTCATAATGTTATATATATATATAATAATAATAATAATAATAATAATAATATATACACATACATTTAAAATTTTTTTTTTTTTGGTTTTCGTATAAACAAGAAGTTTCAAGATAAGTCCTTTTTTGTATTTAAATGCATATAGAAGGTGACTTTCCATGCTGTTTCCTCTCAATATTTATATACACACACAGGTGTAGAAGAAGACTTGCACTTGTGCAGTGATTGTAATTGGGCATGGAGATTCTGTACTACACAATTGGTGTGTGTTGTTCATTTGTGCTATTGATATACACATGGAGGGTGTTGAATTGGGTTTGGTTTAAGCCAAAGAAGATGGAAAAATGTCTGAGACAACAAGGTTTAAATGGAAACTCCTACAGATTTCTCTATGGAGATTTGAAAGGTTTGATAAGTATGATGCAAAAAGCCAAATCCAAACCAATCAATCTTTCAGATGATATAAAGCCAAGGGTCATACCCTTCTTCCTCAAAACACTGGAGAACTATGGTATGTTCTTGTTATTGCCTGGTTAATGTTTGTGTAAAGTCCCATGTTAATTTCCCAGTTGGGTTTCTTCACTTTGATACAGTCTATATCCATCATTTACGGCTAGGACTAATAGGTTTTAAACGGCTTTCTATTCTATGATTGTTCAAAATATGAACTCCTAGTTCATGAGAAATGGGTTTCTTTGAAAAATCAATTCTTTTCCTAGAGGCAATAGTGGTGTAAATGTTTCCGTTTGGTAGTTTTTGCTTTGTGAGAATAGTATGTAAACAGATAAAAAAGCAATGTTTTGTTTCTTGGACCTTGCTTTATCCATATCGAGGCAAAGGGAGCTGACTTGACAGTTAGAGATGGGACATTAGTCTTTCTGCGGTATAGCAGAACTGCTTTTACTTTTTGATCTATCTCGCCTGTACTTTTTTATTTGCACTCGTCTAAACTTGAATTTTTGTTAGAGATCCATTTCTTTTACGATTGATCTCATCCTTTTGTGAGTTGCCCATCATAGACCAGATGTTAACAGATTAATTGACAAAATTGGTTAGTCATTGTAAACTTATACAAAGAAATTATTGCAAATAACTCGAATCATCCATTTCTTTTACTATTGATCTCATCCTTTTGTGAGTTGCCCATCATAGAAAAGATGTGAGCAGTTTGATTGACGAACTTTGGTTAGTCATTCGAAATTATACAAAGCAACTAGTGTAAATAATCCAAAACTCGCATTCAATCAAACTCTAAGACTGTTTGTATAAAGTCGACTAGAAACTGGAAGATACATGTCCAATGGTTGGATGATCAAAATTTAACCCGCAGATTTTGCGGTAGTTTGAAGAGCACTCTGTTTTTTGTCATCTGGAGAAGAACACACACCTACACGCACATATATCATATTCTTCATCTCTGTCTTTGCGCCCATCAATAATTGGTGGAGCATGCTTCAGTATCTGACAATAACCATCATAATTTGAAATTGTTTCTCAGTTCCATTCGCCTGTACTTGATAAACAAGAATTTTGTGTGATTTGATCCAAGATGCTGCCTGTATCTGTAGATCTCCACTTGGGAAACCATAGCCATGCTCCTTTGTAAGCTTAGAATGTCAGCTTTACAGGGGAGACATCTACGTCTGTTCTGTTGTTCATAAATTGAATGTAGATATATAATAATATCTAATATGATGATTGGGGTGCCAAATGATGGAAAATGTAGTTAGAAGTGTAAGGTGGACCTGTCCAGGACAGAGGTTAATTGACTGCGGCACTAATAATGTTCTTTCCGTGATTGTATGAATACTTTGTACACAAGGTGAACAGTGCTTCAGTAACTTTCGGATGATTTATTTTTATCGTGTCACAAATGTCCGCATACATCAAAAAGTATTATATCAAAGGCTCGGATGATGTTTTCTCGATTTTACTGGATTCACGAGTATGTGATCGTCTCAATTGATTACTAACAGATGAGTTGGGAAAGATACGTAGAATGGTCCAAGATTCTAGGTTAGGATTAAATTGTGTACTTTCTATTTCTACCCATTTCAAAATTTTGAAGTTGAAGGGAAAAAGTATCAACTTTCATTTGACTTGTTCTGATTTGCAAGATAAATCATTTTATCTTAACTTCCTTAGGTGTCTACGTTCTAATTTGTAGCTGCATACCAGTGTTCCTAAATATATCCTCTCTTGCGCAAAACTTGATTTTATATTATTCTGGTTGCCATAATTTGCAGGTACCAACGCCTTCATGTGGCTTGGGCCAAGACCATTGATTATAATCACGGACCCTGAACTCATAAAGGAGGTCCTAACTAAGAGTTATGTGTACCAGAAGCCTAAAAACATGAATCCACTGACCAAGCTGCTTGCACAAGGTGTAGTGAGCTATGAGGAAGATAAATGGGCCAAACACAGAAAAATCATCAACCCCGCTTTCCATCTAGAGAAGCTAAAGGTTTTCTTAATCTTATACGAAGTGCTGAAATGTGAAATTTATTTATTCAAAGATTTTGAGAGGGAGCATATTGACAAACTAAATTCACCTTAACGATATTATATTGTTTGATTTTGTATTCAAGAATTCTTATTTTCTTAAGAAACAAAAGATTCATACTGAAAGAGAACTTATTGCTGATGAGATTGCTTTTCACCCCTGCTTCTTACAGCTTATGATGCCAGCTTTTTATTTGAGTTGTGAAGAGATTTTGAGCAAATGGGAACAGGGTCTCGCTTCTGGAGAATCACGCGACTTTGATGTGTGGCCATATCTACAGAAATTATCCAGTGATGCAATATCAAGAACATCGTTTGGTAGTAGTTACGAAGAGGGAAGAAGGATATTCGAACTTCAGAGAGAACAAGCTGAACACATCATCAAGGCTTCACAGTCGATCTATATACCTGGATGGAGGTAACACTATATTTTGACTAGTCTTGAAGAAATCTCTACCTTACGATATTAGTATTTAATTTTTGAATCATCAAAAAAAAAATTTAATTATTTTTTTTCCTGCTAAGATGATTAGTCAGAAGAACCATTTTTACCTGCTCAGTTGTGATTATGTAGTTGTTTACTTATCCTCTGAAGTGATACATCCCTTGTGTATAGATTTGTGCCGACTAAGAGGAACAAAAGAATGAAGGAAATTGAAAAGGAAGTTCAAGCATCAATTAGAGATATTATAAATAGAAGACTGAAGGCAATGGAGGAGGGGGAAGCACGTAATGATGATTTGTTGGGCATATTGTTAGAATCCAACATCCAAGAAATTAAACAACACGGAAATAAGAAATTTGGAATGAGCATAGATGAGGTTGTAGAAGAATGCAAGCTGTTCTATTTTGCTGGACAAGAGACCACTTCTGTTTTACTAGTATGGACATTGGTTCTACTGAGTACACATTCAGAGTGGCAAACACGGGCTAGAGAAGAGGTCTCGCAAGTAATTGGTAGTAAAAAGCCAGATTTCGATGGGTTAAATCACCTGAAAATCGTAAGTAATTTCCTTCTTTAAATAACACTATGATTGGAAACACCCTTTATATCCATCCCTCTCTTCAAAATAAAATATTGAATCAATACAAAACATCATAAAGGTTTTGGACTAGCAGATCAGTGGCCTAGTATAAACTACAATGAATTATGTTACTCTATTTTTTCCTGTTTATAACTTGTATGGATGTTAATCACAGGTTACCATGATTTTGTACGAGGTCATGAGACTCTATCCACCAGCAGTTGGAATTCCTCGAAGTGTTCATGAAGAAACGAGATTGGGGAAATTATTGCTCCCAGCTGAGACACAGCTTCAATTATCGACAATCTTATTACATCATGATCGCGAAATTTGGGGAGAGGATGCAATGGAGTTCAAACCGGAGAGATTTAGTGAAGGAGTGTCGAAGGCACAGAAGAAACAAAGCTTATATTTCCCATTTGGATGGGGTCCGCGGATATGTGTTGGACAAACCTTTGCCATGATAGAGGCAAAAATGGCGATGGCCATGATTCTACAACGCTTCTCTTTTCAGCTCTCGCCATCCTATGCGCATGCTCCTCATACTGTTATAACTCTTCAACCTCAGCATGGGGCTCACCTAATTCTTCACAGGATATAGCATGGACAAGCCGCAAATTCTATCAAGCGTATATAATACAGTCATTTTCATAGCCTCCTACTTCTCATGATGTGTAAGCTTATAGTAATTAAATTTTCATTGGCATCAAGACTGACTGATCTTTTTATCTATAGACTAAAATAATTGAGACTTTGCGATGTTATTTTTTGTAATTTAAAATTTAAACATGTGATAGAAAAATAAATTTAAAAATATAGTAATTTCTTTTTGACTGCCAAGCAAACTCATTGCATAAAAAATATCATCACGAACAAAAGATTAGATGAATGAAGGAATACAATCAACTCAACTCTAAAGACTCGGTAAGTAAATAGCAAAAGAAGCTAGGCGTGAAAAGATTAAACGCACACCTAAATATCCCTAGATTTTATAATTATCAGATGAGAAAGCCAAAAATCGTTGATTCTCAAAGAATACAAAATTCGACAAGATCATGACAAAATTCTAAAATTTTATTTAATGAAAAAAAAAAAAAAAAAAAAAAAAACACTGTCGATTTGTTAGTTTATCTACGCCATCTTCTCCCTCTAAACTCCATCATTCATGGCTTAGTTGCTAGCATTGAGTCATTTCCTTGGTGGCTCCTCCATGAAGGTCTCAATGTGTCTTTGATTCAGATGATGTAGGATATTGCCACCATTTTATCCAAAAGCTATAGCTCATGGCTCTTTTCGCTTATTCATTGTAATATTTGGGACCTATCCTTGTAACCACAACTTCTGGAGAAATTGGTTTATTACCTTCGTACTAGTTGGGTTTATCTATTAAAAAAAATAAAAATACGAAGATAGAAAAACCATTAAAGATAAACAAGATATGATAAAAGTTCACTTTATTACTTGTAACGAACCGTATACTTGCGGTGATTTTAAATCGAACGGTATTTTCGTGAACAGTTGGGGTTCGGGGGACCAGCTGCCCAACAGATTTGAAGAATCTTTTTTGAAAGTTAATACTGTAATTTTATTTTATTTTTTAATTTTTTCTTCCAACAAGCTGAATCCATAAACATCGGGCTCCAAACTGTTACCATCTCCAGGTTTCATTCCACAGTAAAAAATGTTACTATATCCCACCCTTCCTCTCTCTCACCCTTTAGCCACTCATTTTAGAGCATCTAGTGTAAAATAGAGATTTATCTTTAAAGTGACCGAAAACCTCTTCATTGAAGAGTTTAACAGTTTTCAAGTTCTAAGTGAGTAAATTAGACATCAAATATTTCATGTGATTTTAAATGATTTTCGATAAATAAATATATCACGTTAATCATCGCATGTAGTTGAACATGAATATACTTGACCGTCTTATTTTGGAAGTAATAATTGTTAAATGATATAATCACATATCGAATAAAGATAAAAAAAATATAGACCAATTTATAAATGGTTTGTGCTACTCCTTTTTGTGCTACTCCTTTTAACAAGATTGACCTTTTAAGATGGACTCTCAAGTTTTAACATGGTATCAGAGCTCATTAAACTCAAACGAGCGATTCGATCCGATTAAAACTAAAAAAAAAAAAATGAGCATGCGAATTTCAAGATTAGTCTGCTCAAACGAGTTACCATCTTGCGGAGGCATGTTAAGGGATATAATCTCATATCGAATAAAGATGAAAATATAGATCAATTTATAAATGGTTTGAGCTACTCCTCTTAACAAAATTGACCTTTTAAGATGGACTCCTAAGTTTTAACAATAATTTCACTGAAATCAAAGTACAAAGTTGACCAATTTCCTTTGAAGAGCCAGTTTTCAATAATAATTCCTGCCTATGTTTCAAAGATATAAGGAAAATGCCCAATGTACAGGGGCATTTTTACAGATGTTTTACAGGTCCTCTCACTGTGCGGGAGGCTCACATGTATTAAAAAAAATGTGTGGAACCCATGTTTGTCTCTGCCCTGTACACCAAGCAAAGTCCAAGATATAAACAATGTTAGGAAAATAATGTGGATGGAATTCAGATGCGACTACTTTTCAGTGAAATATCTTCCCATAAATGCACTCCCGGCCCTACCATTGATAATAGAAACAATGATTAATCTATTTGTACACCTTATGGTGTACCAAATAGATTGCACCCCTCTCACATAGAGGGGGGCCACAAATATTTTATTATGTGTGAAATCCCTCCATGTGAGGGAGGTGTAAGGCTGTGTGTACATCATTATGTACACACAGCATGGTCCTAGAAACAAAGTACAATTTGATTGTGAAACTTTTCTCTCGTTTACATCCTATACACTTTATAGCCCAACTTACAGCCTGGAGTTTTAATGATTAAACTTGCTAGAGAAAGCATTTGATTGAAGAGTGATGTTATAGTGCCCGCTTTCTTGACCGTTTGAATGACCACACCCACACACATTGGGAGGAAAAATATTATTTTATTTTCACAGAACCCATACACTCATGTGAGGGTGTCGTCAAGCAAACGGCTCCTTCTTATCTTTCTCCTTATTCCTTCCTCAGAAAACCATTAAAATCTGAAAATTTAAGCTCAAGAGGAGGAAAAATGTCAGATTTTTTGCCTGAAGGAATCATCATCAAAATCCTCAAGAGACTGCCCGTCAAGCACATTATTTGTTGCATGTGCGTTTCAAAATCATGGTATACTCTAATCACTAGCCCACAATTTGTTTCAACTCATCTAGGTTTCAACATTGCTAGCAGTGAAGGTCTCCCTCTCCTTTTACTTAGGCGTTGCAACAGAAAAATTGAGCGTTACGAGTTGTACTATGATAATGAATCTTTCGATAGATATTTCAGGCTTCAATTCCCCTTTAGAAGCATAAACTCATTTTTCACAATCATTGGTAGCTGCAATGGGTTGTTATGTCTTTCTGATGATCGGGTATTTTATATGAACACTATAATTATTTGGAACCCTTTTGTTAAAAAGTCTGTTCTTCTACCGAAACCCAATATGGTATATAATTCATACGGTAGTTTTATGCAATCGCTTGGATTCGGGTTCGATCCTGCTAGCAATGACTATAAAGTGGTTAGAATCACATACACAGATTTGGATAGATGCCTGCCTCAGATTGAGCTTTATAAGTTGAGCATAGGGGTGTGGCAAGACATTAGTCATTTGTCGCTTCAGTACGTTATATATCATAAGTCGCGCCAAGCTTATTTAAACGGTGCTTCACATTGGATTGCTCGTGACTTGTATGGAAATGATTTGATTTTGTTGTTTGATATGCGTGATGAGGTATTCCAGGAGATGATACTACCTATTCATCTGTCAAAAGATGATTCTCCAAGTAACATTGAATTAGTTATCTATAAGGACTCACTTGCTCTTGTTTTATGTGATGTAACCCGCGTCGAACATGGTTTCTGTGTATGGGTGATGGAGGAATATGGAGTCGTGGAGTCTTGGACTAAAACATTCAACGTTAATTTTCACGATTTTGGAGGAGGATTCATGAAGCCATTGTGGGTCAGAAAAGATGGTGAAGTGTTGGCAATTACAAAGGATGGCTCTTTTGTTTCTTGTGATTCCAATGGAGACAAGTTACTGATCTTGGAGTCCATGGCTCAAGATCTGAGGAATATCTACGCTCTATTCACGTCGATGGTTACATCAAAAGTGTGGTTCTTCTAGAGAAAGGGCCTGATTTCAGTGATGCAGTCACGTTTAGCAAATTGCCATCTTTGCAGACTGATGATTGTGGTTCTGACGATGACAGTGAAAGCAATTAGATGCATAGCCATGAAGTTCATACATGCAAGAACAATAAATGTAAGTCAAATCATTGCGAAGGGTAAGATAATCAAATTTTCGCATCATTGGGTACACTTTCCTTGAATGGGTAAACTTGACGTGGTGGATCTTTAACTTTCAAACATGTTACTGAATAATACTTTAATCAATGATTTTGCATGCTGTAGCAAATGTTTTGTTCAATTATCTTCAAAGCAATCTGCTATATCTTGTAGTGGCCTTTTTTTTTTAAAATCAAATTTTAGGGTTATTGGAATATTGCAACCCACCTTTATGGTAGAGAAAACCGTGGTTACATCTCTCAAATAAACTGACATCCCAACTAGAAAAATTAACGACTCAAGTGATAAGTGAACACTTATTTAGGCCGTTAAAATTGATTATTTGTTGACGAATTGAATTAAACAGGGCTAATCTTATGTATATATTGTTTGTAGGTAACAATCGATGAAAAATGTAGGAGTAAGGGAAATAAGCGAGAAAAATGGGTCAATTGCATCACATACAAAGTTCGGGGATTAAAATGCAATAATTCAAACATTGTGTACGAGTGCCAAACGAAGATTCGAGATTTCCAGAACTCTGTTGGACAAAAGAATACTCGAATAGAGAAACAAGAAGTAAAGAATGACGAAACGAAGACCTTAAAGAAAGTTTAAGGGCCAACTTGCAAATTTGGCCCCCAAAAAGTATCCAAGGGCGAGGCACGCGCCTAAGGTACAAAACGGGGTGCCTTATGCACCAAGGCGCGCGCCTCAATGTAAAATGGAGAAAATCTCTTTTCTTTATTCTATTTTGGTAAGCAATTTTCTAGCCATCATATAAATAAGAGAATATGTCTAGATCAAGGGGAACCAAATTTGGAGAAAATAGAGATAATTTACTTTGAAGAACAAAGAATTCACATTGGATCCAGATTTGAAAGCTTTAATTGGAGAATTCCAAATTTCTTCACAGTTTAATGATTCGGGAGATGACTTTATTTTATTTTATTTGTAATTCTTACATTAATATGCTAGGTTAAATTTCTTTGTATTGGATGGATGACAAAACTCTTGACTCTTAGTTTTTAATTCGAGACTATGTGTTTTAGCTTAATTCTTGCGTTGTGATTTCATAGATATGCATAATTACATTGTTTTAATGTTTGCGCACCATTAGGGCAATAAGTTGCTTATTCGTATTGTTGGAAACTCACTATAATGCCCCCAAAATCTATTTCATTTATTCTATTTTGTTTTTTTTTTAATAAAAGTAGACTTAAAGTGTTACTAAAAAATCTTCTTTATTTAATTTAAGCGAAAAATTACTTCCATTCAACTTTTGAGATTTGATTGATAAATCGATAATGATAACCGACAATTTAAGTGAAATTTCTCATATTAAATAAAATCTTAAGATACTACGATTTCAAACCATCAATTTAAATTTAACATAGAATGTCAAATGCTCGAACACTAAAAAAAAATATTACCAAATTTATCATAAAAATGTTCTTCAAATAAAAATTTGGCAAATTAACATTTCTAGAAATTTTACTTGGTGAACCCATAAGCATCACTCATTCAATCTGTCACGTGTCCACACAATCCATTCTAATATGAAAGGTTATTGTAAGAGTATTTTGAAAACACTCTATAAAAATGTGTGCATATACTTATTAACATGATGTAAATATAAAATGACATAACATACCGACATTTCTTAGATTTAGAGCAAACAATGACGTGTACTTTTCTTAACAATGTACGTGTGGAGTGAAATTGCATAGAATTAAGTGGTGTAAAATTTTAAAGTGAAAATATTATCCTAGTTATATATACATAAAGGGAAAAGCCATTTGTACACAGACGTTGACAGACCCGTGTACTCAACCCCACCCTACCACCGTCTTCACAAATAAGGTCGGGCTCCACGCCCAATAAATGCTCGAGGCCAATCCCCATATGAAAGACAAGTAACGTGAAGTGTAAAATCTCGGGTACCTGTAGCTCGATTGATACATAAATGTAACATCCATGAACCACTCAATCAAAACATCAAAACATGTCAAGTCATAGTTGTAAAAATTTCAAGGGTTAAATAAATCAATTTATTGCCTCTGTCAATCAAATCAAATGTCTATGACTTAAATGTAGATTTCAATTTATCAATGAAATTCAAATAGAAATTAACGTTTTCTATTAAACAAGAAATCGTACACGTTTTTCCAAAATTTTATTTTTATATATTATATATTAACAAAATATTAAAAGATAACCATTTTCTTTCTATTAAAATAACTTGGACATAACAAGTTAAAATTTACTTTTTTAGTTCAATTTATGTAATTTAATATAAGCTGCAAAATGAGTATAATTTTGATATATTTTATGAAATTCTAAAATACTTAAAATATTCGACTCAAATAAAAGTTATTCTATTAAAAAAATACACATAAAAAAAAAATCTTTATTGCAAATTGCCATCTTTGCAGACTGATGATTGTGGTTCTGATGATGACAGTGAAAGCAATTAGATGCATAGCCATGAAGTTCATATATGCAAGAACAACAAATGTAAGTCAAATCATTGCGGAGAGTAAGATAATCATATTTCGCATCATTGGGTACACCTGTTACTGAATAACACTTTAGTCAATGATTTTGCTTGCTGTAGCAAATGTTATGTTCAACAACCTTATCACATGTAACCCAAAAACATGTTGATTTAACCGACTTCACCCGCTCTCTCATATGGAGTCGGAGCTCACGCCAATTTGCATGACTCTCGACCCCCAAGTGAGAGAATGGGTGGGATCAGTTAAATCAATATGTAATTCAAATGGTACAAATATCTTAATTCTTTATCCAATTATCTTCAAAGCCATCTAAATATGATAGATGCTTCAGCGGGAGTGTAAAGTCTCAAAAATTTTAATAGGGTAGATAGAATTAATTATTTTATGTGCTATAAATTTTATATTTGAAAAAGTGGGTGACTAAAATGATATATATTAAATTCAATTTTATTTAGGTCAAATATTTAAATATTAATAGAATAATGATAAATATATCAATATTGGGCTCGTTGGATAACTCGTAATTAATTATGCATATTAGACTCGAGAAAAAATCGATTCGAATAAGTTAAACTCAAGATATTGAAGTTTATAAACTTTGTCACTTTTAATGGTATTTGTTTATACTTATTTTGAATTTATAAAGGATGCCAACCACGTGTAGATTAGATAGGGATAGAATAAAATAGCTTCTTAATTTTTTTAAATGATATAATAAATTATATTGGATACTTACTTGATATATTACACGGCATGTCATGATTTGTGCCACAAAAAAAGTCAATTTTTTTGTTAGTATTAATAAAGTTGCCTTTTAAATTCAAATTATTGTCAAGCATTTGAGTAATTTTAAATCAATTAAATGAAAAATACGTGTAATAAAAGAATTATATATGGTTACATGAGATTGATTGCTGTCTTCCTTAAACAAGTGCTCCAAGTGGGAATAAAAATAAACGATATTTTTTAAAAGTGGGACACACATATAGACACAACAATAGAGAATTTTATGAACGTGAAAATCTAGCTTATCTTCCAACAATTCTTTTATCAATCAAGGTAAGATTACGAGGTGTAAGTAGTTTGTCCCGTTTAATTTTATTTCTTCTAATGCTAATGAAAGTTATGATATGATATGATATGAAATGGTCATTTGATACAAAAAAAATATGATATGTTATGAGCTCTTATCGATTTCTAAAGAGATGATATGATGGTATGATATTTTTGATGCATGATTTAATATTTTATTCGGGATTACACTATTTTTTTGTATCCTATTTAGTATTCCCATGTACTCACAATTTTCTATACTCCTCACATGTTAGAACAGGTCGTTGGTTGGCAGGCATTCCCCGTCAACAGAAAAGAATTTTTAAGGAAATTGCGTATCAATTGGAAGATCATAAACTGTTCAAGTAATCACAACTATGAATCAAAGTATGCTTCCGTTTCTAATCTTCCCTTTGGTTTCAACATCGAGAATTTACATTTATATGAAAGGGTTTGGTAAAAGTTTTGATAGAATAATTAATCCCTTTCGAAATTTCCTAAAGGTTTATCTATTAAAATATATATATATATATATATATATATATATATATTTATATATGAATAGAAAAACCATTAAAGATAAACAAGATATGATAAAAACTAAAATCTAAGCCCAAGCCCGATTCTCAGGATAGATGTTGGATGAGAATACATTAATTTCACTCTAAAAATTATCTTACTGAAAATGATATTATCCACCAATCCTCATGCCTAAATTCTCCACCGCAAAATGGATTACAGAGAGACTAAAAATAGATGCTTGCCAAGTCATGTTCTTGGTATATTGCCAGAAAATGGGGTTGGGGGTTGGGGTTGGGGGGGGGGGGGGGGGGGGGGGGGGGGGGGGGGGGGGGGGGGGGGGGGGGGGGGGGGGGGGGGGGGGGGGGGGGGGGGGGGGGGGGGGGGGGGGGACCAACTGCCCAACAGATTTGAAGAACCTTTTTTTGAAAGTTAATAGTGTAACTTTTATTTTTTTTAGTTTTTTCTTCCAACAAGCTGAATCCATAAACATCAGGCTCCAAACTGTTTTACCATCTCCAGGCTTCATTCCACAGTAAAAAAAAAAAATGTTACTATCCCACCCTTCCTCTCTCCCCCTTCAGGCCACCCATTCTAGAGCATCTTCAATGGTAGTATAAAATAGAGATTTATCTTCAAAGTGGCCGAAAACCTCTCCAATGAAGAGGTGCATATTGCATTTTAGGTTACATCTACAAGAGACAAAAAGTGGATTTAGATGTTGTCATTGGAACAGGGTTTGGATTTAGATTCATCGAAATGTAAATGAGGATGTAAAGTGATTTTGAGTGCACTAATTTATACCCAACTTTTACATCACCATTGTCCATTGACATACTCTTAATGACAACTTGGTTGTTTGTACAAAAAATCTATTGGCTGCTTATATCAAAAAATCCATAGAGAACATTCTTAAAAAAATTTGTAAGGTTTTCAATAATATCATATTATTGCAATATTTGACAGAAAAATTTGTAGTGAATTCGTGCCGCTAAATACGAACTCCACCAATATTAAGATGTACTCGGTATCCCTTCAGTTAGCAAGAAAATTACTAGAATGATAAATAGATAAGTTGTAATGGTTAAGCTGAAAAAATGATGCTAATCAATATCTCTAATGCATGTGTAGTGCTAAAAATAGACTAAATAATATAATAATTTTTTATTTTTTTTTTACTATCTAATGTTATTTAGCATAAATGTTCTCCTGTCCACAGTGGGAAGTCTTACCTGGAGAGAACCGTAAGTACGATTCTCCTATCATATCAGTAAGCGGACAATCTCATCCTTCCTAGGAAAACAATATCGTGTTGTTCAATCCTCTTAACAAATACACCCAGGGATTGCAGCTAGACCCAAGTCTATTGAGCTCCTTAGCTATGGCTGAAATATTGATCAAGATTTTGCTCTTGAGTGCTATTTTTCGTACATTAAGGTCCATTATTTACTAAGAGCTTGCTTGGGAATGACTTTTTGAAAATTATTTTCAAACCACACATTCTATGGGATTTATAACTTTTTATTATTTTCAACCACACATTAAAAAAAAATGAAATTCCTCTCAAAAAATCTCTTCCAAACAACCTCTAACAGATCGAGTTCAAGACGTCATGATAGATTCAAACTTTTTTTTGTAAAAAGTAAAACACAAACAACGGGATAAATTTAGGTGGACATGATTTTTCAGTTTGTGGTGTGTCGAGTGGGAGTAAATTCAACCTCAATAATTTTTGTTTTTTCAGTTTGTGGCAACAAAAAATTTAAATTTTTTTTTTAAGATATGGACACACCTGCACTGACGATGGCAAGCTCGTGACTTCCGCTATATAAACAACACAAAAGGTTTAAATTTTCCTATGTGGGACAAGAGTTTTAACAGTTTTCAATCAAAACAAATTCTTAACATTTTCAAGTTCTAAGTGAGTAAATTAGACATCAAATATTTCATTTGATTTAAATGATTTTCGATAAATAAATATATCACGTTAATCATCGCATTTAGTTGAACATGAATATACTTGACCGTGTTATTTTGGAAGTAAGAATTTCACTGAAATCAGATTACTAAGTTGACCAATTCCCTTTGAAGAAAGAGCCGGTTTTCAATAATAATTCCTGCCTATGTTTCAAAGAAATAAACAATGTGGATGGAAATCTATCTATCGCAGCAGTCAGATGGGACTACTTTTCGGTGAAATGTCTTCCCATAAATGCACTCCCTTCAATTTAAAATTTGGAGTGTTTGAGTGACACTCATCAAAGTACAGGACCTCCAATGGTTACTGCACCCTCTAAAGCTCCTACAATGGCAAAGAAATCGATCAATAACATAGTGAAGCTTACTTCCAATTTCGATCCTCTCTCACGGGTCCTTCTGAAAATACACCATGCCGCCTCCAAATTGCCAAACGTACCCCAAGTTTAGAATCAGCAGATTAGAAATATGCAGAAGAGATGCGGTCGCTATATCCAATAACTCAAGGAATTTTCTAAAAATTCCTATATCCCATAGAATTTACATATTTCCCGAAAGATTTAACATAGAAATAAACCCGAAGACCTTATAGTATTTCATGTCAAGATTTATATAAACATCAAGAAATAAGAATTTATCGTTTTGCACTATGTATTCTTACCTTTAATGTTATTCAAAGAAATCTGAAAATACAAAGAATTAAGTGGTATAAATTTTTTAGTGAAAATAATGTCCTAATTATATATACATAAATGTAACATCCATCAACCACTCAAACAAAACGTCAAAACATCTCAAGTCATAAATCAATTTATTAACTCCATCAATCGAATCAAATGTCTATGACTTAAACGTAGCATTCAACATTTTAATTAATCTATTTCAAAATCAGTGCAGCCTGCCATTGTTTATTCTCCCTTCGGGCAGCCCAACCTCCATGTTCGGCCAGATGTCATCAATCTATTTCAAAATCACCAAGACGTCAAGTTTTTGGGGAAAGCTATGGAGAACCCTCATGAACATTTCTCAGCTTTTCTGATGCTGTGTGAGGTTATCAGCTACGAAGGGATGTTAGCAAACACATTTCAAATGCTATTGTTCCCTCATACTTTGAAGCAAGGGAATGGATCCACTCTTTACCACCAGAGAGCATTCAGTCATGGAATGACTTTGTTAAAAAAAAATCACCATGAAGTTTTTCCCGCCTTCTCGAGTTCATCAGGTCAGGAACGAAATATAAAAAGAGCTAGAGATTTATCTAGTAGCATGGGAAAGGTTCCGAAAATATATTAAATTCAATTTTATTTAGGTCAAATATTTAAATATTGACGGAGTAATGATAAATATATTAATATTAGGCTCGTTGGATAGTTCGTAATTAATTATGTATATTAGACTCGAGAAAAAATCGATTCGAATAAGTTGGACTCAACAAGATATTGAAGTTTATAAACTTTGCCACTTAATGGTATTTATAATTTATTTATACTTATTTTGAAGGAAAAAGCTTCTTTGCCAGGGGGGTTGACCACCCCCAGGCAAAGAAGCATGGCCCTATTTTGAATTTATAAAGGATGCCAACCACATGTAGATTAGATAGGGATGGGGTAAAATAGCTTCTGAATTTTTAAAATGATTTAATATATTATATTGGATACTTACTTGATAAAGTTCCATCAAAAAAAGTCAATTGTTTTGTCAATATCAATAAAGTTGCCTTCTAATTTCAAATTATTGTCAGGCATTTGAGTAAATCAATTAAATGGAAAATACGTGTAATAGAAATATCATATATGACGGACTGATTGTTGTCTTCCTTGAACAAGCGATCCAAGTGGGAATAAAAATAAATGATATTTTTTAAAGTGGAACACGCATATATACATAGCAACAGAAAATTTTATGAACGTGAAAATCTTGCTTATCTTCCAACAATTCTTTTATTAATCAACGTAGAATTACGAGATGTAAGTGATTTGCCACGTTTAATTTTATTTCGTCATGTTGATAGATATGTGCTAATAAAAGTGATGATATGAAATGATCATCCGATACCAATTTCTAAAGATATGAGATGACTCTGTGCTATTTTTTACGCATGATTTAATATTTTATTCGGGATTGCAATTTTTTTCGTATTCTATTGAGTATTCTCATATACTTATCATTTTTTCTTACTCTTCACATGTTAGAAGGAATCGTTGGTAGGTAGGCATTGAGGTACCGTCGTGATGCCAGGATTTGTGGGACCCAATAAAATAATCTAGTATAACAAGACATTTTTAATTTTTAACAATTTCTTAGATTATTTCATAAGAATTTTTACTTAGAAATTTAAGACATGTTTATTTGAGTTTATAAATTTAAAACCATGTTATGTTTTCTTGGTGGAATTAACATTTTCTTTTTATCTAATAAATATAATAAAAATGGTGAAGTCTAAAATGAAAAAGGAACTCGATTTTTTTTAAAAGTGATTGAAGATTATTTTACCAAAAAATAAAAAAATCAATGAGAACCGTACTAGAACCGAGAATCGGACCGGAACTGGTCGGTTATTAATAATTTGTCCCGAAATCAAATTATTTTTTAAAAGATCCAAAACCGAACCGGTCGGTTCTAAAATTTCGAGTGTTTCAGTAACACCCATCAAAGTACAGGACCTCCAATGGTTTCTGCACCCTCTAATGCTCCTACAATGGCAAAAAAAAAAATCGATCAATAACAATGTGAAGCTTACTTCCAATTTCGATCCTCCCTTATGGGTCATTCTCAAAATAGATCATGCTGCCTCCAAATTGCCAAACGAACCCTAAATTTAGAATCAGCAGATTAGAAATATGCAGAAGAGATGCGGTCCCTCGTTGTTGACTGGCTCATGCGTCGTCCCACGCGCCGCCAATTTGATTTAGGTTTGAGAATTTTAATTGCGATTTAAAATCAAAATAGACCGGCAAAAAAAATAATAATAATAAACAAATAAAAAATGAAATTTTTTGAATATTCATCAAATTATGTAAAATTTAATAGTTTTGTTATTTGTGGGTATTTTTGTCAATTTTTAATTTTCTACTACATATTTATTATTTTACCCAATAATCTTAATTTATATATAATAATATCAAGATTAACCTAATCTATCAAAAATCACTTTTCTCTTCAGAATTCAGATGAATTCCAACCCATAATCTTTAAACTGAGACTTAATCAGGATGCTAGGTTGGAGAAATGATTTTGTAGATTACTTGTCCAGCCGATGTGAAGATTTGATTGAGGAGCCATTCGACATTTTATTGTAATGAAAAATAAATGCTCCTATGTATAAGATTGTCTTCCAAATTATCAAAGATGTATTAGCGATTCAAATTTCTACCTTTGCTTCTGAGTCTGCATTTTCAACTGGAGGTCTGATACTTGATTCATTTAGGAGTTCATTAGGTGAAATGATGGTTGAGGCTTGTATATGCGGAAAGAATTGGTTGCAAACTAAGAATGAACTTATAGTGCTGTGTCAATAGTTAGATAAAGTGGAGGCATTTGATGATTCCATGCAAGTTGTGGAAGGTGATTTATATTTTCTATTATCATATTTTTGAAGATTATCTTATCTATCTAGTTTCTAATACTATGATGATGTAATGAATACATTTGTTTGACTATGCTGACAACGAATCATGTCCGACAACAATTGATGTTTGAGTATATGTGAGAAACAGAGTTCGTAACAACATATAACGGTAAACTTGTGTAATTGTTATGTTTAGATATTATAAACAATTGTTTGATTATTGTGGTTGGTTATTCTCTCTGTCTAATCAGTAATCTTTTTTTTCCAGATATGATGATCACGAGATCTTGTTGGATATCATTATATTTTTTGGGTCTTATATTTAGTTTAGTAGACTTGTATTGTAACGTTATCGTAACGTCATTAGTCTAAAAAATGCGAATAAAAAACTAAATTTTAGTTTATTGTGATTTCACTTTGTTTTAGTTGATATTTAAATTTATAGTAAATATAATTAGTTTGTTCTAAATTTATTGCTAGTAAGATATAAATATATATTGAATTCAATGAATTAATGACATAAAAGTAGGCATGCAAAAAAATATACGGCGAAATCGATGATTTAACATCGGACCAAATCGTTAGGTTTAGGTTTGAGTTTTTTTTCAAATGGTTCAAAATGATTTGGTTTGGGTTTGAGTTTTTCTCAAATCCATTTAGTTTGAAAATTTGTTAAAAATCGATAAAATCGAATCAGTTCCACGATGGTCCATCCCTATGCATTCAGATGGGACTACTTTTAAATGAAATGTCTCCTTCTATTGGAACAGTCCACTATTCCATAAATGCAATCCCGGCCCCACCACTGATAATAGACAGTTAGACACAAGAAAAATGTTAAACAACTCACTTGGATGACCACTTGCTTGACCACACTCTCACATGGGTGTGTAAGTCCTGCGGAAATAAAATAATATTTTTCTCTTAATGTGTGTGGATGTGGCCATCCAAACGGTCAAGCAAGTAGGCACTGTAGCATGGCTCTAGACACACACATTTGGAAAATGATATTTTTATTGTGGAACTTTTCTCCCGTATACGTAGCCCAACTTATAGCCTGGAATTTTAATGATTTAACTTTGTAGATAAGCATTTGATTGAAATCTATGTTTATTTTTTCCTCGAAAAACCATTAAATTTTGAAAATTTAAGCTCAAGAGGAGGAAAAATGTCAGATTTTTTGCCTGAAGGAATCATCGTCAACATCCTGAAGAGACTGCCCGTCAGGCCCATTATTTGCTGCATGTGCGTTTCCAAATCATGGTATACTCTAATCACTAGCCCACAATTTGTTTCAACTCATCTAGGTTTCAACATTGCTAGCAGTGAAGGTCTCCCTCTCCTTTTACTTAGGCGTTGCATCAGAAAAATTGAGCGTTACGAGTTGTACTACGATAATGAATCTTTCGATCGATATTTCAGGCTCCAATTCCCCTTTAGAAGCATAAACTCATTTTTCACAATCATTGGTAGCTGCAATGGGTTGTTATGTCTTTCTGATGATCGGGTATTTTATATGAACACTATAATTATTTGGAACCCTTTTGTTAAAAAGTCTGTTCTTCTACCGAAACCCAATATGGTATATAATTCATACGGTAGTTTTATGCAATCGCTTGGATTCGGGTTCGATCCTGCTAGCAATGACTATAAAGTGGTTAGAATCACATACACAGATTTGGATAGATGCCTGCCTCAGATTGAGCTTTATAAGTTGAACTTGAGCATAGGGGTGTGGCAAGACATTAGTCATTTGTCGCTTCAGCACGTTATATATCACAAGTCGCGCCATGCTTATATAAACGGTGCTTCACATTGGATTGCTCGTGACTTGTATGGAAATGATTTGATTTTGTTGTTTGATATGCGTGATGAGGTGTTCCAGGAGATGATGCTACCTGTTCGTCTGTCAAAAGAAGATTCTCCAAGTAACATGGAATTAGTAATCTATAAGGACTCACTTGCTCTTGTTTTATGTGATGTAACCGGTGTCGAACATGGTTTCTGCGTATGGGTGATGGAGGAATATGGAGTCGTGGAGTCTTGGACTAAAAAATTCAACGTTAATTTTCACGATTTTGGAGGAGGATTCATGAAGCCATTGTGGGTTAAAAAAGAAGGTGAAGTGTTAGTAATTACAAAGGATGGCTCTTTGGTTTCTTGTGATTCCAATGGAGAACAAGTTACTGATCTTGGAGTCCATGGCTCGAGATCTGAGGAATATCTACGGTCTATTCACGTCGATGGTTACATCAAAAGTGTGGTTCTTCTAGAGAAAGGGCCTGATTTCAGTGATGCAGTCACTTTTAGCAAATTGCCATCTTTGCAGACTGATGATTGTGGTTCTGATGATGACAGTGAAAGCAATTAGATGCATAGCCATGAAGTTCATACATGCAAGAACAATAAATGTAAGTCAAATCATTGCGGAGGGTAAGATAATCATTTTTGCATTATTGGGTACACTTTCCTTGTATGGGTAAATTTGCCGTGGTGGATCTTTAACTTTCAAACATGTTACAGAATACAATTAAGCTACAGAGCCAGGTCTGAAAACAGGGCTAAAAACAGGGATTTAAAATAGTCTAGCTGGCAGGGCAAAATGGAAAAAAGAGGCGCGAACGAACCCAAATTAATTGAAACACGAATTCATTTCATTTACTCCCAAAACAATGAATTCGTGTTTCAATTAATTTGGGTTCGTTCGCGCCTCTTTTTTCCATTTTGCCCTGCCAGTTAGACTATTTTAAATCCCTATTTTTAGCCCTGTTTTCAGACCTGGCTCTGTAGCTTAATTGTACAGAATAATACTTTAATCAATGATTTTGCTTGCTGTAGCAAATGTTTTGTTCAATTATCTTCAAAGCTATCTACTATATCTTATATTGGCCTTTTTTTAAATCAAATTTTAGAGTTATTGGAATATAGCAACCCACCTTTATGGTTACATCTCTCAAATATACTGACATCCCAACTAGAAAAATTAGCGACGCAAGTGATAAGTGAATACACTTATTTAGGCCATTAAAATTGATTATTTGTTGACGAATTGAATTAAATAGGGCTTAATCTTATGCATATATTGCTTGTAGGTAACAATCGATGAAAGAGGCAGGAGTAAGGGAAATAAACGAGAAAGATGGATCAATTGCATCATATACAAAGTTCGGGGATTAAAATGCAATAATTCAAATGTTGTGTACGAGTGCCAAACGAAGATTCAAGATTTTTAGAACTCTATCGAACAAAAGAATACGTGAACAGAGCAACAAGAAGTAAAGAAGTGCGAAACAAAGACCTTGGAGAAAGTTGAAGGGCCAAGTATCCAAGGACAAGGTGCACGCCTCGATGTAAAATGGAAATTTTTTATCTTTCTTTATTCTATTTTGGTAAGCAATCTCCTTGCCATCATATAAATAAGAGAACACGTCCTGAACAAGGGGAACCGAATTTGAAGAAAATAGAGAGAATTTACTTTGAAGAACAAAGAATTCATCATTGGATCCGGATTTGAAGGCTTTAATTGAATAATTCCAAATTTTCTTCACACTTAGGGCAATAAGTTATTTTCATAGCATTGGAAAACTCACTATAATGCTCCAAAATCTATTTCATTTATTCTATTTCATTTAAAAAAAAATAAAAGTGGACTTGAAGTGTTGCTAAAAAACTTCTTTATCTAATTTAAGCGAAAATTTACTTTTATTCAAATTTCGAGATTTGATCGATAAATCGACAATTTAAGTGAAAAATCTCATATTAAATAAAATCTCGAGATACTACGATTTCAAACCATTAATTTAAATTTAACATATAATGTCAAATGCTCAAACACTATAAAAAATATTAACAAATTTATCATAAAAATGTTCTTCAAATAAAAATTTGGCAAATTATCATTTCTAAAAATTTACTTGACGACCCTATAAGCATCACTCGGTAAATCTATCACGTGTCCACACAACTCATTCTAATCTTAAAGTAGTAAGAGTATTTTGAAAACACTCTGTAAAAATGTGTGCATATACTTATAACATGATATAAATATAAAATGACACAACGTATCGATATTTCTTAGATTCAGAGCAAACTAGTTATGATATCCAATAGCTTAAGAAATTTTTAAGAATTCTCGTATCACGTAGAATTTACATATTTGACCCAACGATCTATCCCAAAGGATATAACATAGAAATCGACCCCAAGACCTTATAGTATTGCATGCTCAAATTTATATGGACATAAAAAAATAAGAATTTACCACTTTGTACTATCTATTTTTACCTAAATTGTTACTCAAAGAAATCTAAAAAGAATTAATCTATTCGTATAGAATTATTTATTACCACTTGATTGATATTTACTCACATGTAGTGGGACTTGAGTGAATAAACAATATAAAAAAAAAATGGTGGGATCCCAACATGTGGGAGGATGTCCGGGAAATCTAAAAATGCAAGTGAAAGTACTATCCTACTTAAGAGTGTGTTTGATAGGCATTATTTGGGAAAAATGTATTTTAGAATAGTGATATGATAGGAAATGTGTGGTTGAAAAAGAAGGAAAAGTTATTGATGTGATAGAAAATATTATTTTATTGAAGAATGTGTGATTGAAAATGAGTAGAAAAATGAGAATGAGAATTAAAATGGGAATCAAACGGGGCCTAAATATGCATAAATGTAACATCCATCACCGACTCAAACAAAACAACAAAACGTGTCAAATCATAATTGTAAAAATTTTAAGGGTTAAATAAATCAATTTATTGCCTCCATCAATCAAATCAAACGGCTATGACTTAAATGTAGAATTCAACATTTCAATTAATTAATTTATCAATGAAATTAAAATTAAAATTAACGTTTTCTATTAAACAAAAAATCGTACACGTTTTACTAAAATTTTATTATTATATATTATATATTAAAAAAATGCCCAGTGTATAAGACATTTTCTTACAGGTATTTTACAGGACTCTCACTGTATGGAGAGCCCACATATATTTTAAAAAAAGTTTGTGTGAAGTTCACGCACGTGTCTTCTTTAGCAGGGACCTATAAAATAGGTCCCCTGTACACTTGAAGAGAGGTTTTATATATTAACAAAATATTAAAAGATAACCATTTTCTTTCTATTAAAATAACTTGGACATAACAAGTTAAAAATTACTTTTTTTTAGTTCAATTTATATAATTTAATATGAGCTGTAAAATGTAAAATGAGTATAATTTTGATATATTTTATTAAATTCTAAATACTTAAAATGTTCGACCCAAATAAAAGTTATTCTATTAAAAAAAAATACACAAAAAAATAAATCTTTTATGCAAATTGCCATCTTTGCAGACTGATGATTGTGGTTCTGATGATGACAGGGAAAGCAATTAGATGCATAGCCATGAAGTTCATACATGCAAGAACAATAAATGTAAGTCAAATCATTGTGAAGGGTAACAAATATCATTTTTTCGCATCATTAGAGGGATGTAGAATAGTTTTTTCAATCATCCAATAATGTTACATCACGTATAAGTTATGGACACTATTTGACCATTATAAATATCATAATATACATATAGAATTATCCATAAATTATATTGAATACTTACTTGATATATTACGCGACGTGTCATGATTTGTGCCACCAAAAAAGTCAATTGTTTTGTTAGTATTAATAAAGTTGCCTTTTAAATTCAAATTATTGTCAGGCATTTGAGTAATTTTAAATCAATTAAATGAAAAATACGTGTAATAGAAGAATTATATAGGATAAATCTATTCAGCTAGAACTATTCATAAAAAACAGAAAAACAGAAAAGATTCCCTAGGTATTTTGTCCATTTTACCCTTATACTTGTATTTTAGCTATTTCTTCTTTTAATCCGTTTTTAACGCCCCTAATTGGTATCAGAGTCTAGTAACGAACCTGAAGAAAATTTTTAGAACATTAAAAATATTTTCTAGAATGGATAGAAAAGATAAACTAATTTTAGAAGAATTACAAAATATTGCTATTTTAACTAATACTAATAGAATTAAATTACAAGAGTTAGCGACAAATTTAAGTAGCAAATTTAAATTTCTAAGTAAAGAGATAAAACAAATAAATAATTCTCAACAGTTAACTGAAGTAAAAAATAAAGCATTACAAATTTAGTAGATGAATCTCCCGAATATGAAGAAGAAAATATTATTATAAATCAATTTTTAGAACAATATGATAATTATGCTTTACCTTTAGAAAAAATCGATATTATAAGTCAAGACATAATAACTCATGTAAAAAATATTGAATCAAATTTAGAAATCGTAAATGATAATATTAAGATTGGACCACAAATCTTATTTAAACAAATTGAATCAAAATTTAAAGAACTAAAACTTCAAAATAATTCTTATACTTCAATCGAACCACCCTTACCGGCATATGTTATAGAAGAATTAGAAGCTAAATTCTTTGAAACCACTGGAGAGGAATTAGAAGTTTATAAACAAAGTTTAGAACAATTAGCTATTCAAACTGAGAATATATATATGAATGATCCTCCACCTAAAGATGAAACTACTGAAATTAACACTCCACCTTTAAATGAACAAGTTGAGCCGTTGATCGGAGAAACTAGTGGAACTAATGTCACTACTGGTTGGATTCAAGATGAGTCTGATGACTGGAATTTGGAATGGATAAAAGAACATGGAATAACTAATGAGCGAGCAGGTTATAATTTTAGAAAAGGTCCAAAAACTATTGCAACCAAGTCTATACATCTTAGGGATAATAATCCTGTTAGATTATTTACTGAACCCATTCCTACAACAGGAATATGGTTAGATATTGATGATAGCAATAATAAAAGCGAAGTTATTGATTCTTGGGCAAAAGCTACTGATTTAACTGTTGCTTTTCATAGATGGAATACCACTCATGCTTATAACTTTATAATTCACACATTTAGAGGAATTACTTCAGATATCTGGAGAAGAACTTCTGAAGAAACCAAAAATCAAATCAAATATGGAGAAAAATCTACAACTACCATAGATAGTAATGAAAGTTTAGATGCTGAAAATTTTAAAGAGATTTTAAAACGAATAGAAAATTTCTTTAGACATCTACTCTTAGGAGAAGTTATACCTGAAACTAAAATTGATATGATTACTCAAGAAACCTTACAAGCGGAAAGAGAAATGGAATTATTAAAAATTTGTGATATGTGTGAATTAAATGAATATACTAAGAAATTCGAAAAAATATATATCAAAGCATCCAAATCTACAAAAGAATGGAATATATTTGAAGAGGATAAAAAATTACTAAATAGATATTTTCTTAAACTACCATGGCCATGGGGTCAGAAATTATTTGAGGAGTACCAAATTTATTGGAAGAAATTAAAATGGGAAAACCCTAATCAAAAGGCTGATACTCTAGGAATGAGAACTTCATTCGCTAAGAGAAAAATATCTGAATGGTGCAAAAAATCTATGTACCAACACCTATTTAGAAAACATGGTAAGAAAACTAGTTTATGCTGTTATGGAGAAATATCAGCAGTACCTCAATTTGGTTGTCACAAACCATCCAAAAAATCATATTATAAAAAGAAATTTAAGAAATATCTTAAACTTTGGAAGAAAAATAGAGGATTTAAAAGCCACAAGAAATATTTTAAAAAGAAAAAACCTTGGAAAAAGGAATTTGACCAACATAAGAAACCCCAGAAAAAATCTAAAGAAGAATTTTATAAAAAAATGTAAATGTTTTACATGTAACGAAATATGACATATATCTCCCAATTGTCCTAACAAAAATAGAAGAGAAAATGTTAAATCCATTAGATTAATGGAAGAAATAGAATCTGATTCAGAATATAAGATAATTGAATATTTAGACGAATTATCCGAAACTGACTCAATCTATGAACTAGATATGGAAGAAATTGAAGAACCAGAATATGAACAGATTTATATGAATCAAGAAATCATAGATACTATTGAGACCAACTTAGATAATGAAGAAGGAACTTCGCAAACTGTTGTATTTGATGAAGAAAGATATGGAGCTATAAAAGAAAAATAAATATCTTTAAGAGATAAAGATGTTTTTATAAGACCTATTCTATCCTGGTTTAACAAAACAATATACACTGCCAAGTATGATGAAGTACCTATTAATATCGAAAATGTTAAAGGCAATACTATTATACCTCTTATAACAAGAGAATGGGTTAATAGAGAATTAGCAAATATTAAAAAATCTACTAGAGATAGATTAAAAAATATTGTTATTGGGGGGATCCAAATTATGATCAAAGGATATTTTAGAGAAGGAATGGATATTCCTATACAAATATACTTGATGGATAATAGAATACTTCATGATCCTATGGATGCCCTATTAGGAATGGTCTCTGGAAATCTTGTTTATAAGAAAATTATATTTACTATAAGACCTGGATTTGCCATGTCTTTATCAGATGAAAATTTAAGTCTAGGATTAAATTTGTATCACAAAATCGATAGATTAATGATGCCACCAAGAAGTAAAGCTGTAACTTTACATTGTAAAGCTTTATATGCTTTTACTACTACACACCAAAAGGAAATCAATAAAAATTCAGGAGAGTTTATAGAAATTCATGAAGACTTTAGAAACCTAGCACAATTTACTCCACCAAGAATGTTAAGTGATAATAATATTTCCTTACCACAAGACATATTGCTTGATTTTCATCAACGAGCAAGAAGAATAGACAGTAATGTAGGAAATCAAGGATTAGCCACTTTGAGTAACTCTGGACAACTTTTAGTTAGAATGCCTAGTAGAATAATAGAAAGATGTATCAGTACTAGAGAACTCGTGAGTTCTAGCAGACCATCTACAAGTAAAAACTACTCAACATTACCTAGAAATAGTATTGATATTGACCTAAGAAAATGTGAGGATGATAATTTCTTTATCTTAACAGAATATATCAATAACCAAAATAACTACGAAGAAATCATAGCCCTTGTCAATACAGGAGCTAGTACTAGCCATATAAGAGCAGATTTAGTTGACCATTTATCTGAAGAAAACCTATCACAAGGAATAACTCTTACAGACTACCATGGAATTAAATATGAAATCAAAACATTTGTTAATCTTGAACTAAGTTTTACTGATATAGAAGGGGAACAATTTAAATTAAACCTTAAAATCCATAAAGATTATAGGAAAGGAAAAAATACTAGCCCAATATTACTTGGAATGAATTTTATTGAAAATGTATCACCATATGTTATCCAGAAAAACACCCTACAAATAACTATAGAGGATAAACAGAAAATACTTCCTAGAGTTAATAAAATCAAAGAACCAATTTATATGATACAAGAAATTAGATCAATCAAAACTAGTATACTTAGTCCATATATAGAGATAACTCTTAATTTACCAGACTATTGTATGATAAAATTTCATGCTATACTTGATACTGAATCTGGAATTTGCCTATGTAAAAGAAATGTATTTCCTGAACATTATTATAAAAGAGACTATAAGAAAACGACTTATGGCCAAACTGCCAGTGATATTGTTGAAATTTATAGAGATTTTGTAGAAAATGTTCCTATAATTATAGGAAATAGAGAATGTTTTATTCCTAGAATATATGCAACCGATAAAATTGGATGTGATATCCTTTTAGGAGAGAATTTTTTCTATACGTATAGTCCATTTACGCAATATAAAGATAGTTTTGAATTCACTACACCTTGTAATTACAAAATTAAAACATCAAAAATTTATAAAGCCATTGAAATTGCACATCAACCAATACACCATAAGCCTAAACATCAGAGTTCTGCAGGTAATCGTGGTGAATGTTATACCGAAATCAATCATAAACAAAAAATCCCTGTATTAAGAATTGACAATTTAGAAGAAGAGTTAGAAAAAATTAAACTAGAATTAAAATAATGTTATCATGAACACCCCTTAGCAAATTGGGACAAAGATAAACCTATTGCAACCATTGAACTAAAAAGTCCAGATGCTAAGATATCTGGAAAACAATTTCCATATAGCGAAGAAGATAAAAAAGAATTTAAAATACAAATTAAAGAACTCTTAGAATTAGGAGTAATAAGAGAATCAACTAATCCATATAATAGTCCTGCATTTATGGTTAGAAACCATAATGAAATTAAAAGAGGAAAAGCTAGAATGGTAATTGATTATAGAGACTTAAATTCTAAAACTATACCTAATAGCTATAAATTACCGATAAAAGATTTGTTAATAAAACAAATACAAGGAAGTAAAATATACTCTAAATTTGATTGTAAATCAGGATATTGGCAAATAAAACTAGATGAAACATCTAAACCTTTAACTAGTTTTACGACCCCTAATCCATTAGAACAATTCGAGTGGAATGTTATGCCATTTGGATTAATGAATGCTCCTGCAATATTTCAACAAAGAATGGATAAGATCATCAGACCAATACAAACTTTCTGCATTGCTTATGTGGATGATATCCTTATCCATAATAAAAATTTAAAAGAACATATCGAACATCTTAAGAAGTTCAATTATATTGCCAAAAAATATGGTTTGACCTTATCTGAAAGAAAAACAGAGATAGCTAAAACTGAAATCGAATTCTTAGGATATATTTTTACAGAAGAAAAAATACTTCAACAACCTCATATTGGTAAGAAGATTATTGAATTTTCAGAAGTAATTAAAGATAAAAAAGAGCTGCAAAACTTTATTGGATTATTAAATTACTCTGAAAAATTTATCAAAAATTGCTCTAAATACAAAGTCTACTTTACCAAAAAACTTAGAAAAGGTGTTGATTGGGAATGGACAAACGAAGACATCGAAATGATAAACAAAATAAAGAAAATATGTGAAAATCTACCCGAATTAAATATTCCTAATGATGATGATTTCTTTATTTTAGAAACTGATGCATCTCTACTACATTGGGGAGCAATCCTCAAAAGAAAAGAGAATCATAGAGAATTTCTTTGTAATCCATTGTGTAAATGCCCAAAAGAGCTTGTTGCTTATACTTCAGGTGCTTTTAAGGATGCAAAAACTAGATATGATATTAATCGAAAAGAATGTTTAGCTGTCAAGAAAGGAGTAGCAAAATTTGAACCTTATTTGTTACCTAAAAAGTTTCTTATTAGAACAGATAATACTCAGGTAAAACCATTGTTAACTAATAAACTTGGAACAAGTGCAGCTGAAAGACCACTTATTAGAATGCAAATGTGGTTTGCGCCATTTAATTTTGATATTGTCCATATTAAAGGGAAAGACAATTTTATTCCAAATTTCTTAACCAGGAATGGAGCAAATCAAGAAGGAACTCGAAACATTGAAATTCGAGATGAGTGTGAAAGTTGCCGCAATAGAATCCAAGATAGCGATGATGGAGATGGCTGTTGTTAAGCCAGTATCGAAAAAGGCCAACAAGGCTGTATTATCTGAAGGCCCTAGTGCCAATAAATCTGAAGTCTCTAACGCCAATATTGAACAAGAAGCATTAAAGCTTCACAAACTATCTGTCAGAGAGTATACTACTTCATCTCCCTCACAGGAGAAAAAACTTACGAAGGAGAGTATCTCTATACCAGAGCTTAATCGCTCAAATATTATCAAGGCATGTAACACTCCTGGTGTTATGGATATCAAAAATAAAAACGATTTTATTCTGGCATACGTATTGTTCAATCTTGCCTGCTGCTGGTATACTAATATTGGAGGATGGATGAAAACTCTAACGTATGGAACATATAACAAAGTTAATATCTATCCAGGAGCTCCAACTTATTGGGTTCGTGCTCTGTATGAAATAGGAAATATACTCTGTATTTACCCATCAGAATCCTTAAAAGAAATTTCTATGCTACCAAAAGATATAGTTCGTGCTATTGAAAGATATTGTCAAGTTCTTAAACATAAGAACATTTATATCAGATTCTTCACTGCAAGTTCTGAATGGGATGATGAAGAAAATAGGATGCTTCCAGCAAGCCATGTCATCAGAATGGCTACTACTACCAAATCTTCAGCCTGAAAAGAGTGAAGTTATTGAATACATACCAGAAGATATAATCAAGATGATAACTTTTCGTAGAGCCAAGGGATACAAGGAGCAGTTTGAGTATATCCAAAAAATTATTGAAGAAACACAAAACATATGGGTGTACGAGTCACAAGATCACATGATCTACAGTAAAGCTGTGGCACCCACTAAACAAGAAGATTGGCACTATCTCGACATATTGAGTGATCATATCTTTGAAGGATTAGTTAGTGGGACACAGAAGACAAGAGAAGAGCTGTGTAAACAATTTTGGCGTTATCCAAAACATAAGTGCGAATGCTGTTACACTGAAGGTGACATCTCACCAATTTATCTAGATCCAGATGAATTTCCGGATGAGTGGTTTGAGTCACATATGGAAAAGTAAAAGGGACCCCTTTATCACTACTTTATCAGAAAGATTCTAGTAAAGAAAAACTGTGAGTTTACCCCAATAATTTTCATGTTATGACAAGAAAACTTTAGGCCACAGTAAGATTCCCACTATCTTACACAGTAAAACTACAATAATGAAGGACAGCTAAGAAGCTTTTGGAGTCTATAAATTGAAGGATAATTTGCAGAAGGAAGGCATTCAAGTCTTAAGCAAAAATATATCTCTCTACCTAGTTTTTCATATCTTGTAAACATTTTCAGTCTTTCTTCAGTGAAGAGTGTAATAAGGTAATCTCTATGAAGTTCTAATTTCCTTAGAGAAAGTACCAAGAGTGTAGCCGAAATATGTATGTGTACTCTTATGTAAGAGATATTAGTGTGATGTGTTTATGAAGTCAAAGTTGTTTCAAAACATTTCTTTTTCATCCTGATTATTTTCTCGAAAACTCTTATCTTACTTATACTCCAACGGTGAAAGCCTTGAGGGTTTGTGCAAGTATCTTTTACCATGTTTTCGTGTGTAGGAGTTTTTGGCGTTGTTTGAGAAAGCCATTAGAACCCTGTTATCATTCATGGTAATGTTTTAACAAAGAGTTGAAAGGAAAACTGTGATTCTGTGTGATCCATTGTGAGATATGCAAAAGAGTCGGAGAGAAAACCAATGAGTATGCGGAAGTCATGTTGGACCATAACCCACTTTCTTAAATTCAAATAACACCGATCACATACATCTGAGTATACAAACATATGAGTACAAGCTTGAGGGAAATCTCGTTGATATTACTCTGAATTTACCTTCTGCTTCAATACTGTAAGATCTTTCTTATTTATATTAATTATTTGTATTAATATTTGCAATCCTGCTAATTATGAAATTTTAGTTATTAGAAACATATCTGTGCATTTATCTTAAATTTATTATATAGTTAAAATTAATTAAGAAATTAATATTTTAGAAAGTTAATAAATTGTTAAAATCAAGCATAATTGATTTTTCTATTTATTTAGAAAAATAAACTTATATCATCCTATATTATGAACCTAGAACTTTTCATTAGCTAAAAGAATAAAGGAAGGATATTTATGTCTTTTTAACTCTTCCACATCAGCAAATTTGAATCCCTGTTTTTGAGTTGGTCACTGAGCCTGGCTTTCTAGCATGGTTCAATTATATATGGTTACACGGAATTGATTGTTTTCTTCCTTAAACAAGTGCTCCAAGTGAGAATAAAAATAAATGATATTTTTTTTAAAGTGGAACACGCATATAGACACAGTAACAGAAAATTTTATGTACGTGAAATTCTTGCTTTTCTTCCAATAATTCTGTTATCAATCAAGGTAGAATTACGAGGTGCAAGTAGTTTGTCTCGTTTAATTTTATTTCATGTTGATAGATATTATGCTAATAAAAGTTATGATATGATATTATATGAAATGGTCATTCGATATCAAAATTATGATATGTTATGATATCTTACCGATTTTTAAAGATATGATGTGACAATATGATATTTTTGAACCATTTCAGAGGATAAGATGATCATTTTCTCGCGTCATTGTATACATTATCCTTGAATAGTTGAATTAATTTCTTGTAATTAAACTTCTTTACTATTTTTTACGGCATCTTCATCTTTTCCGCTGGTAATTTTGTTTTCGTATTTAAGCTTTAACTTTCAAGCATGTTGCTGAATCATACTTTCTGGAATTTTATTTTGGGTTTCTTGTGCTAAGCTAGCCCATTTGATTCTAACCAACCACCTATAGTTGGCGTGGCTTAAGGTTTTACGGTACCATAGAAAAACAAAATTGTTGAATTTTTATCTGAAAATTATACGATATCAGGGGATGTCAATGAGTATTATGGAGCTTTAACTTATAAAGGAAGTTGTATTGTCTGTTTAGTACTCTGCCTCGTACACAAGCTTCGAAGAATGCTATCCCATCTCAATTGAGAAGAATGTCTGACTCTCATTTTTGTAAACCAAACTATTTCCTCCCACGCTTATAGATATAACCAGTTCTAGTCATGCCGGGTCAGTGGTGTTGTGTATTCGAGTTTATACAACACTCGAAAAATTACGTCATTATGGACTCCAATTTTTCCATGAATAAAACAAATTTTGCTTGACTACAAAAACTAGAAAAATTACGCCATTATGGACTCCAATTTTTTCATAAATAAGGCAAACTTTGCTTCACTACAACACTCGAAAAATTACGCCATTATGGACTCCAAATTTTTTATAAATAACACCAACTTTGCTTCACTACAACACTCAAAAAATTACACCATCATGAACTCCAATTTTTCCATGAATAAGACAAATTTTGCTTGACTACAAAAATTAAAAAAATTACGCCATTATGGACTCCAATTTTTCCATAAATAAGGCAAACTTTACTTGACTACAACGCTCGAAAAATTACACCATTATGGACTTCAATTTTTTCATAAATAACACCAACTTTGCTTCACTACAACACTCGAAAAATTACGTCATCATGGACTCCAATTTTTCCATGAATAAGACAAACTTTGCTTGACTACAAAAACTAGAAAAATTACGTTATTATGGACTCCAATTTTTCCATAAGTAAGGCAAACTTTGCTCGACTACAACACTCGAAAAATTACGCCATTATGGACTTCAATTTTTCCATACATAACACAAATTTTGCTTGACTACAAAACTAGAAAAAGTGCACCATGAAAAATTTTATTGAGATTGCATCTTTGTGGAACCACAAATCCACATACAACTTAAACATGAAAATAATTGTTGGAAATTATCTTGAATTTAACAACTTGATGAGATACAAGTTTCAAATCATAATACAATGTGGCTTTCTTGGAGTTTAAATTTAATTAATGATGATACCATTTATCTATAGCTCTTGGTAAGACACGATATTTCACAATTCATGTGAGGTTGCGTTTCCCCACAAAAAAATGGCATTTGACTAGTCATGACATTTCCATATAATATAGACCATTAATAGATTTTAAATTTGTTCTAGAAATTATTCCCTAATGCTCAACATAAATATAAACGACGACATTTGTGTTTGTTATCAATGTATCATTATCATAGGATAAGTCAGTGCGCCTACTTGAATTACCAATAACTAATAAGCTAATGGTGCGAGCTTCTCTGCCAAAAAAAATGAGGTTCAACCCGAGCCAAAAGCTCGGGCTTTTACGAGCCAAGCTGGCCCCTTTCTTTTTTTCTTTTTCTTTTTTTTCTATGTGCTGCCATTCCCCCCCCCCCCCTTTTTTTTCCTCCCGAGCTCGTGGGTCAGCTCGGGCTCGGCCCGGAGCCCTAAAATTGGCTCGGTTCTCAAGCTTTTTTCAAGCCGAGCCGACGAGCTCAATTGCCATCCCTAACCTCGGATATGAAAATTTGATCTTTCCTTTTCTCATCATCGATATTTTGCCATTTTTGGTTATTCCTTATCGTTTCATCCAATCAGTTTGGATGTAATAACACTACAAGAAATTTATACTTTCCCTACAAAATTTTCATTGACAAATTGAAATTGGTAGGCAAAGTTTACTTCTTCCCACAAAAATGATGTTTTGTAGGGCTATGATTTGTTTCAAATTTTTAAACTTGTGCCTACAAAATTTTCGAAGACAAATTGAGATTTGTATGTGGAATTCATTTTCCCCCCACAAATATGACATTTTGTAGGGAAATGATTTGTTTTAAAATTTTCAATAATGGGAAGACTTTTGCCCTACAAAATTTCCATTGACAAATTAAGATTTGTAGGCGAAGTTCACTTTTTCCCACAAAAAAATTGTTTGTAGGGCTATGATATATTTCAACTTCAATATAGCAGGATGTCTTTTGCTTACAATGCTTTTTCCTTTTCTGGACAAAAAAATTTATGGGCAACATATGTATTTTGCAGACAAAAAATATTTGACATGTTTGTAGGCTAATAATTAGAGTGAAAAATTTGGCAAGATATATCTTTTGCAGACAAAAAAAAAAATTGACATGTTTGTAGGCTAATACAAACGTAAATTCGAAAAACAAAGAAACTGGAATCCACCAGGAAAATAATTTTATTCGAATGATAAATTGCGTTATTACAATGACAGTCTGTGGGAACCCTAATTTAAGCGAAAAGACCAAAATAGACATAAAACGCAAAAGTACAAAAAATGCTAAAAACTTCAAGTGCCCGACGACCTGCCTTAAATTGTGATTTTGAACTTGGAAATAACATCAACTGAGTTAAACCCATAGTATAGAGCGCCGCTTCCCATTTTCGAAAACATATTATAATAGAAATTCTAACGCGCGAGCTGAAAGTTATGTCTGTTTCTTCGAAACCCCTCTTTTAGTAGGTTTCCTTTCCAATTCTTTCTCAAAATCCAAAACCAATTGTCCTACATCAAAAAATTAGCGGGAAAAATTTCTTTATACTATTTATGTTAGTCACTCCAAAAAGTAATTTGAAGTGAAAGATAAATAAATGAAAATATATATATTTTTTAACAAAATAAAAAATAAAAAATCCTAAATCTGAAAACCCACGAAATCCTAAATTTGAAAACCCACGACTGTAAGGTAATCTAAAAACCCACGGCGCATATACTCTATTTGCCTCCAAAAATTTTCACCAAAAATTACTCCCGTTTTCGGCATTAATTTCATCATCCATTGCTACCAAAACCTAATTAATTCAATTTGACTACCCTCAAAGTTTCTCGTGGATCCCATTATTGCAATCCCAATCTCTTCATTTGCCATCTATTTTGTGTTCTTCAAGCAGTCTTCAAAGTATGCATATCAGCTTTGTTTTAATCTTTAATTAATTTTTCAGCTTTGTTTAATTAGATCTAGTGTGAGAATATCCTACTGGGCTGCTTGATTCTCATGAATTCTACTATATTATTTGTTATTTTGTATCGTGCTTTTATGTATTTGTGATTAGGTTTCTCGTTTTCGAGCATTGGTGATTTTCAACGTGGTTTTGTTGTCCGTGTCTTTTGGTGCCGGGTCTATTTGGTTTGACTTCATCTGCTTCGGACTTTGGTTGGGTTCTATCTGCTGGTTTTTGGTTTCTATTCGTGGTTGGATTATTGTTGTTGTGACGGCTGGAATCGTTTCGTTGTTGTCGCTCTATTTCGCCCGCTTGGTTTTCACAGGGTGTTTTATGTGACTTGCTGATTTTATGCAGTGCTTGAGGTGGTTCTGTCCAGGTGCAGGTGTCTTCCTTTTTCTGGTCAGGTTCTGTCCTCTGGCGAAGCCACCTTTGATACAAAGATTTTTGGATAACAGAGCTTCCTTCAATTCAAATTGCAACAAGGTAAGTTCGTAAATTCAAGTACTATTCTAGATTTCTTTGCTTGTTCACTTGATGTGAATTAGAACTTTTTTATATTCACATATTATATTCTCAACTTGGATATCTATTATTAGATCTTCTGGTTCAAATATTTCGATGTACTCAATATTTTCAATAGAATAAATTTATCAAAATGTTTAATCATGTATTAAGTAAATTAGAGAATATCGTGTAATAGCATAAGAATTCTCATTGAATTGGTTGCAAGAACTCCTTTTATTAAATTATACAATTACCTGAAACAAAATGACTATGCATTGTTTTAACAGATAATTGTTCCCCGGCCAAATGAAGAGATATTGATAATGAACAATTGTAAAGTTCTTATTGCAGTGTGAGATAATCAATTTTAGAAGCATTTCCACTGAAGGAAGATCAAGAAGTAACATTCGTTTATATATATAAATGTTCCAAGATTTCGTGATAACTAACCAATCAAGGAGAATGTAGTAATATACTCCAATACCTCTGTTTCCTTATTTCAGTTCAGTTTTCCAGCATCTAATCCAACATGAACCTATCAAAGATCTTGATGGTCTATATTTCATATTTGGATTCATTGTGGAGATATTGAATCAAAGTACAGAACTAATCTGCATTCTAATAATTTATGGTCCATCTTAATTAGTGAAATCTTGATGTGATACGGGATAGGCAAGCACTTGGCCGAGCTTTGGAGTCCAAGAGGTTGAAGTTGACAAGCCAATGTACAAGTTTGGTGAAGGGGTCGAGGTCCGAATCGAAGGGGATCAACGTGTTAGAAGCGATCGAAGACGGAAGGAAAATGAGTATCTTAATTAGTGAAATCTTGATGAGATCCCGGTTGGGGAATCGCATGGAACTCGCGGAATGAATTCGAAAACGCCGGGAAAGCCCAAATTCAGGTTTGTAGACGATAGGATCTTGACCCGAGCCTCACGACTCAAGAACCTAAGGTATATTAACCTTAAACCCGTTGAAGTGCAGAAACTAGAATCTCGATTTGCGAACGCCACAAAGGTTGTCCAATCCTTTGATAAGTTCTGATTTGAACGCCACAAATATTAACACGAAATATTTGATAAGTTCATATTTTATGGAAGATCCATTGGAGAGAAAACTCAACTTTTATCATCATTTAAAACTTCCCTTACATTGAAATAAATTTCCTATTTATATGGAAACTATGGAAAACCCTAAAAGCACAAAATATCAAGAGTCCAAAAATAATAAAACTTGCCAAAATAAGAAATATAATGAAATCTGAAAATTCGCGAAAAACAAACAACTCGTCTCAGAATTTGCCTATGCGGCCGCATAGTTAAAATATATGCGGTCGCATAGAAGGAAACTTCGTTGCTGGGAGAGCTTCTGTTGATGCCATGCGGCCGCATGGCATTACATCTATGCGGTCGCATAGATGCTCATTTTCCTTCCGTCTTCGATCGCTTCTAACACGTTGATCCCCTTCGATTCGGACCTCGACCCCTTCACCAAACTTGTACATTGGCTTGTCAACTTCAACCTCTTGGACTCCAAAGCTCGGCCAAGTGCTTGCCTATCCCGTATCACATCAAATCTTCTTCTTCCGTTCTAGTACTTTGTCCATCTTAATTTATAGTTCATATTAATATTAGAACAAGATCAACCACCACCAAAATAAGCAATCAAATTTATCTCAACAGTGAGTCACTTTAACCTTAAATTTCACATATGAACCGATGTATTCCTATCCCTTTTGAATATGTAAAAATACATTAAATCGTAAGATTATTTAAATGAATGACACTAAGCATAGACAATTAGTTTCCTCTTATAGGACGGGACACATCGTTATGGGGATAAGTGGAAACAATTATTTCATTTGTTGTCTGAAATCTGAATTTCAGTTTTGCAATTCATTTTCGCTTAGTTGATTTTTGTTACATGTGGGTTTTGATTTAATCTAATTTTTTTGGTTCTAATTGTTTGGGTTTTTTGCTCTAGGTTTTCCATTGATTTGTTTATCCATTGATTAAAGGATTCAATGTTTGCACTTGTCCCATAAATTGTGATACTAAGTATTGTTGTCTAAAACTGTGATACTAAGTGTGAAGGCGGAGAAAAATGGTACCGGTTGAATACCCATTGCTTGTTTTTGTGTATATATTACACTTCAGTGCAATTATGCAAATAGGTTCTGATATTGATTTCGAAAATACTGTGATTCGCTTAGGAATTACTTGTTGATTAGTGAAAGAGTTGATTGTGTTTGGCTAAAGCTTAAAATTTTTGCTGTTGTACAGTAAGAATAGAGAGAATTTGAAGAGCCTAACCATTTTATATTTTAAAAAGTTATAATAGAGTTTTAAGCATGGAAAGAACATCTTATACTTAAGAGAGTACCTGGGAGATATATTAAAGGTTTGAAATGTGGATATATTCTCTTTTTGATTTTACAGCTTTTGATTTGATTGTTTTGAAATTTTTCGATTAAATTCTAGACTTGTTTGAAGAGAAAATGGTAGATGATTATTTTCCTTTTCATACTCTTTTCTTTGCCCCTTTCTCCTAGTTAATTCTACGTCGACGTTGTCGGGAAAAAAAAAGTAGTGTAGAAGTTGTGATCACACTGGTTGAAGATTTCAAATTGGCACATAATTATATTTTTCCAACATATTTTAAGATAAAACCTCAGAAAGTAGTTTCATTATTCCAAATTTGGCCTTGATTCTCCAGTATAGAAATATAACAGCTTTTTGATAGTCTCTCCTATGGAAGTGATTAAAGTTTTATCTTTCAAGTCTGCCATTAAATTCTGAAACTATTTGAGTGAGAATATTTGTCTTTAGGTGCCTCATTAGTGTAAACTTGACATAGGACGTTTTGACACGAAAAGGAGGATTCATCCATGATCATTAAATCCTGCATGCATTTTCATGGGCAAATTGATTATTAAATTACTTGGCAGTGGCATGACCATGTGAGTGTTACTCGTTCATTACATAAATCTCTTTTTTTGTGTGTTTGTAGGATGAGATGCTTGTCAAAGAGCATGAATATCTTGTAGAGAGGGCAAATGAGCAACAACTTCCTGAAGATATCCCTTTGGAGGAGATACATGTAGATGATCTTGTGGCCGGAATTAAAATCATGATGTCCGTTCTAGGTACAAAGCCCGGACGTCAAATTCGTGGGTTGGGAGATGGTCGCCTTCAAGATGTTCACACATCTTCCAATGTACACAATTTGGAGAAGGAGTTAGAAACAGAACGAGCTGCTCGAAAGGTAGCCGATGCAGCTCGAACGAAGATGGAGCAAATGATGCAATATAAGATGAAGGTTGTTGAGCAACAATTCAATTCTACATTGCAGTCTTGACATCATTCTATGCACCAGCTATGTAGTAAAGTTCCTGGCTTTGTTGTACCCCCATTTACACCATTGTCGATAGAGAATAATACTGATGAGGAAGATGATGCTATTGAGGACGAAGAGAATAATTTGGTGATGATCAGCCACATATCTAATTCATGGGGATGAAGAGTTATCATAATAATAGATATATGGCATGTTTGTCATACTCTTTTTAAATTTAGATTTAATCATACTTGTTGAATGAGTTTTATTTGTGTTTTGATAAAATATTTTGAATTCATTAATGTTATATTCATTGGCACTACATGTTTTAATTAATTTATTGTCTTTTTGTATATTTACACTATTTTGAATAAGGCTAAAAAATCGCTATAATATAAATAACAAATAAAATATAATAAATATAATTTAATTTCTCCCTACGAATTGTTTTATAATAGCCTACACATATGCTTTTCCTACAAACAAATATTTGTAGAGAAAAACAGGGTTTAGCCCACAAAATAATCTTTATCATATTGTCACAAATTGTTAATTGTCAGGAAAAATGTATCTTAGTCTACAAGTGTTCTTTCCACACAAAACATTATTCGTAGGGAAAAAACGATTTAGCCCACAACATCATTTATGGGGAAAAGCGAAACCTTTTCATGGGCAAACTTAACTTTAGCAGACGAATATTTTTGTCAGGGAAAACCTTACACGACGAACTGTATTCGTCTCCAAAGGGTTTGTAGGGACAAACTTTAGTCCACAAATTTCAAAAATTTGTCGTCTTATTACCTATTCCCTCGATGTTTTTCCCACAAATGTGCCTACAAAATTGTTTTGTCTGCAAGAATTTTTCCCCACAAATTCTTATCTTTCCCCACAAAAAATATTTGTAGGAAAAACATAAAATTCTTGTAGTGTAATATGGTTGTTTGTATTTTCAGAAAAGAATGGAAGATTGGTTCTAGATTTGGTTGATTGCTGCCATTTGGATTGACTGGTTTTTTTTTTTTTTTTTTTTTTTTTTTTGAAACATTCAGATTTCAAGAATACATCTGGCTTGGATGATGGTGTTGATGGTGGTGGTGGTCGCGACATTGATTCGGCGGATACAATTTTTTGGACGGAGGGAAGGTGGTGGTTGTGATGGTAATGGTAATGAAATCGTGGTGGGGTACTGCAGATATGTTGCTTTGGAAAGTTATTTCTAAAATTTACACACAACTTGTAACAAAGTTAACATATGATATAATTTCAAAGAAATTAATATATAATTGCAATATTAAATATAAATTAACTAGAGTTTAAGTTACAATTGCAGTAACTTATTATATATAGGATTTTCCATATTTTACTATAAAAAATTACGTACAAGTCCAAAAATTACAGAAAATTATGTACGTGACAAAAGATTACGGCACCGTGACTTTCCAAAAGTAAAAGATTTTAAGATACAAGTGATTTTTGAAATTCTCGTGTACTTACTTGCCTAGATGTGTAACACAAAATATATTTCACCTCAAGAACTCACTATCAGCTCATATAAATGCTCTGAGTAGACAGCCTTCGATCTTACTGAGAACTAAACTCCCAAGGAGAAGATGTGTCATTATGCGCCTTGTCTTTAACATCACTAATTACGTGCAGCTTCTTGAAGCGTGCATTTCATCAAAATCACTCAAACAAGGGAAAACAATTCATCAACATCTCCTCAAATTAAGCAACAATGACTTTAGTACTCAGTCGCTGCTACCAGACAAGCTCACTCGCCTCTACATCGCATGCAATAAGCCTCAACTTGCAGAACGTGTCTTCAAGTCAATACCAATCTCAGAAAGAAGAAATAAGAACATCTTATGGAACCAAATGATCAGGGCTTATGCGTGGGATGGACCCTTTGAGAAAGCCATTGATTTGTACTATGAAATGGTGGACTCTGCTGTTGTACCTACAAAATTTACATACCCTTTTGTGCTAAAGGCTTGTTCTGCGTTGCAGGATGTGGAAAATGGTGTGAAGATACATGGGCATGTGAAAAGGCTCGATCTTGGCTGTGATGTTTATGTCTGTACTGCGTTGGTTGATTTTTATATGAAGTGTGGTTGTTTGGTGGAAGCAATGGAAGTGTTCGACAGAATGCTTGAGAGAGATGTTGTGGCATGGAACGCAATGATTTCAGGGTTTTCATTACATGGTTTGTGTACGGATGCAATTGGATTGGTGTTGGAGATGCAACAGATGGGGGTGAATCCCAATTCGTCTACTGTTGTGGCGATTCTGCCAGCAATTGGGGAGGCAAGTAGGTGGAGGGAAGGAAAATCTATACATGGGTTTTGCTTGAGGAGGGGTTTTGATGGTGAAGAAGTGGTAGGAACTGGACTTTTGGATGTCTATGGGAAATGTGGCTGGTTGGTTTATGCAAGGCGGATATTTGGTGCCTTGACGTTCAAGAATGAGATCACTTGGACTTCTATGATTGGCGCTTTTGTCACTTGCGATGCCACAAGAGAGGGGTTGGATTTGTTTCGGAAAATGATGGTGGAAGTTGGGGTTAGTCCTTCACATGTTATGCTTGCAACTGTTATTCGTGGCTGTGCTAAACTTAGTGACCTGAATCTAGGGAGACAGATACATTGTAACACAGTTAGACTGGGCTATCTTTCCAATTTAATGGTGAGTAACACACTTCTTTCCATGTATGCAAAGTGTGGGTCGATCAATGATGCCATGAGGTTTTTTGAGGAAATGCGGGTGAAAGATTCTGTTTCATACAGTGCTATAATTTCAGGTTGTGTTCAAAATGGAAATGCAGAGGAAGCTCTGCAAATTTTTCTCAAGATGCAACTATTGGGGGTTGAAACAGAATTGGCAACCATGATGGGTTTCTTGCCAGCCTGCTCTCATTTGGCAGCTCTGCAACATGGGATCAGTGCTCATGGCTACTCAATAATGCATGGATTCACAAGAGATGTCTCAATTTGTAATGCTTTAATCGATATGTACTCCAAATGTGGTAAGATTGATATGGCTAGGCTTGTCTTTGATAAGATGTGTGAGAGGGATGTAGTCTCCTGGAATGCAATGATTGTCGGTTATGGCATTCATGGGCTTGGGGGGGAAGCAATTTCCATGTTCCATGAAATGTTGAATGTAGGCGAAAAACCAGATGACGTAACTTTCATTGCTCTCCTATCATCTTGCAGCCATTCAGGGCTTGTAAATGAAGGAAAGCATTGGTTTCTCTCCATGACTCAAGAATATAATATTGTCCCCAGGATGGATCACTACTTCTGCATGGTGGATCTATTGGGCCGTGCTGGTCTTTTGGACGAAGCTCAGCATTTAATTAGTGGAATGCCATTTGAACCTGATGCTCATATTTGGACTGCATTACTAGCCGCTTGTAGGATCTACAAGAATATTGAACTAGCGGAAGAAGTGTCAGATAAGATCCAAAACTTGGGACCTGAGAGTACTGGAAATTTTGTTCTTTTATTTAATTTGTACACAACTGCTCAACGATGGGATGATGCTGCACATGTTAGAATCAAGCAGAAGGATTTGGGCTTTAAGAAGAGCCCGGGATGTAGTTGGGTCGAAGTAAATGGGATTGTTCATGCTTTTGTTGGAGGAGATGTGTCTCATCCAGAGTCAGCTAAAATAAACAAGAAATTGGAGGAACTCTTGGCAGAAATGAAAATATTGGGCTATAAACCAGAGTCTAATTTTGTGTACCAAGATGTGGAAGAGGAGGAGAAGGAAAAGATTCTACTTCATCACAGTGAGAAACTTGCTGTTGCATATGGAGTTATTAGCCTAAAACCCAACAAGCCTATTCTTGTTACCAAGAATTTGAGGGTATGTGGTGACTGCCATACTGCTCTAAAATACATCTCAATCATCACTAAGAGAGAAATAACTGTTAGAGACACAAGTCGATTTCACCATTTTAGGAACGGAATATGCAGCTGTGGAGAGTTTTGGTGACGAATAATGAGCTAGAACTAGTAGATCTTGCGATCATTATTCCTGGAATCTCTGCATCTGGTTCTCAGACTGCAGAATATAACGGCATTGGTCCTGGTAACTTTCAACAATATTTATCTCCCAAGCATGCCCGAAAATTTAATTAATATATATCCGTTCAAAGTTTTGCACTTGACATAATTGAATTCATATCCACACTTGTTTCTGTGGTAGATCTTCGTATGGGACACCACTATTTCGAGGATTGAATAAAAATTACATTGGGAAATTTTCCTTTTTTTTTTTGTCCCTAACCTATTGGAATCTACGGATATTTGGAATGCGTTGATTATTTTTGTGTTCATAAATAATTAGAATAATGCTATATAAGTACAAATTTTTTCTACAAATTTTGTACAGAATGTCTAGCTGTCTTCCTGTAATTAACAAATCACAGGAAAATAGCTGTCTTTCTATATCAATTCTGTTAAAAAAAAAAAATATGTATAATTACTAATAAAATGCCGTAAACATATATGACAATACAATTTTCCTCAAGTTTGTTATCATTAAAAAAAAATAAAAATAAAAATGGAACAACATTTTCAAGCTACATAAGAAAATTATCAATTATTTTGACAGTTATAGAATTTTTGTATAATATGAAAGTTTTAAATTTTTTCATTTAATTATGTTTTGGATTATGTTAGTATTACTTTTGAACGTTAAAATTAAATTTGAGAAAAGTTATTTGAGCCACATTATTTGAGAAAAAAAATACATTTTTACTGTTGATGTGAATCATGTGATTGAGAATGTGGTTGAGAAATAATGAAAAATTATTGATGTAATGGAAAATATTATTTTATTGAAAAATATGTGATTGAAAATGAGATTCCACTTGTTAGTCTGCTTGATTTTTGATAAATTCACGTTTCTACATACTACAAGAGAAATGAATTTAACAAGCACTTGAGTGGAGCTATTAAAACTTAATACAAAATAAACGACTCTCTCATCTTTGGAGGATCTTTCACATGATGTGGTTTCGACGATTGTCAAATTTGTAAACTAGAACTTCGAATTTACCCATTAGCAAGATATATTCTTTATCCTACAAGCACTTCATAGTGGGTTTACAATTTATTCGAAAGTTGATTTAAATCCAAGAAAACTAAGCTAACAGTGTTTCAAGAATCATATTCCTTTCTTCATAGCTACTTCTTTTTCCTTTCTGTTAAAAAGCATCTTCTTAATGTGACAAAATAAATATATTCCATTTTCAGATTTCAACCTCAAATTGGAAACTAAACTATATAAAAATATCGTCAGATTATAGCATCCATTTCATCTTGCAGGGTTCTGTTTTGTTAATCAGCTGATAGCACCATGAGTGACCCCAACGGTAATTTGACCCCATGGGAGAATTGGCATACTGGACAGGACAACTGGATTGAATGGCAACCACATCTAAGAGACTATCGTTCAACGCGTAGATCTCTGGTTAGAGCCCTGCATCTTTAGTTCTTCGCAGATTTCGGTTCTCACTCTTTTAGTTCTTATTTTTCGCTGTGTTTATTATATGTGGCAGTTATTTTCTCAACATATGAATGAAGCAACTAGTAATTGAAAAATGTAATTGTTTTTACACCAGCCTGGACTTGACGATTGGAATGAAGACTCTCGTCCAGCAACGAGAACTCTGGTTAGTACCTTACGTCTTCAAATTCTTATGTCCAGGGAAAAGCTAGTAAAATAAACATTATAATTGCTTTAAACTCTTCTGGCATCGTTGAAGTAATCTATCTTCTTGTATTTTTCTCTAAGTCAAATATGCATCGCTTCATTGTTTTGATCTGGATATAGATTGGTAGAGCACCTCCACATAGGATATTGGACGACAGAACGACAGGACGACAACATTCTGGCTCAGTCAGGTAAGAATCCCCTGCATACCAAGATTACGACTTGAACATAGGAATAACTGTCCCAGTTGATTAATAATAAAAAGGCAACCCAGAAATGTCCTAATTATTCTTAGTTTGTCGCGAAACAATAAATTTCGTTTTCATTTGAAGACTTCATAAAGTGGAAACCGTTAGAGAGGCACATTAGATAGAATTGTTTATCCTACTGGTTTTCCTTTGACAGCGGTTAACTAAATATTATGTTCAAAATTGATCACATAAGTTTTACTTAGTACTCAAACTAGATTTAACTTAAAATAAAATCGACCAGAATTAAGGATAAAAGCACGAGAGGATGATTGAGTAAAGACAGATTGATGCTTACAAAAGTCCACTTCTTTTTGCAGCTCTCTACCACCAGCGCCAACTTATTATTCTCCTGAGAGATTTCTACTCGTCGAAAATGATACTGCACGAAATCCTTTTCCCTCGTATAGAGAGCCAGTACCTGATTCTCGACCTCAAAGGTACTATCAGCCACAGTACTCACCACCCTCTGAGCCTGAGTCGAGATTTACAAAGGAAGAGCAAGAAAAGTGCCTGAGTAAGCTGAGAAAAATAATGATATTTAACCCACATCTGAGTAATATAGTGAGGAGAATGGGAATGAAGAATAAAACCGATGACACAAACCAATCTGTCGAAAGTGGAAATTTTCAGGACGCTGAAGGTAGAAGGTGTGCCATTTGCTTGGATGATTTTGACTCCAAACAGTTCGTGATGCTCACTCCGTGCAATCATATGTTTCATGAGGATTGCATAGTGCCATGGGTGAAGAGCCAAGGGAAGTGCCCTGTTTGTAGATTTGTGATGTGCAAGCAATAGAAAGGATAGTTCCTCGTGCAATAGCACGAAGTACAACTACTAAAAAATTGTGAGATCATTAGTGAAAGAAGAACCAACGAGTGAAATGCAGGGCCAGAAAATAATAGCAGGCGTGCTGCCGCTGCTCTTCAACGGGAGTTGATGTCAATTATATGGGAATTCGATAGAGCTCGTTAAGTAGAAATCTCAGACGACCTAGTGCTGAGCATAATGTTAGTCTAAAATAAAAGAAAATATTAAAAAAAAAAAAATGGTATATTTTTTAAAGTACTAGATAGTTTTCATTGTTAACCTTGTCGAGGAGTTCTAGCTCCCAAGTTATGACACTGAAGTAATACAAACAATAATTAATTCTCAATATAATTTTCATGAGCTTAGAATCAGAAGTATATTTGTATTACATGTTGAATCTCCTCATCGAAAAACTTAAACTATTAGAGTTCTAGCTCCAAAGTCATGACACTAAAGTAATACAAGCAATAATTAATTCTCAATATAATTTTCATGAGTTTAGAATAAGAAGCGTATTTGTATTACATATCGAATCTCTCCATCGAAAAACTTATTTATCTAAATTATGTCTATAGCATGCTGCTCTTGTGCCACTCTTCCATTTAGATTATAAAAGGCGCTAAGTTGATAATTTTCACAAATTAATGGCAAATGCTATAATTAGTCTATCAACATCCTCATTTGTAGCTCGACTAGAATCGAATTGAACTAGCTGGTTCATTTATTTGATCCTCATTTTTCAAAACTTATTTTATCTAGAACACATTTTCAATCATACATTCACACAATAAAATATTTTACACGTAAATCCAATTTTTTTCCATACTTTTTTACAACATATTTTTCAAAATATCACTATTTCAAAATCTATTAGTGGCAAACGCTATAATTAGTCTATCAACATCCTCATTTGCAGCTCGACTAGAATCAGATTGAACTAACTGGTTCATTTATTTGATCCCCATTTTTCAAAATTTAATTTATCTAGAACTCATTTTCAATCACCACTATATGAGTATATGAACACTTTTATGTACACCAAACACAACTCATTAAAAATTGTTTAGTGGTTAGAATAGAGAACTAGGTCTGGGCACGGTCCGATTCGGTTCTGAAGAGAACCAAATCGAACCGAAAATTTTCAGGTAGTGAGTAAACGGAACCGTCGAGTCCAAATATAATTTTGGAACCGTTCGGGTTCGGTTCCATTCGATTCAATTCGGTTCGGTTCGGGCCTGTTCGGTTCCATACTATAATTAATTTTTTTAACATTTATAACAACACTACAGTCTGACATGTTTAATATTAACTTTTACAAATTAACGTATTCCAATTTAATAATATATAAATAACAAGTTATCCAATAAAATTAATTTACCAATTTATACAAATAACAAAAAAGTAGATAGTAAATTAGTAATACTAAAATATCGACGATCCATATAAATTAGAAGTCATGGACTCGTAGAGATAAAATATTTTAAAATATTGCTAATACAGTAGTACTTACCAACTATTTGATTTAGCCATCAATTGTTTGACCTGTCATATTAGATACTAAGAAACTCTAAAACAAAAATTGAAAAATCACAATTAACTAACATAAATAAACAAAAAAATTCTTCAACTAATAAGATTTAATAAGGAAAAATATAATATATATTTTATTACCTATCTCAATGTCCACATAGAACTCAATGTTTTCAATGCAAACTCTATCTTTGCTAATTTATTTTTAAAAAGTTAAAATAATTTAATATTTCTTATATATAAAAATTAAAAAATTAAAAAAAAATTCGGTTCTTTTTCGGTTCTGGGTCTAGAACCGATAATCGAATCGAATCCGTCGATTCTCGATTTAGATATCCGTTCGAGTATTTCAGTTACGAAAAATCGCTCGATTCGATTCGAATTGGATTTGATTCAGTTCGATTCGAGAGATATGTCCAGCCCTATAGAGAACCATAATGGTCTTTTCACAAATATTTCCGAAAATAAACGTATTATAGAGAAGAAATAAAAGGGGGGAAATCAGGATTCTTGACGTGGCGTTGTCCCATTTCTGCTGCAAAAATTCATACTCTATCCTCAAGTTTGAGGGCAGGAAAGCCTTCAAAACTCATTCACCACTCAATGAAACATTTACTAAACGGAGATGGGATTTCTCCTAATTGCCTAAAAACTGAGGAAAAAAGTGCGCAATGGTTGCACTTTCAATACAAACCCATCTTCTCAAACCCCCATCAAGATTCATTTTTTCATGTGAGCTGGTCACTTCTTCCAATTTGTATCTCCTTCAGGTATTCGAATGCCTCTTCCACACAGTATAAAACTGTGTATTTTGAGTTCATTTTATTGGGATGCTTTCAATTGGATTATGATCTCTTGCTGTTTTTCTGTAGAATCCCATTTCGGAAAATGGTTCTTTTTCATCCAAACAGAGTTCATTTATTAGAGGCCATTATCGGAGTAGCCAATTTCTTAGATCAAGTAGAGCCCGTCGACTAAGAAATAATGCAGGTAAACTGATTGTAAATATTCCTGAATGGTTGGTTGGAGTTGACTAATTCTATGATCAATAACCAAGAAGGAATTGACTCATATCTTCGATTAGATAAAAGTGCATGAATAATTTTTCAAGTGACGATGGGAATGAAATCCTGATCGTCTTTATTCTCGTCTGATGTTCTTGTAAGCATAGGTGGAACTGTTCTTGTTTTTGAATCGTTATCTATTTTTTACTCTGGGAAAGATTTATTAGAATTGCATCTTTACCTTTTTCTTCAAATCCTAAGCATAATCTGAAGCTCTAGGTGTTTGTCAATGCAAAAGGATATTTTTTACGCTATGTTCACTGCTTTATGGATTAGTTGAGAGAGGTTTGTTTAATTTTACTGATACTTTGATGCTGCCTACATAAAGTGGAGATAAGTGCCCTTCAGGGACCATCCTAATGCCCTAAGAAAATTTTAATCTTGTCTTGGTTGATACACCAGTCTCGGTCAACCACACAAGTTTTGTTATGTTTTTGTGGTTAATGAATTGTTTCCAGTAGTTTTTGTGATTTTAATTTTTATAGTAACTGTGAGATTTTCTTCTAGCAAAAGAACTTTGATTGCGTTGTACAAATAAAACGGCCTAGGATTGGCCATAAGATGGTTGTCAATAAAATTGGAAGTTTTCTCAATTCTTCACCAATTCTTGGTATTCTTTATGAATTAACGAGTCTTGTTGCCCAATTTTTTGATGATGTTTATAATCAATAAAAAATTAGAAGGTTGTTCGTGTTTGTTAGTATGTTCTTCATTTTCATACATGTGACCGTGCATCATACTTAGATTTATGCATAACATTAATGTTGAACTTTCTGATGACTTTAGGCACTTTGGTTTCACCAAGTTGTGTGTTTCCACTTACTGAGGATAATGTTGAGAAGGTGTTGGATGAAGTAAGGCCTGGCCTTATGGTTGATGGAGGGAATGTGGTTCTACATGAGATCGATGGTCTTGTTGTAGTACTGAAGCTCCAAGGAGCTTGCGGGTCATGTCCAAGTTCAACAATGACTCTTAAAATGGGGATTGAAACTCGTCTTCGGGATAAGATCCCTGAAATAGAAGCAGTAGAGCAGATACTTGACACAGAAACTGGCCTCGAGTTGAATGAGGAAAATGTAGAGAAGGTAATGAATCAACTCTCCCTAAAGGGGCATGCTACTTTGTGGCTAGTAAATTTGAAATATTTTTCCATTTTTTAGGGGAAGAGGTCACAGTGCTAAGGGACTAAAGAATGCATTACAATGCAACAGAAAGCAAATTTTTTAATGCATAATTGCATCCTAAGTTTGTTTACTTAATTGAGGAAGTCCCCGGGACTGAAAATTACCAAATTTTGCCTTCTGACTTTTGAAATTCTGATTTTGAATGGAATTTTAAGAATTTCCTTAGCCTTATAGAGATAGCCTGGACTAGCATGTCGAAAGTGACTTTAGCTAGTGGAACTAATTACTCTGAACTGGAAAACTTTAGAATTTTTCTAACCATATAAGCAGCACAGCTATGCTGCATTTGATTTAGCTAGGGGATAATTAGTCTGGAATTTCTGAAATTATTGCACAAGGGGCTGTCTGATTTGACATTGTTGTTTACTCTGATCCGGTCGAGGAGGTTTTCGTTTACCAGCACGTAGGTGGTCTAAATTCCTATGACCGAGTCTTTCTAGCCCCTTGTGAACATCATTTCTTAATGTATTAAAGAGGGCCTCTCTAACCGTGAAAAGTGGTGGGTGTTCACTAACGTCCATTCCTGGCTCGGCTCCGATAACGCAATTCTGGGAGGAGTTGGTAGTTGGGCACTGGATCCCTTCAGACCTGGAGAACGCGTGACGCTGGGTCGGAGTTTGGTGTTCGCCTCTGTTACACAAACAATATTTTCCTCTCGAGTCAGGCTCTATTTCTGCTACACAAAAGTTGTTTTTTCTTGCTTAACTGCTGCCAATAAAAAAAAAAAAAAAAAGGAACCTGGACAAGTCTTAGACAGGCTAAGTCAATTATATCCATCTGAAGGTGGCTTCTTTACAAATGCAAAGTTCGTTCTTGTTGGAAAAAAGATTTCAATTTGCAGAATGAGATTGAAGAGAAACAAATATGTTCAGAAGCAAATTTCTAAAGTTCTCAACATACATAGAGATCAACTTTTACTTATTTAGCTTCAATATTGAATCAGTGGTCAGAATTTTAGTTTTCACTTTCGATTGTGATTTGTTTTTAACTTGCAAATGATATTTTCATTTCTGTTAACTGATAACGCATGTTTCATATTTGCTACCTTCAAATGGATGAGATAGAACTAGTTTCTAATATAGGCCCTTTCTCTTTGTATCTCACAAACAAAAATGTTATACAAATGCTTATGGTTCTTTTAGCCTTTCTATCTCGACTATACAAGTCTTAATCTTACTGAATATCCAGATTCTATCAGAGATTAGACCTTATCTGGGCGGCACAGGTGGTGGAGAACTAGAGCTCGTTCTTATTGAGGATTATATCGTAAAAGTTCGTCTTACTGGACCAGCAGCAGGAGTGATGACAGTCCGGGTAGCTCTAACTCAGAAGTTGAGAGAAAAAATACCTGCCATTGCAGCTGTCCAGTTGATAGACTGAAAATTCTATGTAAGAAAACCGATTATTGCCATAGAGTATGTTCAAACATTTCATACTATTTATGTTTAATGATCTTGGAAGGTAGTAGCTGTAAGCTCGATTATTAATCTCCTGTACAACATATTATTGAATTTAATTTGAAAAATAGTTGTTAATTAAGTTACCGAAAGAAAGCGCAATGCCTTGAATAAAATGGTTAATGTCTCAGCTTTTTTCTCAATATGCTGAACAGAATTGTACAAGACAATGGAAAAACATCTTATGTTCGTTTTTTTTTTTCTTTTATCATTTCTAGTTCAACATACTAAACATGTCATTATAATATGTCTAGTTAGTAATCAAATCACAAGGCATCTTTTTGTTCTTAATCTTATTTAATACGATAGAGTAGAACATATCATACATTCATTTTTAGTTTATAAGCAACACAGTCATTAATGAGCATTAGAGTTTTACAATGTTCATTATGTCTTCGAAGTATTTCACTTGTAGAGTTCCTTCTTGGAAGTTTTTTGTCAGCTATTCTTCCAGTTCACTAGTTTTATAGTTCGTATGGCACTACGTGCATTTCAATGTTATGAATGATAAACTGATGTTCTTGAAGCTTATACACGTGTTTCAAATTTATCATCGAACTAAAAGATATTCCAAATTAGTCTTACTTTTATGTGTTTCCCGTTCGTCCTTCCATCTACAAGGATTCATCAAACCCATTAGTATTTGTTCAGGGATGTCGACGGAAGGACAAATAGGAAATGAATATTAAAGTACGATTAATGAAGTGTTATTATTAATCACCAGTTTTTATTTCACTGTCTTTTCTGATGAATCGTGTTGAAAATGACTTGGTAATTGTTGTAATAAAGTCGTGCATTTTCTCAGGATCATTAGAGCTTACATATATAGATACTATGTTTACGCATGGAATCCGACGTAGTTTCGTAAATGTGGTACTTTCTAATATATGTCACCCATATATGAAAATTGTTAATAAAAATTATGTTCAGCAAATTAAAGAGAGTATTGATAAACCAAGGATGAAAAGGATTTATGTGATATTATGAATGATTTATCAGAGAATGTTTTTGTTGTCGTTAAAGTTTAGAGAGGTCTCTAAAGCTGCTATGGTCGGTGTTCAGTAACTATCAGTTCTTTTGCAAGTCAAGCCATTAAATTTAAATCAATTAATGTTTCACTTTCGTAATGGCTAAGATTTAGATGGGATGATTAAACGTAAGGATAGTTAGGGCAATCATAAATGAGTCATATACAGATAATTTGATTAGAATATGAATAATGCTAAACAAATCAAAGGGATGACCTAAAGGTTGACATTTCCCTTACATGAGATGAGGGTCCCACTTGAATAAAATAATATTTTTCCCATCAAGTGTAAGAGGATGTCATCCCTTAGGTCATCCCTTCGGTTACTATAGTATAACTCTTAGAATATAGTGTAGATTTGAAAAACATGTAAGATACCTGAATGGTCTCTTACACCGTGTCGAATAAGATCCCCAAACTTTAAATCCGGGACTCCTTTAGTCCCTTAACTTTAAGTCATGAACTTTGATGGTACCAACTACCAACCCAAAAAAAAAAAAAAAAAAAAAAGCCCAAACTTGCTATGTACGACGGAGAATGCTTTTTGTACAAAGATGAGTTACAAAAGTTGAGTGACAAAGTGTGCTGGCAAAATTCAGGCCGTTGATTTCAAATGATTTAAAATTTTGTTTTTAAAATGATTGGTGTAGATTTGATTTTGTAATCCAACTTTGTGCACTTCCTTTGTAAGTGTAGCATTATCCCATGGATAAAATAGTAACATTTTTCTGAAGGAAAATATGCTTCTATTACATTTGAAGCGTGCAAGTACTTTAGAAGAACGGTATGATTTTATCCTTGTTAGCATATGAAGTGTCAAAATAATGTCAAGACGGGATGTCACATCTTCAATCCAATCCACATTGTATGTCCATTAGAAATTTAGGACGGTATTCGTTTTTGGTAAAGTTAAGGGACTAATGAATGCTGATTTAAAGTTCAGAGATATTTTAACAGCACACCGTAGAAAGTCTTGGTACCATTCACAATTAAGATATTTTATTCCTTAAATAAGGGAGACCAAGTAATATCAAGAATCTAAAAGGCCAGCCTTACATGACTTGACTTAATTGATAATTTGCCATAATAAAACCATTAAATTCAATAATCTATACAGCCGGCCTTGCAAGTATGAAAGATTCCAATCAGGTTGATTATTAAAGTCATGATCTTTTGTTGTTACTTTCCATCACCTTTCGTCTCAACATCGTTCGTTGACATGGCAAGATGATGCTGAATTTTCAACTATTCTGAGTTCTGACCTTTTTTTACAAAAGGAGAACCCGTAAATTTTCAACTACACAAGGTTGCTAACCAGGGATGGATGAAATCTGCATGTGCTGCTAAGAAGAGATTAGGTTTCAAATCCTTGTTTGAGCAGGATGATTACGCCGTGCAATTGTCCTCACATGATCGTCAATGAGCATACTCCGGCGCGATTATCCTCTTAACTACAATCAAAGGTTCAGATATTATTAAACATGAAACAAATGGCCTATTCCATTTTGTCTCTCTTTTTCTCTTCCCTTTTCGCTATCTGCTATGCTCAACTCAAAATAACAAATCATCCAAGATTGCCCAGCCCTATATTCTACCTTAACTCAACTGTGCAATCGATAACATGGCTTAATGATTACCTTAGTGTGATATATCAAGGCAGTGATGGATCGAAAACAAGAACAGTACTCCAAAGACGAACAAGTGAAAAAAGTCTTGCTGTTATGTGTGGATTCTACTGCATTGATACTTGTTCCTATTACTTGTTCTCAGTTGTTATTGCCGGTGGAAACGATCTGAGTGTAGTTTGGTCGGCGAATAGAGGCCATCCAGTGCTGCAGAACACGATACTGCAGCTTACAAGAGAAGAAGGTTTGGTTCTGCTAAATTCTGATGGCATTAAAATATGGTCTACTAACACTTCATCTGTGGCTGGTGTTAATATTTCTAGTTCGGGAAATTTAATTCTCTTCAACGATGAAGGAAGCCCTGTTTGGCAATCTTTTGATCATCCAACCGATACGCTTCTTGTTGATCAGAAACTGAAAGAGGGTCAACGATTAACTGCAAGTTCTTCTCAATCCAACTGGACTCAGGGTCAATATTATGCTACTATAACATCGGCATTAGGTTTTGCTGCATTTACTGAAATGGATCAAGGTCCTCCACTGATGTATTACCAGTTAATGCCGACTCAAAACATGGGAAGCGCTGATGAATTGGTTTTTGCAGAGTTCAGCCAAGTAGGACTCCTTGTGAAATTGGGAACAAGAGCTCAATGGAATTATGGTGAATATAATGTCATCCCTTCATCTGACGGAGTAATCGTGTTTCTAAAACTCGAAAGCAAAGGGCGTTTAAAGATATACCAACTTGATAATGATAGGGGATTAGTCGAGCTTCTTGACATGGTTGGAGAAGATCTGGGAGAATGTCAATATCCTCGAAGTTGTGGAGAATATGGCGTATGCCGAGAAGGTCAATGTAGTTGTCCGATTAGCCTCCACAAAGATCAGTACTTCAGATCAGTTCAATCTCAGTTACCAAGTCTAGGTTGTTCGAGAATAACTCCATTATCCTGTCAACAATCCTTGGATCAGCATCAACTGGTTGAAATCGAAAATGTTACTTTCTTCAATGTGATAGATTTGGGAGCTGCATTTCCAAATATCAAGAATATAGATCAATGCAAACAGTCCTGCCTGCAGAATTGCTCGTGTGGTGCCGCTTTTTTCAGTTATCAAAACGTTACAGACGACGGTTATTGTTTTTTGCCAGTCAAGATCCTGTCCATCAGAGAATCCACATTTCCTAGTACTGATTTTGCATATCGAACGTATATTAAGTTACAGATTCCTAACCGTGTACCAGAACTAGCACCACTGTCTCCACCATCTGTAAAAAAATCAAACAATACTGCAACAATAGCTGGTTCAAGTGCTGGTGCATTTGTCATTTTATGCATTATCATTCTCATCTTGTCAAAGATTCGAAGAAAAAATAATATTGATCACGACGACGAAAGCATAGGACAAATTCCAGGGCTGCCAATGAGGTTCTCATACGAAGAACTAAGATCCGCAACCGAGGAGTTCAAGGAGAAGATCGGAGGCGGGGGGGTCTGGAACTGTGTTCAAGGGAAGGCTAGGTGATGGCACTGATATTGCAGTGAAGCGGTTGGATAAACTGAGCAACAGAACGGAGTTCTTAGCAGAAGTTCAATCGATTGGAAGCATCCACCATTTTAATCTGGTGAAATTGATAGGATTTTGTGCTGAAAAAAATTGCAGACTTCTGGTTTATGAATTCATGAAGAATGGATCATTAGATAATTGGATTTTCTACACAGCCAAAAGATCATCGTCACATCGGCTCAACTGGCAAACCCGGAAAAAAATCGTGCTTGATATAGTGAAAGGATTAGCTTATTTACACGAAGAATGCCATCAGAAAATCGTTCACCTCGATATAAAGCCACATAACATCCTCTTGGACGAAAATTTCAACGCCAAGGTCTCTGATTTCGGGTTATGCAAATTTATGGAACGAGACGAAAGCCAAATCCAAACAACAATGAGAGGAACACCTGGATACATTGCTCCAGAATGGGGACTTCTAAGGATCACAATCAAAGTTGACATTTACAGTTTTGGAATTGTTCTTCTTGAAATAGTTTGTGGAAGAAGAAATTTTGATGGGACGCGTTCAGAATCTAGTTCACATTTACTTAAACTTCTGCAAGAAAAAGCAACAGAGAACAAATTGCTCGACCTGATTGAAAATTATGACGAAGAAATGATGATGAATCATAAGGAAGAACTATTGAGGATGATCAAGATCGCAGCCTGGTGTTTGCAGGACGATCACACGAGAAGGCCTACGATGTCGATTATATCGAAAGTTTTAGAAGGTGTAATAGAAGTTGAAGAAGAGAATATCAATTACAATTTCAGTCATGCATTATCACATCCTGTATTAGTTCCTCCCGCAGTGGTTTCTCAGCCACCACAGGCTTCTGTTCTTTAAAATCCTAGATGAATTGGTGATTTGAATGTAAGCCGTCAATGGCTCGTTTGGTAACGTAGACTGTATGCAATATTTGATTATTTTTACGCAAGTTTAAAATGTACAAAAATTAAAAAGATCCTTTTTTTTTCTTTTCCCCAAAAAATCTGTACGTGGAAGGAGGAAAATGAAAATGTGATCTGACATTATTTATTTTGGATCTATTACATTAGAACTTTGTCAACATTTCTATTATCCGGTGCCCTCGCAACATGGTGTCTCTACACTACGCCGCCGGAAGACCAACGAGGACTCCGGCAAGTCCCCGAGATCACCAAATAAAGACTCGTCCTCTTCACCAATGGGCATGAAGACTTCCACGTCCGAATGAGCCCATGAAGGCCCCACAAGGGTCAGGCAGTCCATTACAGGGAATCCTACGTTGGCTAACCACCCAAGCTCTCCAGCAAGCTCGGCAAAGCCATTATCGGCTGGCTCCAAGTCCGGTTGGTTTGCGAAGACAGCACACTCCTCTGGAGGGAATTTGGCTGGAAGTGAGGAGGTGGAGTCAGTGGAGGCAGCTGCGGCGGAGAGGTGGTGGTGGTGGTGTTTGGTGGTGGCTAGGAGAGGGTGGTTATGTTCACAAAAGTAGGTGATTAGGAGCTTGGTGGGTTCAAGGTGGCTCCGCTCTACTTGTTTTCTAGCTGGGCACCCTTTTGAGCTGCTACACCTATAATATCCCCTGCAATGCATTAAATTACTTAGAAACAACTACAAAATACCTTAGAAAATGCAATATTTAGGCACAAAATCACAATATTCACTTATGCATAGCTGTCACAAAAGCACAAGAAAATGAAATTTCAGTAACCACAATAACGTAACATAGAGAGCTATTCTATTCAAATTCTTATTAGGAGACAATTTATAAAGAAGATTTCTGAATAATATATTTTCTCATGGACTTTGTCCACAGAACTCGGCCGTGCCATCGCCCACAGAACTAGGCTAGATCGTCTCCTTAAAGTCTTCGACGTCTCCCCCTCTCCATCTATCATTCATTCTTTTTTGTTGCATCCTTCCAAACATCTCGAAAAACATGGACCACCCTCACTATCAATTACATATGCCGAGCCCTTGTTAAGCCATATTATGCTACTAAAAGGCCAATTTGCCAACTTTCCAAAGACATTGAAACCATATTCGAATGTCTCCAGTGTCAAAAGCAAATCAAATGAACTGACCCTCACGGATTTGCTTATGGAGTGTCGTCACTTAAATATTAAGATTCTAGATTGCTCAATGTATACAAACATATCGTCTCTAAACTCTCTACTGTTAGATAGTACCCGTGAGAAATCAGTTTCTTGTTATGATCCTTGAATTTTTGCTTGAGAAAACCCTATCATTTTGGGACATGTTCGAGAGAAATTTGTACGCTAACTTCACCTAGTTTTGCCTTTTGTTTTAGATTAGAATTGTTTTATCATGTTGGTATAACTGGAAGTCTTGTGGCGCATATTAACATAGTGTGAAGTGATCAATACAAGTTCATTCCCTTTTGTCCTGTGGTACCTTCATTCCTAGGAAATATTCGTGTTTTCACATAATTGTCGGCTAGCAAATTAGCGAATGAACGAACGAAAACATAAAATAAAAAAAAGGGTTGGCAAGCAATATACAGTGAAGAGTGAAGAAAAAATTAAACTAATGGCAATCGAACCTCATTTAACCCAAAAAAAGGACAATGACATCCTGCGTGGACATGATTAAGAAAGAGAAACATAGAATATGCTTATTTATCGCAATTCGCAAGTCTCATCTACCATTGCGTTTACATTATTCTATTCAGTCGCGCTTCTTGTACAGAACGGTAGCGTACAAAAAATGGTACAGAATACTCTTAATGCAAGGGGGTGGGTGATTTTTTTTTTGCCTTTTTTTTTATTACATACGCCGCATGTGAGTATCTGTACAAGGTCTGTATGTCAGACCCTGTACAAGAAGCATTAATCTTATTCTAATTCTAAATATGAACTCAGAAAATTATCCAATCAATTATTAAGTGCTTATGTGATAAAAAAAAAAAATAAAATTTCATCGCCTTTCTAGCTGATCAAATATTAATTTAACCAAACATTTAACGAAAATCACAACTTTAATCAACTTTTGATCACACATTACATCAAATTGTATTAAAATCTACTAAAATTTTATCAAAAGCTTTGCCAAACAACTCCTAAGTTTTTTTTTTTTTTAATATACCAATAACTTAAAAGATTAAACGAATTTCAACCACTAATCAATGACCCCATTCAATAATGTCAATGGGAAAGCCGCCAATATAATAATATACCCACACTCTACTCAATAAAATCATACCCTGCCACCCAATCCGCCGGCGGCCAGCAGCCTCTCTGCCTTTTCCTGCCATCTAATTTGCCGGAGGCCGGCGGCTAAAACAAGAAAATATGCCAAAATAGTTGAAATATAACAATTCTTTACCTCGGATAAGGCGAACCCTTTATAGGTTTTTGTCCATATTTTCTCCAAGACCAAGAATCCGGCGGTGGATACACCTCTCCTTTACTCCGGCCGCCGTCGCCAATTGGCACTGTCACCACCCTCTTGTTTGCTCCCTTCCTACTACACAAAAATTCAAATATATACTCAGGCGGAGCCAGGATTTTCGCGTATCTGACCAAAAAATGTTGAAGAAACGAAATATTAAACCTTTTCTTCGGGGACGGCTCGTAAATTTCTTCAGTTGCTTCATCACCAGACAGAGGAGAATCAACGTCATTTTCTTGAGGCTCTTGTTCTTGAAACTTAGCTTCCATTTTCATACAACGACTAAGAATATGTACAAATATATAACGTGTGAAGTGGGGTGAGATGGGGTGGCTGGAAATAGTTGGTGTGAAGTGGGGAAAATGGTGGAATTTGTGAGTTTTAATATGGGAGATGTCACGTTGACAGATTTCAATATAACGTGTTAGCCAATTCACAAATAATTTGGACACATTCAAGTATTAAATATTCGTCTATATAAAGGTATTATTTAGGGGGCCCTAACTTTGGCTGTTAGTACACAAAATAAATATTTTATAAAATATTAGATATTTGGATTAGATAGATTATAAGGAGTTAGAGTTAATTATAACAATAATTGTCAAACTTTATGCATAGTGTTATTTATACCACTAAACTTTGAATCGTATTATTCAATTTATCGAACTTTAGAATTTGTTACGAAAATCATGTATGATGTTAACGTTTCATTCCAAAAATTATGCTTAGGGTGATAAAAAAAAATAAAAATAAATAAAATCTCATGTTTTAGCTATTAATCCATGTGGACACGAGTATCACACATGGTGGATTACATTACTAATCTATGCAACTTTAATGTCACATATGATTTTCCGTCTCAAAATGGACTTTCTAAAAATTTAATGATCTTATCTAGATGTATGGAATATAGTGTTTTCCTCATTCCAAGTCTCAAGATCCAACACAAGTCGGACAAGGACAAAATTTGCTAGGTTTGATCTCTCGAGGAATTGTACCTAAGTATAACTAGGTCATTCAACTTAGGAGACGAGGATGATTGATGTTGTCAACTAGTCTCCTTGAAAGTAGTCGATAGACACCATCACCATGTTTGATCAGACATGTACATCTTTAATTTCACATAGGAATGAAAATATATATCTACTAGTTTGATTGGTTTAGATATATTTTGTCAAAAGAAAAGAAAATGAAATGGTCTAATCTGGAAAATTTGTTATTATTATAATGAAGGACGGCACTACGATTATGTCATCTTGAATCATACAAGAAATATAATTTATTTATTAAAATGTACAATCATTTTCATGCCCAATCCCACATTCTTCTTTTCATATGTCCTATTTAGCTCTGAAAAATAATTTTAGTTTAATTCTCAAATCGAAATACTTTATCACTTACTTAGCCCCTGCTTGGTTGCGATTAAAATCTAAATCTTAATGTAATTTCAACCACATATTTGTGGTCCACGGCTTTTTAACCACACATTCCATCAATTTTTATCGAAATCTACTAAAAATCTAATTTTAATCTACACCGAAAGTAATTAGAAGGACTAAAAGTGTACAAAAACCTAAGCTGAGTGACTGAACGTGTGAGATTTGATAGATTGAGAACCTGAGCTGCAATTTTTGACCTAGATGAATTATGCAAGTCCCTTGCAGGTTATTGAAGTTTAGCCTTCGTGTCAAGGCGGGAATGGGGCATCTAGGCATGACCACTGATCTTGACTTTCGGGTGCGATTTGAAAATTTAGGGATCGTTCTCTTTGCCGTTTTCGATTTTTTAAAATAGTAAAAATACGTTCTCCTTTCCATTTTCGAAAACAAATTCTTGAAAACGAGTTAAAATTTACATAGAAAACAGAAATTGAAGAAAAGTAACTTAACAATGTTATAGCTTAGGTGAAAAAGTCTCGAATTTTTGAAAGTCGCGAGTTGAACTCCGTCTCACTGCAATTCAATATAGGGGAATTTTTTTTATACTCCCAGTCCCACTCTTTTCTTTCCCCCCTCCCATTCTCTCTTTTAGCCACGTCATTGCTCCTCCATCTGCCATCGCCTCCGCTCCAAACCCTCCATTCTCCTCCATCTCCCCCTCCTCAATCTCGTGCAAATAAATATTTAAACTCATATATTTTGATCATCTTCACTCTCTAAATAATTCGCATAAAACATAGAGGAAGGCATGTTTAGCTTGTTCTTGATATGCTATTCATTTCTTCAATCTCGTGATATGCCGTGATGTGGCGCCGGATAAGTTTACTTTCCCTTTTGTAATTAAGGCGTGCTTAGCTTGGTCTTGCGTTGGTAAAGCGAAAGAGGTGCATGGATTTGCTATAAAATTTGGGGGTTTTTGGAGATGTGTATTGGGAGAACGTGTTGATGGATTTGTATTTCAAGAACCAGTTTCCAGACGATGGCCTTAATAAGGTGTTGGAGAAAATGCGGGGGAGGAATGTCGTCTCGTGGACGAATGCAATTGCTGGGCTTATTTCTTGCAGGCGAATGGATGTTGCACAAAAGCTGTTCGATAAAATGCCTGTGAGAAATGTCGTTTTGTGGACAACAATGATCAATGACTATGCTAGAAGCGAAAAATCAGAGAAGGCTTTTGATTTGTTCGCCAAGATGCAGCTTAAGAATGTACGACCAAATGAAAAATGAATTTTTGCTTGAGATAGAAAACGAATTTTTGAGCATACAATGTTGTGTAAACGCGTTTTTCATTTTTGAAAACAAAATTTTAAAGTGACAAAAAAAACGCATTTTCAACAATCTCAAAATGGACATTCAAAACATAAAATTCAAAACTCAAAACACAAAACTGAAACACGAAGAGAATAACCCCTTAATTTTTAGGGTTTTTGACATTTTCAAAAGAGTTTCGAGACTTCTTGAGGTCTAAAAAAATAATAAATAAATAATCCTCATAATACATTCCCTATTCTTCGTTAGGAAAAATATAAACGAACACTCCGATTGATCACACGGATGATCGCATATGAGTGGTGCGGGTCCAGTAAATAAAACAATATTTTTTTCTACACTCATATATGGTCATTTATGCGGTCAAGGGGGATGTTCGTGTAGCAAAATTCTTCTTTGTTAATATCATGTATTTATATCAAGATACAAGTCCTTAGAGCGATAAGAAATAAGAAATCATTCTAGAAATTGAAGGAGAATAAGACGGCGCAATTGAAGGAATAACTTTTCATAATAAATTGAAGTAGGGTAACAAGAAAGTAGCAACACAGCACAATGAGTGATCACAATAACCGAATTGACAATGCACACGATTCACCTTTGGTCGACCAGCACTATTGCACGGTCAAAGATCTAAGAGCTCGTTTGTTTTCGATTAAAATCTGATTTTAATTCAAGTCAAAGTCAAATAATAAATATTAATCATATCTTTCATGGGTTACACAACTTTTTAGTCATACATTTCAAAAAAATTTATTATAATCTACTAAAAATTTAATTTTAATCCTCACCACATAGACCAATCAGAAAGAGATGCTTGTTGGTGATTTCATGATGTCCCCTATTGTTCCATATGGGTACAATAACTTTCAAGTGACCTCGGATGTCATCAATTTGTTTTTGAGCAATATTTTTTTTTTCTCAATTTGACGAAAATTTACATTACCATCTTATACACTTTCTAGAGCTTGTGGAAGTTTTAAGTTTCAAGGTGTCGACGACTCAAGATGATTTTTTTTTTTTTTGAAGGATAATGCTCGACAATGACTTTATTTTTTATTTTATAAAAATTGTTCAGTCGTTTGGCATACGACGGATTGACTCGAATAAATAAATTTGTCATTTCTCAAACACTTAAACTTTTAAATAATGCATTCACAATTATAAGTGACTAATTTCTAATTGAAATATACATACATGATCAGATTGATTAATAACAATATTGTGGGATGACAATCACACTCAACATTTTATTTAATCATTTGTTAGTTGATTCATTAATCATAATCAATTTTTTAGACAATAATTAAGAATCCACAGTCTTTCACAAGTGTCAGCTTGCTATTGACTCATTTAATATATATATATATATATATATATATATATATATATATACAGGACAGACCCTCCTACTCATAAATTTGACATACTTATTTGACAAATAATCGTGACATTTAATTTAAGAAGATAAAATGTTTAGAACAATTATTTTTGAAAAATTGACAGATCTAAATGTAAACTTTTTATTCTGAAGAAGTCATTACTTGGAAACAAATTATTCTAACCGATACAAGAGATTGAGTTTCTCGAACCATTCCAAAATCTTTGTCTAGGGTGATGGATCGTTAGACGGAAAAGTTTTTAGGCAGTCATTCTAGAGCTGCGAAACTATTTGACAATGACTCGTCCATACATTTTTTTAATGACTTATCTTAAGCACGGAATAACAACCTAGACATCAATGACTAACCCATTTTCACATAATTTGAAACCAACTCTTAGGGTCCGTTTGATAACAACATTTTCCATGAAAAATGTCACATTTCAGGAATTCATTTTCCATCTTTGCTGTTTGATACGGAAGTGGACATGAAATTCGAATTCTAAGGTACAACCACTTTAAGCATATGTTTGACAAATTTCATGGAAAACTTAATCATATGGGGTACTTGGGAAAATCTTTTTCAATTTACATGAATTTCCAATTCCTTTCCACATTTGTCAATCAAGCATAGCCTTAAAGTTATCCTTGCTTTTGGAATCAGGTTGTACATTTAATTTTCAGAAATTAGGTATTTTTTATTATAAAAATATTTTAAATCTGTTTTTAGTATTTGGTTCTACTTTTTCCATAATCTCATGGATTGTTGTAATTTTATCCAATTTTTAATATTAAAATTCAAACTAAACAAAATCATATTAACTTACTTTTTATTATTTACTTTTTTGGAAGAGAGAATCCCCATCTTCTTCATCATCAATATCGTGAGTTCGAGAGACAAAGATTTCCATTCTTAAAAATATTTTCGATATTAGAGAATTAGACATAAAAGAAAACATATGGCATATTTCACACAACCTAATAGATGAGTCAAGTGGCAAACTATATCGGTTCTGTACATATCGTCACAACTTGAAAAATAAAGTTAAATGTCACAAAGGTCACATTTATAATTAACAAAAAATACAGTTCTTGTTTCGATCTACTAAAGGTCACAAATCTCGCGCAAAAGTGGATTATACAACGACTTTTGCAAACTATAAATAAATTGTACGCCACAATTGTAGAATTATATTTTTTGGTTACATGCGTTATCAAGTGGGCACAATTTCGAGGTCAACACATACGAGAGAACATAGGTCACAATATATCCATTTTGTATGAAAAAATATATAACACGTCCATTTTGTTTATAGGGCACATACGAGAGCACATGAGTTGCCCTGCAAATTGTGTGTTATGATCGGAGAACATTAGAGGAAAATATTAATTGATGGAGCAATAATTGTATTTTCGTTATTCTAACACACGGTCGAATGGAGAGAGATTACTTACATCATTGATTTTTAGGATAAAATATGGCGAGATAGAAAATCTATCAGTATATATCACATTATCTTTGTATAACCACGAATCTCAGTCACAGTCCTTGTCGTATAAAGATGAATTATGACCTAATTTATGCAAACTTTTTCAATGTTTAATTTCTGGAAATGTGATCTTCAACTATGGTGGTTATGATTTCTTTCCCTACCTTGATCTTGAAATGCTCTTTATTTGTGTTATAATTGTAATCTTCATTTGGGCTTCACAGATATCCTCTTGGGCATAATTTATTGTTTCACTTGGGCCTTAAATTGCTCATTTGGACCTTAGATGCTAATATTTGAGTCGATTAGACAAGTACAATCGCATATGTAATAAAATAAAATGAGACTAGACAAGATAACGAGTAGATACGTAGAAAGCCCTCTTATCAAAATAATATTGGTGAATAATTTATCGAGTAATTGAACTAAGTGGAGGAAAAAAAAAAAAAAAAAATTGTTGTCACGTGTTCCCCATCTTGATGTCATAGGATTCTTGGGGGTTTTCAAAAATTTTGACACGTGATTTTTGATTCTTTTATCTTTTCAAGAAGTCAAAAAAAGGGGAAAAGAAAAAAAAAAGAGTGACATTTTTTATTCAATTTAGAACTACTCAATGACAAAGTGCTCGTGAGAATCTCTATACTTTTTGAGTTTGAACATAAATGAGTGATTTTATACCAAAGGTTCTCTTACATTTATTAATCAAAGCCGATGTGAACCGTGTTTAGATTAAAATATTTTAAAGGGATATCATATAATCGTAATTTTATATCTAAAAGTTAAAGTAATTTAAGAATGTGGTGATTGGATTTTATACCTATTTTATGATCATCGTTGGATTGCTTTATCTATTACAAACTCGAATTTCATAAGTCTCTATAAGCTGTCAAACTCGTCGTTCCAAATTTATCTATTCTTCAATCACATACTACAAAGAAGGCCTTGTAATAGCAAAAATAAAAAATAAAAAATAAAAAATGCATCGTTTAATTTACATTTGTCTAATTAGATTGTATAGAAATTATTCTAAAGTTCAAATCATTTCGATATTTTTTAATCCGAAATGAATATTAATTATTAATATTCGTATATGGTAACTAATTAGCCATTAATTTGATCATGTTACATGTCCATGTATAAAGGTTGAACCCCAATATTGAGGGTCCCCCACCGTCCCATCCCTAGAGCATTGTGGAGGAGGTAAATCGCGAGATGTGTCTTAATATGCCTGGTACAAAAGCTGTCATACTGGTGCCCACAAAGAGTCCAATTTCATACTTTGTAAGAGGTAGGAATCGAACCCTCACATTGCGGCTGTCAGCTCAGTTGAGAGTACCTCAAACTCCTATCCTTTGCACCACTGAACTATGTCCCGGAACTGTTACTTGTCCATGTAAACTATCTTTTATCTTGGTCAATGAATATTTTTAAATTTAATTATTGGTAATAAAATATTGTAGTAATTAATTATTTGTTTGAATCAATGTGGGACATTATTTGGGTCATGAATAAGAATCTTACCTTACGCGTGTATCTTAAGATAAACATGCCAAATGATTCTTCAACTTTACTCAATAAAATTTGGACCCACTATAATTATTAGAACTACAAAGAATTACGGATCTAGTATTAGTGAAAAGAAAGCTCTCCTAATAAAGGATTTAATTAGAATTATTAAATCATATATTAATTTATCATATGCTATTCTTTTATTCTAAATGGGAATTTTATTCAATTTTTTCAATCACGGTCTTCATCGTATACAATCTTAGAAAACACGAAGTTCGTGTTTAGTAAGAACTTGGACGACTTCATTTGCTTCGTATTTAACATGAAAATATATGTAAAAGGAGATCGCAAGTGTCCAATGTAGGTATTCATAACCCTCTACAGGGTGTGAAGGTTGAGGTTGCAACATTATTAATGTGTTAATGCAATCCGACTCCACCATCGTAATGTCCATTTGTCTAGTCTTTTGCGAATTTCGAGTCGATTTTCTATTTGTCAAGATAGAGAAGCATCAAAGGATGTGATGAATCTTTTGATTATGATACTCAAGTCACAATAATATTAAATGTTAATGAAAGTTTTATTTTCTTATTTTACTTTCACGATATAATATTTCTTTCATAATTTACAGATAAATTATTTTCTCAAAATTGGACCTGACTTTTGACATGTGTCCGTTACTTATATCATTCTGAAAAATTTAGGGAAAACAACATCATTCATCTCCAACATATCCCCTTTGTTACAAGTTCGTTCTTGACTTCTATTGGGAGCGTCTTCACCAATCCTTCCAAGTTTATTGCGAATTACTTATTTCAACCATAAAAACTTAAAATATTATTTATTGTATAATGTTGACATAACATAATCACGTGGATTGGTTTTAAAAACTTTCCACATAATTCTCCAATATTAGTGGTGTAGATGCTCAATAATGCAATACACTCACTATATATATACACATATAGATATTAGGTGTCCTCACCCTCACAAGCCAAACATATTTCGCACTTTTTTCTCATTTTCTCAGAACTGAAAAGCAATGTCAGCTGCAGAAACAGTTCTTAATCTCCTAGATTCTTACTGGTTTGAGTATGGGATTTTCTCACCAAAACCCTCTTTGTGTAAAGTGAAAACAGACCCAGTTCTTGAAGTTGATGCAAAACCAAAGCTGAATCGAATCAAAACCCTCATGAAGAAATCTTCCAGTGACCAGTTTTTGAGCTCTAAAGACTGTTCAAATTCTTCAGATTCTTCTTCTCCCAAATCTGTTCTTGTTCCTAAGCTTCAAACAATACTTTCTGGTGAAGAAGTTGAAGAATTTGAACAGAAAAAGGCTTCAAGAACAGAAGAACATAGGAAATGCAGGAGGAAGAAAAACAGCAGTAGAAGCTTATCAGAACTTGAATTTGAAGAATTAAAAGGGTTTATGGATCTTGGATTTGTGTTTTCAGATGAAGATAAGGATTCAAATTTGGTTTCAATAATCCCTGGATTGCAAAGACTGGGGGCCAAAGGGGATGGAAAATGGGAGGAAAAGGGAATTGAGAAATCTGTGAAAGTTTCAAGGCCTTATCTTTCTGAAGCATGGGATGTTTTGGAAGATGAAAAGAGAGTAAAGAATCCATTGATGATGGATTGGAGAATTCCAGATTTTGATAATGAAATGGAATTGAAAGATCATCTTAGGTTTTGGGCTCATACAGTTGCTTCAACTGTAAGATAATATTTACCAAAAGTTTGTAAATTTTAAACAAGAAAGATTCTAACAATTAAACGTGCCATGGTTTTGATCTCATTGCTCTCTCTTGAAGAATTTTTATTTTTATCTAATATTTTTGGAGTTTTCCAAGATTTCAATTAAGCTGACTTTTTCGTAGTTTTACCGGACTAGATGACTACAATTGATAGTTTTGCGATTGCATATTCAATCGAAGTATCGAACAATTGTATGTAAAGTTCGAAATACATTATTTATGCCCGTTGATAGTGAACAATTTCTAGAGGCAGGCTTCATTCGTATGGATTCTCGTACTCTTGAAGATTTTTTATCTCATTTCTACTCTTGAAGATTTTTTTATTTTGTTTAATTTTTGGAAGTTTATTGAGATTGATATAATTAAGACGAGTTTTTAATGTTTTACAAGGATGAAATGACTTGAATATAATCAATCAAACGCATGTACTTGGACTTCGAGAAACTTTCTTTATGCTTGTCTTGGAAAAAATAAGTTCCAGAGACATCTTCAATTCATGTCAATTCAAACACTTAAGGGGGCATTCTCTTTGTTGTTTTCGAACAGTTTTCTGTTTTCGATTTTTCAAAATATTGAAAACACGTTCTCTTTCCCATTTTCGAAAACAAGTTTTTGAAAACGGCTGAAAATTTTGTGGAGAAAACAGAAAACAATTTTTTTACGTTTTGGCTGTTTTTTTCACAAATCTGCGAAAACTCAAAAAACACGGGTTGAGAAATATTTTTCAAAACGACAAAAAGAACGAGTTTTCAACAATCTCAAAATGAACACCCAAAACACAAAACATAAAACGAATTCAAAACTTAAAACACAAAACTAAAACACGAAGAGAATGCCCTCTTAATTGTGCCATGGTTTTTATCTCATTTCTCACTCTCGAAATTTTTTTAAAGTTGTTTAATTTTTGGAAATTTTCTCTAGATTAAAATAATCAAAACGAGTTTTCCAAAGTTTTATGGAATGAAATGGCTAAAATTGATAGCTTTGTGGTTGTATATCCAATCAAACAGGTGAACAGTTGTCCTTCGAGATACTTTTAATATGGCCATCGAAAAAAGTCAAGATCTAGAAGAATATCGATTTGAAATTTTCTTCAAACCATACTCCTACACAAAGAATTTCATACCTGGCAAAAACTTTAGGTATTTGGATGCTTTTAGAATTTTCATTTGAAATTGTTTGTGGCAATGATTCACATACTTTGTAGCAACGGTCGACTAGGAAAGCAAGTAAAGACATTGAGATGGGTTCTAGTTGTAAAGTATAGTTTGCTTTACAATGTATTGGGGTTGTCAAAGTCGGAGACAATTGCACCACCCCCTTGATAGAAATTCAATAAAAATCCAAGAAAATCATTGTCAATTATTTGGGCAGATTACATTGACATTGGTGTAATTTAATATGACTTTTTCATTTTTTTGAGACTGGTGGCATAATCCTTCTAGACATGAGTGAAAAGGAAGAATTACGAGGTACACGACAATAGTAGTTCAAATAGTCCGCTTGGGTCAAAACTTACCTAATAAAGAATTTTACTGTTTTAGGAGCATTATAGTTACAACAGTTATTCATCGAGGCTACAGTTGTAATCAGTCATCAACTTCCTCGACCTTCTGGCATTGAATAGGCGTTAGCCTACATACATGGTCAAGACGTTGTAGAGGAATTGATTGATCAAGATTTCTAGTCTATTTCCCAGACCTAATTGGATAAATCCGTATGATTCATTGAGAATGATTCTTATCTAATGATACTTATCTAGTGGATAACCTATTAGTAGTCTAATGGCCACCTAAATGTATAAACATTCTTACTAAGCATTATTGATCAAGAGAAGTACAGGTAATCAAGTTGAGCAGACGTACAAAAAATTGCACAGAATTCCATAAGAGTTGCATCCACCAGCTTATTGTTTAACATATAAATTCAATTTAAAGTCAAATATCAGATATGTATGGGTGTCATGACTAGTTTTTGCATTAATGAGATCCCAGTTGCACAATCAAAAACCATTATTTATCTAGTCTTTGATGACGTATTTGGTACAAGATTTGATAACACTCGACAATAATAATAAAAAATGAAGAAAACAAGTTTCGAGTTTTTCTTCACTAGAATATTTCTTTCTCGTGTTTCATTAATCTTGTTCAGTTTTGAACAGTCCAAATTACACGTTTGGTAGTTTTTTATACAAATTTAGATGTAATACATATTGTAAGAATGCATTTATCACGTCTTCAACTAATGATATTTACATGTATATTGCAAATATTTGCTCACTTGTCCTTGTTAGAGACTGCTTCGGGAAGTTTGTAGGTCGGGGGTTTGTCTGCACCCCTTCTCGAATACTCTCTCCATCTTCGAGCAGCAGCTGCAGCTCGTTGTGCCCTCTCTTTCTTTCCTTCCTCTGCAACAACCATAGAAATTCCGATCACATATATTTTTATTCCATACCGTATTTTAGGTTGACAACTTCGAAACTGAATCCATGAAAAACACCATAAGACGTACATAGTTTTCATTAAAAACTAAGGTCGTTCTGTATTAAAAGATAGCGTGTCAAACCAAAACCAAGAGATGTTGAACAAGTGCAGCTAAAACCAATTTGGTTAAAATCCTTTATCATCGTATCAGCGTACCATAGATACTATACACTATGTCTAAAGATCAACTTATGCCATGTTTTCCAGCGATTAATGTTTTTTTTTTTAACAAAATATATTTAGGAGCCGTCATGGAAATATAAATTCATCTTTTCCATCTTACCAGTATTTTCATAGTCTTTCGCATTGCCCCAAAGGTTGCTCCAATAGGATTGGGTTTTATCAGAACCTTTCTGCTTCATCATCCTCACTTTAGCTTGTCTCTGAAATATTTAACATAGTTTTCGTCAATTGAGAAAATGCTAAAGCTAATCGATAAAGGTAATTTGTCAATGATTCCAAAATTTTCAGAAGCAAGCTCAAAACTCGGTATATTCAGTAATAACTTGACATTCGCAAAAGTTTTACTAGTCTAATTTGGTTGTTTACCAAGTTTTCCATGTCAAAGTTGGTTCAGAAAGCGTGAAATTCTACCAATTTCAATATCGTAGCCCTTGTATTGGAAACTTTTGCGCTACTTTAGTTTAGAGAGTTCTTACCAAGACTTTGCTTTGTCTTTTTTGCCATCTAGAACTTGCCTGCATCATTTAAAAGTAATTCGGATTAAAATGCAAAGCCAAAACAAGAAGTAAACTATGTAGTCATATGTAAAACCACCAAAAAGGCCGAACAATGAACCAGTTCATGTCCGTCTTGTTGTACGTAAAAGTTTCTAAGATCTGGATAGGGAAAAATATAAAAAGGTTGAATAATAATGTAAAATTGCAAATATATAAATGTTTACGCCATATAGCAGCAATTATAAGAACTACATTACTCAATTGTGGAATCATAATTCTATTTTACTAGGCGCTTAGACAACCAAGGAAACAACCTTGGAGCCCAGTGTCAGCTACTCGAACTAGAGGTGTAAAAGTGGGTTGCCAGTCCGTGACCGTGCCAGCTGAAACATTTTATCATTGGCCAAGTCCAATTACCAACGAGGAAATGTTTATTTGTGTGTTTCAAACACTTTGGAACCATACCACTTGACGTTAAAATTTCGTTGTACAAGATTGGTTAAAGGTTAAAAGAGTCTTACCAGGCGGAAGACATCCATGGATGCTGAACCCATTCCTGAAAGCATCAATGCAACCTATTGAAAAATTAAAAATCATAAAATTAGCAATTCATAAACACATTTATTCGCCGATATCCATGTAGTGTCATGATACAAGCCTTATGATCAATCTATGATAGTATTATCAAACAAATGAAAGCATAAAAAATAAAATTCTTCCTATTTTTCAGATAGTTTGCCTGCTTTAAGGCCATCTGCTAGATGATTGAAGTAGAAATTGCAACACAATAGCATAACTTATTTGTCCACTAAGGAGTACTAGGATAGCCTATGGGTTTAAATAATTTCTCGACATAAATTTCAAGAGGAAAATTATTCTTACATTAACTCGTTCCACTCTTCGCATTTCATCTTCAAGCAATGATAGCTGAGCAGCAGAAGTCCAATGAATGCAATCAACTGGACTGAAATGAAGACATATCAGTTATCTAACTGCCAAAACTGATGAGCATAAACAGAGAAATTTCATATTTAACTACAAATTATTAGTGAATCACTGAAGTTTAAATGAACTCAGTTATCTTCTGAGGGGCTAATTAGAGTTTATAGCTTTGGAGGACTCTTTTTGGGGAAAAGTTCTATGAAGTATTTCCACATTGGTCTAGCACTATCTATAAATAGGATACACTTAAATAAAGTGCAAAACATGATTTCACAATTGATTGATTCCTTTTAGAATGGTTGGCTTATAGACTAACAAGGGTGCCTCAACTAAGATTTTGATGGATTTTAAAAGGTTCTAAATCCCAATGAATTTCGTGAATTTGAATAAATTTTTCCAAATTCCACAATAATCTCATCAATGGTGAAATTTCAAAATATTTGATTATTTGTATTTTTAAGCTTGAAATTCATCCAAATCTTTTAAAATTCCTCTATTAATGAAATCTTTACATATTTACAGGATCGGAAGTACTATATGTACATAATGGTGTACTAAATGCATTACACCCCCCTTACATTGAGGGGGGCCCACACATAATAAAATATTTGTGGGCCCCCTTTCATGTGAGGGGGGTGTAGTGCATTTGGTACACCATAAGGTGTACAAATAGCATTTTCCTTACAGGATATCTAAATTTTAAAGGATTTCATTAAAATCTCAATTGAGAAAACTTAAATTTAAAAGAATTTTTAAAATCCATTACAATCTCAATTGAGGACACATCTTTAAGTATTTAGCTTTACAGAAAAATAAGAAAAAAAAAATATTCTTTTAAGTTGGGCAATTTATATCTTGGCTTTTTCTCAGTTAACTGTTCGTAAATCAGTTCATTTTTTTGCAGTTTCAAGACTGAAATGGATTTTCACAACATATTTAGGATTAAGAAAAACTCTATAAAATTGTACATTATAAGAACATCTTTAAAAGATGAGTAGATATAAAGAAGCAGAGATCTTGATAGATTCAGTCAAAATAAGGTAAATCCACCTGGTGAAAAAATGAAGGTAAGTTGTAGAAAGAAGCAGCCAGATGATTTGGCTGACTTCACAACACTTTAAAGCAGATCCGAGTAAGACGAGTAAAAATCTCATCATAGTGAAACTCGAAAATCAATTTAGATTTGATAGACTTCTTTGAACCCAACAACTTAATGTTTCAAATTTAAATATACTAAATATTTCAAAGACAAAAAGAAGCGCTCTGTTTATTAACAGTGAACCTACCAGCTGTCAACTGCATCTTGGACTGGTTCAAGGTTTCCCAACTGGCTATAAACTCTGGCTCTTCCAAAGTCTTCCTCGATGGCAAAAACATTTGGGCAAACATTGGCACAATTCTTGCAGCCTACTCAGAATTAAAAAAAAAAAAAAAAATTAAAAAAAAAAAGAAAAAAAAAAGAGAGAGATTTCAATCCAAATGTATAGTGACGCAAATGTTATTGACATAACAAAATCTGCTATAATTTTTTGTGGGAGGATTTTCGTTATTAGGATCAGATCGGTGGTCCTCATTTTTCGAAATGATGCAGAAGATGCTTTTGATAAATAATAACCATAAAAGTTATAAGGAAAACCCGATGCCCAATTCAGTTCTTGAGGAGAAATTATCCGTAAAACTTCAGAAATCGTTATTTGCTATGCACATTATGAACTTAAAAGGCTACAAAAGCTGAGCTGAAATATCGAGATAACTTGAATGGAAAACTCTATACACACCTATGCAGCTAAACTCATCAACGAATACATGATCCTTTGGGATGGAATCATCCATAAAAGGGTTGATTGCTGTCAAAGCATACCCGTGTATTTCATCATAAATCATTCGTTGAACAGGATCACTGAGAACCTAAACAGAAAATAAGTCATAAGTCATTTCATAGCAGAAGCACAACAGGGGAATTCAAAACCAATGACAAGAATGGAACCCACCGTATAAACGTCATTAATAAACATGCAGAAATTAGTGGTCTCTGGATTATTGCCACTCAGGTCGGGATGGCAAGCTTTCATGCAATTATAATATGCTTTCTTAATCTGCTCCGGTGAGGCATCTGGAAGCTGGTAACATAGGCAAGAATTGAATGAGTATCAAAAGTAAAATGGAAGTTACAGAGTAATCCGAATTATATATGGTTTTACATTTGTGAATAAATATGTTCTTACATTTGAACGTATATTTAAGTTAGAAACATGATAATTCAGCATAAGTTTATCTTTCGAACTAAAGTTTTAACATTAAAAGGCTAATCAAATTGTGAGCTCTTACACCCAGAAACAATTTAATGCATCATAAAATGGGTGAAAATTTACTTCTGGACCACCGAATAATGGACCAATCAAACAGTGGCTGCATGAGCATCAAGTTCTCCCTTAGAAATAGAATAAACTTGACTCATTTGTTTTACCCTGTGACGGTTTACCAACAGGTGGAAATCGCTTATGGAACATCAATGAACCAATTCATCACAGGCTGAATGAGCAAATTCCCCTTAATTGTTAAAAAGATTATTCATTTGCCAATCCGCGATAATACAACAAGCTAAGCTTCAGATATAACTATTCAAGAGTATCCTTGGAACTTTTCGAGTCTCATCCCTTTTAGTGTGCTACAATTTCAAACTTGTTATGGCTAGTTCCTAATTTTCCACATAATTACAAAAGTTCATTCTCAATTACCAACTCAAAAAATAAATAAATAAATGATATCATCCTCCTCCCTTTTTTTTATTTTTATTTTTTCCTTTTTTGTAAAGACAAAGAAAGAAATTCTATTTTCTCGCCTATTGACTACGGCGATTGAAATTCTACTAATCTCTTCATAGAATCTATCCTTATGAACTAAATTTTTGAGACTTTTTAATTAGTGTAGCTTGTTACATGCGTCAGACCTCCGATTGTAAGCAACCAAGGAATGCAATATATGCACAGCAAAGAGACGATCTCTACATAATACAGAAACCACATATTACCCATTAACTTAAACTATATTTGTGAAAACATTTATTAATGCACAAGAAGCTAGAAATTTGAGACATTACCAGACCCAAAACAGAATAATAATCATCAGCAATCTCTTCATATGATTCTGAGTACTGAGAAGCAACTCTGATGCCCAAATTTTTTCTTCTACCATGACTACTCCAATTCACACCAAACATGGGGAGTCTATTTCTTGAACAGAAACCCTGTACAGGAAACTGAAATTTGAGAGTATTTGTACACACTGGTGATAGCAATTGAGCCATCACCAAAAAGAACCCAAACTAAAACTGGTTCAAGAATTGGAAATAATTGCTGATATTTTCTGGGTTTAATGGAAGTTTCTTGAATTTATAAGGAGGGAGAAAAATTAAGAGTAGAAAAATGAAAATGGGAAAATGCTGATTTGGCGAAATACAGGCCATTTGTTTACCAAGAATTTTGAGTCAACTATGAATGTCGACAAAGAAGTGTGTGATGGGAGTGAATGGATTTCAGGGGAAAGCTCGTGCCTTCAATGTGGGTATTTATGCTGTGCACGCTTCGGGCGTTAGCTTTGGAATTTGTTGGCATTTGCTTTATTGCGTAATTGCTCCAACCATCTTTGGCAATCTTGAAATGGGCTATAAGTAAAAATCTTTAAATTAAAAAATTAAATTGAAATCGTATTTTGGAAATCGTTAATTTGATGCCACATGGACCCATCAACGAAATAATTTTGAATCAAACCAAACCGGTAAAAAAATTGTTTGGTTTAGGTTTGAGAAATTTTATTGCAGTTTAAAATTAAATCGGATCGGCGAAAAAATATATAAAAATTAAAAAATTAAAAAAAATGAAATTTTCTAAATTATAACTTGTAAGACTTTTGTGTTGGGCTTTTTATTTATTTTTAAATGAGACTCATATATTTTATAGGCTCTTAAACTGAAAGTTTGAAACGATTCATCAAACAATGTCACGTTGTATTCCATATAAATTACTATCACCAAACAATCATCAACTTATATAAATTGCATAGTACTTCAATGATTAAATAAACTTTAATCAAAATCAAAATCTTACATTGAATTGGATATCCTTTAAAAAATTATTGTAACTTCTGGTTTTATCGATTATAATTTGTAGAAATCTAGATGAAAAGTTTTGATCTAATCAACAACTATGTAATCAAAGTGAAAACAAAATAAAAATTTCAAATCTTAGAAATTAAATTATATATTGTAAATAAATTTATTAAGGTATAGATTTACCTAATATTCTAATTTGGCTTGAGAATCAATTAATCAAATAATTATAAGAAGAGAAGAAAATAATCAAAGAGAAGATGGAAAGTGCTGGAGTCTAAAATGAAAAATGAACCATATTAGTTTTTATAAAAGTGATTGGAGATTGAATAATATATTTTACCAAAAAAATAATAAAATCCTATGAGAACTGTCCGGTTCCCGGCTATTCCCATATGAGAATCGAGAACTAGACCGAAACCGATTGATTCTTAATAATTTGTTCCAAAATTAAATTATTTTTTAGAAGATCCGGAACTGAATCGATTGATTCTAAATGATCCCGGTCCGATTCCACTGGTTCTGGAAAAATATGCTCACTCGTAAATTAATGTCATAAAAGTAGACAGACAAAAAAATATACGGCGAAATCAGTGATTTAAAATTGGACGACGGACAAAAAAAATATACGGCGAAACCGACGGTTTAAAATCGGACCAAACCGTTAGATTTAGGTTTGAGTTTTTTTCAAATCGTTCAAAATGGTTTGGTTTAAGTTTGAATCTTTCTTAAACCGGTGTAAACGATTTGATTTGAAAATCTGTCAAAAATTGGTAAAATCGGACCGCTTACACCCCTAATAAAATGTATGATTAAATAATGAATAAAAAATTTGGATTTTACGAAATATTTATTTAATGATATCCGTGTATTTTGCAGACTTATTTGTGTTGAAATGTGGAAGCGAAATTATTCAGAATTTTTTAAAAAAAAATTCAATAAACAATCATCTGGATATTCACGTGTATGTCATATCAAAAATAAAGTATTCGAATTTTTATGTAAATTCAATGGTTAATTCTTGAATAAATTCTGAATCACGAACTTCCAACATTTTGGATCACGAACTTATAGCTTTTTAATTCCAAGAGCTTGATGATTCAAACATCAAAATCTTCTATGATATTCACCAATGTCAAGACTACACCAACGACTGTGCATCTTCTTTTTAATTAAATAAAGAAATTAATTTTTTATCTGAACAATTGAATAAGATGAGAAAATAATTATTTTTCTCTCTCTAAATTTGAACACTGTGAAATTATGTATTATGATCGTTGTACCCCCATAGAATGTTTAGTTTATATCTAATCTCTATTTATAGAAATAAAATAGTTACAATTCTTATACAATAATAATTCAACATTCAAATAAGAGTTCTAATTAAAATTCAAGTCTAAGTACAAAATTTTATTATAATTACAATTAAGTCTAAAACTATTATAATTATCATAATTAAGTTTTAATACTTTATAAAGCTATCACAGAAATCTGATCGGACATATATTATCCAAACTCCAACAATTAGATATGCAGTCTACCCTAGACCACTCAATCTATTTATTAGTTTTTACTTTTTTCACTAAAGAAAAAAATTGAACGATTGAAATATATAAGATCACAGAAGCCAATAAATCTGTAAAACTTTTCTCCGACGTGCTGTATATGTATTTTATCCTTGTTCGAGATCCGATAATCAGGTACGAGCATAAAAGATCGTTTTTCCATCTAATTATTCTCATTAACTTGAATATCATTTTCTTCAACGGTCCTATGAACTAATTATAGATATCGAAGTATAACTATTGCTAAACTTTGAGTTAAGATTTTAACCGTTCAATAGAAAATACTTACGTAGTCACTCTACCCATTTTTCAATGTAACGTTCCCGTCAAGAGTTCATGTTCTCTACTTCACTCATTCTCAAGTTCCCAACTCATTGAGATATTTGACTAATCAAATTGATCTTACTCATTAATGAATCAAAGAACCATTAAAATCACAAATATATATATGTATAACCCTGTCAAGGGATTTAGATGAAATATACGATGATCAAGTGAAATTCAATTCTCCACATGGTCATGCTATAGAATTAAACTCGACATGTGGTCCGTTCAATACACTCCAAGTATACTAGTGTCATCTTTAACTATTTTTGTAATAAGGACAAATCACAAGCCTGAATAATGAATCGGTTAGCACTACAACATTCAAGTATAAGGTGTCAGCCCTTATACATTTCTTGTGAATAAATTATTTATGATCAAAATATAAGTTGTGTCACACTATACTTCTCAACGCAAGTACACAACTTATATTATCATAATATGTGACTTTTGTGTTTAGTATGTGACTTGAGAATTTTTTAGAGGAAAAATCGTATGCCTAGCATCTTGGTTTTCTTTTTCTCTTTGTGGAATGTTCGAAGAGTAGAAATAGTTGGATGTGTTAAAGCTTATGATATGAGTTTTATGCAATACTTTGGGGTTTGGTGAGTGAAATTCTATATAATTTCTATACAGTGGAAAGCTTTAATAGTTTAAATTTTGCCCATATTTTTTGTCTCTTTATTTTCCTGTGAACAAGAATCCTATGGACAAATTTGGATGAATTCGTTAAAATTTCAAAGAGTGGTATTAGAACATTAGATCGTTTAGAGTATTGGAGCACAGAGAAGAATTGTTAGGTGAATAGGAGAAATTTGATTAAAGAATCAATTTTTGCTTGTTGCGATCAAGGATGTATTGGACTGCATAGTGCATATGACTTTGAAAGGAAGACCAACTCAATCAAGTATGGATAATATGCTCACGTCTCCTTAGACAATATTGAAATGGAAATGGATATACACAAGAAGAAAATCACATATTATGATATCCACAGTCACAATCTATGACTAGACGCCAACAACATTTGTGGCATGTTTAATACACTGACCAAACATGGTCGATTGATTCAAAACAAAAATATACATATCAGGTTATCTTATTGCACGAAAGAATCATGGCAAGACAAAGCCTAGTATCAAGCATGCCATTAGAAAGTTTCATAAAGATGGAACTTTCTCGAGAAGTGTCTAACGTTGTTGTTACTAGTATCGTCTCATTCCACTCCATCATGAAAATTGAGGTATCCTCTAAATTTCTAGTTACGTTCTTCACTGTCTTTCCACATATTTCACACAATTTGCAAGGCACAGCATGTTTAGTTAAATCCAATCTTGAAGTTTTAGAGATGGTACATAAATACTCATTTATATTTTATACCTTCAACACGCCCACAAATGCAATTCGAATTTAGTTTTTAATAAAGAGAAAATTATGAAAAAGTTGAAGAATAGTGATTTTTAAGTCTTTAGATGTTTCACTGATTACTCATAATGGTAATATTGAGTTTTATGAGCTTAAACCGGAGATTCGGCCCTAAATGCAGAAAGTGAAAAGTTTAGTGACTAGATTGTAAATAGAGAGAAAGATATTATTTTAGACAAGAAAATGGTGAGTCAAGTTTATTAAATGTTTAAAAGGATCACCAGACGTTAAGGATATAAATGTTGGCACATTTTTTAAAATTTTAATATATTGAGGGACTAAATTGAAAATAAGTTTTGATGTTAATATTTTTATTAAATTGGGTCAAATAATCAAGCGTTGAAGGAGTGAAAATTATCATATCAATATTGCACTCATTTTGAAGTTCATATTAAAGGGTGAATTATGGGCTCAAGAAAATTTTAATTCGGATAAGCCAAATTTGAGTTGTAGCTAGTTAAAGTAAATGCAGAATTAGTTTTCATACTAGACCAATATGTCATGTCAATATTGGGCTCGTTTGATAAATCATAATTACAATAATTCTTCACGTACAGTTTTTTTGACAATATAGACACACAGTGGGGCCCACAATTATTTTAATCGCGGGCTCCACGTGTGTGTCTACACTGTCAAGCTAAGTGTACACTCAGCTTTTTTTCTCATAATTATACATATATATTAGGTAAGGAAAAAGGTTAATTTATATAAGATCGAATCAACTCAAAGTCGATCAAAGAAAATTTCGATCAAGTGAATTCTAAAGTAATTAAGTACTTTTGATTTTTTTCGTTGGTAGAGCGTAGCCGAAAACAGAGAATTAATTAAGATTTGATTAATTATTGTTGATCTATAATAAATTAGTTGTGGACCTCATTAAATATGTAGTTGATATTAATATTCAATTTTGACTTTTATAAAAATCTAGATTTTAATCCTTAATCCTAACTAAACCCAAACAATTTCATGTCTGTTTCCCGTCAACAGCAAATCTTTACCTCCCCAAAATTTATCAAATTCTCTCTATTCCTATTCAAAATTGATGTAAAATACACGTATACATATGCACAAAACTCATTTGTTTACGAAAGAAAATCTACAAAGAATTTTGGAAAAACTTCCACAATTTTCCAATGAAGAAAAGAGAAATTTATGCAACCAATGGATTTCTCGAGTTTGATAGTCAAGGAAATTTAGTTTTATTTTTGGAATGAAGTGGAGTCCACGATTAAGAGAGCAATAAGCACCACATCCTTAAGATTAAATCTATGCGAAAATGTGAAAATTGATGGACAATGAAATCTCTAAAAGTTAAATAATTCTTTTGCATTATTTATAGAATGCTTCTTCATTCGTGGAAAAACTTCCACAATTTCCATTATGAAGAAAAGAAAAATCTATGCACTTAGCCCTTAGGGCCTATTTTGATAGGCATAAATTTTCCTGGAAGATGAAAATTGTTTTCCACTTTCCACCTTTTCGATTGTTTGATAAGGGAAATGTCCCCCCCCCCCCCCCCCCCCCCCCCACCCCCACCCCCATGTGACCCATTTTTCCTTGTTTTTGAGGAATTAATTTTCCTATGGATTTTGTGATTTTTGGTTTTCAAGACATTTTTTTTTTTTTGGCAATTGAAATAAATTCTATCCACAATTGTAACAAATTTTATCCTTTTAATTGACAATTTTTATTAAAAAAAATCAAACGAACACCAAAAAATAGAAAATTTTAACATTTTTCAAATGAAAAATTATATCAATCAAACATAATTAATTAACAATCCCCAATAAAACAAGTTGTAGACAATTTAGTTCCCTAAAATTCATTTTTTATCCACTCAAAATTCTATTCTTGCAATCAAACGGATGAAATTCTCAAGTTTGGTAGTGAAGCAAATTATTATTATTATTTGAAAGAAGAAGAGTCCATAATTAGTATACGCACTTGATGAAAAGAAAATTTCCATAATCATTATAATGAAGAAAAGAAAAATCTATGTACTCAATGGAATTCTCAAGTTTGGTGGGGAAACAATTTTTCTTTTCTTTTTCTTTTTTGAAGGAAGTGGAGTCCATGATTAATGGGGCAATGATGACCACCACTCCTTTAACGTGAAACCCAAGCACAACTCTTGACCATAGACAACCTTGTCAACTTATCTGGCAGGAACTTTCAATTATATACACTTACAATGGGGCATTAATGCTTACAATTATATCAAACAACTTATTACAGCCATTTCCCAATCTTCTTTATGCATTTAAATTAGCCATGAGAAAAAATGAGATCATTACATTGCTAACAATGCTTTATTTGCTTATCGATACTGTTGCATCTTTCAATAGTTCCACTGATGAGTATGCTCTTCTAACCTTCAAATCTCAAATTACTGATCCAAATAAAATATTGGCCAAAAATTGGTCACAAGGAATCTCTTTCTGTAATTGGATTGGTATTACTTGTGGCAAAAGACATCCAAGAGTTAGAGGCTTAGATCTAACAAATATGGGCTTGCGAGGTACTATTGCAAAAGAGATCGGTGAACTCTCTTTTTTGAGATCCTTGATTATTAGCAACAACAATTTCCAGGGATTTATCCCCGATGAAGTTGGTAATTTGAGCCAACTTCGAGAGATAGAAATGCAGTGCAACGAGCTAAATGGTTCCATTCCATCAAGTTTAGGATTTCTTGTAAATCTACAAAAGTTAAATCTCTCCTATAATAGACTCTATGGGGATATTCCTAAAATGATTTTCAGTATCTCTTCTTTGATAGAAATTGATTTAGTAAACAACAGTCTCTCTGGGAGTCTTCCGACAGATATCTGCACCAATCTTCCAATGCTAGAGAAGCTAAGAATTTCAGCGAATCAAATAAGTGGCAACATTCCTCCAAGCTTGGGAAAATGCATGAATCTTGAACTACTTTCTGCATCATACAATAATTTTGCTGGAAGCATTCCAATGGAAATCGGGAACTTGTCAAAGCTTCAAACTCTCTATCTAGGAATAAATAATTTGGCAGGTATGTTTAAAGCATTTTTCATGTACATCATCTTCTAAAACACTCGATAATGCTTAATGAAAATTGGGAAAATTGACCAATATTTTTGTTCCTTCACATCATAAATATTTCTGCAAACATAGTTATCTGCATTTTACTGCCCATGGAATATGTCCTTGAACATATCTACACTAAATTTTAAGTATGCATTCACAACTCAGAATACTTTAACCATAAATAAATAAAGAAACTTGAAGTCCGCTCTTGCAACACTCATGATTAGTTGTTTGCTGGCTTATTTTAATTGCAATGACTAGGATGATGAATTTAGATAGATGTAATTGTTAAGAGGATACTATGTGCATGTGCCGGTGTGTGTCTCTGTCTCTGGGGTTATGTGATTATCAAGGCATGCATGTTTTCAGGAGAAATGCCTCCGACCATCTTCAATATCTCTTCTCTACAACAATTATCGATCGGAGGTAACAAAATTTCTGGGAAGTTTCCTGAAGATCCATGCAACCGACCTACAATGATTGAGTTCTTACACGTTGCTGACAACAAATTTCATGGAGAGATACTTCCAAGTCTATTGCAGTGTCATGCACTTCAAAAGCTTAACATTTCTAACAATGAATTCACAGGAAGTATTCCAAATGAAATTGGAACCTTATCAGCACTTCAAGTATTAGATTTCACAGACAATAACTTTGAAGGTACTTAATTATTGACTTCAGATTAGTTGGTACTTCTTTTCCGTAATTAGATCTATTTCATGTTTAATTTAACATCTGATATTTTACAATCAATATTTTCAAATGGATTGGCAGGAAATATTCCAAAGGAAATTGGAAACCTGTCAGCACTTCAAAATTTATATTTGGGTGACAACGGCTTTAGTGGTAAGTAACTAGATCTCCTAAACTTATTTTATATATTAAATATATTTCAATTTATTAATTAGTGTCTTACCAAATGTTTATATGAAAACCCTAAATTTAAGCATCCATTTTGCAAAATTTATAAATCATTTATATATGGTCACTTTCTTTTATACCACGCATTCCTATAGATCCACAAGTATTAATAAATATGCATTTTATTTAATAAATATTAGAGCCACTAATATTTGAATCATATAATTTGATATTTTAAACAAATTGAATTATATATAATTCCATTGTTTTTTTTTAGTAATAACTTTTTGAAATTATAAATATTAGACTTTCGGATTTCAGTTTTTAACATCCTATATTCTATTCACAGGAAGTATTCCATACGAAATTGGAAACACGTCAATGCTTCGATATTTGTATTTGAATTTTAACATCTTGACAGGTACATATCTACTACTTAATACTACTTTTGAGATTCATTTGTGTGTTGAAAAGCACAACATTGCAGGTACAATTCCGTACTCAATTGGCACTTTATCAAATTTGTTGCAATTGGATGTTGGTAACAACAGTCTTCACGGTCAAATGCCTCAATCCATCTTCAATCTCTCCTTGTTGTGCAAGTACTTAGTTTTGCATTCAATAATTTCTCTGGCAATCTTCCATCATCAATAGCCAGTGGGCTCCCTGATCTCCAACATCTTTATTCTAATGACAATCGATTGAGTGGAGAAATTCCTGGTTGGATTTCAAATTGTTCTAAGCTTATTGATTTGGAGCTTAGTTTCAATTCGTTCGATGGACGTGTACCCATTAATCTTGGGAATTTACAAGACCTACAATATCTAAACATAGAAAATAATCTCTTGACAAATGATCCTTCAATGCTGGATTTGGATTTTCTATTTTCATTAACGAATTGTAGACACTTGAAGACCATAGCGATTAATGACAATTTTTTTGATGGAAGGCTTCCAAAAGCTATGGGTAATTTTTCGACATCTCTTCAAGTATTTCTTGCTCGTTCTTGTGGCATCAAAGGTACGATTACAAGAGAAATTGGCAATATGAGCAACTTGATCTGGTTAGAAATGGGAGGCAATGAGTTCACAGGAAAAATTTCCAACACATTGAGTCAATTGAGGAAGTTGCAACTGTTATCGTTTGATGACAATAAACTGCATGGGTCAATATCTAGCAGCCTTTGCAATTTGGTAAATCTATATCACCTAAATTTGGCAAAAAATCAGCTCTCTAAACAGCCACCAGCTTGTCTAGGAAATCTTACTTCTTTACGCAAATTTTATTTAGCTAACAACTCATTGACTTCAACCATCCCATCCACACTATGGACAAACAAGGATCTTCAAATAATGGACCTATCATATAATTTTCTCAATGGTTCGCTGGTTCCAGAAATTGGCAATGCGATCAAGATGATAGTGTTAAATCTATCAGGAAATCAGTTCTCAGGTGAGGTTCCAAGCACTATTGGGAAACTTCAGAATTTGGAAAATCTAATGTTGTCAAACAATCGGTTAAATGGTTCTATACCTGAGTCATTTGGTAATTTGATTGCATTGCAAATTTTGGATCTATCTAATAACGATCTCAATGGAGTGATCCCCATGTCATTGGTGAAACTGAAGTACCTTGAGTATTTCAATGTTTCATTCAACGACCTCAGTGGTGAAATTCCAAATGGAGGGCCTTTTAAGAACTTTACCTCAGAGTTTTTCATAGGCAATAGAGAATTTTGTGGAGCATCTCAATTTAATGTCAAGCCATGCAAAGATAATAGAACCAGATCAACTATCAAGACCAGAGTTTTGAAGTACATTTTAACATCAATTGCAGTGGTATTGAGTCTGGCCATTATTGTAGTTTATTTAATAAAACGCCATAGCAGAAATACACTTCTTCCAGCTCAGTCTACTTTCCCCATCACCATCAAGAGGATTTCATATCATGAAGTTCTAAATGCTACCAATAAATTTGATGAAGAGAATCTGATTGACAAAGGTAGTATAGGTTCAGTGTACAAAGGAATATTTTCAGATGGTATGATCGCGGCTATTAAGGTTTTTAATCTAGATTTGGAAGAAGCAAATAGGATTTTTGATACAGAGTGCCAAATACTATGCAACATTCGTCATAGAAATCTTATCAAGGTAATTACCAGTTGCTCTAACCTTGATCTTAAAGCCTTGGTGTTGGAATATATGCCTAATGGAAACCTTACCAAATGGCTGTCCTCGTGCAACTATTTCCTGAATATAGCTCGAAGATTGGAAATAATGATAGATGTGGCAAGTGCACTGGAGTATCTACATCATGGGCATCCCACTCCAATTGTCCATTGTGATTTGAAGCCCAATAACATACTTTTAGATGAAGATATGGTTGCCCATGTTGCAGACTTTGGCATTGCCAAGCTTTTCACAAAAGACCAGAGAATTTCAATGTCCAAGACGTTGGGCACCATTGGATATATGGCTCCAGGTAAATGGTTTTGTCGGTTGTTTATATAGAGAAATGTTATAATTATTTGTAAATGTTAATCTAACAGTATATATACATTCATTCAACATTGCACTTGTTAAATTTGATCACATATGGCAATTTTGTAGAGTATGGATCGACAGGATTAATATCACCTATGGTGGATGTTTATAGCTATGGGATTATGTTGATGGAAACATTTACCAGGAAGAAGCCAACAGATGATATGTTTGTTGGAGAGTTCACCATGAGAAGATGGGTGTTTGAATCATTCCCGGATGCAATAATGCACATAGTGGATGTGGATCTAGTAAATTCAGTTGAAGAAAATATTCGAGCTAAAGAGAGCTGTTTTAGATCAATCATGGAACTAGCATTAGAATGCACAGCTGATTTGTCTGAGAAGAGGCTCAATATGAAAGATGTTCTAACAAGGCTTAAGAAGATCAAAACTGAATCTTGTTAAATCATAAGTGAGGTGGAATAAGACGAAGATGTTTGTTTCATTGTCACAATTGATTTTTCCATCTAACAAGAACACAGAAAGATGATTATTTGATGCTTATTACGTGTTGCTATTGCAGAAAACTTGGCAATCGTATGAAGAATTTTAAGCTCTGTTTGGCAATCGTCTGAAAATTTTTAAGCTCTATTTGGCTTCTGTTGTTGTGTTGTAGCAGTGTTATGGCCCAAAATGTACAACAAAGTAACTTGTATGATGAATAAATAATTTTATGAAGTTATTGTAAAATAAGTCAAAGATCTCAATATTTTCATGAGGTGAGAATATCATTACTTTATGATCGTATCCCCTTCATTTTCCCTTGATGATTTCTCTGAGTATGGGATCCGCATGATTAAATTCGCTTTTGGCTGATGTTTACTATGGGATTATGGTGATAGAAACACTTACCAAGAAGAAGCCAACATATGATATGTTTGTTAGAGAGTTCACCCATAAGAGATGGGTGTTTGAATCATGCAATAATGCATATTGTGTATGTGGATCGAGTAAATGCAGTCGAAAACAATATTCGAGCTAAAGAGAGTTGCTTTAGATCAATCATGAAACTAGCACTAGAATGCACGAATTATTTGCCCTAGCTAGGAGAGGCTTGATATGAAAGATATTCTAGCAAGGCTCAAGAAGACCAAGAACAAGGCAGTTGGTTTTTACTGTACAATGATACCACCTCATCTTCTGCTGATGATCATGCATTTCCTTCTCCGTTTATCATTAAAAATTTCACCAAATCAAAAGGAATAAATTCTGATATAAAGGTCAATATTTCTTGATGAAGGGATGTTCTTGGGGATTTGAATTTGCTACCTGAGGTTTAAAAAATGAAAAAAAGAAAAAGAAAAAGACAATAGATTAATAAATTCATGAAATAACAGGAAATAAAAAATTAAAAAAAAAATTGCATATGATCATGTAATGTAGTTTGGGAGACTTGTACAAGAAATGTTGACTGGTGTGAGTTTATTGGGTGTTTCTTTTTCTTTCATTTTTCCTTTATATTTGCACTAATATTGAAGATTTTTTTGGTTGGTTCATAATTAAAGTTGGGAAATGCTCATAAAGTCCATTCAAGGATAAGTATAAGACATTGGACAAGAAAAAAAGATTTTAAAAAAAATGATTACGTATATCAAGATTTTTAAGGTTGTTTTTGCATCACTTTCTTGAAGATAAATTTAGTAATGAGATAATCAAGCAAAATTCTCCGTAGCAAAAATAAACAAAGATTAGCTAGCTCATTCCATAAATCAATAGAGTATTTTAGAAGAAAGAGGGTAGTGTAGTACTCCAAATTTTATTAAGTGTGATACGGCAACATAAGAAATTTTTGGTTCTATTAGTATAATCTATGAAAGTTCGAGGTACTAAGTGCAAACTACCAAAACCATCTCATTGATAGAGAAAATTTTATTAGAAAGTAAATTATAATATCAAGCGATTATTACTTGTGAAAAGTCGTGTTTTGGGTAATTTAGTGAATTTTAGAAAGTTAAAAGATTAAAGAGAAAATAATGAAAAAGATTTGGAACAGTGATTATTAAGTCTTTAGATGTTGCATTCATGACTCATAATGATAATAGTGAGTTTTATGAGCTTAAATCCAAGATTTGGCCCTAAATGCAAAATGTGTGAAGCTTAGACTCTAGATTGTAAATAGAGAGATATTATTTTAGACAAGAAGGTGACGAGTCCAGTTTATTAAATGTTGAAAAGGAACACAAGATGCTAAGGATTTTGATTTGGGCACATTTTGATAATTTTAAGATGTTAGGGTACTAAGTTGAAAAATAAGTTCTAACATCATATAATATTGGACTCGTTTCGAAGCTCGTATTAAAAGGCGAATTAAGGGCTCAAGAAAAGATTAATTCGAATTATAGCTCATTAAAGTAAATTACTTGGAGGGTAGAATTAGCTTTCAAACTAGACCAAATTATCATGTCAATATTGGGCTTATTTGATAGTTCATAATTAATCATATATATTACAATCAAGAAAAAATTAATTTAGATAAAATCGAATCAAGTTAGAGCCAATCAAAGATGATAAAATAAATCCCATGCATTCACACTTAATCATGTTCGTTCAATTTCAAAGTCATTCCACATCAACAGCAAAGCTATATCTCCCCAAAATTTACAAAGAATTTTAAAGGTTTTGAGCTATCATAAGGAGGTGTACGCATCTCAAAATTATTCATCAAGCAGTCATACTCAGTATTCTAAAAAGTTTCATTCGTACGTAATTTTTACTTTGTTTTTTAAAACTACCTGTGTAATGAAATGAATTTCAACAAGGTTTTAGAGTTAAAATATTAAACTTCCGCATCTTTAATCACTATTGAGCCTATTTTGTTATCATTATTGATAGGAGTAATTTCTACATATGTTTAGGCCTCAAAAGTGAATAATTGAATTGATTACTACTTAATTTGTTTAAATATCAATTATTGTGGGAAACCAAAATTTGAATGCAATTGGAGTGAAATAGGCGAAATTCAATCTTAATTGCAGTTGATTCGAAGTATTTGAATATTAACCGGGTTAACATTGATCGATTGGAAGTGTTAATTGAGTAATTGGATGAAATTCATAAGTTTCAAAAGTTAAATCCAACGTTTGAAGAGTTTGGGGATCAAATAGAAAATATATAAAAGTTGATTCTGACATGGGAAGGACGATTTAAAATTTCTTGAACTCAATTGGGTGAAATAGGAAGTCGAAGGACTGAAATTAGAATACAAAAGAGTTGGGCTGAGCAATTAATGAATATGAGGACCAAATTGCACAAAACAATTGTGGCTTTTCCATTTCCATCTTAAAAATAAGGACTGAAGTAAAATTTCTCGAATGAAAATATGTTTTAGTTTTGGTGATTGACATATCCTTTTGTAATTATTTATTGCTTTGTATGATAATATGGTTCAAAGAAAGGTTAAAATATGTTACTTAATTGAAATGGACCATTCCGCTCACCAAGTCGATTTCCAGTGTTTATGCTTTTTCTTTGTTGAAGCTTATCTCTCTGCTTTTGTACAAAATTTAGGAAAATGTATGAAGAAAATTAATTACGTTTTACTTCGTACAATTTATCATGGTGTGTTTACAGAAATTTGAGAATGTTTGTACACATTGGTGATAGTAATCGAGCCATCAAAAAAAAAAAAATCAAAACTAAAACTGGTTTAAGAAATGGAAATAATTGCTGATATTTATGAGGGAGAAAAAGGAAAATGGGGAAATGCTGAGTCGGCGAATACAGGCCATTTGTTTCCCAAGAATCTTGAGTGAACTATGAATGTCGACAAAGAAGAGTGTGATGGGAGTGCATGGATTTCAGGGGCAAGCTCGTGCCTTTATGTATGTATTTTTGCTGTGCATGCTTCGGGCATTAGGTTTAGAATTTGTCAGCGCATTTGCTTGGTTACATGTTTGCTCCAATCTTTCTTGGCGACCATGAAATGTGCAGTTAAAAATGCAGGGGCGGATCCTAGAAAAAATTTAGTATGGGCTAATACGGGGAAAAAAAAATTTAGCACGGGTTAATATGAAAAATAAATAAATTTACACATAAAAAAATTAACATTTTATTATTATTAGTATTTGGGCTGGAGGGCCAGGCTGTAGCCCAGCCCAGACCGACACTAAATCCGCCCTTGAAAAAATGAATAAATGTTTTGAATTTGACGAAATATATAATCTAATATGTTTATGTCAATGAAAATAAACTGAAATTTGGTGACTTGATTGTGACAAATTTAAGATGCGTGACCCAATTAAGATTTAATGAAAAGAGTGGAGATCGTCTCACCAAAGCTGCAAGGTAATACTCAATCCCACTGTAATCCTTATGATCTTGTACCCATCATTTTTTATTCAGTAATTTGATATAGTCTTACATTTTGTTGCAATTATTTTACAGGTCTTGAAACAACTTAGTGGATGGAGCCCTGTTTTCTCCAAGGGTATTCTTGAATTGTTGCTTAGATATCCTTGCGGTGAATTTAGGATATCTATGTCTATTGAGCATTCTCTTTTTTGTAACTTTTCCTATTTTTCATTTCTGAAGTAAATGAAAAAGAGGAATTACCAGCAGTACAAGGTAGTGAGAGCAAATGACCAAACTTTTCTTTAAGATTTCTTAAGGTCTCACGTCATTAGTCAACAATTAACAACTCTGTACCAACTTACGGTTGGTTAGAGCCTATACAGACCAATCTTGTTGATCATCACATTTTGATTGTGCATATGGCTTCTTTCATTTTCTCATTGTGGGCATTGTCAATATGCATTTTTTACAATCTATTTTGTTCATTCAATGGAGCTTTATAAAACCTGAGTAGAGAAGTCCTTTGATGGAGCAGACCATTTGAAACGGATATACTTGACATTTCATTCCTCGTTAAGTAAATGGTATTTTAAACAAAAATAAATACATTAAAGAGGGCCTTTTGGATTTCCATCTTAAAAAATAAGGACTGAAGAAATGTTCTTTTTGGTTAATTAACATATCCCCCTGATCATAATTGTAATTATTGATTGCTTGGTATAATAATATGGTTCATAAAAAGTTTAAAATATGCTTCTCATTTGAAATTCACCATTTTGCTCGCTCACTAAGTTGATTTTCTGTGAGTGGATATTGCCTGGGATCATGTAAGGACAGAGCAGTGGTTCATGTCTTTTCTTTATTGAAGATTATCTCTCTGCTTTTACACATAATTTAGGAAACTGTATGAAGGAAAAAAAATGAGTTATAGTTGTTTTCTTTTTTCTTTAACAGCAAGAAACACTGTTAGGTCCTTTGGAATCAGGCATAATGAAAAGATTGCGTGCTATTTTACAGACTTATAGTCAGGGGTGACAAGGCAACGCAACTCCTTGAAAGTGGATTGAAGGTTAAGGAATATGAACTATTGAGGAGGAACTGCAGCGCGACTGGTTGTTTTGGCTTTGGCATTCAGTAACACATTGATCTTGGGATCAAGTTAGTGGATTTATTCTATAAGAATGACTCTATGAAACGCTCTTGGTTCATGCCGAAACTTTTTGATGCTGCTGAATTCGTGCAATTTCTTCTAGATTTATTTGAATTCTCTGTTACTATTACCATGGATGTGTGATGTTTTTAACTGTCATGTGATCTTTACAATTCTGCTTAGCTTGTTTGTGATGCATCGAGAAATATTTGTATATTTATTTGGATTAGAACATCTGACTTCATATTCTATGCCCCCTGTCCACACGCCATAAATGTAATGATGCATAATCTAAATTGCATTAAATCGTTAGTTGCCTTGAATTTCTACTTCATGTGGATAATTAAAATTTAGAGTTATTTGTCATCATAAAAACCTTTCTTGTATAAAATGAAAATTCAAGCTATATTTTGCCTTGCATTACATAAAGTTTTGATGAGATTCATATTTTTGCCAATTTTATTTTCTTAAAATATCTACTTCTTTATAAATTAGTGAAGAAAGAAATTTGGGGACTCTATATGAAAACGAGGAGTATTGATAAACAATGAAGTCTTAAAAGATAAATAATCCTTTGAATTATTTGTAGAATGTAGCTTTCATTCGTGGAAAAACTTCCACAGTATCCATAATGAAGAAAAAAAATCTATGCACCCAATTGATTTCTCAAGTTTGATAGTCAAGCAAATTTTATTTTATTATTGGAAGATGTGGAGTCAACGATTAATGGAGCGATAAGCACCACTCCCTTAAGATGAAATATACGTGAAAATGTAGGTATTGGTAGACAAAGAAGTCTCTAAAAATTAAATAATTCTCTTGGATTATTTACAAAATGGAACTTTCATTTGTGGAAAAACACAATTTACACAATGAACAAAGAAAAATATATGCACCCAGTGAATTTCTCGAGTTTGGTAGTCAAGCAAATCTTGATATATTTTTGTAAAGAATGGAGTCCATGATTAACGAGGGGAGCAGTCCCTCGAGATGAAAACAACGTAAAAATGTGAGTTATTAGTGGACAATGAAGTCTCTAAAAGTTAAATAATACTTTTGAATTATTTATAGAATGCAACTTTCATTTGTGGAAAACTTTCACAATTTCCACAATTAAGAAAAATTTCCACAATTTCCATAATGAAGAAAAAAAAATCTATGCATCCATTTTGATTTCTCAAGTTTAGTAGTCAAGCAAATTTTGTTTTAATATTTGGAAAGAAGTGTTTATGATTAATGGAGCGATAATCACCACTCCCTCAAGATGAAATCTACATGAAAATGTGGGATATTGATTGACAATAATGTCTCTAAATGTTAAATATTTCTTTTGGATTATTTAAAGAACATAACTTTCATTCGTGGAAAAACTTCCACAATTTCCACAATGAGTAATGACTTCCACAATGAAGAAAAACATCCTCAATTTCCACAATGGAGAAAAGAAAAATATATGCACCCAACGGATTTCTCGAGTTCGGTAGTCAAGCAAATTTTATTTTATTTTTGGAAAGAAGTGGAGTCCAAGATTAATGGAGCATTTAGTAGCACTCCCTTAAGATGAAATTTACATGAAATTATGGGGCATTGGTGGACAATGAAATCTCTAAAAGTTAAATAATTCTTTTCGAATATTTATAGAAGGCAACTTTAATTAGTGGAAAAAAAATAACAATTTCCACAACGAAGAAAAGAAAAATCTATGCACCTAATAGATTTCTTGAGTTTGGTAGTCAAGCAAATTTTGTTTTATTTTTTGAAAGAAGTCCACGATTAATGGAGCAATAAGCACCACTCTCTTAAGATGAAATCTCCTTGAAAATTTGAGGTATTCATAAATAATGAAGTGTGTAAAAGTTGAATAGTTCTTTTGAATTGTTTATAGAATGCAACTTTCATTCATGGAAAAACTTCCACAATTTTCATAATGAGGAAAAGCTTCCCCAATTTCTACACTAAAGAAAAACTTTCACAATTTCCACAATGAAGACAAACTTCCACAATTTCCACAACGAAGAAAAGAAAAATCTACAAACCCAATGATTTCTTGAGTTTGACAGTCAAGCAAATTTTGTTTTAATTTTGGAAAAATGTGGAGTCTTATACCCAAATTATTATATATATATATATATATAAGCGACGTGACGTTTTATTCATTAAAACAATACACATTTCTCAACACGCAAATTTTCATGATTGTGAGGAGAGAGAGGGCGTGTGTTTCTACGAAATAGTGTAGTCCAAATCAAAGAATAAAGAAGTATTAGGTCATGGAACCCTTTTTAGGGGTTGGAAAATTGTAGGGAGAGAGTTTAACTTATAGCAAGACCTAACTACTCCTTGCTTGACCCATTAATGATTATTAACTGAAAAAGAAAGTAATTGGGCGACAAATAAGATGGTTGGATTTATTTCATATTATATATACACTTACAGTTATATCAAACGCCTTATTACAGCCACCTCCCAATCTTCTTTATGCATTTAAATTAGCCATGGAAAAAAAATGTGATCTTTACGTTGTTAACAATACTTTATTTGTTTGTCTACGTTAGAGGTGTCAAGATGGGCGTGCCGGACAAACATGTGAAAATAGGCCCGGATCGACCCGTGACCTGAGCGGGCCGTTCACGGGTCAAGGAGGTGTGACCCGCGGGCTTCGCGGGTTGCACCTTCACGGGCCGCGGTTAACCCGCTGACCCGTGAAAAAAAAATTAAAATATAAATAAATATATAATTTTTGAACAACTAAATTATAGTTAAGTAGGTGCCAACCTAATTGGGATGTACTTATGCTATAAATATTTGATAATAGTAATTAGAAATGCATTTAGTTGTTATTTGTTTAAGTTAAATTTAACTTTGCAACGTTATAAATAATTCATGTAACATTAAATTTGAATTCTATGTAAACATTTCTTGATATAAATATGAATTTATCTTTTTGTTCAATGCTTAGTTTACATTTAACAAAAAAAATATTTTTTGCTATAAATATGAAAAATTCTATATTTTTATAAATTTATTTATACAATCATACGAGCTAAATCGGAACAAATCGAGACCCGTGACTCGCATGGGCTCAACCCGGATGGGTCAGCGAGCGGGCTGGGTTGTGTCCAAAATTTATGGGCTAACCCTAAACCTGCGCAAAACCCGTGGCGGGCGGGCATTTTTTCACGCGGGCCGACCCGGCCCAGACCACCCGGATTGACACCTCTAGCCTACGTTGTTACATCCCTCAATAGCTCCACCAATGAGTATGCTCTTCTGACATTCAAATCTCAAATTTCTAATCCTAAAAAAATCTTAGGAAAAAATTGGTCACAAGGAACCTCTTTTTGTTATTGGATTGATATTACTTGTGGCAGAAGACATTGAAGAGTTAGAGGCTTAAATCTATCAAATACAGTTTTGCGAGGCACTATTGCAAAAGAAATTGGTGAACTCTCTTTTTTGAGATCCTTGATCATTAGCAACAACAATTTCCAGGGATATATCCCTGATGAAATGGGTAATTTGAGCCAACTTCAAGAAATAGGGATGCATGATAATAAGCTAAACAGTTCCATTCCATCTAGTTTTGGATTTCTTGAAAATCTCCAGACATTAAATCTCTTAAATAACATACTCAAAGGGGATATTCCTAAAAAGATTTTCAATATCTCTTCTTTGATAGAAATTGATTTAGTAAACAAAGATATTCGAAGTATTTGAATATTAACCGGGTTGAAATTGATCAATTGGGAGAGTTAATTGAGTAATCGGATGAAATTCATAAGTTTCAAAAGTTAGATCCAACGTTTGAAGAGTTTGGGGATCAAATAGCAGATATATAAAAGTTGATTAGGACATGGGAATGACGATTTAAAATTTCTTGAACTCAATTGGGTGAAATAGAAAGTCGAAGGACTGAAATTAGAATACAAAAGAGTTGGGCAGAGCAATTAATGAATATGAGGACCAAATTGCACAAAACAATTGTGGGTTTTTCATTTCCATGTTAAAAATAAAGACTGAAGTAAAAATTCTCCAATGAAAATATGTTTTAGTTTTGGAGATTGACATATCCTTTTGTAATTATTTATTGCTTTGTATGATAATATGGTTCAAAGAAAAGTTAAAATATGCTACTAATTTGAAATGGACCATTCTGCTTACCAAATCGATTTCCAGTGAGTGGATATTGCTTGGGATCATGTAACGACAGAACAGTGGTTTATGATTTTTCTTTGTTGAAGCTTATCTCTCTGCTTTTGGACAGAATTTAGGAAAATGTATGACGAAAATTAATTACGTTTTCCTTCGTACAATTTATCATGGTGTGTTTACTGAAATTTGAGAGTGTTTGTACACACTGGTGATAGTAATAGAGCCATCACAAAAAAAAAAAAAAAAAAGAATCAAAACTAAAACTGGTTCAAGAAATGGAAATAATTGCTGATACTTTGTGGGTTTAATGGAAATAATTGCTGATATTTATAAACAGGGAGAAAAAGGAAAATGGGGAAATGCTGAGTCGACGAAATACAGGCCATTTGTTTACCAAGAATCTTGAGTGAACTATGAATGTCAACAAGAAGAGTGTGATGGAAGTGCATGGATTTTGTCGGCATGCTCGCTTCCGGCGTTAGGTTTACAATTTGTCAGCGCATTTGCTTTGTTACGTGATCGCTCCAATCTTTCTTGGTGACCATGAAATGTACAGTTAAAAAATGAATAAAAGTTTTGAATTTCACGAAATATATAATCTAATATGTTTATGTCAATGAAAATAAATTGAAATTTGGTGACTTGATTGTGACAAATTTAAGATGCATGACCCAATTAAGATTTAATGAAAAGAGTGGAGATCGTCTCAAATCTGCGAAGGTAATACTCAATCCCACTGTAATCCTCATGTTCTCGTACCCATTGTTTTTTATTCAGTATTTTGATATAGTTTTACGTTTTGTTACAGTTATTCTACAGGTCTTGAAACAACTTAGTCAACAGAGCCCTGTTTTCTCCAAGGTATTCTTGAATCGTTGCTTAGATATTTTTATTTATTATGCTATTTCTAATTTTTTGGAATGATTTATTCTGTTTTCTATTAAAAGAACTTTAGAACTGACATGAACGAGTTCTTCTGTCATTGACATTTTCATTTTTAATTTCTTTAAAGGAAATGCGATAATGGTTTTACTTGTCTTTGCTATTATGGTTTGAAAACTATTTACTTTGTATTCGTAGTTTGGTATTATGCTTTTAGCTAGACAGATAATGTACGTTTTGATGATATTGTTTTATCAATTTCTTTGAAAATTTGATTACTTGAAATGGAGTTAGTCTCTTCTTAACCTTCTGAATGGAGGGGAATTTAGGATATCTATGTCTATTGAGCATTCTCTTTTTTGTAACTTTCCTGATTTTTCATTTCTGGAAGTAAATGAAAGAGAGGAACTACTTGCGGTACAAGGCAGTGAGAGAAAATGACGAAACTTTACTTTCAGATTTCGTAAGGTCTCACGTCATTCAGCAATTGGTCACCCTATGGTTTGTTAGAGTCTATGCAGACCAATCTTGCTGATCATCTCATTTTGGTTGTGCAAATGGCTTCTTTGTTTTCTTCATTGTGGGCATTGTCAAGATACATTTTTTACAATCTATCTTGTTCAAGAACATGGAAAATGGAGCTACCATTTCAAAAAGGATATGCGTGACATTTCTTTCCTCGATATGTAAATGGCCTTTTAAACAAAAAAAAATTAAAGAGGCGTTTTCATTTCCATCTTAAAAATAACGATTGAAGTAAAAATTCTTCAATGAAAAATATGTTTTCGTTTTGGTTGACTGACATATCCTCCCGATGAAAATTGTAATTATTGATTGGATGGTATAATAATATGATTCATAAAAAGTTTAAAATATGCTTCTTATTTGAAATTGACCATTTTGCTCACTAAGTTGATTTCCAGTGAGTGGATATTGCTTGGGATCGTGTAAGGACAGAACAGTAATTTATGTCTCTCTCTCTCTCTCTCGTAGTTATTTATTTATTATTATTTTTTTTTTTGAATTGATTAAAGGTTAAGGAATTTGAACTGTTGAGAAGGAAATTAGTGAGACCGGTTGTTTTGGCTGATGCCTAAACTGTTTGATGTTGCTGAATTCCTGCAAATTCTATCCCCTCCTGTCCACAAGCTATGTATTAGTTCTTTTCCCAGATTCCCAAAAAATCTGATTTCATGTTCTATCCCCTCCTGTCCACAAGTTATGTATTCAATGATGCAGAATCTAAATTGCATTAAAATCGTTAGTTGCTTCAAATTTCTACTTCATGTGGATAATTAAGGGACTACTTTTACGACCCTTCAACTGGTATTTATGGTATGGACTTTTACGTTGTCTTGGAGCGCCCGGTTACCGTGTGGGACCTCGTCGTCAGTGCAAATCTCGTTTTGGAATCCAGCATAGGGTAACAAAGGAGGACGCAATGAAGTGGATCCAGGTGAAATATGAAGGTGTCATCCCCAATAAGTCTTCCAATAATGCGACTTAGTTTGAGAGAACAATTCGGCTATCCCCACCAAAGCTTATACATTTTTATGCATTTCGTATACCAAGATTCAGTAACATTTGAAATCAACGTTTTGGAGAAGTGCAGTGATGTGTTTTGCTAATATTTTTTTTTTCTGATTCACATCTTATTCTCTCTGTGCTACTTTCAGTTTTCTGCTTCCACTAAATATAATGTGTCCTCGTAATGCTTTGCTTCATTATACACTAAGTTCGTAATCTTTATACTCTTCGTAAGTGTCATTGTTGTCCTCACGAGACAAGTTTTTTCACGTAAAAATGACTTATAGGCAATACTAAAAAAATTAATTTTTTTGAACTTATATGCACTTAGCTAAAGAATTAAAATTAGAGTTATTTGTAATCATAAAAACCTTGTATAATAACAAATTCAAGCTATATTTTACCTTACGTAATATCAAACCATAAAGGATTTACAGTTTTAAGTTTTGATGAGAAGCACATTTTGGCTGCTTTTTTTTTTTTTTTTTTGTAAAATATCTACATCGTTATAAATTAATGAAGAAAAAAAATCTCGGGATTCTACTTGAAAATGTGGGGTATTGGAGTACAATGAAATCTCTAAAAGTTAAATATATATGTATATATTTTAATTATTTATATGCAACTATCATTCATGGAAAAACTTCCACAATTTCTACAATGAAGATAAAGAAAAATCTATGCACCCAATGGGATTTTCAAATTTGGTAGTCAAGAAAATTTTGTTTTATTGCTGGAAAGAAATGAAGTCCACAATTAATGGAGCAATAAGCATCACTCAAGATGATATCTAAGTGGAAAAATGGGGTATTGATAATCAAGTCGCAGAATGTTAAATAATTATTTTGGATTATTTATAGAATGCAACTTTCATTCGTGAAAAAACTACCACAATTCCACTATGAAGATATTAAAAAAATAATAATAAAAATCTAGCATCCAAGGATTTCTTGAGTTTGGTAGTCAAGCAAATTTTATTTCAATTTTGGAAAGAAGCGGAGTCTACGACTAATGGGGGAATGAGCACCACTCCCTTGAGATAAAAACCCCAAGCACAACTCTTTACCATAGACTACCTTGTACACTTATCTTGATGGAGCTTTTATTTTCATATTATAAATACACTTACATTATATCAAACACCTTATTACAGCCACCTCCCAATCTTCTTTATACATTTCAAATTAGCCATGGATAAAAATGCGATCTTTACGTTGCTAACAACTCTTTATTTGCTTATCTTCGTTGTTGCATCTCAAAATAACTCAACTGCGAGTATGCTCTTCTAGCCTTCAAATCTCAAATTTCTCAAGCCTAAAATATATAATTAATTACAAGCTATCCAACGACTATAATATTAATATACTAAATTTTGCTCTATCAAAATCTAATTTTTTGGCCCAAAATATAAAGATTTAAAACATGTTTCACTTTAATCCATCAACTTTTCAAAAAAAAAAAAAAAAAAAAAGTAAGAAACATATAAAATAAATAAATCTTATTTCAAAATTTCGGGCGTTACACTTGGGGATTTGAAGCTGCTACCTGAGGTTTAATAAATAAATAAATAAATAAAAGACAAAAATAGATTAATAAATTCATGAAATAACAAAAAAAAAAAAAATGCATATGATCATGTAATGTAGTTTGGGAGACTTGTACAAGAAAGGTTGCCCGGTGTGAGTTTATTGGGTGTCTCTTTTTCTTTCATTTTCCCTTTATTTTTGCGCTAATATTGAAGATTTTTTGGTTGGTTCATAATTAAAATTGGGAAAGGCTTATAAAGTCCATTAAAGGATAAGTATAAGACATTGGACAAGAAAAAATGATTACATATATCAAGATTTCTAAGGTTGTTTTTGCATCACTTTCTTGAAGATAAATTTAGTAATGAGATAATCAAGCAAAATTCTCCGTAGCAAAAATAAAAAGAGATTAGCTAGCTCATTCCATAAATCAATAGAGTATTTTAGAAGAAAGAGGGTAGTGCAGTACTCCAAATTTTATAAAGTGTGATACGGCAACAAAAGAAATTTTTGGTTCTATTAGGGTGTGTTTGATAGGATGAAAAAGTGGGTGGAAATGAAAATTTTGTGCAATTCCACCAAATTTGTGGTGTTTGAATGCCGAACAACTCCGTGAAATTCATTTCCACCCAAACTCTAGGTATAACATAGTGAATCACCATTTTCCACTTTTATTTTCCCATGGTTTTGATGGGAAAGTGATTTTTCATTTTTTTTTTTTTTTTTTTTTTTTTTTACTTTTTGGCAATGGAAACATATTTTAAATCCAATGGTAAAATGTTTTTATCCATTTAATTAACAATTTGCATGAAAAACAAAGACAAACGAACACCAAAACTTTATGAAAATTTTTTAAATTTTTTTTTTTTTTTACTTTTTGGCAATCCAAATAAATTTTAATACAGCTTGTAAAAAAATTTATCTCAAAAAGTAACAATTTGCATGAAAAACAAAGTCAAACGGATTAGGTAGAAAATTATATCAATCAAACACCATTAATTACAATTCTCTCTAAAACAAATTCTAAGCAATTCAATTCTCTCTTTCCACCCAAATTCCACCATTGCAATCAAACGCAACTAAGTTTAAGAAAGTTCGAGGTACTAAGTGCAAACTAGCAAAACCATCTCACTGATGGAGAAAATATTATTAGAGTGTAAATTACAATATGAAGCGATTATTACTTGTGAAAAGTCATGTTTTGGGTAATTTAGTGAATTTTAGAATTTTAAAAGATTAAAGAGAAAATAATGAAAAAGATTATTAAGTATTTAGATGTTGCATTCATGACTCATAATGATAATAGTGAGTTTTATGAGCTTCAACCCGAGATTTGGCCCTAAATGCAAAATGTGTGAAGCTTAGACTCTAGATTGTAAATAGAGAGAGATATTATTTTAGACAAGAAGGTGGCGACTGGCGAGTCAAGTTTATTAAATGTTGAAAAGGAACACAAGATGCTAAGGATTTTGATTTGGGCACATTTTGATAATTTTAAGATGTTAGGGTACTAAGTTGAAAAATAAGTTCTAACATCATATAATATTGGACTCGTTTCGAATTCAAATTATAGCTCGTTAAAGTAAATTACTTGAAGGGTAGAATTAGTTTTCAAACTAGACCAAATTATCATGTCAATATTGGGCTTATTTGATAGTTCATAATTAATCATATATATTAGAATCAAGAAAAAATTTAATTTAGATAAAATCGAATCAAGTTAGAGCCAATCAAAGATGATAAAATAAATCCCATGCATTCACACTTAATCATGTTCGTTCAATTTCAAAGTCATTCCACGTCAACAGCAAAGCTTTGTCTCCCCAAAATTTACAAAGAATTTTAAAGGTTTTGAGCTATCACAAGGAGGTGTACGCATCTCAAAATTATTCATCAAGCAGTCATACTTTAAAATTTTAACTAGCACATTCTCAAAAGAGTAGTGTAGAACTCCAAAATTTCATTAAATGTGATACATAACATATATAGCAAAGTAAGAAATTTTTGGGTCTGTTAGTATAGTTTTAAGGAAGTTCAAGGAACTAAGTGCAAACTAGCAAATTTATCCCATTGATGGAGAAAAATATTATTAGAGTGTAAAAATATAAAGATATTATTACTTGGGAAAAGTCATGTTTTGGGTATTTTGTGAATTTTAGAAAGTTTAAGGATTAAAGAGAAAATTATGAAAAAAAGGCTTAAGAATAGTTATATTTAAGTCTTTAGATGTTGCATTGATAATAGTGCGTTTTATGAGCTTAAACCCGAGATTCGGTCCTAAATATTAAAAAAAAAAGTGTAAAGTTTAGTGACTAGATTGTAAATAGAGAGAAAGATATTATTTTAGACAAGGAGGTGATAGTTTCGAGTACCAATTTAGCCTTCACATCATTTAGCAGCATTTACTTGAATTATCATTTTTTATTGTGTGATAATTCTCGGCTTATGTTTATAAGAGAGTTTATGTATTTCAAGTGAAATTAGTTTACTCCACGGCAACAGATTGATAGATTTGCCATTGGACCACGGACCCTCTTCATGAAGCACTTTAATCACTAATAACATTAGAATTTCTTTTAAGTGTATTTTAAACTTTCGGATTATTTTGTTTACTTTGTAGAGAATCAAATTTTCCTTTGAGTACTTTTATATTTTTAATTATTCAAGATTTAAATTGCATTTAGAAGTTGGAACGAATTTCGTAATATTTTGATGAAATTTATGATGTCAAAATTTTTTAGAATGATTTTGAATGCAATTGGAGTGAAATAGGCGAAATTCAATCTTAATTGGAGTTGATTCGAAGTATTTGAATATTAACCGGGTTAACATTGATCGATTGGAAGTGTTAATTGAGTAATTGGATGAAATTCATAAGTTTCAAAAGTTAAATCCAACGTTTGAAGAGTTTGGGGATCAAATAGAAAATATATAAAAGTTGATTCTGACATGGGAAGGACGATTTAAAATTTCTTGAACTCAATTGGGTGAAATAGGAAGTCGAAGGACTGAAATTAGAATACAAAAGAGTTTGGCTGAGCAATTAATGAATATGAGGACCAAATTGCACAAAACATTTGTGGCTTTTCCATTTCCATCTTAAAAATAAGGACTGAAGTAAAAATTCTCGAATGAAAATATGTTTTAGTTTTGGTGATTGACATATCCTTTTGTAATTATTTATTGCTTTGTATGATAATATGGTTCAAAGAAAGGTTAAAATATGCTACTTAATTGAAATGGACCATTCCGCTCACCAAGTCGATTTCTAGTGTTTATGCTCTTTCTTTGTTGAAGCTTATCTCTCTGCTTTTGTACAAAATTTAGGAAAATGTATGAAGAAAATTAATTACGTTTTACTTTGTACAATTTATCATGGTGTGTTTACAGAAATTTGAGAGTGTTTGTACACATTGGTGATAGTAATCGAGTCATCACCAAAAAAAAAAAAAAAAAAAAAAAAAAAAAAAAAACTAAAACTGGTTTAAGAAATGGAAATAATTGCTAATATTTATGAGGGAGAAAAAGGAAAATGGGGAAATGCTGAGTCGGCGAATACAGGCCATTTGTTTCCCAAGAATCTTGAGTGAACTATGCATGTCGACAAAGAAGAGTGTGATGGGAGTGCATGGATTTCAGGGGCCAGCTCGTGCCTTTATGTAGGTATTTTTGCTGTGCATGCTTCGGGCATTAGTTTTAGAATTTGTCAGCGCATTTGCTTGGTTACATGATCGCTCCAATCTTTCTTGGCGACCATGAAATGTGCAGTTAAAAAATGTAGGGGTGGATCCTGGAAAAAATTTAGTATGGGCTAATACGGGGAAAAAAATTTAGCACGGGTTAATATAAAAAATAAATAAATTTACACAAAAAATTTAGTACGGGTTAATATGAAAAATAAATAAACTTTTTTATTATTATTAGTATTTGGGCTGGAGGGCCAGGCTGCCCGACACTAAATCCACCCTTGAAAAAATGAATAAATGTTTTGAATTTCACGAAATATATAATCTAATATGTTTATGTCAATGAAAATAAATTGAAATTTGGTGACTTGATTGTGACAAATTTAAGATGCATGACCCAATTAAGATTTAATGAAAAGAGTGGAGATCGTCTCACCAGAGCTGCTAAGGTAATACTCAATCCCACTGTAATCCTTATGTTCTTGTACCCATCGTTTTTTATTTAGTAATTTGATATAGTTTTACATTTTGTTGCAATTATTTTACAGGTCTTGAAACAACTTAGTGGACGGAGCCATGTTTTCTCCAAGGGTATTCTTGAATTGTTGCTTAGATATCCTTGCGAAGGTGAATTTAGGATATCAATGTCTATTGAGCATTCTCTTTTTTGTAATTTTTCCTATTTTTCATTTCTGAAGTAAATGAAAAAGAGGAATTACCAGCAGTACAAGGTAGTGAGAGCAAATGACCAAACTTTTCTTTAAGATTTCTTAAGGTCTCACGTCATTAGTCAACAATTAACAACTCTGTACCAGCCTATGGTTGGTTAGAGCCTATGCAGACCAATCTTGTTGATCATCACATTTTGATTGTGCATATGGCTTCTTTCATTTTCTCATTGTGGGCATTGTCAATATGCATTTTTTACAATCTATCTTGTTCATTCAATGGAGCTTTATAAAACCTGAGTAGAGAAGTCCTTTGATGGAGCAGACCATTTGAAACGGATAAACTTGACATTTCATTCCTCGTTAAGTAAATGGTCTTTTAAACAAAAATAAATACATTAAAGAGGGCCTTTTGGATTTCCATCTTAAAAAATAAGGACTGAAGAAATGTTCTTTTTGGTTGATTAACATATCCCCTTGATCATAATTGTAATTATTGATTGCTTGGTATAATAATATGGTTCATAAAAAGTTTAAAGTATGCTTCTCATTTGAAATTCACCATTTTGCTCGCTCACTAAGTTGATTTTTTGTGAGTGGATATTGCTTGGGATCATGTAAGGACAGAGCAGTGGCTCATGTCTTTTCTTTATTGAAGATTATCTCTCTGCTTTTACACATAATTTAGGAAAATGTATGAAGAAAAAAAAATGAGTTATAGTTGTTTTTCCTTTTTCATTGACAGCAAGAAACACTGTTAGGTCCTTTGGAATCAGGCATAATGAAAAGATTGCGTGCTATTCTACAGACTTATAGTCAGGGGTGACAAGGCAACGCAACTCCTTCAAAGTGGATTGAAGGTTAAGGAATATGAACTGTTGATGAGGAACTGCAGCGCGACTAGTTGTTTTGGCTTTGGCATTCAGTAACACATTGATCTTGGGATCAAGCAAGTGGATTTATTCTATAAGGATGACTCTATGAAACGCTCTTGGTTCATGCCGAAACTTTTTGACGCTGCTGAATTCGTGCAAATTCTTCTAGATTTTTTTGAATTCTCTGTTACTATTACCATGGATGTGTGATGTTTTTAACTGTCATGTGATCTTTACAATTCTGCTTAGCTTGTTTGTGATGCATCGAGAAATATTTGTATATTTATTTGGATTAGAACATCTGACTTCATATTCTATGCCCCTTGTCCACACGCCATAAATGTAATGATGCAGAATCTAAATTGCATTAAATCGTTAGTTGCCTTGAATTTCTACTTCATGTGGATAATTAAAATTTAGAGTTATTTGTCATCATAAAAACCTTTCTTGTATAAAATGAAAATTCAAGCTATATTTTGCCTTGCATAACATAAAGTTTTGATGAGATTCATATTTTTGCCACTTTTATTTTCTTAAAATATCTACTTCTTTATAAATTAGTGAAGAAAGAAATTTGGGGACTCTATATGAAAACGAGGGGTATTGATAAACAATGAAGTCTTTAAAAGATAAATAATTCTTTGAATTATTTGTAGAATGTAGCTTTCATTCGTGGAAAAACTTCCACAGTATCCATAATGAAGAAAAAAAATCTATGCACCCAATTGATTTCTCAAGTTTGATAGTCAAGCAAATTTTATTTTATTATTGGAAGATTGGAGTCAACGATTAATGGAGCGATAAGCACCACTCCTTTAAGATGAAATATACGTGAAAATGTAGGTATTGGTAGACAAAGAAGTCTCTAAAAATTAAATAATTCTCTTGGATTATTTATAAAATGGAACTTTCATTTGTGGAAAAACTTTCACAATTTTCATAATGAGGGAAAACTTTCACAATTTACACAATGAACAAAGAAAAATATATGCACCCAATGAATTTCTCGAGTTTGGTAGTCAAGCAAATCTTGATATATTTTTGTAAAGAATGGAGTCCATGATTAATGAAGGGAGCAGTCCCTCGAGATGAAAACAACGTAAAAATGTGAGTTATTAGTGGACAATGAAGTCTCTAAAAGTTAAATAATACTTAAGAATTATTTATAGAATGCAACTTTCATTTGTGGAAAACTTTCACAATTTCCACAATGAAGAAATTTTCCACAATTTCCATAATGAAGAAAAAAAATCTATGCAGCCATTTTGATTTCTCAAGTTTAGTAGTCAAGCAAATTTTGTTTTATATTTGGAAAGAAGTGTTCACGATTAATGGAGCGATAATCACCACTCCCTCAAGATGAAATCTACATGAAAATGTGGGATATTGATTGACAATAATGTCTCTAAATGTTAAATATTTCTTTTGGATTATTTAAAGAACGTAACTTTCATTCGTGGAAAAACTTCCTCAATTTCCACAATGAGTAATGACTTCCACAATGAAGAAAAACATCCTCAATTTCCACAATGGAGAAAAGAAAAATATATGCACCCAACGGATTTCTCGAGTTCGGTAGTCAAGCAAATTTTATTTTATTTTTGGAAAGAAGTGGAGTCCAAGATTAATGGAGCATTTAGTAGCACTCCCTTAAGATGAAATTTACATGAAATTATGGGACAATGAAATCTCTAAAAGTTAAATAATTCTTTTCGAATATTTATAGAAGGCAACTTTAATTAGTGGAAAAAAAATAACAATTTCCACAATGAAGAAAAGAAAAATCTATGCACCCAATGGATTTCTCGAGTTTGGTAGTCAAGCAAATTTTGTTTTATTTTTTGAAAGAAGTCCACGATTAATGGAGCAATAAGCACCACTCTCTTAAGATGAAATCTCCTTGAAAATTTGAGGTATTCATAAATAATGAAGTGTGTAAAAGTTGAATAGTTCTTTTGAATTGTTTATAGAATGCAACTTTCATTCATGGAAAAACTTCCACAATTTTCATAATGAGGAAAAGCTTCCCCAATTTCTACACTAAAGAAAAACTTTCACAATTTCCACAATGAAGACAAACTTCCACAATTTCCACAACGAAGAAAAGAAAAATCTACAAACCCAATTGATTTCTTGAGTTTGACAGTCAAGCAAATTTTGTTTTAATTTTGGAAAAATGTGGAGTCTTATACCCAAATTATTATATATATATATATAAGCGACGTGACGTTTTATTCATTAAAACAATACACATTTCTCAACACGCAAATTTTCATGATTGTGAGGAGAGAGAGGGCGTGTGTTTCTATGAAATAGTGCAGTTCAAATCAAAGAATAAAGAAGTATTAGGTCATGGAACCCTTTTTAGGGGTTGGAAAATTGTAGGGAGAGAGTTTAACTTATAGCAAGACCTAACTACTCCTTGCTTGACCCATTAATGATTATTAACTGAAAAAGAAAGTAATTAGGCGACAAATAAGGTGGTTGGATTTATTTCATATTATATATACACTTACAGTTATATCAAACGCCTTATTATAGCCACCTCTCAATCTTCTTTATGCATTTAATTTAGCCATGAAAAAAAAATGTGATTTTTACGTTGCTAACAATACTTTATTTGTTTGTCTACGTTAGAGGTATCAAAATGGACGGGACGGACAAACCCTTGAAAATAGGCCCGGATCGACCCGTGACCCGAATGGGCCGTTCACGAGTCAAGGAGGTGTGACCCGTGGGCTTTGCGGGTTGCACCTTCACGGGCCGCGGTTAACCCGCTGACCCGTGAAAAAAAATTAAAATATAAATAAATATATAATTTTTGAACAACTAAATTATAGTTAAGTAGGTGTCAACCTAATTGGGATGTACTTATACTATAAATATTTGATAATAGTAATTAGAAATGCATTTAGTTGTTATTTGTTTAAGTTAAATTTAACTTTGCAACGTTATAAATAATTCATGTAACATTAAATTTGAATTCTATATAAACATTTCTTGATATAAATATGAATTTATCTTTTTGTTCAATTCTTAGTTTACATTTAACAAAAAAAATTTTTTTTTGCTATAAATATGAAAAATTCTATATTTTTATAAATTTATTTATACAATCATACGGGCTAAATCGGAACAAACTGAGACCCGAGACTCGCATGGGCTCGACCCGGATGGGTCAGCGGGCGGGCTAGGTTGTGTCCAAAATTTGTGGGCTAACCCCGAACCGGCCCGAAACCCATAGCGGGCGGGTATTTTTTCACCCGGGCGACCCGACCTGAACCACCCGGATTGACACCTGTAGTCTACGTTGTTATATCCCTCAATAGCTCTACCGATGAGTATGCTCTTCTGGCATTCAAATCTCAAATTTCTAATCCTAAAAAAATCTTGGGAAAAAATTGGTCACAAGAAACCTCTTTCTGTTATTGGATTGATATTACTTGTGGCAGAAGACATTGAAGAGTTAGAGGCTTAAATCTATCAAATACGGGTTTGCGAGGCACTATTGCAAAAGAAATTGGTGAACTCTCTTTTTTGAGATCCTTGATCATTAGCAACAACAATTTCCAGGGATATATCCCTGATGAAATGGGTAATTTGTGCCAACTTCGAGAAATAGAGATGCATGATAATAAGCTAAACGGTTCCATTCCATCTAGTTTTGGATTTCTTGAAAATCTCCAAACATTAAATCTCTCAAATAACATACTCAATGGGGATATTCCTAAAAAGATTTTCAATATCTCTTCTTTGATAGAAATTGATTTAGTAAACAAAGATATTCGAAGTATTTGAATATTAACCGGGTTGAAATTGATCAATTGGGAGAGTTAATTGAGTAATCGGATGAAATTCATAAGTTTCAAAGTTAGATCCAACGTTTGAAGAGTTTGGGGATCAAATAGCAGATATATAAAAGTTGATTAGGACATGGGAATGACGATTTAAAATTTCTTGAACTCAATTGGGTGAAATAGGAAGTCGAAGGACTGAAATTAGAATACCAAAGAGTTGGGCAGAGCAATTAATGAATATGAGGACCAAATTGCACAAAACAATTGTGGGTTTTTCATTTCCATCTTAAAAATAAGGACTGAAGTAAAAATTCTCCAATGAAAATATGTTTTAGTTTTGGAGATTGACATATCCTTTTGTAATTATTTATTGCTTTGTATGATAATATGGTTCAAAGAAAGGTTAAAATATGCTACTTATTTGAAATGGACCATTCTGCTTACCAAGTCGATTTCCAGTGAGTGGATATTGCTTGGGATCATGTAACGACAGAACAGTGGTTTATGATTTTTCTTTGTTGAAGCTTATCTCTCTGCTTTTGTACAGAATTTAGGAAAATGTATGAAGAAAATTAATTACGTTTTCCTTCCTACAATTTATCATGGTGTGTTTACTGAAATTTGAGAGTGTTTGTACACACTGGTGAGAGTAATCGAGCCATCACAAAAAAAAAAAAAAAAAGAATCAAAACTAAAACTGGTTCAAGAAATGGAAATAATTGCTTATATTTTGTGGGTTTAATGGAAATAATTGCTGATATTTATAAGCAGGGAGAAAAAGGAAAATGGGGAAATGCTGAGTCGGCGAAATACAGGCCATTTGTTTACCAAGAATCTTGAGTGAACTATGAATGTCAACAAGAAGAGTGTGATGGAAGGGCATGGATTTTGTGGGCATGCTCGCTTCCGGCGTTAGGTTTACAATTTGTCAGCGCATTTGCTTTGTTACGTGATCGCTCCAATCTTTCTTGGTGACCATGAAATGTGCAGTTAAAAAATGAATAAAAGTTTTGAATTTCACGAAATATATAATCTAATATGTTTATGTCAATGAAAATAAATTGAAATTTGGTGACTTGATTGTGACAAATTTAAGATGCATGACCCAATTAAGATTTAATGAAAAGAGTGGAATCGTCTCAAAGCTGTGAAGGTAATATTCAATCCCACTGTAATCCTCATGTTCTCGTACCCACCATTTTTTATTCAGTATTTTGATATAGTTTTACGTTTTGTTACAATTATTCTACAGGTCTTGAAACAACTTAGTGAACAAAGCCCTGTTTTCTCCAAGGTATTCTTGAATCGTTGCTTAGATATTTTTATTTATTATGCTATTTCTAATTTTTTGGAATGATTTATTCTGTTTTCTATTAAAAGAACTTTAGAACTGACATGAACGAGTTCTTCTGTCATTGGCATTTTCATTTTTAATTTCTTTAAAGGAAATGCGATAATGGTTTTACTTGTCTTTGCTATTATGGTTTGAAAACTATTTACTTTTTATTCGTAGTTTGGTATTATGCTATTAGCTAGACAGATCATGTACGTTTTGATGATATTGTTTTATCAATTTCTTTGAAAATTTGATTACTTGAAATCGAGTTAGTCTCTTCCTAACCTTCTGAATGGTGGGGAATTTAGGATACCTATGTCTATTGAGCATTCTCTTTTTTGTAACTTTCCTGATTTTTCATTTCTGGAAGTAAATGAAAGAGAGGAACTACCTGCGGTACAAGGCAGTGAGAGAAAATGACGAAACTTTTCTTTCAGATTTCGTAAGGTCTCATGTCATTCAGCAATTGGTCACCCTATGGTTTGTTAGAGTCTATGCAGACCAATCTTGTTGATCATCTCATTTTGGTTGTGCAAATGACTTCTTTGTTTTCTTCATCGTGGGCATTGTCAAGATACATTTTTTACAATCTATCTTGTTGAAGAACATGGAAAATGGAGCTACCATTTCAAAAAGGATATGCTTGACATTTCTTTCCTCGATATGTAAATGGCCTTTTAAACAAAAAAAAAAATTAAAGAGAGGCTTTTTCATTTCCATCTTAAAAATAACGATTGAAGTAAAAATTCTTCAATGAAAAATATGTTTTCGTTTTGGTTGACAGACATATCCTCCCGATGAAAATTGTAATTATTGATTGGATGGTATAATAATATGATTCATAAAAAGTTTAAAATATGCTTCTTATTTGAAATTGACCATTCTGATTTCCAATGAGTGGATATTGCTTGGGTTCGTGTAAGGACAGAACAGTAATTTATGCCTCTCTCTCTCTCTCTCTCTCTCTCTCTGTGTGTTCGTGTAAGGACAGAACAGTAATTTATGTCTCTCTCTCTCTACTTTAATTTGTAACTTTGGAAAATGAATGAAGAAAAAAATTTGAATTGAGTTAGAGTCGTAGTTATTTATTTATTATTATTATTATTTTTTTTTTTTGAATTGATTAAAGGTTAAGGAATTTGAACTGTTGAGAAGGAAATTAGTGAGACCGGTTGTTTTGGCTGATGCCTAAACTATTTGATGTTGCTGAATTCCTGCAAATTCTATCCCCTCCTGTCCACAAGCTATGCATTAGTTCTTTTCACAGATTCCCAAAAAAATCTGACTTCATGTTCTATCCCCTCCCGTCCACAAGTTATGTATTCAATGATGCAAAATCTAAATTGCATTAAAATCGTTAGTTGCTTCAAATTTCTACTTCATGTGGATAATTAAGGGACTACTTTTACGATCCTTCAACTGGTATTTATGTTATGAACTTTTACGTTGTCTTGGAGTCCCCCCGGTTGCCGTCAGTGCAAATCACGCTTTGGAATCCAGCATAGGGTAACAAAGGAGGACGTGATGAAGTGGATCCAAGTGAAATATGAAGGTGTCATCCTCAATAAGTCTTCCAATAATGCGACTTAGTTTGAGAGAACCATTCGGCTATCTCCACCAAAGCTTATACATTTTTATGCATTTCGTATACCAAGATTTAGTAACATTTGAGATCAACGTTTTGGAGAAGTGTAGTAATGTGTTTTGCTAATATATTTTTTTTCTGATTCACATCTTATTCTTTTCATGAGATGAATTTAGCTGTGCTACTTTCAGTTTTCTCCTGCCACTAAATATAATGTGTCCTCGTAATGCTTTGTTTCATCATACACTAAAGTTCATAATCTTTATACTCTTCGTAAGTGTCATTGTTGTCCTCACGAGACAAGCTTTTTCACATAAAAATGACTTATAGGCAATACTAAAAAACTTCTTTTGAACTTAAATGCACTTAGCTAAAGAATTAAAATTAAGAGTTATTTGTAATCATAAAACCTTATATAAAATAAAATTTCAAGCTATATTTTACCTTACTAATATCAAACCATAAAGGATTTACAGTTTTAAGTTTTGATGAGATGCACATTTGGGCTGCTTTTATTATTATTTTTTTTTTTTTTATTATTATTATTATTATTATTATTATTTGTAAAATATCTACATCTTTATAAATTAATGAAGAAAAAAAATCTCGGGATTCTACTTGAAAATGTGGGGTATTGGAGTACAATGAAATCTCTAAAAGATATATATATATATATATATATATATATATATATTAATTATTTATATGCAACTATCATTCATGGAAAAACATCCACAATTTTCACAATGAAGATTGTTGGGTTTTGATACCCACTAAATCAGGGCGATGATATAAAAACGATGTCGGATATTATATTGACATCAAAAGTTACAACTCGACTCGGAAACAATTAACACACATTGGAGGGCCTAAGTTTGGTTGGGTTAATAGTTGGGTTAATATATGGATTTGGTTATTGCTAGCCCATTAACTTGGCCAATTATAAGTGAGTCTTGGCCAAAACCTAAACATAATGACAATATACATATAGCCATGTGTTTTGTTAAGTGTGTGTGTGATTTGTGAGTTTAGAGGAGAGAAAAAACGCAGCCCCCTTAGTGGGAATCCGGCTACCCTTGGAGGAGAGAAAATCGGCAGCTTTGTGGTGCCCCAAAACGGTTGATAACTTTGTGGTTTCTTTGGTCTCTTCTTAGCCTCCTTTGTGGTGTCTTTTCCCTTGCCTTTGTGGCTACAAATCACCACCCCCTTTGAGTCCTTTGTGGATTAGAAGAAGGGTAAGCAATAAGCGTCACTCATTCAAGATGATATCTAAGTGGAAATATGGGGTGTTAATCAAGTCACAAAACGTTAAATAATTATTTTGGATTATTTATAGAATCCAACTTTCATTCTTGAAAAAAACTACCACAATTCCACTATGAAGATATAAAAAAATAATAATAATAAATCAAGCATCCAAGGATTTCTTGAGTTTTGTGGTCAAGCAAATTTTATTTCAATTTTGGAAAGAAGTGGAGTCTACGACTAATGGAGGAATGATCACCACTCCCTTGAGATAAAAACCCCAAGCACAACTCTTTACCATAGACTACCTTGTACACATATCTTGCATGGAGCTTTTATTTCATATTATAAATACACTTACATTATATCAAACACCTTATTACAGCCACCTCTCAATCTTCTTTATGCATTTCAAATTAGCCATGGGTAAAAATGCGATCTTTACGTTGCTAGCAATTCTTTTTTGGCTTATCTACGTTGTTGCATCTCAAAATAACTCCACTGATGAGTACGCTCTTCTAGCCTTCAAATCTCAAATTTCTGATCCAAATAAAATCTTGGCAAAAAATTGGTCACAAGGAACCTCTTTCTGTTACTGGATTGGTATTACTTGCGGCAGAAGGCATCGAAGAGTTAGAGGCTTAAATCTATCAAATATGGGCTTGCGAGGCACTATTGCAAAAGAAATTGGTGAACTCCCTTTTTTGAGATCATTGATCATTAGCAACAACAATTTCCAGGGATATATCCCTGATGAAGTGGGTAATTTGAGCCAACTTCGAGAAATAGAGATGCAGTATAATAAGCTAAACGGTTCGATTCCATCAAGTTTTGGATTTCTTGTGAATCTAGAGACGTTACATCTCTCCCATAACGTACTCAATGGGGATATTCCTAACAAGATTTTCAATCTCTCTTCTTTGATAGAAATTGGTTTAAGAAACAACAGTCTCTCTGGGAGTCTTCCCATGGATATCTGCACCAATCTTCCAAGGCTAGAGAAGCTAAGAATTCCAGAGAATCAAATAAGTGGAAACATTCCTCCAAGCTTGGGAACATGCCCGAGTCTTGAACTACTTTCTCTATCGGGCAATAATTTTTCCGGAAACCTTCCTATGGAAATTGGGAACTTGTCAAAGCTTCAATATCTCTATCTAGGAGGAAATAACTTGATAGGTATGTTTAAAGCATTGTTCATATACATACATCTTCTAAAACACTAGATAATGCTCTCCGAAATTGTGAAAATCGACCAATTATGTTGTTCGTTCACATCAGAAATATTTCTACATCCACAGTTATCTATCTGCATGTTGCAGCCCATGGAATATGTCCTTGAATATAGATACACAAAAAGTTAAGTATGCACTCACAGTTCATAACACATACTTTACCCACAAAAAAAAAAGGAAATAGGAAAATACCTTATTATGCCTGGACTTAGCCAAGGCACGTGTGGGCTCGTAAAACTTGAGTTTTGATATTGCCGCTTTGTCATGCCTCGCGCCTTTTAGAATCATGATATAAAGAATTAGATATCATCACATGCTCTTCAAAAAAAAAAAAAAAAAGGATGCAATATTCAACATGACTTGATGGTGCAATGGATAAAAATTTTACTTTTTTTCACATTGGTGAATTGTGGAACGACCAACTTACATAACATAGCAATAATATTGACAAAATTTTATAGCACCATCCATGTTAATCGCTGCTTTTGGATTTATTAATTTTGGTAAATGTCTACTTATTAATTGTTAAGGGAATGCTATGTGCATGTGCCAGCGTGTCTGAGTCTCTGAGATTATGTGATTATCAAGGAATGTTTTGCAGGAGACATACCTTCAACCATCTTCAATATCTCTACGATGATTGAGTTAGACCTTAGTGAAAACAAATTTCACGGAGAGATACATCCAAGTCTATTGCAGTGTCATGCACTTCAAATTCTAGACATCTCTGGCAATCAGTTCACGGGAAGTATTCCAAATGAAATTGGAACCTTATCAGCACTTCAAGTATTAGATTTCACAGACAATAACTTCGTAGGTACTTAATTATTGACATCAGATAAGTTGGTACTTCTTTTCCTTCTATACGTCTACTTCATGTTAATTTAACATTTGATATTTTAAAATCAGTATGTTGAAATGTATTGACAGGAAATATTCCAAATGAAATTGGAAACTTATCAACACTTGTATATTTATATTTGGGAAAAAATAGCTTCAATGGTAAGTAACAAGATCTCTTGAACTTATTTTATATAATTAAATATATTTCAATTTGTTATTTAGTGTCTTATCAAAATTTTATGCAGAAACTCTAAATTTAAGCCTCCGTTTGGCTAAAATTATAAATTAGTTATAAATAATCAAATTTCATTTTCAACCACATGTTTCAATGGACCACAAATACTATCCACCTATTTACCATTCATTTCTATCTATTTATAAATTGAATCGTTGATAAATTCTTCCCACACAAAGGCTAAAATAATTAGATATATAACAAAGATTTTTATGCTAATGGAAAATCTAAATGAACTTTAGGTTATCACCTAGGCAATTTACAATCGTTTGGCAAATGTATTTTGTCTTGTGATGAAGATGGATACCATAACCCCATTTTAATATTTTCTTAGGTTAAATATCAGTGTTATCACTGAACTTTCCCAAATGTATAACTTCAAAAGTTCTCCCATTTGTCACTGGACTTTCCCATTTATTATTAATTTCACTTAACATTCAAAGTTTTCCTAGTAGCCACCGAGTTTAATAAAATCTTATTTCATTCGTCACTACGTCACTCACCATTTTAAAACTTAACAAACTTGTGGAACGTACCAAAATGTTATCACGTTCATCATTATGTCTACCATGTCATCTAGTCCCTTACGCTTTAAAATAGTGGGTGACGAAGCGACAAAAATGATAACATTTTTATAAGTTCAGGGGTAACTTGGAGAATTTTTAAATTTCAATGAAACTGTGAAACATTTTGGAAAGTTCTGTGGCAACTTAGAGAAATTTATTAGTTCAATGGCTATCAAAAATATTTGAGAAAGTTCACTAGCAATTGAGATATTTAACCCATATCTTATTATCTCTTCCTTATTAATTGGATTTAGTTTTTGTAGTTGTAAAACATTAGTTAGTTTGAGGACCTATAATGCAATTTCTGTTTCGATAAATGATTTGGTTTTTCTTTATTAGCTGCAAGATGTGCTTTCTTTTTGGAGTATTTTGATTAAAAATTGTATTGAGAGTTATATACTACAACTTTCCAACCTAAATTGGTATAAGGTGAGCATGGTTATTTAATAATTTATTTATACATTTGACCTTCTAAAATCAATCTTATTTTAGTAATAAATATTATAGCCGCTAATATTTGAATCTAATAATTTATTATTTTAAATAAATTGAATTGTTTATAATTTCAATGTTTTTGTCTAATATTAATTTCTTGAAATTTTAAATATCTAACTTTTGAATTTCTGTTTTTAACATCCTAAAATCTATTCACAGGAAGCATTCCATATGAAATTGGAAACTCTTCGGCACTTCAATATTTATATTTGATTATGAACATCTTGACAGGTATCTAACTACTACTTATTACTACTTTAAAGATTCATTTGAGTGTGTTGACAAACACACATTACAGGTACAATTCCGCATTCAATTGGCAGTTTATCAAAATTGAAGGAATTGAATTTTGGTAAAAACAATCTTCACGGTCAAATGCCTCAATCCATCTTCAATCTCTCCATGTTGCAAATACTTGGTTATGCATCAAATAATTTATCTGGCAATCTACCATCATCAATAGGCAGTGGGCTCCCTGATCTCCAAGAACTCTATTTTGGTGGCAATCAATTGAGTGGAGAAATTCCTGCCTGGATTTCAAATTGTTCTAAGCTTATTAAATTAGAGCTTAGTAGAAACTCGTTCAGTGGACGTGTACCCATTAGTCTTGGGAATTTACAAAACCTGCGATATCTAAACTTAGAACTCAATCTCTTGACAAATGATCCTTCAATGCTAGATTTGGATTTTCTTTTATCGTTGACAAATTGTAGATACTTGGAGATCATAGCATTTGGTCATAATTCTTTTGATGGAACACTTCCAAAAGCTTTGGGTAATTTTTCGACATCTCTTCAAATGTTCGATGCTCGTACTTGTGGCATCAAAGGTACAATTACAAGTGAAATTGGCAATATGAGCAACTTGATCGGGCTATTTATGGGAGGCAATGAGTTCACAGGAAAAATTGTTGACACGTTGGGTCAATTGAGGAAGTTGCAACACTTGTCGCTTGATTCCAATAGCCTGCATGGGTCAGTACCTGACAGCCTTTGCAATTTAGCGAATCTTTATCTCCTAGATTTGGAGAAAAATCAGCTCTCTCAACAGCTACCAACTTGTCTAGGAAATCTTACTTCATTAAGCGAATTTTATTTTGCTTCCAACTCATTGACTTCAACCATCCCATCGACAATATGGACTATCAAGGAACTTCAAATAATAGACCTGTCAGATAATTTTCTCGGTGGTTCGATGGCTCCAGAAATTGGCAGCGCGATCATGATGAGAGAGTTATATCTATCAGGAAATCAATTCTCATGTGAGATTCCAAGCACTATTGGGGAACTTCAGAATTTGGTAAATCTAACATTGTCAAACAATCGATTAAATGGTTCTATACCTAAGTCGTTTGGTAATTTGATTGCTTTACAAAGTTTGGATCTATCCAATAACAATCTCAGTGGTGTAATCCCCATGACATTGGTAAAGCTGGAGTACCTTGAGTATTTCAATGTTTCGTTCAATGATCTCAGTGGTGAAATTCCAAATGGAGGGTCTTTTAAGAACTTTACCTCGGAGTTTTTCATAGGCAATAGAGATTTTTGTGGAGCATCTCAATTTAAGGTCAAGCCATGCAAAGATAAAAGAACTACATTATCTATCAAAAACACAGTTTTGAAGTACATTTTACCATCAATTGTTGTAGTGTTGAGTCTAGCCATTAGTGTAATTTATTTAATAAGACGTCGTAGAAGAAATACACTTCTTCCAGCTCAGTCTCCTTCTCCCATCACCATCAAGAGGATTTCATATTATGAAGTTCTAAATGCTACCAATAAATTTGGTGAAGAGAATCTGATTGGCAAAGGCAGTATTGGTTCGGTGTACAAGGGTATATTTTCAGATGGTATGATCGCTGCTATTAAGGTTTTTAATCTAGATTTGGAAGGTGCAAACAGGATTTTTGATACAGAGTGTCAAATACTGTGCAACATTCGTCATAGAAATCTTATCAGGGTAATTACCAGTTGCTCTAACCTTGATTTTAAAGCCTTGGTGTTGGAATATATGCCGAATGGAAACCTTACCAAATTTCTGTCCTCGAGCAACTATTTCTTGAATATAGCTCAAAGATTGGAGATAATGATAGATGTAGCATGTGCACTGGAGTATCTACACAATGGGTATCCCTCTCCAATTGTCCATTGTGATTTGAAGCCCAGCAACGTACTTTTAGATGAAGATATGGTTGCTCATGTTGCGGACTTTGGCATTGCCAAGCTTTTCACAGAAGACCAAAGAATCTTGATGACCAAGACGTTGGGTACCATTGGATATATGGCTCCAGGTAAATGGTTCTATTAACTATTTATATACATAGTTAAATAATATACACAATTATTCATAAATGTTAATCTAACTGTTTATTAATATGTCATTTACCATTTCACATGTTAATTTGATCATATATGCCAATTTTTTAGAGTATGGATCAACAGGAATAATATCGCCTATGGCGGATGTTTATAGCTACGGGATTATGATGATGGAAACATTTACCAAGAAGAAGCCAACAGATGATATGTTTATTGGAGAGTTCACCATGAGGACATGGGTGTTTGAATCATTCCCCGATGCAATAATGCACATAGTGGATGTGGATCTAGTAAATGCAGCTGAAGACAATATTCAAGCCAAAGAGAGCTTCTTCATATCAGTCATGAGACTAGCGCTAGAATGCACAGCTGATTTGTCTGAGAAGAGGCTCAATATGAAAGATGTACTAACAAGGCTCAAGAAGATCAAAACTGAATCTTGTTAAAGCTTGTCTGAGGGGGAATAAGATGAAGAGGTTTGTTTCTTTGTCATAATTGATTTTTCCATCTAATGATAACACAAAAAGATGATTATTTGAAACTTATTACATGTTGCTATTGCAGATATCATGGAAATCATCTAAAGATTTTTAAGCTTTGTTTCGCTTCCGTTGTAGTGTTGTAGCATTGTTGTTGCCCGAAAACTGTATATAAAGTAATTTGTCTGATGAATAAATAATTTTATGAAGTTATTGTAAAATAAATTAAACAACTTTTATATATTCGCTTAATTTGTTGTGAGATGTTGTAGTGAATGAAATCACAATATTTTCATGAGGTGAGAATATCATCCGCTTATGATCATATCCCTTTCATTTGCCCTTGACAATGGTAATTTAATACCAAGATTAAGCAAATATTTTCGTATTAGACTTACACATAATTCAATCGATTATTTTTGCTACTCTAGTGAAAAGATCTTATACTTTCTCAGCTTCTTTCGTAGACACAAATCATGAAAGTTTCTTCATAAATTCTAGAGTGAAGGCTTTTATTGATCATCCAACTTCTCCATGTAGGATCAATATAACTTCTCCATGTAGGATCTTCAAACATGGTTGATTCAAAACAACCTATCAGGTTATCTGTAAATGTTCAAAACTATCTAAGGTTGTTGTCTCTGAAGGGGGACTGTAACATTTTGGTAATGAGAAAAGTACTCCAAGGATAGGAAAGTGAAAAGAAAAGAAAAAATACGCACTGCTTAGATTCAAGAAAAGTTCCTCGTGTCTGGTTATGGATGAAAAGGTTAGATTTTGTCCCTAAATTTATGCTAGATCACAATTCTTACAGAAGCAATATCTGTATATACAAAAATTACTACATTGTTGAATATGAAACCTTAATGAACTCGTCTAGGTATCATCTGTGAGCTATTATAAAGATCAACCAGTGACTCCCCACCAACCACAACATCAAATGTAGCACCCTCTACATAATAACATCACGAAAAAACCACGGCAAGACAAAGGCTAGTACCAGGCATGCCATTAGAAAGTTGCATAAAGACTTCTCACATCGACTAGAACTTTCTCGAGAAGTGTCTAAAGTTGTTGCTACCAGTCTCATCTCATTCCACTCCATCATGAATATTGAGGTATCCTCCAAATTGCTGGTTATGTTCACTGTCTTTCCACATATTTCACACAATCTGCAAGGCATGCGCGGCGTGTTTAGTTAAATCAAGTATGGAAATACATGATTATAGATCAATTTTTTAGCGATGGGACATATATGTGTGTGTGTGTGTGTGTGTGTGTGTTCATGTATATTTTACACCTTCAATGCGCCTACACTTGCAATTTTAATTTTTTAACAATAAACCAGACATGTTAAACTTTTATACATGAGTAATGTTATTCACCAATGCTGCTTAGCCATAAGGAGTAATGTTTCATTACTTATTTGCCATCTTAAATCCTACATTGGTGGTAAGAAAAGACTTGAATTGAGTACACTTTTGTTTTCCTTTCATAATTTTATTCGAATGCTCCACTTTTCCTTTCATAATTTTATTTGAATGTTCCACATGTTGAAAGAATTTGTAGTATGCCATAACTTAATTTTAATTCATGAAATCTTACTTGTAAAGAAGGAATTCTCAAGATCTTCATGGTAGAATCACTTGCATTCTCATGCTCCAAAAGTCATCAAATTAACACACTGCAATAGTCCAGATTTCAAGCACAATGGACGAAAATCATTATCCACAATCTAAGTGTCGAGATTTTTGAGTTTTGTAGCTAAAACTATTGTTATAGCCCCTTTGCATTTATTGTACATTTTCATACACAATTTTTCACCATTTTCGATCATTCCATCTCTCCCCCTAGTACAAGACATGTTAAGGAGAGTTATATGGAGTCTACGAAGATTAAGAGAAGTTACATATTTGATTTCAACTTTAAACAATTTCCTCTAATCTATTCTTACAGGTCGGGTCACCCTCACATAGGCGACCCACGACCCATTTCCAACACTATTGAATTGTGACACAAATTCTATGGAAGTTAGGAGTTGTGTTTGGTTTGGTTAAGGAGAAATCAAATTTATGGACCGAATCAAGTCTTGCCACATTTTCGCCCGACCTTCGCTAGATGGCCGCTCGAGCGCGACTTACAGTAACATCGTCGCTCGACCCTCGTTGGCCTGTCGCTTGAGCAACGTCGAGCGATCGTTTTATCCGAGTTTTTCTCTTTTACGCGTTTTAACCTAGTTTCCTTTCCTTGTACAAATATATTAGGGTTTTACACGAGACCTATTTATATGTGACTCCTTTATTCAGTTTAGAAAGAGTAGTATTGCTAAGTTCATTGTATTCTCTCCATATTGGTTACTAAATAAACATCGATTCCTCTGCAAGTTCTTCTTCTATTTTTTTACTTTAATCTTGTTGGTATAGTTGTGATCTTCTATATTTCATATTGTCATTAATTTCAATTCCTAGAAACGAGGCGATCTTTCCCAACTAACACAATTTTTTTTATCACAGTTATGAGTAACATTACCTTAAAAAGGGACAACGAGTTGTATAGCAGTCTTTTTAGATTGGTCTGTATTTTTCTGTCGCTCGAAACCTTTTTTTTCTTTTTACTTTTTATTGATTTCCTGGAAAATATATAAAATAAAAAAAGGCCCTAGTAAGCCTTGTTATCAAGGTACAAGACAGCCCCGTGCAAATGAGTTTCATGTCGTGTAATGCCGCTTCAGCCATATCTCTCATCTTAAGGAGAAAACAATCTAGAAAGTAGAAACTCATGGCAGAAACTAAAAAGCTTCTGTTTTTATAAAAAAAAATAAAAAAAAAATGATTTCCCTATTAGATTATAATTGATCTAAAACCCACAAAAATTAAATAGGTACTTATTTTCATGTGGGGGAGGTAAATATCAAATATCATGAATTGTACCTGATATCTCTCTGGCCAAACCAGGTCTCTGTACAATGTCTATGTGAAAACCCCAATTCTCCTTTGCAATCACAACCAAGTGAAATCAGTTCTGAGTTACCAGATGAAGTTTTTTCATTACCAAAATGACAAATTCTGCAAACTTTTTCTGGTTTCAGATTTTCATCATTTCTTGATTTCCCATTCATCTCCACCCCTTCACCTTCTTCTTCATGATCGTGCTTTCCTTCTCCATTTATCATTAAAAATATCACCAAATCCAAAGGTATCAAATCTGATATAAAGATCAATATTTCTTGATGCAGGGATATTCCGTGGGATTTGAAAGTTGCTACCTGAGGTTTAATAAATAAAAACACATAAAATAAATTAATAAATTCTTGAAGTAATTAAAAATAATTTTACATATGCGTAACGTAGTTTGGGAGATTTGTACAAGAAAGGTGGACCAGTATGACTTTATAGGGTGTTTTTTTTTTCATTTTTCTTTTATATTTGCTCTAATATTGAAGATTTTATGGTTGGTCCATAATTGAAATTGGGATAAGCTTATAGAGTGTAATAAAGGATAAGTATAAGACTTTGAAGAAGAAAAAAAGAGATAAGAATTACATTTATCAATAATTCTAAGATTGTTTTTGAATCATTATTTCAAAGATATATAGTAATGAGCTAATCAAAGAAAATTGTACATAGTGAAAAGTAAACAAAGATTAGCTAGCGTCTTTGGTAAAACGGATAGAGTATTTTAGAAGAAAGAGGAGTAGATTTCAACGTGAGGCCTAAAAATATTTACGTAGTCGAGCTCAAATTAATTAGGATAAAATTTAGCTTTGTTGTTAGAGTTAAAAAAAAATAAAAAATATATAAAAAAAAAATTGTGAGATGAAACAATCAAAACTTTATATTGCTAGCATTTACTTGGCCGAGATCATTGTTAAGCATATCATTAAGAATAAAAAATAAATTCATTGTATGGTAGTTGTTGCTATTCGTGAACTTGAAATTCTTTAGTTTGTAAATAAGTGAGGTGTGCCAAATTATAAATGATTTATAAATTTTTCTATTTATTAGACAGTAAATGTCATGTATGTGTTTCTCAAGTCCAAAATAGTTATTGATTAAAAATTCAACTCAGAATAAGGCTTGGCTCAACCTTTTGGCCCCTGTAGACACAAGTAGGCTCACGAATCGACTCGTCTATTTATTTTAAGAAATTAACAAAATAAACCAAAAAAAAAAAAAAAGAGCCAACCACGACGAGGGCCTCACGAGTCAAGCGCACTCAGATTTTGGAAACAAACCGAGCTCTACTTGCCCATGAATCATTTCAATACGAGTCTGAGCTGCTCATCGATTAAGAATGAACCTAACCTACGAGTAATATGCCATCCCCATACTTAATGAATTTCCTTAATAATTTCTTTGAACTCTCACCTTTAGTATGTTAGGCTCGAAATTAATACCCAACTAGAAGTGTCAAATTTCCCTTTCTACCCCACTAGAATTAAAAGTCAAAATTCAAGATCCCAAACACAATAATAAATTGTTAGAGATGAAGAATGCCACGACCCCAAGCTCTCTACATCACCTTGCCCTGAATGAGACAGAATATTTCCCATCTCGTCAAGTTATAGAGATGGGAATGGAAAATACGGTTTCCATGCCCACTTATAAAATCCTCCAAAGCGGGGAGAACGAGAGTGTTGCCCGTCCCCCACCTTGCTGCTAATAACTCACAAGCCTGAGGCCAAATCTGTAAATTCAACCAAGTGAAATAAAGAGTAATGCTATGCAGCCCACTAAGTGCCGTAAAATGATAGATTAAATAAAAAATTAAATTAAATGACTTATTTAATTTTACCTATCATTTATAGCAGAGCAACGTTATGTAGCCCCACTAGAATTGTGACTACTGTCTAGGTGACATTAAATGATAAATTAAATGAGTTATTTAATTTCACTTATCATTTAATATTACATTAGCGTTACTTAAACTGAGATTGCAACTTTAATAGGGCTAAATAGCTTTACTCTTTAGAGCGTGTTTGATTGACATAAAAAAAATAATCTAGAATAAAAAATATTTTCCTTATTTTGAGAAAAACAAAAACCTACTCCCTACAAAAATAAATAAATAAATAAATAAATAAATATTTTCCTTAAAAAAAAAAGGCATAATTTTAGAAGTGAGAATATTTTCAATAAAAAGTGACAATCAAACACTTCAAAATAAAAATTTAAATGATATTTTTCATGAAAAATAAATATCAAACATATCCTTCATGTCACATTCATTAACAAAAGTTACAACCTCAATATTTAAATAGCATTAATATGTAATAAACATGGGGATTTTGTCCCTTTTACAACTCTCACCCATTACGCTTCTCGAGACTTAAAAATCATTTATAAATTTACACACATTTCATACACTCAACTGTCTGGCATACACGCCTTCTCGATTCTTCTGTTCTCCTCTCCAATAGCGATGCTACTTCGCAATGGTTGTTCGGGTCGGATAGTCAAATCCGGAGCTATTCGATCCATGTCCACTTTGTGGTGGAAGCACGTGGAGCCAGCTCCCAAGGATCCGATCCTTGGAGTCACCGAAGCTTTTCTTGCTGATCCTAGTCCTGATAAAGTCAATGTTGGAGTTGTGAGTATATGAATTTTTTTCGTTTTTGCTAGCTAGTGGTAGATTATAAGTTATTTTAATCCACTTTGTTCGGTAGAATTTGAAGTGATTTGAATTAATTAATCTTGTTTTACGAGCTCGGATTTTGTAATTTTGGTCTATTAAAAATATATAAATTCATTTTTTTTTTCTTGTGTGTGTAAAAGGGTGCATATCGTGATGATAATGGAAAGCCGGTGGTACTGGAGTGCGTCAGGGAAGCAAAGCGGAGAATCGCCGGTAATATGAACCTGTGAGTATTCTTTTGTTTTCTACTTATTTTTTATTGCGAAGAATTAAAAAATGAAAAATCATTTCTTTGTAGTTCGTTTTCCATTTTTCTACTATTTTACAGTTATTAATAACTGCCATCTGTGAACCCTTCTACTGTTGTATAGATAAATTTCATTTATGGTCACCGAAGTTTTAGCAAAGTCTTAATTAGGTCACCAAACTTTAATTTGCCTCAGTGGAGTGAGTTGTTAGACTTCAATTTAGTTTCAAATTTCATGACTTTGTCGCATTCCTTCACTTAGGGATGGCAACGAGCCGGCCCGGCCCGGATCGCGGGCCAAAATGTTAGGCCCGGGCTCGGAGGATCCGGGCTTTTCCGGGCCCGAGCCGAGTCGAGCCCAAGCTCGGTGGAAATTTTGGGACTCGGTCCGGGCTTCGGCTCGGGCTTTTTCCGAGCCCGGATCGGCCCGTATTTTTCTATTTTTTTTAATTTTTTTTTAAAAAATTCAGTATTATTCTATTTTTTTTAAATTTTTTTGATCGCGAGCCCAAAAATCCCGTGATACGAGCCGACCCGCGTAGCTCGCGCGGGCCGGCCCGGCTCTGGCCGAGCCCCAAAAATGAGGCTCGACATCCCGGGCCGCGAGCCGAGCCTGGCCCGGGCTTTTCACGGGCCGAGTCCGGACGGCCCGAGCCACCGAGCCATTTTGCCACCCCTACCTTCACTTGCTGTCCTCAAACCTATGGAAATTGCTTGGTCGGCAGCCAAGCCTCAATCATTCACCACTATGCCACGTAACAAATTTCGAAACTGAAAACTATGCATAACTAAACAATATATGTTTTGTATTTCCATGTAACGGCTGCTTAGCTGGCACAGTGATTGTTTCTTAGTTTGGCATCTGCTACCACGTGGCTGTCAACTAAGCAATATTAGTGAGTTTTGGGGAAGGAAGGTGATGGAGTGGTGAATCAGAAATTAAATCGAAGATCAATTGACCCATTGTGACAAATTAAAGTTTTGAGTAACTTCATTGAGTTTTAACTAAAAGTTAAATGAAAGTGAATGAAATTTTACCGTCATATATCGTAGTCACAGGTAGAGATGTATTCAACGTGTGTTAGGAAAATGGACCTCTATGTGGGTATCTCTATGCATTCTGATTGTAACTTGCAGCTATTGTGGTGGTCCTATGTTACTAGCTTTTGATTCATGCTCATTTCCACTAGCCGTTTTGATCCTTCCACTTTTGCCAGTGTATTAGATTCCTGGATGGTTTCTTTCATTTTTTTTTCTTTTTTTTTTTCATTTTTTTTTTTTTTTTTTTGGTTTTTGCCTTCCAAAGCAAGTAGCATATTTCATCAGCAAACTCCTTATATCACGCCTTTGTTCCATCAGGAAAAAGTAACAAAGAATTTGTTGTAGATTAATGGTTTATAAAATGATTCTATGCATATATCAATTGTGTGCTTGTGTGGATACTAAGTTATATTTGACAGAATATTCTCAGGAAACTATTAAAAGAGAAAATTAGATCTGATTTGACTTATTTTGTTAAGACATGATCCTTCATAATACCATGTCCAATTTGAAGGTCTGATGCATATATATATTAGGGGGCGACCTAGGTTGATCGTAAGACTTTAGGGAAAGTTTTCTGGGAAAATATTGTGTAGATCACTTGCAGTGTCAAACAAATGTTTGCTTATCATGTGTTGGTAATGATGTCTTGCTCTGACTGTGATAGCTGATCTATTTGCTTAGGGGATCTCCATGGAGCAAATGACTCTTAGTTTTAGCGTTTATCATGTTAGCATAGATGATATTTTATTGTCATCTAAAGAAGACTGTCGGTATCCAATGAAAGAAAATTAAAAAATAAAATCTAGATGTGGAAAATTTGCATGGCTACGTGAATATTTGTGGTTACATTGCAGTCAGAAATAGTTGAATAATGTAAAATTTACGATAAGACAATTTACTCATGGAAAATAGATAAACAGAGATGGAAATCTAAGTTGCTTTTATCATCTTTCCCATATTTGGTAACAGTTTAAGGGTTTCCCATATGAGGCCTCTTCCTGAAAAGTTTCCAGGGGAATAGGTTTACTTCAATAACTACTTTAGTTCAGGGAGAGAGCATCATTAGTTTCGCTCTGTGAAGCTACGTCATTTGTTTGTAACTCTGCTATTTTTGATGTATTCCGCGTACATATTCTCTAGTTATTCATTAAAGCAATGAAGCAAATCAGATGGTTGCCATTAATTTAATGGCAAGTCTCTGAGGCACCGTACTGACTCTTATAATGATATTTTCTGACATCTGTGACCTAATGCCTTCATTTATTCACACTTTACGTTCAATTGTAAATAGACTTAGCAAGACTTGATTTTCCAGGGAATATCTTCCCATGGGGGGAAGTGTAAATATGGTCAAGGAGACTCTGAAGCTGGCTTATGGGGAGAACTCTGACTTGATCAAAGAGAAGCGGATTGCAGCTGTACAGTCTCTCTCTGGGACTGGTGCATGCCGGCTCTTTGCAGATTTCCAAAAACGTTTTTCCCCTGATTCACAAATCTACATTTCAGTTCCCACCTGGGCGAAGTTAGTATTGCTTTTCAATTTGTCTCTTCACATCTGCAGTGTGCTTCATGTTTTATTTGGCTATAAACTTACATTTTCGCAACGTTCTTCCATTTCTCACGTGTCATGATTTGATTTTTTTTTTTTTTTATTGCATCAAAGTACTGTTTCTGTCAAGTATTCATGATTTTATTGTGGGATTTCATCAGTCATCACAACATTTGGAGAGATGCTCATGTTCCTCAGAACACATTCCATTATTATCATCCAGAGTCTCGGGGTTTGGACTTTGCTTCAATGATGGAGGACATAAAGGTAAGGAAGCTCGACGATGGCCTATTTTTATTTTTAATTGCGAGTCGCAATATTCTATGTCTACGGTGTGAGTTTTCTTCTAATTTTTATTGGAACAGAAAGCACCAAATGGTTCGTTCTTTTTGCTTCATGCTTGTGCTCATAATCCAACTGGAGTGGATCCTACAGAAGAACAATGGCGAGAGATCTCACAACTGTTCAAGGTTTGCATTCTGTGATGGTGATGCATGTTACTTTTGAAATCATTGTTCAAAGAATAATAGAGATACATATTATTTCAGGTCAAGGGGCACTTTGCCTTCTTCGACATGGCTTATCAAGGTTTTGCTAGTGGTGATCCGGAGAGGGATGCAAAGTCTATTAGAATTTTTTTAGACGATGGCCATTTAATTGGATGTGCCCAATCATATGCAAAGAATATGGGACTTTATGGCCAGAGAGTGGGTTGCCTGAGGTACTTGTAACTATGTACTGAACTCTTAACCAAGAATCTTTGATATTTTCATCTCTGTTCTACTTAATGACATATATCCAACTGCATCTATTCATGACTTTGTGTCTGTGTTGTGTACCAGAGTAATATTAATTCTTAGCTAGGAACCGAACCATCTTCAATCTGCTTGAAAAAAACAGACAACCTTTCTTGATCTGGAATTTTTGTTGAAAGCCAGGCCATTTCATGGAATAGCATGGCGAAAAAGCATGCACAAAATCAGAAAGTATACTAAGATGAAATGCCATAGATGAAAAATGTTTCATTCTACCAATGTGCCATCATCCTAAGCATTGTTGTAACTGACTTCCTGTGAGTGAGTCTCACGACAAGCCTGTAACAAATTCTTATCGGGGACTACTTGCTACTGCTTTTCATCCAGTTGCATAGCGCATTGATTCGATATTTTGAACTAGCAATTTTAAAGATTTAATCAACGTGTCGATGACGTGACATGTCATGTCGGCACTTTTTTGAAATATCACGTGTCGACGTATCCGACACGTATCGTGTCGGACACACGTGTCCGTGTCGGTGCATCATAGAAAGGCGACTTTTAGGTTGTTAATATTCACAACATTGAACAAACTTGCCCCTGAACGTGAACCAAAGGAAAAATGAACTCTTAATGATTGCATTTAATTGCTAGTTCAAAATATCGAATCAATGCGCTATGCAAGTTTGTTCAATGTTGTGAATATTAACAACCTAAAAGTCGCCTTTCTATGATGCACCGACACGGACACGTGTGTCCGACACGATACGTGTCGGATACGTCGACACGTGATATTTCAAAAAAGTGCCGACACGACATATCACGTCATCGACACGTTGATTAAATCTTTAAAATTCTTCATTTATATAGTATAAATTTAGTTTTATACTTATTATTGATTTTTTTTGTTGATTTTTTTAAATATAAGTACTTATTTGTTATTTACTAATAATTTTGAGTAAAAATATATAATAGTTATAGTAAGAAAGAAAAATAAATATTATAGAGTGTCGGTATCGACACGTGTCGGACACGGACACACTACCCTGGTTAGAGTGTCCGTGCTACAGAGGTCGCTATGTAAGAAACGACAACTATCATTCTTGATGTATACAATTACTCTGCTATCTGTGCATTTTCATTTACACATTCATTTCTATTTCTTGTTTGCTTCCTCTTCCATTTATCAATATTGAAATTCAGCTAGAGCAAGACTCAAATATATTCCTACATCAATGCTTCCTTATTGCAGTGTAGTTTGTGACGATGAGAAACAAGCTGTTGCTGTGAAAAGTCAGTTGCAGCAGCTCGCAAGACCCATGTATAGTAATCCACCTGTTCATGGCGCCCTCATTGTTTCTACCATTCTTGGTGATCCAGAGTTGAAGAAATTATGGCTGAAAGAAGTAAAAGTAAGTTTCAACTTCACTTCTGCAATATTTAGTTGACCTTCGTACTATTACAATTTGTTTGAAAAAGTTCTTTATTTGTTAGAATCGAAACATTTTCTTGGGTTGTTAAAAAGAATTGATTAAAACTAGGAGATAGAAATACATGATCAAAACTAGCGATCAGCATGCCAAATGTACTCCCTTATTTAAGTAGATTAATGAATATTTGTAATTTAGAGACACCCAAGCTGTTGACTCCTGCTGCAGCATAGAATTATGCAGGCAAGACATGATTCTGTTGGAACTCTTAAAAGTGAGGGTCTTGCTGATTTTATTGACCGGGATGAAGTTGATCTTGAAAGGAAACTGTTAACCGATACCTATTTGAATGCATGACAACATTTTCTGATCGGTACCTCACAGTAAGCAATTCTTCATATCACGAAAGCAATAAGGCAGTGTTTGATTTGGAAAAGCTTCCATTTTCCCAAAATGTGGTTGTTTGATTGCCAAAAATTTCAAAGGGAATTGTTTTCCCTCCTACCCACCCACGCGCTCCAATTCTTGGAAATCATTGAAAATCTTTTCCCGTCCCTTTGGTGGGAAAAGCAATTCCATCTTTTTTTTTAAATTTTAATTTTAATTTTTTTTTGACAATTGGAATAAATTTTAGACCCAATAGTTAAAAAAAATCACTTTTATTGACAATTATCATGAAAAACAAAGTCAAACGAATGATTTTTTCTATGATTTTTTTTTTTTTTTTTTTTTTGGCAATTGGAACAAATTCTAGACACAGTGGTAAAAAAATTTATCACTTTAATGGACAATTTTCATGCAAAACAAAGTCAAACGGACACCAAACTTTCAATATTTTTCAGGTAGAAAATTATATCAGTCAAACACAATTAATTACAATTATCAGTCAAACAAATTTTAGACAAATTCAATTTCCTATAATTCATTTTTTTCCACCCTAATAGAAAGTTCTTCCTCCAGGGAATGGCAGATCGCATCATTGGAATGAGAAGTGGTTTGAGAGAGAACCTTGAAAAGTTAGGTTCGCCTCTTCCGTGGGATCACATAACCAAGCAGGTTTTGCAACTTATCAATCACTAGATTGTTTTTCTGTTTCTATGTGTGCCTTCTTGAAATACCCTCGATATGAATCTACAATCATTTTCTATTATTGCAAACAGATCGGCATGTTTTGCTATAGTGGGATGACCCCTGAACAAGTTGATCGCTTGACAAAGGAATTTCACATTTACATGACTCGTAATGGCCGTATTAGGTAATATATCTTTTGCTAAATTTTCTATTTTTACCTTTTTTTTTTTTATTTGTCCAAATTTGCCAATATGTAACGTTAAAGCAGTATGGCTGGAGTCACTACGGGCAACATTGGTTACTTGGCAAATGCGATTCACGAGGTCACAAAATCAGCTTAGGGAGTTGAGACTTTACATATACATGAGATTTAGTGTTGCTTAGCTCCTATCCTTATAGGAAATCAACTGGATTTTATGCACAACATTGTTCCCCAGATTGTTCATTAGGCCTTCAATAATAAGACACAGATTGATCAAGAGCTAATAATTTAAATTCTCTTGATTTGGTGGACAAATTTTCTGTATGCCCTTTGTAGCTAGTGTAGTAATAATTTGGTGCCAGAGGTTAAAATCTATTAAGAGTTGTAACTGCATATTTTTCAACACTGAAGTTGAAAGGAAAGTTTCCTTGGTTCTAATATTCGATTTTTTGAGTTGATTATGTTGATATTTGAGTGTTAATTTCATTGTTGGTCACTTGATATGTATCGAACGAATTTCATGAGTGGACACAGTATCTAAGATTTTTTAGATGCACACATTCCTGGGGGGGTGGGTCCAATTGGAACGGTGACATAAGAGTCTTTATGTAACTTACAATGAAATTTCAATTGTGTGAGCCAAATTTAATTTGTCTCAATTAGATTACTGAATTTCAATTTACTTTCAGTGTTAAATCATTTTGATAGCTCGTTGTACATAAATTTAACTTCAATAGTACGTCAACGATAAAAATTGAGAGCAATCTGAAGTCTTACCAATGTCATCTAATCATGTCATGACTCTAAAAATTTCAAAAAGAAATCATGTTTAAATATGACTAAGCATACTTAGAACTCTTATGTATCCCCAATTACAAAATTTTGCAATCACAACATCAGCATTTTATTAGACATTAACTCTTTTTTCTACATACTCGTTTTCAACCACATTCATACAATATGATACATAAATCTAAAAAATTTCGTACTTCTTAATCACACTCTTAAAAATCACTATTCAAAACATTTGTTTTTTGAAAATGATAGCCACCAAACAGGGGCTAAAGAGGTACATTGGAAGGAAAATAGGGAAATTCTTGACTTTTAGCTACAACTGAACACGGGATAAATAAGGCGAACAGGGAACACTACTCAGAACCCTTCGAAATAAGCTCAGTTTGACAACACAGTTTTTTGTACTACATTCCACCAAAAAGAATATACAGAAGCGATGAAAATTGTTTTGCTCAGCAAACATACTATACATTCCAACTTCACAATTAAGCCGAACAACCATTATACATGCTAACACATTTTGGAGGCGTCAAAAACTAGATGGGGGCAAAAACACCTGATCATAATAGACTACGATTACAATATGTAGTAGCAAGAATCACGTCCCAGAAGGATGTGGAAAACTCATACTGGCTTGTCTCTGAACATGCTCTGGAATCAGCCGGGAGATCAACTCAAGTGATGCTCCAGACAGCTGCAATCACCAGAATTTGATGTTAAATAATCAATAACTGCATGCTTATACTCTTACTCTGATGCGGACATCTATCTATATCTATTTTTATTTTGGACTCTTATTAATGTTTTCTCTTATTGGGCTTGTATAATGGGTTTGGTACAAGCCCTTTCTCTTTAGGTTTGTTGTTTTGCTATTTATATCTGGTTTGTTGTGTAATTGAGACGGTTGATGAATGAAATGAATTAAGGTTGGCTCCCACGTTCTCCTTCCCGTCTTCCCTCTTCCCCCACTCCCTCCGGTTTCTTCCCCGTCTGCTCTTCCCTTCTGCTTCTTCTGCAGCCTTCTTCTTCTTCCTTTGCTGCCTGCTTTCTTTTGTTGCTGCCTTCTGCTGGAATTCGAAGATAATTCACCGCACAACTGCAACCCTCACCACTGATAATCCACCACCTCGCTGGCATCACACAGCCATCACCGAAGCACCTAGCCACACTTCTCTCCATTCACCAATAACCCCAAACTCACCGCCCGACCATCGCCTTCCCAACTCACCCACAGAAACCCAAAATCTGATCTGGCACAATGCACAACCCATCATAACCTACAAAATTACCAACTCGCTGAAGAAGATAGCAACCAACGCTGGTGTTCCTCGTCGCCACCACAAAATCGGCACCCCACATAGCCCCAACCCTGAACCTGAACCACTACAACTCTCACCACCGATCACTCCTCATAGCGCCGATGACCCAAATCTCTTACACAATGAAATACCCACAAAGCGGCAATACAGCACCCAGAACTTTCACCACCCGCTGACTGCTCCTAAACCGGCGACCCAAGCAATCAACATTCTCCTTGGCCGATCACCTACGCACTCACAAAGTCCCAACTCCAATCGCCACATCTCACGTCACTATCTTCATCCACAGTCAATCCAAACCCCACAGGCAGAATGTCAATAGATTTGGCGTGGTCTAGCATTTATTTTCAATTTGGGGTTTGCCTATAGTTTGTATTTTGGGCCTGGATTTATAGGCTGTGTTTTGTATATATATAATTCAATTTTGTGAAGAAAAAAATGAGTGAAAAAAATTATTTCTAACATTATCTTGCAAGTACCTCTTTATTCCCGATTGATTGGCTTTGTTACCTCAACGAACGAAAAGGGGAATTATTGTTTTTCTTGATCTCTAGTTTATATCATTGTTTATTTTAAAATTGCATCGATTAACTTCTTTGTGTTGTTGTATTTCTAATCTTTATTAAAAATTCACGTGATTGAATCCCTAAACTTGTTAAATCTCTTGACTCGTTAAATTCACTTTTATCCTACTTATTTTACATGATTAGGTTGTGGACTAGTATTTGACTCTTGTTTTGTTATTTTACATAAATCAACAATATTACGTTGCCATATTTGGATTTATTTAATCCCAAACTTTAAAAAAAAAAAACAAAAAAAAAAATGTTCAAAGTTGTTATTTTCCATTGCTTGCACTAATTGTTCATTGATTTCTCCATTGTACATCATTTAGCTGCCAATGCAGTGTATGTCATTGCGTAGTGGTCATTTTTTTCACTTGTTTCAATACCTTTACCATGGATCCCTTACAATTCGATGCACTTACTCGACAAATAGCAGCTATCCAAATTCAAATGACTGCAACTCTTTAAGAGAGTAGAGGTCTAACTGCTAGTGTGAACAATTTTAAGCAAATCTCTCACTCGACTGATGATGACAATTTTGAAGTGCCCCCATAATAGACAATATCGTCATCAACAAGGTGTTCAAAAATATTTTTGACACTGTAGGGATAGGGATCAGATTCGTGAGCAAGAATGAAGCTCTGACAACCACTATACCCATTCTCTCCCCTCGTCCCAAGACATTAAATTAGATACTCATACTTTCGATGATTGCTTAGATCCTGAAATTTTTACCCAATGGAATACCTTTACACAAGGGAATCGGCTTGAGACTGAGTACATTGCTCAATTTGAGGAATTTTGAATGAAATGTCATATTATTGAGAATGAGACCATGAATTTGAGTAGGTTTAAACAAGGTCTAAGAGATGATCTTAGGCATGAGTTTTTCCTTCGGGGAGTCACTACTCTTGATCACACTTACTCTTTAGCTCAAGATTATGCGTTGATTATTGGCAATCTACATGAAAAGAATGGCGACAACCGTGCATCCATCTCACGAGCGCCACCTCCTCTTAAGTCTATCAAAGGACCTTCTTCGTCTAATATTCCTCTTATGTTGGAAAACAAGGGTAATCCTGAAATTTCAAGAACTTCTTCTCACTTGCAGTGCTTCAATTATAAGGACGTTGGTCATATCTCTTCCAAATGTCCTAGCCGAGTCCTAGTCATTGAAGCACAAAAGAATGTAATAGATGAGTCATTAGACGATCTAGTTATGAACCTAAATTTGAAGATTCTGATAACTTGGATGATAGTGAAGGCACCCCATTAAGTGGTATCTGGACTATTTCGGAGAATCTAGATATTATACCAATTCTTTCCGATAGCTCTCTGTCAAGTGTTGTATGTAATCATGTCATATTCAAGGAAAATCTTGGGAATTGTGATTTGATCCTCCCAACAGTTCAAATTACATATAACAATTTTGTGAATCGTTCTCGAAATAAGAATAGCAGCAAATGGATAACCTGGTACGGCTCAGTCATAAATCAAACTTCAAAAAATTTCAGGCTCCAAACAGAATATTTTTGGTTATTATTTAGAGAAGATTTTTGTCACTGAAAATCATGCATACTCTGATTCTTCAATAAAATGCACCAATAAATTCTAGCTCACTTGTCATCAAATTCAGTAACACAAAAATTGATCTAGCTGAAGTTCGTTCAAGATAAGGATGGCAGAAAAGAGTACAAAATTTAGCACTCGATCACAAATGAAAAATTGTAATTTTCAAGCTCCAATAGAATGGTTTTAGTTATTCTTCTCACATAAGACTTTTATGATCCAAAATCACGCACTCTGATGCATAAACAAAGTCCAACATCAAATTTTACCACGGTATTTTAGTGACAACCTAAAAGTCAACAAACAATAAGAAATGCATCACTTCAGTAGACATTCAACTACGTTCATCCTCTTCTCTATTTCCCTACCTTCAAAATTTGTCACCTTGTTTATTTTCCAAGTTCATGTTTTTCTATTTCGAGCTCTAGTTGATCAACTGCATGGTTCAGGTTTGTTTTCGATTCTTTTTTGACAAACGCATAAGAATTATTAGTCTGGCCTGCTGAAGCAAGAACGTGAACAAACATGGATGACACTGACAGCAGACATGTGAATATTCAAAAAAGGACAGACATGCCAAGGACACGTTATTCTCATTTTTTTTTTGGGTTATGATTTTGTGGCTGTGATTTGGAAAAAAAAATGGGGTTGTTTGGCCAAGTAATTTCTATCAATAACTTGGCCTAAAATATTCGTTTAAATGGCTCATGTACATGTTTATATAGGTCCACACCCAAACCACACTTGGATCTTTCCATCCTCATTTTACTCCAAATAAGAACCGAGCCTCCCTCTTCACCACATCTCTCTCTATCAAATTGATGGAAGACAATCATGAAAGTAGTAATGTTATTACAAAAGAGGTAACAAAAATAAAGAAAGAAGTTAGAAACCACACCTCCTGTTTAAAGTTAAAAAGCGGGGGGAGAGGGCGACCATTTGGGAGGCGGGCATTGGGTTCACGAAGCTCGTCAAAGAAAGGATGTGCACATGCTTCTAGCTGCAGTGATAGAAACAGCAATTTTATAAATTTCATAACAAATAAGGACAAGCATCAAAAATGAAACTGTGCAGAAGATTTATATTGCCAACATTTCTATTTGAACCGTAAATTGGATTTCTTCTGGGAATGGATGTCCTTGGTATGAACATCTTTGCCAAATAGGAGAGATCAAATATAAATCTTCATCGTCAGTTGATGTTAGAACTTTAGAAGAGATATACAAGATTTTTACGTACCGCCGTGCAGCGAAGACTTGGTGAGTACTGAAGCAGCCGTGAGGCAAGATCAATGGCTTCAGGAGGCATCCGCTTATCGAAAACCTGAACAAATAATTCAATCTATTGACTTGTGAACAGAAATTTTATGGTACCACTAAGAAGAGAATAGCATGTAGCAAGTGCAGGCATACCTTGTGCCATGGATGGGCTTTAATTTGGGGAAACCTGAAATCAGTATAGCTTGGATTCATACATCGAATTTCTTCTCGAGTTGGTGTACCAAGAACCTATTAGAGAAAGTCTTCAAATTAGTATATATGATTACATCATTACAAGTGTAGTCATCTGATCCATGGAAAACTAGAATTAGAAAGGATGGCAAACCTTGATAATCTCTACAAGTTGATCGACTGCATTTTCTCCAGGGAACAGTGGCTGTAAAAAATAAAGAAATGGGGGTTATTGGAAGTAAGAAAACATAATAGAATAATATACCACTCAGCGAAATGCAAGATCGATATGGCGGTTACAGACCTGCCCCAAAAGCAGCTCAGCCAATACACAGCCGGCAGACCAAATATCAATTGATGTCGTATATTCTGTTGCACCAAAGATGAGTTCTGGGGCCCGATAGTAACGAGAGCAAATGTAGGATATATTAGCTTCACCAGGCACCTGATTAAAGAAAATTCTCAGTGGAAAAATGAAGAAGTACAGATAATCAAAAGATCAACTGAAGTAGAAGTGCTGTGATCTACATGCAGAGGTGCTTAATAAACAAAATGGCATTTCAGAACTACATGACCCTAATAAGACAAATCGGATGACAACGACGGTCAATAATTAAGCCAGATGACTACGATCAAGAATTGATGTATGCAAGGCTATACCCTTGTTTTGGCAGCAAATCAAAGCAGTAAAACAGCCTGGAGTCCCATGGAAATCAATTTATCCCTATTGCACTAAAGTTTGAATTGAATCTCACTCGTTAAAAACTATGGCACCTCTTCTTTTGTGTGCGAAGCAGTCGGCATAAGTAACATGGAAACGTTAATTTCAATAGAACAGTATATCTTCACTGACGTTTTCTTGCTTTCACCAAACTTTATCTGTCTTCAAGTTGATAGGATTTTAAGTTTGTTTCCCCAAAAGTTCTATGCAACCTAACAACATAGAAAAGACACTGCAAAGTTTTTCTTGGATAGATTTTTTGGTTAGCTCTCAATACATATGGTAGAGCATATCCAGCATAAGATAATAATGAATCAGCATCTAACAGAATAAAAGGAGAAAGAATGGGTAAAGACGTGATCAACATATGAATATAGAGACACAAGCAACCATGGTAGAAGCATAAAAAATTAAGAGAAGGCCCAACTTTCAAGGAAATAAACTTACGAGAACTTTAGCACTTCCAAAGTCACAAATCTTAACCTTGTGGGCAAGAGGATTAACCTGTAGAAAGCACATAGCATGATTTTAGCAAAATTGACCAAAAGCTCCAACTCAATCGGGCAGAGTGCATGGGGAACTTGGGTTGGAGCAGGAAAGGGAGCAAAGTTGAGTTTACTGACCAAAAGATTTTGTGGTTTTATATCCCTATGGCAGACCCTTGCAACTGTATGGAGATATGCAAGCCCCCTAAATAACTGCAAAACAAGTGTAATTTTATCTGAGCTGAGATGAATTGTTCAGAAGTTACAAAGAAAAGAAAATACAAAATATTACAACCTGGTATGTGTAGAGTTTGACATAGATGAGTGGCATCCTTTGATTCAAATTGCTATAATGCTTTAAGATGTTGTACATAGTCTCGCAGACAAAATCCATGACTAAATTAAGGAAAAGCTCATCACTGCTTGTTGTAGAAAAGAAACAGTGCTTCAAAGAAATAATGTTTGGATGATCCATCAAGCGCATTAACTGCAGCTCACGATTTTTATACCGCCTATCCTGTAAAACCTTCTTTATGGCCACAGTCTCTCCAGTTTCCAAGCATTTCGCCTAGCATAGAGTAAGCGATAACCATTAGTTCTATAAACGAAGATAAAATTATAGACATTGTTATGATGCCAGGAATAAACACCTGAAAAACTATTCCAAATGATCCTGTACCCACAACACGCTCTGCCATGTAACTAATTGTCTGCAGAAAAGCAACACAAGCAAACCTATTAGTTCTCATTAAGAAGATAATCTACGTGTGTAATCTCTTTGCTTAAATATCATGAATTGAACATTACAGAGCACTCTAAATAGCTCCTAGGATTATAATGGAACCGAGAACTCCAAAAAACAGTTCCTGTATAACCATCTCAATTTTTCTACAACTTTTGTAACATTCAGTTGGCAGAGTCAATGAAACTGAACAGATGAAGTTCAGATACCAACCCTTTTGGGCTCGCCATTTTTGCCTCCAACCGTAGTGGAGATAATGTGACCAGCGGCTGAATCATTCCCATCAACTACAGAAGCCGACATCTCCTGCAATGCAAACCAAGCAAATGTGTCAATGCATAAAGAAAAATTAATTGAAACACAACACAACTGGCCAATTGAAACCTATTCACATAAGTACGACTATATGTAACGAATAGCAAAACATAGTTGGAAATGTGAAATTTGGAAAGCTGAAAAGCATGAGAATTTAAAGACACACACACACAGAGAGAACTATGGCTTGCAAGAAATTATCACAACCAACAAACTTGAAAAAGAAATAATAGATCTATAATTTTAGGCACAATTCACCTACAGTCAATTAGAAATAGCTTTTAAATTCACCTGAAGTGAGTAAGAAATTTAAGGAACTAACAATATTAGTAATAATCATAATAAAAATAATTTCGAAAATTTAATAACAGGTGCAATTTACAGTAGTCTATAAAAAGGTATCCCTTTTAGATATAATCGGAAGCAACAAAATTAAATTAAAAATCTGAAAGGGGGGGGGGGGGGGGGGGGGGGGGGGCGAGGGGGGGGGGGGGGGGGGGGGGGGGGGGGGGGGGGGGGGGGGCGGGGGGGGGGGGGGAGAAGAATAAGTCTTGGAAAAAGACTAAAAAACTAAATAATTTCTCAGAGTTTTCATAAAATTGATGCACTAAAAGAAAATTCCAAAAATCAAGGGCAAAAAGGAAAACAAAAATGAACTACCACGCAGGTCTTTCCTCGCTCTCTCGCTCCCTCTTAAGATTCATGCGAAACAAACCTTAAAGAAGAAATACCTATGAAACGGGAAAATATGTTTAGATCGACGGAATATTCTCCGAATATACTTCTGTCATCCACCGCGCAGTGACAAGCCAAAAACTCAAGCTTTTCAGCTAGATCGAAGTTAAAAATAATAATAATAATTAAAAAAAAAAACCCAGAATGCAGGCTAGACCGAACTAGAAAATCGATTTTACAATTATGCATACAATTTACAATACCTTCTCTGTTTCCATGGATGCTGCAGTGGAAAGGCTCTGGGCGGCTGGTGGTAGTGGAGCTTGGTCAAGAACATTATGGTATTGATTATCGGGTGGTGGATTGTGCTGATGCAGCTGAGGTCCCGGTGGCACCATGGTCACGTGGCTTTGCTCTCTCTGTCAGTCTGTCTCTCTCAGCCCTCTGTATATTCACATACGAAATATTTTAATTGTGCATTCCGTGTACATCATGATTGACACTAGGTGAGATCACACAATGTCAACTGTCAAACCATGATATACGCCAAACAAAACTCCTTACATAATTAAACTATCTTTCCTTTCCTTTTTCTTTTTAAAGAAAATATTATTCTTTCTATTTGTCCCTAATATAATCTTAAATAATTGGAAAATTAGGGCTCGTTTTCTCGACTTTTCGAGTAGTACAGTTTAGATATCAAAGTTTAGATTCTTCGATAATTAAATCTTTAAAGTACACAATAAAATCATACATGACTTTCACATTATTTAAAAAGGATCGTTAAGTAGTTATCATCATGTGAAAATCATCTATGATTTTTAGCATAAAATACAGTTATCGCCTCTCAGCTTTGTCTTATTTTCGCTTTTATCTCTATTATTTATTTATTTTAAACATAGTTTTATCTCTCTTTTTACAGTGAGAATAGGTATGGAATTTGGCTATTTTGCAATTGCTGAACTCAAGCTTTCTGTTCTTGCATTCCTCGTGCCTAGTGGCACTGTCCATATTGGTCCTCCAACCAAATCGTCAATGCAAATGTTAAAATCGTAAATGAAAATCCTAAGATCGAACGCGACTTTGTATGATATACAAGACCTTCTAAACATGATTTTCCTTGTTAAAATCGTCAATGAAAATGTTAAAATCAAACGCGACATTGTATGATATAACTAGTAAGAAAAAGTTACAACTACATTTTTAAGATCAACTGAGCCACTAGCTGTATTCTCTTACAAAGAATAAGCCTTCAATCGATGCATAACAATACATTATTCAACAATGCAGTTGCCTTAGTCGAGTAAAGCCCAAAACAGCATAACCAAATAATCGTTTAGACGATAATATTGTCTATATATCCGAGAAATGCAGTAATATTTTAATAAATTACAGTAACATTCTTCACTAGAAAGCCTATTAGAAAGATCTAAGTTCTCGTTATTACAGACGACTAAAAACTAGAAGGGCCCTTCTAAAATAAGTTAGCTAAATAAGCATACGTGGTCCGGTCCTTCACCGGAATAGCCTTGACGAAGTTCTAAGCTTTAGGAGACTGCATAGCGTGGAAACTCGGGCTGGTACCTGGCTTTGAAGGCAGTTTGTGATGTTTCACCAACGGGACTAGCGACTGCACCACATCAGCCATTAGTGGCCGGTAATCAGCCTCCGGCTGTACGCACATAGCAGCGATGGCAGCAACTTGTATAACCTCCTTCATCGAGTACTGGCCCTCGAGGGCCAGGTCCATGATATCTATAACCTTTTCTCTATCCGTGAGTTGGGGTAAGGCCTACCAGCATAAATATGGAAAAGAAATTTTATCGGGAACGTGTAGAAATACAAAGGCACTCACTGAACTTGTAGTGATATAATATCATACTATTTGATGGGGCACTGGCGCAAGAATTTGACAATAAACGTACCCAAGAAACGAGAACACCTTCCCCTTGAGGTCTCTTCATATCCACGGGAACCCTGCCGGTCAGCAATTCCAGGAGGACGACTCCATAACTGTACACGTCTGATTTCATTGTAAGATGCCCAGTTAATGCATACCTGAAGAAATGTAGAATTCAACGTGAGTGGAGTGGAGAAGTTATTGTGTAAAAATAGTAGTGTAATGCCGACAGAATTGCCAAAATGAAAAATGATAGCTTACTCAGGTGCGACATATCCTTGGGTGCCCAATACTCTAGTTGAAACATGACCACCAGCTTTCTCAGAGCCAAGCTTCGCTAACCCGAAGTCAGAAATTTTGGCATGGAAATTTCTATCCAAAAGGATGTTACTGCTTTTAAAATCTCTGTGAATTATTGGAGGACTAACATGTTCGTGGAGATACTCCAATCCTTTTGCGGCCTCCAAAGCTATTCTCAGCCGAGTGCCCCAATCCAACTTTGACAGAATGTTATTAGAAGCTGAGTTTTAAAGAAAAATGTCATTTATAGTACCTTAATGAGACAAGATCCGATTATAGAGAGTTCAACAGAAGAACAGTTCTAAATAATATGAAGAAAAAGAAAAGAGCAGAAACAAAAAGTCTCGATGGGCAAAAATACACGAAGTTGGATCATTCGGGTAAGTTGATTCAATATAGTAAAATTGGATAAACAGAAAGAGCATGCACGTGGTTTAACTACTTAAATGAATGACCATAGATTTTGCATATCAGGATGGTCGAAAATAAGCAAATCGTGCATCAGATATGGGTATCATTCCTAAGCAGCTAAGTGCAGATGAAAATAATTTGACAAGACTTGGAAGCATGAGAAAGTCGGAGACATCCCAATCAAGAAATTTGAGGCAAGAAAACAAATAGCAAGTTCAATTGATGGAAGGGATAAAAGACCTACATTAATGATAAATGTCAATTTTAGATTTTTATATTTGCAACGCATATAATACAAATCGCTCAAATACAATATACTAAACTAAGATTGTAAGTGTTTATTGAAAGTAATTACAGCTTCAAACAAAATATATAAAACAAATAAAACACATACCACCAATGGGATACAAATGTTCCTGCAGACCGCCATTTGCCATAAACTCGTAAACCAGCAACTTATGGTTGCTTTCTGAACAGAATCCAATCATTGGGAGCACATATGGCGACCGCAAACGACCCAACAAATCCACCTATAATTATATAATACATTATCGGCAATAAGTAAGAAAAATATAACAAAGGGGGGAAACTAAGAAACATTTTACACTCATACAAAAAATTAAAAAATATAAATTTAACAAGGAAAAATGCCAACAGGGACGAGACCTCCACTTTAAATTCCTCTTCTCCTTGTTTACCAGCCTGATTCATCAACTTAACTGCAACCTTCCTCCCATCTTGTAGCACTCCCCGGTAGACTAACCCAAATGCACCATGTCCAATCACATTAGACTTTCCGAAACCACCGGTGGCTGAATGCAGCTGCTTGAAGGTGAAAACTTGAAGTCCACCATCAGTTGCAACTTGAATATTCACAAAATCTTCTCCCTTCTCCTCATAATCAACCCCTTTTAAATGTAAAAGGAGATGAGAAAACACAAAGAAAAAAATCAACAAATCCTCCACTTTAGCCCATAATAAGCCTAATTTACGAGCTCGTAATGGGGAAATATATTCTATTTCCAAGTCCAATTTGGATTTATGGTTCATTTTTTCATTTCTCCACCCCCTACAATTTTTTCTTTAACTGCCAAACATGGTCATGACATGTGAACGAAAGGACCACATCATGAAAATTACCCACCTTTTTATTCTCTTACACCCATCAAAATGCATTTTCAACATTTTACCATATTACAGCAAATCCTCCATCTTCCCAAAAGAACTATATCAAACACTAATATTCAATGGCTTTAGCTACTAATAAGCCTAATGTACGTGCCCATAATGGGGGGAAATCAAATTAACAGTACATTACATTTCCTAGTTCGAGTTTCTTACGTTCCCCCAACCCACCCCACCCCTTTTCCACACCTACAATTTTTTCTTTAGCCGCCAAACTACATGATACTGAAGGCAAGGACCACAATCATGAAAAGTTCCCACCTTTTCATTCTCTTATGCCCTTCAAATAAATTTTCAACATTTTACCATATATCAACAAAAACTCCATCTTCCCAAAAGAACTACATCAAATACTAATATCAAATGGCTTTAGCACATAATAAGCCTAATTTACGAGCCCGTAATGGGGGAAAATCAAATTAACATTATATTTCTACTTATTGTTCCTTTTCTCCCTTTTACACCCCCTATAAATTTTTATTTAGCTGCCAAACAAAATGTTACCGAAGGCAAGGACCACAATAAATTTTTTCCACCTTTTCAGTCTCTTATACCCATCAAAATGCATTTTCAACATTTTACCATATTGTAAAAAGTATAAACACCCACTTATTCAACATCTACTGCAGAATAATCACCATAAAACCCATAAATATTCTCAGATTCGCAAGAGTTACATCCATAAATTAAACAGTTGATGTTCAAAGAATCAAATATTCGATTAGGAATATAAAAATATACTAACTTTTCTTTTGGGTTTTGAACCGCTTGGAGACTTTGTATCTAAGATAACAATAGTAGCTTAATGCCACTATCAAAGAAGCAATGGCAACAGATGCAAAAACCAGGATAGTCACCATTGCCACTCGCTCTTTCTTCTTGAAATCCTCATTTTCTGCTTCCATACCCAAAAACAGACCATGAAAAAGTAGCAAATTTTGTGTCTTTTTAGGGTAGTGGAAACAGGGAAGTTGATTACAGAGGAGAGAGAAAGAAATGGTGTTCTGAGAGTATGAAGTGACGCTACAGGTCAGTGTTTTCTCTCTCTTCTCTGATTCTTTCTCAGGTCTGTGTGTTTGACTGTTTGTGTTTGTCTTGTTTTGTGGCGCGTATTGGGTAAAAAACTTTGATGGTCACTATATTTTGGTCTTCATAATAGTACATTGTATTTTTTTTTTTTTTTTTATATTCAGGTTTCCAATTTACACCAGACTATATCCTGGACCACCAGTCACCGACCTCTCAATAACTGACAGAAGTAAATCGCGAGTTATGCCCAAATTGATCAAGGTCCGTACACCCTTTATACTCCTAACCCCAAAGGAGCCTCCTCCATAATTATTACATCACCAAACTGCTCAAACCAATAAATGGTTATTACATCACTCAACTGCTCCAACCAAGAATCGAACTCCTCACGCTGAGGTTGCAAGCCCCGCAATGCCCATCCTTTGCCAACTTGGATGTGTCCGAGGGCATAATACATTGTATTTTATTTTGTTCCAAAATGGTCACTTTACATTTTATAACATTTTAGTTAGTTTGTAATCCAATATTTCACATAATTATCTATTTGATGTGTTGTTCAATGTTAACTCTTTTTTCTAAATCAATTGTTTAATTTTTTGCAGATGTAATTCGCTTGTCACCAACGATCTAAAAATTTCGAAAACTCTCTTACACGTTTTTCCTCATCAATTGATCTTTATTCACCATATGATATTATTTTTTTAGAGACACCTTTAAGAAATTACTTTGCTTTTTTCAGATCATGATATCACCCTTTCTGTATCTCAAAGATAGCTCTACCACACCCTCGATTGAATTGCTCGACACTCGAGTTTGGGATTGATTCAAGAATTTTGGTCTACAGTCATGTCACAGCCTTCGATGATAGGACAGATTCTTCAAATTACGATGGTAGTAACTAATTATGATCTTGAAATAATCTACATGAAAATGCGAATCTTTAAAAAATGTAGGCAAAATTGCAAGTCTATGGGGCAGAAAATTTTGAACGCGGCTTTAAAAATGTTCACGGAGAAAACTGCCACGTAAGATTTCCGATAAGCCACCTAGATAATTCTGCGTGATTGATTGTCCATTACCCAGGTGACGTAACTAAAACATTTTAGAAAGTAAAGTGGCCATTTTGGAATAAAATTAAATTCAGTGATCAATATGAATATATTTTCAAAGTACAGGACGATAAGTGTTTTTTACCCATTTTACATTTGCATTCATGTCACTGTATTACAGTTCTTTAACATGTTGGTACCTCAAATACTTATTTTGGTTTACATTACAAATTTAAACCATTTAAAAACCCTTCCCAACTAAGATTTGACGTGGGTTCTATTCAGAAATGCACAAAAATGTGAAAATAAAAGTATAAAAGTGTAATAATTTTTTGTTTAATTAATTGGCAAAGCCAAAAATTTCCATGGGAGTCCTTGCATTATTGTAGGACAGAGCAGAGTGGGTACAACAAAAGATTAAGTTAACAAATGGATCCAAGCTTAGACCATTATTGCACCTGTAATCTGTTGTAGCGGTCTGCAGCCATCGATAACGATTGTATTGAAATAGGGAAGGATCGACCAATCTACACATTCACAAATTACTGAATTAGAATGGGATTGTCACGTTAAGCAAAAAGTCGAAAGTGCAAAGGCAATAAAGAGCATACGCGCAAAGAACGACTCATCTTTAAACCAAAACATAGATTTAGAGAAATGCTGAGTGAATTATTTAAAACAAGATTCTTGAGCTCACCGTGCTGCAAATATGGAAGGAGTCAACATATCCAGCATACTTGGAACCTGCAAGTAAAAAATTGTCTTAAGATCTATATCACGTGGCAATAATATATTGTAGATTGATTTTCATTTCTTAATGTAAATATAATGGCGATAATATATCAGATTTTTCCATTCCAAACTCGAACCAGTTCAACTTCTACGACTTCATTTTCTAAACCTATATCACCTATTATTTCTACCCCATTTCTACCCTTTCTTTTACCCATGGACCAAAATTTATACCACATGATCCGTAATTCTTTTGCTTTCTCCCTAGCCTCTTCACCTCTCAATGTAAGTTGTGTTGACTCTCTTACTTCTAAGAATTTTCCGATATGTGTTTCTGTATCCAAGCTCCTACTAGTTTGCCTGGTATATGGCATATCCTTCAGGTGAAATGGTGAAATCTTTTAGGTGTCATGTGTATCAATCCACCATATCATGCAAGTATTATGTATTTAGAGAGATCTTAAGTAGCGCAAATTTTTTGAAGCAATGCCAAAATTTAACCAAGTTCTTATGGAGTCAAAACAGCACCACATTAAGCAGGAATAGAAAGATTGCACCCCATATATGTTACCTATCAAATAAGGGATAAGATAACGTGCAATTTAGTTTACAATATCTCCGTCCACAAATGAATTCTGCTAGAATTTTTAGTCTCGTGCACAACTGGTATTACTAGATGCAACATATCTCCACCCGATATCGTTTTACCCAAGTGTGATGAATAACGATATAGCTAAGAAGACATATTGGACACCACTTACTCTTCTTTAAACCAGCAGGTTTTGCAAGCAAGAGAGCATTCACAAAAGCGCCTACATTTTCTCGTAAAGCTTCCTCCGAATAACTAACCTATAAGCAGAGAATCTTTATCAGATACAAGAGTCAGCCATACAAGATAGTAAAAATTAATCAGGAATACAGAAACAAAGTAACCATACCTTCCCTAGTCCTACATGCACAATTGCAGTTTTGTCTTTCTTAAAAACTATACTTTGTGCTTTCGCATCTTTAACTGTCTTAGTTATGTCGTTGGTCACAGTACCTTTCTGCATAAATATGAGATTCTTGTGAGACATTATTGCCACTTTGCCACCTGCAGGAAATATGAAATTGATGAGATAAGGACACAACTTACCTTAGCATCTGGCATCAGTTGCTTCAGATTTTTTGATAACTGTGAAATAGAAAATATAAGATATATAAATGGATAATTAAATGCTAACAGCACAATGTGGAATTTTAAATTTGCAAAACCTTTTTCACGTGTTCCATCATGGAAGGGGTAGCAATACATTTGTCAAAATTTATCTTGACTTCACCTGCATGTTATTGAAATAGAACTGTCAATTGAAGTTTATTGCTTCACAAAAATGATAATTAATTAATTATACAAATATTTTGTCAAGTTAGTAAGCTTGATTTTACAACCTACACAAGCACCACCAAAAATTATACAAATATTTTGTCAAGTTAGTAAGCTTGATTTTACAACCTACACAAGCATCACCAAAAACTGTCATGGTTAATTGTCCTTTGAGATGCAAATAAGAATCATATGCAATTTGATTTAAGCTATCTGAGAAGCTATTATTTGCCAGAAATAACTCAGCAAAATTCGAGATCTTATTATGCTTTTTAATATCACAATATACCAAGTCGTGGAAAAAAAAAAAGGAAGGACTCATGATATCACATCTGCTGAAGGGCTTGGTTGATGGTATTTGACTATTTGTTTTAGGCTATAACTTACTCCTTTTATTAAGTAAAAGGCTTACTTCTTTATAATAAAGTTACTCTCAAAATATATCTATTAAGTAAAAGTGAATTACTGAATGCCCATATCTTAACATCATATTTGTTTCTATCTTCTCTCTCCCCTTTCATTTGCCACCATCAATAGGTCTCCATCTCTATCCCCACCGGTGGATAACCAAAGGTTTCTCTTGTATCTCTGACACATACCCCCTCTCATCCTAGTGATGTCACGTCACGGGCAATTTGGATAATGGGGAAAACAAGGTATTAACATTTCAAATTGCTAAATAATGTTCTAGCAGGAGACTTATTAATGGGAGATGACTGAACAAAAAATGAAAAGTGTTCTAAGATTTTTGATTTTTACTTATCGACTAAAAGGAAAGTAGCCCCAGATAGGGGGATATTGGGTCAAATCCAATTCGTGAGCACATTACTGAGCAGTGAACAGTCCTGCTAGCCTTACCCTGCAGTGAAGTTTCTTCCTTCCCTGACTTGCTTGAAAAAAAGTATTTCTTTTCCTTCGCTCGTAGGGGAAATACTTAACACTGGAATCCGGTATCCATTCAAGGCGATTCCCTATCCCTATCTGTCTCAAGACCTGGATTCTTTTGTTCATTTATTTATTTTGGGGGAGGGATATAAAATGAAGCGACGGAAATATGTATAGTTCACTTAAAAGGCCACTTATCAACACAGTGTAACAAAGAGAGTAATAAATCACCACTCCTAATATTCTCCACGAGCTCTGGGCCGCCAACAATATCAGCTCCAGCATCTCGGGCCTCATCTGCAGCAACTCCTTCAGCAAAGACAGCCACCCGATATGTCTGGCAAATGATTCCATTTATGAGACAAAAGAACTAGAACATGAAGATTGTAATTGCTGAACCTGTAAAGCACTACTTGCACCTTTCCAAACCCATGCGGGAGACGAACAAAACCATTGAGTTTCTGCATTTCAACAAGGGGAAATAAGGAAAAAGATAAATCCTCTTAGAATCCTAATAGAATAAAATCTTATAGCAAAAACACAAGTCAAGGAAGTATGGAATTATTTTAATCTAGTGAGAAAAAGAAGCCATAAATATCGAGGAATTAAATTTAAAATAGAGATACTCTTTCTGGTGAGAGTAAAAAAAAAAAAACCACTTGTTTCTCTGTCTCGCATCATGAGTTATTAAAGAGCAATATGGATATGACTGAGAGCTCTAGTGAGGTGAGTAACCAGGAATCAGGTCCTGTCTTGAGGACATATATGTTTAACATCAGCACTCATCTTTGGCATTATTTTACACTGACAAGTAGCACCAATTTAAATCAATTTTGATAACAGCCAAACCAGATACTCTCCAATGCCCTATCCTCAGCCACAAATCATTAAATTACAACCAGACCACAACCTACTACTAAAAAGCAGCAAGTGGCCATTGCTCCTTGTAAGATATAATCGCTGTGATCGATGATTAAATAGTACTTCCATATTGGACTAAGCAAAATAGTGCAATAGACAAGTGAAATCTAGATTAAACAAGGATGTTCATACTAATTCAACCCAAGAAAAAGCATTTTCTCTTTCAGGAGTTAGCTTTTAAATCATTGCTCCCCAGGTCATCCTCTGATTCTCAGCAAGTTTTTTTCATTTTTGTTCCTAACAGAGAGAACTCCCTTACCAACTTGGTTTTTCAGATTTCGACTTTTAACCATTTTTAACTTGCCCTTTAGTCCATCTTTTGTCCTACCAATTTTCATCGAACAACACACTGTATGTGCAAAATGACTTCACGATAAGAGTAACTCAAGGGCAAAAGATTATTACTATTTAAAGAAGAGATAGCTACAGGGGTTCAATTTATCATAGAAAGTTTGTATAGCAAATTGAGGAAGAATTAAACAATGCTTAATCCTTCATCAAGGATTCATTGAATGCTCTTATTTTTGTTCAGCACATGCAAAAAAATGATGCTTCACTTCATAAATGGCTATTTACTTTCCAAACTACCCTTCTTTTGACATGACGGACAAGAACTCTCCAGAATCAGTTTTGGGCGTTAAAGAGATAAAAGTCAATGATAAGTTAAATCAACAACCTCTTTTCCACTCACCTTAAATTTCTGTGCTAAATAGTAATTCCTCAGCACTGGATAGAAAATTTTCATCTTCTATCTTTTGATTTCTCCCAGGAGATTAAACTATTTGGAAAACAGGATGGAAAAGGGCAGCATTCAAAATTGTAGAGAGAGAGAGAGCATATAAACTTCACCATACTATTCTTTTTTCTCGTCTAGTAATTCAACCTATCCTCGAGATCTCTTGTGAATATTTAGAAAATAGTGCTTGTCGAATGGAAATAGCAAAATGCGAAGAATTCGTAGTCTTGAAGGTACATATGAAAATAGCCTCAATATTAGGAAATGCAAAAAGAAGCACGTACCAGATCAGTTCGACGTAATTCAGGGGTCATTTTCACATGTGCTTCCAAAGTTTCATCAAAATTTCTACTGTTATCACCCTGTACGAACACTAAACTATAAGAATGAAAATAACAGTTATCGTGTGGAAAAGTTTTTATCTTTTCGTTGGGGGACAGAAGTGGAGAATGGTGAAAGCAAAATCATCTTAAGTACCATGATACCAGAACTAAACTTAATCAATCATTGGCATTCTACAATCCATTTTTACAACTGATACAATGCACAAGAACTTAATCTCATAATATCTATTTCAAGATAAAACTTAACAATTCAAATATCAAAAGTACAAATTTAAATGTTAATTCCCAAACCAAGTACAGGCGATTCGAGAGATTTATCAAACAAAACAGTGTAAAGAGAACCCAAAAACCAACCTTAATGGACCGAATAGCCTCCTTTAGATCATAAATCACCTTGTGCTTCTTCTTACTATTCTTATCATCATTCTCCGCCTTAATCAGGGTCGGGAATGCCACATTATCGTCCTCCTGTTCCTCACCCAATACCCGCCTCCTCGCCATCATCACGTTCCATTTCTCGTCGTCAATCCTCCTCTCCCTCTCCAACTCGTTACTCTCATTTTTACTACACTCCTCCTCTACTTTCACGTGGTCCTCAGGTAGCGGGGCAACCCGGGATGGATAAGAAACTGGGGAAATCACCGGTGCATCCTTGATGTACCGCATTTCATCACGGGTCCACGTCCCGGTTCCCTGGTCGGCTTGAGGTGAGGTTTTTTCAGGTGGAGATTCGGATTGGGATTGGAAACTGGTTTCTTGGGACGAAGGGGATTGAGTCCTAGTTGGGTAGGAAACGGGTTGGATGGGAAGGGGTTTACGGAAGTTGGAATTGGCATCTGGGTCGGGTTCGGCGGAGAAGAGGCGGCGGAGCAGGAGGGAAGAGTGGTGGAGGGGTGGCGGCGTTTTGCAAAAGTAGTGGCGTCGGGTTTGAGAGAAGAGTTGCTTGAGAGCTGCCATTGTTGTGTGTGTGAAGCTTGAAAATGGAGATGCTGAGTGAATCCGTGTAAGGGTGGGGTTTTAGGGGGCTACAAGGCAAAGGCCAAGGGTTCTACTGATAAAATATTTAATACAAACTAATTTGATCAGCTTAAAACACAAACCAACCAACCAAACGAGTCATTATCTTGCTAGTGCTCTCGGAAACATTGCAGCGGTTGTCCCTAACCTTTTCGGTGTTTTGCAAATGTGACCCTAACCTTCAACTTGTGCCAACAAAGATTCCTAACTTTCATAAATATGCAATAGAGATCCAAATAAATGGAAACATCCACCTGACCATTATTTGATCAAAATAGTCAAAATCTAATTAATTTTGACCAAATTAAAAAGGGTAGAATGACAACTTTGCATATCATCCCTAAAATAAGTTAAAATATAAATAAGACCCTATTTGACCCACATTCTCATTTTCATTTTCATTCTTCTACTCATTTTCAGCCTCACATTTTTCAATAAAATAATATTTTCCATTACATCAATAACTTTTCCTTTTTTTTCAACCACACATTTCCTATCATATCACTATTTCAAAATTCATTATTCCCCAATAATCTCTATCAAACACGCTCTAAATAAATAAAAACAAAAAAATAAAATAAAATCCCTCATCTTCCACCTCGTCCAACCCAAAACCAAAAAAGAACACCTACCACAGCCGGCCACTCAAATCCGACAACTCCAATGACACCCACGTTCGTGCTCCATAGCCAGTCGGTTCGCCTCATCTAGGTGCTCCAATTCATGGTAAGTTTGCCTCAGGAACCAAACGAGGCAATTTTGTCTCCTTCGATTAATATGTTTGGGAATGGTTTTTCATAAAATTGGCAACACACAAATCATTATCAGCATCATACGACTAGTGGTATGTCCTCAATTGCTCCAATTAATGCCCTTAATTGACCCAAATTTGGATTCTAATTCTGCCTTAAATCGCATGTAAACTAATGAAATTCTTCCTCTTCCACTTAACGAATCTAGAGCTCTTTTTCCACCAAATTAGCAAACCCACTATCACTCAGCAACACTGGACAATGATGAGTATACCCTCAATTGACCCAATTGTATCACAAATTGAAAGTTAGAGTAAAGTCAGCAAAACTCAAAAATGTTAGGGATCGTTGCTGCAATTTTTTCATAAATCTCTTATCGAACAATTATGAACTAAAAAGGTTAGTATTTTAAGATTGAACGAATTAATAGTATATATTAATTGATCAACTAGAAGAGTTTTATAGAAAATTGTTTTTGGAAGTCAATTTCATAATACAAATCTCTTCGTAACTTCATTATGAATTACAATATATTTCATTATTCAAATATTCAGTAATGGACTCGAGTAACGTGGAATTAGATCAACCTTGTTCTTGATATGCAACACATTCAGATTGTTGTTTGTACTATATTCAGGCCGATTTAACAAATCTTTGGATAAAAAATTAACATTGTTTACCACATTAAAATAGGGCCATCATATGAACGACACATGACAGAAGTTTCATAGACGAAGTGGATAGATATAGACGAAGTCCCCCAAATGAGGACGTCATCAGCAGAAACCCTTCAATAGACGAAGTCCCCCAAATGAGGACGTCATCAGCAGAAGCCCTTCAATAGACGAAGTCCCTCAAAGGAGGACGTCATCAGCAGAAACCCTTGAATAGACGAAGTGGGTGGGCTGTGGCAGAAGCACTCTATATCCGAAGTTCTTTCTTTTTCGCATGGCACTTCTCCATCCGAAGTACCTCAGTTGTCTAGTATCGTATTTACCGAGGTCCCAATAAACAACAAATCCGAAGGATATCCTTGAGATGTGATTAACGTGACAACACACTTTACGCCACCTTACCCAAATGTCAGTTAAAAGGAAGGGGGTGGCAGAATAATGGCAGGACAATCATCACCATAGTTAATGTCCTGAATGAATGATGTGACGCTTAAATCCATGGGGGGATGCCACGTGTATTTAATCCAACGGCCTATGGCTCAACCGATTCGTCTATAAATAGGGTTTTAATTGATTGAAAGGGGGACGCTGAATTTGAGAGAGAAAAAGATACAAACCTAAATTCTTACAAAAGATTGAAAGAAAAACATTTTGATCCATATATAATTATTGTGTTTCTTTACAATATTATAAATGATGAAAAACACAAAATGAATAAGAAATCTTGATCCATCAGACACAAATAATCCTCCGTTGGTGTTCCGACTCGAAAGTCCATACATATCATACGGTCATCGACTCCGATCACATTCGCCGGAAACCACGTATCACGAGTCCGATACCAACATCTGTTGACAACATTTTTTTGGGGTCAACAAACATAATTTGATTAAATGTGCGATCGAAAAGTTGATAAAAATTGTAAATCCTATTAAATATGTGGTTAAAATTAAAATTTAATTAGCTGAAAAAACTTTAGCAAATAAATCTAAATTCTTTACGACAAGAAAGCGAATGTCTTATTCTATATCTCTAACGTCTTTTAACATAGGTTTTAAATTATCTAAAATCAAACCCACAAATTCAACAAAGAGAATCATTTTGGAGAACTTCAACCTCAATCCACTCTACATGTACTCCATTATTTTTGGCAAATGAAGACGTCATATTACCCACTCACGTTATGGATAAATGGACCAACTATTATATAATGAGTAATGTTATGTAGTCTTTTTAGATTGCAATATCAGTTTAGATGATATTAAATAATATGTTAAATAAAAGGTAAAATTAAACTAGTCATTTAAATCTACCTACACTAGGATTGCAACTCCAATAAGGTTACACAACGTCACTCTTATATAAATTATCTTAAATAATTTAAGCATAAATAACTTTCTTATTTTTCTACAATGACTAATTAAATTGAATAAAGCTACGTAATACCACTGAGGTTGCAATCCCAGCCGAAGTAGCGCTAGATGAAAGATTAAATGAATTGGAATTAAATTAATCATTTAATGTCACATTAGCACCACCTAAATTGGGGTTGCAACCTCAATAGCATTACTCAATTAAATTAGTTCAAAGTGATCTCCACCCAAGTTAAATGAGTTCAACTCAAATTGAACTTGATATAGGAATTTTGAGACTTCAACATCGACTCTACACCAAAGAATATGAAATGATATAGGAATTCGATTTTGCCAGAAGAGGCTTTTTTTGTCCAGATTTGGCTTTAAAAAAATTATTTTCTCTTGATAGTAAAAACTTTCGTACTATTGAAATAAGCAAGATTTTTGCTACTTCGTAGCATTTTCAGCTAAGCCAAACATGTTCACGATAGAGAATACCGATTTTCTCATTTCAACATTGATTAATATAGCACTAACAATTAAGGGCATGTTCGGTATGGCTTAAAATTCAATTAAAATTGAAAATATGACCGTTATTGGGTCCCACTCATCTAATAAAAGTCAACAATAATGGCTAATTTTTCAATTTTAATCCGATTTTAATCTCTACCGAACACACCCTAAATCATTGTAAATAACATTTAAGAAATTCTTCGCATTCATGGCATAAGTAGCATGTAGGGCTGGCAAAGCGTCAACCCTGGTTTGTTGGTCAACCAGTCAAGCTAGACTAGCTTGGCCAACCCTACGAGTGTTGAGCACGATCCAACCAGTAGCGATGGATGTTAGGTTAGTTCGGCCCTATGTAGGTGTATTACGAGATCAGACTGTTTAGGACCGTATAAAACGGTGCCCACCAAGTAAATCCGATCGTTACTATCCCTAAAACACAATCAAATCGAAAGCAAACCACCACCACATACCCATCCATCTTCATGTTCTATTAGGAGGCTTTCCAAAGGTTTCCTTATTCAATCACCCTATCATTTTCACTATCCACCTATCCTTGTTGGAGTTGAGATCTAGTGTCCAAAAGTTATTGTTAACACAATAAATGATTGACACATCATTTTAAATTAATATATCCAACTTTTCTTTTACCATCACTTGTACTTAAAATTATGTGACAATTTAATATAAAATAATGTGTCAATCATTTATTGTTGATTAGCGAATTGGACAACAAAGAGTTGAGATATGCTGTCCAAATTTCAAATTGCCTGATCATTTGACACCCCACTCCACTCCACAAAACCACTCCTAACCACAACCATAAGTAATTGCCTAGGGATCCCACATTGCATTGACCCCAAATTCTTATCCGCAAAGAACTATGGTGGACTCGTCTCAAACGGAGCCAACATGGCCGGAACTTCTCGGCCGCGACGACTGGAACGGCCTCCTCGACCCTCTGAGCCTCAGCCTCCGTCGCCTAATCCTCCGCTGTGGCGACTTCTGCCAAGCCACCTATGACGCCTTCAACAATGATGAGAACTCCAAGTACGCTGGCAGCAGCAGATATGGCAAGAATTCATTCTTTAACAAAGTCATGCTTGAATCAGCTTCTGATTATCAAGTCTACTGTTTCCTCTACGCGACTGCGAAAGTCGACTTCGTTCAAGCTCTCTTCTTGCATTCCCTGTCAAGAGAAGCCTGGGATCGTGAATCAAACTGGATAGGCTACGTTGCTGTGACGACCGATGAAGTTAGCCGAGTACTAGGCCGTAGGGAAGCTTATGTCGTTTGGCGCGGTACCTCAAGGAATTACGAATGGCTTAATGTGTTGGGAGCTAGACCAGAGTCAGCCGAGCCATTGTTGCGCCCTAAACCATGGGAAAAGAAGAGCCCAGATGACAGTAGCAGTAGTGATGAAGACGAGAATGAGCCAAAAGTGATGAACGGTTGGCTTACAATTTACGTTTCTAATGATCCCAATTCACCTTTCACAAAATTGAGTGCAAGAGAACAGCTTTTGGCTAAGATTAATGCACTGAGAGACCAGTATAAAGATGAAGATCTGAGCATAATATTAACAGGGCATAGTCTTGGTGCAAGTGTAGCAATTTTATCAGCATTCGATCTAGTCGAAAATGGGGTTACTGATATCCCAGTTTCTGCTATTGTTTTTGGAAGTCCTCAAGTTGGGAACAAGGCTTTCAATGAAAGATTGAACAAATATCAAAATCTGAATGTGCTGCATATCAAGAACGAGATCGATCTGATTCCACATTATCCGAGTCGATTACTGGGATATTCGAATACTGGAATCGAGCTGGAGATTGACAACAGAAAATCTCCGAGTTTGAAGGACTCAAAGAATCCGAGTGACTGGCATAATTTGCAGGCTGTGCTTCATGTTGTGGCGGGTTGGAATGGTAGTAAAGGGGAATTTGAACTGAAAGTGAAAAGGAGTTTGGCTTTGGTGAATAAGTCCAGTGCCATTTTAAAGGATGAGTATTTGATTCCAGGTTCTTGGTGGATTGAGAAGAATAAAGGGATGGTTCTTGATGAAAATGGAGACTGGATTTTAGCACCACCATCGGACGAGGATCGACCCGTGCCTGAATTTTGAAGTTGGTACGACTCCATGCCACTCTTGAGCTCATGGATTAGGTACTCGAGTGATGAAGATCGGATGCTATAAAAGGTTTGGCATTTCTACGCTGGCCGATTCTAAGTGCTCTTTGTGTTGCCATCTGGTTTCCAAGAATTATAGATTCTCAGTTCCTTTTACTTGGGTTGGAATTTGACATATAATGCGCTTTTTCTCGCTTTACTTTATCAGGTATGCTGTGGAATCAAGGCATGTTTGGCTAAGCTTATAAGTAGCTTATTTGGGTCTTTTATTAAGCATTGTGTGATAATCAATTTTAGTGATCATCATGTACTTTTGTTCTCAAAACACTTCTTTTTTTCGCGAGTTATCTTATAATCATACATTCAAGTAATCGTTATGTATAATAAAAAGAACTTCTTAACACATAGTCTCTCATATCCCTTATACTCGAGAATTTCAACACTTTCATTGAGCGCTAATCTAACTTTTGAAAGAGACGTTCTAACCAATCCAAAGCTGTACATACCCTAGGCACAAGATTGAAAAGAATGCGAAGCATTCTAAGTGAGATATCCAAGACAAAAAGAACGATGGGAAGAATCGACAATGAATCTATATCTATAATATAAAATCGTGAATGATCAACTTTAACAAGTACAACATAGGTTTAGACAAAAAGAAAAGATGTCACAAGTCCACCAGTAAAGTAATTCGCTAGTGGAACACATAGCCTAGTGATGACCCAACAACACGAGTTTATGGCCCGTGTGGTAGGGTCCAAGCTTTTCATTGCAACCACACTTGGACACTTGTTCCTCATCCCTCAACACCAATGTCCTGAGCTAAAAATTGAATTATTTCATTAAAATAAAAAGAAGATGAGCTCGCTTAATTGTCAAAGAATTCAATCAAATTTCAAGTTTAGATTTTAATATAACTTCATCTATAGATATTCAACCTACTATCATTCTACTCTGATAAGCTCAAAATTGAAAATAAGATAGTTGGATGTAAAAAATGTTTTTCTTCAACGTCTTTAAACTCCCATATACATGGACTAACCTATTGGCTTTATAAATGAAAACTTCTCTTTGATATTTGACACGCCCGAAAGGGGGGTTTTGGTTTGTGAACTAAACTACGAAAGCAATAGATGCAAAATAAGAAAAGAACTAAAATGACAAAGAACACAAAGAAACGAAAATGTGATCGAGGGATACTTCTTCACCACTAGAATAATTTCCTTATCAATGTTCACAAAAAAATTTCGTTCTTCAAGATCAACAACAATTCGAGAATAATCACAAGATCGATTACCTCAAACTCTCCTTACATTTTAGTTGAATAAAAAAAACTTTTTACCCAACCCTATTCATTAAACAACCTAAGATAAACTCGCTAGATTTAATTTAACAAAAGCATTCACACGAGAGAGTCGAATTGAATTAAGCACAAACACACAAGCTCGGTTTGTTAACTTAAGTGATAATCCACCTACATTTAATAGAAAATTCCTCATAATCCATCGAAGTGTAGTTACTACTAGGTTTTGGTTAAATTAGCGATTACGTACTAAAATTCCCAAAATAGCATATATTGTAAACAACTCAATCATCTAGTTGGCCCGCTAAATAACCGAGAAGAACAATAAAAACAATAAGCACAATGAATTAAACACGTCAATCTCAAGAACTATAAAGTACAAATTGATTTAAAATCATTCTAGGGTTAGAAAATACCCCTAAATCACAATAGTTTTAGTTACACGTGGATGATTCAAAAATAACTAACAAAATACTACAACACATAGATGAAAACGAAGTTAAAGGGAAAAAAAAAGGCTTATTGATGAAAGGATGAATGGATGGAAGCTTCTTTATCAATGAAGTCCTTCTTCTTCTTCTTCCCCATAATCATCAATGTTGAAGGAGAGCTCCCAGATCTTTTCTCTTCATTTGGTCGGTTCGCCCTCTCCTTTCTTGCCCTAGAAGTGGTCTTCAAGTAGTATTTATATTGTAGGAAGAAAATGAGATAGTTGGGTCGAAAATAAGCCAAAAACGGGTCAAAAATCGAGTTTCTCGCTACCCGAGAGGCTGGGCGCCGCTACAGTAGTGCCGCAGTGCTACAGTAATTTTTATTTTTTTTAGAATTGAAACTCAAGTCCTCTTTTTTGCACTTTGATCTTTTCTTCATTTCTTCTTCCGTTTTCTTCTCCAAATTGGAATTTAGGCAATAGATCACCTACAGAATAGAATATAACTATATTAAGTAGCAAAATATTAATGAAAACTCACAAATATCTAAATTTAATGGTATAAATAAGTGCAAAATTCACACTTATCAATATTTGCAAATTGTGTCGCTTTCTCTATAAGCTCAAAGTAGTCTCTTGGCTTAGTTTGAATGTCTTTGTGGCTTTCTTTTTACTCGTCTTTGAATGCAATAAGTGAAACTCTTATAAATTGATATTTAAGTAGAACTGTATACTTTGACAACTACCATCTATCTCAAAGGTCATTTTACTTTACGCATTCTCAAATGTTTACTAGATAGGTTGTCCATTCGCTCATTGTAAAAATTGTTATCATGTTTATCTTGATGCAAACTGTATTTTTTGGAGGTCAAAAAAATAAACTATTGTTGTTCGTTCAAGTGTCGAAGCCTTAGACTGATCTTTTGCATCTATTGTGGCTGAACTTGCTCTAGTTTACCCCTGGCAACATTGCCTTCTTTCTACAACGCCCTCAATCTCTCTTTTGTGACAACACAAATGTTCTTCACGTGGTCAATAATATTGAGTTCCATTATTGTTCCAAGCATATCAAAATTGACTTCTATTTCATTGAAATTTTTCATTTTTAAGGTCATCTCCATGTCTGGTATGTTCTCATCAACGTCAAATTACAAATATCTTCACAAACCTTTCTCCGACCTTCTTTCGTCCCTTTTTTACACAAATGGAGAGTTTAGTGCATGACCTCACTAACTTGTATAAAGTAGAGTTTCAAAAAAAAACAAATAATAAATAACCTTTTTCACTTTAATAATTGCAAGAGGTTTTTTTTTTTTTTTCTAATTATATTAAAAAAATAATTAATCTTGATTTAATAATACTTTCTTCAATCCTGCAAAAGAAAAAATACTAGGATTCTATTTCTTAGTAGGGTTAATTTCATTTTTAGTCATTGAACTTCCAATAAAATCTCAATAGTCACTCCATTATCCGTCGTTACTAAATTTAATGTCATAATTGTACATGAATATTAAAAATTGATAAAAATATGCAATATATTTCTCAATAAATATGCCTTCTAATTATGTTGCAGTTGTAAAGTTTGAAAATAAATCAAATTTAAAAACAGATGATAATTCATCCGACGGAAATAACTCCATCTTTACCTTTCCCTTCCTAATATTAGTTCTTCGGAAATAATCTCAATTTAAAAATATTATCGACCCTTGTTCATTGGACTTGTGTTTATTTGTATTTAGAGTTGGGTATTGATTTTTAATCCCACTACAGGTACGCTTTGGTTGATACTTTGATTTACCCGGACCCACTCGCCCTCTCACATTGGGGGAGGGCCCGAGTATTTATTGGACGTAGGACCCGACCCCATGTGAGGACTCGAATGAGATCGAATAAATTAAAGTGTCAATCAACAAGTACAAATAGCTTAATTAATTGATTTTACTTAGCTATTAGGAAAATTAGATTATGATTTGTCAATAAAATCTAGTGACGACTCCTTACTCCGTTATTATGGATAGATATCAATGACAGAATTTTGAAGACTATAGTAGATTGTAAATAAATTTTACAACATATGACTATTTTTGCCAATAAATTAATCTAAAATAATGTCGTTTTGTGACGTCATCATAAACTGTTGACAAACAAAACTTGTAAAATAGTATCATTTTGAATATATGAGTTACTGTCTTGGGAATATGTGAACCTGAGAGGGAGGACGATAATAAACAAATCAATATTGATGTCCAAAACTTTTTCTTAGCATATAGCGACATCTTAATTTTCACAATAATCTTAAAACATAGGGTTATGCCACTTCGATTAAAAGTGGTTGACTGATAGAGTGATATAATATTAGTTGGCAAGATGTGATTGGATGAAAAAGCTGACCGTGTTTAAAATAGTCAAATGATAAAGTATCGTGTAGCATTGTGTCAATGATTATGTCACTGTGAGTCTGTGACATGATTCTAAAATATATTCATTATTTCATAGTGTAACTTAAGATTGAGCTAGCCTTATCGTCTATAAGAAAACAAAGAAGGTAAATTGGCATTTCATGATAAGGATAAACAACTCTAGTCGAAGTTAAAGTAAATAATGTTTGACGGCTTAATTAGACGGGCATACAACTATGTCCGGAACTTAGATTTTTTATACCTAAATCGAACTTTATAAGTTGGGCCCATAAATTGTTATGTCTACTTACAACAACATGAAAAAAAAAATGAAGAATTTATTAAACTTGCAACAAAATAAAAATACAACCATATATCTTGCAATTCTCTTAGAAAATACAGTAAACAACTGTGATGACTTGCCATGATGTGAAGTAGGTTTTTTCTAGATTGGAGAGGGAGATGTGTGGTCTAAAACTAAAAATCAAACGCTCAAGAAATTAAATATGGGTATACACCATTGGATCAATGTTAGAGCCAATGTCAATCCAAGAAGTCTCCCCACCAAAGTAGAAATTCCTTAAACCAATAATTTAAACAACACAAGAAAATCTTATCACTACACCTTTGTTTGCTTGTAAAGAAATTTTAATTATAATAGAAATAGAAGTTAAGTCTTCGTATTTAAATTGACACATACGAGTTTCAACTTTTAAATGGAAAAAAAGATGGGCTTTCAGGGCGGATTTTAATTGCTCAGTTTTTTTTGGTTAGATAAGGATTTTGACAGGGCCTTGCTAAGCGTACACGGGGTGTACGGACCCCCTCACAAGGGGGAGGGGAGAGGCCACAATTTTTTATTGGTCACGGGCCTAAAAAATCGTAGGCCCCCCTCTTATGAGGGGGTCTGTACACTGAGTTTCAACCACGATCTATAAATAGCAAAACCCTTTTGATTGTCTTGAGTGAATGCTTTTAAATTAATATATATATAGAAATAGAGAAAAAAAAGTCTGATGTAAAATCAGACGTCAACAAGAAATCAACATCAGGTCCACTCCTTAATCAATTCAATTGGTTCAATCATTACCCAAAACAAACGTATTAAGTTTACTTGTGAAACAAATACTGAAAAGTTGAGAAATAACCAAGATTAACAAAGATTTAAAACCTAATAACAGAGCACGTAAAGAAAATTGTAGAAATGAAAAATCAACGCAAAGGATTTTTCGGTCGTAGCCCTAAAGGTTCAGCAATTGCTTTTAACGCCTAATCCCCTGTTAAACATCAATTATAAATGGATAAAGCTCAATTGCACTATAAAGCAAAAATTAGCTGCCAAAATACAATAAGTTTGAGATATTACAAGATCAAGCCATTGAGACTTATCCTTAAATGAAAAACTTCAAATCGAAGTACTTTCCATCAACAAATCACAACAAAACACTCAAAGTCGTCCCCAAAGTCTGTTGCTCAAACGAATCACACAGATTCTTTACCCAAACCACTTAGAACAGTATAGTAGGCTTTCGATCTGGAGTATTTCAATGCTTCTCTAACATTTAAACAGTTGAATCAACCAAGAATGAGAAATCATAATCACGAAGAATGAGGAGTTCTCTCTAAAGGCAACCAACAGTCGAACCCACAAAATGATGAAATAAAAAATGTGACCAGCCAAACAGTCGCATGGATGGATATAAAGTCAGAAACATCTAGAATCTAATCTGACGGTCACCAAGAAGCCAAATGTCACGATCCAGATAATAGCATCCACTAAGAGGAGTGCATATTAGAAACACGTTTCTTTCATAATTTTAGAAGCACACTTTTTAACTATGAATGGTCAATGGTTCGAATCTTCGCATATACATTATCTATAATGAACTAAAATGAGTGAAACAAAAATATTGCTTGCAATTCTCATAGAAAGTACAGTAAAAAAACTATGACGACTCACCATGATGTGTGGAGTAGGATTTTGCTTGATTAGAGCCTGGAGAGGGAGATGTGGGGGTCTAAAACTAAAATCAAACTCCCAAGAAATTAAATATGACTCACGGCATACACCACTGGACCAATGCCAGAGCCAATGTCAATCCAAGAAGTTAATCCTTCATATCTCAAATTGATACATACGAGTTTCAAAGTTCTATATAAAAATTAGGATTGGAAGGAATACAATAATCATAATAACTAGGGCTATAGGGATATAATAGTCATTCACAAATACTACTATATTTACAACACTCACACTTAAATGACTATTTATACAATAATTATGTCATTGAAAACATTATTTGGTAAATATCCAGTGGGATAAATATACCAAATGAATGGAAAAATGTACAAATAATTATAACCAAATTGGAGTAATAAAATGCTACCTTGTTAAAACCTTGTGATTAAAATTCAATTGGACAAAATTCGAGTCAAGGAAAAAGAGTACAACTACTCCTCTTAATTTCTATAAATGAAAATTCTTTTATCGGGTCATCCATGTCTTGCACGCCAACAGTTTCAATATCATAATTTTTGGTGAAGTGTGTCTCATTATGTCATTATAGTTTTTTCAAGTAATATCTTCATATAAGATAGTTGTCAACCTTTCGTGACTATAGTAAGATGATGGTTTGGAAAACAAATCTTAATGTTATTTTCGAAAGTCTTGTACACAAATTTATAACATAATTATAGAGTTATATTGAGGGAAAATGTCCTTTTGATTAAAAAGAATATGTTTCGTTAAAACTTTATTAGAAAAAATCATATGGCAAAAATTCTAATGAAGAAAAAAATAGTATACTATTCTTTTGCGTTTGCTATAAAAGTTCTCTTATTAAAAGTCTTGCAAGGAAAACTTGATGGGACAAAATCTTGATCAAGAAAAAATGAGTACAGTGCATATTTATTTCCTTCATGATATTATCATTTGAATTATATATTTTGGAGATAATATTAATGGTCACAAATCTACCAAATAGTTGGTCACAGACACTCTTCGTCCCGTCCCATCTCATCTCTGTCACCGCCATCTCTGTCACAACCACTACCAACAATAACAATAATATAACAGAACACAACACAACACCACTGCCACCAAATCACAACCTCACCCCCCAGATCTGAACCCACACAACCACCGCCACCCCCGCCAACGCCACAGTCGCCACAATCATCACCTCACCAACACCAACTCATCATGCCCTCAACAACCAAGACTTTCCCTTCCACATCTCCCATGGCGATGTTGTACAAGAAGTAGCTACGCTGGCCACAGCGCCACCACTCAACAACCACCAACACCACTACCACCACTGAAACAACCATTTGCAAAACCAAAAAATGTAAAACCACTGCCGCCGCAACCACCTGCACTAGTCGCCGACACCAGATCCACCACCATCTCGTCATTGTCGCCACCACTACAACAGCCAACAACCAAAATAATCACGAACGAGAACAAATCCCCAAACCCGCCACCACCTCACCCCGTAGCCGCCACCAGATCCACCAACATCCCCTTCGCCGCCAACAACACGGATATCACAACACCACACCACAACCACAACCACAACCACCACCCAACAAAAAAAACCCAAACCCGCCACCGCCACTGCCACGACCTCCACCCTCGTCGCCGTAGATAGGAAAAGATGACACCATAGAGAGGAAGAGATTGTGCCACAGATCACGCCGCGCCTGTCATGTAGGTCGCTGATCGCAGGTTGTCGATACTAGGTATAAGGTGGTGACGACGTGAGAGAGAGAGAGAGAGAGAGAGAGTATGTGTGTGTGTGTGTGAGAGAGAGAGAGTGAGAAAATGAAATTACTAGGGTTTGTAATTTAATTATTATATTCTTACCTGATTTTTGAATAATGAAATTTGGTCCCTTATTTTTGAATTCTAATCTTCAAACATTTGAAATTGTGTAATTTCCTCAAAAATGAAATATAATTTAATGAGATTCAAATATGGGCCCAAAACAAGTAGAAAGCTCATTGAACAAGAGTCGAGTCAACAATATTCTCTTTGCACCGTACAAAAGAAACAAATTAAAAAAATTAAAAACGTTGTAAATGAACAACATGAGCCATTTATCATTTTTCATTTTTTAAGTCCCTTTATATACAGATTTTTTAAATTTTATTTTTATTGTACATTTTTTAATAAAATAATCTTGTATGTGACTTCATAATTTTTCTTTCCTTTTAACTTCACCTTCTTTAAATATCACATACAAAAATGAAAAAGAGAACAATGGCATTTTAGTAACTACATTGCTTAGCAAGGGCGAATATATTAGGGGTCAAACACTGTCAGCTTAAGAATCGTTAGAACTTCGCCGGAGTCCCCGAAAACCTTGATATATACATAATCTATACATACGACGCGATTGATCTTCCTAAATTTCTCGAACCCTAAATCCCCAAGTGATTAACTACTCAAAAAGTAGAATTCTTTCCAATTCTTCTTTATGCATACACCTACTTGTTTGTGCATGTGAATTCTTGTTTTTTTTTTTTTAAAAAATAAATTCAATTCAATTCAAAATTTTTTGTTGGTTCTGTTTCTGTTCAATTCAGGTCATGGATATGTAGCTTATAAATCTTAATTGATTGTTCATAACAATTAATACCCTTTTATTTTTGTTGTACTGAATTTATGAAGATTACATTTTTTTACACTGATCGATTCATTTTTTTAGTTTCTTGAAATTATACAATTTTCTTAATGTTTTGTGATATTAATCTGTCTGAACACCCATAGATTAATCCAATTTTTCAGTATTTCTTATTTCATCAGCTTTGAACTGTTTAACAGGTGTTGCTGGTCGAAGAAAAGGATGAATGGAAGTTCCCATATGTTTGCATAATTTTTGGTTCTGTTTGCAAATTTATAATTCAGTTTGTGCCCCGACCATGTTTATTTCAATTGTCGTGTGAGTTTTGACGCCATTAAGATTGAGGGTCTTCTTCAATTAGAGGACCCTACAGATTGAGATCATAGCAGTTGAGTTGACGATTTTGAAGGATTTTTTCAGTTGCGTTTTCTATAACAATGCCAACTGTACAGAAGCTTTATAATGCCTGCAAAGCCTCGCTTTCGCCAAATGGACCGTTGTCAGAAGATGCTCTTGAAAAAGTTCGCAATCTATTAGGTACAAAGAGAAGAAATATTTGTCCTGACATTTGTTTTGCATTTCACATTTTTAATCCCATTTGAAAATTAGACTTTACAAACAACTTATTTGTTACTTAGTTTGTCACATTAAACCAGATGACGTTTTTCTGCTGAATAAACATATTTAATGAGCTATCTATCTGAATGAATATTATATGAGTTGGTTATGCATTTGCGACTTGCCAGTTTCAGTTGATGTATATATGGAAATATAACTGTATTGTGTTTGGTGATTGAGAACTTGTACCTTTTACGTAATTTACTAAAGCTGCTTGTTGGTTCTTTTCTTTTTAATCTATAATGGAATTATCTTTCATTCCTCCTGTATTGATGAATACACGCAATAGTTCAGGTTATTTGAAGTTTGCAAATCCAGCATTCATCTGAATGTCCCCTTATTTCTCGTCTACTTATTTTATGCTACTTTTAGTATTGGCTGTTTAGACCTCCTTTCATCTACGTCCAGCATTCATCTGAATGTCCCCTTATTTCTCGTCTACTTATTTTATGCTACTTTTAGTATTGGCTGTTTAGACCTCCTTTCATCTACGTTAAGCAATGTGACGAGTATATTGATGTAAATCTTAATATAAACATGGTGAAAGGATAACAATTGTGATCAGATGATGATCCCATTGCTGACAGATGAGTTCTTCTTGTGTAAAATTGACGCTTGTGTCTCCAGCACACTACAGCTATCATGTGCATGGTCATGGTGATATGCAAATAGTCGATAGCTTAAGTCTTCTGCATTATTGTTCTGCTTTAGATATTTTCTATGTAAAGCTTTGGACATGCCAGTAGTTTTTATCTTGGGCTAGAATTTACTAGCACTAGTGTTTGACTCCTTCGTGGATCCTATTAGTTAATAAAACAAAGTGGTCAATGTTCATTTTTAATTAACTTATGAACCTCTTGATTTCATGTGTCCTTGCATTTTAGGTCGTTTTAGAAATGGTCATCACTAGTTGGGATTCTGATTGGATAAGTAATAGTTTCACTTTAACAGATCGTACAGCTTAAGAATTGGTATAGAGCGCTGGTGATAATTGAAGTCCATTGATGATTTTTTTTTTCATGGGAACTGTCACTATAACTGTATTTTAGTGTAATACGAGCATTATGTTGGCATGACAGAATATGTTTCTTTCAGCATTCAAAACCAAGTTTTTATTAAGGTAAGATAAGAAACTCTATTGTGATTGGATGAGTAATAGTTTCACTTTAGCACATCATACAGCTTAAGAATTGGTATAGAGTGTTGGTGAAAATTGAAGTCCATTCGTATTTTTTTCATTGGAACTGTTTCTATAATTATATTTCAGTGTAATCAATTGTTTACGAGCATTATGTTGGCATGACAGAATATGTGTCTTTTAGCATTCAAAACCAAGTTTTTATTAAGGTAAGAAATTCTATGTACCTATCAAAAAAAAGGTAAGAAATTCTATGTAATGTTCTTGCAGTAATCTCCTTAACTCCCTACACATTTTCCCAGGTCCTTTGATATTTATTTGGAAATTATTTTTACATCCTTAACTAGAACTTTTTTTAAGATTTATTCTTGCATCTGCACTAGAATTTCATTTAGGCCAGTTTAGAAGTTGGATTATTGGATTTTCCAAATTTGTGGTGCTCAATTAGTTAGTAGCTAGTACTTGTGGAAACTAGGAAAATATTGTATATGATGACCATTAGTTCTACTATTTGATGCAATCCACATTATTCAACAATCAACACTATGCATTGCACCACAGCAATTGTACATCCAAAATGCACCAAGAATTTGAATGGTTTCTCCCTAATAGTTTCTTTTGGGGAGAATGATAATGAAAGAATGGTGGGAAATGCGTTCGGATTATTCCTGGCTTTTACTATGATAGGCAGTGACAAGATCTAAAGCAAACTTATGAATCGATACAGTATTGTATTTTATTTCTTACATAATTGCATTTGAGATTTTGGACTATTTGTACATAGTCTCTTATTATCATCCTAACAGGAAACATGTTAAGGCAATATTAGAAGTCCATTTCATGGTTCGATACTAAAGTTTTATGGAGTGATTTTACGGAAAGAAAACTCCTGCTGTGCTTCTTGCTGGCTGCTACTATCAATGCATATTGTGACCTTCTAAATTTGACAGAAGTCTGTAGCTAAGTTTTTCCCTTCATTTATCATGAAGTATTTAGCTGAATGCCACATTATCTATACATAATGCTTTACCATTTTGCTCCTATTGTGTGTCTGTAATGTTTGTGATTGTCTGACGTTCTTATTCTGATTTGCTAGAAATATTGTCCTTTTAACTTTATTTTCTTTGGTCTCAGATAAAATCAAGCCTTCTGATGTAGGTCTTGAGCAAGAAGCACAACTAGTTCGTGGGTGGATAGGTTCCTTGAGAGAGCGCAATGGGGGCCTTCGATCACTGCCGCCAATCAAATACCTGCACCTGCATGAATGTGATAGCTTCTCCGTAAGTGTCTTATCATTGTTTCATCAACCTTTGTTTTGTTATCTGTTTTACATTTTTATATAATTTTTGCTTGCGGTCACCTATGATTCTGATTATGTTGGGGTTTCGGTTTGATTTCTGTTTTTGAATCTCTACAATCACGTTATGAGAAAAATTATTTCCTTCAGATGGGAATATTTTGCATGCCTCCTTCCTCCATCATTCCTCTTCACAATCATCCTGGGATGACAGTGTTGAGTAAGCTGGTATATGGCTCATTACATGTAAAATCCTATGATTGGATCAACGTACCTGGGCTTTCTGACCCATCTCAAGGTTAGTTGTTTCAGTCAGATACTTTATTTTTTGGGTACTGGTCATTGAATGTTCTGTGCAGAATAGCTTGAGTTAAACAAAGTGAAGTGTTTTTTTGTAACGCAACGCACAGCCCTACTGGCATAAAAAGGGATTGCTGCTTAGTTTTTAAGATGTAATGGTGTATTATCTCTTCCACGGTTCCACCCGACCTTCCTCGTGTTTGTTGTGAATTTGCCTAATCTAAAGTTCTCTTTAGTCTTGACTCTTGTCTACTCCAACCCCCCATATATCTCATAGGTAGAGCTTTGTGAGTGGTTTACAAAGGATATTACTTAGCTTTAGCTAGTGTCAGAATTCATTTTTCTGAAGGTAGTAATTTTCCCTGAGTTGTCTTGGTTGGTGCTATCCACTCAGATGATTCTAGGCTCATAAATTTGGTCGTGAATGGGCTGCAAAGTTGATATCATGCATTCTTTATTTTTTATTATTAAAAAAAAAAGAAAAAGAATTAGTTGGATGTGGTGGGGGTAACTGGTCGGGTTGCTGTCATACCGCATCCTGATGGGAACTACTTAATTGGTATTTGAGTATTCGGGCTAGTTGCCATGTAACATATATGCATTTAAGTATTCTTGTCTGGACATGACAAAGAAATAATGTAGGTGTTATTAAAATGAAATACTGATGATGAAATAATGTGGGTGTTATGAAAATGAAATACTAAGGATAAGATGAAAAATAAATTCCTTTGCTCCTAGTTAGAAATCTAGGTTGTGTACAAAAATCTTTATTCACCATATGTCTTCTAATGGCGCTATTGTTCCCTCAGAAGATCAACTATCCCTTTCCTGCATGTATTTCAAGTGTGTTAGCATTAATTTCATTATGTTTTCTGATATGGGATCTGAGCAGTTGCATTAACTCTAAGTTGTAATTCTCTCTCTCTCTCAGAGAAAAGTAATGCATTCTTAATTGTAGTATGTTTCTATATGAGCCCTTGTTTGAGCCCCAATTTTGTTTAAAAATGTGTTTTGGAATAGTGATTTTTTGGATAGTGTGTGGTTAAAAAAAGAAGAAAAAGTTTTCGGTTTTCGTGTAAAATGAGTGGCAAAATGTGTGGTTGAAAATGAGTTTTGGAAAAATGTGTTTTGAAAAAAATGGAGCCCAAACATAGGCTTGGAATAAAGTGCCTTGTTATGTTGAACTTCACTTAAAATATTAGTTGCTGAGATTTTCTGTGGCCCAGTTGCGAGCACTGCAAGTTGCCCAATTTATTGCCTGGTTTGTTCCTTCTGGTAATAAAAAGCAACAACTCGAGGTTTTTTCCCTTTTCCCCTTCCTGTTTTTATATTAACTAAAAGAAATTCAATTAGTTTGGCAAGAAAGGGGACACAAGCTTGTAAAAGATGCGTGTCTTCTATAATTTCTGTCTTTATGATGTATTATGTATACGAAATGCAGTTCCTAGAAATTTCTAGGACTTTATTGTGATTGACATTGCCTACTATGAACAGTTTTACCCCATCAATAATGAAGAACATTTATTCCATGTTTCTGAAGGGCAGTGAATGAACAAAGATAAATGTTTTCCTTTGACTGGTTTCCATTGAAATGCCAGCTATAGTGTCTCTCTTGATTCTTTTCTCCTTTGTAGCAAGAATCAAGTAAATATCTATTTTCAATAATAAGAATCGAAGAACATTACCTGAGGTCTAGGGATTTTTCATCTTCAGAAACTTCTTTGAGTAGTTTTTTCTAGCACAGCAATCCATGAAGATCTTAAAATGTGTGAACGACAATTTACGAAGTCATATATGTACATATATTCATAATTGGACTCTGCATGTAACTCTATTTTCGCATATGGAAGAAACTTGTCGTCGTCTTATTCTTCTTGGCATTTGCTTTGTTCATTAAACTTTCTTGATGTATTTCAGCTTCCCGGCCTGCAAAGGTGGTTAGAGATTGTGATATGAATGCTCCTTGTGAGGCAACAATTCTCTATCCGACTAGTGGAGGCAACATCCACTGTTTTAAAGCGATCACTCCTTGCGCTATCTTTGACATTCTTTCTCCACCGTACTCTTCTGAGGATGGACGGCACTGCACATATTTTAGAAGGTCTCCAACTGGAGATCTACCCGGTATTTCATCAACTATGATTTGGGGCTTATTTTGGGATAATTTCTGTTTTTTGTAGAAGAGATTCTTAAGGAAGCCATTATCGGCAGCTTCCTCCAAAAGTTCTTCTAACCACACCGCCCGTTTGGCATGGCTTTTGAAAACTAAAAGGAGCTTTTGAGCTCTAAAGCTGTTTTTGGACTCACTTGACTAATTTTATGAAAGTGTTTCTTCTAACTAGAAGTGTTTTTAGAGGAACTCGGTTCAATGTGTCTTTCTCTAAAGCACTTCTGTTATAGGAAAAAATTTTAAAAAATATTTTTTAAATAAAAATTAAGATAACTTACTTCAAAAGCTCCTTTACATGAAGCAAAAGCAAAAACTATGTCAAAGGGGCTCGAAGACTTCTACAAACTTTATTGAAACGTGTTCAAAAATAACTTCTTAGTGTCAGAAGCAACTTTTGACTTTTCAAAGTTGCCAAAAGGCCCCTTGGTCATTTATTACTTTTAGACTACCGAGTTAACTTATTTTCCTCTTGTTATTGTTCCTCAAGATACTCTCGAGATGGATGGAGTGACGATATCTGAAGTTGCTTGGTTAGAAGAGTTTCAGCCTCCCGATGAATTTGTGATTAGGAGAGGTCAATACAAGGGTCGTGTTATCAAAACTTGAGACTATTTTTCATGTTATTCATGTGCATTGATGCCTTAATTGAAGAGTTTATTTAGTTTCAATCAAAGTTTCAACCTATGCGACAATAATTTTGTTGACAGCAGATATTAGACTTTTAAGATGTATATATTGATGCATTAGATATTATTTTCGCGACCTCTACTTGAAATGGTAAAATCTTGAGCTGAAAAATATGGATGTAGGAATGGCTTTACATGGTTCGTTTCTTGTTTTTTAGCCAGTTCCCTTTCCCCATATTCGTTTCTTATCGACTTGCCATGACTTGTTGCAACATCAGTGTTCCATTGCCTCGCGCTATTTACAACTGTTGATCATCCCTATATGTGTTTGCCATTGTGTCTTCAAATTGTAATCGCTAAAGCTTGGACAAAGAAAATAATTCTGAATTCGAATCTTTAGAATTTCACAATATTCACGGATGCATACATGTTTTAACCATTTTCCAAAACATCATGAACAAACAATTATGGAAGAATGCGTCTTTCTTAAGAATTAAGTTGCTTGTACAAGTTTGTCAAAGAATCTATCAAGGAAACTGTACAAGTAGTATGGTTGCTCTCTTAATATATTATATTTTATGGGTGGAGAGAATATAAACTACTTTTAATGATCTCAATAGGAAATGAAGCTTGTTTTGCTACCTCAAGAAGTTTGCCCCATCAAACCATTTCAACTTCACAAAATCTATCATGAAAAGTGAAAACAAAGGTGGTATCATTGCAAATTACTAAGTCATGTTTGAGTTTCATCATTCAAAAAACCACTTTTTTTTTCAAACTTATTTTCAGTCACACATTTTCCCAATAAAATAATTTGCACGTAAACTTAAATTTTTTCTTACTTTTTAATCACACGTCCTTCAAAAATTCACTACTACAAAATTCATTTTTGTGAAAAATGGGGATCAGTGTCTGAAGATTGTGTAGATGCCTTAAATTACACGAGGAGTCGAAGTTGGAAAATTCTAGAAAACTCAAACTTAGTTAATCCCGACTTCAACGCGCATTATAATGTCGCTTTCCTTAAGATGTTATTTGGCCCACCAATTTTGTACTACACATGGACACGAATATAGCCTCCAAGACGCAATAAAGTCTATTAATGTTGTGTACAACGAAAGCGTTAAAAAAACACGCCTCTTTAGCTTAAAGACATTGTTATGACTCTTGTTTTACCATTTTCATTTTAACGGTGCCACGTAATAGAAGGTTAATTTGGTGCAGGGCAACAAAGTCGTTTATTACCAGTTTATAGGTTGATAGGTGATCTAATGCAATGGAGTGATGAATTTTGAAACTCATTGAAGTTCAGTGAGTCAATTTAGATTAGAGTTTAGTAACCTAACTGAAATTCACTGAGAGATCAGTGACCCCCAGATGAAATTTACCAAATTCACAGTTAAAAATGAAAAGGGTTGTTAAAGTCTTCTTCATTACAATGTTTAACAAACACACTTAGGGCCTCTTTGATAGCGTTTTATTTTTCCAGGAAGTTGGAATCGAATTCCAACTTCCACTTTTGCGCTGTTTGATAGCGTTTTTTTCCATGGAATTGATTTCTACCCAATTCCAAGGTACAACCACTTGAAGCGTGATTCCGCGAAATTCAATGACTTGCTATATAGGTGGAAATTGATTTCCACCTTTTTTTTTTTTAAGCAATAGAAACAAATTCTAAGATAAAGTGTAAAAAAATTTATCCCTTTAATTGACAAATTCTATACAAAACAAAGCCAAACGTAAAAATAAAAAATAAAAAATTATTATTATTATTATTATTTTTTTTTTTTTTTTTTTGCAATCTAAACATATTTTGTCCCCAATGGTAAAAAAAATTATCCATTTAATTGACAATTTGCATGAAAAACAAAACCAAACGTATTATAATAGAAAAGTGGAAAATTATACCAATCAAACACCTTTAATTCAATTCCCGGTAACAATTCCAAGCAATTCAATTCCCTGCAATTCAATTCCTTTCTACCCATTTTTCACCATTGCAATCAAACGAACCTTAATGTTTTCTATTCATACAAAGAGGATACTCAAAAAATCGTGATTAATACATCAATAGGCATACCAAAAACCACGTCATATTTGGTGTGGTAACGTTACAATGATGTAGTGCTGAATCTTCGCTGCATTTCCAGTAGATGCCTTTCATTTGAAAGCAACTGCCTGGACGTGACAGCCTTTTGCCAAGGCACCTTTCAAGATTCTTTAATTCGGCACTATAAATTTGACACTCCAATCTTCATCCATGCAGAGCAGATTACTAACATATAAACACGATACTTGTATCAAACGGCTAGCTTTGTGAACTTTGCAATGAAAAGTCCACTGGTAGAAGATGTCAACAGATCGAAGCGCAGAGTCTTGGGAATTCTTGCACTCTTACAAGGCCAATTTTGGGCAACGTCTATCTCCAGCAACTCTACAAGATTAAAACGGAAAAATGCATCATATGAATGAAGAAGGGCCATTGGGTATGGGAACTTGGGTTTACAGAGAAGTGGAAGTCAGTTGATAACCATCAGTCGATGCAACTGAAACTATATAAAACAGCAAGTGCATATAAACAAGAAGCACCAATCGTGGTTCTGTTCTCATCATGGTGTAATGCATAAACTGGTGTTATCAAGTCTGCTTCTTCACTTAGAAATGTATGGGAGGAAAAGTTAAGATTCGTCTACATATGGATTTGGCGAAGCACCTGAGGGATGCTCAGTGGTACATCTCTCAGAAATGAACTCCAGTTGAACATTCTCATACTTAGATGTTTGAGCATGTTTGGCAAAAAATGTTATTTAAGTAACTTCACTATTTTCAGGCTTAGCCTAACATGATTGTAGTCAACTGCGGACGAACTTCATCAAGTTGAGTTGAGTTGAGCTACAGCTATGTTGGACATCTATGGTATAGTAAAACTCTTACATAGATATCACTTCAGAAGCAAGGGGACAAGTCAAATATATTTCAGGACTTGCACTCTCTTCACACTTCTTTCCTCGTGCGTAAATTACAACCATTAATGTCACTAAATGAAGAATACTCTTATCAACCTAACCTTTTGACGTTTGACCCCGTTTCTTAATGCCATGGTAACTTAAATCACTGTTACAACTGTACCTATAGAATTCAATAAGAACTCTAAGCCCCGAATTTCTTCGTTAACCTGGTTTCTTATTTAAACCACACTATCAAATTGCATTCCACCCCCCACCACCCAAAATAAATAAATAAATAATAATTCTGCGGAGCTAAACAGAAGATGTTCCGAGACTCAAATAGCCATGTTTGACTTCCAGATTCTAAGTTACAATCTTTCTCTCCTTATGCACACTTGCACACATATGCACATGTATAGAGTCTACCTTCTGTGATCTTTCTTCCTATCTAATATTTATTTTCTTTGCTATCAGATTCCCCAAAAACCAATTCAACATAAACTTGTAATTTCAAATGCATTAAAAGAAAGGGAAAGGAACAGATCGAGATCCTAAAACCACTGTGATGCCTACCTGCAGATGCATTTTGTGAAAGGAACTGCTCTACCACATCTTCATTTTGAGAAAGAGTTAAACTATTAACATGACAAGTGGAGACACTGGTTAGAATAATCGAAAGAAAAAAGAAGAAAGGCCAATGCAACAGTCATGGAACTCCAATAGAAGTGCACCTGCACGTGCTGTAGACAAGAGATCCACCAACTTTGAGCAATCTGAACCCATTGGCTAGGAGTTTTAACTGCAAATGTAATAAGAAAATTATTGTCTAATTTTGAAGTAGAATAAGAGGAAAATATTGTTGGAAGAAAGGTAAAAGGAGAAGAAAAATGGAAAATGGAAGCAATGAGCAACAATAGCCAGTCTTAGCTTATGATTTCCATCAGTATACAGTGAATAACTTTAGCCTATATACACAAACAGGCAGGTACATAATTACATGGACAAATAGGACAGAATCTCGTTATGACATCCAGGAATGAGAATCCATGCAAGTGAAGTCTAAGTGTTTAACACATTAACTAAACTTTCACTTCATTATTTCGGTAGTCTTTCAAGTAAAGACTCAAAGGGATAGAATTACCAAGGAAAATTATAATCCACTCCACTGTAATAGGACAAATTAATGCATCATGTGGCCCATGAAAAGCTCACATGATACCTTAACACGAGAGTAATACATCATTTCATAAGATGTACATGAAGTCATTTGAAGATTAATTGAGAAAGTGGTATAATGCTATTAATAAATGAAAACAAATTGTATGAAATGTCATCTATTTGAGACAAACAAAAATTATACATATTCGATATTGACTTACTGAAATCATCAAGAAAGAACAATACGTAATCTGTGCAAATAACACATAAAATGCTTGAAACAATCGCTTCTGCGTGTATTGCTTTTATAAACGGCAATATGCCAAGTTATCCTCTACATGAATGATCATCTAACCAAGTAACCAACCAACAAGCAATGAAGATTACTGACACTGTTGATCAGACATAGGTCACCATAACCTCATATTTGTGATTTTTTGTAACAAAGACAAACGGGTACTCTTCTATCAGATAATAATTATAAACTATATGAAACCTGCAACTAGTTTTGAACGAGTCCTACAGCATAACTATTCATGCAAGTAAAAGCAGACAGCTTATGAACCTGTAGGACAGTCAAGAAATCAGTTCTCTCTGCATCCAGTACGCGGCGCTTAAGTGTTGTCCATCCCCATTGTTCAAATTTTTGGATGTGCCTAATTGAACCATCATGTGTACATTCTGCATCCACGAGGACCTGATAAGAAAATTCACCCAGATGTAGATTTTGAGCAGAAAAGAAACTGGACAGCAATAAATCCATAACATATTGAAGACAAGTGCTTGAAAACAGTGTTGTCTTCACTATAACAGAAAAGTGATACGAAAAACAAGAGCTTGTAAGAGCAACAAACTAAGAATAACGGAAAAAACCACGAGTAATTGATTAAAAATTACCTTGTCATAACCTAAATGCAAGAGCTCATGGTCGTTGACACTTTGATACACTTCAAATTTACTCAAACCAACCACTCCAGAATGATGCCCATAAAATATAAGCGCTGGATCCTGAATTTGTGAAAAGAACTGAGAAGCACCATTTTCTCTAGTTTTAGCTGCTCGTTTCCTTTCTTTCCATGATCTCCGAGAAGTCCACTCCTTGTACACCTCTAATTGTTCTTCAGCAGCAGCTTCGTATGTGAAAAAAATGATTATCCTTATACAAGTATGACTATAAATAGTTTCAAAAATATTATGCTTCTAGCACTAAAAGCAGAAAACAATTTAAAATTACTATTTTAAGATTACTGTAGATGACTTATTTTAGAGACTTTACATGATTTAGAGTTCAAACAAACCCTCACAGGAATAAGGGAAAATGTTGTTCCATCAGCAACAAACAGACGGCAACGGTCACCAAGTGAGTATTTCTGCAGCATAGTTCTGCAAGCTGCTAATCGATGTCTAGAAACATCAACACCAGTCACGGTACCAGAACAGCCAAGAAGGTCCAATATCATACAAAGTTTAGCACCTGCATAAAACGGAATCTTGAAACATATGAATTTCGAAGGCAATATATTTATATCTCATAATGAAGAACATGATCTTCACTTGATATATATACAAACATTAAATTTTTTGAAAATACATCCTTTGAGGTTATACGCAATTTCTTGACAATTGCAAGCTTATTCATCTTCATTCCATAGTGTTATTAAGTTAACATCAATGAATGTTAATACAAACTAGGAATTCTTATCAGCCAAGTAGTAGAACATAGTAGTAAAAAGCGGAAAAAGGAAATTCAACACATTGGCTCATCAGCCTCAATCAGAACTTTCAAATGGAGACCTTCATACATTGCCATGACAAGCAGGAAGTAAAAACTGGCTTCATTCATGCCACAACCTCTTTTTGGAAAAAAGACGATAGACATTCCGACACTCTTTCTCAGTATGCAAGCAACATCCTTTGCAATTTGCAGTCAGTCTTCCTAGTTGTTTAGATTATATTGTCAAACAAAATTTGTGCATTGAGGTGAAACTGAGTAGAACTTATTTCCACATGTAAAAGCTGAGTAAGACACTCGCAATCAGATCAGCAGATCAGCTGTGAACATCCAAAAAATGAAACCACATTTACCAGGTGCAGCACAGAGATCGAGGACATGATCTCCTGGTGAGATACCCAAAGCTAAAACAGCGGCTCCAGAAGCTGCATCAATACCATATATCTGCATGGCAAAACCCAGATAATTTAAAATATTTTGAAATTCAAATTTGTTTCCTTTTTGTTTCAGGTAAATCGTCACATATAGTTTAAAAAGAGAAGTAGACAAGCTGCCAATAGGAAAAATAAATTGTATATTGTTTCTGATTTTTGCGTCCTTATCATAGTGAAAAGATCAAATGCCGAATCCTTTTATTTTTTCTCAAATTGGAATATATAATATCATAATAATGGTAGAGTTACGTAAAGCAAAGATAACCAATAACATTAATCAGACTTAAACAGAGGAAGAATGCAATGAGGAAAGCTAAGATACATATATCAAACATCTCCCACCGCTCCATAAAACAAAGGGATTCACCATTTATCTTGCTGTTTTCTAAGCCATTTGATTTCCATTTTTATATAAATCCATTTAATTTCATGATAGTGTAGGCAAAATAGAATTTTCAACGGTCACCTTTCCTTCTTGATACACCTTCGTACTAGCGATTCCAACATCAGACGAAAGATAATAGAAATTAGGCAACCATGACACTTCTTTAAGCTTGCATTTAATCTCAGCTTCAAATTCCATGAGGTGTGTTTCGCAACCGGGTTTTAACCTTCCAAGAAAGCAAAAGAACTTGGCTAATTATAACGATTAACCACGAAAAAAAGACTAATGATGCCTTAACAATTAACATGTAGCTACACCCAACAATTTTCCCTTCACTCATGTGCAACAATAAATTTACAAATCCAACAATTTTTATTTATGCTAGTTATGAATAAATTAACACAATTAAGTTCAAGAAAAACAAGGTACAATAGGCGATGCTAAAACAACCTAATGTAACGAGGCGTGGAATGAGAAGCAGCATAAATTGAAGGATCCAAACCGTTCTGCCTGAGAAAATCGAGGAAGGCATCAGGTAATGGTAATGTAGAGACATCTTCGACTTGCTCAGCCATTGAGCATAGCAGATTAAAATACACGGGGGTGGTAAGGAGGGTTTTGAACTTTTTCGCGGTGGTTAGGGTGGCGCAGGCGGGGAGGGCGGGACGCGGGTGGCATAAAAAGACCGCAACAGGACCCTGAAAGGTTTTTTGTGTATTTGGGTTTAAAGTAGGGATTTTTTTAGTAAAATGGCCATCTTTTGTTCAAACTGAAATGAGAATAATATTTGATCAAAGAAGTTGAAGAAATAAGTAATTAAAAACATTCGTTGCATTAAAATTTAGTGTAGAGCTATTAGGTTATGTTAAGATTGGCTCATTAATTCCATCAACTTTTTTAAAAGTGTAATGTTACGTAATTTCACTGAGCTTGCAACCTCAATTTATGAAATTAAATAATTTCACATATTATTTAATATCATATTAACGTCTCATAGACTGAGATTGCAACCTCACTAAGACTAAAAATTATTACTTTTTTTAAAATTCTCTCACAAATTGTCTTTATACATTCACACCTATTTTTGTTAGTTATGTTAAGCACTTCAAGAGGCTCTTTATATTTAACATTTAAATTTTCTATTGCCAAAAAATATTTATTATTGTCTCTATTTTTTTTTATTTTAACTAGTTTTTTTCTAAATTATTATATTATTTTCTTATATTGAAAATTAAAATATTTTGAATGCATTTAATTATAAAGATTGAGTTTGTAGAGTCAAACACATTTTCTAATTTAAATAGTATCTTGAAGCATGATTTTAATGATTGACTATTTAAAATAGAGAACATCTCATGTTTAAAGAGTTTCTTGAAAATACTCTAAGTTTTTATTTTGTTTAACTAAACAAGTTGATGAAAATTTAAGTAAAAATCAATAATTAATTTTAATCACACTTTTATTTGGATCCGTAATTTTTATCAATTTTTCTACCATACATTTTATCAACTTTTATCAAAATATAATAAAAATCTGATCTTTAGAAAAACTAGACATGGGCTAAATAGAAAATTTAAATGATACAAGCACTACTATTGGATATTGTGCACATCAAAGGCCAATAAAGAAACACATGGGGTCTGAAAAAATGGGCAGATTGTTCGACAGTGAATTGGATGAGACAGATTTTATGAGGCTTGGCTATGAGAGGCCTTTCTTTCTCAATCATGGCCGCGATCATATCTGTGTGTCACCATCATGCTCCTGATGATGTCTCTCATAGCACATCAGGGAAGAAAAACAATGGAAACTGGCCTACAAATACATGATATACAATCATAGAGTAGACATCATATGTCCAAAGGCCAAAGTAGAACCACATAGGATCTGCAAAAATGGGAAGATTGTTGGACAGTCAATTGGAGAAGACAGATTTTCTGGTGGCTGACTATGAGAGGCCTTTTCTTCTTTGTATGTTTTTTCTTTCTCTTTCAATCATGGCCATGATCATATTTGTGTGTGGTCATCGCGACCGTGACTACTCCCGTGGTACATCTGGGAAGAAAATGAGTGTTCACGGAGGTGGCTGTGGAGGTGGCGAAGGTGACTGTGGGGGTGGTGGTGGTTGTGGCTGTGGCGGCTGTGGGGGTGGCGGCGACGGCAGCTGTGGGGGTGGTGGAGGTGGCTGTGGGGGTGGGGGTGGTACTACTTAGATAGGGAAATTTGTATTGTTAGTTCTGTAATTATATTGTCATACGATTTTGAATCAAATATTTCTATTACTTGTTTTGGGGAAATTACTTTTAGAGTTGATTCATATTCAAAATATCAATTTATATCTTTATAAGTTTCTTTAACCAATGGTATGTTTGGTACCTTGTTTTGTATAGTATTGAAACATATTGACGAACAAAAAGAAGACAAGATCTCATTCAGAGTACTATTAAGCCTTACAATTCTCACACATTTTGTTGGAAAAATGTGAGATAGAAAAGTTATTTCTTTACGTGCTTATTCTTTAGCTTTTCAATCACGCTAACGCTCGAATTTGTGTGGGGGTTGTGGTCATGATACATATGTTACGCATGTGAAAAACTATCATATTTTGACGACAACTTTGACACAAATGTCTTGGAATATTTCAAAAGGCACCAAACTTAAGAATGGATTACATACATTTTCTTGAAAAATATGAGAAAATGACTTGAAAATATCAATCATGCTACCCGAACAGAGAAATTTGACAGAAAATGGTGACATACAACACTTGATAATATTCACTGGAAGATGGAAAATTTAAAAAAAAAAAAAAAAAAAGGGTGAATCACAGTTCGCTACGTCAGCTCTGTCAATATTTTCTGTCAAATTTCCCTGTTTGAGTAGTTTAATTCTAAAAATATCTAAGTAAACTAGCCCTTGTTTGGGCTCCATTTTTTCAAATTATAATGAAGGGAATAGTAATTTGTTGAAAAATGTGTGGTTAAAAAGAAAGGAAAGATTTTTAAATTTACGTGTAATTTTATTTTATTGAAAAATGTGTGGTTGATAAGAAGAGGGAGAAAAATGAGTTTTAATTTAATGGGAGCCAAACAGAGGCATAGTTTACTTAGATATTTTTAGAATTAAACTACTCAAACAGGAAAATTTGACAGAAAATATTGACAGAGCTGACGTAGCGAACTGTGATTCACCCTTTTTTTTAAAAAATTTTTCCATCTTCCAGTGAATATTATCAAGTGTTGTATGTTACCATTTTCTGTCAAATTTCTCTGATCGAGTAGCATGATTGATATTTTCAGGTCATTTTCTCATATATTTTCAAGAAAATGTATGTAATCCATTCTTAAGTTTGGTGCCTTTTGAAATATTCCAAGACATTTGTGTCAAAGTTGTCGTCAAAATATGATAGTTTTTCACATGCGTAACATATGTATCATGACCACAACCCCCACACAAATTCGAGCGTTAGCGTGATTGAAAAGCTAAAGAATAAGCACGTAAAGAAATAACTTTTCTATCTCACATTTTTCCAACAAAATGTGTGAGAATTGTAAGGCTTAATAGTACTCTGAATGAGATCTTGTCTTCTTTTTGTTCGTCAATATGTTTCAATACTATACAAAACAAGGTACCAAACATACCATTGGTTAAAGAAACTTATAAAGATATAAATTGATATTTTGAATATGAATCAACTCTAAAAGTAATTTCCCCAAAACAAGTAATAGAAATATTTGATTCAAAATCGTATGACAGAACTAACAATACAAATTCCCTTATCTAAGTAGTACCACCCCCACCCCCACCCCCACAACCGCCGCCGCCACCACCACCACCCCCACAGTCACCTCCGCCACCCCCACAGCCATCCCCACGAGGCCACGACCCTCACAACCACCTCCACCACCTCCACAACCACCTCCGTGAACACTCATTTTCTTCCCAGATGTACCACGGGAGTAGTCACGGTCGCAATGACCACACACAAATATGATCATGGCCATGATTGAAAGAGAAAGAAAAAACATACAAAGAAGAAAAGGCCTCTCATAGTCAGCCACCCGAAAATCTGTCTTGTCCAATTGACTGTCCAACAATCTTCCCATTTTTGCAGATCCTATGTGGTTCTACTTTGGCCTTTGGACATATGATGTCTACTCTATGATTGTATATCATGTATTTATAGGCAGTATAGATTTTATAATGTCCTTTCCTTGGGTAAGTTTCATCAACTGCTAATGAATTTTTAGCGAAATCCTGTTTGAATATGCCGATAAGACAGTATTGAACCGTGTATTATATGGTGAATAGTGTTCGCTGAAAAGTGTACCGCAAGCGCACGGATCGTGAACAAGTAATATAGTGGACTTTTTGAGTCCGAATATCGATCCCACGAGGAATGTTACTTTGAAGTTACGTACTCTAATCGATTTTAATTCTAACAACGACGGACGCACACACACAATTAAATGATTTTAAATAAAACTAAACCTAATTACGAAAAAACTAAACTAGCAAACTAAAAAGAAGTTGAATCTTTGATTTAGAAGTGGTTGGAATTTATGATTTCACTTAACCTTTATTTCATTAACATCAATTCAATAACGTGCATGCAAATTACCAAAATACATAGTTAGACCCGATTCTCCAATTTTAAATTAATATCCTCTTTCGAGCGATATTAACCCTAATTAATTAAATTATACCACATATTTCTATGTCGATATAAAATTAACCAATCGCATTAACTTGCTGTGAAAATACTCAACGGGTCACATAGGGTAGATGTCTATTTCTAGATCATCTAAACGCGTATAGTCGGAACCATACAAACCTATGGTATCAATTATTTCGGCCTAATCAGTACAACTATTTTTCAATAATTACACCAAATACCTAACCACAACATCTATTGATCAAATAAATGAAGCAATTTTAAACTAATAATCAATACACCATTATTTTGATAACAAATGCATTTCTAACAATATATATCGATATTAATGAAATTAAAGTTAAGATTTAACATAAATTCCAACACAAATATATTTAACTCATTTTTATAAAGATGATAAACAAAGAGATTCTTATACAATACATGTCAAAAATGGAAATTAAATGGAAGGAAAACAAGAAAATAGATACAACCCTTGTAGTCTTTGAATTCCTCCAAGTTTTCCACCAATTCCTTTGATGTTATCTCCTTGCTCCCTTGATGATTCTTCTCAAAATGAGTTAATAACTCAAAGAAGCAACTAATTAAAAGAAGAAAAGGAAAAGAAAGCAAGAAAACTAGAAGAAAATCTAGAGAAAACTATAAACCTAAGCTAAAACTAACTAATGTCTAACTCCTAATACTTGAAAATGAGAGAGAGATGGGATATATCAATGCATTGTGAGACACACCAAAATATCCCAAAATATCTTCATTAAACAAGTCCAAAATATTGTCAAAGTTGACCAAAAACGCGTGGAAAGAAAAATAGACCGCCTTAGTATTTTATCTCTATGCGGCCGCATGGTGTAATTCCATGCGGTCGCATGGAAGAAACAAAATATTCATTTTTCACGTCCATGCGGTCGCATGGTTATAATCCATGCGGTCGCATGGACTTTTCCATATTTGCGGCGCAGGTCCTTGAACGTTCCGTCCTTGCGCGTTTTCATCCCTCATCTTTGAATTAGTACAATTTGGTCCTCATACTTTGAACTATCTTTCATTTAAGCCCCTACCAAATTGCAGTCAAAGCCCTCCATCTTTTGATCAAGTGCAAGTTAGTCCCCAACTTCACATTTTTGTGCAATTGAAGTCCTTTTTCACTCGTTTTGCCTCCGTTTCAATCCAATTCAGGGTTTTGGCCTATAAAATCAGAAAATACACAATTATGAGTGGAAGTATACTCAAATTTATCACAATTAAATCCCAGAAAGTGTCTAATAAGTGTGCAAAAGCGCACTTATCACACCCCCAAACTTGAGCTCTTGCTCGTCTCGAGCAAGATTACTTCTAACATAATTATGCACATGTGAAAATAATCAACATATTAGATACTTGCCAGATATATAATAGAGTATAAAAATTTGTATAACAATTCACAGCCATGCATCCAAATAATGCTATAAAAAATAATAACAGCTTATCCAACGTCAGATCAGTGTGTGTGTGCATAGCCACTTTCAATCATTATCTAAACTAGGAAAAGAATGACAAGATGGGAAAATATGTAAATTGGTCACAACCCGACCCTCAATGGTCAAATATATCCTTACACGCTCGTAAGATTCACACTCAAAAATAGATGTTTCATTTCAATCCCCCAGGTGTAAATCTAAGGTTGCTCTTAATCACTCTTTTCTTTTAAAAACTCAAAAATATAATCAACTAGCATGCATTTTCAAGTGAAAATAGAGTAACTGAACAAGTAGAACCTCACAGAATAATGTAGTATGAACACTCAACTCTCAAGTGTATAAGATCAGGTACTGTTTCGCTCAAATCATTCCAATGAAAATGTTCTACCATAAGCTTGCATATTTTCTCAATTGCCACCACTTAGATCACATGCATTACATAAATCATAAGGACTTTACAGGGTTAATATGTGGCTTAAGATAAAGGTGTGGAAATATATGGATAAGTGACTAAGAAGCCTCAAATAAATCAGCGGAGTAACATATATTCAAATCAGCTCAACTGAGATAGGATCTGTACACAATCCTATCACTCCAAAACAATAACTTCTCAATCAACATCAATTCAACTCAATCACCTTTTTCTTTTGAATATCAGGAGGAATCATACATATAGACATACAAATCAGTCTCCTCAACACATCTTTTCCCTGTCACTCATTTTTTTCATCTTTTTCTTTTCCTTTCATTTCTTTTCTTTCTTTTTCAATCTTTCAACCACTACACCAAACAGAGTACCTCAAAAACAATTGATACCCCCAAACTTCTTTTCTATCGCCACCCAACATTCTGATGTCTAACAATACTCCACTAGCTTAGAAGGCTGGTTAAGAATATTGTTTTTCAGTATATGAAAGCTTGTAATGTAGGTAAACAAAAGAAAAGGCTAATAAGCTCAATAGGGTTATCAAAAGGAAAGATTAACTTCAGGGTAAGCTATTTGGATAATGTGGTAAGTCAAAGATGGCCTTAATCATATTCATGCATACATGTGTCAATGTGATCTTGACAAGAAGCAACGCAAGTTCTAGAGAAACACAATCATGGAATAATCACACATGAAAGAAATGAGACTGTAATAAATGTCAGTCCATAGGCTCAAAGTCTCACCAGTTTTTGTGTTCACACTATTCAGTTACTACAATCTTCAATGAAAACAACTAACTAGCTAATCCTAAGTTTCTTAGACTATGGTAAAGTGAAAGAGAATAAGAGTATAGGTTGATAAAAATTTTCAAAACAACTCACAACCTAAGTTCTACCAATTCAAAATTTTCACATCCAACACCTATTTCCGCATCTAAATGATAATCAATCGTGACTATGTGCTCAATGTAACGTATGATCTCACAATGAATAAGCCATTTTTGAAAAAAAAAAAAAAAATTCGCACCAATAGCATATTTGGATTTGTGCATGCATAGCTCATAAATCAATAACAATTTCAACTCATGCAATCCTGAGCCGGCAAGGCTATCTAACATACCAATCATATTCACCAATGTAAGCTCAAAAGCAGCCGGCAAGGCTGTAACATCAAACTTAAAGCACACAATAGCCGGCAAGGCCAATACCACCAAACTTAATTCACACATTGTCCTCAATGTGTAAATTACAATATAAAGCAAAGAGGAATAAAGGAAACTTCCCTGAATCCATTGTGAAGAAGAACTAATGCATGAACTGGACTCGGAATGCAATTTAGTAGCTCGGGGCCAACAGACCTCATTGTACTCCAATTCAGCTCTAGACTCGTGAGGAACCATGCAACTTTGGACTTCAAAAAGCATTACCTACAAGAAGTTAAACTATTAAACAGAAATATAACTAAAAGCATAAAAACACATAAAAGTAAATAAAAGCACAAAAGTTTAGAAAAGTTGGGTTGCCTCCCAACAAGCGCTGTTTTATAGTCTTAGCTCGACTATACAAAATGTTATGGGCCCAAAAAGTAAGCTCTGGATGCTCGGCCCAGCTTTATTCTTTTGGCTCGGATCCACTCCTCATTCGATCGCCAAAACTCATCAGTGCCCTTTTCAACATGATAAAACCTATTCATTCCACCCGATTCAAACTCAACACTGTAGATTTCCACCTCCTCATTGGAGTTAATCACAAAATCGAACTCTATGCAATCACTGAAGTCGGCCGAATGATCTTCAATGATTTCTACATCTTCAATCAGTTCATTTGTGATTAAATCATCATTCACTTCAAGCTCTTCTACAATAGTTGGTATCTCTTCAGGTTGAATGATTGATCCGCAATCGAATTCCACGGGCGATGAGAAGTCAGCCTCAATGACTTTCTCGAGTGGATAAGACCCCCATTTCCTAAATCCATCCCAATATTTGTAATCTCCCACCAGCATATCTTCTTCATCCAACTTGGCAAGTGCATTGTAATACTTTGCAAGTACCTTCTCATTCAAACATGGAGGACCATCTCCTAGGAATTTGATGTCCTCATCCCAATCATCAGGTACATAGTCTCCCAGGAGCATGTAACTTTCATCTAAATTATCCAGTGCTTGTCTCCGGCATTTCAAATAATATCGAAACTTTAGAAGTTTCAACATTGCAGCTTCGGTACACGAATACAAGCACATCCCTGTACAATGCTCCGCTAAACAAATATCACATCTTGGACCTCCAAGAATATTTGTATAGTCACCGTAGAGACGAGATAGTGCAAACATTTTGTTACTTGACCAAGATAAGAATCCTGCAAATATCAGACAAGTGCAGGGTGCAGAAAAAAGACTACAGATACAAGAAAGATTAGTAATACGGGGTTAGCCAAAATACGCAAACAGTAAAAACAAATAATTACAAATAATTACAAGTTGCTAAAACTAAAATTAACTAAAGCAGTAATCAAAGTGAAAACACTCCCCGGCAACGGCGCCAAAAACTTGTTCGCTGAAAAGTGTACCGCAAGCGCACGGATCGTGAACAAGTAATATAGTGGACTTTTTGAGTCCGAATATCGATCCCACGAGGAATGTTACTTTGAAGTTACGTACTCTAATCGATTTTAATTCTAACAACGACGGACGCACACACACAATTAAATGATTTTAAATAAAACTAAACCTAATTACGAAAAAACTAAACTAGCAAACTAAAAAGAAGTTGAATCTTTGATTTAGAAGTGGTTGGAATTTATGATTTCACTTAACCTTTATTTCATTAACATCAATTCAATAACGTGCATGCAAATTACCAAAATACATAGTTAGACCCGATTCTCCAATTTTAAATTAATATCCTCTTTCGAGCGATATTAACCCTAATTAATTAAATTATACCACATATTTCTATGTCGATATAAAATTAACCAATCGCATTAACTTGCTGTGAAAATACTCAACGGGTCACATAGGGTAGATGTCTATTTCTAGATCATCTAAACGCGTATAGTCGGAACCATACAAACCTATGGTATCAATTATTTCGGCCTAATCAGTACAACTATTTTTCAATAATTACACCAAATACCTAACCACAACATCTATTGATCAAATAAATGAAGCAATTTTAAACTAATAATCAATACACCATTATTTTGATAACAAATGCATTTCTAACAATATATATCGATATTAATGAAATTAAAGTTAAGATTTAACATAAATTCCAACACAAATATATTTAACTCATTTTATAAAGATGATAAACAAAGAGATTCTTATACAATACATGTCAAAAATGGAAATTAAATGGAAGGAAAACAAGAAATAGATACAACCCTTGTAGTCTTTGAATTCCTCCAAGTTTTCCACCAATTCCTTTGATGTTATCTCCTTGCTCCCTTGATGATTCTTCTCAAAATGAGTTAATAACTCAAAGAAGCAACTAATTAAAAGAAGAAAAGGAAAAGAAAGCAAGAAAACTAGAAGAAAATCTAGAGAAAACTATAAACCTAAGCTAAAACTAACTAATGTCTAACTCCTAATACTTGAAAATGAGAGAGAGATGGGATATATCAATGCATTGTGAGACACACCAAAATATCCCAAAATATCTTCATTAAACAAGTCCAAAATATTGTCAAAGTTGACCAAAAACGCGTGGAAAGAAAAATAGACCGCCTTAGTATTTTATCTCTATGCGGCCGCATGGTGTAATTCCATGCGGTCGCATGGAAGAAACAAAATATTCATTTCACGTCCATGCGGTCGCATGGTTATAATCCATGCGGTCGCATGGACTTTTCCATATTTGCGGCGCAGGTCCTTGAACGTTCCGTCCTTGCGCGTTTTCATCCCTCATCTTTGAATTAGTACAATTTGGTCCTCATACTTTGAACTATCTTTCATTTAAGCCCCTACCAAATTGCAGTCAAAGCCCTCCATCTTTTGATCAAGTGCAAGTTAGTCCCCAACTTCACATTTTTGTGCAATTGAAGTCCTTTTTCACTCGTTTTGCCTCCGTTTCAATCCAATTCAGGGTTTTGGCCTATAAAATCAGAAAATACACAATTATGAGTGGAAGTATACTCAAATTTATCACAATTAAATCCCAGAAAGTGTCTAATAAGTGTGCAAAAGCGCACTTATCAAATAGTGTTTGTAATAGGATGCAAATGACTTGTTCATGCCTTTTCGGATGAAGAATTTAGCCTAGTTTGGCTCATTAACAAAGGAAAGGATAAGCTATCTAGCTTTTAATCGATTTATATAGATTTCCTATGGGCTACTATAGTTACTTGAGTATTCTTTATAAATTTACCTATAACTATAAGATAGTCGGGGATGGGGATGTCTCCAAAGTTGTCTGGCTAGCTACTTAGACATTCAGAAAAACTTGGATAAGTAAAAATGGTATATTCTCGTGTCGGATTGGGAACTGATAGTTAGGATCGACATTACGTCTTAAAAGATGACTCATATTTTTGTGAAGATTTCTACAAGGAAATTCTTTCAATTTAAGAGCGTGACGGTTTTTTTTTCCGACAAGGTATTTCTTCTATCGCTAACTGATCATGATGAAGAATGTTTGTGTACTTTGAAATATGAAAAGGAGCAGCTTGATTAGCTCCATAAAGTGGTTGAGCTAGGAGGTCGACCACCGGATCCAACAGTGAACAGCTGCGCTAAAGAAAAACCACCTGAAAGTCCAAGAACCTTTAATGCTATACTTTACCCCCGTAAATGAGTTTGGTAAAGCATTCACTTTTGGTTGTACATCGACCTGGAGGGGCTTGTAAACTTGCTGCCCAAAAACTCTTTCTTGCACTTAAGGGTGTATGGGGTCTGTTTTATACCATCATCATTAGCATAGTTTACAGATTGCCCTCTCTAAATAGCGCCAACATCCGCCACGCTATTGTTATTATCGCCGCCGCCATTAACAGTGCCATAATAAGCATAAGTTTTCGGATCGACACCCATTTTTCTTCCCATACACACTATACGTATCATCATGACTGTAAACACACATATGATCGTCGCCATGATTGAAAGCAAAATAATAAGAACTTTGTTTTCTCGTATTTTTCCAACAAAATGTAAATGTGCTTGAATCGCAAGACTCAGTGGTACTATGAATAAGACTTTAATTTCTTTTATTCCTAAGTACATTCGAAAACTATACATATGATGTTACCAAACTTACTGTTGTGTAAAAACTTCAATATTGAATATGAAAAATTCTAATAATAATTTCTTGCTACTAAAAACTTTTGAACTTTTAGTATTTGTATATATATATATATTAGATCATTAATCTTTTAGGGTTTTGGTAATTTTATTCAATTAATTATTTAACTTTAATGATGTCCAACACTGTTCGATCCATTTTACCAAACATGCCTCTGGATAGCGTGGTAACTAAAAAGCATCTCTCGTATATGTTAAGGGATATAATCCCACATCGAATAAAGATGTAAACATAGGCTAATTTATAAAGACCTTGGGCTACTCCTCTTAACAAGGTTGACCTTTTAAGATGGACCCCCAAGCCTTTACATGGTATCAGAGCCCATTAAGCTCTAACGAGCGATTCGATCCTTGTAAGACTCAAAAATATGAGCATATGGATTTCAAGATTGGTCTGCTCAAACGAGCCACAATCTTGCGGGGGCATGTTAAGGGATATAATCCCACATCGAATAAAGATGTAAGCATAGGCTAATTTATAAAGACCTTGGGCTACTCCTCTTAATAAGGTTGACCTTTTAAGATGGACCCCCAAGCCTTCGAATAAAAATGTAAACATAGGCTAATTTATAAAGACCTTGGGCTACTCCTCTTAATAAGGTTGACCTTTTAAGATGGACCCCCAAGCCTTTACAGTATATTTAATCATGTCCCGTCTAAATTGCCTAACTTGCCGTTTGTGTAAGGTTGAAGGTGTAACAACTCGGACTTTGCGCCCAAACCGTTAGAACATACGTACTATCCGCTTTGGATGAACCTTGCGCCCACATAGCCCCTCACGGATTTCTATCTCGTTCCTCGGGATTCGAACTCATAACCTCTCCCTTAAGAATGACTTAAGTGGAATCCTAGTACCTGCAAAGTCCGGGTTGTTACAAAAAACGTGTGCTCAAGCCGTTAGAACATACGTACTGTCCGCTTTGGGTGGGTCTTGCGCCCACTTGGCCCCTCACAACTTTTGTCGAGTTTTCCAGGATTCGAACTCATAACCTCTCATTTAAGAATGACTTAAGTGCCCAATTGGTACCAGAATTCCATTTAAATCATTCTTAAGGGAGAGGTCATGAGTTCGAATCCTGGGGAACGCGAAGAAAGTCGTGAGAGACCAAGTGGGCGCAAAGCCCACCCAAAGCGGGCAGTACGTATGTTCTAATGATTTGGGCGCAAGGTTCGGGTCGTTACAAAAGGTGACACTTTAATTTACTGATCTCACGAATAACAATGTTCATAATCAATAGAACTAAATTCTATATGACAGAAAGAAATGCATTTATTATAAAGCTATCATCCCTCATTAACTGCATACTATAATGGATTATTTATTGCTAGATCTGAATTGAAAAATAGAAAGTCAAGATCTTGACCGAGTCATTCTTTCATTCTGCGCCAAAAGGAACTCAAGTTTCAACATGCAATAAAACAGACCTAAGGTTATTGCATTCTAATGCCAATAAAGCATGTTTGGCAAAGCTTAAATTTGAACTTAAACTAATCAAACATACTTTTTATCCATCCGACCATCCCACAACTTATATGTAATTAAAACACTACCAATCATCTAATAATATACATAGCAGAATCAAGAATTATTCTGTGATATTCAGATGTTTAAGTTCCTGTCATATGACTAATAGATTCATATGTTTCACAAGCTTAAATTTCAGTCACATAAAAACTGTTTAACACGCACTTGCACAGAGATATATGTGCACGAACGTGGATATATAGGTAATATATAGAGTATTAAGTTCATTTTGACAACCAAACAGCAAAAGAAATTGAAAAACTATCATATCGTCAACCGGAGAATCCTCCAATATACAAAACCTAAAAGTTTATAGTAGTAGTAAAAATAACTCAGGATATGAGAGAACATGTACATGTCTTTCAGCATCCATATTTCAAGTTTAGTCTTGTGTTTCTCTTTATAGATGTACAATTTGTTCAGAAGAAAATAATTCAAAGCCAAGCTTTACAGAAACTTATTTTAATTATGACCATTAATCACTAGGCAGGAGATGAGGCATCAGAATTACAGTTACCAAATCATTGCCCTCTAGGATAACAAAAGCAAGCACCTCCAGATAACCGTAGAGAAAAAAGGAAAAAGTTGCACCTTTTTGTCATCTAACATGTCCATTAAGCTAATGGATTACCCAATAAACAGCTGAATATGAACAGAAGAGTATCAGGAATGGTTCTTCTATGTTTCAGGAATAGGAGTCAACTGTTCCTGATAGAAAAGGAAACAGAGTGAGCCAATTATATTTTATTCGTGTGTTAACATATGACTGAAATTTACAGAATCAAATTAATTAGTAAAAATAACAAGCAATAGTATCTCAAAGTAGCGAAAATATTGACACTGCACCTTTGTAGTTTTAACCATTGTTTCCCATTTGGGATCACAGGTTTGTGCCTTAAGTCCCTGGTTTTGAGGATTCGTTGCCGTGCCAAGGTATGAATGCAGAAATGAATTTTTTGTGGACATGGAAGGCAAAGTACGGAAAAGCCAAGAATCTGATGGAGATTTTGGTAATGGTGGAGGAAGAGGAAACTGAAAATGGCTTTGATGAGACTCTAGATTTTCTGATTCCTGTGGCTGCTGTCGTAAGCTCTCAGTAGTCTTCTTCTCATTTACTTCTATATAATTGGCTGAATTGCGGTAAACATCGTGTTCATGGCCAAAAGCTTTTATCGCCCCCATTCCGTCTTTTATATTAGATTTATTGATCGAAGATACTACAATAAAGTCACTAGATTTCTGAGCGCTGGGCAGTAATTTTGCTCCCTCGTCCGCAGTATGCAAATTATGTTGATCATTGGACTTAGCAATAACCTCATAGTCTTTGTCTCCTGAATCAGGAATTCGCTCCACTTGCTTATGTGACAAACAAAATCTCATTCTTGGAGATTCCACCTGCTGTATAGTATCTATATACAGAGTTTTCTCAACAGGACTTGTGGAATCTATTTCCTTTGAACTGCTCTGATCAGACAATAATTCTTCAAAGGTTTTGTAACCCTCTGTTTCTTCAGGAACGACAAGGACCCCTTTCTCTTCGTGAATGAATTGAGGTGATTCATCACAATAGATAGTTGTAATATGTCCATCTAGTGGCCTACATAGAGGTGATCCCTTGAGATTCTGTCTCTGCCAATTATTTGAATTGAACTGATTTCTCGAACATGTTTTATCCTCGACGGCTTCATCTGTTTGGACTTCACCAGCAGATTTTCGTAGAGAGGTGTCAGAACTAGACTGCTTCATAAAACAGAAGTACAATTTAGTCAACAAAATCCATGCTTGAAGATTGGCCTGCATAGGCGGGGGGAAGGGGGCAGAAGGAACTACAACTTATTACCTCATTCTCTGTAGCACTGAAAGAACCAGGTGACGGAGATCTCCCTTGCATTTTATTAGCAGAAGACCTTGGTACTCGGGTCCTCACACTCATTGCGGGAACAGGATTTAAAAGGCAGAGTGAACTCTTATAGCAGAAACGGGGCAGCAACCCACAAACTGCCAGTAAATTTCCACCCTGACAAGAATCATCATCACTTTCTTCATTATCGTAATCACCATCATTATCATGATATTGGTGGGAATAAAGATTTGCAAAACTAGGACCATATCGCAACAGAGGCTTGTCTCCAGTTACTTTTTTCTTTATCTGCCTTTGTTGTTCTCGAACTACAGGTTGCTTTTTGGGGACATATTCATGCGTTTCTGAAGCCATTGCCTTAGCTGCAGGGAGAAACCGACCCATCATGAACTCCTGCATTTGTGGATCAGTCGAAAACCTTCCAGATGGTTTCATGTCAAGATCATCAAATCCACTTAAACCACTCACACTACAATTCACAAAAAATGATTCAGTTCTTGAAAGTGTATCGAGTGCATCTACATATGCTTCTTCACTATCACCTGAATCAGAACTGTCCTTATCCTCTTTAATCTCTTTGAAGTTATCAAAGTTTTTGTTTTTATCAAGCACAGATGGAACACTCTGTACGTCATGAGTGACATTTCGTAATTGGCTTTTAGTTACATTAGCAGTTGCAGAAACTTCATCAGAATCTTGCTTGTTAGCCTTTGGAGATCTGCCAGGAGGAAGCTTTGGTGCAATTGGAGGCCTCTCGGAGTTTTGAGTTTGTGGTTTGATATCTTCCTTTGGTCTTCCGGGCTTTTGTTCCCAGACGAAAGGCACAGCTCCTGCATTACTAACAGGGCCAGATTTCAGTTCTGATTTGTAATGTGGAAGTCGCAGTATCCCGCGAAGGGAATTTTCAGTTTTACGTTTGTCTTCTCTTTCAGAGGCAACTGTTTGTGAAAATCGTCTCACAGATAAAAGTGGTTGGTTGAAATTCAGTTGCTTGTCCTCCATCAGTTCTTCGGAACCATGATTCCATGCTATCTCCATAGTTACTGCCACCAATTTGATATGCATCTCAAGTTGTAACAGTACATTGGTGCCAAATATGTAACCAAAAAAATTCTTAAATTCTTTTGGATGGAAGCATGTTTGGCTAAGCTTACAAAGAAAAAGGTAAAAGTTGTTTGAAAGTAACAGACTTACTTTTTCCAAAAGTAAACTGGATATAAAGTTAATTAAAAGTAACTTCTAAGTTTAGCCCAAACATGCAAATGACATAATTAAAATTTGCACCAACTTTATTTGACCATTTTTAACTTCACTGACGGAATTGTAGATTCTATCAAACAATAACAACAATAATGATAGCAGCAGCAGCAGCAGCAATAGCGACAAAATGACAGCAATAATAACACCATAAAATCCACAATTTTTGTTACACTAAATGGCTATATAGTTTCCGAAAGAAGATATCAGTCTAATGTGTTTCACATGTTTCATATGTCCATCGATTAGCGATTCACTCATTTGTCGATTCAATATTTTACCATATTGATTATGCTATGGATTCCACACTTCGGATTCAATTGTCAACTTCTACTATCCGAAATAGGATTGACTACCGACTCCAAAAGAACTAGACTTTAGAGTTTTTATGTGTTTCCAAGTCATTTGAGACTCCGTCTAGCTTATGGAATGTTTTTCTATCCTACCCGTCTTCAACAGTGGCTACTGAAGCACTGTAGAGCACCTTCCACTCATCATCATGCCAGTATTTGTCATTCAGTCCTGAACTGATTTTCAAAATAAAATATTATTACTTCACACAGTTTACAACAGAAAGGATTCGACACCCCAACATTGCGCATCCCCAACTCTGTTCTCCATTCTTTACCAATATAAATCAAGGGACCTCTAATCTTCAAGTACAAGAGCAAACAGTTCATTCCTACTCACAGAAATTGACTATTTATCTCCACCACCCATCTAATATCTATAAATCCCAACTAAGCAGAAAATATTTTAATAACCCTCGTTTTCAATTCAACAAAATTCTATTATACATTCCATGAAAATTTTGAAGATCGAATTTCAGCCATTTATATTCAAATCACCCAAAAAAAATTCCAATAAATTCTACACGCATTATCTAACGATCTGGGCTTTGAAACCATGAATTAAAACAATCAACTCCAAGTAATATACTCAAAGAAATTACACAAACAAAGGAAGAAAACTTACCTCTGAAAATATGAAATAATCTCGAAGCTGAACTAACTCCCAAGTTGAATGATTAAGCATATATCAGTGTCATACACCCATAAATTGTGCATTAAATTCATGAAAGCTGTTGAACACCAATAGAATAAGAAAAAGACTCAATTTTGAAATAAAATTTGGGAAATCTTGCTATGGGGTTCTGAGAATCAATACGTTACTTATATAGTACTATAATACTTTACATAGAGTTGCCATTTTGGTGTCACCTCATTTTTGGATCATGTGATGACATTTTATTATAAAGGGGCCCCTAAAGTCATAATCATATAAAATTTCAAGTGTGAAAGTTAGAGGGTTGACCACTCGGACCGACTTATAAAATAATTCACGGATCGAATTTTCAACTTTCAAAAGCGAGGTTTGTTTCTAATTTATTTGAATTCGAGAATCAAAATAGATTTTTTTTTGCGCTTTTTGTGTATCAGTTATATAGGTACCATCTAGAGGTAGGAGCGGAAATGAGCTAAAACGATCCATTTGCTGGTTTTTTTTTTTTTAAATGATTTAACAAAATGAGCCAAAAATAAATCAATAATCGAGCAAAATACAAACCACCTCTTAAAAATAAAAGTGACCTCGACTCGATTATTGACTCGTCTCAGAATGAACTCGAATAGCTCATGAATGAATTAGAATGAGTCGAGTCAACTACTGATTCAACTTTTTTGTTGTCCACTCTTCGTAGAAAATAAAGTGAAAAGGTCTTTAAGGGACCATGCGAATACTTTGGGAATATAAATTAATTATGTCATTGTTTTTGGAACACCTCAACAAATGTTATATTTGATTTTATATTTTTATTTTTTTGTTGGCTTAATTATTAGTTTGATCATTTTAATTATTATTTTAATCTCTATTTGTCCATTCCAGGAATTGAATGATTTGCCTTTTGGGGTAATGATGTTTCCCTTCCAACCTATTGCTAGAGGGTTTGTTGGCATTTATTTCTCTTTTTTCCTTTTTAGTATCATTTCATATTATTCATGCCTTTTTTTTCCAAGTACTTACATTTTTAACTTCCCCGACTGCTGTTTCTTTGAATTTTTTTTTCTCGTGTTAGTTTTCTGAAAAATCTAACGTGGCATTTGCGAGATGGGTCTTGAGACGAACTTCACACAAATAAAAGTTATATATATCTCTATCTATATATAATTAGGAAAAAGATAAACGGTGCCCCTGGACGGACAGGGCCTATGTGGCCCTGTCCGTGTAGCATATATCATATATCAGGTGTAAAGTATAAGCCGATTCAAAACTCAGATAATAAGTTTAAATTTTCAAATATCAGGTGATAACTAAATAATTAAATATATTTTATTAATTAAATATATTAAGGTCACATTTATACAATTAATGGTTACAATTATATACTTATAGGTCACAACTTATTTATTGATCACATAATATGAAATTAATTGGTTACAAATTATTTTTTGATCACAAAGTAAAAATTTTACAAGTTACAAAATTTATTTATTGATCACAAGTCACAATTTTCATAGTTCACAACTTACTTAACGATTAGTCGGTCAGAGTTTTCAAATTAGTTGGTCACAAATTATTTTTCAATCCCGAATTATCAAATTTTTAGGTCACAATTAAATAGTTTGTCACAAATAACTAAATTGTTGGTCTCATACACCAAACACTTCACTCCACCCTCAATCTCAATCCACTCCCAATATTTGATCACAAATCAATCATGTAGTTGGTCACAAACCCCAAAACACTCTTCGTCTCATCTCATCACCGTTGCCACCGCCGCCACCACCACAACTAACACCAACACCAACACCAACACCAACACCACAACACCACTATCAGCACAATACCATCATCGTCAACGTCACCCACCAACATCACCATTGCCTCACCACTGTAGCCAACATCACAACCACCATCGCCCATCTATAAACTACGCCGCAATTTGCAAACCACCACTAACTACTCTCCAAAATTCTAGATTTTCACCACCACTACCTTACCACCAACACCCAAAACAACCCACAATAGATCGGAGGGAAGAAACACCACGTCATTGTTGCTATAGCGACGATTGTAGTGTCATCGCGTCGAATACTAGAGCGCGAAGTCACCCCAAACATATCAGCAGGAAGAAACACCACATCTATGTTGTCCTCCGTCCCTAAAACCACATCCACGTTGTCGCTGCTACTGCAATGGCTGTAACGTGCAGAGCAGCGCACATAGCATCGTAGCAGTGGCGGTGATTGGAATGCTGAGTCATGTGCAACGCCGCTACTACAACATCGCTAGAGGAGATTTCAGCTTTGTTGAGGAGAGGGGGAGTGTGAGGATTCGAGGGATAGGGAAAATGAGAGAGAGAATGTATTAAAATGATTTAGAGTTTGAAATTAGGTCGGGTGATGTTGAATATGTAATATAATTGTCAATATTAAAATATTAAATTTTCAAATGATTTCTGATTAAATATACTTCGTGTCTGATTTTTTATGTGTGATTTTTAAATATTTGTTCTAGTGTAATTTCCACTTTCAATTTCTTCTCAATAATGTCGATTGATCAATGATGGACTTTTTTGTGGCCCATAACCAAATATATACAACAGCCCATACTGACCCAATGTGTATCATGGCCCAATTTAAATCCATTTCACGGTGATAACCTAAAAATTTCAAAATTAATTCTCATCCATACATTTTGGTTACAGCCAGTCCTACATTTAAAAATTCAATTTCAAAAATAAAATAGAAGGTTTAATTATACAAAAATCAGATATTAATAATAATATTATAAAATATTTTAATATTAAATAATAATATTATAAAATTTAATTAATTATATATTAAATAAATCCTAATACATTTCAATATTCATTTCTCTCACTACTCTCTCTCCCTCACTTCTCGTAGATCCGCCGGGAAAGAAGGTCGTCGTTGGCAGTCTGCGATAGCATAGCGTGCTAGTGCCTACCCACAGTGCCTGCCCGCCTTGCACGATGTTGGTTGCAGCGCTGTGACGTTGTGCGCGCAGCAGTACATATCCAGATCCGGAGGCACTGCATTTTTTTTATTATTTTGGTGCGAGGACAACTGGATGGTGGTGGAAGGATTAATGAATGTGTTTTGATTGGTTCATTTGCTAGAGAAGGATTAATGAATGTGGCAATGGTTAATCTGTCTTTCGCAATCCATATGCAGTGCTCGGCAGTGTTGGTGTTGGTGTTGGTGATGTGGTGGGGGTGTTGGCGATGCGAGTGCAGCGAGCACGACGATGCTAGTGGGATGGCATGGAGGTGAGTTTTTGTAGGCGACGGTTGTTGGCTATGGTGGATTTTTTGTTTGGTGACGGTGTTTTTGGTGGTCGCAGTAACGATGATAGTATTTTTGAGAATTTTTTGGTTGATCGTGGAGGTGTGGTATGGGGGAGACCTTGGTCATAAGTGTTGGTGGTGATCACATATTATTTCGTTGATTGTGACCACTAAATTGATTAATCTGTAACCAATAAAAAAAATTGTAACCAATGATTTGTGATCGATGAACAATTGTGACTTATGAAATTTTTGAATTATGACGTAAAATAATTTGTGACCTATTAAAATTTTGATATGTGACCTTGAAAATAATTTTGTGATCTAAAAAATCTTTAATTTGTGACCTTGAAATAATCGTGACTAATTAATTTGATAATATGTGACCAACAAATACTAATTATTTTGATAATATGTGATCAATAAATGAAATTGTGATCAAATTGTATAAATATGTGACTTTTATATATTTAATTACTTAATTAATTAATTAAATCATAAATAAATTTAATAAAAACCTGATTTTAGAAATTTGAAAGTTATTATCTTATTATTGAAATAAATAATACTTAACACCTTAATTATGAACTGTTCCCTTTTGGATTACTACTCTTAAACTCCTATTCAGTTTTAATTTAATTTCTAACAGGAAACTAGTATTTAACTTCCAGTTGTGCTTAATCCTAACTAAAATGGTAATAACAATTAATTCATTCTAATTTCTAGCACGACAAATGGTCGGGGAATGGGCGATCATCTCCCATCCTTATAGAGATTTTTTGGAGACTACGAGATAATGCAAAATTATCTTCATTTTATTGTCACGCTTTTCATATGTACAATGACAAAAAGAAAGCGTCAAGGCAGAATGTGACGGGACCGAATCATTTTGCCATCTCGACTAATTTCTTAAAAAAAAAAAAAAAAGAGAAAAAATGAGAACTGAGTGTTGTGTTGGGTTGGATTGGGTTGGGTTGTGTTGGATTGGATTGGGTTGGATTGGGTTGGGTTGGATTGGGGTGGGGTGGGATGGGATGGGGTGGGGTGCGTGGTTACACAATGGGGTAATTGGCGCAAAACGTCCCTACCTTTGAAGGTTTTTGTGGAAAACGTCCCCACCTTTCGTTTTTTGACGCGGAACGTCCATACCTTTATATTTTCTTGCGCAAAACGTCCTTCCGTCCACTTTCCGTTAGAATGCACCGTTAAATCTTTGGGTAATTGGCACAAAACGTCCCTACCTTCCACATTTCTTTGCACTGAACGTCCATTTCATCCATTTTTAGCGAAAAATAACTAATATACCCTTATATTTAAATAAAATAAAAGAAAAATAAAGCACAAATTATAATAATACTCTCAAACTTTTTCAAAATGTGCAAATGAGTCCCAAACGTTTTATTAAAATTGCAAATGAGTCCAATCATTTGTCTAAGAATTAAATTTTGTTTAATGTACACGATAAATTTTCTTCAGAATTGACATTGACCATAATTTTGACTAAATTTAAAAAGATAAAATGACAACTTTATATTTTTATAATAAAATAACTAAAATCAAATAATTAAATCAAAAACCCTATAATAATGGTTGGAGAAGATAATAGGGTTTTTGATTTAATTATTTGATTTTAGTTATTTTTATTATAAACATGTAAAGTTATCATTTTATCCTTTTAAATTTAGTCAAAATTATGGTCAATGTCAATTCTGAAGAAAATTTATCGTGTACATTAAACAAAATTTAATTCTTAGACAAATGATTGGACTCATTTGCAATTTTAATAAAAATTTGGGACTCATTTGCACATTTTGAAAAAGTTTGAGAGTATTATTATAAATTGTGCTTTATTTTTCTTTTATTTTATTTAAATATAAGGGTATATTAGTTATTTTTCGCTAAAAATGGATGAAATGGACGTTCAGCGCAAAAAAATATGGAAGGTAGGGACGTTTTGTGCCAATTACTCAAAGATTTAACGGTGCATTTTAATGGAAAGTGGACGGAAGGACGTTTTGCGCAAGAAAAGGTAAAGATAGGGACGTTCTGCGTCAAAAAACGAAAGATGAGGATCTTTTTCACAGAAACCTTTAAAAATAGGGACGTTTTACGCCAATTACCCTTACAACAATGTTACGGACTTTTAAAAGAGTTCACGCGGAAGAAGGCTTGGCTGTTTGTGAGCCACCCCTCCTCTGCCAGCTGGCTATTCGGAATCTCGCGGCCTCCAACCACGTGATTCACCCCAATTATAAAATAATTAATCTACAGTTATTTCAGATTAAATAAATAGTTTCTGTACTTCAATTCTGTTCTTCAATAGTTAATATATCATCAATGTCCTCCAAAGTTCAAGAAAATTTCACATTGGCCCTTAAAGTAAATTTTTTACCCAATTAGTCACTAAAATTAACTCACATTTACTAAAATAACTTGTTACTTCGTTGGCATGATTAACACCAAATGTTAAACCTTTAGCTGTCAAAGTGATCGGTTCTTTCCAACTGATCACCTATTTTAGACACTTTTATTGTTTATTAATAATGAAAAATAACGTTAGGATTAAAGGGACAGATTAATGATTTTGATGACTAATAAATGTTAGGTTTTTCTTCCTAAAGTTTGCCTTTTATTTTAGAGATTTATAATGTTACGATTGTTAGTCTACATCAAGGTTTAACGAACGAAAGTCGGGTTTTTATTTTAGAAATTTAAAGTGTCACAATTGTTAGTCTATGTCAAGGTTTAAAGAGCCAAAGCCGGATCTAAATTTGGACCAAATTGATATTAATATTTAATTTTAACATTAATGTCCTTTTGGGAAATTAGCTGGAACCTTTAATATCATTGCACGCAACCCATAGTGTAATGTACCTTTTATGCGATTTTTGAGTCCAATCAACAAACATTGTACTTTGTGCAGAAATTGATTGTACATTGAGTCAAAAATATCTTTCAAAAGACCCATACATCAAAGAGACTAAAACCCGAAAATATTAATTGCAGTCAAATAAAACCCCCGCCTCTCTTTACATTATATATATGCGCGCGTGTATATGTATAATCACACAATCACTCTATTTGTTCGTTTGCATCTACGCACTCTCTAATTCGAATAATAATCTATTTTGATTGCAAATCTACGATTTAGACGGCGATATTTGGTAGCGGAAACTCCAAGGATTCGAATGTGACTTGTGTTTGTCTTTGCTAAGATCCGTTGCTGGTGAGCTACTTCGATCAGGCCTAATCTGTGTGTAGTTTATTGATTTTATATGTTTGTTTTATTTGAATGCTTTTCTTTTAATGGTTTTTAATTTTTTACTTCTATTTTTTGTGAAGATTTGAGATGATTTTTAGTGATCGGAGCTGAAATGAATGAAGAGAAGTGATTGAATTGTTGAGCTGTGAGTAGTTGTAGGTGCAATTGATTCGAGAAATCTCGTGTTGTGTTTCTGAATTTTAGGTGGTGCATGACCTGGACAGTGGACATTGAATTGTAGTTGTATTTTTTAGTGAGTGATACCGCATTTATAAGAAATGATGGTTGCCCGTGGAATTTGAAATCTAGTGATAGAATTTTATGTCTGGAATGTATGTGGCTATTGAATAAACAATTTTATCTGCGTCTGTGTTTAGTGAATAAGCCAATGAGATTGTACACTGTGATAAAATGAAATTCTGTGAGAGGCTAACAGTAAGATTTTTGGCCTGGAAGTTCAGTGTTGCTGTTTGGATTGATCATTCTAGTATTGATCATGCCTCTTGACCTTGAGTATGCGAGTCATTTACTTGCCACAATTTTTGAGGACTTACTGCTGAAATCTTGATCTTTGATGAACCAAAATTTGGAGAAGGTGGACTGTTAGATTGCTTTAGTTGAAAGGCTATCTTAAAATCCAAAGGTAATACCTATAATGTCATATTCCATCACGTTCTTGGCTGTACAGGGCATGCTGAAACTTCACATTATTGGTGCTGATGATAGAGTAAGTACTATGGTTAGTGGTGACTGGTGAGTCTTAGGGAGTCATCTGTATCCTTATAGATTTTCTGACATGGATAACATGGATCACTGAAGAGAAAATTTCAATACTAATACCTGGTAACACTCAGATGATGACCAGATACTGCTTTTTAGGGACATAGTCATATTGTTTAACGTTTTCATTTCCTTGGGAATCTACGTGCTATACCAACAATCACCAATAGTATTGTAGGTTGCTGGATGTCTAATGGTTGAAGATCCACAGACCATGAAGCTTAGAGAGTAGCAACGTTGAAACATGGATCGTACTGAGGGGATTCAATCATAAAACATCTGAGGGTTATGCAATCCTCTGGGGATTATTGGATGCTCGATTTGTATCTTGTAGCATTTTGAAGTAAAATTTTCTACCCCATTTCTCTTAAGAATCATGGTTCAGACAAATTGGTGCTCTCAGGAATGACAATGCTTTTGCTATCTGCATATAGTGTCTGACTGTCTTCCCTTCTGAACCTCTTCTTTTACGAGAAATAATTGAGGATAACAATCTTGAACTCCAGAAATATATGCATTGACAGTACTTTCATGCTAAGCTCAAATTTTGTCTCCTCTCTTCTTCTTCTAACATTCTGGTTAAAGATTAGAGGAGAAGCTTGTTATGATTGTGGTTCTATATTTGTGCACTTCATTTCTAGGGTTTATATTATTCCTTGTAATCCTTAATTTTTAGGCTCTGTAGAAAATTATTTTTTGTAAGGTTTTAATATTTTTAGGATTGAACAGTCTGCCTTTTCCTTTTAGCTTATTAAAGGTTTTATAAACGTTTAACATTTACTAATTAAAATTTAAATGAGATAGTTTTGTTTGGTAATGTCTCAATATCTGTGTAATCGGGTAAGTTTAAGTGGATGCAAACAAAACTTGAAATGCAAAACCAGGTATTTGTTATGAGCTTTTGTTTTAATGTGTTGCTTTGTTATGAACTGATGGTCAAAGGTCTAGATGATGAAGGGAAACCTTTGGGGTTTCTGCAATGGAGAAATTTTTAATGGGTTAGCTTGTGGAATACACATTACATTTTTTGTTAATTATCAAAATAATGCAGCTTCTAAAAGTACATAAAACCAGATTTGTATTCAAATAATATAGGCTCCATCAAGAGCCCTTTTTTTGGCTGTAAAATATCTTCAAAGAATCACGCATTGTTTCAAAATTCTTCCTTTGATCTTGCTTATGGCTTTTTATTGCCTGCATCACTGGTGGCCTATGCTGACTGATCGGAACTATAAGAGAAAGTAGAGACTAGAGAGTCTATTTGGTAGATTGCAAAGCTAGTGTTTTTGTGGACCAATTATCATCTCTGCATTGTTTATACACCAAGTTCTTTACACTGGATGGAGTTTATGGGTTTCCATTTGTCTCATTTATAATGAAAACTTTGCCTCTGCATTTCGAAGTTCAGTTGCAATTCCCTGTTTATTTTTCACCCTTTCGAGGTTTTTATTCTTCCATCTTTTGTTTCTTTCTTTATCTTCTTTCTTGTTTTGTTATTTTTTGTTTCCTTTTATCCTTTTTTGTATGTGTGCGCGCTTATGAGGGGTTGTTTATTGCAACATCTATTTTGTTTTCATCATATACTGTGTAGCTTTAGTGTGAATTCTTTGTCAACAATTTGGACTTTCTAAAACCTATCGTTTTACTGTCTTTCTGCTTTTGAACATGACTCTTTAACAGTATTTAATCATTTTGAACTAAGAATATACCTATTGACTGTGAGTTGTAACTCTTTTTTCCAATTGTCAGGTTGTATGACCTTCAGCTTATGGGAGTCAGGAGGAAAGAAATTTATATATCAATGAGTTTGTGTGTTCAAGAAAACGTGTCTTATAAATCCTTTTATGGGTAAGAAGTTTTAACGAGATGGTATTGCATCTCAAGATCTATGGACATGGAGGATACACGAGATGATGCTCCATCAGAGCACAGGCCTCGTAGTGCTAAATGGAGGTCTTTAGATTTCACTGAAAAATTTGGATCTGTTTCCTTGGATTCTAAAGAAGGAATTCTGAGAAATAAAGAATCTACCTACAACGTGAAAGGTGATAGGTTGTTATGTAAGATGGCATCACAGATCCTTTGGAGCACTAGAATGCTTTCTGAACCAATTCCAAATGGTTTCTATTATGTTGTTCCTGTAAGCACTAAAACTATTTTCTCTCGGTTACTAGCATGTTATATATAATATATTAGCTTTCATAACTTATGTCTTTTGATTTTCTTGAGAATCTGAGCTAGTTGTAACCGTTAATTGGAGTTATTTCTTTTGCTCTGGCATCTTCAAATGCTAATTCTTGCCACAAAAGAAAGTGCAGAGTAATATGCACATGATGCTTCTTTGTTTAATGCTCACTTCCTTTATGTGTAACTTTTTTTTGACTGTTTGTGGATAGTTGCTGACTAAATAACTTCTGCTAAAGACACTCCATGGTGCTAAAACCTATTCTTCTATGCTGGTTAAAGTGACAGTAATTACACACAACCTCAAACCTGTTAAAGATTTGAAAATGGACTTTTTGTTTGGGGTAGGATTTGCAAACTTTATCTGAAGTAACAACTGAATGGAAATTTCCTGTACTATAACATAGAATTGTATTTCCATTTAAGATGTATTTATTTTGAAGAAAAAGAATGTTTGAGGCGTTATGAGACATGGATTTGTTTGAAGTTGCCAGATAGGACAAAGGAGTGCTAATTCATTATCTAGTACCAAGATGTATCCTATGCACTGCATTTTGCAAATGCATAAAAGCATGAATAGTTCTTGGATCAATAGAACAGAACAGAAACACGGATAGTGGAGTGGCTATTTAAGGCCAATTTTGACCTTTCAAAGTTTCAACATATGCTTGTTGTGATTTAACAATGACCAGTATTTTAAGCACTGTTTAAAGAATTTAGTCTTTCAACAAACCTATTTTAAATCAATATCTGGTACAGAGATCATTTCGTGTTTAGATTATATCTGTCATCTTGAGAACCTTTTTCATGTCATACTAAGTACTGCACAGTTGTGTAGTAGGGGTCTTCTCCGACAATTACTGAATCATTGTTTCCCTTGGATAATTAAAAGTAGTAATAAATTGCTAGCAACTTTTTTACTTTCTCACTGCTGTTTTCCTTATTACTTTTTCCCCATTAGAGGAAGGAGAAAAATAGTTCTTTTCCCTAGTTCTATTAGAATAAAGACATGATCAAAAGCAGCAACCTACCAGAATATGTTGCTTTGCTTAAAAAGTTGGGAACCTCTAGGCCATGGATGGCCTTTTTTTACTTGTTCCGTTTTGTCATTTTATTATGGGTATGAAATATAGTACTGAAAGATAAAGTTGCCAGTTCGAGAAAGTCACTGATCTCAGTTCTTGAGTAGATATCTCCATTCATTTCCTACTCACAGTCGACCCCCCCCCCCTTCCAGGTGCAAGTATAAGAATAAACAAATAGATGAATAACATATGCACATTTAACAGGTTCACTTTAACCTTATTGTATTGTATTGTAGTACAATATTGAAGCCGAGGTTTAATCAATGTTGCAGCCTGAGATGAAAACTTCAGATTCTTTTGAACATAAATAATCAGCTGTAGGGATGGGTGGGACATTGATGTGGATTTAGAAAGTGTTGGCTTGTTTTCTTTGCAGTTTTTGTTTAATTGGTGTTACCTCTTCAGAAGGTAAATTGGAATTGTTTCCTTGTACAAAGATGCCATTTAATGTCAATTATGTCATGCATCCCAAACTCAAAAGTCGGGGACAACACACAGTTCTCAAAGAGGATTCCGAATTTAGTTTCCATAATAAATGGATGACCTTTTTTTTTTCTTAATATGGCAAGACTCTATTTTTGCATAGTCCCCAATCTTTTTTCTTAGCTGGACCCAAGAAAGAACACTTAAATTCTTCATATATTTAGTTGCTTCGGCAATAACTTGTGCCATTCTCCCCGAAGCCCTGATGCTCACTCACCTAAGTCTTTTGTTTTATATGTCCTGCTGATGATTTTTTCAGATTTGTTGCTAGCTTTTTATTCTTTTTCCATTCAAGACTCGAGGCATTTTCTTAATATTGTCATGATGGACAGGATAAAAAGCTCAAGGAACTGTATGAAGATATACCTACCCTGGAGGAGCTTCAAGCTTTGGAGCTTGAGGGTTTGAGAGCTGAGGTTATTCTTGTGGATGCAGCGAAAGATAAGAAGCTTTCCATGCTAAAGCAGCTAATTGTGACTCTGGTCAAGGGCTTGAATCCTGCAGCTATGATTAAAAAGATTGCTGGATTAGTGAGAGTTCATTTCATCATTTTAATCATATTATATCAGTTGCTTTTTAAATTTGTTATTTTTTTTATTCCATTAATGTCTTTATCAGGTATTGCTAAGTTCAAGTACTTTACTTAGAATTCGAGTACAATTTTCAAATGTTACTTATAAACAATTCTTACTAGAAATTAGGTTCTCTTATTGAGACTGTTCCCTTCATCTTTCTTAGACACCTTTTACTTTACGTAGGACTGTTCTTATTTGAAGGGAATCCAATGAACTACTCTTTTCACGGCATTAGCATTCTTGGCAAGCAATACTCGATATGCCTGATAGATCCCCAAGTTATTAATTCATGTTTGTTATGCCATATTCTAGAATGTTCATTAGTCGGTTAGAGGGAAACTCTATAAATAAGGGGGAAGGGGAATTAGATAGGCACGCAAGTGATTAGTTGTGAGTCAAGTAGGAGAGTCCGAGCCTCTCGAATGCTCTGGGTTGTTCTGTGTCTGTTTTTACGTTTAATTCAATGAAATAGCAATTCAATTTACAGTTCTCAATTTCCAGAATCTGAGTTCTACTGTGTTTATCATTCCTTCAGTAAACAATTCAGCCTCTTCAAATCAAGTTCTTTATCAAAACCTCCATGAAATCCGTTTGTCCCACTTGCTTTCTCTTATTGGAGGTTGAATCTTTATTGAAGTGCCATGATGTGGTAGTTTTCATCAGGTATCCCTTAATTAATTTAAGGAAACTGATTTTTTGAAATATGAGCGTGAAAGAAAATCCTGCAATTTACCAAAAAGCCATACACATCAATTTGATTAAAAAAGAGTGTTAATTTGTCTTTCTGAGCATATAATAGGGAAACCATTATTTGGTGGCATAACTGCCCATTAAAAGTATGAAGGGGATATTCTTTTTTATAATGGAATAGATATTTTTGCCATTTTATAACAGTTTAGAACATGAACTATTGTCTTTCATTAGCCTTGTAAAATGATGTGTCCATTTTTACTTGTAGTATTATTTGTGCTTGCTCTTGCAATCCTTGCCATAGAAGTTCAGTTCTTGCATTATATGTGGGGCTGGAAAGACATTGATGGGGAGGACATGCAAAGTTTTGTTGATGGTTCTTAATATTTAGTGGACTGTTTTTTAATTGCATTTGCAGTTAATTAATTTGTCTTTCTCCTTACTTTGTTGATGGTCATTTGTTTTTTCATAATTGCTCATAGAATTCTCTTATTTTTCTGATTTCTCGAATAGGTATCTGATGTTTATGGCCGGCCAAATTCAGAACTAAGTCCAAAGAAAGCTGTTCTTGAGGACACCTCTCATATATCTGAAAATCAAGGGGTGCAGATGCTGGGCCAAATAAAGCATGGTTCATGCAGACCTCGAGCAATATTGTTTAAAGTTCTTGCAGATACTGTAGGACTTGAAAATACACTAGTGGTGGTAAGCTATACCCTTTTTTTTTGGGTTGGGGTGGTGAGGGTGGGAATTGTACTACTTTTTCATTTATCCCCTCTTTATTAACTTATTATCATTTTCTACCTTTGCGGATTATTGTAGCGAATTTCGAGATCTCTCTCTTTTTTTTTTTTTTTAATTTTTTTCCTATCTCATCGGGTGTCCATATGGTTTTCCTTATCAGGGTTTGCCTACTGAAGGAGATTTTGAGTGTGTCGACTCATACAAACATATGTCTGTCTTAGTTGTACTGAATTCTGTTGAACTGCTAGTTGATCTCATGCGGTTTCCTGGCCAGCTGATACCGCGATCAACCAAGGCTATCTTTATGACTCACATATCTGCTGCTGGGGAGAGTGATTCTGCAGAAAATGAGTCTTGTGATTCTCCAATGGGACCAAACAGTCCTCTATATGGGGTATCAGAGACAGTTGATCCTATGAGGTTTGCATAATATCTTTTTTTACTCAGAAATTGTGTAACCATTAGGGCTACCTTCTGAAATTGTAATTCAATAACTGTAGAAATAAAGATTTCCTTTTCTGGAATGAGTGATCTTCGGAGAAGAGAAAAACATCAGTTCATTGGATGTCATTCTCTAAATTTTTGGTATTAAATGTAACTATTTTATTCTACAGTGCTGAAAAAGAAGATGGCCTCCTGTATCAGCGTAGACTTGAAGCATCTTCAAATGCAGCTGGGCCTTCATTGAGGAATATGATGTTGCGATCGAACTCAGTTGATAGAAAACTGAAGTACTATTAATTCTCTTCATTAAATTTTGCTTTATTTCTTGGAATATGCTTGCTTTTCACTTGCAATTTCATTTTCAAGAAGCTATCTTACTGATTTATATTGTTGTCTCAGCTTACCACACAGTGAACCTAATGTTGCTGCTACATTTTGGCGAAGGGGCCGGAGGCAGATCATTCCTGAACAAAGGACTGCCAGCTCAAGGTTTTTCTTGATAACCAGGACTTCTGTTTATATGAAGCTTGAATTGAGAACATGGTTATTCAGTTCTAGAACTTTGTATCTTAATCTCCATAGTTTATAATACGACAAACGAAACCTTGCATGATTGGTTCAAATATTTTTCCTTATTTTCCAATTAAGGTATGATGAATACTTTCAAGTAACAGATGAGTATCACTTTTTGATTGTCTCCACAAGTTCCAGTTTCCCAATGCATAATATTTGAGAGTGATTTGTATTTACAAGGAGTCATCAAATTGTACCATAAATATTAGACAAGCCATGGGTACTATTTCACAGAAATTCTTTTGTTGGCGAAACATGGTGCACAAAATTGATTGGATACTCTATTTTAATACTTGTATCAATGAAGTGTGCACCTCTTTGTAAGATGATATCTGAGTAATAATTGAGACTGAATACATGTTAAAAAGAATTCACTGTAGTCATAAAAGGGGTCAAATATTTTGATATAAGAAGACCATAAGTTTGTTTATGAGACTATTGTTGGCCCAATTCTGGCAAATAACATCACTTGCCCCACTTCTTGTAATTTACTTGAATTGTGAAAGCAAAGACATTCAACATCAACAACAACAAAGTAAGCCTTATTCCTAATAAATTGGAAGTTGGCTCTTTCCTTCCTTTTTCATCACTCCCTTTGATTCCTTGCTAGATTTAGTGAAGATGTAAAGCAACTAAATTGTTGGCAACCACAACATGCCATTAAATGGAAAAGAAAGAGGCTAATTGTATTGTCTAAGTGTTTAAATTTGAACTATTGAATGATTAACTAATGATTGCATTAGTAGATAGGAAACGAAAAGTAGGAAAAACTAGTTAGTTTCCAGATATATATCTAAGTGATATAATAATGATGGTTTTTACATGTGATTTTTAATCTGAAATCCTTTTCTCTTATTAGAACTTGTCTGATTGCCTTCTTATATCCTCTTCAAAAGAGCTTAGCAATACCTATTAAGATCACTTGTAACTTTCTAGGGAAATGGCATGTTAGCTAAATGGCTCGTTTACTGGATTGTGGCATGATTGTATTGGTTCATAGAAGACCCAAAAAGCAATTATTTTTTTGGAGAACACATATAACTGAGTAAAATAAGTTTAGTCTATTGCCACCACTCAAATTGCAGTTGGATAGATACTTTCCCGTTATATTTTCTGGTTTTGTGCTTGGATGTTGTGACTTCTTTTAAATTCTTCATTTATTAATTATATGTACTATAAATTAGTGAACACTATTATGAGTCATCTGAACCTTCCTAAATAATTCTTTCTTCTGTATGGTAACTATGATCTTCAATGCCTGAAACTTCCATTTGAGAAGTTACAGAAGAAGGATTTTAGATTGCAATTCATGTTAAACTTTTAGACTCTCGTAATTTGCAGTCCGGAGCATCCTTCATTTCAAACACGTGGTCGATCCATGCTTAGTGGAGATAACAAATCTTTCGGAGACTATTCAAATGAGATAGCTACATCAAGGTGCATTCTTATGTTATTAACTTGTTATTTATTTCCAAGGGTGAAATTATTTCTGGACTATTTCTTCTAGTTTTGAATCTTAAAATTGGTTTCTTCTCTATATGATGCAATTTAATCTGATAAGTGGTACATCATCAAAGTCACTTTTTCGCTATTATACCAATAAATCAAAAGTGCGTGGTGAGTTTATATTAAATAATTCATAATAAATTGTTCTTGTATGGATAGCTCTTTGCCAAAAGCCAACGAAAATTTCACCTTATTTTGCTGGTCGGATTGTTGTTAGAGATTGATTTGAGACCAACAAAGATGTCATCTTATTTTAATGGCTGTGTTGTGAGAGTTTGATACACCTTCTGCATTGAATTTTAGAGATAGTTCTAACCTGTATCAAATATGTCTTGTACGATGTGGAAAAACAGAGCGAATATTCCCTTGCTATTTATTTAACTGTTCTCTTTATTTTATTTCAGAAGAGGGACAATCAGTGAGTCATGATTAGGGAACTTAAGGACAGTTGGTCTTGTGAGTCCTTTGTGGTGTTCATACTGTAGTATTATATGCTGGATGTGGTAGTGTTTTACAACTTGATTTGTTGACTTGTAATTGTTAAAAATACTCTTCCTCAAGTGTTTATGTGATGTACTCAGGTTATAGGTGATAAAGCTTGTATAACAATGACTATCGTCGTAATTCTTCAATGGGGTACATTCCTAGATATCTGGGTGACTTTGGTGGGAATGTGTATGCTCCTTTGAGGGACACGCTGATACAGGATAAAAAATAGATATTTGATATTTATGTATACAGCGTATTAGGCTTATCTTATGATTATTATTTTGTATTTTCTTGAATTAGTTCTGATGCTTTTAAGGTTGCATGTTGCCCAGATTTCTATCGTGTTACTGGAAAGATTATAGTGATTAACGTCAAATATTACTAATCCAAGGAACTACGAAAATTTCTCATGTAAAACAAAGACGCATCTTGGTTGCCATGGGTTCCATTTGAGTACCTTGGTTCTTAATTTACTATGCAAAATTCCTATTTGAGTTTACGTAAGTGAAGGAATGTTGTTGGCTGGAAAGTTCTAATAGTTTCTGTAGTGCTGGGGCTGCATTTTGTCATATGAAATTGCTTGAAGAGTTTGTTACAGTTAATAGTTTTTATATCGGTATGAGGAAATGCCCCATGGTGCTTTCCTGTGGTCTATGGACTGAAACAGAAACAAAAACCTTTAAGATTCTGGCTTGAGCTCATTGTGTTCTTTTCTAATTCCAGAATGAAACGTAAAATTTTGTAGATTTGCAGGTTTTACCTACTGCCTATATGTTAGCTCCTTTTCTTTTGGCACTTCTACAATAAATTCATTTTTAGCAAATTACTCTTCTTAGATAAGAAATTTTAGGGCGAAGAAGTAGCAGTTGTTTAACAAGGCAACTTGTCAAGTGATTGCTGCTTCATGAATTGCACGAAGTGTTTTTTCCTGCCTTATAAATATTTCATGATAGACATATTCAAGGAAAGAGAGGAGATCAAGCGACATCTAATTACGGGATAACTTGCAGATAAATGGAAAAAGAGAGGAGAAAATAAGTTTCAAAAGGAAAGAGAAGAGACCTAGAAAGTGGGTGTCGATTGTTAACAAAATTTTCTTTGCTTTAAAATGAGGGAAAAAGGATAAAGGAAAATGTACTGCCCCAGTATTTCAACATTTCTTAAAAAGATCTTTTATTGAGTTCAAATCACATCTAGGCAATAATGGATTGTGCAACTTTTTTTTATTCTACCAGCATCACTATTTGAAATAAGAAGCTATGAAGTATCAGATCTGACTACCCAACTATTTGGGCTGATAAGGATTTTTTTACAAAATTGATATGATGTAATTTGACATGTAATGTGTTCTGTGCACTTAATACAACCTTTATCTGTCCGATGCTATTAAGATTTAAGTATTGTTGACTCCACCATCTAGACTGATGAGGTCCTTTTGACATACTCCTCAACTGAACCGATGACAAAAATATGCATACCTACGCCCTGATATTGATTATGCATATTATAGACCATGTACATGTGCTAGTCCAGAATTTTCCTGTTCTTGTTAGTTGTCACGCGTTTTCTATAATGTGAGATTACCACAAGTGTACGGTGTCAAATTTTGTAATATAATACGGGAGTTAAAGAGTGTCAAACCCAAAGGGATTGTGATTCAATTCTTACCAGGTACTATAATTATATAGCTTCTACTTTATCTAGATGAATGAACATTATAAGTGATATTTCTAACTAAATCTAATATGGTGATGATAACGAATTCAACGAAACTATGTAAAATTGAAGGCCTAGGTTATGATTTCATCCCAATCTCAATAATGTCTACCAATTATATAGTTACTTCTAATTAATTTTTCCAAGTTTGTAAGCCAGAACCCTAAATTAATTTTATCCCCTCTCTCAAGTGCCAGATAATAAAATTATTTCCAAATTCCAATTTCAATATTTATATTCTGAATTAAAACATAGAAATTAATAAGTTCATGGTTCTAAAATGGAATAAGCTACAAAAATTTTATACTTTCTCTCGAAACTTATAAAATCTAGGTTGTGCCATTCTTAGATCGTGCTTAAATTCCTCTCTCTCAAGTACCAAAATTGACTAGCATCAAATCATTCAATTATTGACCAGGTAATTGAAAGCATTAAATCAATAACACAAATAAACTTTAATGGAAAAATCAACTAGAATTAACTAAATAAAATCAAAACATGCCTCAATCTATTGGTTACATCAAACCCTAGATAACATGTTTAGTTCATAATGGAAGACATGAAAACAATAAAAATTATCAAGAACAACATAAAGGGATAAGAAAAAAAAATTATTGATCAAGTAATTGAAAACATTAAATCAATAACACAATTAAACTTTAATGGAAAAATCAACTAGAATTAACTAAATAAAATCAAAACATGTCTCAATCTCTTGTTTACATCAAACCCTAGATAACGTGTTTAGTTCATAATGGAAGTCATGAAAACAATAAAAAGTATCAAGAACAACATAAAGGGAGAAAAGAGAAAAAACTAGTGTAGTAGCAATTCAATTTTCAATCTCTTGATCTTGATCCTGTGCTTTGTCCCTTGTCTTCTTGAGCCCTTTTTTTCCTCCAATCCCCCTGAAAAGAATCCCTAATCATGGTCTCTTGAATGGTAATTATAGTATTTTGGAGTCCTTTTGGATGATTTGGGACAAGTTGGGCTGGAAAATAATTTATAAAATTTGAAAAACCCTATATCCGTAGTAGCACGATCATCTTTCATCCAGGTGCTGCAGCGCCACACGTTCTGTCTCGGCTGAGCGCCCAGGTCTCTGTTGGGTATTCTGCTTCTTTTTCACATCTTTCACTGCTTCAACCATCTTACAAAACAACATCCAAACACACATTAATACATTCTAATCTATGCTCAAGGGTAACAAAATAATGAATTAAGTGGTATAAATATCACGACTGTAGAACACTCATCATTAGTGGTGCTTCTTGTTTTATGAAATGAATGTCTAATAAACAACTTAATTTATGTAGATAGAGTTCTTTTGAAGTTTAAACTCTTTGGTTTTTACTGAATTAGAAGTTGAAATTTGCCCCAGGTCAGAAGGTGCTTCAACGCCAGATACTCGGAGAACAAGGAGAAGAAGTATAAGCATGACTCCCGAAATCGGTGATGACATCGTAAGGTTAATAATTTTTTTCTTACATACACCCTCTCTTATTACCACAGGACTTGTTTCTTTTCCTTTTAATGAAGGCCTTCATAAAGGATATTACTATGACTGAAAGTTTCACACTTTGTTCATTGCATCCTAAGTCATTACTATAGTTCAAAACATGAGCTTTATACATGTAAAATCAAAATCAAAATTCTCAAAAGGTTTTCATTATCCATGCTTCGACTGACTTAACAAAAGGGATGGCATTTTTGGATGTCCGTAAACTTTCTCGATGTAATCCACAGAAATTTCTTGAGGGGCAAAAAAAAGGTGTGCTTGAAATTGCAAATAAGAAATGCCCGAGTGCCATTTGAAGCGATTTTGCATCAGTTTTGCCTAACCAGGATTTTCCATGCTGAAACAGTAGATTATACAATTCATTTGCATGTTATATTATAGAGAATTTATCAACATCTCTTAGTGTATGATTGGCAATGCTTTTAAGTGCTCATAAGCTTGTCAAACATCATTTTTAACCACACATTTTTTAGGATTCATAACTCTTTTATTCTTTTTAACCACACATTCCCCGAGACCCACTGCTGATAAGCACTTAAAAGTTTAGCCAAGCAAGCAATAAATTTTAATAAATCGATAATGTATAGATAATTTTGTTGATTCTTTTATGTGTGTTTCCTTTATGCAATCTTTACCATGTTAACTTTATAATAAAAGTAAATTAGGGCAATAATTGGCATGTTACTTTATAAAAGTAGATTAGGGCAATAATTGGCATGTTACTTTACGCGTCGGCTGAAGATTGCTTGAATATTATTTTGAGCTCTGTTTCTTTGTCTAACAGATATGTAACATCCATATTCTTTTAATATCTTTCCGTATGTTGCTTTGGCTCTTCGTTCCTCCCTTGTCTTACGTGAAGTGTTGTGATCTAATATCAACCAAGCTGAGCACACTTCTATGCTTGTAAAGAGCATGCAATTGAATCAGGCTTAGCTTGATAAACAAATAAGCTCCAAATATTTTTATAATGATCAAATTATTTGAGAAACTTGGCTCAGTTCATTTCATCTATAATCATAGTGTTTTTAGATTTATTGTTCATGATCTAGCCACTCTCCATGTAAAGTCCTGCAGATTATGATGTTTCTTGTTTTATAAAATCATTATGACACTATAGGGCTGTACGAGCAATGAACGAATCATTAAAGCAGAATCGTCTCTTAAAAGAACAACAGGACACTAGCTTGTATTCCTTTGGTTCAGCTGATCAACATGGCACAGATCAGCAAAAAGATGTATGTTTTCTTTGACATTACGTTCTCTTTTCCTTTCACTTTTGGATTCCTACATAATATTGAAGAACTATTTCTTGCTCATGTTGCCATTGAACACTTCCTAATCAGGATAAAATGTCTGGTGGAAGGTCTTCCTTGTATGCTCCTCGAAGGCAAAACGACTCTCAGAAGGCACTGTCATTACCTTCATCTCCCCATGACTTTAGCAGTTCGACCCCAGAGAGAATAGAGACCCACAAGGTAAAAGAAGAAATGGTTTCGGCGTGGAACAGAGTTCTGGGACTACCTATGTTCCAGAACAAGCCTCTGCTGCCATTTGAAGAATGGAATATTGATTTTTCAGAGTTAACTGTTGGCACTCGTGTTGGGATTGGTAAGCATTGCCATTGCCGTTACTATTATTGTTGTTGTTGTATTACTTGTATTAGAGAGGAAAGAAGAGAGACTTGCAGCAGGACCAGGTGTTTAATTGTCTACAAGAAAAAAATTTGAACGAATAATTGTGTCTTATATACTCTGAAAGTTTATAGTCTGATTTCCCTTCTACTTGACCAAATGCTTTGAAATTGAAGTATAACGTAAAAGGAGTTTGGGTTTCCTATTAAGTGAACACAATTTGTTTAGCCGAATCAAATTGCTTTCAACACTGAAGGTGAAATCGAAAGGAGGAAACAGAAGTGGTAGAGGAAACAGATTTGGTAAAGAAAACATGAATTTTAGTAATCAATGTGTGGAGTGGATCTCCAACTACACTTCATATATCTGTCCTGCAATTTATAATTTATCTTAATAAATAGTCGGCATGAAGATATGAGGTGTAGAGTTGGCCCTGAATTCATAAGACATCAACAGTGTTTAAGAGAGGCTTAACCGGACACGTTCTATCTTTGTGAGGCAAGGCGTAAGCTTCAAATAGATTTTTTAAACAATGAATTGTCAATATGATATATTATTTGTCTCATTTACTGGTACATTGCAGTTTAGTCATCTGTCATTAACTTTCAGTGTTGGCAATTAACGTTTAATTAATGGGATTACCTCCAGGGTTTTTTGGGGAAGTTTTTCGCGGTGTTTGGAATGGAACAGAAGTTGCTATTAAAGTCTTTTTGGAGCAAGATCTCACTGTTGAAAACATGGAGGACTTTTGCAATGAAATATCCATTCTCAGGTGTCATTCTGTTTGTTGCATCATTTTTTGTTTTTCTTTATTCGTCTTTTTTTATATCATTCTAACATTGCAATTTTGTCTGGTTCCACATTTTTTTTGCAGTCGTCTTCGGCACCCAAATGGTACTTCTCTTTCCTTCTTTCCTTAAAGTCGAAACCTTTTTTTACTAGCTTAATTTAGTACACCCACTGCAAGTGATAGTCATGAAAAACTGACAACTATTGGTTAAAAAAGCTGATATCGTATCAGCAATACAATCTTGACATCGTTAGTTCATTATATACTTGTTATCCAATCAAAAAGATCAATTTCGGGTAATGGTGTAGAAGACAGAGAAGCACATGATTTCTGTGTGAATTGTGTATTATTCATCCGTGTACATGAATTTATATACAACCGAATTAAAACAAGAAGGAAACTAATCTCCTAAATTAGGAAAAACCAATTATCCTACCTATGGAAACAATCAAATATGGTACATTAATCATTCTAAAATTAATCCCTAATCACCTCCAATCATTCGATTTTCTACACTACCCCTCAAATTGGATGGTAAATGTTGACTATATCCAACTTGCAAATGAAGTTATCAATACTGTGTCGAGGTAGTCCTTTGGTGAAGATATATGACGTTTGTTCATTTGTAGGGTCGTAGGTTATACAAATCACCCCTTCTTCGACTTTTTCTTTGATAAAGTACTAGTCCACTTCAACATGTTTGGTTAGATCATGTTACATTGGATTAAGAGAAATGTTGATTGCTGCCTTATATTCACGGTATAGTTTGATTGGGAATTTTACAGTGACCTGCAATTCTTCCAAAAGTTTTTTTTAACAACAGTCCTTCGTAGAATCTTTGTGCAACTCCTATAAACTCGGCGTCTGCACTGCTCCTTGCCACTACATTTTATTTATTGCTTCTCCAATTTACCAAGTTGCCCCATAGATACAATAGCCAGTAGCTGATCGTCTATCTTCTGTAGAACCGGCCCAATATGCATCAGTGAAAACTTCTACTTCCTTTCATTTTTCTTGAAGAATAGTTCATTTCCTGAAGAACCTTTTAGATATCTAAGAATTTTATATACTGTTTCCAGAAGAGTTTCCTCGGGTGAATGCAAGATGAGATGACCATGGTCTCACTTTGAAGTGATTCTGAAGTTGTAGATTCCTTAATGTTGGTATGAATTTCTGTCATGGATTTCTAGGATAATTGGAGCCTAGCTTTGATACCATGCAGAAGATAGAGAAGCGCACGATTTCTGTGTGATTCATCCCTGTGTACATGTATTTATATACAACCGAATTAAGACAGAGAAGGAAACCAATCTCCTAAGTTAGGAAAAACCAATTATCCTACTTAACTATGGAAACAATCAAATATGGTACATTAATCATTCTAAAATCAATCCCTAATCACCTCCAATCATTCAATTTTCTACAAATGGTTTTGACCAAATTATCAACCTACCTTTTATTGTGGGAGAAATTTGTGAAAAGTTAAGACTGGATCATTTTAAATTGACAAAAATAATATTTCTAATTGGCGATTGCAAGTCTAAATGCATGTTATGTTTTTCTCATTCTTTTGAGCAAAATTGCGACATTTATTCCATATTTTTTCATGAACCTGGACTTTGCGGTTGCAGGGCCTTAGAGGTTACCACTTGAGCTAGCGTCACTAGCGTATGAAATTTTTTCTCAAGTTAAATATTTGATTTTAATGTGTCAACCTCTCTCTCTCATTTTCTACCACGTTCACTTGAAAGTTGGAACTTACTATTTTTGTGTGGCATTTGTGCCTGTTGAAAAATATTTATATATGTTTTATTATATCGTATATTTATATATGTTTCATTCTCATAGTATTATTATGTAGAACATGGAGAGGGGCGCGCTTATTATTTTCATGTTTTCTAGTTAGCTCGGTGATGAATCAGTAGTTGGATTTACAGTCGTTCATAAATGTTTTCAATCTAACTTGTGCTTTACTTGCAGTCATATTATTCCTTGGTGCCTGCACAAGGCCTCCACGGCTGTCAATGGTCACTGAATACATGGAAATGGGATCATTGTATTATTTGATTCATTTGAGTGGTCAGAAGAATAAGCTGAGCTGGCGGAGGAGGATTAAAATGCTGCGTGACATATGCAGGTTAGTTGAAGTTTCTGGATCCGTCAAAAACTATGTTCCAGTAATTATAACCTTGAATGATTTGATAATTGTTGAACATGCATTTTTTTTTTCCTTTCGAAATCACATGCCAGAAAGTCTTAGGGATGTACACCTGAGGATTTTTCAGTCCTCCACTTTCTAATTCATTTTTGGGATGACTGAACATATGGATGCTCCTTTTCCTCAATATTGAATCACTGACATACAATGAACAATTGTTGAATCCAGATAGGAATGAGTTTTTATTGTTGGATGACGATGTAATTCTTGAGACAAAAAAATTTGAGTTTGGGTAAGTATAGCAAAAATATTGTGTAGAATAAAGTCAAGACTCAAATCTCAGGTTTAAGTTGTATAAAGGATTGTGATGACTGAAGATAAAAATGCTCTATTACCAATGAATTAGGGTCAGATACATAAATCCTTTTACGCCAGTTCAGTTCATTTCAATACATATTAGAAGATCCAAAGCAACTAGAATATTAGCAACTACATCGGGTCATGTATTTGAGTGGAGGCACCTATGATGCTCGTACTTGGGTACGGACATTGGGTACGGGTACGTATCCAACTGTCGGATCTTTTATTTTCTAAAATATAGGATACAGGGACATGGCTAAAAATAGTCCAAATTTCGGATACGGGTATGTAGGTACGTGTTTCAAATTTCAATTTTTATTACTAACTCAAGATGTCTTTTTAAATAGACCAAAATCAATTGTTCACAAAGAAAGAAATGAGTATTGAATAGGGGTTAAGGCGAATAAAAGAGAATTTTGGGATTTAGTTTTCAATTATGGGAAGTTAATTACTAAATGTTATATAAAATAGAAAATGAGGTACTTGATTGCAATTTGGACTTATAGGAACACTAAGTAGCACTATATGGAACCCATTTTCATTTTATACAAAGAAAATTCTAAATCATCGATATAGAGAGGGAAAGAAGGAAAAAAAGAAGAAAGGGAAAGAAAAAAGAAAGAAAAAAAGAAAGGAAAACCAAGCGCCATCGCATTCCTCCACCCTTTCGGCGACGACACTAGGTTTACAGAGTGCAGAAACGGAAAAGAAGAAAAGGGAAAGAAAAAAAGAAAGGAGAAAAGAAAGAAGTAGAAACGGCGAAGTGTCCGGTTGAAGTTTCGAGGATCCGACGCATATCCTATATTCATACCCATATCCATACCCATGTCGTGTCGACACGGGTACTTTGTTCATTTCGAAGAGTCCGAGCATCAGAGGAGGCCACAGCCCTCAACAGATGGAACCAAGATAAAGATTTATGTTACATTACATAGAAGATAAATATTACTAAACCTCAAAAAAGAAATCTGTGATATATAGCTAACCTTAGTATAGCCTTATGGATCAATTGGAAAATTTGTTTTCTTAAAACTTTTTGGTTAATGGATATTAATTTGAGGATAGACGCTAGTAAAAACATCAACAGGTGAAAACAATAATGCTTGTCTATTTGGAAGATTTGCAGTGCACAGTTATTTGGGGATATGTTAATGGTAGTTACAGTGCCCTTTTTCTTGATTTTCCTTGGGTACTATCTGTCACCTACTGTGGGTTCAGGTAATCCAACCTTTTAATGATAATTCTTGAATTGTGACTTCAATCTTTGATTTCTAAATTTACCACGATCTTTAGGAGAATTTGTAGCTGGTACCTTGTATTTGTAATGTTTCATTCTGAGCAGAGGGTACAATCAGACTATTAATGAACAGAGTGGTTTATCTTTCTAAATGGGCTTAAATTTCTTGATACTTCGACAATGAGAGAGAGAGAGAGAGAGAGAGAGAGAGATCTAAATCATACTCTTGCATTAGTGCATTAGGTGAGACCATCCCCAATGAATTTAGAAGCCTTGGATAATTAATTAACTCTTAAAGTTCCATGTTGAAATCAATTCAGGGACTGGCTCCCTCACCTTGCTGGAATATGTAAATACCTGACCAGGGGGGTGCATACCAGGCCGCCCCCGAAGGTGAGGATGGGGATTGGTGACCTGTATCTAAACTCTGCCAGAAAGCCCAAAATCCACAGTTAACTACACTGCCAAAATGACATTTCCTCATAAAAAACCTTAATAATAGCAATTATTGGCATTGACAGAAACACTCGCTGTATTCTTTGGGAAATTCAAATATCTAATGATTTCGGCTAACAATATTGATTATTTAGGAGTCTAATTTGATGGAGCATGTATTTTTTTTCAAATGCTTGTATGGTGAGAATGTTTTTGAAACGAATACAAGCCATTGTTTAGATGGACAACTCTAAACTCAATGTTTGTTTTCCGTTGACAACTTAGAGGGCTTATGTGTATACATCGCATGAAGATAGTCCACCGTGATCTTAAAAGTGCAAATTGCCTTGTCAACAAGCACTGGACAGTTAAAATCTGTGACTTTGGGCTCTCGAGGATAATGACAGATGCAACCTTGCGGGACTCCTCGTCAGCCGGGACACCAGAATGGATGGCTCCCGAGCTGATACGCAATGAACCCTTCACAGTAAAATGTGACATTTTCAGCCTCGGCATTATAATGTGGGAGCTATGCACCCTAAATAAACCATGGGACGGCATACCACCAGAGCGGGTACATAAATTGAACTCTATATTTTCATTATATAGAATGGTTCTTGATAGGAGTGCTTAATATTCCATATTGTTATTCAGGTTGTTTATGCCGTTGCAAATGAAGGATTGCGCTTGGAGATACCTGAAGGACCCTTGGGTAGGCTAATTGCAGGTATGTGTTTTAGATTCTAGTAATGTGAAAGGGCTAACGAAATTTCCTATTTGCTCAAGGGTCGTGATAGTATAATCTCGTGGTTGCAGATTGTTGGGCCGAACCAGATGAACGACCAAGTTGTGAGGAAATTCTTCCCCGATTACTAGACTGCGAGTTATCACTTTGCTAATGCAGCTTGTTCATTTGTATAGAAAAATAACATAGTTGAGGTTTATAAACAACATATTTCCGGCTAAAACTGTAAACTTCTTTGTGATTTTCCTGTCCCCAGTTCAGTATCAATGGGGAAAAATGTTCATCCTTTTTGTGAAATCAAAGAAAACTCGACTTTCTCCGGTCTTGTTTTGGAATTAGTAGGCATATTGCATGAATCATATTGTCAAAGTTTCTTCGAAGTTGTAACCAGTGAAGCAAAATAACAGAAAACTGGACAGGATGTCCTTAGCATCAATCGGGAAGCTGGCGCATGTTTAGAGCGGCCTCAAAGCGACTGCATGAGTCTGGCCTCATCTCTGTGCTCATATCACTCTCTGGTGCTGGATAATAGTCTTCTCTCAATTGGATATCTCTTAGGCTTGGGATTCCAGGTAGAAACATCATGAAATGTTCGTTAGCCGTCCCATGTATAAAAAGCTTCCGAAGTGTAAAGCATTCCTGGAGTAATCCGGCTGCTGGAAGAGATAGACTCCTTTGGTTAATATCCCTATCTTGGGGAAGCCAGTAATTCAGTTCTGTGAGACCCAAATCTCCGATACCTAAGAGATAAAACCGTTCCCAAAAGTTCAAATCCATTTGCCCAGAAGGCGCAGTGTGTGCATAGCCAATGACTTCCCTGCAATCCAGATGCATCTTTGATAGACTCGGGTAATTTCCAAGAAAGCTCAATCCAAATCCATGTTCAGAGGGCTTTGACATTTCCCTACAATCTCCTTCAACCTTGATCCGTATCTCCTCCAGATTGGGACAATTCTCGAGTCCTGCAGATGATAGAGGAGTCAAAAGTTGACCTACAGCGACCCAAAGTGAAAGAGATTGCAGCATATCCCATGTCTTTTCGCCAAATCCATTGCGGTAGTTATAGCCATTGCTATTGACGTCCACCATGGCATAATAACAATTCAGATCATACGAATTCTTGCACATGTTGTCGTAGCCATTCTCAGTGATATCCACCCCAGTATAACAGCAATTCAGATCGGTCGAGTACTTGCATCTTTTGCTATTGCCACCATAATCATAATAGTTGGGTCTCAAGTACTTTGTTTCTCCAACAGATTGATTTAATATCTCACCCCGATCCAGTTTGTTGAGGTTAAAATTGCCTTCGATTACATCAAGATCTTGGAGTTCTTCAGCACAATCCCAAACACAATCGATATGAAGCCTCTGAATCTGACTCTGTATTGGCTCCAATGCTTTCATGGAAGACGCTGCACCAAGATTTTTGCAACAAGAGATCTTAACCTCGACCAATGTTCGTCGAAGCAGATGCACAAAAGTCCTCATTCCTCTCATCGTGATCTTCTTGCAACCCTGAATTTCAAGCTTGGCCAATCGACAACACCCCCGAGCAATGCCAATCAACCCCATATCATCCAAGTCGCCCACGTTCCTAATTGACAAAGACTCGAGCTCTTCACACAATGCAACTCCATCCAACCTCGACTCAACTGGCACAGAAATCCCATGAAACTGTCCCAGCTTTAATTGCCTCAACTTGGGGCATTTCGAATTGAGCACCTCTAATGCAGGACCACTATCCCTAACATTGTTACCAAAATCCAAAGCAAGCTCTTCCAGCAATGGAAGCCCAGTAAAAACTTCAATCAAAGTCGGCACACTAATTCTCACATCTTCTTGCGTAAATCCCTCGTGTTCGGGATCCCCCCTCAAATTCGACAAGGCCGCAGTATCAGCTAAATGAAGAATTGCCAGCTTAGGACAATTCATTGCTATAGAAACAAGACCATCATCTCCAACATACCCAATGTCCCTTGGATCAAACATACACGCAGCTCGAAATTCCTTCAATTTGGGACAAACCCTAGTGATTTCCCTAATCTCATCAGACTTAAACCCCTCAGAAAATGATGGGTTCAATAGATTCAAGCAAGTGAGGTTCGATGAAATTAATGGGTTCGATTCCACAGCCAAATGAACATCATCAGTCCAGCAATAAAACGACGAAAGATCAAGAGAACAGAGGTTCTTACATTGTTGAAACAAAATCTCGAGCTCTTCACCAGTGGTGGCCAACTGGGGCCTTTGATGCCACCTCACGAGCTTCACTTGCTTCAAATTAGGACACAGTGGAGCCATTAACTGTAAAGTCGACGAATTGAGGACGTAGAGAGCGAGGGAAGTGACGGCGGGGAACGCTTGGTGGAGGTAGTGGGCGATTATTGCGTGGTCGGCTGTGGAGGCGGCTGAGGAGGAGGTGAGGGAGTGGCCCCACGGAGAGAGAAGGGATAAATCGAGGTGGGTTATGGATCGGAAGGAAGTAGGGACCATGTAAAGGTCCCGGATGTTGCCACGAAGGGTGAGGGTGGTGCGGGTGGCGCGTTCTAAGAGGAGCCATTTGTGGCAGACTAAGGCGGATGAGTTGCGGCTGCGAATATCCGACACGGCGGCGATTATGTTCGAGAGGATGGGTTCCGGCAGGAGGTCGTTGATCGTGGGAGTGGTGTCAGTTGGCATGTTAATTTGGCAAGAAGATCAGGATTCGTGTTGATTGGTCTTACATTCTTACATTCTTCCAATTCTGAACGTAGGATCCACGCCCACCTCCTTTTATGTCAAATCAATTTATCTACAAGCAAGGGCAGCGTAGGAGTGGGGGTGGTATATGAATATTCATAGGATGAACCCCTTTTTTTTTTTAATCTTTCACATTATAAGGGATATAATGTGAAAACGAGTTAAAAGTGAGATGATTCTTTAGATTAGGGTACTCTTGTTGGAAGTGGTGATGTTGGTATAAAAATTGTAAGGAACCAATTAAATGATCAACTTTAGACAATGATAACTTTCACTCCAATTGACAGGGTTTAATTTTTAGCAATAGCATACCATTGGTAAAGTAACTTTATGAGATATTGGTAACAAGAATTTCATTTATCGACATTTCGAAATTAATCATGAACATTGGATGAGAGGCTAATTCACTTGAATCCAGTCAATTTTTTGAAATTAAGCCCCTTGATTGACAATTATTATTGGAGAAGAATGAATTTTTAAATAGTATTTTTTTTTTTTTTTAAGAATGTGTGGTTAAAAAGTAGGAAAAATTATGGGTTTATGTGAAGAATATTTTATTATGAGAACGTAGGGTTGAAAATAAGTGAGAAAAAAAGAGTTTTGAAAGAATGGTTTCCAAAGAATGGTTAAATTTCAACTCATTTTCATCTTCTTCTTTCCTTTCTTGTATGTTTACTAGTCTTCTGTCTGTGCAATGTACGAGTTGTGTTATTTTTAAGGTAAGTTTAACGTATCGAATGTTAAGGATTGACTTAACAAGAGACGCGCGTGTAGAGTATAAACAAATAAAGTTAACTTGTCTTACATATAAAATTTGTAAAAGAAGATTAATCAACAATTGTTTAATCATGAAAGAATATTAAAGAAAACTTGCTGGAAGCTTAATAGATACCCTTTGCCAACTTATTCCCTGCATCTCCAAATTATCAAGAGTAGAACCTTGAAAAGAAGCGAAAAAGAAAATTACTTCTAATAGAAAAGATTTTAGTCTTCCTAAAAAATCTACGTGGTAATGGAGACAATGGTCTTCAAGTAAACGCAACATTTCTTACCGTGTTTTCCATTTATGTTTATCATTTGAAGCAAAAGTTAAACCACCTCTTTAACATGTTACGTCAAATACTGAAATTAGCTTAAAACAAGCAGCTAAAAATAATAAGAAAAACAGACGAAAAAAAAATGCAAACATGACAAGAAGGAAAGTATTTCAAAAATAGAAAAACATAAGGGCAAAGAAAGGAGGCAGTGAAATGTAAAGTACCGCGTTCTTAAAACTATTTGTAGATATACATAATGAGGGTTCATCAAGTAAAGAAAATCATCTAAATCTCAAGTATGTTAAATATATGTAACAATTTGTTTAATATAAAAAAAAAGGATTAATTTTGTACAAGTTTTTGCTCAGAACTTAAACAATATAGCCATGAAAAGCACATGTTTATGAGTGTGAACATGTTAGTGCATGCAAGAAATCAAAGAATGTTTCAAAATAGATTTAGGATTAATTTTTCATTTGAAATGCTTTATGAGCACAACTTTTGTTCATCTATTTTGATGTAAAAAACCATCTTAACATTGAAAGCTTACAATGCTCAAAAGAAAGATTCTATGAATTAGTGATTGCAATCCGTGAAACATACCATAAAAATATATGATAAAAGATATTTAACTTATTAATGAAAAACAAATTAGCATACCAAGATATACTTTAATCCAGCTCTCATCTTTGTAGCTTTATCAGGATGGTAATTCAATATATTATCCCTATGATTGATCATCTCTAGATATATGATCACCATCATTGTACCATCATGAAGATCCCTGACGATGAGTTCTTGTGCAGGTGGGGTCTATGAGAAATCCCGAGGCATCAAATGGAAACTGGATAAGAATCACTACTACATGAGGCAAAATGATGATATCATAGGACTCAATACCAAAGGAGGAATAACTTCTTTTGCAGCACGACAAAACAGAAGCTTCCAAGTGTGCTAGTATCACTTGCAGTCAGTGTCTTACAAAAGTAATTAATTAGTTGCCTGATAGGAGTTCCCAACAAAAAATGCTTCCCTGCTGTCCTTCATTACTAGATCATAATAAGGATTTCACTTATAATAACTATCTTCGCAAGATCTTTCTAGTGACTAACTCAAAAATCGAAATCTTGTCAACAAAAATTTCCAAATCTAAAGTTCTTTTATCCATTGGTCTGAACACATTTTTTTGATGGAGACCACTCGAAAAACTAGATCCTTCAAAATGGCAGAGCCAATGCTTGATCATATAGCTGAGAAATATGCTTTAGACAAACTATTCAACATAAGTCATTTCCCTTTTATTTTCATAGGCAAACAAGAATTTAGTTTTTATTTGTAAACACATTCCCACTTTAAAAAAATTGAAAGCAAAGAAGTGGATCTTAACTCTTACTAATTTGCAATTTTTCTAGGCCTTTGAGCAATGTCTCTATACTCAATAATTTTATCTAATTTAGAAGATAACAAAAACAATTAAAATAAGCACAAAACGGGAGTTTTAACTAAATCAAGCCCCTTTGTCTCCTTTAACTTCTTAAGTTCCCATCTTCACGTATTGTCCTTCACTTTTCATACACTTACACCTTCATTTTATCTCTTTTCACTACTCAAAAACCCACTACCTCTTTTCCCGGGTCGGACAAAAATATAAGATCCATGAAAAATATTCAATAAATTTTTCCAAGCCCGTTTAAATTTGTCAAAGCCCAAAAAATTTTCTTTCAAAAATACCCTTCGTCGGCGCACCTACCGACTGCCCCACATGTCACGTTCCTCCACCGCTTCGCCGCCGCTATCCACCACCACCTCCCCCAACCGTTCACCCTCTCTCCACCACCCCACCGATTCCATGACAGACGACGAAAACGACGGAGTACCTCCATCTCCTTCTCCGCCAGTCACTACCAAAACCGAGTCTTCACCGGAGGCTCCGAAACCGGAGTGTCCCACCTCTGCCCGGACCCCGGCGTTCCCCGTCCGGGAGGATTGCTGGTCGGAGGAGGCGACCCGGACGCTGATTGAGGCATGGGGGTCCCAGTACCTGGAGCTTAACCGTGGTAACCTCCGGCAGAAGCACTGGCAAGAGGTGGCCGACGCCGTCAACGCCCTCCCCGCCCACACGAAGAAGCTCCACCGCACCGACGTTCAGTGTAAGAATCGTGTCGACACCGTCAAGAAGAAGTACAAGATCGAGAAGACTAAGGTAGTTCAATCCAACGGCCAATTCGCCTCCACGTGGCCCCACTTCGACAGCCTCGATTCCCTCATTGGTGATACCTTCTCGAAGGCTAATAGCATCCCCAGCAATGGTCATAAGAAAAAACTTCGTCGGAGAGTTACTCTATCGCCGGAGGTTTCTCCCTCGCCACCGCCGACGAAGACAACAATGACCCAGTTCCGGAAAAGTTCGCCAGATTCGATTAGTCCTCTACCGAAGGTGCCATGGTCGGTGCCGGTGGGGCCGAGGTCAAAGAGGCCCGGGAATGGGAATTTGACTGAGAGGAATTTCTCTGTGATGGCTGCGGCAGCTGCAGCAGTCGAGGCCAAGGAAGAGGACGAGGATGAGGATGAGGATGAGGATGAAACATTGCTCAGGCAGCCTCCGGTGCCAGGGAGGAAAAGGAGGAGGCCAGTCGAGGAGGGGGATGGGGTGGTAGGCGAGGGGTATAGGAGGTTAGCCAAGGCCATAACAAGGTTAGGGGAGATATACGAGAAAGTGGAGGCTGCCAAGCAGCAGCAGATGGTGGAGTTGGAGAAGCAAAGAATGCAGTTTGCCAAGGATTTGGAGATTCAAAGAATGAAAATTTTCATGGACTCTCAAGTCCAGGTCGAGAAACTAAAGCGCTTGAAGAACAATTCACGAAATTGTAAGTCTTAAAGACGATAAAGAATTTGGTTTTTTATATTGACGAATATATGTGATTAACTGGTTATGGGATTACTATGTAAATGTTGTACACTTTTACTACGTCCTGTGAATGTTGGTGGCCTTGTGAATCTGGATTTAGTGGTGCTAATTGCTGGCGGTAGTGTGTCATATTTTATCTGTAGGAACGAATTGCATGTCTTGACTTTTGATGAATTTCGAATGCATATTTCTGATATGTGCATTGCCATTTGTTTCTTGGACAATGCTGGAATCATGTGTACAGCCATTATTAACTGATCTATCACAATCTTAGGGGTTTCTCTTAACTTTCATTTTTATGCTGTAAGTTTTATTGGATTGTGGCTTTGAACCTGCATTTCTGCATTTTCTTCTTCTTTGTAATGTGCTTGGCGTGGAATGGTGCCAGCTTGAGATGATAGTCTTAATATCCATACAAGGGTGTCTTGTTATTAAAATCAGAGATTATTTATGAATTCAGTTATAGCCAAATTAAAATGAGCATTATGGTTGATCTTAATTTACTCCGTATATATATATATATATATACATATATTTTTTTCTTTTTTCTTTTTTTGTAAGTCTACTTATTTGAAGTGTAATGTGACGGGCTTGTAAATTTCAAGCAACATGCAGCCTTTTGAATATCAAAGTTTTCTGCCCTAAGTGAGCCTTTGTTACTAGCGTATTCATAAAGCATTGGCACAACCGAAAAAAACTAAGGCAAGAAATATTTAGAGAGCTCAAGAGAGTTTGGGAAATGCTTGAGTTTACAGATAGCTCTTTAAAACTTGAAAATCATGAGATTACAAATGATCCATCTAGAATGGATGGTTAGGATTCATTTGATCCAACGACCTACATTTGTTTCTGAACATATATATAAAATTCCCATTTGTCTATATACATAAAATAATCGGCCAACTAGGTGCTGGAAGTCTCCAACAAAATCTGGTGCAGGCAGCTTGCAAAGTTTTTAGAACCTTGCATCCCTGCCTGCAATACCCGAGTTTTACCCTGTCTAGAATGTTTCACATAGCCAATGCAGCACCTGTTCTTGACGATTCTTTCTTCAGGCAGTGAGTGGCTGCCTGATTCTTGCCAGCGCTGTTGAGTGTAGATAATGAGCGTCCCTTCCATTTAATGTAGCACCATGTCTGAGCTATATTTCATTTGCTGACTTGATGAAGGTTGCCAGTGCTTTGTTAGCTTTTTTCTGAAACATTTTCTGTGGCTTATATGTTTTCATTTGATTAATTAAAGCTGAGTATTTTTGAATAATTCTAGCACTCCCATTGGTAGGTTTACAATACTAGGGAGGAAGCTCAGTTTAATTTTAAATTGAGGAAATTTTTCCCACAAGACACTTTTGGAGGCAAAAATGAATTTTGTCCACTACTTTTGGGTTCGTAAATAATGTTTACTGTTTGATATTTTTTGACAAATATATACTTCTCTTCAAAAGTGGTACCAAATTCTCCCCCTTCCGTTATGCACAAATTTTGAACCCTCTAGGTATTCTCGTCTTAACGAGAATTTCTAGTCTATTTAAGACACTCCTTTTTGCACAAATTACGAACCATCTAAGCATTCTCGTCAAAATAATTATTAGTCTTTTTAGACATTGTAGTCTTAGTAAATTTTGCTTAGAATTCCTAAATACATTTTAATGAAAGGGCACTACCCTCATGAATTTCTGTCCATGTTTAATAAAATTCTTGGCAGGATTTAAAATTCATTTTGCCTCCCAAAAAATGATTAGTTAGAAAAACTATTGGAGCATGTAATCTCATTGACTGATCTCTATGGATGTCATTTTACAATATAATTATTTATGCTTTTCATTCCAAACCATTTTCCCATCCAAAGTCTCTTCTAAGTAATATTATCCGCATTTTAGGCATGAACTGCACAAATAAATGCCCAAATATCTCTTTTCAACGCTATGCGGATCTGGATTTGGCTTCAAATGTGATTACAACTCTATTATTTGAAGTCTTTCGTGGAAAGTGGGGTAATACCAATTTTGTGTTCTGAAGCATTCTTTGCTAACCTATCCTTATTCTGGTTTGAGCTTTACAGTTCATCGTTTTTTTTCATGCTACCGATACATTCTAGCATTTTAAGTCTATTTAATAGAAGGTTTTTCTAAATTATTTAGACAAACTATTCGATCTTTTTAAGTACTTAAATATTATTTTACATTCTACGTCAAAGTGAGATCTGTAGAACTATGCATTAATGCACAATGATGGAATATCACGATGCCTAATGAACTTCGTGCTGTCAGCCAGGGACGTGGGTTTTTTTTTCCCTGTCAAATGGTTATCAAGCATGTTGTTAACTGAGAATTGCACGTGCAATTTTTTATTTTTTATTTCTGTGTTTCTTTATCCGAATTTAGTCGACCGCTGCATTCTGATTTTCTTTTACGTGCAGTTTGGAATGCTTTGATTGCAGAGGTTTCACATTAATATTTTTGATATTCTTATTTATGGTTTTGCTTTCTGGCTGTTAGAGACATCATGTTTACATGCCCTTGTGTCACTTATCCATACTAAATGTTTATAATTTTTGTCGATGATTTGGTTTCACTTTCAAACTTGTATTCTCGCTTAATGAATACTTATTGTACATGTTACAGGTACAGTCTGGCAAGCCCCGACCGATCATTTTGGAAATTACCACTAGATTTCAGTTAGCTCGGAATATACATACAGGTCTGGTTAATTTAGATTATTATCACGGATACTTCGGCTTGAAGCTTGGCTGATGTAGTTCTATTCTGGGACGAACACGTTGTCTAGTATAATTTCTCTATCGGGCTTTCTTGATGCAATGAATCGTTAATTTAATTAGTTGTAAATCTTTGCTCATACTTTTGGTTCCGTCCTCTTTGTTTTGTTGTCATTAAACTTCATAACTGTCCTGAGTTTTTTAAATGCTTGCAAGTTTTTATTACGGGTTGAAGATAAGTTTTCATCTTCGAATTCTTGTATCCTTAGGGTCGAAAACTGAAAAAGAACTTCCTTCCCGTCTAACTCTCGGGGGTATAGAGAAAAACCTATTGAGTGCACTCACTACCCAAGAATCTTAGAAGAGCAGAGTGTAGGTGTAAATTGGGCTATGGCACGGCCGAGGTTTACATCGCTAATCAAGCTTAAGGTTGTAATAGCTATTAATTAACATGCATGTTGTGCAAACAAAAAACAAAAAGTATTCATCTGCAGGTTTTTTATATTAGTTTTGTTAGTTTAATCACTTATGAATTCATTGAGATGTTTGGTTAACAAAAAAGTTGTTTAATTATCAGATTAGAAGTAGAAATTGAAGGAATAGTTTCGTGAAGAGAGCTTTCTTATTTCATCTTTTGGATCTTCACTCGATTCTCTTTAAGGGTGTTAAATGGGGCAAGTCGATGAACAGATCAACAAACTTTTGCTTTTAGTCGGTTCATTAACCGTCAATGGCTTGCAAGCCAGCTCTTTATAACAAGTGAAAAGTGCAATTTCAAATTGAAAAATAAAAAAAATTGACATTTCACGAGATGGCTTGGCTTGCCCCACCAAGGGGGAGCTGGTGGTGTGAGACGAGCCACAATTTGGTTAAACAAGTTGGCTTGTGCTTGGCTCTTCCCACATGTGAGCGAGCCTGCTCGACCTAGTCGAGCACGAGCCCATTTGGCTCAGTCTATTTAACATTGCATCCTCTTGCATACAAAGGAAAAGGGTAAGTTACATCACACAAGTGTTAAAATAAGAAATATGCATTTTTTTATACTTTAATTTAAAGATATTGTCATAATTCTGGTTTTATCATTTTTATTTATTTATTTATTGAATTTTCTTTTCAAGTGGTCTGTAATTAGTAAAATTAGGGTCAATAAATTTTTACGGTAAATTGCATACGAGTTTCAAACATATATGAGTCGTAACAAGTTAGTCTTATAACTATAAGTTTTTACCTTTTAACTGTGTTGCACGTTAGACTTTTGGTAGATAGTTTTAATCTTTCACTGCTAAATATTTTATATAGGCGATTATACTTTGTTTCAATTAAAATAAAAGAAATATTTATTTATTGAAATTCAGTGTTACTGAAGTAACTAAACTTGCACTGTTTACGTACCACTTCGACATGAAGAATATTAGGTAGCAAATGGCAGAAAAGTGAAATTACTATGGAGGACCCACGTTTTGTATTTGTGCTCACTATTATTCCCCGGTCGGAGGAGGGGGCCGCCGAGGGCCGCGCAGTTTGTTCATAATCCCAAACGACAAAACTAGCATTCGCTTTCTTACAAAAGTAGAAGAATATAAGTAGGGTCGGTGTCGGCATTGGAGGCCGGGGTCGGTGTCGGGCCATTGCAGCTGCCACTACGGTACGTTTTCTTATTTCGAACGAGGTGAAGTTGTATTATTAGATCTTGATCAATCCTGTTCACCTGCCATGTCTGGTTTTGTCCCCATGAGTGTGTTTTCATTTTACATTCTTTTTTATTTTCATTTTTGAGAAAAAGCGAGTTTCATATGGAAACTCTAATGAGTTAAATCTCTTGGACAGGGTAAAAAACAGGCTAAAAAATAGAGGGTTGAGGTGGGCAGCACCTTAGCCCCAGATTTGAATTTTTTAATTTCAGAATTGATCAGATCTGGGACTGAGGTGCTGCCACCTCAGCCCCCTATTTTTAACCCTGTTTTTTGCCCTGTTTTTGTAGCACGGTTCAACTCTAATAAATCACATGTTCCTATGCAATATCAAAACCGACTGAAGTGACAAGGGCGGTATCAGACTCCTTACCCCTATTCAAAAGGGTTCATTATACCGATTTTAGGTATTCAAAAATTATACTATTCTTGAAAACTTCAATTTCAGATCGACTTTATTCTAGCCTTACTACTTGCGTTGATAAGGAAGATCATATTTTACATATATGGGACTACTTGATGGAGCGGAGTGGATGGATCGGTAGAGGTGAGATTATGGGAAAAATTCATAATCAAGGTGTATAGTTTACACCAATTCAAAAATCAGGTATATAGTTTAAAAATTCAAAAATCAGGTTTATCTATAATTAATTAATTAATTAATTAATTAATTATATTAATTAAATTGATTAAATTAAATAAAATCACAATTATACAATTATTGGTCACATATTATCAAATTAATAAATTGCGATTTTTTTCGAATTTTTTTTATAGGTCGCAGTTTATTTCGAAATCACAAATTATAGGTCACAGTTTATTTGTTGGTCACAGTTTTTTAATTAGCTGGTCACAGAAATTTTTCAGTTACACATTATCAATTTTTTAGGAAACAGATGAATACTTAGTCACAATTTTTTGGTCACAGTTGAAAGTTTGGTCACAAATTAATAAATAATTGGTCACATAGACTAGAAGCTTCAAATCCCAACCCCAATACTTGGTCACAGATCGACCAAGAAGAGAAACTCGCTGCTACCTATGCCGTTACACAAAGTGTGGTAAAAACCAAGAGCTGCTTGCATCACCACCGCCGTCCCGCCACCAACATCAACAACACCAACACTAATATAACCACCACAACCACCACCAACGATAACCACCGCCGCCCCGTCGCCACAGTCGTCACTTCCCTTCCCCAGTCCCCATAGCGCCACCACAACACTACCACCACCAGTCCCCAAATCGCCTGCACCACACAACTGCCGCCTGCACCAAAATCGTCGACCACCAGCCACCACCAACCACCGCCGCCAATAACATACCAACAATACCCAACCTCCCCAACGTAACCACCGTCTCCACCGTCAGAAACCACCACAACCACATTCAGAGCCACCACCACACCCACACAACGAATACACCACCTCCCAACCGCACCAACACCACCCAAATCACTTGTAGACATTGATCCACATTAGAAACTCCAACATCACCCCAAATCTACCATTACCACCTCATACACACCGCCGCCACCACACTTGCCCAAAACACACCGCCACCACACACAAAACACCTCAAACCCAATCTCTTCTGCTTGTGGACCGAAGCCACGAGACCAGATCTCCGCGGCGAAGGAGCAGCTCGAAGTTGCAACTGCCACCGTAGTTGCGACAGCCATCGCCACTACCTCCATCCCCATCACCGCGGCCAGATCCACCACCATCCACGTCGTCACTATCACCATATCCACGCAGAAGCCAAGCAACGGCGCCGGCGTTGAATTTCGTGTGGTGTAGACGGGGAGAGAGAAGGTAGGGGAGAGAGAGGGTGGGACGAGAGAATTATGGAACTCTAGGTGCGTGTGAGGTGTTTTAAATAAAATCTGATTTGTGCATAATGAAAGTTGACCCCTGATTTTTGAATTGGGGTAAACTTAAACCCTGACCCATGTAATTATACCGTGAGATTATTTGTATCGGGTGGGCTTGAAATGAATAGTGCTTGGAGTGATAAAAAAATTTAATTTGTATTTCATGTTGAGTTGTGCTATTGGTACAAAAATTCAAATTTCTGTACCTACGGAACTCTCACATGGTTGGGCGGGAGATTTTTTTTTTTTCAATATTTTATACATGGGCTCCCTCCATGTGAGTGGGAATTCAAAATTCTGTAACATTTCTAGAAAGAAAAATCTGTACTCAAAGCATAAATCTTTCATGTTAGCTATAACTTTTGAAAAAAATGACTGTTTCTTCCTACGTCAACATGAATCAAATTCACTCGTTCTATAATAGCATCCTCTCGAGTGATATTTTTATGCAGAACTATTCATTTTTCCTATAAAGATGATATTTTTATACAGAACTATTTTTTCTGAACTAGCAATAAAGAGCATGCAACACATATATAGACTACAAAGTCATCAACAAAAAATGTAAGCGTTATCGAAACTTGAGAGTAATTAAGTAGATTATAGATGAATCAGAAAGGAAGGGAAAACTGCTGCTGACTGGTTGGCTAATAAGTCTGTTTATAGGTTTATTTAACGCGATTGCTACTCCCAAGTTTATGCTCTCGAAAGTTTCTTCAAACATAGGTCTGTTTTCCCTTCTTTCGTATTCATTTTTCAATCGACTGACGAGGAATGGTAAAGAAAGAAATTGAACCAGATGGGATGGAAAATTACAGTGATAAAGCATGAATTGTACACAAAAGTTTAGAATCTCGCAAAGAACATAAGAAATTCCAAAGTATAAATTTGCAATATATGATGCAGCATTCCAAAATATGAGTTATTCGTAGTTATGGGGGGTTTTGCTTGATGATTTCAGCAGAGAAAACAACTTGAAGGGATTTTTCCAGCTCGAAACAGATCTTCTCCATCCACCACAAGTCTCTGTTAAATAAAGCCAATGGATATAGCATTAGAATACAGTAAGCTCTCCAATTAAGGAGCTCTATTAGTTTAAGTTGCAAAAATAGTTCTGCATAATAACATCCATCTTTTTTTGGATTTCTTATAGTTGCATCAGCACAACTTTGCTTTATTATTTTGCTAGAGCAAAATTAGATTTATAAATCAATATAGATCACTAAATCGTAGAGATTGGAACTATAAAAACCCTCTCGAAGTTACAAAGAAATAAAAATCTTTCCTTTGACTCTAATCCAGCCAACATGCACGCCCACATACGCCAAACTTCAAGATCTAGAAGACGTCTTTTGATGAGGCAAATCAGTTTGTCTAGGATTTTCACGAAGAGAAGATGGAATGTTTAGAGCCGAAACAATTACGCCCCTGTTTGATTCCCATTTTCCTCAAAATTCATTTTTCTCTCTTCTTTTCAACCACATATTTTTCAATAAAATAATATTACACGCAAATCCAAAACTTTTCTTTAATTTTTAACCACACATTCTCCATCATTCAACTATTCAAAAATGCATTTTTCCCTCAAAATGGGAATCAAACACGGCCACTTACTCATCATATGAAGAAAGTGAACCCGAAACATGAGCGGCATTAAGTCCAATATTCCGCTTATAGTCATAAATAACCACCAAATTAATGCCCTTTCGAGACATCGTGAAGGTATGTCCAACTACTTTAATAAACCAAAATCCAATCTCACGGCTTATAAAATTTCTAGAATTTGCTTCACAAATTTTTGCAATTGTGGTAATTTAGTATGTGTTGTTTGTTTCCTATTAATCATCCATAAAAATAAAAAATAGGATTGTTATCAGTCACATCTAGCCACCATTTTTTATTTTTCGTCTCTTGTGTGGGCCATAACGGCTATATTTCTTATTCTCATTCTACAAATAATGAGAATCAAACGTGGTATAAATAAAAGTATACTATGTTGGGAATCCTAGAACATACTAAACAAAGTATGTTATTAAGACGAGCCTGGGCCATCTATCCGTCGAAAGAGTAAACTCCTCCATTTAGCATTTGAGATCTTTCACTCCTGCTACTAACAAATTAACTCCCTCCAACATAGAGCACTAAACATAAATTTCATATTTGATATGAGAAAGAGGTGGGAAAGAAGAACTTTTGAAACTAATTGCTGGGTGTATGAAACTGGTCTAGAGAACAATAGACTCTTCATAGAAGAGATTCATTTGTCAGATATATATTTTATTTGGACTATGCTACATGTACACCTCATGCCCTACATAATGCCCTACACCCCTCTCACATGGAGGGGGGCCCACGAATATTTTATTATGTGTGGGCTCCCCTCCATGTGAGGAGGGTGTAGGACATTATGTAGGACATTGTGTACATGTAATATTTTCCATTTTATTTTGATTAGAAGGGTGTTAAGAAAATCGCATAATTCAGAAACAAAAATTACTCCAATAGAATAAACAAATCACTTTTCAACGCGAAGAACTTGAAGTTATAACAACAATACTCTTAACCAAGAAGGTGGATAGCAACTATACCGTCAAGCTAAAATTGGATCTCTCTAGACTACAAGGAAAAGAGGAATCGACAAACCAAACTGGTAGACTCATTGTTTTAAACTCAGTATACATGGAAGATAAGAGAAACTAATTCAAAAATTAGTACCCACAAACCCTTTATTTTCTCCCACCTTTTTTCCTTTATGATGATATTGGGGAGAGATTTTCCTAACTTCCTGATACACAACATTTTCTTCTTTTTCTTTTCATTGGTAGTGATACCACCAGAGAACTACTAGCATAGTAGTCCTTTTAAGTAAAAATGAATTTTCACAAACAAAACCCACAAACAGATAAGTTCAGTGTAGGCCCTCCAAATGATGCGTCCCTTATTCAAATATTTTGTAAACATATAACATCATGTTAATTTTGATTTATTTTTTCCTCTTTCTACATCCTGCCAGGCTCATGTTGCATTGTTGGATATTATAACCTAGACTTGTGACATGAATTCTGAAGAAGATTCATGAACATTGGTACAACACCTAATCACCTACGCTACCAATGAATCTTGAAGAATCAACATGAATTTTGAAATGGATTTATGAATGTTGGCTCACAAGTATTATATGTTAAGGGATATAATCCTACGTTGAATAAAGATGAAAACATAGACCAATTTTTAAGATCTTGGGCTACTCCTTTTAATAAGGTTGACTTTTTAAGATGGACCCCCAAATCTTTACATTGTACCAGAGTCCATTAAGTTCCAACGAGCGATTCGATCTGATTAAGACTAAAAAAAAAAAAAAAAAAAGCATACGAATTTCAAGATTGATCTGTTCAAACGAGCCACCATCTTGTGGGGCATATTAAGGGATATAATCCCACATCAAATAAAGATAAAAACATAGACCAATTTATAAGGTCTTGGGTTACTCCTCTTAATAATGTTGACCTTTTAAGATGGAACTCCAAGTTTTTACATTATATACCATTTATTTGAAGAAAATAATTATGAGCCCTATAGGATTCATGCACACACATTAAGTTCAATGCTCCTACAAGTAATAATAGGAGTCTTAACGAAAATGTATGAAAAAGAGAGAAACAAGCAAGAAGCAATTGTAAGCGAAGAAAAAAAAAGTAAAGAGACACAATGCTCAAGAGTAAACATTTTCTCTTATAGCATTCTTGTAAGGTTGAGTGCTTGCTTTAAATTGTGATTCCACAATGCTTCTAACAAAGTGGTATCAAAGTTTTGTTCAGGATTTGTTAGAGATGACATCAAACATGTTGCGGCCACAAATTCCTAAATTAAATTGGAAGAATTACTGCCAATATGAAGTCGAAAAAATGAAGGTGTTACAACATTCCTAAGACTTGTGGGAAATGGATTTGCAGAACCATAGACAAAACACAATTTCTTCAGGAGAATTGAATGAAATGAGAATTAAGGACCTAAGGCATTTGCTTTTATTTATTGAGCAATAAATCTAGAGATTTTTAAGAAAAATGTCAGATGCTATGACGATAAAATTTAAAATGATCATGGGATATATAGGAGACTTCCTAAGAAGTGGAGATCCAAATGATGCTTGATGAACAGCTAGTTGCTTTGGAAATCTAATGGTAACAATTTGAATTAAAAAGGGAAGCAAAACATAATTGTAAGAAAAGAGAAGAAAATGAAATTAATCACTTGGAATAGATGGTAGATGAGAGCTAAACAACATGGAGGAAAAACTGTGAAAATTGGAGTAGATGTTGACAAAGCAAAGAGATGTGCTCAAGGATAAATTGAGAGATCCAAGCGAAGTTTAAAGTCGTGAAGGAAAAATACATAAAGGAGAAGAAGAATTTAAAATTATTAAAGGAAGAAGTTTTTACTGAGTTCTCAAAGATGAGTTTGAGAAGACCATGTTTGTAGCAAATCACAAGTTTTTAAAGAGGCTAAATAGTTTAGAAATACCAAGACTGAGAGGATGGAAAATCTGCATTTTTTGAAATAGAGTTGAGACAGTAGAAAGAAAGGTGCATTCGATAAAAGGGATTTGCCTTTTGACAATGCTAAATATTTGGAATAGGATAGAAATTTTTTTCGAGGAAGCTTGAATCCCCCAAATATGAAGACATTTGAGCTTACTAGATGATTGCAACATATCTAAGAACGAAAACAGATTCTTGGAAAAGTGGAACTCCTTGGAGGAAAATGGAGAAGAAAACCTGAAAGGTGATAAATTTGCTAGTAAGTTTGAGAAATATTTGCAGTGTTAAAACTTGGGGGTCTATCTTAAAATGTCAACCTTGTTAAGAAGAGTAGTTCAAGATCTTATAAATTGGTTTATGTTTTCATCTTTATCTGATGTGGGATTTTATCCCTTAACATGCCCCCCACAAGATGGTGGCTCGTTTGAGCAGATCAATCTTGAAATTCGTATGCTTATTTTTTGAGTTTGAATCGAATTGAATCGCTCGTTAGAGTTTATGGGCTCTGAACCATGTTAAGACTTAGGGTTCCATTTTAAAAGGTCAACCTTCTTAAGAGAAGTAGTCCAATACTTTATAAATTGGTTTATGTTTTCATCTTTATTCGATGTGTGATTTTATCCCTTAACATGCAGTGAGAAGGGGAGCATTTATGAAGCAAGGAGACAAAGAACATATGTAGTAACATTAATTACTTGCAAGTATTTGTACGGACGACATAAAAGAAATTGACTATCAAGAAATTGTCACTCCAAAATCTCATTTGGAAAGAGTTCAATTTATTAATGCAATGACTACTTTGAGGAATTGAGAAGTTCATCAAATGCATCACGCATGTGAAGCCAACTTTTGGAAATAACTACATAGGAGAAGAAATTTACGTGGAGCATCCTACTTGAGAAAGGTTCATTGTTTCAAAGTCTAGTTTAACTGGGGCAATCGGAAATTAACATAGGCTTGTGAACTCTTGAAGAAGATTCATGAATATTGGTACAAAACATAATCACCAACCAATATCTCAAGTATGAAACTTGAATCTCGAAATAGATTAATGAATGTTGGTATACAATAATTATTTTACCTTTGAATCTAAGAGAATGATATCATGTTTTTGGACAATACCCCTACTTCAAGTACAAATAGGAGTAAGAATGTTTTTTGAAAAAGAGTGAAACAATTGCAAGAATCAATTGTTAACAAAGTTCTCTTAGAGTCGTAGTGCACAAGCTTATCTATATGTAACCGAGCCTAAATACACAAAACTTTTGTGTTCAGCATGGATTAAAATAGTAAATATATATAAAGAAAGATTCCGTTTACTGAATGAATGAACAAATATTGAATATATTTACTTAAAATGGATAGAAAGAATTCGTAGATGACACAATGTTTTAGCAGAGGAAAAGCATTGAATTTGGAGCAACATTTTGAATATTATTGTTATGGTATTTACAGTTAAGGAATGCATGAGAGGCCCCCAAAACCAGTAAGGGAATTCCTCATTTGTTCTTTAATGAAAAGGACACCAGCTGCATATCAATAATTGTTTATTTTTACAACAATGCAGCCAATTACACTAATGAATTATGACAAGTTAGATAATTAATAAAAGATGTTATTAAGAAATATTTATTTAATTAGCAATGCTTTAGTGACGTTGGTGTTAATAAAGAAACTACTTTGTTTTACTATAAATATGTTTTAGGTAGAAGCTATGTACTGTTGCTTTGTTTCATTTTTTGGGTAGATTTTACTGGTATGGTTGTGGGATTTGGTTTTTTGGTCGTGGACCTTTTTGGGATATAATTGAAACATGTTGCATTTGGTTTTGGATTGTTGTGTAGATGGGTTAAACTCTGTGCCAGTCTCAAGATTGAGATTTAAGGCAAACCATAAAAGAAGGAACAAATACGAACGCCCCTACATAATACATATTATGAGATAAAATAGCAGTATAAAATATTCAAACCAGAATGTGCGTGAGAGTATGAAAAGTTTGTAAGTCTTATTCTCAAGATAGTCCATTATCATCTCACAAATTAAGATGCTTCACAGAACAAAAAGGGAATTCTATAAATAAGAGATTAAAGTGGTTGGATCCTAGTCCCCACACGACGCAGATACAAACCAATTATGTTAATAGTGTGACAAATAGGCAAATTCCTAAAACAAAGACAATCCTATTCTATGTGGGATTGTACAATTAATTCCCAGTGACCAAAAATTATACGAAGTCATAGCATAAAAATATGCATTCGACATGTTGCATACTTCAAAGTTTGTTTACTTGTTAAAGGAGCTAATTCATCCCACTTAAACTGACTACTCAGCAAGAATTGCCCTCGCGCAATTGTAAAGCAAGATTCTGCTGTTCTTAAAAGATCAGTTGACTCATAAGTTAAAAATTTCCTCTTTTTTGCTACACAATTTTTTTTCTCACTGTAGATCGTATTTCGTTCTTTTATACACAAAATCATGCTTCTGTAATGTAAGAAAAACAAAAAGAAGAAGAAGAATGCATGCCATTGTTAAAGATGATCGTTTCAAACTGTAAAATATTAATTAATTTTTTTTTACATGAATGAAGCAAAGCATTGTGACAACAAATGAATAATTGTGATGTCCCACAAAATCTGATGCACATTGGAAGCAATCTAGCAAAGATGCAAAGGACAAATTTAATATGTTAATACAAATTTCTAAAATGCCCTCGCAAAGATCTTATGCACTAAAATTATTGCAATTAGTGGGGGACTGATGTTAATGCGTTGTTTAATAACAGCAAATGAAAATAATTAAATAAGCATTCATTTTATTTCGTATATCTGAGAGATTTTACAATGATTAGAGGAGGATTAAATATTGAAAATGAAAGCCCACAAAAAGGAGGCCTGCATGGGAATAAAACACTACGACTATAAGTTGATTAATTAATTAAAAATATAAAGTAAAATAAAGTTTTAATTAAATATTTGTCAATACTAGGATATATATATATATATATACACATGCAAATGTGTCTCCTACCTTAAACCCAAATGATACTCTACGACGATCTTGCTTAATGAGAATGTTCATGTTTATGTCAGAAAAATAAAATGACAATCTACGTGGGGGCAAAAGATCTATCAAGAATCCCAAAAGATGACCCATAAAACTAGAAGTTGACATGCAATAGAGTACTAAATTGGGATCATCTTACTGCAGACAATTGCTTAATGATGGAAAACATGAAAAAGAGCACAAGAATCTACCTGATATCCGAAGAAAATCCATCGTTTTCTTGGGGGTAAAAGACCATCACTGTTATCATACTTCAAATTAACTTAAAATAACAATTTCTAAGAATAAATTTTGGATCATATTGTAGTAGATTTGTCCAAGTTTATGTTCAAAATTGGAAAATGTTACTGCAGATTTTAGTTTTTGTTTGTCATGTATTTCTTTTATGGGTTCGTAATTCTACCTATGTCCCCATTAGGATGAAGAAATAGGGGAATGGTTGGTTGATAGCCAATGTAAAACCATCATCATGTTTATGACATGAATCCTAGTAAATTTTGTTAGGGGCGAGATAAGAATAGAATGACCAAAGAAAATTCATATAACATATTTGTTTTTTACCTTTGATTGTATGCATTACTTCTAGGGTTTATACTGAAGGGAATATATATATATATATTTCAGAAAGTAAGCTGTTCAATTCTTTATTTACAAAGAGCTCTTTTTGACTTTCCGGGAACTTATGGACACTTTTTTTTTTTTTTTTTTTTTTTTTATAATTTAAATTTCTTTCATCAGTTATAAGTTTTGAAATGTTCTTCAAGGATTCACTGATCATCAACAACATGATGTACGTGATCACAGATGAATAAAAGTAAAGTGTATGCACATATATTGCTTCTCCAATGTGATTCGGATCCAACTGGAAATAGGAAAGAAGAACAAAGTACAAGTAATTCAAGCACTACTATATAAGCACAAGAGTATTCTAAAGATAGAAATTAATTACCAATTTTTGTTCCATAGATTGAATCAAGAAAATGGCATGGATGAACTGGAATCATCATCTGGTTTTCCTGGGCTAGCCTTCTTCTTCTTCTTCTTGTAAGGGATTCCTCTTGCCTTAGCTTGACACTCCTTTACTTCCCTCAGATAAACCCTTATTGCACCACTAGCAAATGGATTAGTCTCCTGTGATCCACCGTTCTCCTCATAGGCAGCGCGTAATCTTCCAATGAGTGCATCGAGGCTGCCCCAAGCCTGCCTCAGTGGGCAAGTACACGGCGCTGGTGGCTCCGGCTGCCCGTAAAAGATGCAGCCCTGTAAATGAACCTTAGTCTTTCCAAACTGATCAAGATATCTAAGAAATTCAAGTACATGATTGCTATTGCAATGAGGGAGAGGAACTGGTGGCCTCTGGTTCTTCAAGAACTGCCCAAAAGTGTTCCAATCCCTTCTTTTCTGAGACTCATAGCGGCTGGGAGTGGTGGATAGCGGCGAATCACCACCGGCGCCGCCACCTGGGGATCTTGATGATCCCTCTGCCAGGTCTTTCCCTCTCTCCATAGTTAATCAAACACCATCAATTTTTTTCTTCCTTTGTTCCTATATAAGGTGAAACCTGCAGTTGATGGTTAAAGGAACAGTGAAGAGAAAAATGGGTTGGGGGGTGGGGTAGGGGAGATGAAGTTCACATCAGACTATTGATTTGACATGCATTGGGCCATAACAAGTTGCTTTTAGTAATTTTTTGCTTTTTTTTTTTGGTACCACTGCCATTAACCATACGTTTAGTCAGTAAGTTACAATTATTGAGCATGGTGTCCTAATTATCTCCCCCACTAAATGTACCATACTTACCTAAAGAAAATATTATTGCATACTTGTCAAAATATAATCTTCATTAGTATCTTCAGATCAATTATTGCCAATAATTGCTTAGTCGTAATACATTTGGGATTACTTGGTATTCAATGTGAATGTATAACTATATATTTAAAGAACTTATCATTCTTAAGAATGACGCGCTTAAAAAAAGTGTAGACACCGATCTTCAAATTTGTTGTAATTAAGATTTATTTATTTATTGTTTTATAAGCGTCATCTCTGTGTATGAAAATTGTTTTTGCGAACTTATTCCAGAATTATTTGTCTAAGAGTTAGTACTGTTGGATGAATATGATTAATGGGCTCAACATGTGGTTATGTAACTAACAGAAAAAATCATTAGACTATGAGTTTTTGTTGGAGTTGTGACATTTTTGTTGTCATATAACTATTGTATTTTTTGGTTTCTATTTAGTTATATGTTTTTAGTTTAATATCTAACTATGAAATGATGTAAAGTTAGAGAAGTTAGTGTATTATACAAGTTAGTGTGATATAGTACTTGTATGTGTAAGAATAACATGGTTGTTGATAGAATAGTTGGTAGGAATATCTTGTAAAATCTATCAAAGATTGGTTATATATAGAGCCTTGTAATACCAGATTATTTAGTAGAAAATGAAGCAAAATTGTTGGGTGAAAACGTTTTTTTCTTCTCTTATGTGTGTTTTTAGAGCAGAGTTTTTGTATAAAATCGGTAAGTTAAATCCGGTATTCTTCTCCTCCTTGATATCAATATTCCAACCTTGTTTTGAGCTTTCTTGATAAAGCTTTCGAACCAATAAATTTCAACATAGTATTAGAGTCCTCATGATCTTAGAAAGAGTAGAAACAGAGCTGAAGAAGTGAAATAACCAGAAAGCAGAAAAAAGCTGGTAAGCAGAAGCAAAACCAGTAAGTTCAGTGCAAATACGGTATGCAAATGATATACAGTAAGAGAGGAAGTGAGCATATCCGGTATGCAAGTAAAAATTCGGTTAGTGGAATGCATATCCGGTAGGTGTATTGCACATGGTAAGCTCTTTTTTTTTTTTTTTTTTTTTTTTTTTTTTTTTTTTCTAAAATTTGGTATGTGCTTAAGAAATCGGTATGCCTTGTGAAATACGGTATGTGTCGTGAAATCCTGTAAGGAAAGAGGAAATACGGTAAGCTCATATGCTTGCAAATACGGTAAGTCAGTGCCAAATCCAGTAAGTTGTGAAATTCGGTAGGCAAAATGTAAATCCGGAATGCATAAAATTAGCAAATACGGTAAGCTCTTCTGAAATCCGGTAAGTTCAAATGAAAGCCAGTTAGCTCATTCTGGTAAAATTTCTGAGGATGTAAAGATGCAAGTTGAGAGTTTCTTTGTCTATGGTTAATCCGAATGCAAAAGAGTTGTCAACTAGAATATAAAGTTGCAACCAAGAGTGCTTGGATCAAATGGAAAACAAAAAAACTTTAAGCTTGTAGTCACCAAAAGAAACGTTTGAAACATTAAAGAAAATGGCTTGATGGTTCCAACAAAAATGTCAAGGAGGAATGTTGGAGTTGTGACATTTTTGTTGTCACATAACTATTATATTTTTGGTTTCTATTTAGTTATATATTTTTGGTTTAATGTCTATCTATAAAATGATGTAAAGTTGGACAAATTAGTATATTATACAAGTTAGTATGGTGTAATATTTGTATGTGTAAGAGTAGTATGATTGTTGATAGAATAGTTAGTAGGAATATCTTGTAAAATCTATCAAATGTTGGCTATATATAGAGCCTTGTAATACCAGATTATTTAGAAGAAAATGAAGCAAAATTGTTGAGTGAAAACGTTTTTTTTCTTCTCCTTTGTCTGTTTTTACACAGAGTTTTTGTATAAAATCGGTAAGTTAAATCCGGTATTTTTCTCCTCCTTGATATCAATATTCCAACATTGTTTTGAGTTTTCTTGATAAAGCTTTCGAACCAATAAATTCCAACAGTTTTAACATAAAATTCTAAAAAGGTATACATATTTCTAGGCATAATTCAAATGGATACCAGATGGAAAAAAACAATTGAATTGTTCACTTGTTCAAAACTATGATACATAAAGAATTCGGAAAATTCAGTAATTATCATTATCACTTATCAGTTTACGGTGAATGAAGTAATTCACGAGCTAGCTTCATTTTCCAATTTAGTAGAGGAGTCGATGGTTCAAGTTTTTTACCAGTTTTCAGTTTTTCCACTGTTTGTGGTGATATTACACAAGTGAAATTTCATCTTCTGTTAAAAAAATTATATATATATATAAAATATGTACACCTGATATTTCCTATTGCTTTCGTCATGGCTGTCGTTTTCTGATGGAACTGGAATATTGTTTATAGTCCCTTGAATATTATGGGATCTGAGAAAGTTTGACATAACAATTGGTACCTGTGTGTCTCCAGAATTCATGCCTCATGTCAGGTTTTTGGAAGCAGGATTGGATATTTTGGATTGTGCTTGAAAGATCTATATATTTAATTGAATTAAGAGAATTCTTGAGGTGAATTCACAGCCACCTTCGACAAAGAAAAATAATTTAATCTACATATACATTGAATAAATATTAATATAGAAACAAGTCTATTCAAATATTTTTTTAACTTAATATTTTTTTTTTTTAAAAGTTCATTCGACTATATTTACATATTTGTTGCCACTCAAAACTGGACATTTTCTATTTATGGTAAGTGATTATTACCATTTTATGAATTATGGAAGGGCAGTTAAGGGAGTTGAAAGTAAAATATCTCAACAAGACTTCTTGTTGAACCACCTAATCTTAAGATCTCAATGGACTATAATCATGAAGATGTTAACAAATAAAGTAATTAAAGTTTCCAAATACGTTAACAATTCAAACTTTGCAGCTTTTAATATGACAGATCAATTGGTTGCATCAGTATGAAATTAATTAAATTACTACTGATTGGTTGGTTTTTCTTGTACGCTGTTACTTGCCATTATTTGCAAAGAATTAGAAAGCCTGGGGTTATACGCTAAGTCGATAGAAGTGACAGCTGACCAATCCCAAGGTCCCACTCTATGGTTTTTACTTTTACCTTTTCATTTGTTGGACATATTTAAGACTATTAATGTTTGTTAGGTTTTATTTGTATTGACTATTTTTTGACAAAAGAATTATTATAAAAGAGTTGTAAAAGTCAATGAATTTTTTGGGATATTGTATAGATGAATTAAGAGTCTTTGAGTTCGAGTATGAAACATGGAGAAAAAATCGTCGAAATTATGCTAGTTTGTCGCCAAGTCGATACTCAAGCATTCAAAATGAGAATCATTGTCGCTCGCCTGACGCTTGAGCGACTGTGTTTCCTGAGAAATCCTAGTTCGTGATTTTCAAGATGTTACTAAAAATTGAGGGAGGTTGGAATAGAAGTACATGAAGAGTACAAGAACAATGTGTTCTTGATTATCCACAAGAGATAGATAATTTTAGAAGATCGGGAGCAGGTGTGAGTGAATCACGTTCCAACAGGTCTTGGAGATTACAAGAATTAGATGAGCAGATATAGTGGGTTTTCTAGGTTGGATCGTATTGTAAGTTCTTATTGTCTATAGTGGAAGTCACTGCCTTTGTTCCGAAATTTTTAATTTCTTGAATGATTTTTTCCTTCAACAAATCATGTGTTATTTACTACTTTATTGACTATTGTGACAATTCAACATATGATAATATTGATTTGATTGACTAAACATCTAGAACAATTAAAATGTAACTTGTTGCTTTTAATTGATAATTTTAATTTCACGTTATTCACCTATTCACTCACCTCTAGGTGATTTTAGCGTCGAACTAGTAACTTTCAAGTGGTATAAGAGCACAAATTCGATTTCTAAACCTAACTTTCAAGATGGGTAGTTCATTGTCCGTCTCTCTATATTTTGATTGCAATAATTACGCCTATTGGAAAGTTAGAATGAGAGCATTCATGAAATTGATAGATGAGCGTAGTGAATGGTCGGACCGCCTCTTCTAGCACCATTAATGATGTTATCACCTCCACTTCTATAACTAATTGATCGAAGACTAATTTAGATTAGCGTAAAAGCTTTACATGCTTTATTTATGGCTGTCACTAGAAGAATTTATGTGTGTGTGTGTGTGTGTGTGTGTCTATATGTGAGATTGTTAAAGATGTTTGAGATATTTTACAGACCACACATGAGGGTACTCAAGCTGTTAAGAACTCTAAGTTATAGATATTGACCAATAAGTTTGAAGAGATTAGGATGAAGGATGATGAGACCTTCGATGATTTTTATGCGAGCTTAATTGATATAGTTTACTCTAGATTTAACCAAGTGAGAGAATTTACTGAGTCCAAGATTGTCTGAAAAATTCTTAGATCCTTACATGAGAGATTTATCCTAAAATCTCAGCTATATAGGAGAGCAATGATTTAGATACAGTTAAGTTGAAGAACTAGTTGGATCTTTACAAACTTATGAACTCACCATAGCTCAACCTAAGAAGAACAAATCTATAGCCTTGAATACTATTAGGGAAGAAGAGTATAACTCTATTGATATAGAGACCATTAATGATGATGAGATATTTTATTTTGCTAAGAAAATTTGAAAAATATCTAAAAATAAGAAAAAGCCTCCAGAGAGACATAGATGTGCTCCCAGTAAGTCTAAAAAGAGATCTCTGTGAGATGTTGTAAGTGTCAAGATTTTGGCACTATAAGAGTAAGTGCCCTAACAGTAATAAAAATCAAGATAAAGTGATTAATGTAACTCTCACTGATGACAAGTCTAGCTCGGATAATCAAAGTGAGAAGTCTACTCATAATGACGGTGGGAATTTTATGATCTTCACTATTAGGATTATGAGTGAATCTGATAAGAATAGTGAGAAGATTGATGAAGTAGATAGTGGTGAACACTCTGAGGAAGGTTCAGAAGATGAGAAAGAGATTCGTAAGACTTATCATCAATTATGTGAGGACATTCTTAACATTAAGAAAGTGAATAAAGTCATGCTTAAGAAAGTTAATGCACTTGAGCTAAAAGAGAGAACTTAGAGGCTAAGGTTGACATCCTGACAAGTGACCTTGAGAAATTCAATACTCAACTCCAATCCTTCTTGAGTGAATCTCAGAAGCTAGATAATCTTTTAAGGTTGAATAAGTCTGCTGGAAATAAGAGAGGTCCAGGATTTAAGCAAACCAATCATAATAGGACTAATTCTTTCAAAACCAATTTTGTCCCTATCACCAACCTTCCTAAGTATGTTCTTAATCCTGAACTTAAGAACAAGGGTATCGTAGGACCTACAAACCTAGGAATAAAAACCAGCGACCTCATAATTTTGGACCTAGGTTTATCCCCTCTTCTTTCAATTATGGTGAATTATGACATGTAAGGCCCGAGTGTCATAAATTTTTTAATAGAAATCAAAATTTCACTAGAAATATAAATCAGAATTTTGATGGCCAGATTGACTTCTTAACTAATTAGGTGAGTCACTTGATCGAGTTAATGATACAGATGATTTGAAATAAGTCTTCTACTAGGCAAATCTGGGTTAAGAAGAGTAGTCTCATTGTGTTGGTATTTTTGGTGTCTGCTTGTGCTTATTCATTGTACTTATTCTTAATAGCATGTATCTCATTTTGTTTGTATTGACACATGCATATTCTTTTTTGTTTTGCATGTTGTATATTTTTTTATTTTGTGTTTGGTACATTCATAATTTATCTATTAAAAAAAAGGAAAAAATGGGGAACGAAAAGGGAATATTTTTTGACACTACGGCATGATATATGAGTTACTTGAACATGTGTGTTGTAACCAAGTATGAGTTTAATTGATGTGTTGTAGCAAATTTTTCATTATTTGTTTAGGTTTTTATGGAGTACTTCGTATATGTTTCTTCATGTACCATCTGCACTGCACATATTATGATATTGTGAGTGAGACTTGACCGTGTGTGTGAGATTTATGATGTTAGTCATGTGTTTGTAAGGTGACTTTGAACATGAATTGACCTTATTCTAGTAGACCTAAGTTTAAGTATATGACTAGAAAAAAGTTCAATATCTTATACTCTTCTTCGAAGTCTACTTGACTCCAGCAATTAAGTCTGAGAGATTTATCATAATCTATTGCCTATAGTTATCTGATTTGGATTAACCGATCTAAAACTCGTTACATGAGTCATTTTAGTTGCTTAACGGAGAAGAGATTGCACATAACATGAGAAAAAAATTGATTGATAAACTTCAAAAATAAATAAAAAATATTTATATGCTCAAATTTCAGGAGGAGAAAAGAAGAATATACATAAAAATGAGATTCTTTTATAGGCCTTAATATAATATTATTGGTTTAACTTTTATAAGTAGATGTATAAACTTATTGATAGTGATGTTTAACATGTCATTTCTCACAAAATTAAGGTTTGAAGTCCTACTTACAAAAGATTAATAACATTTTACACATATGAGTCACTTGTAGAGGGATAAACTTATTAACAGTGATGTTTAGCATATCATTTCTCAAAAAAATTAAGGTTTGAAGTCCTACTTACAAATGATTAATGACATTTTACACATATAAGTCACTTATATAATTTATTCAATTTTAACTTGGACTGATTATATGAGAAAGTTGATTGATCATTGATTATGCTTGTGCATGCTATGAATTGCATATTTGAGTTCTTATATATTCTTATCGGTCTATGATAATTATATTTGATATAGTTTTCTTCGTTATTTGTGACAAAAAAAGAGAGAGATGATGACATTTTCTTTGAGTGACATTTTTGGGAGAGATCATAGTAAGGGGGAGATGATAGTATATCATGGCATTCCATTTCATAATGTATCATAATATTTAGCTTCTTTGCGTTTTGATATTTTGTGATATTAATGTTTGAGTTAGTGTTTTGATTAACATTAGTATTACTTTTTAATCTAGCCAGCATATTTATGCAAGTGCGTTTTAATTGTTATATTTCTTGTTTCACGTACTTTTACATTGAATATTTGAGTTGTTGATTTCAAGAAACAGGTTTAACAAGGAATATAAGAGACATATATTCAATTTGAGTTTGAGTAAATTAGTTTTGTTTTTATTTCATTGACTTGAATTGTATCGTTTTGTCAAAAAATGTCAAATGTGGAGTTTGTTAGGATTTAATTGTATTGACTATTTTTTAGACCAAATGATTATTATAAAAGAGTTGTAAAAGCTAGGATGTTGTATAGATGAACTAGAAGTCTTTGGGTTGGAGTATGGAATATGCCCACTTGTTGCCCACGTATCGCTCGAATAACACACTTGTCTCCCACCTATCGCTCGAACGACACACTTGTCGCTCGCCTGGTACTAGCCTAATGCTCGAGTGACGGTGTTTTTGGAGAAACCTTAGTTCATGATTTTCAAGAGTTCTATCTATCCTATACTACCTCAGTACTTCTCTATTATAAATATACTAGCCTCACTTTGTAAAAACTGTGGTTGATCGTTATATTCTATATTCATAACATCATTTCGAGATTAAACAACAATTCTACATCTTGAGATCAATCAATTTTGCATCTAGTTGATTTTCTAGGTTGAGTCATACTATAAATTCTTATTGTTTATAGATGGAAGTCACTGGCTTGATTCTAGAGTTTATAATCTTGTGAAGGATTTTGTCCATAATTAAATCATGTGTTATTTACTGCTTTATGAATATTGTGACAATACAACATAGGATAATATTGATTTGATTGACTAAACATCTAGAATAATTAAAAGGTGACTTGTTGATTTTAATTTCGTGTTATTCACATATTCACCATCTCTAGGTAATTTTTAGGATCGAACTAGTAATTTTCAATGTTCAGATTATATGGTAATTTCTAGTTTATTGGCAGGAATTAAGGAATTTTAAGATAAGTTTTGGATTTTGTTTGTTTTAGTTTTGATTTATGTTTGAATTAGTATTGACTTCAATTAACTCAACAATCTTAAAAAATAGCACGGGAGACGTCGAAGACAACCACAAAAAAGTGTCAGGAAAACTTTCCCCTTCTTATCCGATGCTCAAGTCAATATATGTACGATAATGAATTGTATATAAAGAGGATGTCGAATGACAGTATTAATTATGTAAAAAGTGACTTACTATAGGGAATTTTATTCCTAGTTACCTAATGTCCCATGTGATGGTCCTTTTTGGATGGAACTTATAATTCTATTTGGATTAATAGTATTTTACTTGAATTCGTATGCCTTCTGAAAAAGATAGATGTATCCTTTCCTAGATGGCAACTATTGTAGTAATATAACTTATTCAAAAGATTGTAATTTTACTAAGATTGAGATTTTAATATCTGAAGACTCGATTAATGTAATTTTTGTCTACACCAACTTTATGATTCCACCAAGTCTTATAGCTTGCTCGGAACCCTACGATTCTTGCTAAGTTTATAGTAAAATTATAACGCATAAGATTAGTGAAGTTGAATTAGGTTTCAAATGACTGGAATAGGTATAACTAGGTATGCTAAATTTGATAAAACTAGATATTAACAAACTTTGTCATATATATTTCTCCTTTAGTTACATTGTTTATATTTCTATTAACAGATCAAACATTTTACTAAAGGATTTAAACATCTGCCAAGTAATTAATGGACCAAAAGTGTAACTTTTGTGCATCATGATATGCCAAAAGTAAGCAAAATTTTCCTAAAAATAAAATAAAAATAATAGTAATAGTAATAGTAATAGTAATATTATTCAATTTTCTACCAGATGTTGCAAATAGTAATAACAATAAATTTATTTTTGAAAAATAAAGTTACGACAATGGAATGAGTTTAAGGAAACAATATTGAAGAACAAATATAAAAAAAAATACTATTAATGAGAAATTTAAATTTAAAAAGGATGGTAAAATTCAATGATTCCATAGTATAAACTCGCCAAATAATTTTTCTCCAAATGTATTACAGATTTTTTTATTGTAATGCTATATTTTGATGTTGGGTGTGGTTAGTGATTTTTTATATCAAGAGATAGGAATAGAATAATACATTCGCTAGTTTGTAAGCTACTATTTCTCCTGTGAACTGTTCATGAGTTGATTGTATGGTGTACTTTATCTCTCCTTTTATAGGAGATTTCAAAACTCAAAAGTAAATGCTTTCAAAAAAAAAAAAAAAAAAAAAAAAAAAAAAAAAACCTTCAACAATAAGTCATTATTGGGGTTTGGTATCAACTTTTCATTTGGGCCGGTTCATAAGGTCCAAAACTAATTATTATTATTATTATTATTATTATTATTATTTTGAAAGAGTCATTTGGAGTGGAATTCAAGTTAAAAAATAGCTCGAGCAAATATTTTTGATGAAGTGCTTTCTTTGATATTATAAAAATCAATTCATGCACTTAACTGGTCAATGGTTGAATCAATGTCAAAATGATGGTAAAGAAATATAACGAAGATAACAATTTATGTGAAATAAGTTTTTGTTTGAACCGACTTCTTTGTTGTGTGACCTAATCCATTCTTGATTTGAATAAGTCTTTTCTTATCTTGGTGCACAGTTCTAACTTCTCAATATTTTGCATATATCTCGTCAGATTTTTTTTGTTGAACTAGCCAGTCTAGCTCAATTTTGAGAATATTGATTTTATCATGACATCAGAGCTTGTAATGTCTTTAGTTTAATTCTCACAAACCATTCAATTATAAAGTTTCGCATGTTGGGTCTTAAATATGAAAGCATATTACAAACTTTTTGCGTCAACTAACTCATGATTATAGAGATGTATTTTTCTTTTACTAGATTATAGAGACTTATACCCTTCGTTCAATGAGAAAGTGGGTCAAATTCTACCAACCTCATGATCTTCCCATTCATTTCCTGTGGATCCTTCTTCTTCTAATTCTTTCAGAGAGCCTCCCACTGAGGGCGCGCTATGCCAAAAGTGAGAGAAACGTCATCCCTCTCTTTCCCTCATGTTTAGTTTCCATCGTTGAGTTTGGAATCCTGAATAGATTGCCGATAGGTTTTTGGGGGTTATCTCACCCTCGCGGGATCGCGACCCTTTGTATCGTTCATTGTAGCACGTGTATCGCCCAAGGCAATTAGAAATTAATTGATATGAATCGAGATACATATTCATTTCTAATCTAGATTCAAATATGATTATTTTCTTGTCGGGACCTTTTACTCTTTTCCTCATGTGATGGACGAAGCGAAAGCCAGAATGTTGGCTTGAGTATCGCAAACATTGGTGAGATTGTGTAACTTCACTAAATGAAACTCTTTTTGAATTTTTATCTGTGAATAAAAGTTTCATGACATATTTTTCATAAAATATTCTTTTTATGAGCCAAACTTAAATTTAAATTTCTTACTTGATCTTTTTATGTTGCAATAAAGTTCAAATAAATCATGAAATATAATTTAATTCTTAAAATAATATAGTTTTTCCAAATATAATTGAGAACATCTATTTTGTTTACTAATAAATAGTGAATGAACACAAAATAAAGTTGTAGAACATTTTAAAATAGATGAATTGAAAATTAAAAAAAATGCAGTAAACGAATAAGTCGAGTATTAATAATTTTTAATTTTGAAAAAAGAAAAAGAAAAAGAAAAAAGGTTTGAATCAAGGGTAAAAACAAAGGGTTAAATATGAAAGTTATCTAGGGGAAATTTTTGTAATTATTGAAAAGGCACGATGTGTTAGTGTAATACATAGAATCTTGTCTATATAATCGTGTTAAAAGAGAAATGAGTAAGATTTTTAATGTGAGAGAATAAGTAGAAGAATTAATTACTTGTACAACCGAGGTTGACAACCTCCGTTGACAAAATAGACACATGAAGGGGACTCACGATTTTTTTATTCACCGTGGAACCCCTCCCAATATGAGAGATTGTCAATCTCAGTTGTACACTTAGCACGGTTGTAAGTAGAATACAACTACTTTATATACATAATTGTAAATATATATTTTTAACATTGAAAAAAAATTATAGTTGAAGAATATGCTTATGCATGAATAACTGGATCATATTTGTGTTTAAGTAGAATCTATAATAGAAAATATGCTTTTGATGATTTCCATGTTTGTTAATTGATTAAATTCTCGATTCCAATACTACACTCGCCTTTTGTATTTGGTACCACGGACGGACTCAGGTGGGGTCATGTGGTGTCAGATGACACCACATTTTTTTTTTCTGGAGTTTTAGTTTTCTGGTGCATGGAAGCCAGATAGTAAATGTTCGGTGGAGTTTGCTTGATAGAGTTTTTTTTTCTGGAACAATCCCAGTATAATTTGGTACTCAATAATATTGGTACCCTAAATTAAATATTGGTACTGAATAAGTACTTTCTTTTATACGTTTATTTTTTTGTTAATAAGGTATCCAAAAAAAATTTCGAGAGCAGCCCCCGTGCCCTTCCCCTTCACCTCAATATTTTTGAACTCTCATTTTTGACCCCACAAGACAAATGATCTGATCCGTCCCTGCACGTTAGGTTTCAATAACTATGGCACGCATAGTAAAATCATTGTTCACGATTAATCATAATAACAAAAATTTAAATCATCATCCCATTTTATCATTAATTCACTTTGATTAATTAATTCGAACCGCCATCCAAAATTGATATCTAATAATATATCAAGGCAATGCAAGTGACACGAAATGCCACTTCGTATATATAGCAAAAACTATATGCTCGACTATCGTGAAAATAAATTCCTTCATCAATATAACACAACTGATTCCATGATATGATAAATATCAATCTCCATTTGACCAATTATTTTATTCTCCACGACCTCATGTTGATCTAAACGAGTTATGCTGAGAACCTTTTTCAACATAATGAAATAAAAATTATTCATCAATACTCAACACACCCGAACAATGCTCTATTAAACTACCTAAGAAGGACAAGATTCAATGCTACCAAAGTATATTGATCCTTATATAAGATTCTATAATGACCTCAAGTCGAATGATCACTATTGAGCACTATAGATTCACACCGAGACACTTATATATGTAGAGAAAGAAAAGTTGCAAGAGAGAAAATATTGAAAAAGATAATATTGGAGAAAGTTATATTCTGCATAATAATTTACATTGCAGCACATATGTATATATACATATTCAACAGTAAATGAGATCCCTAATTATGAGATTTACAATCAACAATGGATATGATTCTAGGTTGCTGCTCTTTTGGAATTCCTTGCAATCAGGCAAGGAATCTGCTGGAGATGATTGAGGCTGTTGATTGCAAGGAGTTTGTTGGAGAAGAATGAGGCCATACAGCTGGGAAAATTGATATTTTCCCTAACATGTAGAATCTCGGTAACGGGCCATTCATCAATTTCGTTTCTAACAAGTCATTCACATATTCATTTAAAGGTATCTAAATTTTAGCTCGTGAGATCAACTATTTTTTGGCAAGAAAGATATGTAATTCGTGCTAGTCTGTTTATTATTACGTTATTTATATTTTGTAACTATTAACAATTATGGATAATTTATGACTAAGTTATTTATAAGTTGCATATCATAATCACAACGCTACAGTTATCAAGTTTTCAAAATTTAATCTTCAGACTATTATATATATTTAGCAAATACATATAGTTAAATAATAGACTTGCCATTGATAATATAAATGCATTATTAATAAGGTCGTTATGTCATCTCATTGTTTGGAACTAAACATATGAAAATCTTTCGTTTTGATCCCCTTTGTAATAATAAGAGTTAAAGTAGGGAATGTCAAACCCCTCATTTGGAATTAGGAGAAACCGAAAGCCACGTACAGTTCTAAATGGCTTTACCATAAAAAAAGTTAAAGACATAAATATAAATAGATAAATTGATCACTCACTTCAAATTTACACTTTTGGACAAGATTAATAGTTCAAACCCAATCCAATATATTTAATTGTAAAACTCGATTTTGCAAACTTTTTGATTAAATCAAGCTCAAGCCAATCAAAACTATTGAAGCCAATTCACATCCTATGGCTATAATTAGTGGACACACGATTCAATAACTTTTATTGAATATTAATTGGTTCATTTGTTTTTAGCATGTATTGTCCCGGTCGAACATATATATTAGGTTGTCTATAAACGGGATGAGGATGTCATAATCTCATGCAAGTTGTTGGAATAGCTTTGTTCAATTACATATCCATGTGCATTGTTTCTTACATTTAAGTATTGTGTTTGTTATACTCCGGACCAGATATGAAGTCATTTTGTTGAGAATTCGAACAAATAATTAAAGAATGAGAAAATATGGGCAATATAAAAAATAATGGATCACAAGAACACAAAAATAAAATAATTTGCAGAGAATGAAAATTTTATTATAATATGAAGAAAGAATACAAATATTTTGTGTTTATAATTTGTCTAAATTGTAATGAGGTTAAGCAAACTAACTAAGTTGTAGTGAAGAGCGAAATACATATAGGGAACAATCCAAATATTAGAAGTAGAGTTGTAGATTAAATAAAATACCCAAATTTTTTCTTATAATCTCTTTAAGTCCAACACAAATTCTAACTCTCAATAGGGTTTCAAAATAGAATTTCAACTAAAATTTATTCAATAGACTTCGAATGGGATTTCAAAAGCATTCTAAATAGAATTCCTCTTAATGTGCACTTTAATTAAAACTCTAAGTTATCTTCATCAAAGAATTGAGGTTACACCCAAATTCTAACAGTGTCCCTACTTCAAGAAAGCATTAATTAAATACTAGCTAATCACAATTTAATGTACTATGTGTATCCATCACCAAACATAATTAATGTTGTTTTGTTTATATCGAATTGTATAAATTAGCATGTTTCAAAACTACAATTCTTAACATGCTAGATTTAATGTTGTTAGTGTGAAGTGGCAAAGTTTGCCCGACTTGACAATTTCTTTTTATTTTTATTTTTTAATTTGATATTGAAAGAGAAAAATATTATAAAAATTCTGATGACTGCTCAGAAGGAGCTCGCTGGTTGCCCTCTTGGTGCTCGAGGGCCCAAAATAGATTGTGAGCACTCGTTTGATGCCCCAATGGCGCTCGAGCGACCGTGTTAAGTTGTGAAACCCTAACTTACGATTTTTAGCCATTTTACAATTTTAAAGAACTTCAAACACTCCATATTATATATACACAAACCATAATTCGTCTAACACTATCTTCGTTACTTTGGTTGAGCCTTTATTTATTCAAGAGAATATCCTATAAAGATCAAACATGAATTCCATAATTCTCTCGATTCAACTATAAGATTAAAATACAAAAGAACAAAGATCTTACACCAAAAATATTTACCTTCACAATAATTCTTCAAATTTCTGAAATTGGAAAGTGACAGCTGGAGTTCCAGTTGTTTCAGAACGAGTTCATTTTTGGTGATCTACGCGAAGGGAAAATTAGCCCAAAGTTGTTGAAATATGCGGATCGCACAATCGAAGAGTTTTTCGATGATTTACAAGTTAGGTGGTCAGAGTAAGCTACAGTTTAGCAGTGATTGGACCAATTATAAGTTAACTTTCTATTATATCTTTTTGACAAGGTTTACCCTGAGATTTTTGATCTTTGTAAAAAGTTCTTAAAGCCATCAATTTCGGGTATTAGTTACCTTTTACTGCGTCGATGTAAATGTTTATGTGATTGGTTAATTAGGGTTTAATTGAATTAATAACCTTAATCATTTAGAACCAATAAATAGTGACTTGCTGCTTTTATTGTTGATTGCTTTAATTCCGCATTTTTTGGTCTAACTATTTCTAACATCTGTGTCCGACCTTTGTCTATTTTGAAAGCTAACCCTTACAAGTTTCACTCAACTCTAATGTAGGTGGTCTCCACACATACCAAGAATGACAATCACATTTCTTGTACACTCATGAGTTCGTCTAGGCCAAGAATATCCCTTACATGGAATTAATTTAGTACAAAACATACAACATAGGTTCCATGAAGATTAAGTATGGAGGAGAAAGTTAATGACACAAAATTTTGTAATACTCTTGTGTGCATTGTGTATCTGTAATGACCATATACCATCTGTGTGTCAAGTCACATATATTGTGTCCAAACATTGGTAGTTAGTAGTATTAGGGGGTGTAAATTGGGGGGAGGTCCTTTTTTTTATTTAGACTTGGGGACCAATTATGATTAGACGTGCAAAATTAAAATTGTACACTATATAATTAATACATAGATTCTTCAAATCAATGGATTGCTTTCTTCCTTGTAGATTCAATAAGAGACAAATTAAGCTGATAATGATGATCCTTCATTTATTTATTATTATTATTATTTTTTTAAGTTTGCCGCATGGGGAGGAGAACATTTTTCAAATTGAGGTACCTCCATGAGGAAAAGACTTAGCTGCTGATTGAACTGATCTCGAAGCTGATTTATCTTTGTTTCAATATATTTTATGAATCATTGATGATAACTTCTTTACATTATGTAAAAGATGAAATTAATTTTATCATTTACACTCAGCTTATTTACGAATTATTATTGCAAAAGTGTGGCAATGTCACATAGATTTCATTCTTTTGTGCACACGTACTTCCATCTACACAGCGAATCATCTAATAGACAACACAACCTGTTTTGTTAATATGCTAAAAAATCACATGATATAGTAGCAAGTGTTGATAATTGTCATGTTGAGCTTCGTACCATTGTAGAATATCTAAATTGTACAATTCGAATTGCATATCAGTAATATCAATGAAAATGCTAGTGTATCTGTTATACATTTCGACCAACTGGGAATACATCGAGGTTGTTTTTAGCTCAAAGTTAGTATTCAGATTATTTTCAAACACTTATTTTCTCAAATAAAGCCACGTGTCAGTTAAAATAAGAGCATTCAGGTTTGATAGAAACCAAACTTTAGAGGTTGAAGTACCCATAGAGTGTCATACTTGACTCAACCACCCTATAACCATTCTTCTTTGCAAAAGTAAGTCCGTGCCGAAGAGCAAGGGCCTAGTTTCTTTACTTGAAAATAGCCCCCTCTTTGTTGTCGTTTTCTTTGCCGACTGATTAATAGACAGACAATCTTGGACGGGGATGTTGCACTGCTTTTTTCTAAATGGGTTTTGGTTTATCATACAATACTAATTAATCTAACTTGAGTTCATTAATAGATAAGGTAAATTATGTATAATCTTTTATATTGAGCATTGACATCTAATAAGAATAAAAGAGTTGATATAGATAAAATAGACATCGTCTAGCTACCCATAGAATGGGATAGTCGAATATTTAAGAAAAACATGAAAACTTGGAGACGTGTTTATATGATAACGGTGATATTAATTAGTATGATTCCTTAAATTGTCAAGTAAATAGGTTTTTTTGTTTGGTAGATGGTTCTTGCCTAACATTATCAAAAAATATAAGTTACGCAAGTGAATAATTTAAAAGCAGATTAAGCGTAAGATGCACTTCATATCAATAGGGAGACCTATCCCTTTTTCAATCAGACTTACTTTATAGACACTATATTTTAAGATTTGACGTATGACGATAGCATGCCATTTTCAATCAAACTCTACTTTTTAGACATTATTCTAGATTTGACATATAATTGATCAACTTTTTCTCCCTATATATAAAGAAATGATGCATAATCTAACTTTTATTCTCTCAATTATTCAACTAGTAAGTCTCTCCTATTGAATTTTCACCGCATGAGAAGACTTGATTTCTTGTAAAGTGAAAGTTGTAGACAAACCATTTACCATTGGAGATCTCGTGTCCTTCCATCGAGAATTAATGATGGAGTATCTTTGTCTCAAGACAAAATAGAGAAGTTTGTATGGTATCTATACTAAAATGTAACTAAAAAAGGTTAAGAAAAACAACTTTGAGTATCTGAAAGTCAAAACTTCAAAAGTAAGTGGAAAAAAATTAGATAACTAGTCTTTTTTTATCGAGTTCAATAGCTGATTCAAGAACCGAACGGATATATAATCCGGTTTTTGTAAAAATTTAAACTTATAGGAATTAAACAAAATGGATGTATATATCATTTTATCTTATTATTTCAATTTCATAATTTTCCCAGCCCCCCAAGGGAGGGTAATTGGAAATGGAAATAATTGTCCTTTAGATGATATCCAAGTGTCAAAAAGACAACATAGCATAAGCCAGGGGCCTGCAATAGTTCACATTTTGTGTTGAATTGTAATGCTTATAATATAACTGGTCAAAAACCATTGTCTTTAGGAAACTTTTGCAAGAGTTTTCATAATATTTATTTTAAATTACAGAAAAGTAAAGTTATTTAGCCACCATTTGTCGTTTTATCTGCCGACTGAGGAAAAGACAAATTACCCACATTTTCCTCTTTCTTTCCCTAAATGGATTTTAGTTTCTTATTCAAAAAATAATTATTTCAGGTTATCCAACTAATGTTGAATAATTAGGGTATTCAAGTTAATAATAATCGTAGGTTATTCTAATTACTCAAATTAATGATGCATATAAATTTGCAATATTAGATGTGTTTAATTGTTGATAACAATGAATTTTGGCAGTATTTACGAGATACATAACGGTAAAGTTATTAGCATTAATAAGAAAATGGAGGCATTCAAAATCATAATGATCAGACTTAACCCGATCATTGACCCTGATAATGCATCGTGTTATTGAGTCAGTGGTTCAACCAGTGAGTTAATGGTTCAATCAATAGGTCATTGCTAGTTCATACTGTTCAAACGATTTTTACTAATTTTATTAGTTCTTGACCGGTTCATATGTTTTCCGATCAAAACGTACAAACTGGCTCGACACATTTCCTGGTTTGAAGGGTTTTGGGCCGATTAGACTGGGTCGATTTTAATAACTATGTTTAAAACATCTATAATCAAGATTAACTTATAAGAAAAAAAAATAATTTTGTGATGTTAAATTTATATGTAATTCGTAACCTATGTTTTCAAAACAAAAGCACAAGTGACCAACTTGACATAATTCCTAAGTTTATTCTCGCAAGATTGAGTGTTACTCGAGTTAATAATCTAGTCACATTAAGCTTAAGATGCACTTCAAATCAACCGTTACAATTATGACATTTCAACTAAAATCTTTTATCCTCTCATTTTAGCTAGTGTATTGCAATTATTTCATTTTCACCAAATGATAAAGCCTAATTTCTTGTACAATCTAGTAGTCATCACTATTCAATTTTTACCATATGAAAAAGCTTAATTTTACTAGAGAAATGCCCTGCGTATAGGGCATTTTTTCACAGGGGTTTTACCGGCCCCCTCTACCACAAGTAATAAAAAAATTGGACCCCTCTACAGTGAGGGGGTCTGTAAAGTCCTTGTGGAAAATGCCTGTATTTCTCATTTTACTATTGGATCAAGAATGAGGAGGACCACGTGGTATGACATTTGTACGAAATGTAACTCAGAAACGGTCAAGAAAGACCACATTGACTAAGCAGAAAAATAATAATTGTGGCAGTTGGCACATCTTTAACTTTAACATGGCCACTTATTTTCACTAATTTCAAGACTAAAACTAAGAGATCTAGATTAATGAAGTAAGATGGCATTAGCATTAGAAATACTATAGAGGCATTCCGAGTCCTATTATGAGCGATAGGTAAGATAAGCCGGATGTGATAAAGAATAATGTTACTTAGTATTATTAATGCTAAACATCAATTTAAGTTGCGCTATGCTATAAATTCAAAGAAAGATAAAATTAAGTAGTTCATTAAATTGTTTTCATCATTTAATATTGCATTATTGTTACATATACTGATATTTTAACATTAGTACTGCTAAATAGTATTACTCGTAGATAAAGAGACACACACTATGTGTATTACTTTTATTTATTATTTTACAAATTTTTATGCACAACAATCATTATATATTAATTGATAATTTTAATATTTTACTCATACTTCTATAATTTTAACCTCTTTGGTTTTCACAAAAATCTTTAATCCTCTTTAAGCCATAATTGCTTACGAGAGAAAGTAAAATTAAGAATAAGCCCCTGTTTGTTATGCATTTCTTTGAAAAAGAAAATGAATTATTTGACCCTTTTTTGCCAGTAGTGAGACCCAGCGTGAGAGAAAAAATTCCATAATTCCGGCTGCTAACTCCCCCAATGGTCAAAAAATTCATTAGAAATGGGGTGAAAATGAGAAACAAACATATCGTTCGACTTGCATAAAAATTCTAAAGTCTTTATTTTCAAAAATTAATGAACATGCTCTTTATATCGAAAACTATGTTTTTTAAAATCAAGAACACTACTGAATGTGCTAATATTTTGGGTGAGTTATTTTATATTTGTTTCACCATTTTAGTTTGTCATAGTAGTTTTCTTCATGTCATTAACTAAATTTAAATAAATGAATATATCTCTTCTTACAAAGCTTATTTTTTTAATTGACTTACTGCTACCAATTTTTAAAAATTATACGCGTCTCAGACGTTTGATGAAAATGAATCCAGCCATGAAGGGGAGCGCATCGTAGACTAAGCTTAAAACAATATATCTCCTCTTAAAAAAATTAAATTTTTTAGAGTTACTTGAATATGATATTAGAGCAAATCGATGTCCATATTTCAATATTAATGCTACCCGTGTGTATAAATTGTACACTATCAAACGTTTGGTAAAAAATAAATTATGCTTGCACGAGAGATGAAGCATCGTAGATTAATTTTATTAAAAAAATATCTAAGTCATTTCTCTGAAACTCAATCTTTTAGTTGAACTAATTAAGTTCAAAGATTAATTTATTAGAGAAAGAAAATATATTTACTTATACAGTGAATTCATTGTACCGTTCTAACTAAATCAAATTCATTTTCATTGAAAACCCAACACATAATGCTCACAAGTCAGGATGAGATTAATTCAAATACATTTACGTACTCTAATAATTTTGAAATTACTTGGTGTAATTTGAGAGTAATTTATTTGTTTAAATATTATCCTCCAAAATACGACATTCAAAATTTCTACATGAACTCTTAAAACCCCATTATGTTCTCAAACAAAATAAATGACCAATAGAAAAAGAAAAGCTCTTTCAAAATGCAAATTGAAATTATTTAGTAGCTATTTAATTATATTTGTCAATCACGTTTCTAAAATATTTGGTTATGTTTAAAAGTCATTTTTCTAGAAGACTGCCGCTGCACATACACAGAGTTGTCACGGCACTTACAACGGGGCGGGGCCCGGGCTCAATAAAAAAATGCGCGAGCCCCGCCTTTGTGAGGAGTGTGTCATCCTGGCTGTCAAGTCCGAACTGTAGACGTAGTATTTTTGTTCTGAAAGATGCAGTTGTAGTTTTTTACCATGACCAGGCATATAAGGTAAACAATCGTTATCGTGATTTATACACCGAACTTTATGTTAAATGAAGAAAGTACTATAGAAAAGATAATGGTGAATGATGTAAATCATTCCCATTGTGGAAATGGTTTTCGTGGGTCATTTACCCTAACCCACCCAAAAGGAGACAAACCCTAAGTTCTCACTTTCATTTTTTTAGTGGGATTTTTAATTCGTGCACAATCACTTGCTTTCTGAGATAATATTTTTCACCCCTTTTGATAGTAACTTTTGGTGCTTTCAATTGCAACAATCCCACATCTTCCTAAAGTTTTTGCATGATTCTTGATTGAAAGTGCCACCCATTACAATTAAAACATCTTTACATTGAAATGATTGAACAAGAAGTTGGGCCATCTCACTATTTGCTTTTTGTCGGATATAGCAATTTCAATTTCAAAGTACATTTTATTTAAAACCTTAAATTACAAATCAGAAATAAATCAATTTATTTTAACTTTATTGTCAACGCGCCATTTTGTGCATATTGAATTCATTCAAGTTGTATATATAGGGCTAGAAGAAAAATAGATTGAAAATGAAGTTGTATCAAGTTTGTATATTTGGAACTTGTAGTGCAAATTTCCCTTCAAATGAATTGAGAGAAAACCTTTTCTTTCGTTCAACTCTAGAAACTAATTTGAATGTAAGTTCATATGAAATTAATGATAATATGGTGTTAAAGCTTTATCATAAAAACACAATAAGGGACATAAGTGGCGTAGGGAATGTAATAAAATTGTTCCTTACTTTTTTTTTGCCGATGAAATGTTAAAAAAGTGAAGAATATATGTTTTGCTAGCTGCAATCAACGAGGTGAGCACCTTTAGTGATTGTGATTGCACCATTGATGTCATTTTGTCAATAATCGTAGATGGATATGCACATCATTAATTCGATTCAAACTGCATTCATAGTAATTGTTTTTCATTTAAATTTTTTTTATGATTATTCTTGAAAAGAGCCCTACAAAAAATTTCCTCATTCACCCAAGTTGTTTGAGTCGTTTTTGATTCCCTAGTGATCATTGATATTTAATGTTTGAGATTAGTCCATATAATAATTCCATTCATCTCATGCACATTCTAGTACTTTCTACATATTGAGACAATTGAGTCGATTGATTAAGTGAGTAGAGATTGAAAGTTTAATGCTATTTGAAACAAAAAGATTTTTGAATTGCACAAATTGTGTGTCCAAACAAGTTTCCGACTCCAAATATTATTGTACAAATTGTTATTCGGTGAAAAATAAAGAGAGATCTGCACGTACAATCTTATTAAACTCGAGTATTTTAAATCTTAGGTATATTGGAATATAATTCGACCAGTACACCATCTAAAATGTAGTTCAGGATGCTTTAAAGCCTGCTAAATGTGAACTCAAAAGTCAAATCGGCAACTAAATTATTACCACATGTGAACTTTATTAATGCAAGAAACTTTACATTTCTTCTCTAATGTCATTGTCAATTTTAGACTAGATACCAAACCTGGCCTTGACTAAGAAACCTTGCCATACTACAGAAGTACACATATTTTGTTAACGAGCTTTCAACGAGTCTTCCCTAATGTACCATTTGTTCATGGTAATAGAGTACAATCTTCGGGAGGAATTTATTGAAGATCCCATAAATCATAAGAATTATGATGATATCTCACTTGTCGCGAGAAAGTAAGGTTTACATCTCCTCACTTTGTGCCACCTCTTTAAATTTTCTTGTGTAATTTTTATGAATTAACAAGTAGAGAATAGTGTCAAACTCTACATTAATATCATTTTAATTAAAAAAGATTAACGTCTCTCTCTCTCTCTCTCTCTCTCTCTCTCTCTCTCTCTCTCTCTCTCTCTCTCTCTCTCTCTCTCTCTCTCTCTCACATCTGGAAGCTATATTCAAAAGCTAAAATGAATAATTAGGTATAATTAATTAAGTGATCACGTGGAGTGTTTAAATTCACTTTTGAATTGGCAAAAAAGTCATAATCCGTTCGAATCAAGTTAAACTTTAATCCAACTTTTTCTAGGGAGAGAGAAACCTTTAGTTAACCTAGTTCTCCGCATCTGTGAATAATAATATATTCATGAGCAAAGTTACAAATGGAAATGGTAGATAGTGATGGAGTCAGGATACGTAGAAATGAACAATTATTGGATGGACAAAATTTAAAAATATTAACTATGACGTATATTAATATTTTTTACATGAGTCTCATAAGTAAAGAAAAATTTAAAAATGTTGTGGAGGCGATCACAATGTGACTCTCCCACTGGCTTTTAGGCTAAACATTAATGAACTCAACCCTAAAAATAAAAGAAGAACAATATAACATTCTTTTCCACTCGTAAATAACAATGTCTGTTCGACTAGAAAGGCAAATAGGGATGAGGAAACCAATTTATGTAAGCGATTTTGCTTTGTTGCCCACAGTAGGCAACATAAGGTATGCCCACCGCCAATGAGTGCGTGTCAAGTGTTCGAAAATGTCCAATTAGTGGAGTCATGTTTAAAAAGTCGGACACTTGGCAATGTCTAAGTGGTAGTGGACAACATAAAACTTATCGACCGTAGGCAATAGAGTTGTTATGTATATGTAAGATTCATGAATGTTTAAAGGTGCACATTAACACCATAAAGTAAATGTCCTTTCACTCGATCCAAAAGGATACAAGTCCCCAACTATATATATAAATATTGTTAATTTTTTGATATCAATATGTGGATTTAAATGATATTACAATTAGAATTTCCTGTTGTTACACTCATAAATTTATGAAATAAAATTGTAAAATTTATCAGAACCTGGCGCTTATGCCGTATTTAGCCTGGCTCACTACGTTGAGTTCGAGTGTCTAGGCATGTGACCTGGACGAGCATCTAGTGTGGTGGCTACTTCATTTTCGTATATCTAAAACATGGTCAGGGTACACTTAATCCATCGACCATGAGTCTAGGTGGGGCCTAAAAATTTCGCCAAGATGTCGATGGTGTTTTGCTACCCAGCTCGTGCATGCAGCCTTGTTAGGCCTCACAATTCTCTAAAAGGCTTGACTTGGGCGGGCTAGATAATTTAATGAATTGTTAACTATCCCCAATAAGAAAACGAAAAAGAATAGTTAATTATACCAAAATCGTGTTAACAATTATACCTAATCTTAACTATTGCCCAGGTTAACACTTTTTTATATTGTATATTTTGTGCAAAACTTCTATACTTTTAGTACAAACACATGTCATGAGTTGAAATTCAATACGGGGCAAAGAGAAGGGAGAAAAATTGAGGGAAGTCGACTTGTGAGCAAGGAAGAACACGATAAGCGTTTTTTTTTTTTTTTCCTTCAATCTCTTGTGCTAAAAACTTTAAGTTCTTGTTTAGTACCAATTAAAATCTAGATTTTAATCTAAATCAAAGTCAATAATTTTTTTTTTCCTTTTTCTTCAATCTCTTGTGCTAAAAACTTTAAGTTCTTGTTTAGTACCAATTAAAATCTAGATTTTAATCTCAATCAAAGTCAATAATTTTTTAACCAGACATTTCATCAAATTCTATCAAAATTTACTAAAAATCTAATTTCAATCCATAGCGAACAAGGTGAAAATGTGGAGCTAAACTTAAAGTTTACGAGAAAATAATTTTACGAATGGTAAAATGCCTCATTTTAGTGCTATTTCTATCAATGTTTTGCACGCAAAAATGTTTTTGTATGTCCTAAAATTTCAATACTGGACAAATTCTATAGTAATAATTGACTTTCATTTCTTTCGAAGCAATTTTAAATCTTGAACAGGTCAGGCCTATTGAAACTGTGACAAGATCCATTACAGGCCCATGTTGGATTTACTCAATGGAAATTTGGATTTTTTTTTTGTTACCCTTTCATTTTTGTCTACATACATATATATATATCTTCCATAAATTAATTCATATCCCCGTGAACCACATACAGAATGGTAATAAGAATATAATCAGCTCAAATAGAACGGCCAGAACACCACACAACTAGAAATGCTAGTTAATGAGTCACTTTATTCCACTTATGAGATATAAAGAAGCACTCCCTATAAACTGCGGCCTGAAGCGCAATTAACTCGGCCTTTTAAGGAGAAAAACACCCTGACCTTCACTTTGGACATGTCGCGCGCCGCCACTATCCCTTGTGGTTTCTGATCATTTTACCCTCGATACATGTGTTCAATTTGAAGCTGACTCAACTTAGAAGGTAAGTTCGTTTCCACATTTTGAGCCTGACTCAACTTAGAATAATTAAATTAGGCGTGAAAACAGTAGTCTAATTAAAGTCCCAATTCAACAACTAGTTCTTGAGTGAATTATTTTTTTTTTTTAAAAGAAGAATATGACTCCTAATATAAGTGGGAAAAAAACTTCAATACCCAATTATGAAAATGATGAATTACAATATGCATGGCACTGAGTCTACTGTGCTTAGTACCAAGATTCATGGTGCAGCTAAATTCTTCCTTGGGTCTAGAAAGAATTTGGGATAGCAAAAAAAGTTTGTTAAAGAGACGACAAAAAAGTGCTGCTAATGTGTGGCGTGAATTCGGCAAGAGACAGAGACGTCCACCGTCTAGCCACGAAAATTCATGTAGTGACGTAAACTGTTAGAGACAAAAAGTGATAAAAGTAGAAGATTCGATTTGTGTTTGTGGTGTATTTTGAGTGTTGAACTTTGTATAGGATGTAGTGAGGGTGAGGAAAACATTGCATCGTGAGGCTGTCTCAACTAATAAATTCTTCTTATCACGTTGTTGTCAGCAATTTGTCGAGCCACATTAAATTTATATTTTTCTCATTTTGGCTCGTTTCTTTGGTTTTTTAGTATCTAGTACTTTTCGTGGGATTTTTTTCCCAACAAATGATATCAGAGTTCATGATTTAAATTTTAAGGTTGCGTTGGAGATGATAGCAAGTTCAAAATTTGAGTGGAGTTATGGTGATGCAGTGGCACCAAGGTGGAGCTGTGGTAGTGATCGAGTCATGCAGGGGTTATAGATGTTGTGAATAAGTTACACCAATTGAATAACTACAAGATGGAGCTGTGGTGATCAAGTCACATAGAAGAGGGTCTTTCACTATTGTTAAAGATTGAATGTGGCCGAGATAGGTTCTTTGGTGAGTGACAAGAAAATTAAAGATTGTAGTACGATTAAATCAAATTGCAGCAATACTCTGTTCCATTGTCTGATCTTATGGCCTTAATTTTGCAATTGCTTTCATTTTCAACAAGGTTTTTAAATCTTTGAAATACACCAGCAACATCAGATTTAAACTTCAGAAAATACACCCAACACATTTTTGTCAAATCATCAATAAATAGCACAAAATACTTGCTGCCATTTAAGGTAGGTGTTCTCATTGGACCACACACATCAAAATGAATAAGCTGGAGTTTGTTTGAAGCTCTTGTAGACTGATTTTTAGGAAATGGCAACCTAACTTGCTTTCCCAAATGACAGACATCACATACACAACCATTAGCACTACTGATTTCAGGCATGCTTTCTACAAGTTCCAGTTCATGCATTTGTTTGAGTAATTTGTAGTTAGCATGTTCAAATCGTTTATGCCGTAAAGAAGATTCAATTTCAGTGCAAGTGCCGGATTATTCACATTTTTCCACTATAAAGGAAAGCTTCTATACCTCATACCAACAGTCATTACTTCCTGATTTTATGAATCAAATATAATGCATCATTTATCCTTAAAAATTAGTGTATAGTCTTTCTCAATCAATTGACCAACACTAATAAGATTTTGATCAATATTAGGCACATAAAGAACATCAGAAATGTAATTAGTACCTGATGAAGTCTGCACTGAAATTTCACCAACTCCCTTCACTTCAACAAACTCTCCATTTTCAACTTTGACTCTTGATCTGTAGCCTTCATTAAGGTTGACAAAGATACTAGGATTGGATGTCATATGATGAGTATATCCACTGTCCAGTAACCAGGTCTCATTATTGCTAAAAGTCATTGCATTCATAGCTGTGAACAAGTGCTCCTCCTACTGATTTTCTGCCATCTGTGCCAACTGTGTATCCAGTTTCTCTTTCTGATTTTTGCATACTTTTTGAATGTGTCCAAATTGTTTACAAGCTTTACATTGGACCTCTGGTCTTTACCAACACCACTTTGGTGAATGACCAATTTTCTTGCAATGAGGACATGGTGGAAAACCTTCATTCTTGCTTGCATTTTTGCTCCCTTCTTCCTTCTTTTTATTCAATGACTTCTTCCCTCCAAAGTTTGTTTGAGCTTTATACTTTCCCTTGGCAAATAGGGCTCCTTCAACTTGTTCTTCCTGTCTAAATAATCTTCTTTGCTCAGTGGCTTGCACGATATTTATGAGCTCAGACAGATTTATTGTAGACAAATCTCTGGAATCTTCAAATGAAGAGATTTTAGCTTCAAATTTCTCAGGTAAATTGATAAGGACTTTTTCTACCACACGTTCATCTGGTAGATCATCTCCCAACAACCTTATCTTATTTACCATTTTCATCAATCTATCTGAATATTCTTTGACTGATTTAGCCTCCTTCATCTTCAATGCTTCATACTCCCTTCTGAGATTAAGAACTTGCATCTATCTTGTTCTTGCATTTCCCCTAAATTCCTCCTGCAATCTATCACAGTCTTCTTTTGCTGTTTCACATGTGATGATCCTGGTAAAGATTCCATCAGAGACGGCTGATTGACTGCAAGACAAGGCTTTGAACTTCATTGCAACATCCTCACTGTGCTGTTGATTTGCTCTTAATGGTTGAGGTTCCACCCCTGTTTCTGTAGTTTCCCACAGATCATAGGCTTTCAGATAAGCCTTCATTTTTGTAGCCCAAAAATCATAGTTCTCACCATTAAACACTGAAGGAAGAGGTGCTGAAAAATTGGTTGAAGCCATGTTTATGAAAAGTTTTTTATGAAGGGTTTCTTGTTTTCTCTCTTTGATTTTCTGTTAAAAATGTTTCATTTCAAACTTACCGGATTCAATGGCATTGAACTTACTGGATTTCATATGGTTCTTACGAGATTTGGGTTAAGAAAAGGGAATATTCCTTCACTTATCGTATTTGGAGCAAGGCTTAATACCGATTTTCCTATATACGGTATTTGCTTACCGGATTTGAGTTTACTGAAACTCAAATATGGTATTTGGCATAAGAATCCGGTATGAACCTGGAACACGAAAATTTCATAAAGTTTTTGGTCAAGCAAGAAGAGTAGAAAACTTGGATGATTTCCTACTACATTAATGGACTTTCAATGCTGTATAAATAGCCAAATTACATACCAAAACGTGCTTAAAATAATTTAATCATATCACCTACTAAACTAGACATTACTTGACACAAGTACTTACATAAAGTGAATGAAAAAGTAGCCTAACTTTTTAACATAGCATAAGCTAGACAAACCAAAAATATGTAACCAAATGATAAAGCAAAAACATTGGTTAGATTACAACAAAAGTGTCATAACTTCAACATGTTAATAGTGAAATATGTTCTGATTTCCTTAGTGATTAATTAGTAACAGACCTTTTGTCTTAGCGTTCTCCAATAATGTTGGAAAGAAATTCAACTTTAATCTTCTTTAGCCTTATTAAAACATCTTCAATGTTGAGCCTCTCCTCGGGCAAATTTGTTGTGCATTCTAATGCTAGTCTCATGATCGATTTGAAGCAGATCTCTTTGGCTTCAATATTCTCTTCAACTCCATCCACTAAATCCATATCCATTATCTGCATTATCCCATTCTCGTATAATTCAAACACCCACCTTCTCATGGTTAACTCTCCGACAAATATATCATCTGTGGGCTTCTTCTTGATAAAAGTTTCCATCAACACAATCCCATAGCTATAAACATCTGCTGTAGTTGATATTATTCCCATTGACCCATATTCTACAATTGACCTTTGTTATTAAAATTGAAAAGTGATATTTTTGAAACGATCAATATTTACATATATAGTGAAGTAAATGGGAAAGGGAATAATTGAAAAAATGTTCCTATTGATTTGAAACAAGAAGAAGAAGAAGATCAGAAGAGTAAAATGCTAGATCATCTGTTTATCCTAATTTTCTTGATCTTTCGTAGAACAAAGGCAATAATTACTACGATGCTTGCAAAATATATATAATGTATGCGCGAAATTTATGAACAATTACGTATTTAATATATAACTATATAACTATATATATATATATATATATATATAATTGAGAAAACGGTTTACCTGGTGCCATATAGCCAATGGTACCCAAAGTATTGGTCTGTGAAATTCTCTGGTCTTGTGTAAAGAGCTTGGAAATGCCAAAGTCACCTACATGGGCTACCATATCTTCATCTAGAAGTATGTTGCTGGGCTTCAAATCACAATGTACAATTGGGGAGGGATACCCACGATGAAGATATTCCAATCCAGATGCCACATTTATCATTATTTCCAATCTTTCAGCCATGTTTAGGCAATAGTCGTAAGAGTACAACCAACTGTTAAGGTTTCCTTTAGGCATATATTCCAACACCAAGGCTTTAAGATCAAGATTAGAGCAACTACTAATTACTTTGACGACATTTCTGTGACGAATGTTGCACAATAAGTTGCACTCAGTATCAAAGCTCTTGTTTGTGCCTTCCATATCTAAATTGAAAACCTTAATAGCAGCAATCATTCCATCAGAAAATATTCCCTTGTATACTGAACTGATACTTCCTCTACTAATAAGATTCTCTTCATCAAATTTATTAGTAGAACGAAGAACCTCAAAATATGAAATTCTCTTGATGGGAATGGGGAAACTAGACTGATCTCGAAGAGTTGCATTTCTATTATGGCGACTCAACAACCACACCATTATAATTACTAGACTTGCTGCCAAGGCGCTTGGTGGTAAAATGTACTTCAAAAACCTGGTCTTGCTTGAAGATTTTGATGTGTTACCTTTGCATGGAATGACCTTGAATTGAGCTGCTCCACATAATTCATCATTTCCCATGAAAGAATAAGCTGTTAAGTTCTTAAAAGGCCCTCCATTTGGAATTTCACCACTGAGTTCATTGAAGGAAACATTGAAATAAACAAGGTCCCTAAGTTTCTCCATTGACTTGGGGATTACACCATAGAGATTGTTCTTGGACAGGTCCAAAATTTGCATTGCTATCAAATTTGCAAATGACTCAGGTATAGGACCGTATAATTGATTGTTTGATAATTTTAAAATTACCAAACTCTGAAGTTTCCCAACAGTGATTGGAATCTCGCCTGAGAACTGATTTCCTGATAAATATAACTCTCTCATCCCATTCGCACTCCCAATTTCTAAAGCCAGAGTGCCAAAGAACAGATTATATGACAAATCCATTATTTGAATTTCCCGGTTAGTCCACTGTGTGGATGGGATTGTGGAAGACAATGAGTTGTAAGATAAATTTAATTCTTGTAAAGAAGTAAGATCACCTAAACAAGTTGGTAGATGTGTAGAGAGCTTGTTATTCCCTAAATCTAGGTGATACATATGTACCAAATTGCAAAGGTTGACAGGTATTGACCCTCCTAGTTTATTGTCATTAAGAATCAACTTTTGTACCTTCTTCAATTGACTCAACGTGTCTGGAATTTTACCTGTCAACTCATTGCCTCCCATTTCCAACCAGATCAAACTGCTGAGATTGCCAATGTCACTAGGAATCGGGCCTTTGATGCGGCAAGAAGGAGCATAAAATATCTGAAGAGACGTCGACATATTACCCGCTGATTTAGGAAGCATTCTGTCAAAATAATTGTATCCTATCTGTATGGTCTTCAACTTCTTGCAATTATTCAACGAAATAAGAAAATCTAATTCCTTCATTGAAGGATCATTTGTCAACTCGTTATTTTCTATGCTTAGATATCGGAGGTTTTGCAAATTCCCAAAATTCATGGGTACTGATCCACCGAAAGAGTTGTGACCAAGTTCCAGTGTAGCAAGTTTAGAAAAATTTGAAATGTGATGAGGGATATCTCCACTTATTCTATTAAGAGCAAGATAGAGATTCTCAAGATCAGGGAGACCATATGCTACTGATGATGGAAGAGTACCCGAGATATCATTATCTATTAGTGCAAGTAGTTGTAACTTGGAGAGATTGAAGATGGATTCTGGTATTTCACCCTCGAGCTTATTAAGGGAAAAAATGATCTCCTTTAAATTCGATAGATGTCCCAATTCCGGTGGGATCTTCCCTTGAATATTGTTGGCACGAATACTGAAAATCTCCAAATGTGACATTTTTCCAAAAGATTGTGGAATATTACCTGCGATTTCTTTTTGTTAATGCCTCAAGATGAAATTGATTTAATGAAAAAATTGAAATACCGAAGGGTAGATACGTACCTGTCAAGTTGTTCGAACGCAAATCTAACTTGTGAAGAACTGATAAGTTTCCCATTCCATCGGGAATAATTCCTGAAAAGACAACACTGAAATATTAAATATCTCAAATATCCATATTAATGTTTAAACTTACAAATTGTGATTTTTGAACTTCATTATAATTAAAAAAATTTTGAATGGGTGAAATATTCTTAGGGTCATTGCATTTCATTTATTTATGTCACTTTCGTTAAAATCACTCTATCTATCTTCGTTAATTTTCTATATACCCATTTAGGAATTCTGTGACAGTTAAAATACAAAGATGCTTGAAAATCTTTTATAAATATACTTATGTGCCACCACCATGGGCATTAATTGCCCAACTCGAACAAACCTATTTTTAGATGGCATTCTAGGACGAATATCCTAAAATCGTCATTAGACAATGTTAATCAACTGTCATAGATGGCATTCTAGGACGAATTTTAGAAGACACGAGAGTGAAAGATGGTAACTTGTGTTGTATTTACAAGTGAGTTTTCCTAGCTTTGCATGTATAGGGGGAGTACCCCTACTTGTGAATCAATATATAATTTATACTAGGAAAAGGAGCATAACTACCTTACTCTTGAATTACAATAATAGGATCTTGAGAGAAAAATTTACCTTTAATTTTTCCTAGATTTTACTATTTCGATGCACTAGTATGTATGTCTTATTATTACCGACATTGAAATAACAAAGATCCCTCCTAATCGACTAAAATTATTACTGTAGATTAGACATTATATCTTAGGTTCAATAGTAGACTAATTATTACTATAGACATTATTATGGACCAAAGTCAATAAATTAGATTAATTTTTTGTTGGGCCCAAGAGGGTTGAGACTAATCCTAATGTGATTAGGGAGTTAGTATATATATATATATATATGAGAATTTAGGGATTGAGACACTTTGTTAAATTATCCAGGTGCTAACAAGATATAGACAAAAAAAACCTATACCTAAATTCTCCCAAAGCCGTCATCGATTGCCATTGACCAGAATTTCATTATGTTCTCTCCTTGTGAATTTCTATTGGGGCTAAAAATCCAGAAAGCTTTGGTGATAAAAATAGATTATCTATGCTACTTGTTACGCCTTCGCCAACGAGGCTCATAGCATGGCCAATTCGTCGCCAAACCTAGGTCCGCCACGTCGTTCTATAAGGTAACTCTAGCCAAACCTCTTTGAAGACCCATTTGTTGAAGTCGATCTCATATGGAGAACTGGACCACAATTGGAGGGGCGAGTTGTTATGGGTTTAGTGGAAGATCTTCCATAATCTTTGGTAAATGATTAATGTGACAACTCACTGCCACAGCCGCCGGCCAAGTCTTGTGTCAAATTTTGGGTAACAAAATGGTGCTAATATTAAATGCTTATGATTCATTGATACCTATGACAAGAGGCATCAACCGTCCAGATGAGGTTATGTATGTTTTTCATCCATGATTATTATTCACCCCCTTCTAATATAAAAGCTCACACAATATACCATTCAAAAGGAAATGCAAGTTTAGACTCTCAAGCCATGACTTCGCTATCTCTTACTTAAATCTCCCAAATTCAAATCCCATTTATTTTCATATATAAAAAATGCTCGTGCCTAAAGCAACTCACATTCAAACATTTATATCATCAATTGATTTTTAGATCCAGTACTGGAGCTAATATGAGCGCATTAGCAGCTCTACAACGCTTTCCTGTGAGGGGCTAATCTGCACGTCGATGTACGGTGTTTGTCGCGACGATTGCCATGGTTTTGGGGGTGGTTGGGTGGCGATGGCTTTATTGGATCTAGTGGTGGCGATGGTGGTAGATCTTTGTTGTTGGGATGATTTTTGTTGGATTTGACTGTGGACCTAGTAGTGGTGGATCTAGCGATGGCAATGGTGCTTTTGTAGTTGAAAATGGTATGTATTAGTTGTATGATATGGTAGTGTTGCTGCCGGGAGGTGGTGGTGATTCTGACGGAGGTGGTGTTGGTGATTGTGTGGCCAGAGGTAATGATGAAGAAGTGATCACAAATTATTTAGTTGATTGTGATCAATAAATTTGGTTAATGCGTAATAAATAATGTAACAAAAGAAATAGATAAAGTATGACCAATAAATAATATGTGATCTAAAATTTTGAGTTATGACTTATAAAATTTGTAATTTGTGATCGATAAATAAATTGTGACCTATAAACTTTTTGATTTGTAACAAATTAATTCGTTAATTTGTAATCAAATTGTGTAGAATTATTACATTTATATATTTAATTAATTAAATAGATATTTAATTATTTATTTGATATATAAAATTTAAGAATATTTGATTTTTGAAGTTTAAAACTTGTTTTTTAATTTTCAAATGTGTCATAGTCAATCTCTTAGATATGAAATTTTTACATTTGAAATTTCAGGGGCCATAGATGCAATTGTGTTTGGGACTTCTGATGCAATTCTCAGAATTTGGGGGTAAATTTTCAATTTTGATACTTTCATGATTTTCAAAATTAATTTTAAAATTAGATTTTGACCTAGTTTTTAATTTTGTCAGATTCAACGACTGGATCAGAATTTAACGTTTGACTGAAATTGGCTTTCACCAAGTTTTGAATTTATTAGTTAAGGATTAATATGAATCTTGTTTGAAATTGAAAATTTGAACTTAATTCAATTTTGACTAAAATTGAGATCTTGAACTATGAATTTTAGGGTTTGACTCTGAATCAGGTTTTACTTATCTTTATTACAGATATTAGAATATTCATTTTCTGTAAGACATGTATTTTTTCTTATATAGGGATTCATTTAATTATCTAACATTTTGGTGTAGTGCATATACATCTTGAAAAATTTACAGCTACGCATAAGTGAAAAACGCATGGTACTTGATCAGAAAGAATTTTAAGCCATAGGACCACCCTTAGTTCTCTCATGTCATTTGAAAAAGATAAAAAAAATTGAATAAAGCTCTTTGTACAGAAGACGTTGATAGAAAAGGTTGACATCCACTCACATGCGCGTGGATCTTACGTGAATAAAAAAGTCCAAAAAAAAGTGTGAAGTCTCCCATTGTGAGTATTTTGTCAACTTCTTCTGTCAACCTCTTCTGTACGAGTAGCAGGATTGAAAAAAATTTATACTCAAAAGTTTGTGCATGGACATGATAATAGGCCAAAATTGGCTCCCAGGTTCTAGTTTCCAATAAACAAGGTTTAACAGAACTACTGCATAGTTTAAGGACACCCGTGGGCGTTTTACTCTACTAAGAAATAGTTGTGTACAGCGTAGAAACATACCTGTTAGACAATTTGCTCCTAGATATAGAATTTGGAGCTCAGACAAGTTCGCAATCTCCTTTGGAAAGGTTCCAACGAATTTATTAATTGACATAGAAAGTAGTTTAAGTTTCCCACACGATCCCAGACTTCGTGGAATATGGCCACCTATTACATTAGACGAAATTCGTAGTTTCTCTAGGTTTGGAAGATTGATGCAAGTATCCATGGGGAGAGCTCCAGAGAGACTGTTGTTTACAAAATCAACTTCTACCAATGAAGAAAGGTTGAAAATCATGTTTGGAATATGTCCAGCTAAAGAGTTTTCAGACAGATTTATTTTCTGAAGATTTTTAAGAAATCCCAAACTCGTTGGAATAGAACCATTTAGCTCATTGCATTGCATCTCTATTTGGTGGAGTTGGCTTAAATTACCCATTTCATAAGGTATAAAGCCATGGAAATTGTTATTACTAATGACCAAGGAATTCAGGAAAGAGAGTTTCCCAATTTCTTTAGCAATAGTACCTCCGAGACTCATATTTGCAAGATTTAAGCCAATCACTCTCTGATGCGCTCTATCACAAGTAATACCAATCCAATTACAAAAAGGGGTTCCTCGTGACCAATTATGAACCAAGATTTCATTTGGATCATAATTTATTCGAGATTTAAAAGCTAGAAGAGCATACTCATCAATAGAGCTATTGAAAGAAGTGGCTAGGCAAATAACCGGGGAAAGCATTGCCAATAGTGTCAAGATCACATTCTTGGCCATGCTTAATCTGATATGTAGAACGAACTTTTTCTTGGGAATGAAATAAGATGCTAGATGTATTTAAATACGAAATCAAGTTTGCTGCAAGATAGGTGCTGAGTATGTTTCTATATTAGCTTTGCAATTCTTATTTTAAAGGAATAGTGCTCATCGTTCCAGTATTGACTTGACTTGAGTAAAGGCAAAAATTAATGAATTTCAAGGATAGAATTCCTCCAACGTTCAATTTGGTTGCAAATTTTTCTTTAATAGAATAAAGAAGAATAAGGTGGGGACTTTCATCATGACTTTGGAAAAAAAATGTTTTCCTTTTTCATAAGACTTGGAATTGTGGAAATCCGGACTTCCACATGCTCATTCCTTAATCTTTTGTTTGCTTCTGAAAAATTCTTGGCACATGGGGAAGTTGCTTTCAATGAAATAAATTCAAGAGATAAATTAACTCTAATCATTGCAAACAACATGGTAAAATTAACAATTCTTCCTTATGTCAATCTATAATGGAAGTCAATTCAGCAGAGTATATATTCCTCCGTTTGGCCCCCATTTTGTGGAAATGAAAATGGGTGGAATAATGTTTTTTTGAAAAATGAGTGGTTGAAAATGATGGAAAAGTTTTTCGATTTACGTGTAATATTATTTTATTCAAGATTGTGTGGTTAAAAATAAGAGAGAACAAAATAGAATGTAATGTAATTTAATGAGATTCAAACGGAGGCATATCATATTGCACAATAGACACAATCATGGAATCATAGAAAAATTTAATGACGGTTGTAACCACCTTTAAAAATTTCGAATATCATGATTGGTTGACCTATCTATCACAGAACACTTTTTTGTTTGAAACAAAACATAATGGAAAATTAGGCTTGGAAGCGAGAAGAAAAGGAACTCCGAGGTCTATAACTTTTGCGACATATGTAGACACAACTCCCTTTTTCTCTCATTCACAAAAACCAAACACGAAATCCGTCATAAGTATATTGCAAAGAATTCCAAAATCAGATCTTATAGATTGATTTCCGAAATTTAGTGTACGAGTTTTCCACAAATTTTGTTTCAAAAACCGATTGCTTGTTTCTTATTTTTTGGACAACACCATAACCTTTTTAACTCTTCATCTGGGCAGTGTTGATAAAGGTACAATTAACAAAAATTATACATTGCAGCTGGTACGCACTGCATCACAGCAATGGAAGTCGAACCAACCATTAATCTTTCATAAAAAATTCTGCAATTTCAACATAAAAGGCTTTTGAGAGATGATAAATAAGTGTTCAATAACAATCAATATAAAGCATGGACTCAAAGAGACCTGAATAACGAATAACAAGAATAAAGAAGTTTTAAGCATTCAATGACACCAAAAAATATTTTATGATTTCATCAGTGATACAAACAAACCTCTTTGTCTCATTCTTCTTCGGCAACGTCAGAAAGAAATTCCATTTTGATCTTCTTAAGCCTTATTAGTACATTTTCCATACTGAGCCTCTCCTCAGGCAAATCAGATGTGCATTCCAGCGCTAATCCCATAATTGATATGAAGCATCTCTCTTTAGCTTCAATGTTCTCTTCAACTCCATCCACTAGATCCACATCCATTGCCTGAATTACTTTATCAGGGTATATTCAAACAACCATCCCTCATACTTAAATCTCCAACAAAAATATCATCTGTGGGCTTCTTTTTGGTAAATGTTTCCAAATAATTCCATAGCTATAAACATCTGTCATAGTCGATATCATTCCTGTTGATCCATACTCTAGTGCATTTGGAATATGAGTCAGATGTAAATGATAAATAAGAAAATAAGAATTAAGTAAATGGCAAGCATAAAGAAAGCACAACATGACTTAAGTTCCCTATAGATTTAAAACTAGAAATGCCTTACATGCTTATACACAATAAAATGTTAGCAAGACATATATCTGTATAACATTTAACTCAATTTATAAAAACTTGATAAAACCATTTACCTGGTGCCATATACCCGATGGTACCCAAAGTTTGGGTATGCAAAATTCTCTGGGCTTATGTCAAGAGTTTGGAAATTCCGAAATCTGCTACATGGACAACCATATCTTCATCTAGAAGTATGTTGCTTGGCTTCAAATCACAATGAACCACTGGGGAAGGATGCCCGTGATGTAGATATACCAATGCAGATGCCAAATATTCTATCATTATTTCCAATCTCTTATCAATATCTAGGCAATAGTCGAAAGAGTACAACCAACTACTAAAGTTGCCCTTAGGCATGTAATCCAGCACATGAATTAAACTGGTGTGTTGCCCTGGGGATTGATTTAAAAACAATTATTTCATTATCAAACTCTCTTCTTGTCAAATTGGGTGATAAGTGTGCCCCCAGGACACATCTCCAAGTGGTAAAAGAGGAAGGTGGAGAAATTCAGCTTTACTTGAGGCTGCCGCATCAAGAGTTCGAATCCTGAAATATGAATTTGGTTTTTTGGTAAGTGCAAGTGTACAAGCAGCCGTCCACCCTGTACCTTTAGAGGTATAACTTGCGATTTACCTCCTTCACCAAGGCCTAGGGCAGGTGAGGGCGCCAGTAATGGACCGTAATAAAAAAAAAAAAAAATGGGTGATAAGTGTGGTATAATAACCAAATATAGAAATTGCCCGGAAGCCGCTTAATTTGAAAAAAAAAATGAAAAAAAAAAATATTATTAGATTTCTTTTACATTGTCAATTGACTGTCAACACACATTCATAAAATCCACAATTACTACTCACTAATTATCCTCAAATTTCGTGAAATTCACAACTTTAACCTCCATAAACAAAAAGAAAATAAAATAAAATAGCAAACAAAAGAGAATAAAGAAAACAAAACTGAAACAAAAAAATCCCCAACTGTTCACCTTCCCCGCAGCCCCAGACCAGACCAGACCAGGCCAGTCCATGTTCATCTTCCTGTCCGCCACCACCATGTGTTCATCTTTGTGGCAACCACCAACAATTTCTTGATTTAATAACAATCTATGAAACAGTAACTTTTGCTAGAACTCATCCTTCAACTTGTCTTAAGGGGAGGGTTCCCAAAGCTTTTATAAACCCACAGAGTATACTTTTTATGAGTGATGTGGATACAAATATATCGTTAATCGTTACATATACCTCTCTTCTAAATTGACATCCAAGATGACCTATTTTTCCGAGCAGGGTGACTACACAGAACCAGTCTTCTAAGGGAATAATCCTTTCCGAGTCTCCCCGTCCACAACGAGGATCCTCTAAGACGGGTGTAAAGGTAGAACTCACCCTTAATATCGGCTAATTGTTGAATAGATTCCAAAGTTCTTATAAATCCACAGGACAAGCCTTTCACGAGTAATACGAAATACAACTAGAACATTACAATCTCTGAGGCATAGGTATCCTTAATTTTTCATTGATAAATCAAAAAAATTCTCAGCATGATACCCAGAAAATTGTGTTTCTCCACGATGCAGGGAACCAAGATAGATGACGTTGAGCTGTCAGATTGCACTTTATTTCTAGGAGTTTGCTCAAGTTAACTGCCCATTAGTTTGACGATGATGAAGTCGAGGAAAATGTTATTGCTAATAACCAAGTACCTTATAAAAGAGTTTACCAATTTCCTCGTAAGTAAAACCCATCTGTTACCTCTTAGATCATTATCTCTCTGTCATACTTCGTCCGGCAAGTAAAACCCATCTGTTTCAAAAGAAGGGGTCTCTTCTCACCAGTCCTTATCCAAGTTTTCTGTTACTAGTCAAACTATTAATAGATACAACTATGGAGACAAGAGTGAAAGAATTGCTAATAATATATAGATTTAATTCTTTGTCATGGTTGTTTGAATATACATAACTTATCCATTGATTTTGATTAACGTGTCTATATGCATAAATATGATGGAGAAGTTTCACATGTCAGAAGATTATGTTCAATCTATGCTTTTACCATATCAGAGTGGTGGCGATCCAACAAACTAAATTGACTTGAATTTTGAAAGTTAATTCATTTGTAAATTGCTCTTGGAAATTACTTAGAATGTAGGGAAGTTGCTTTCTTTCAAAAAATAAAATAAAATGAAAGAGTCACAGTCAAATTTTTCCAAATATATTTTGATTTTCATGAGAATATAATTAAGATAAATTAGAGCCACCATCTCCAACCGTCGGACCTCATTGCAATCTCATCCACCCAACCATTTTTGTGACAAATGGATCCGCAAACTTCGATTAGTTAGCTGCAACTGCCCTAGTAGACGGTTTTCATCCAAAAATTCCTATAGTATCGAGTGAGAAGACAAATTTCACCTCCGTAAACAAAAAGAAAATAAAATAAAATAGCAAACAAAAGAGAATAAAGAAAATAAAACTGAAACAAAAAAATCCCCAACTGTTCACCTTCCCCGCAGCCCCAGACCAGCCCAGTCCATGTTCATCTTCCTGGCCGCCACCACCATGTGTTCATCTTTGTGGCAACCACCAACAATTTCTTGATTTAATAACAATCTATAAAACAGTAACTGTTGGTAGAACTCATCCTTCAACTTGTCTTGTAAAGGGAGGGTTCCCAAAGCTTTTATAAACCCACAAAGTACACTTTTTATAAGTGATGTGGATACAAATATATCGTTAATCGTTACATTCTACCTCTCTTCTAAATTGACGTCCAAGATGACCAATTTTTCCGAGTAGGGTGACTACACAACCAGTCTTCTACTGGGAGTAATCCTTCCCGAGTCTCCCCGTCCACAACGAGGGTCCTCTAAGACGGGTGTAAAGGTGAAACTCACCCTTAATATCGGCCAATAGTTGAATAGCATCCAAAGTTCTTATAAATCCACAGGACAAGCCTTTCACGAGTAATACGGAATACCACTAGAACATAACCATCTCTGAGGCATAGGTATCCTTAATTTTCCATTGATAGATCGAAAAAATTCTCAGCATGATACCCAGAAAATGTGTGTTTCTCCATGATGCGGGGGATCCGAGATAGATGATGTTGAGCTGTCAGGTTGTACATTATTGGCGCTGAAATACCATGAGTTGGTATATCAGCGCAAAGACGGGAAGTGATTACGTTATTTTCCTAATTGGAGCAGTTTTGGGCACGTTTCAGTTTTTTGGCCATAACTTTGGCTACGGTGTCGGAATCGCGCTCATGACCCCAATTCGAAAAGCTCATTTTCAGCACACAACTTTCCTACGGTTGTCTTTTGGCCACAACTTTTCCTAATTGGAGCTAGGCTTGGTGTGAGTCTTTTATGACCTCATATTCCGCTGTTTTTCCTTCCGAATCACTATTTTTAGTTTGTTTTTGCTATTTTTGATAATAATTCGTTTGCATGTTAAGAAATGATTTTTCACCCGATTTGGGTTGGATTTTTTGCAGATTACTTATTTTATTTTGGCGTGATTTTTGGGATTTTTCCATTTTTGGTAAAATTCGGATTTTAGCTATAAAGTCCAAGCTTGTTGACTTATTTTCCGATTGCTTGATTTAATAAAATTCATTGAACTTTAGAGACGTTTTCTCTATTTTTTGGTGATATTTTTATGTTCTTCCTGTGATCCATCTATTAGAACTAGGTTGCGGGATAATCACTATTCTGCCCAGCGTCACTCCAAAACAAATCAAACCAAAGGTCTTGGGAAAAGAAATTCATTTCAAGAAATTGAAGCAGAAAGTATTGTCTGGCGAGTCAGTTTGATACACAGAACATTGTTTCTCCAAAACAAATCAAAAACAGAAGGCTGGGAAAAAGGAAATTCATTTCAAAAAAATGAAGCATAAGTATTGTCAGGTGAGTCAGCTCGGCTCGCTATTGCAGCTAGCCGAGCCTGTGAGCAGCTCATCTCACTTTGCACTCCTAAATATAGTCCTTGAAGTCGATCTTGTTGAATATAATTTGTCCAATGGTCGTTCCACATAACTCGCTCTTGGCCTTGTTTAAAGTATTCGTGTATTCAAAATATAATCTTAACGAGTCTCCACTCCTTTGGTTAAGGTGAATTGTTTCCCCTGTTGTGAAACAGCAGACAATGACTGTCATAATATAATGGCCCAACTATATTCGTGACCAGCAACTATTGTTAGTTTATAAATTGTAAACTATGTCCTTTTCACAATTTACACATTGGAACCTTATGATATTTGCTCAAATAGTAACATAACACGGAATCTGATAAATAAAATAAATTCATTTGTTCACTTATCAAAAATGTAAATTAAAATACACGTGTTTATAAAAAACAATTCCTAACAAAAAACTCATCTGGAAGATGATTGAGGCCTTGCATGTTACCCGGACAAATGTACACACTTGTTTTTACTGAAAACACTAAGTAAAAGTTGTGGGCAGTGGCAGTGGGTAGGCTACGTTTACGTTTTGCCTTGGATGAAGTGGAGAACGATATTGCAAAATTTTCTGGTCTTGAGAAGCTGTGGGATATCCAGACTCTACTAAATCATCTCCATGTCTATGATTGACAGAATCAATTCGTTCCAACGTCTCAACAACTTCTTGCATTGATGGTCGGTCTTTTGGTTCATTTTCAAGACATACTAATGCAAGCTGAGCTATTTCTAATGCATATCTGGAAGGATATTTTCCTCCAAGACGAGAATCCATTATGTTCTTCAACTTCCTTCTGTCAGATAAATGTGGAGTCACCCATTCAATCAGATTTTGTTGACCATCTGGACGATTTGGGTCAAGTACCCTCAACCCTGTAAGCATTTCCAACATAACGACCCCAAAACCATAGACATCACTCTTCACATACAAATGCCCTGTTTCACAATTAAGAATGGCATCAAAATATGAACAATTAATCTTTTCTAAATGCTAGCCCAATTTTCTTTACAAATTACCAGTGGCAACGTACTCAGGAGCAGCATAACCTTCTGTCCCATAAACCCGTGTAGATACATGAGATTTGCTAGCGGTAGGACCTATTTTTGCAAGTCCAAAATCTGATATCTTTGCATTGTATGACTGGAAGAAAATCTTGAACAATGTCAGAAAAATATAAACATCCAACTATAAAATCTTCTGTTATAATAAATGAAATAGTCAATTTAAGTCTATTTACTGCCACCACAGATTTGTCCGTCAATATTTTTATCCAGCTCTTAAAAGTATAAAACGATTAATATTTGTGGGGAAAAACAATTCTTGAAAGAACCATGCCACGCTTACCATAATGAAAGTAACAAGGCAGAGTTACATAATTCGAAAGAGGTGACATTAATATTAATCAGTAGTAAATCATCTATACAGAGCTTACCCCGTCAAGCAATATGTTTGATGTCTTGAAGTCTCTATAGATAACTTTTTTGTCTGATGCATGCAAGAATGCAAGTCCTCGAGCTGCTCCAATTAAAATCTTAAGCCTTAACTCCCATGGAAGAGGTTGAAGAGAAGAACCACCTGTACACGCAATGCTCGACAGAACTAATTATTTAGCATTTAGACAGTAAAAGAATATGTCCATCGGCTAATCCATGTAATATGAGACTTCAAATATTTATATAACGATAATGCCCTTACTTCCAAAAAGGTGGGAATCTAAGCTTCCTTTTTGCATAAATTCATAGATAAGTAATAGCTCTTTATCCTCCCAACAGTATCCTAACAGCTTAACCAGATTTGCATGACAAAACCTTCCAAGGAAATTTATCTCAGACTGTAGAGATAAACGAACAAAATGCAGAAGTGTCAGAAGAAATTAACCATTAGAGATCGGTCAATTTAGGCTTGATCTGAACATAAAGAAAACATAATCTGCTGCATAGGAAATAACTGTTTAATTTTCTATTTGAAAAATTGAACAAAACTATGAGTCATATATGTTTTTAGGCCACAATTACGGTCGCTAACTTCTAATTATGGCAATCTAAAAATGGACTCATAACTGAAATGTTTAAAGGATTTCTAAAAATACACCCAACTGCCAGAAAAGAAATTATACATTATATTAAAGAGAAAAACAATTAAGAAGCATTAACAGAGATAAAGGAATTACTTGGAAAGAACCAATGTGTTTCTACCTTTTAGAATATTGAATCTCCCTTTTGAATGGCTAGTTGCACTAGAAATATAGGGAGGTTCTAGGAGTATCAAGGATACTAAACCACATCATAAGGAGAAGATTTCATCAATTTTAAAAGGCAAGTTCTACAAAACGGTAATTAGACCACCCTATATGCTTTATGGTTCTGAGTGTTGGGTTGATAAAAGGGCCGCCTAAAAGATGAATGTAGCGAAAATAAATATGCTACAATGACTATGCAATTTTATTAAAATATATATAAGAAATGAGAATATAAGCAAATATGTTGATTTGCCATGAGTTAAAGGAATGACATGACAATTTCGGTTGTTTAGTCATGCTTCGTGTACATATATATACTAAGTCTGATATTCATAAGAGTGACGCATTTTCAGTAGAGCGAATTAGAAAAAGCAATAGGCCTACACAAATTTGCATGTCTTGTTATGGTTGTTAAGGATCTAGTTGATTTAGATCTTCTTGTATACGAAGTAATGAACAAAGAAAAATGACAAATAAGGATTCACGGTAGGCGTTCCCGAATTTTTTTGTGAATAAGCGTTAGTTTGTTGTTGATTTCTAAACTTACAATGACTAGTAAATAAATGTTCATAAGAAGATAAATAACCAAATATTCCCTTAGCAACTCCACATAGGTATATCAATTAAACAAATTATTACAGAAAGCAATAAATCACCACTTAAAACAAACATAAGTTGCAGTCCAAACATTGAATTTCAAATTGTGAATAGTGCTTAATGAACTTTACTTTCACCGACAAGAAATAACAGCTGTTAAAAATGTTGTATTATAGACCAATCAAATATGAATCATGTTAAGGGATATAATCCCACATCGATTAAAGATGTAAACATAGGCCAATTTATAAGGTCGTGGGCTACTCCTCTTAATAAGGTTCACATTTTAAGATGGAACCTCAAGTCTTAACATGGTATCATAGCCCATTAAACTCCAATAAGCGATTCGATCCTTGTAAGACTAAAAAATTATGAGCATATGAATTTCAAGATTGGTCTGCTCAAACGAGCCACCATCTTGCGGGGGCATGTTAAGGGATATAATTCCACATCGATTAAAGATGTAAACATAGGCCAATTTATAAGGTCTTGAGTTACTCCTCTTAATAAAATTGACCTTTTAAGATGGAACCCCAAGTTTTAACAAATCATACAAGGAAATTATAATTCAAAGAAAAAATACTTCTATAGAAAAAATTATTACAAATTAGTCGATAACAAATTGTTTATGAGTCACCTGCCACTCTTGAAATCCTTGCAAGCTCTCAGCATTTAACCTCTTGACTGCAATTTCGGGTCCACTTCCATCCATGATCATGGCTTTCTCGTAAAGCCAGCCTTTAAAAACTTTGCCAAAGCCACCTTCTCCCAAAAATGTATCACTCCTAAAATTTCTTGTTGCAGCCTTCAGTTCTGAAAAAGAGAGAATCCTTAATTTGGGGAGGGGTAAAATTTCCCCTGTTGGAGAAGCCTCATGGCCTCCACTTGCCGCCTGGAATTGGCCATTCCTAGAGAAAATCCTGCCTGTCAATGATATTAAATTACTGGCTGCCTGAGATGGGCAAGTGCATTACACAAACACTAATTTAAGATACAACATTCTAACAAAGAAAATCAAAGTTATAGCGAATATGAATTTTTAAGGGCATTTTTGAACAGATTATTTGCTGTGACACAACATAAAACTCAGTTAACAACCATCCCAAACCATGCTGATTCAGATATAAAGGAATACGAAAGGTTAAATGAAAATTTGGCTGCTAAAGAAATTATTGACGAGATGAAATGTAACGATGCATAGCCATCATCATGCTCCCTGGAGGCTTATTAATTACGTTACTTTGATGAATTGCTTATCCTATTTTATTTAGAGCAATAGAGCAAGATAAGCACACGAGATTAAGTGGTTAAATCTCAAATTGAGAGCTGCATCCACTCAATATCCTTTATAAGAGAAATTATTAGGACGACCTGATGTGTGTGCAAATTTTTCGAGTAACCCTTGAAACACCAGAAATTTCGAAATACTACGGCAGCTCAATGCATATGCAAACTTCAAACATTTCCCTCAGGTTGAACAATAGTCAAGAAGAAAACCATACATATAGTAGGCTCTACATTCTCAACATGTAAATATGAGGCAACTATATTTTAGAGACCATGACGAATATCCTTGAAAAGTTTAAAATTGGTGATCTTTTTTAGAAATTGAATGGCACGTTGAAAAGACATTCATATTCATGTTCATAAAAATATGCAGCTGGGTTCCAAATTTCCAATCCTAACATCCATACCAATTCCTATTTTGACAAATCATAGGAAGTACACCCCAACGAACACAGAAATCTGAAAAAAGAAAAGCAATTTACGCTACTCACATCCAGATGAGGAATAATTTATGGATTTAAAACTTAGAATGTTGATATAATTAACCAGAAAAAAAAACCTGTAGTAAACTTATCAGTGGCGATGGGCTCCTTGTTTACTGAGGAAGAACTGAAGCAGATCCCCATACCGAACTATTTTTTTTTCTTCTTTCTTTTTGGAAATCAAGGCAAAATATTATTATATGATACCTCAACTAACTACAGACGAGATGGAATAAGGAATATAATCACACTAGACACCATCACCACCGTCTAAAGTAGCTAAAGAGGCTAGTTTGTGGGCTATGCGTGGAGGCTAATCCTATGTTTTCCCTCTTATATATTTAAGAAACCTATAAAATCAAATTATACTAGCGATCCCTCCTATATATATAGTCATTTTCTGATCAAAGCTTCTTGCTTATGCTTCTTTTTCGTCCTCTTCATCTTTAATAAATATTTGTTGACTAAATTCAAAAATCATAAAGGCCCTGTTTGACAATCATTATTTGAAAACTCTTTTTTCTACGCACTCATATTCAACCACATATTCATACAATAAAACATTCTACGTGTAAACCCAAAATTTCTTCCTACATTTTAACTATACATTCTCTTAAAAATCACTATTCAAAAACTTGTTTTTTTTCAAATAATGGCCACCAAACAGGAGCAAAATCTACTCCGCCTTTCTTCCACTTTTTGGATTTTAATATCACAGAGATTGCCAATGGATGGGTCTACAAAGACTGAGTCATGGAGTGGGAAGGTGGCCATGGCCAATATTTTTATTGTTTAAATTATTAAATTAATAGAAAACATATGAAGAATAAGAGCAGAACGATGAACGTCAAAATTCAAGATTATACAACTACAATATGGTCAAATTTTCTTCATATGGGGAACAGAACACTGTAATTTATTTATTTTTTGAGAAAATTAGAGCTGGGTTTTAATCTTTGTAAAATAGTGCATACACAATCCCCACCTTCCAGGCTTCGATTTAGAGCATTTCAATCCCCAGCCTTTGTCTTTATAGCTTCCGAGTCCCCAACCTTTGTGATGTAATGGAAGCGTTTAAAAATCAGGAACACATTCAAAGACCCTTTGATACTACGAATACCCAAGAATTCAGTAATCAATAATTTTTTGATTCAAAGTTGAATGCCAAACAACCGAATGACCGATAAAAAAATTATCATTCAAAGAATACTCTTTGACATCTCTTAGATATATTGCCAATTGTATGGAATACTACCTGCGATTTGCTATTTGCTGTGAACTAAAATGAATACTAGAATTACCAAGTGGTATTTATATGTACCTGTCAAGCAGGGCCGGATCTACATAGAGGCAAATGAGGTCGTTGCCTCAGACCCAAAATATGAGGGGCCTTTTTTGGCCCAAATAATTTATTTATTTATTTTCTAAAATATTAAGTAAACACTGTAATCTGTAAAAGGAAAACCTTGTTTTCTCTTTTTGGGGGATCTAATTTACGGAGTTCGCTTCAGGCTCCGAAAATCACAGGCCCGACTTTGTTGTCAAGCCATTATAACTAATATCCAATGTATAAAGTGCTGATAGCTTTGCAATTCCATTTGGAATACTGCCTATGAATTCATTTAAACTATAAAGCTAGGAGAAATTTCTAATGGAACGAGCCTTCTTGGGATGTTCGGATTGCTACCCCACTAATATATGAAACGAGATTAAACCAGATGAATTGAGTTAATATATTTTAAAAGCTTTTAAATATCAAAAGTTAAATTAAATTTAATATGCCAAACTTTTATAAATTGTCTGTGGGTCCCCCCCCCCCCCCCCCCCCCCCCCCAAGAATTCAATGAAATGGATCTAGTTGGGGGCAAAAAGGGGGGGAAAATAGTCCCCATACGGCCCAAATACGAAGAAGTTGAAAAATACTACCTCCAAGTTGAAAATTTGAAATTTACGTCATTACATATGAATTTCTTTTGGGCTCAAAAGGGTAAAATCATTTGACGAAACCTTCTCTATTTTTGGCGATTAGGATTCAATTTTCAGCTTCACTTCGTAACTCTGCGATTTCTGGGTGAATTGTGTTCAATAATTTTTTGCCCATATATTAATAAGATATATGGTGTTGCATTGAAGTGTCAAATTTAAATATACGGTGTCAATTTTCAGATTCACTCCATAACTCTTTGATTTTGGGTGAATTATGTTCAATAGTTTATTATTATTATTTTTTTGCCCTTATATAATCAGATATATGGTGTTGCATTGATATGTCAGATATATGATGTTGCATTAAAGTGTCGAATTCAAGTTTAATATATATGATTAATTAGCTAGCATATCATTTGAATATTGTTAAGTAGCATGTTGGTTTCATTGAAGTGTCAAATTTAAATGAATTTACATAGCATGTTAGTTTCATGCATTTTTTAGTGTGTTACCTTTTTTGAGTTTGTCACCTTTTTTAATTTTTTTTTTAAATTTTGTCACTTTTTTTAAAAATTTCTTTTTTGAATTTTTGTTGCTTTTTTCAGTCGTCTTTTTGAAATTTCTATCACTATTTTTTTGGTGACAAACGTCATTTTTTTTTTTAATAAAAGTGACATTGTGTGTAATTTTTTAATAGAAAAGTGATACTAAACTTTTAAAGTGATATTATGTCAGACACAGATACAATTCTTATAAAAAGTAACATTGTGTCACCTTTTAATTTGACACAATATTTTTTACTCCCAAAAAACTTGTCATATGATTTTCAAAACACCTCTAATTTTAAGGGTATTTTTGTAAGTTACCCAATGAAATAACTACAGACCAAAGGTATGTTTGGCAAAAAAGCCCATTGCTTATAAACCATGGCCCATAAAATTTTATGAATTGAAATAAGAAACATAAATAAGGTTTACCTTACTTATTTCTTATCTAGTGTTGTACACAATCCGCATACATTTGTGCAGTCCCATGGGTTATGTGTCAAACATACTCTAAGAGGTAGATAAGTACCTCTAAAGTAATTGTATTTCAAATGTATCCCTTGAAGTGCTGATAAGCTCCCATTTTTCATTTGGAATACTTCATTAAGAACTTGAATTATGATACTTTGCCCGAATTTTGTTGACATAATGGTTGACATCCTCTCACATGCGTGTGAGTTCCGCGTGAATAAAAAAGTCTCCAAAAAAAAGTAGGCCCCGTCAATGTGAGTGTCGGTCATCCCGCATGTCAACAAAATCCGGTCACTGTAGCGCGATTGAATTTCTTTTGGTTGGTAATAATTTGTTGGGGATTGAAGGATAAGATAGGCTGATATGATATAATATTAATTCAAATATTACATGAGAGAGAATGTACTTGATTTATGTTATGGTTTTGTTACATGTATCGCTTGATTTATGTTATTTGTTTGTTAGTATGTTTCTTGTTGGTGTGATTTTGTTTATGCACAGTTAAGAGTGGCCTAAGTATTGCCGAATATTCGCAACTGTGGCATATGTTGTAAATAACATATCGACTTGTGTTAAAAAGTAAAGCCAAACTGGTGTATGTTTATGATCTCAAAAAATTATATTGGGAATGTTGTGCTTGAGACCTGTAATATCCGAGTTGCAGTGAATTCTGGTGCATGCCTCATTGATTTTTGTCTATTGAGAATTGTTATATTGTGATGTTTGTTGAGAAATAATGGTCTTATAGATGATAGCATCCATGAGGCTCAATAGAAAATATAGCTTTGCTTGTGACGAATTAATAAGCGTGTCCGAAAAACTAACTCAGTTTTATTTTCCCTTTTCACATATTCTTGAAAGCCCAACAGATCACTCTTGATTACAATCAAAGAAATTCCAGACCATTTTCTTGGTCATGTTCAACTTAGTGAGAAGATTAAATAAGAAGATTCATCTTTCATTCTTCTTGCAATTTATACAGTTAGAAATTCATCATTTCTGGCTCTAAAGTTGCAAAAATATTTGTACGAGTAATGTAGGAAAATTCTCATATATAATTTTTTTTTTTTTTTTTTTTTTTTTTTTTTTTGTTTCAGTAGGGAAATTTGCAACTTTCATTCAACTAAATCGCGGAGAACAAATGACAGAATAAAATTGGGACTACAATCAAATGATCAATACATTGGGAATTCATTGGCAAAGAAATAGCAAAGGCAGCAAGATTGCGGACCACTACATTCCTACAACAAGGAATATAGTAACAAGAGCCACAACCCATTTTATTAAGAAGAGCTAAAATATTAGAAAAGAGAAAAAAAACATCGGGTGCAAATTTACTACTTCCATTCAGCCGATGAATCACCCTTATCATATCACACTCCACCGGCCGGATATGGAAACCATTTTTAGTGGCAAAGAAAGGTCATAACATAGAATAGTTGCTTCCACATCCTCGGATGAGAATCTATCCAAGACCCTCTGGGAATAGGCAGTGATCACCAGACCTTCCTCATCATGAAAAACCCTGCCAACACCAATACACCCTTCCAGCACCATTACTGCCGCATCAGAATTAATCATCAGCTGCTAATAAATACTGGCGAAAATTGTTCTGGAAAGAATAGAGCAAGCAAAACACTGAACTAATCACAAAGTTAGCCGGACGTTCAGCACCCTCCCCCTCCTCCCCTATGTAAGACATGATCCTGTCTGCCCGGATAGCCCATGGCAGTATACAAATTTTCTCAGATTGTGAAATAGGACAGCTGAAGAAAAGGCACTGATAAAAGCTGCTTTATTTGCGCCCACCATCCCAAAAGCGTCCAAGTATGTTTTACAGAAGAATAGAGTGTGGCAATTGGATTCAAACAGACCAAAGCAAGGACATCCTCGGTTCACAACCATTCTTTGTGACAGAAGGTTAGAACTGGAAGGGAAAGCATGGTGAAAAAAGCTGCCACATGAAAGCCTGCACTTTTGGAGGAATACACAACTTCCAAAAGTCATTTCACCATTTTGCTAACATATTAGATCCAAACGCTGTTTTGCTGAGACTTAAGAAACAAATTATACTTGCTCTTAACAGAGTCCCTTGATCATGTAAGGGAGTAATTGGCTTGAAGGACGGTGACCAGGGTAGACAGGGATAAATGAAAGGTTATATTCGCTCTCAATTTTCAACTCTCCATTGAATCCGACATGCAATAACCTCACTACCTGTTCAAAAAAAAAAAATGAAACGACCTGGGTCTATACCCAAGCCGCTAGCTTATGTAGTATCTGATTTGGGTGGGCAATGACCTGGGTCTGTACCCAAGCCGCTAGCTTACATATTATTCTCTTTGGATGGGCATGTGCCTACTTATCCCCTCACGGCTTTCCGTCGTGCCCTCCAGGATTTGAATCCAAGATCTCTGCTTAATAAAATACTTAAATTGAATCCTGGTACCAATTGGGCAATAACCATTTTTATCTGCTGCTATAAGTAACTAACATGAGGTAAATATTTCCCCTTCAGAATAATTGCAGCCAACATACGCAATTTTCTTGCTAAAAATATGTGCAGTGTTTCCCATATCATCATTCATGACTAAAGAAAAATACTTTCCACTTTTGAGTAATCTAGGTTATAAATGCATTTTGTGATTTTCATTTCAATTCAATGCAATATTTGTTGTCCTGGTTACTTTCAACATTCACGGGCTTCTACAGAAAAGAGTTCTTCATTTGGGTCGATGAAAACATTTGAGATCAACTATGTCACAAGAAATATTCAATGTATTAGTCATACGGTCTATTGCAAAATATTTACGATATAAACTTCAAAGTAAAGATTTAATCAATAGTTTTGCATCTCAAAAGATATAAAACAAAAAATTTCAGAAAGACTCAAATTAGTTCCCCACAACCACAAGTTAGTGAAATGGCATGCTTTTATAGTTAATTTTTATTATATATAAATCGTTACTACAAATTTCATTCGATAAATAAATAAACATATAACTAGTTCTACCAATAATAAATCATATAGAAAGTTTGATCAAATAAAATTATAATCCAGATTCAAGATAACAAATCAAATGATAACAAAACTAAAATAATGTTAGAAAATAAAAATAAAAAGTCACAATACACTAAAATTAATTTATTGAGTTCCATAATTTCTGTCATCACGACTCACCTCATCGGCCGCCAACCAACGACCCAATCTAATCTGTGAGAAGTAGGAAAAATGATGAGTACATGGGAATACTCAGTAGGACTTAGAATAGTGGTGCAATCTCGAATAAAATTTTAGAACATGCGTCAGAAAAATCATATCATCATCATATCTTTAGAAACTGGTAAGAGCTCATATCATATCATTTGTACCGGAAATGCCATATCATTATATTATAGCATATCATATCATATCATATATTTCATAAGTATAAAAATTCATCAACATGAACAAAAATAATTTAAACGGGATAGATCAACTGCACCTATTTTCCTACCTTGTTAGATTGAAGAAAATTTCTTGAAAGATGAAAATCCCCAAAATCACGTTCTCTTATTTATTATTATTATTATTATTATTATTATTATTTGCTTTTATAAGATATATTATATCTATAGAAAGTGGAAACAATCATGTTATGTGTACACTCCGGTTCACCCTTTGGTTGACACGGTCCCACCCGACCACTCACATGGAGATCGGGTCCCATTCCATTAAATTTAATATTTTCGTCTCCCATATGAGGGGAGCAGGTGGGGTCGGGTAAAGGGGAGTGTACACATAGCTTAATTCAAGTGAAAATATGGTTTTGAACTTCGTGTAAAAAATTGTAGGTTACATGCACACATCTCTATCATGACATATCTCAACCAACCACCACATGAGACACTTGACATGCTAGGAAAATTTACACTAGAATAGAAAAATAAATAAATAAATAAAATCAATTGGCAGATGTTTCAATAACTCCCATAATTTTCTCTCTTTCTCTCTCTCATAAAATCTTTATTTAATCAAAACTATCTTTTTCATTCAAATTACAGGTGTCTCACCCCCAAATAAAATACAATATTTAATTAAAAACAAAATCAATTAATAACCACTCCTATAAACTGTAATATGTTAGGTCTAACTTATCCGATTAAACATTTCTCGAGCCTAAAATACATAATTAATTACAATCTATCCAACGAGCCTAATATTCATATACTTATCATTACTCGATCAAAATCTAAAATTGACCCAAATAAAATTTGAAATTCGCTATATATCATTTTAGTCCCTAATTTTTCAAAACATAAAAATATAGCATACAAAAAATTAAATTGAAAATTTTCGGGGCATTACAGAAATGGCTCAAATTAACTACATATTTTCACAAATTATGAGGTCATGGAAAATGCATTTCGCATAACCAAGTATCTCGTAAAAAGGAGTTTACAGATTTCCTCTGCAATATCTCCTAGACCCATAATTACAAGATTTAAGCACGTCGTTTTTTCTACCTAATCCAGCAAGTAAAACCAATTCGTTACAAAAAGAAGTTCCTGGTGTCTAGTTCTTGGCCAAGATTTTGTTAGATCTGAAATTATTTGAAATTTGAAATACTATATGGAGGAATTATCTGTCAAACTATTAAGAGATGCATCTATGGAGACAAGCATGTAAAGAATTGTGCATTGATCTTGATCATACATTGGTTGTGCATTGATCTTGATCAAATGTGTCTATATTCATAAATATGAAATAGAAGTCTCAATCAGCAGAAGATTATGTTCAATGTATTCTTGTACCATGGAGAGAGGCGGCGATCCAACAAATGACTTGAGTGACTTGAATAGTGACAGTTATGAATTTTCTTGTGTCTATTTTTGACAGCTTCTTATTCTTTCGTAAGAAATTGTTTTTGGAAATTACTTGGAATGCAGGGAAGTTGCTTTCTTTTGGGGGGAAAAATGTAAAAGTCACAATCAAATTCTTTGGAAATATTTCATTAAAATATTATTTAGGGTAAATTAGAGCCACCGTCCCCAATCTTTGGACGTCACTGCAATGTCATCCCTAACCTTTTCTTGTGACTAATGGATCTTCAAACTTCGATTAATTACAGACAACAACCTTCCGAGGCAGTTTCCATTAAAAAGGAAAGGTGTATTGCCACGATAATTTATTTTTGTTCCACCATATTATAAATACGCCCTAATTAAAACACATTTTCTATAAACATACCATATAGAAATTGTACAAATATAACCTTACCTAATTAAAAAAAAATGGGTAATTATATTCACTATACTTTTTTTATTAAAAAGGTTGAACCCCAACCTTAAGGATTCTTCACCGTTCCGTCCTTAAAGTATTGTAGAGGAGGTAAATCGCAGGATGTGTCTCAGCAAACCAGGGTACAAGAGCTGTCATACTTATGCTCACAAAAAGTCCAATTTCATACCTTGTAAGAGCCAGAAATTGAACTCTCCCACTGCGGCTGCCAGCTCAGCTGAGACTACCTCACTCTTGTCTTTTGCACCATTGAGCTATGCCCGGGGGGCCACTATACTTTTTATTATTTACACCACTTTAGTTGGATTTAAGGTTCTCAGTCTTTTTTATTGTAGCACTTATTTTCTTAATTCTATAAAATTGGCACTTAGAACTTTTTCACTATTACCGTGTCCCCTGGAATCCATTTGTTTGATATCGCCCATATAAAGGATTTTTTTGTGGAATAAATTTTGTATACAAATTGGATTGCATAGTTTCAACTTTCATGACATTTAGTTCCAGGCAAGATTGACTGGTGAAATTACCTAATTAATGAAAGGTCCAAATAGTTCATCATCTTTTCTTGATCTAGGAACTACCTACCTCTACTTCCTATTATAAGATCAGGGGTTAATGACGCATGCAGCTTATCAAAATTCCAGCCATCCTCATTAGTGAACTCCAGAACTAGTGAGTTCAGGGAATAAGCAGGAATTACTTTGTTGCACAAGGGCCCTGACTTAGTCCATCTATCAAACCACAGAGATCATCCTAGCTTCCAGTTTCCATGCTAAATGAGGTCATAACAATATTTAGCTTGCATCGCCCTAAACTACCACCAAAGTTTGCAGTCAAAAGTAATTCATTTTGACGTCTAGCAGAATAGTGATTATCCTGCAAGCTAATTCCAACAAATGATTCACAGGGAAATAAGTCCCAAAAATGAGCTAATTCCGAATTTTACCAAAAATCCAAAAATGGTAAAGTCCCAAAAATCACGCCAAAATAAAACAGAATAAAATAAGTAATCTGCGAAAAATTCGGCCCAAATCGGGTTAAAAATCCTTTCTTAACATACAAAAGAATTATTAAGAAAAATAGCAAAAATTAACTAAAAATAGTGATTCGGAGGGGAAAACAGCAAAATTTGAGGTCGTAAAAGACGCACACCGAGTCTAGCTAGTGTCCACGACGTGCGCACTGAAAAGAGCTTTTCGAATTGGATCATGAGTACAATTCTGACAACCGTAGCCAAAGTTATGGCCAAAAGACTGGAATATGCCCAAAACTACTCCAATTAGGAAAATAACGCAATCACTTCCCGCTTTTGCGTTGATCTACCAACTCATGGTATTTCTGCGTCAAAAATGTGCAAGCTAATAGCTCAGCATCATCTGTCTCTGGTCCCCTGCATCACATTTGAATCAGGCGGGTAGGTTAAAGGTGGGATAAAATGAGCTTTTCAGGCTCAAGATTTGAAGAATCCTATTTTCTGTCAAGGAAAGTGGAGTGTTCTTTTCCAGAGGGGATGAAGCTGAACCCCAGCCTCCCTTGTTTGTATTCGCAATTGAATTAGCAAGAAGTAGAATATAGTCCAAGAATTTTGCGTTTTCACGTACATTTGCACTTCCTTGGATCACCTACTATTCCAGAGGACACCTAGATCACAAGACTTCAATCTTGATAGAGACTGTGAACCTCTTCGAGAGAATTTGAGAATTATGCCAAAGGAAATGCGTACTGTTGCAGAATTTGAGAACTATTCGACACTAGTGGTGATTTTACCAGAAAAAATAAAGAAATCTAACACATTTATTGACCCCAAAAAGGCGAAGGCAACTAGTCCCTCAACCACCTCCTTATCTAATCCCTTTCTTAAGCCTTTTATCGGTCTTGGAGCTCCAGGGAGCTAATTTAAGTAACAAGCACCGTCAAGTGAAGATGAGTTCTTGTGAAAAAAATGGTATCTATAATATTCACTGTGTTAAAAATATAAAAGATAAAAAATAATAGACAGATTCTTGTATTGAATGCGGAAATTTGAGTTCAATGGTTTGAAGAAAAGCTAGATGGATCCTTCTACAGGATGACCATCTTCATGGTGAAGAACATGGCAGATCGAGGGAGTTGGAACTGCTTTAAGCTCAATAAAATGGAGTTAATAACTCAACGAAATGGTGGTTTCAATGTGAGAGATGGCAGAGGTGATGAGCAACATTAAACATAAAGAACATTAACATAAAACAAGTATAAATTCACTCTGCTGGTTATTGAACTAGTAGAGGAGACATCCAAGTGGAGGAGACGTCCAAGGTCTCCAAAGAGACTACATCTTTGAAGGTGTTTGAATATATTTTTGTATTGATTTTCTTGTATGTTTCTCTCGTACTACTAGCTCCACAATGGAGCACATATATATATATGGAAAGATATGGCAGCCTGTCACTACTATTTCTACAAACTACTCCCATTAACTTATGTACTAGTTGCCCAATATTTTAATACATTTCATCACATGTCTTAGTTGGTTTTCTACCAAACTAGACTTAAACTAGAAACCATAAATATTACAACTTAGTTTGTTTGACAACTAAGTGTCAATACCCAACACACTGTGCCCACTTGAACAATCCTAAATGTTCCAATTATTTGGAAAAAAAAAAAACAGGTTTTTTTGCTACAATAACCTGAATTTGGAATTTCTCTCCCAATAACTCATGGATATAAATGGAAAATACAACAAAAATAATCTCAACATACTTGACTCGGCTTGAACAAATGCTAAGTTGGTTTTTCTCTATCCAATTGGAATTCTTAAAACTAGCAAAAAGTTAGTTCTTTCTATTTTTTGATAACCTTACAACTGATACTCGAAATTGTAATCAAACAAATGGTATATTTTACCTCATTAATTAATCGAAGACAGAAGAGGTAAAAAAACGTAACAATAGGGCTACAAACATAGGTTGATCTAAGGAAATAAAGGGGCAGTTACAGACGTCTCAATACAATGGACGCATATATAAAACGAAATGATTAAATGCCACAGCAATTATAATTCGAGAGTTACACCACTTACATGCATCAAAGTCACATTTAACATCAAAAGGTTGAACTCGATATTTCACCTAGAAAATTAAAATGCGACATTTCAAAGTCACGTTATTCACAAGTCAAACTATGTACGTTTTAGAAAAATGGATTTGGGTTAATTGCCATGAATATAGGTTCATATACCGATTTCAAGATGACGAGTAATAATTTAACATTATACACCACTCATTTGATCTCGGAGTTAAAGAGACATCAGGGCAAATGATATACGCCAATGTTTCACTCCCTTTAAAGCGAAACAATTTATTTCTCATACTCATTTTCAACCACACATTTACACAATAAAATATATTACATGTAAACCCAAATTTGTTTTCCACTCTTGAACCACACATTTTTAAAATAATAATAATAACTATTCAAAACCTCATTAGAAGGCCTTATTCGTCAAAAAATTCCTTTATTTCTTATTTTGTCTTTCTTTACGAATTTTTTAATCTACTGTTGGTCAATCAATTAATATGACTTGTGAGATATATCAATTATTAGAAAATAATCGAGTTAGAGCTATAGCTATGAGTGCTAGGGGCGTAATCCAAATTAGATTCAAGGTTCAATATAATGCAATTTTGAGCCCTTTCTCATACCAGTCACTAGAGGTTGACTTTGAATCAGGCATGTCGAATTTTCACTACGCCAAAAATAGTCATTTGCAGCACTAAAAAGGCATTATTCGGTAATTAAGTGTTGCTAAATGGGTCAATTGCAATATTTTAACAAGTGAATGTTGTCGTTGGTCAATATATTTGAGCTTTAGCAACATTTTTTAAATACATGTTGCATTGTTTATTGAACGTTGTGAAAAGTTTCATTTTTTGCAACGTTTAATAAACATTGCAAAAAATTAACTTTTTTAACGTTTATTGAATGTTGCGAAAAGTTACCTTTTGCAACGTTTATTGAACGTTGCAAGAAGTTTTTCTTTTCGCAACGTTTAATAAACATTGTAAAAGTCATGACACACAAACAAATTACAAAACACAACTCTAACCTAACCCCCAGATCAACTTCGTTTGGACATTATGGCTTGCACGACATCATTTGGACTTTGGACCGTCGAAGAACAAGGACTACTCTTTCTCCAAGAGCGATGGGAGTAAGAATGCGTAGGATGCGTCAAAGGGGTGTGGTCGAGTTGGTCAAAATGGTACGCTTGAAAAATCAAGTAGCTCTCAACAAGGGTTCAATCCCCCCTTGAAGCATTCGCTGCCTCATTTGAGGTGATTTACTTGGCTGGTATGGTTTGCGAGTATTGTGTAAGTTTCCAGGTTTATCCAGTGCGCACTGATGGTCGGACCTCCGCTTTATGAGTGGTCGGGGCTCTGTCAGTAGCGGCTGCGGGTTATTGGGTCATTAAAAAAAAAAAAAAAAAGAATGCGTAGGATGCGCAGGATACCAAGGACAAAATGTCTCATTCACCACCGCGTACACCATCATCTCCGACGCCTCAACAACCACCGCAGGATTCCTCACGGCGCCTGCCAAAGATGGATCGTCAACGACAGTTTATGGAGAGGCAGAGATAAGTAACACTTGTCCTACGCTCGGCAACTTTTCCGAGTTCTTTTCTCTCTCTCTGTCTCTCTCTCCGACTCAATGTAAGTCTCTCTTGTTCACACACTGTCAAAGACACAATTAAATTAACATAATGTGCACTTTTGCAGTTAGTTTTTGTTTATTCTTCGTGTATATCTCTCTATTGATGAAGTCGATAGTTCTAGTGGTCATGGCTGGTGTTTTGGGTATTTTATGGATTGATTATTGTTGTGGTCATCTGTACTGGAATCAATCAACCCTCTTAGTGTAACTATGGAAAAAGGCGTTTGTGAATGGAACACATTTAAATTCTGTCAACGCTAAAACTCAGTCTTGGGACAATTAGTGATTCATTTTAAAACTCCCAACTTGAATGTTATTTTCCCAAATAAATTTTCTGGAATAAGACAAAACACATTGGTGTGAATTCTACTTGGAAAAGCTAAAGCAAAATGAAGATAAGTTGTCTGCTGAAATTCAGAGGCGATTGAAAATTATTGTAAGTTGGAGAAATGATGTTGGTTTAAAGTAAATGATTAATCAGAAATTGGCTAGACCATGTGCTTTTAATTTTATCATAATTATCAGCTTTTGATATCCCTATAATTTCTATTAAAGTTGCAATTTTTGCTATTAATTTTGGTAGTGGCTGTGTTTAACTTTATTGCAATTGAAGTGGTAGCTCATGTTATTTGGCATTGTTTTCTTTTAGCGAGCAAACCATGCTTGGAAAGGATTTATTGACTATAAGATGAAGAAGTTGAAACCCAACGATGGGTAGCAGTAGTACTCTAACACAAATTACATTAATAACTTGTATGATTAGATACTAGTATTGTGATATTATTAGCCCGATAAAATGGAAAAATTTTATATGCTTCATCACGGAAGTTAGCAACTTGCGGCCTATACTTGAGATCTCGTGGGCTTTGTGTTTCCTAAGAAGTTAATTGAGTTCAATGTCGACCTTTGAGCTTATTTATATTTTATACATTGGCCATGAACTTGATTGGCAAGGGAGTTCACTGATTGATGGTGTAAAATAAGCTTCTTAGGTGTTCTGATTTCTTAGGTTAACATGTTGTAGTTTGACCAGTTGTTGAGATTTTAGGTTCTTATGCGAGTATTTGTTCTAGAATGGAGCAGATGAATCGGATGCGAATAAAGAAGCTAATGATTGTAAACATTTTATGATGAAATGGAAAATACTTTGTAATATGTTTACTCTTTTATATTAGAGTCTAGATAGGCACTTCCAATTTTCTACTATAATACTAATGTCAATGGAGTTGATCATAAGCCTTACTAATAGAAGCAGGTCTTAAAGTAGTGGATAAGGCCAATACCTTCTGAATTCTATATGAGTAGTCGTTTAGCCTCCTTTTGGCAAAATTTTTATATATGGTCAAATTTCATTTTCAAACACACATTCCAGAAGACTCACAAATAGTATTGACATATGCATTACTCATTTCTATCTATTATAAATTAAACCGTTATATAAATTCTTCCCAAACTGAAGCTTAGTTATGTAGTGGTTCATCTCTTGTTTTATGCTTTGCCTCTTCCTTAGAATTATGTTACAGTTCACTAACTGATTCTCATCTCTTACAGCTTCCGACACAACACTACATGGCAACGGTAAGAATATTTTCTAAAACTTCATTCTTTTTATGTAAAATTTCTGATTTCTCATTTGCAAGATACATATATATTTCATAAATGTCATCGCCTTCTCTTACCTTGCAGTTATATACAATAACTACCTGATTCTTGTTGCACAAGTGCCTCAATCTTCATTTTCTAGGTCCAAAATTTGGTTTTTCCCCTCCGAAATTTATATTTATAAAATTTGTACGACTTCTGTGTTTGCATTTTATAGTAGCCATGAAGTCCAAGGTATGCAAGTTATTGATTGGCTTGATGTAATGCCTGAAAAGGGATCGTATTTGTCACTCTTCTCAATCCAGTTAATACTGGTGCACAATGAATATTTGTTCCACGTGCAATTAAATAAGAATTAATCTGTTTATCTATATCAAATTCTTTTGGAAAAATCTAAAACTGGCATTGGTTAAAAAACAGAGTTGATCCCACAAAAAACTTTTGCCACTTATCAAATTCTTTGTTTTTTTACGAACTCTGTCTGCGCGTGGTTCTATGCTTCTGCATATGGTTCTCGTTATAAATTTGTGTGTTTTGCATGTGCAGGTGGAAGAATGGCAGCTGCAGAGAGGTTAATGAAGTTACTGTACATTGTGGTGGTGAAGGATGATGCGGAGGAGGATTCATCGTCGTTTCGAGACATGCGTTCCCATATGTGGTAGAGCAGATCCTCAAAGTAATCAACCTAGTGATTTAGTTTATGTTTCATTGTTTCTGTGCAATTTGTAGTTTGGATAATTTATTGTAGTTTCGAATTTGATAGAGGATGCAACAGAAACTCTTTAATCCCTACTCTTTTTTAGTTAAGTTGTGTTGTGTTACATTCTAATGTTCAAGTGTATTGATTCAAAAATTTGTAATGAAATTATCAATTTTTATGCAATTCCAAAATTTGTTCACAAAGTGTTATTTTCAATTTTGTTGGTCAACTGACATAATATAAAAAAAAAAAAAAAAAAAAAGTCGAGAAAAAGTCATTTTTGCAAGGTTTAAAAAAAGTCGCAAAAAGTGTCTTTTCGCAACGGTGAATAAGCGTTGCCGTATCTATTTCCTCAACGGCAACACCGACCTCGCAACACACGCTAAAATGCTGCAAAATGTGTTTTTTGGTGTAGTGTTTATGAAATTGTATCATTGAAATAGGATTATACCATAAAGCATATGTTATTCGCCATAAAATTAAAATTGACTACAATAATTATTTTTGTCACTTCATTAATTAGTTCTCAATGTTCCGACTATTCAAGAAATGTGAGAAAGACTTAATAATAATAACAAGCGCATCACACTACTTCAAATATGTTCATATTTAATAAGGAATAAAATCTAGATTTTAATTTTAGTTAAAATCAACGATTAATTTTAATATATTTTACGTGATCCTTAACTTTTCAATCACATATTAATTTTTTTTTTCAAAATCTACTAAAATCTAATTTTAATCCCCTTCAAGCATGTGCTATATTTTATTTGAAGTTTTTACAGATTTCCAACATATACATCATGTGTAGTAAGTTAATATATTGTCTGTCATGAGAGTTGACCCGAAGTACAATAAAATATTGGTTTTGTAAATCACAGGTTTTTTGACATCAATCATTATTATCCTTGGCAGATTAGTTGCAATAATTTAAGGAATTATCCAACTAAACTTCTACCAATTACTTGGAATCCTATGCTATATGATCTCATATTCTTTAAAATTTCTACTTTATTGATTTATCTGGTTTGGTCTGTGCTGTCCTGTTTGAGAATTTTTTGGAATTTAGATAAAACTGGATAATTGAAAAAACTAAATTATATTATGTTTGTGAGAGATTTTTGGGGGAAGAGGTCACAATAATCAGTTGACTTGTCTTATAATAAATGTTTAGGTGTTGCTAATGTCACTTAAGATGTTTTTTTTTTTTTAATGTATTTTCATTGCATGAGCATGCATGCTAAAAAATTGTTAGAAATAAAGCTTTTCTTAATTTTATATATATATATATATAGAGAGAGAGAGAGAGAGAGAGAGAGAGAGAGAGAGAGAGAGAGAGAGAGAGAGAACAATAATAATAATAAAAGAGAATATTGATGGATAAATGATCAACTGCGAAAAAAACATGATTACCCAAATTCCAACAAATATATATCAAGGAACCTGTACGGAAAGGTTGAATGAGAATAAATATAATTTAATTATGTCATCAATATTAAAAAAAAAAAAGGACCAAACATAAATTCAAGTTAATACCATTAATTACTATTCCAAATGACTTTCTAGTCTTGAAGCAATTGGCGCAATTATCATCACAGTTGCAATTTGGTTTTATTAAAGGGGACAGGGGAAGATTTTTCACTTTGATTTTGATGCTTTTACTATATTTCTGATCACGTCAGGAAAAAGATAAGCTGTTATTTGTGAAATCCAAATATGGAAAATCATGTAACAAACTGAGTTAGTAAAATAAGGGATAGTAATCGGAACAATTATGTTAACAGATGGAAGTGCTAATGTACAAGGAAAATGATACTTGTCCAGAGTAGAGGACAGACTCAAAAACAGAGGGTTGAGGAGGCACCTCCTCAGTCCTTGATCTGAATTTTTAAATTTCGAATCAAGGGTCGAGATGATGCCACCTCGACCCCCTGTTTTTAGGTCAGTTCCCCACCCTGTTTTTATAGCAGGGTTCAATGTACAATGGCCCCGTGATCGCGTAGGCAAGGCTTGACAAGTTTGGGCTGGTGGAGAATTGCAGAGTAATGATAGTCCTTTCTCTCTCTAAATCCTAAGCGTCAAATGTAGGTTACTTTGGATAAAGTTATTAATGAGCATTGGATTCGATATGGTGATTAATTTAGTTGATGAAAATGAAAAAAAAAAAAAAAAAAAACCCACCGCCTCAAACGTTTAGATATCGTCCTAAGTTCTTGTTTCACAACCATGATAAAATTGTACAATGTCATTAAAATGACTCCGGACTATGATTGAAGACATACTGAAGATAAAATTTAAATGAATAGATACCTCTCATAAGGCCAAAAATTTTACACTCACTAGTTCAACATTTTGTCACCATAATGTGAATTAACACCAAATTAACATTATGAAGTAACAAAATCAATTAAAATAATTTTTTTTTTTTTAATGATCATAGATGTTCCGATCAGCTTACGCGCACCTCGATTAATCCCACGAGACCTTGAAGTTTACAGTCAGATACTCACTTCAGTGATCCTGAAGGGACTCGAACTGATGATCATTGAGAAACAAACTCCAGGTCTGATCAACTGAGTTACCCCTTAGGATTAATTAATATAAGTTTTATGATCTTGTAGAATGGGAAAAGAATGACCCCTTTTACAAGTTCACACTCAATTTTACTGTTAAAGAGGAAGTAGGTGAGGTAGTGATTGACCTTTGATCAGAAAACCCACAAGAGGCTAATGCAGCGTTCAAAAGCACCGGCCATTTAAGGGACAAACTGTAGTGGAATTTGATTTTGAAATTACGATATCGAAGTGCTAAGAAACACGTGTTTGACTAACTAAACACGATCTTAATTTATTGATTCTGCTTAGACTTCTTAGTCATAATTTTTAAAACTATATTTATATTTATTTTTTCAAAATTTGAAATCGTATGTCTCTGAAATAAGGTTACAACAATATATTAAGTAATGTAATTATTCTATAAAAACAAAATTTTCAAATATCGTTAGAACATAAGATTACCATAACACTTTCCTATTCATTGGTCGATATTGCAAATTTCTTGAAGTCTAGAGTGTGAAATGGTGGATCCATTAAAATGTTTGGTTAAATTTGAAATTTGATTAATTATAAATCGTTTATAATTTGCTATTAAAGGAGACATTGTTTGCTTCACTTAATTTTATTAATTTTTTTTTGTTGACGAGGAAACCCATAGTCGCTATCATTCGGATGCATACTGGGTAAACTCTCGAGTTGACGTAATAACCTGCAAACCACGTCAATCAAATTAATCACACTAGGCAAGTCCGATGAGACGGACTCGACCAAAAAAGTGTTGGTAAGAAAATCTAATTCGTAATCAAAGGTCTCCGCACTCACCTACTAGGCTACTACACCAATTCGACCACCCACGAGAGGCTGCTTCACTTATTTTATGTACAAGTAACATTGTTTTTATAATATGTACTTTTGGATAAGTTGTAGTCCTAAAGTACTTTAATAGACAAAATGGATTACTTTGTTAGAAAATGGCATTATAATTATGATATATTTTTATGTGATAAAATAATGTATTTTATTTTTATTCGAAAATATGTTGGCATTATATTATGCTATAATATAAATATATCCTAGATCATCAAAAGGATCTAATAAAGTACAAAAGCTTCCATCTTTCTAAAATAGATCCCACTGAAATGGTGCACAATTACATAGATTATTGATTTCAAGAATCTAAAAATTAAATTATTTATTATTTGATTAATTGTTTAACATTAATACTAGTGATAAACACTTTTTTTAGCAAATTTAATTTTAGTAGAAATAAATTTGATATTTAATATATCAAACGAATTTTTCAATTTATAAATATGGTTATTATATAAATTATTTCTTATTTTTAGTATTTAATTTACTTTATAAACTACTACTTAGTACTTAGTACTTACTACTAAATTACTATTGGAAATATATATTTTGAAAAACTAAAATATATTTATTACTAAGTTACATATTTAATCATTTGTATTATTATTGTTTCTTCATAAAATTTTATTATTCTAGTCCATAGAGCATAAATGAGTATGATATATAACATTTTCATATATTTTAAAATTTTACTAAGATGGATTTATGATCATAGTAAATGAATTCAGTCTAACAAACTCTCGATATCGCCCAAAAACTAAAAAAAAAAACATTTTCCTGTCTTGATATGATTAAGATTTTAGTAACATATATTCGTTTATGATTGACGTAAATATAACGAGCTCTTGATATATAAAATATTCTCGATTTACTGCTAATTCAAAATTTTAATCTTTGTTTTCTCATTTCTTTGTGGCAAATAATTGTAAGATGTCTTTATTTATTGGATCAGGTTATACGTACAAAATCATTTACAAAATTTCTTACACACTACACACAATAGAAATGAGGACCATACAATCGACATTTTTAAATTTACGTGGGGGTCCGCATTTTTTGTGAGAGGGAGTAACATATTTTGTACAAATGTGTTTGTACTTATATCTTTATCCTTATGTAATGCCCTAATTATTGGGGGCATTTGCATGATTTAAAATAATCTTTGTTAGGTAATATTTGCATCATTGACTCACCCTTCTTCTATTAATATTACTTAAACTATTGAGGGTTAAACTAGATCTGCCATAACCATCTACTTACAGCCTAACTACAAGATCGTGTCATATTTTTAGTTTACTTGTAAGTAAAATAAAATACTTAATTTCATTTTAATTAATTTCAAAAATTACTTATTATTTGTAAGTAAACTCGATGTTAGATAAGCTTAGCCAAACATGACCATAATTATATAAATTTCTTGTGCCCCTGAGGATGATATCGCAATTGACCTTTTTAGATCAACATGATAGATGCAAAGGGTTGGAAGGACAAGCAATTGTACACGGCTTGACGTGGGGAGCTAAAGTTGGAGTGGAGCTTGGCCGAGGTCAAGCAACACATGAATATTTTGGAAGTGTTTATAAATAATTTAAATTATAAATTAATAAAAATGAGTGATGAACAAAAGAATAATATTTGTTTATCTTCGATATATGTAGATAGAAAATGATTTAGATTCTTATAAATCGTTTATAAATATGAGCTACCATTCAATATAGTTGCAAGAGGTTGTTAAGATTTGGAGGTCCATCTTAAAATGTGAACCTTGTTAAGAGGAGTAGTCTAACGCTTTATAAATTGACCTATATTTATATCTTTAATCGATGTGGGATTATATCTCTTAACATGCCCCCGCAAGATGGTGGTTCGTTTGAGCAGATCAATCTTGAAATTCATATGCTTATATTTTTGAGTCTTACAAGGATCGAATCGCTCGTTGGTGCTTAATGAGCTCTGATACCATGTTAAAACTTGGGGTCCATCTTAAAAGGTTAACATTTTTAAGAGGAGCAGCTCAAAATCTTATAAATTGGTTTATGTTTACATCTTTAATCGATGTAGGATTATATCCCTTAATAGCTACCACTAATCTTCAATCGTTAATTTGCAAATTTTCGATTCTTAAAGTGTGTTTGATAGAGATTTTTTGGGAAAAATAAATTTTGAAATAGTGATATGATGGGAAATGTGTGATTGAAAAAGAAGAAAAAGTTATTGATGTGATGAAAAATATTATTTTATTGAAGAATGTGTGATTAAAAATGAATAGAAGAATAAGAATGAAAATGAAAATGCGAATCAAACAGGACCTTAATCTTTATATATACTAATTCTTCAAGTTTCATCTCCATCATCGTGTGTACTTCCTACTTGCGTCCATGATTTGATTTCTAATTAATTAATAAGCTTACTCCAAAAAAATAAGTATAAAATACAAAATAGGACTCAATCTTGGGTTTAAATAGCCTGAGAGTATCTGAGTAAGTATGAACATGTTCGCTGCAACTCTCTCGCTCTCTCTCTCTCTCTCTCTCTCTCTCTCTCTCTCTCTCTCTCTCTCTCTCTCTCAGTATCTGTGTTCTTGAAAACAGCTTTGCAACGGTTTTGTTAATTGAAAAAGGGATTAACAAAACGAAGCGCTGTTATATAATATACATACTTTCTTGCCGAAAATCTTGAAAAACTGCTTATTACAGTATCGCTTTTTTCTGTTTCAAGCAATGGGAATAAAAGGAAAACCCAAAAGTTGTTATCCCACTTCAAGAACCTTCAAACTCTCTTTACTTAGTTTCAACTGTGATTTCTAACAAAAAAGAATGGATTTTTTCAACACAATCAATGGGTATTCTGAGAACCTATTTGGGTTCCAAGGTGTAATAACAAATGGGTCCTCAACAAATTCGTCGTTGATTTTGGATAAAGAAAGAGGAGAGCTTGTGAGGGCTATGCTGAAGCCGGGCCAGAAAGAAGTCAGTGAAGAGAAGGCATTGATAGCTTTGAGGAACCACAGTGAGGCTGAAAGACGTAGAAGAGAAAGAATTAATGGGCATTTGACGACTCTCAGGAGCCTAATTCCTGGCACAAATAAGGTAGTTTAACTGTTTGATTAAATGCATGTTAGGAAACTTTTACCTTTATATGCTCTTGCAGTTATTTACTTCCATGAACAAGATATATGTAGATATAGTTGGGGCATGTTTGGTTATCGTAATATTGGAGAGAATCTATATTTGACTGATTAAGATTTTAGCTTTTCTCTTCTTCTTCCTCTCTTGTTGAACTTACAAAGCATTGAAATAGGGAGTTTTAGTGTTTGATTTAATGCACATGAGAAAAATTCACCTTTGTATGCTCTTGCAGTTATTTACTTGAATGACTGTAAGGATGATCTACAAACATGAGTAGATCCACACTGCATATATATATATGTTCTTAGATGTATGTAGATATACTCGGAGCACGTTTGGTACATAATATTGGCGAAAGTTTGATATTATACTGAACAAGATTTTAGCTTTTTTTTTCTTCTTCTTCCACTCGTGTCCACCTAACAAAGCATGCCATTACTGTTGAAGCTTAGATGGTGATTTTATGTTGGGGTATTAAAGTTTGTGTTGTTGAGTTTATTCCCAGGTCAAGGCTTGTTGCTGCTATTGTAATGATTTTCTGTGATTCTACTGTACTCATGTATTTTAGCTAAAAGTATTACCGATAAATTATATGTTTTCTCCATATACATCAACAAGTGCTTGTTGCTACTACTCACCAAGAAATTTTAAGAGGCACCCCCTTGAAGGAATTAAGTTTAGACGAATGCTATATTTAAACATGATCGTGTCCAAAGCTACTAAATATCAAAATTTAAAAAAAAAAATTGTCATTTGATTTATGGGGATCGGTTGCTGGTTTCTGACTTAAATGAATTGATTCGAACACTTCGAGATTTTTCACAATTTTAGTTATCACTCCTTGAAGATTACAGAAGGATAGTATTTATTATTGACTACTACTTTGGAGAGTGTAATATATGTGAGACTATTATGCAAGATGAATATTGAAAGCACAAAAAACTGTCGTTCACAAATTTTTCTATCATGCTTTGTAGATACGTAGCCGATGAATGGTAAGAAAAAATTCCTGCAGCTAGCATATGGTAAATACAATATTGGAAAGACCATGAATGTGTCTAAGCACTAAAATGACTAGAAGAAACCACGGTGTGGAGGAATTGGGTTGATGGGGGCGTCTTCACTCACACATTGAATTCAATAATTTTGATATAGGCCATACTTCAAACTTGTTTCCTAGTTCCTACTCCCGTGTTGGCAGTAACTAAATCACTGATGCTATAAACTAACCCCGGCATCTAAATGGGATACATGTTTTTGCTGTACTGAATGAGTTTATTATGAACAGATGGACAAAGCAGCGTTACTGGGTGAAGTTATTAAAAAGGTAAAAGAGTTGAGAGAGAATGTCGCAGAAGCTACTAAAGGCACACTTGTGCCGACTGACATTGATGAAGTAAGAGTTGAAAAACAAGCAGACCAACATGATGGAGCGACTTTTTCCATCCGGGCATCTCTATGCTCTGATTACAGGCACGAGATTCTCTCTGATTTAAGATTAGCACTTGAATCTCTCCCTTTGAAGACAGTGAAGGCCGAGATCGCTACCTTGGGAAGTAGAATGGTGAATGTTTTCGTGGTGACTGGATGCAACACAGAAAATGCTGAAAATAATATAGAAGATTGCCAGCCTCTCGTAGATTCTGTTCGTCAGGCTCTGAAATCCGTGCTTGATAAATTTTATGCATCAGAAGAATTCACATCAAGAAACATGGTTTCAAGCAAAAGGAGAAAAGTTTCGTTTTTCAGTCCTGTGATTTCATCTTCTTTGGGAGATTTCTGGTGAGAAGTTGATTTCGTCCATGGCCCAAGTCTCTTTATGTTTATGATATAGCAATTTCGACTTCGCTAGCATATGCCTTAGCATACATGTCTTGTATAACAGAAGGGATGTGCATGCCATGTCATATGCTTGCTTTTCTGGTTAATAAGTGTAGTACTTCTTGCATGATAATAAAAATTTATGGTTCTAAATTCTAATATACTTGTCTTGAAAATGTACAAGATATTTGTCTAGTTTTTTTTTTTTTTTTTTTTTTGGATTACATCCCATTATTGACGCCCCCACCTGCCATGCCCTGGGCCTTGGTGGACTCTTTCTTTATGAATATTTGTTAGTAGCAACATACCCTTTCTTGCCAAGAAAGAGGACGTGTCCTTAAACTCAACAAGTATTATTCGAGCCGCGATCAAAAGTTTTGGAAGATTGAGGAACCAAATATGAGTATTAATCAAATACCAATTTGTGAAATTTCTATCAAAACCATTGACCTAATACCTACTCTAGTAAAGTAAAAAAAAAAAAATTAAAAAATATATATATACCAATGAAGCATGCATGTCAAATACCTACTATTTTACCTACTCATTTACCAAAGTATTTCTTTATCTTAATTCATTTTAAAACTAAACATTATTTATCTAGAAAGTCAAATAAAATGTTGCATTCGTAATACTAGAAAAAAAAAAAAAAAGTTGTCACGTCAATTTTGGAACGAGTTATTTGAATCACATTCAATTTCCTTGTCTACGTTAAGAAGCACGATTCTTCATTTGTAACTCTGGTACGTTAATATGCACGATTCTTCATTTTTTATTGGATTGAATTTTCAAAATTAAACTACGGAAAGGGGTTCACCAGGCCCTACCTAGGTATGAGTTGAGTTTGCTCGTAAATCACTCTCGAACTATAGAAATTTACAACCATGTTTCGTTGTAAACCATTCCTGAAAATTAGTCATCTTGTTGAGACATTTCATTGAATTTCCAGAGAATTTAGACGAGTAGAAGGTGATTATAGTGACTCAAAAATAAAGTCCAATTCTAAATTCATATTTGAATATATGGGTGGTAACGAGCTGAGTTGATCTCGTTCACGAGCCCACCACCCAAGCTTAGTTCGACTTGTTGGGCAAGCCTGGCTCGATCCATTGGTCAACAAGTCGAGTTTGAGTTGGCTTGTTGACCAAGAGGCCATGTCCTGCCCGTGAAGGTTGAGTCGAGCTAACTCACAAACCCTTATATTATGTATCTTTTAAATAAAATTTAATTTTTAAATTAAAATTATAATTGAAATCAATGTTAAAAGGTTGCAAGAGGCGTAGCAGCCTATTAGAGTATCTTCATTACATTTTCTGAATTGTAAACTAGGAAACATCTAAATTCAAAAAAATTCGTAACATTAATTTCTATTGAATAGACAACCTAATTCAAATTTCATCTCCTATAAATTAAATTTCATTTCCAAAGTATATTAGAAAAAAAAAAAAAATAAGAAGAAAAAGAAAGATACATATTCAATTATGGCGACTCATCCCCTCTAGAAGAGCCTATACATTTTTTGGATTGGCCTTCCCAATTGCTAATTTTTCTTCATTTCACTATTTAGGGTAAAAGTCACTTTAATAGGAAAATGTTAACAGATACTTTGACAAAATGAATTTTAGTAAGGTACGATTGGATGTAAAAGTTGATCGTGTTTAAACAGTCCAATAATATGATGTTGCGTGGCACTATAGCAGGATTTTTAGTTTAATAACCGTTTAGTAGCGATTTCGTCATTTTTAGAAAGCAGCATGACATAGATAGTCCTCTTTAATAATATCTTTTTTTTTTTTTTATGACCCAGGAATCCGCAGCAGCTACTGGCAGAGTCCCGACCACTCTTAGAGCGGAAGCCCGACCACCAGTGCGTACTGGATAAACCTGGGGACTGGCACAATACCCGCAAACCATACCAGTCGGGTAAATCACCTTAAATGAGGCAGCGGATGCCTCAGGGGGATTGAACCTTCGTTGAGAGCCACTTGATTTCCCGAGCATACACTTTTGACCAACTCGACCACTAGATATCTATTTTTGCTTGTTAGGTAAGCTAGGTAAAGTTCTAGACATGTTGCAATGGAGAGAAACTTTTGTAGGCATTGTCTATTTTAGTTAATGTAACAACTTTTTTTTTTTTAGTTAATGCAATCAACATTAGTATATTATATAATAAAAGATGAGAGAAGACTTTCGAATCCCACGAGCCTAGGACCTCGAGCTCAACTTAACTGGTCGAAAATTGAGCTTGGCTTTGCTCTTGTCTCGATTAGATCCGGGTCCAAGTCGACCCATTAGGTGAACAACGATTCGAACTCATTGTCATCCCTACACTCGAAGATCCATTTCCAAAGGAAAAACTATATTCGAAAAAAGCATTAATTACTAACATATTTATTTATGTTTAAGAATTAAATATTATATAAAAATATTAATGATATTAAAAGTATAAATAAACATCACTAATTTTTTGTACATTACTCATTAGAATTTATAGTGATTATATTATGAATTTAAATTCCTAATATCATCTAACATTCTATTTCTATTAAAAAAGATTATTTATTATCCAATTATAGTTCTAAATCCTCTACTTGAACTATATATTATAACTTGTTTATACAATCAATGAAAGATGGAAAATATTCTGATAAGAAAATAAATAGAGCAAATGAAATTACGTGAGAAAAAGAACCTTTTTTTTTCTCTTTTTCTTTTTATCGGAGTCGATTCCTTTTTAATAAATAAAATTTTATTTGAGAAATTAAATACAATTATTTTTATTAGGGTATATGCTAAGAATTAAAGGATCTTCGTTTCTTCTAAAGTCCGCAATCCGTTCCACCTACTTAAAACAAACATCTCAGAGCAAGTCAATAGATCCGACAGCCAGAGATTAATTCTATTGAATCGACGGTCTCTAGACAACTGTACATAATGCTTGTATTGCTAATTTGCTATAACAAACACCAGTATAAAATTATACTTCCGGAAAACACCCCGTAGGTTTTAAAAAAATATCAATTTGGTCCCCGAATTTCTGCTCCATAGTCCTAAGAGTTCAGATCGAAGGCAATTGTATTTAATATTCACTGAAGTTCAGCTTCGAATAAAGGGATCATATGGAAAGGGAAAAGAATTTGGAAGTAAAGGAAAACGAAGAAGAAGAAGCAATTGAGTTGGTTCTGTTTCAAGTATCTGAATGCTACGTGTATTTGGTAATTTCATGTTCTACTCCTTTTAGGGTTCAGTGTGATAAATTTAGTCTTGAAATTTTCCAATTATATCGCTCTTAATTGGGCTTCTATTTATTTATTTTTAGTAGATGGTGAGTAACTGGAAGAGAGGAATGTTTGAATATAGTGTTCAGTTTATAGCATATTACTTCCAGATCGTGAGAAAATATTGAAGATTGTAATAGAGTTGGGGTAGTCTTCCAATTGATGTTAGATTTTGATATCGGAGATTTGTTTCGAAAGCTGCTTTTGAGTTGCTTGAGTCACTGAGTGACTCGCCAAAAAAAATAATTAAAAATCGAAGCAATAACAAGAACAAGTCTTTGGCTCAATATGGAGGAATTTCCAATAGAATTTGATTTTAGTACAGTTTTTCAGAAAATTTTTACGAGGCATTTAATTTATTTGATTATTTGAGGTTGATGATCGAAGACTCTAGGAATGTGGATCTTTATATGCCATCGTTCAGTCTTATGTAGTGATCACAAGCTCCACAATGTGGATGCTACTCTTTTCTTCAGTTTTTCCTTCATCTAGGAGTTTGATCATCATTGCATTATGAAAAACATACTCCAAAATAATGAAAATTCAGTAGTCAGAACTAAGGGCCACAATCACAATGATGATGGAAGATAAATTTTTTAATAGATGTTTCCATTATAGAAGTTTCTATATTCCACTGCATAAGGTCTCTGAATGGTGAATGGAAGCTTCTTTAGGTTTATGCAAGACATGTCTCCACATCATAAATTGCCATTCCTTTAATGTAATATCAGTTGGTGCAACTCACGCTTGTTAGCATGTACTATCAATAACTTATTTGTACTAGTATAGTGGCATAGCCATACATCTGTCTTAACATCCTTCTTTCCATCATGCATTGATCTTATGGACATTTTGTTCTTAACAGCCAATACTCAATATTATAAAGTTTAACACGTTGAGTACCAATTATATGAAGCTTGTAGTTTAACTTTTCAGTAATATTCCTATCATATAGAGCCCCTGTACCAGTTCTCCTTTACATTCAACCTTCTCTAGTCTTATGCATTTTGTTCTTTTTACAACCTCATTCTTTGTGCATTATCCAACAAAATACCCAAAATTATCACTCTTTGGACGACTTGACCATCAGTGTGTGAAGTCACGTTGATTGATACCTAATGAGATTACAAGGTTATAATGAAAAGCTCAAGCAACTGTGATATGAATGCTATTGCCCATCAAATTTTATTTATTAATGGTTCCATATGTGTAATCTAACTGAACTGAGTGCATATGACATTTGAGGTTCCTTTAACCATCGTTACTTATGTGGATAGTTTGGAAGTTATTTTGACGTCAACATAATAATTCTCTTTATATTTATTGCAGATACCTCCACGGAAAACTGCAGCTTCTTACAGGTTCTCTCTCTCTCTAATGTCAAATCAATGAATCAACTTTGTTTCTTGATGTGTGCTTGTTTAACCTTTAACATTATTCATTTCATGTTCATGCTTTGTTATGGTAAATTGTTGAAGATAGGAGTCAATATTTTCAATTTGTTGGCCGTCCACCATAATCATGTATTCTCTCTTACCCATACTTCCCAGTTAATAAAGGCATTTTGAAGATTAAGGACATTCAATATAAGATTATACCTACTTCCATCCCTAATGCTTGTCCAATTTGTAATGGGTATGTTTAACAAAAATGAATTAATTATTTATGAAATGCTTAGATTCAAGAGACAACTTTTGAAGCTTTGCCTTAACCTTAAATGATATTGTGGTGTTGTAGGCCATATTATAAATTAACACGTTGAGTACCAATTCTGGGATAAACTATCACGAAATATCACGAAAGATAAAGTGATTAAATACTGAGAAGAGAAAAGTGAAGGTTGAGGTAAGCTAAAGGACAAGATAAAAAGAGAGAGAGCCATAATGACATCTGAAGAGTTGCCATCCAATAGCTAGTTGCTATGGGTGATTCCTTTTTATGGATGAAGTGAAGAGGATGCAAGCAATGTTTCAGTTTGGTTAGTTTAAGCCTCCGCTTGGGAAGAATTTATAAATGGTTTAATTTATAAATAGATAAAAATGAGTGGTGAATAAGTGGATAGTATTTGTTGGTCCATGTAGCCTACTGCACATAAGTATGAGATAAATCTTTTTTGAGTTGAGTTGAATTGAGTTGAGTTGTAGGAATAAATTATCTTCAGCATTTTTGTTTCTTGTTTCTGTTTGTTTAAAGCTTGTCTAAATTAATTTGAACAAAAACATTTAAATGAACCAAGAAATGGTCATTGGATGTCCATTCATCAAAATTTTGGAGTGTGTCCAATACGTGAGCCTGCTGTAAGATATGATTATAAGCTTTTATATTACACATCTAAAATTTGCACTGGAATATGGAGATGCAGATGACGTACTTGTTGCTGGAACTTCATTTCAGGGGATGGGGGTTGAAACTAAAATTGAACTTTTCTTTCTTGTAGGGCTGATGATTGGAATGTCAATAAATGGGAATGGGAAGGCACTCTGAAAGTTATTAGCAAAGGAGAAGAATGTATTATCAGACTAGAAGACAAGAAGACAGGTGGGTTTTGTGGAATGTTCCATAACTTGTCTAAATGTAGTTTGTTGTTGATCACTATTATGTCTAAAATAGGTGAATTGTATGCTCAAGCGTTTTTGAGAGAAGGGGAACCACATCCTGTAGAGCCTGTTATTGATAGCAGCAGGTTTGTGAAACTAGTCATAAAATTGATGTCGCTTCTTATGAGAGCAATTTTTGAAATGCTTAAAAGTGGTGTGTTGTTTCATTTGGAGCTTCTGATATTTATCTTCACGAATTCAGATGACTTTAAAAATCCAGTCACTTATGTTGCTCTCTAACTCGTTTTGTTAATTCTTAATTATTGCAGATATTTCGTTCTTCGGATAGAAGAGAATATTGGTAATTTTGAATTTCCCTCTCTTCTTTTAAATTATTTTCTTTGATTAGAAGTTTTATTTCTTGAATATATATCAACTGGTTGTAGCAAAATAGAGTTGTCTAACAATGTTTTATTTTTGTGTGAGTCTCATTTCACTTCAAACTGATATATGTCTTCCCTGCATGGGCACTTCAGTGACGAATGTGCATGACAATCTAACAGTTTTGATGGAGATCATATTAGTTATACTATATGAATACTTAATAAGTATAGAGCCTTATTTTAAGAAAAGTAATTAGAGTTTTATTTAATAGATTTTCTAGAGTTTTCCTACCTGAATAGACCAGTTTAAACCCTGAAATAAAGGGGAATTATGCATTGTAATAGTTAGACTTGATTATTAAATAAACTAATATTTCTCCCTCTAATTTCTCTTGATTCTCTCCGCTTTCTTCTCTCTCTTTCCTCGCTTTTCTCTCTAAGTCTCATTTTTGTTCATTGCATCCTACATCAATTTCATATAGAGATTATTTGCTCTTTCGCATGTCGGCATATTGCCAGTATCGTTGTCTTAATTTGGTCACGAAGAAGGATAGCCTTCCTTGGGTAAGATGTCGCTGTGTATCTCACCAAAGTCGAGTTCTTTCAGCAAGAGATCTTATTACATATATTATACGAAGACTTTTAGAGCCTTATTATACGAAAAGTAATTAGGATTTTATTTAATAGATTTTCTAATATTTTTCTACTTAAATTAGACTAGTTTAAATCCTATATAAAAGGGGGGGCTTATGAATTGTAATAGTTAAGACTTGATTATTGAATAAACTTATATTTCTTCTTCTAATTTGTCTTGATTTTCTCTCCTTTCTTCTCTCCCTTTCCTCTCAAATCTCATTCTTGTTCGTTGCATCCTACATTTGATTCCCTACATAAGAATCAAGATTCCAATTTTATATCTCCTTGCAAGAAGTATCTCTGCTCATAATGTTATTATCTAGGCGTTCGAACTCTTCCCTCACCCGAAGGCATGTATTTTTCAAGTAAGTGTGAATACAACAGTTCCTACTTTCTTTTATTAGTGTTATAAATATTGCAGCAAGAGATGTCGAGTGACACTATTAATATGTCTGTATCCACTTGGATGGAATGCCAATATATCTCTCTCTTGCTACTTTATACTTTGATCCGTTTCATGGAGATTACGGTAAGAGATGCCGAGTGTTGCACTTTCCAGGACAATTATATGCATTAGTTTTTAGCTTATTAAACTGTCTAATGTTTGAAAAAGTTTTCAACCACCTATGTGGCACCCGGATGACTTCCTCTAAAAAGGACAAAAAAGTTCTCTGTGATCAATCACCTTGTACTGCTGTACAGCGATCTAGGTGCTGCTTAGAACTTCAGGTGAAATCAAGATGTTTTGATTGCATCTCAAGGTTGGGTAGATGCCTAGAAAATTATCTTTGGTGTTATGGTCATCTCTTGCTATGTTCAAAATGTTTATTGAGGGCTGGTAATAGACGTGAGATTTGGCTGCTGCCATACCATGTTGAACTGATAAGACTTTGATAATTATTTCTTAAGAAGATCAAGATGCCAATTTTCTCTTCAAACCATCATATTGAAAATGTTTTATATACTGTTTAGGATAGCTTTTGCTTCTTCCTCTGCATTTTGTAGAATAGCTTCCTAAGGAAGCCACCTTGGTCTAGGTTCCTCTAAAAGCTCTTTCAATCATACAAAGCACTTCCAACAAATTATTTAAACATGCCGAAAAGTAGTTGCTAGATTTTGGCTTTTTAAAAGCAATGCCAAACAGGCAATAGTTTCATATCGACCATATTTCATCTTGAAAGAAACTAATCACGTTCCCCTTTTGTCCTTGTGTTCGGTTGATCCATTCCTCCATTCTCTTGTGATTATAGTTAAGCGATTTATTTGTGGAAGCATTGAGCGCAAAACCTTCAAGCAATAGGTGAACTTGTGGCAGCATTAGCTACCTTAGAAACCTCATATTTTGCAAGGTGGACATCAGCCTTTTTTTTTTTCCCTTGTTTTTCTAAAATTAGTGACACTTCTAGGTCTTACCAGGAATTATCCAGGCTCACCTTTATTAAAAAATTAAAAGACAAGGTTATCGAGTCATTCCCTGAACATATATGGAATTGAAGTTCTATGATTATCTACGGGGTAGATTGTGGACTTTTGGTTATGATCTTTTAGTCCTTGTTTCTCACATGAACCTCAAACTGTAGGAAAGTGAGAAGCAGATGTCGAGTCTTCTGTTGGCTTTCCAAATTAATTTGTGAATAGAATTGAGGGATGTGAAACGAGTGCTTCTAGCTGCTTTACATGTTCCTTCAGATCATGGCATCTATTATGTGCTTGTTTCCACAAATTGGCATTTATCATCACTTCTTTTGAGTTATTTATTTCTTACATATAGATACAGTAATACTGAAATGATACTGATTTAAATCGATGCAGGTGGACGCCTTCGCCATGCTTTTATTGGTATAGGATTTCGAGAAAGGCCTGAAGCTTATGACTTCCAAGCTGCTCTCCATGACCATATGAAGTACTTTTCAAATCCTCCTTGTTTACCTTAATCCTTTTCATTTTTGAGTGTTGTTATATTTCATTCATTAATTTTTGGATTATACATTTGTCCTTCCCTGGTTTTGGGGGGAGGCTTTGAGTTCAATTTATTCAACTTTTGAAGGTACCTGAATAAAAAGAAAACTGCCGAAGAGATGGAACAGAAACACCTGAATACTTCTTCAGTTGATTACAGTTTAAAAGATGGGGAGACATTGGTGCTTCAATTAAAGAATGTAAATTGCTCTCGTATCGTATTTACGAATTTTCGCTATAGTTGCATATACATCTTATTTCCTTTTTGGTGTTCAACAGAAAGGTAGTGGCAACATAAAGTCCAAGTTCTTTGAGCAAGGCTTGAATAATCTTTCCTTGGATGACAAGGGCACCAAGAGAGAATCGACAATAGGTATCAAATTGCCTCCACCCCCATCTGCACCCCTCTCGCCCGCTGTTACTGCTCAAAAATCTCCCTTTGGATCGCCCACCAAATTTAATCTCGATGAAGCTTCTAAAGCTGACACATCCGAACCTGAAAAAGAACAACCAAAAGAATTGGGATCTCATGAAACCCAAAATCCCCAGGACATACCAGACGATGATTTTGGAGATTTTCAAGCAGCTAGATAACTCAATCTTGGAACTTGATTTCTTTGAGTTGTTTCCATGTTTTTTAGTTATATATATATAAAGCTTTTACAGGCATTGTTACCATGTTTTTAATAGATTTCATATATTCTACTTTCCTGTCTGTTACTACAAGACTTCTTTTTCTTACTTTGAAATTCCTTGTTTAAACGGTGCATGGCTTTAGAAATCTACTGCATAGTGGTCAAATGTGATATATCAATTGCACCCAATTTCTAAATACTGCTCTACTCTGGGTGGTTTACTCAGGACAGGAGATAAGATTTCAATATGTTCTTTTTTGTTTAATTCTGATTGGTGTAGTCTAGTTTAACTTGTCCAACACGTCTTTATGAACCACAATATCAATGTTCTTAGATTTTGCGGAGCCTAATTACAATGTTGGCAATTTGTTTCCATTATATAAGTTCATTAAGGATTCATATTAGTGCATTTATGTCAGCATAGTTCCTACCTTATACGAGGAGTACGAGGGTGGACCTTTTTTGCGCGTCTGAGGTGTGAGATCTAATTCCCTTTTAAAACTTCTTGATCATGATGGAAAATCTATAGCATCGAATGGAAGGAGCTATCTTAGAGCAATAAAGTAAGAGAGAAATAAAATAACTTAAAACAAGGCAACCACATTCTTGAGAACAAATGAACCTTGAAATCCATATTGAATGGCATTCTCACAACGATCATGAATCAGTGATAGACGACTCAAGAAAGGAAGGCACCAATAAATCATCTATAATTCAACCACCACGTTTTTGATATAACACTTGACGCTCTAAAGCCTAAGTGTTCTCAATATTGATGATCTTGAGATCATGTGATAGAATTTAGGCTATATTATTGAGCACTCTGTGACGAACTACCAGTCCGGCCCAAGGTTCCCATAACCCCATAGCAACCTTCCCACAAACACAGGCCGCCAAGTCAAGATATAAGATATAAGCACAATAAACTTTGGGTAAGAAGTTACGACGATACTTGCATGATCGACACCATTAGTGCACTTTTTAGTATTTTGGCATTAAACTAGCAATTAGCAATTTTGTCGTGCCACATTGCATTGCATATTCGTAATTACATTCTCAATTCGTTGATGCCCTCGTAGTGGACCTTGTGACTTGCATCTTCGTGCAACTTCCGCATTGCATTCTCCTCTATGCTACTAGGTCCGAAAATTCTCCACAATTACGCCACCATCCTTCTGATGGACGGGCATCCCCAATGACGCTGCATCTCTCCTCATTGTAACCTATACCTACCACCTTCAACACCAACCTTCACTCTCTGCATGCATTGGTTCCTCGGATGGATGGCTCCTTTGGGCACAGCGTCTTCATGAATGTCGAAGCAGTCAACACAAATGACCCCTCTTTGTGATTTCCTTGGCAATGCATCATCACACTCTACGAAACAAACATTCATGTAGACCGACTCAATTGTGCAATGCATGCCTTTACTTCCGTCATCCCCAAAGCTTTCTATCACTAATTCCGCTTGCTGCCAACCACTTTGCCACACATCTCGTGGCTTTGTCTCGTCTTTGGCGATTCCAAAATCGTTTCCATGGGAATGCACGCTATCAGTCTTCTGCAACTGACAATGCAACGGTCAGAGCCGACCCGCTCTGATACCACGTGTCATTGACTGCCTGTCCGATCCCAAGTTTTCCCTGAGACAGCCTTTCCACACACATGGGCTGGCAAGCCAAGATATAATATAATATATAAGCACAATATAGTCTAGGTAGGAAACTTGAGACCATACCTACATGATAGACACTGTTAGTGCACTTTTCGGTATTTTGGCCTTAAAACCAACAATTAGCAATCTTGTCGTGCCACAAGGGTAGGGGAGTTTGCTGATCCCGTGACTACTCGCTCACATACACGACCTCATGATTTTCGGGGCTTTCATGAATTTCAAGATTATAGGCGATAACACGTTCAATCTTGAGGATTCGCTTGCCAACAATCTCAAAAACATCAAGTGTGCAATCTTCCAAGTGCAATTTCTCTAAGCTGTCCGCCTCCAAATCTGATTCCTTCAACACGAATATCCTTTAGTGACTTATTGTCTCTTGTGGATCTAAATCGTCATCTGATGTGAGGATACCTATCTTCACAAGGGTCATTACTACAATTTTGGGACAGGCAGTGAGCAACAGACTGAGATCTAAAGCTGATATACAAACATAACGAAAAAGATCATAATCAAGGAAACTTCTGGTAACTAGAGTCAACTGCTGTAATAGTAATGTGAGCCAAATCCAACACTTTGAGATTCTGCAAACTAGATACAATGCTGGTGTAAACATCCGTCCTTATAAGATAGTTCGCACAAGGTTTCTCTAGCAGTCGATGCCTCACACCATTTCCTACGAGTTGCAGATGCAGTCACAACATCCCGAGCATCCTGAAGCTGTAGGGGTGGAGCCAAAAAAAAATTCAGTGCGGAGATGAGTTAATAAAGGTAATAATATAGAAATAATGTATTAAAAATGACATAATTTGTTCGATATCTTACAGTTGCTTCTTACAAAATTAATCCTTTGAAATAAACAAGTGATAATTGGAGAATGCATTGTATCAAACTTGTTAGGGTCAATATTGTAATTGACATGTTTGTGAACAAAAATGACTAAAATGAACACTTGTAAAAGTCAAGGACCTAGGTGCAATTATGTATAGTTGAGTTAGGGGTCGAGTTCAAGTTTGGATCTAGGTTAAAGATCTGCCGGAATTTCGCTAGCTGCTTGCCAATGGATCGCCCGAGCAACACATGTAGAGACTTCTTCGCTCGATGTTCGCCCGGCCGTCGCTTGAGTGACGGACCCTTCGCTCGAGCGAAAAGTCCACTCACTTGAGCGACAGTCTTATTCGGCCAATTTCGAGACGCAATTTTAAACAGTATTTCACGGCCCATGAGACTCATTTTCCCCTACATATAAATAGGGGCAATATGCACAATTTTATAGAGGTTGCTTCATTATTCTTCAAGAGATAAACATCCTATATGATTTGAGAAATCCAAGAACATAATTCTTCAACGAATTCATTCATTCATTCTTGAGATCCAGCAATCCGATTTTGGAAAACATCAAAGGTTTCATAATCCAAAACACCTGACGTCCTCAATCTTTTAAGGAACTGAGTTTTTCATTAGGATTTGGAAGAGGTGGATCAAGCACAGGAATAATACAAAAACAGAAGGTTCTTGAAATTCCACTTGTAGAGAAATTGATAGAAGATCAGGAGACCGGTAACGCGACAATGGATCTTGGAAGCTAGGAGGTAGATCGGGAGTAATCTACGACAGTAGATCGTGAGTCTGGAAGTTAGATGATGGATCTTAAAGATTGCAGGTACTACAACAGCTAGAACTACTGAAAGTTGTTAGTCTGGAATTACACTATAATCCGTATTGTCGATAGTGGAGGTAATTGGCTTGGTCCCGGAGTTTTTCCCTTGTTGGGTTTCTCCGTCAACATATTGGCGTTCTTTACTGCTTTCAATATTACTACAAACCGCGATATTCAAACTTAGGAAATTAGAATTGTTTGTTTAATCATTTAGAAACTAATTAAAGTGATTTATTGCTTTGGTTAGACTAATTTTGCACGTAAGATTAAATTAAAATCAGGTAACTAGTAATGGTTTAGCGCTATCTCGTAACTAACAAAACTCACAAATTCACTAATTCATCCTACATACAATATAAGGATACTACTTTACTCACTCAAGAGGTTAAATCGAATTCTAAGTTTTATTCGATTCGTCTAAGTATTAACTAGTCATTCTCAGATCGGAATAATGCTTTAGAATATAACTGACCTCTTGAGGGTCCAACCTTATCCCGAACTAAATATGAATTAATATTCGATTTTTATCGTCTAACGAGGTGGTTTGTTCTGGTCTCCGAGTTAGGTCACGTCATTAATTTGGGTGTAACATGTATTAAATAAATAAATAAAATATCTTGAATATAAATAAATGTCATTATGTAATTGGTAATATTATTGTCAAAGCTAAGCTGGTATTTTAGTAATATTTCCAATTACACATCAAATTTCTATGTTACATAAATTAGTTATTGCAAGGTGACTACCATTTAATTTTAAAAATGGAGATATTGTACTCTAGGAAGATATATTCGTAATTCTATGTTTCTTTAAATTATAAAATTATGTAGTTTTTGTTAACTTTGATAAAATTAGATATTTTTATGGGATTAATTTGGTCCACCTATGTCTATTATGACTTATTGATAAGTGCGGTTTTCGCACTCATTTAGACCGTTAAACTTAGATAGTTGTTAGTTTTCATTTATTAGTTTTTGATTATTTTTGTTACTTTTGTTCCTTAGATGAATTTCCGAGTTTATGTGGTATCTTGAGCGTCAATTGAGCCAAAAGAGTTGAAGATGAAATATTCCAAGATTCGGCGATCTAAACCATGAAGAAATGGTGGTTGAATGGTGGTTGGAAGGGGGATGAAATCAAATGCAAAAATCAGGAAGAAAATGAATATGGCACAGAAATGGCCTATGCGTACGCATAGGCCTGCAGGCCGTGCGTACGCACACTTGCCAAATTCAACTACTGAAGCTTAAATGTTTACACTATGCGTGCGCACACCCAGACCTATGCATACGCATAGGCAAAATCTGGAGGATTTCCCGGGTCGCGCTAAAACGCGATTTTAATATCTTTCTCGACCCATTTCTACCCGACCCGTCTCCTATCTTCCACCCAACATAAATACATCACTTGGGGCTCATTTCTAAGGCATCAAAGGGAGGGGGAGCAGCCCCAAAACCGGGCTAAAATCTGGGGAGCTTCCATAGCCAAACCTTGAAGAAAATGGGGAAAATGAAGAAGAAGCTCCAATGCCATTGATCTCATCTTTCCATCTCTTATTCAATAAGCTTCTCTTCACTTTATCTTCATTTTCTTTCAATGGGTTGCATGATTTTATTGGCTATTTGTGCTATTGTTGAATATCTCATGTGTAGCTAAACATAATGTGATTTGGGGGTTATTTTGGAACCCTAGAAATGATAATTTAATCGATTTGTGTTTTATTGTGTTCTTGAGATTAATGTGGTTAATTCATTGTGCTTATAATGTTTATTGTTATTCTCGATTATTTAGCGGGCTAACTAGATGATTGGGTTATTTACAATTTATGCTATTTTGGGATTTATAGTCCGTAATTGCTATTTATTCCAAAACCTAGTGGCAACTACATTTCAATTGATTATGTGAAATTTTCGATTGTATGTTTGTGGATTAACACTTAAGTTAGTGAACCGAGCTTTTGAGTTTGCGCTTAATTCAACTCGTCTCTTTCGCCGTAATGCTTTCGTTGAATTAAATCTAGCGAGCTTATCCCAGGTTGTTTGATGAAAAGGGTTGAGTAACGATACTTATCTTATTCAACTAATGTGTAAGAAGAGATTGAGATAATCGAGCTTGTGATTATTCTCGAATTGTTGTTAATCTTTTGAACGAAAATCCTTTGTGAATATCGATTAGAAATTCATTCTAGCGGCGAAAAAATATCCCTCGATCACACTCTCCCCATTTGATCATTTTATTTATTTTGTAATTCTTGTCTTTCTTTATTTTTAGTTTTTCGCTTCATTAGATAACCAACCAAACTCCCCCCCATTTACTTATTTGCACATTTTTACTTTCTTATTGCAATTGGCGTAATTGAAAACAATCCTCTGCGGGAATGACCCTTACTTACCATTTACTACTTGAACGACACATTTTAGAAAAGTAAGGAATATATTTTTGACGCCCTTTTGGTGGCGATCACTTATGATAATGGACGGCAAATCAATGTGTGCAGTAATTTCCTAAGTCATTACTTAGGAGGACTAAATTATGAACAACCCATATAATGTTCCAAGTGTATTTTTTTAATTTTTTGTTTGAATTAATAAAAACATAGATAAATAGAAAAATGAACTTTAGGGTCATAATATTAGTATTTATTTCATTTAATTTCACAATTAGTCACAATATCATGAAAATTTTTGAGTTAGTCCTTTTCTTTTGAACCAATGATAAGCTAAAGTTAACAAATGTCCACACTAGTAGGGATGACAACGGCGTGGGTACTGTTGTGAAATTTTCTATTGCAAGTGCACAATGTCAAACAAGTAATATAGTGGACCAAAGAGTCCGGATAATCGTTCCCACGAGGACTATACTTTAATGCCTAACCTAATTAATTTCAACTTTTATTTGATGAAAGTAAACCCGAAATTTGTGTGGTGATTGTTTTTAATCTAAAGAAAAATTCAAACTAAAATGTGATGTGCAACAAAAACGATATAGAAGTTATATAATGGGGAGAATGTTAGGGCAGAACATTTCACCTATTTGATCACCTTTATATTTTACATCAAGATTCATAACTAACGTAGTGTTCGATCGAATTCTCCTATTGTATTCAATTTACCCCTCTCGAGTTCTCATTGAGCCTATTTAATTAATTCAATTCCATATCTCTATGCAAATTGACATTTAATTAAACGAAACATTGGTTCTAGGAATTCAATTATGACCGCAGCAATTAACATAGGTATCTCTACACATTATGCCAATTTACCGGAATTTACTACTTGGTCTAAATAACAATCCGCATCTCTACGCAATTATTATCCACGAAATCATTGAATAATTGGCCAAAAGATTCAAAGCATTGATAACATGAATAAATTCAACACATAACCATTTAAAAAAAAAACTAGAATCTTGAATTAAAAACATAAAGGTTCCCAAAATAGATTACATGTTCGCCCTAACAATGAATTTAGCTATTCATAATACACAAGGAAATAGCTATAGTAATTATAGAATACATCACCGGATTTGAAGTAAAGATAGAGAAGAAAAAGTAGATCTTGCACCAAAATCCCTTCTTGTTCTTGTCAATCCTTCAAAGATGAGTCCTTTTTTGTCTTCCTCCTTGAGTTTCTTCGTTGAATCTTCTAAAAATCTCCTCTTTGATTGTTTCTCCTTCTTTGTAGATCTTCTTTAGTGTTCTTGTGTCTCTCCAATATTGTCCAACCCTAACAATGGTCTCCAAGAAGTCTATTTATACTCCTCCTTCCGTTTTTGCCCCTAGGGTTACTCTTTTTTTATTTTTTAAAACGAAAAAAAAAACTCGAAATTCGCATCGCGGCGCCGCGGCGCCATCATCACGGCGCCGCAGCGCCGCATCTTCTGTGGGTGGCGCCGCAGCGCCATGTTTGTGGCGCCGCAGCGCCACCAGCAGAAACTCCGGCGCCGCAGCGCCGTGAATGTGGCGCCGCGGCGCCACACCTATGGTAGAATGACCGTTTTGCCCTTTTTCCCGTTTTTTGATTTATAACTTCATTTTGTTGCCTCTTTGTTGCTTCAAAGCTATCTCCAAGGCTCTACAACACAACATGAATAAACACATCAAAAACGTTCACTTTTTATAGAATCTAACTTGTCATTAAGTCTAAAATAGGATGAAAACTCGTGCGTAAACACACTCGTCAAATACCCCCAAACTTATCAGTTTGCTAGTCCTCGAGCGAACAAAAAGGAAAGTACTTAACCACACAAACAAATACTTAGTTAGATAGTTTGCCGTTAGGCTCAGCGTTGAGAACATTGCATCATATTCATTAGTGACTTCAAAATTGTTATGCAAGAGCAACATTCCACCTAATCAATGCAAAACGGGTGTGTGTGTGTGAGTAATTAGATGTAACTTGGTACAATCATAAGTTGATTCAATTCCCGACCTTGAAAGTCAATTATATCCTTACTTTGCTCGTGAGATTCACACACCCCCAAACTTATTTTCTGTTCACTTTCCAAGGTGCATTCTAGAGTTAATTTTCAATAATAAGTTCTTACACCGCTCAAGTTTGGTTCGATTTCACTGATTGTCATTCAACATATCAACAAACGAAGATTCTTCTTATTTTTGACCGCTTCAACCCATAAGAGTCAATCAGATTACTAACCCTTTATCAAAGGTGCAATTTTCTAAAACAAGTGTTCGGGACTAAATCAAGACATTTGGTGCGTCTTCTGTTTCATGCACCTGCTTTTTCTTATCAATGTATTTTCTTTTCATTTCTTGCAGGCGTTTCTCCCTTAAGCTTTCTAGATGACCCCTTTAGCGAGTTTTAGGCCGATGACTCCCAAATCAGACGACTTTAGGGCATCAGGTTTTAAACCCTTTCAGGCTTATTCACTCGAGTCATAAAGGCTACGAAGAAACGTTGTCCTCATTGGGATCTTTTTAGGGTAGCTTCACAACGAGGCAGCTTTTTCCCTTGACTTTGATTTAGTGCAATGTCCCTCATTAAACACTCATTCTCGAAAACATTACCCCTAACTTAAGGTTCTCACCTGAATTCATCTTAAAGGTCTCAGACAATCCACACAAAATTTTGTCATGCATAGAATCCACATTTATTTCCATGTTTCCCTACAACAGTTCAATCCTCCAAACATATTAATTATGGTTTAAGGGCATGAGTGTTTAACGGTTGTTGGGATTTAGCATTTAGGGTCAATATTTCAATCATGAATCAACTCACTCAAGTACGTTATCACAATCTAATCACGTGCATGAAGTTTTTTCGTTTCACATGAATAGGCATGAATCTCACTCAAGCACACAATTAATCCACACTTCACCACAATACGTCCTCAATCATATTCATCATTGCCGGCAAGGCCATCTAACTCATACAAACATGCAAAATCTTTCTTTTTTTTTTTTTTTTTTTTTTTTAACATACAAGCACACAAGCAAACACACATAACCTAGCAACACAAGTCATAACAATAAAGTAATAAACATCCATGATGTGTATCCCCCCCAAACTTATAGTTAACATTGTCCCCAATGTACACATAAAAACAAAGATGAGGAAGGACTTCCCTGAGTACATCATTGTTCGTCGTCATCATCTCCTTGATGAGATGGACCTTGGGTGGGCGGAGGATATGGAAATGATGGTGGTGGAGGGAAGACCATGTTGGGATATGCAGAAGCCAATACTGAGAAGAAATCATTCTGATATTGAAATTGTGTTTGCATGGAGTTCTGCAGTTGATGGTATTGATCAGTCATTGATGCTTGCATGTGGTCGATTTGATGTTGAAAGCCTTGGTACCTCTCTTGGTTTCGCGCTTCCAGTTGGTCATACCTCTCAGTCAGCTGTAACTGTAAAGCCTCAATCCTCCCGGTTATGTCATCAGTTGGGGAGGTGGTATGGTGAGGCTCACTTGGCTGTGAAGATCGTCCCTCTGCAGCCTGTGGTTGTGACGATTGCCCCTCTATGGCCCGTGGGGGAACTTTGCTTGTGAATTGCCAAATGACCTTTTTTGTAATTGGGGGTTTAGGATGCACTATCTCCTCATTTGGAGATGAGTCAATTCCCCCAAGTCGACATAATTCATAAATCAAAGAAGGGTACCCAAGACCTGCTGTAGTAGAGCCCTTAAGTGCCCGCAAGAAGTTGGTCTGAATGACCATCCCCACATCAATGCTCAATCCCCGATGAATAACAAAATTTAGCAATGCCCTCTCCTTTGTGACTTCACTGATATTACTGCTGGGTAGAATTTTTCCACAAATGAAATAATGCCACGCTTTGCAATTAGGGTACATGCCTGCAGCAGGAAAGTTGGTGAGCTCAGCCCCTGCTCGTTTCCACGTGACATCTGGTATAGCTAACTCTCTGATTATATCATCTGGGTCGACTGACCCGCTATCGCGCAGGCTCGAGTAATCATCATCGTCGATGTCAGGAAGTCCGTAGTACCGGTTTATTGAGCTTCTGTCAAATCTGATCCACTTCCCACGGACAAAAATTCTCAAATTCCGGTGCTCCTTCGCATTTGCATAGAATTCACGGACCACCGGTATAAGTGCAGGCGGTGGTTGGCGTGTCAAGGCTTCCCAATTTCGTCTTTCTATCAATCGCTGCATTGGGCCTTCAAGATCATTAAATCCCCTTTCGGGGATACAATTTTTATGCACCACCAGGTTATGATAGCGTTCTTCGGCCTCTACACTCACAAATTTCGCTTCATTGTAAGAGCTTGATGAAGAGGCGGAGGCTTTTGACTTCTTCTTTGGAGGCATTATGAACTGCACAAGATGAAAGAATTTCAATTAGTACAAGTTTAGCCAAAACCAAAGTATTACATGGAAGCAATTCGAACTCCTAGTTGTAGCAAGCAATTCAAGTAAAGGAGGTATTGTAGACAATGCAAAAGACCTTGCAAAATTCATGTAGACATTTGATCAAACACCTTTTGAGCATAATAGAGAAATCCCTACAACCTTTATTTTTCATATGGGAGGCATGAATTCATATATTGTTTATATCACCAATTCCACTAAATGCAAGAAAATCTCATGAACCAAATATAATAATAGCTTGGATTAGACAAATCTAGCTAACAATTAAGGCACAATGTGATGAGATTTAAACCTACAACATACTACAATCACTTTACTACCATGTGGGAAAAACAAGTAAATCCAAAATTGAAGTAGTATCATGTAGGCATTTTAACAAACACTTGGTGAGCAATTAGAATTATACCCCCAAAATCAAACCCTTGCATCCAAAACAAGATCCCATGATATTAAACCACCAAAAATCTCCATATTCATGATATTATCATCCAACAAGATAGTATTACATGAAGCTATCGTGAAAATTACCATAAATCTCAAGAAAAGGAGTGGAAAGAATTTACCTCGTTCTTGATATAGATTCACCAATTGGAAGAGAGATGGAGTGTAATACACTATGCCAATATGTAGAAGTTTTCACCTTTCTTTTGATTTTGTGGTTTATTGTAGGAGATTTGTTTGAAATTGTGAAGAGGAAGAGAGGAATTGAGAAAAGGATGGAGAGGGTTAGGTTTAGAATTGGGGAGAGTTTGAGAGAATAAAGATAGGAAGAGAGAGAGAAAGGTTATATAAATAAACAAAAAGAAGGAAAAGAAACAAAGAAAAATAGAAAAAATAAAAAAAAAATCGGGGGGGGGTTTTCTACATGTGGCGCCGCGGCGCCCCATGTTCTGTCCACGGCGCCGCAGCGCCATGAACATGGCGCCGCAGCGCCACTGTTTCGGTAAGAAATTTTATTTTTTTTTTTTTTTTTTTTTTTTTTTTAAATACCTCCTCCTTTGTGTAGATGTTTGTTCCCGCAATTCACACTGATTGGCACGTCCTTCTTCCAGCTTAATATTGCTCTGATTTGGGATTGTCCTACAAAAACAAAATAAAGGAGACAATGTGAATAATCTAACTAACTAAACTAAAAAGAAAAAATAATAGAAATAAGCAAAAAGATTGGGTTGCCTCCCAATAAGCGCTTCTTTTATGTCATTAGCTTGACATGATGCCGTGATCATTCAGCAACTACTAGATCGAGACTCTCTTTTGCAGTTGGAAATTCTTCTACGTAGTGTTTGATACGGTGCCCATTGACTTTAAAGTTTCCCTTTTCTGCATGATGCAATTCAACTGCGCCGTATGGAAAGACTTGGGATACCGTGAAAGGTCCGGACCATCTTGATTTCAATTTTCCTGGGAACAGTTTAAGTCTGGAATTGTACAAGAGCACCTGATCTCCTACTCTGAAAATGCGTTGTCTAATGTTCTTGTCATGCCACTGCTTCGTCCGTTCTTTGTAAATGGATGCATTCTCATATGCTTCTTGTCTGAATTCTTCCAATTCATGAAGTTGTAAGAGTCTTGTTTCTCCAGCCTTCTCTAGGTCCATGTTTAATTGCTTCAGTGCCCAATATGCTCTATGCTCGAACTCTACTGGTAGATGACATGCCTTCCCAAAGACAATTCTATAAGGTGACATCCCAATTGGCGTTTTGTAAGCTGTACGGTATGCCCATAAAGCATCGTCCAATTTCTTGGACCAATCTTTTCGAGTAGAGTTCACTGTCAGTTCCAGTATCCTCTTTAGCTGTCTGTTAGAAGTCTCAACCTGCCCACTTGTCTGAGGATGATATGGTGTAGCTATTCGATGTTGTACCCCGTATTTATGCAAGACTGCCTGAAATGATCGATTTCGAAAGTGGGTTCCACCATCACTGATAATGGCTCTGGGGGATCCATATCGGTTGAATATGTGTTTCTTTATGAAGTCAATCACTACTCTTGCATCATTTGTAGGCAAAGCTTTTGCCTCCACCCATTTAGATACATAGTCCACTGCAACTAAAATGTATCTATTGTTGTAAGATGAAGGGAAGGGCCCCATAAAATCGATTCCCCACACATCAAATAGTTCCACCTCCAAGATATTATTAAGTGGCATCTCATGACGGGCTGATATGTTACCTGTTCTCTGACATTTGTCACACGATCTGCAGAAGCTATGGCAATCTTTGAATAGTGTAGGCCAGTAGAAACCACATTGAAGTACCTTTGCTGCAGTTTTTGTTGGACCAAAGTGTCCTCCATAAGCTGAAGCATGAACCCGAGAAAGGATAGGTTTCATTTCATCCTCTGGCACACATCTCCTGATAATCTGATCTGGCCCTCTCTTGTATAGATATGGATCTTCCCAATAATAGAACTTCGTGTCATGGAGAAGCTTCTTCTTCTGTTGATAGGTAAAATCCGGATTGATATGCCCACTTGCCAAGTAGTTAACAATGTCTGCAAACCACGGAGCCTTTTCTATCTGAAATAATTGCTCATCTGGGAAAATTTCATTGATCTCCAGGTCATCTGACTCCTGCAACTGTTCTATCCTTGACAAATGATCAGCTACTTGATTTTCTGTACCCTTTTTATCCCGAATTTCAATGTCAAACTCTTGTAGTAGCAGAACCCATCGAATCAGCCTAGGTTTAGCATCTTTCTTTTCGAACAAATACTTCAAAGCTGCATGGTCAGTATAAACTATCACCTTTGAACCGATCAGATACGATCGAAATTTATCAAAGGCAAAAACAACAGCTAGCATCTCCTTTTCAGTTGTTGCATAATTGATCTGAGCATCTATCAAAGTTTTGCTGGCATAATAAATGACATGCAATACTTTTCCTTTGCGTTGTCCCAGCACTGCTCCCACTGCGAAATCACTGGCATCACACATGAGTTTGAAAGGCAAGTCCCAATCTGGTGCCACAATCACAGGTGCAGAAGTTAACTTTTCTTTCAGAGTGTTAAAGGCATTTAAACACTCATCAGAAAAATTAAAGGGCACATCCTTCTCTAATAACTTGCATAAGGGTTTTGTGATTTTTGAGAAGTCATGAATAAACCTTCTGTAGAACCCGGCATGTCCCAAAAAGCTCCTGATTCCCTTAACTGAATTGGGTGGCTGTAGTTTTTCAATAATTTGTATCTTGGCTCTGTCAACCTCAATCCCTTGTCCAGAAATCCTGTGACCCAGAACTATTCCTTCTTTCACCATAAAATGACATTTCTCCAAACAATTATCAAACGAATCTCCGAATACAGAAAAGTCATCCATAAATACCTCAATGTATCTCTCCACCATATCAGAGAATATGGACATCATGCATCGTTGAAATGTCGCAGGTGCGTTGCATAGACCAAAAGGCATCCTCCTGAAGGCAAAAGTTCCATAAGGGCATGTGAAAGTCGTCTTTTCTTGGTCTTCTGGAGCAATGACTATCTGATTATATCCTGAATACCCGTCTAGGAAACAATAGTGAGAATGTCCCGCTAACCTCTCCAACATCTGATCAATGAAGGGTAATGGGAAGTGGTCTTTTCTGGTAGCATTGTTCAACTTCCTGTAGTCAATACAGACTCTCCATCCCGTCACCAAACGTGTTGGTATCAGCTCGTTGTTTTCATTTTTCTCCACTGTGATTCCTCCTTTTTTAGGCACAACATGAACTGGACTCACCCAAGAACTATCTGAAATGGGATAGATAATTCCTGCATCCAGTAATTTCAGCACTTCTTTTCGCACCACTTCTTTCAAGGTTGGATTCAATCTGCGTTGTCCTTCCACCGATGGTTTCGATTCACTCTCCATCAAAATTTTGTGCATACATAGAGTGGGACTGATTCCCCTGATGTCAGCTATTGTCCATCCTATTGCAGTTTTATGTTTTCGAAGAACCTCCAGTAATTTGTGTTCTTCTTCTTCTGCCAAATCATTTGCAATGATAACGGGAAGTGTAGTGGAGTCTCCCAAATAAGCATAACGGAGATGTGATGGCAAAGGCTTCAGTTCCAGTGTTGGTGCTTTCTCAACTGAAGGTATAGGTGGTGAAGGATTGGCACCAAGTGATTCAAAGTGCCAATGCCTTCGCCAAACTGGTTGATCATTCAATTGCATAGCCACTTCTGTTCTTCTTGCGCTATCTGCTTCTGTTAGTGCCATGTTTGTTTCACTGAGACTTATGGGATTCTCTGTGTTGAATGTGTCGGTCACAAGTTCTTCCAGAATATCTATGCTGCAACATGTGTCTGATTTCAGTGGGTGTTTCATTGCTTTTAGTACATTGAAGATGACTTGCTCATTATCCACCCTAAGAATCATTTTGCCATCTTGGACATCAATAAGAGCCCTTCCAGTAGCCAAGAATGGTCTTCCCAAGATCAGAGGTATATTTGAATCCTCTTCCATGTCCAATATGATAAAATCCGCCGGGAAGATGAACTTATCAACCTTGACTAAGACATCCTCTACGATCCCTTTGGGTCTCTTGATAGATCTGTCAGCCAGTTGCAATGATATGGTAGTAGGTTTCGCTTCTCCTAATCCCAAAGACCTGTACACAGATAAAGGCATTAAGTTAACACTAGCACCTAAATCACATAAAGATTATTCAAAATAAATAGACCCAATTGTGCAAGGTATAGTGAAACTCCCTGGATCCTGTAATTTAGGAGGTAGCTTTTTCAGGAGAATTGCACTGCACTCCTCGTTTAGACATACTGTCTCATGTTCTTCCAGCTTTCTTTTGTTAGACAGAATTTCTTTCAAGAATTTTGCGTAGCTGGGCATTTGTGCTATGGCATCTGCAAAAGGGATATTTATGTGCAGCTTCTTGAAGACTTCAACAAATTTGGCAAATTGTTTGTCTAGCTTCCTTTTTTGAAGTCTTTGAGGGAAAGGAATTGGTGGCACATAAGCTCGAACTGGACTTGGTGCTCTAACTGGCGGTGTTTCTTCTTCCCCTTTTGAAATTGGTGCAGATTCTTCTTCAACCAGTACTTCTTTGCCATTTTTGTCTGGTCTCTTCACCTGTATTTCTGGAAGTTGTATTCCACTTCTAGTTGTTATAGCTTGCACTTGTTCTTTTGGATTTGTCAGAGTATTTCCTGGCAGAGTTCCTTGTGGTCGTTCTGTGATTTGCTGAGCAATTTGACCAATCTGTGTTTCCAATTTCTTGATAGATGCTTGTTGGTTCTGAAAGTTTGTATCAATTTGTTGGAAAACTTTATCCGTCTTCTGCATGTATTGGTTGAACATCTCCCCCAAACTTGGCTTTTTCTCTTGCTGGATATTATTCTGACCATTACCCTGTTGATTGTCTGACCATCTGAAATTCGGATTATGTCTCCAACCTGGGTTATATGTCTGTGAATAAGGATCAAACTTGCGAGGGCCATTCTGGATGTAGTTAACTTGTTCCTCTGGAAAGCCTACAGACATGCAATTTTCAGTCATATGATTTGCTCCACAATTCTCGCATGATGTGTTAGTTTTCATTCCCTGTGCCCCTTGAGTTTGCAACTTCACAAGCAACTCCACTTGTTTTGTTAATGCAGTTATTTGTGCATTGGTGGATGTTGTGCTGTCTACTTCGTACACCCCTGCTGCTTTCTGTGGTACCACTCTTTCAGATGAGAACATTGAGTGTGTATTGGCTATTAGCTCAAACAGGTCCATTGCATTTTGTACTGACTTTCCTGTTATTGAACCACCTGCAGATGCATCCACTTGAGCTTTTGACATTGGGTTGAGCCCTGTGTAGAAGTATTGTACTTGATTTCCTGCAGGAATTCCATGATTTGGACATTTTCTCATGAGTTCCTTGAATCTGTTCCATGCCTCGTGATAATATTCCCCTTCTCTCTGTTGAAAGGTTTGGATCTCCAATCTGATCTTTGCTACCCTGGCTGGTGGAAAGAATTTAGTGCAAAATTTTCTAGTCAGCTCCTCCCATGTTGTAATGCTTCCATGGGGTTCTGCATCCAACCATTCTAGTGCAGCATCTCTCAAAGTGTAGTGAAAGAGACGCAATTTAATAGCATCTTGATTAACCCCTGGTGCATGAAAGTTCTGGCAAGTTCTAAGAAATCTGGATACATGTGTATTCGGATTTTCATGAGGTAGCCCGTAAAATTGCAGAGTGTTGCTCATCAAATTGATCCATTCTGCCCTCATTTGAAAATTATTTGCCCCAAAGTCTGGGTAAACTATGCTGGATCGTACAGGAGCTGCCATCGGTGTCAGAAACATGGAAACTGGTAAGTCTCCTTCATTTATTTCTTCCTGTTGCTGATTTGCCTGTGGCACTGCTCTTGCTCCTATGTTGCCCACTGGCCGAATTGGATTTGGAATCTGTTGTTCTTCAGCCATTTGATGGTGCTGTTTTTGTTTGTGTCCTTTGCGTCTCTGCCTGAAAGTACGTTCAATCTCCGAGTCAAACGGTTCAAGATCGTCGCTTTGAGTGCGGAGCATGCAACGAACACTTTTTTCTGTTGATTAAAATTAAATAAACAAATCAAATAAATGTTGAAACTAAAACAAATTAAGAATCAAAGTAAATAGTCCCCGGCAACGGCGCCAAAAACTTGTTGTGAAATTTTCTATTGCAAGTGCACAATGTCAAACAAGTAATATAGTGGACCAAAGAGTCCGGATAATCGTTCCCACGAGGACTATACTTTAATGCCTAACCTAATTAATTTCAACTTTTATTTGATGAAAGTAAACCCGAAATTTGTGTGGTGATTGTTTTTAATCTAAAGAAAAATTCAAACTAAAATGTGATGTGCAACAAAAACGATATAGAAGTTATATAATGGGGAGAATGTTAGGGCAGAACATTTCACCTATTTGATCACCTTTATATTTTACATCAAAGATTCATAACTAACGTAGTGTTCGATCGAATTCTCCTATTGTATTCAATTTACCCCTCTCGAGTTCTCATTGAGCCTATTTAATTAATTCAATTCCATATCTCTATGCAAATTGACATTTAATTAAACGAAACATTGGTTCTAGGAATTCAATTATGACCGCAGCAATTAACATAGGTATCTCTACACATTATGCCAATTTACCGGAATTTACTACTTGGTCTAAATAACAATCCGCATCTCTACGCAATTATTATCCACGAAATCATTGAATAATTGGCCAAAAGATTCAAAGCATTGATAACATGAATAAATTCAACACATAACCATTTAAAAAAAAACTAGAATCTTGAATTAAAAACATAAAGGTTCCCAAAATAGATTACATGTTCGCCCTAACAATGAATTTAGCTATTCATAATACACAAGGAAATAGCTATAGTAATTATAGAATACATCACCGGATTTGAAGTAAAGATAGAGAAGAAAAAAAGTAGATCTTGCACCAAAATCCCTTCTTGTTCTTGTCAATCCTTCAAAGATGAGTCCTTTTTTGTCTTCCTCCTTGAGTTTCTTCGTTGAATCTTCTAAAAATCTCCTCTTTGATTGTTTCTCCTTCTTTGTAGATCTTCTTTAGTGTTCTTGTGTCTCTCCAATATTGTCCAACCCTAACAATGGTCTCCAAGAAGTCTATTTATACTCCTCCTTCCGTTTTTGCCCCTAGGGTTACTCTTTTTTATTTTTTAAAACGAAAAAACTCGAAATTCGCATCGCGGCGCCGCGGCGCCATCATCACGGCGCCGCAGCGCCGCATCTTCTGTGGGTGGCGCCGCAGCGCCATGTTTGTGGCGCCGCAGCGCCACCAGCAGAAACTCCGGCGCCGCAGCGCCGTGAATGTGGCGCCGCGGCGCCACACCTATGGTAGAATGACCGTTTTGCCCTTTTTCCCGTTTTTTGATTTATAACTTCATTTTGTTGCCTCTTTGTTGCTTCAAAGCTATCTCCAAGGCTCTACAACACAACATGAATAAACACATCAAAAACGTTCACTTTTTATAGAATCTAACTTGTCATTAAGTCTAAAATATTGAATTCTTAATAAAAAAAAAATAATAATAAAAAATTAAACGGGGCGGGGCGGGGCCCTTGTTACTTGTACACGCCTCGGCAAAAATCCCCGCTCCGTCCTACTCGATTACCCTATTAAGCGGGCCACGAGGGTATCGAGTATGACCAATTTTTTTGTCATCCTTACGCGCTAGTCACTTGCGTATTAGCTCTTAAATGGTTAACGAACAAATAAGACTTTAAATTTGATTGTGCAACTGAAAATTGGCAAAGTGGAACCTAATTGGTATTAACATATTGAAATAAACTATTTGTACACTCCGAACTTATCATTTTTCTTACCCGACCCCATCTGCCCCCTCATATGAGGGGCGAATATTAAATTTAATGGAGTGGGACCCGACCTTCATGTGAGTGCTCGGATAGAGCCGTGTCAACCAAATGATAACCGAGCAGGTACGAGTAGCATGATTGTAACATATTTCCTTTTCCGTTACTCATTTACATACACCAAACGAGGCAAAATTGGAGCCCAACTTGGAACAAACATGCCGCTTATTTTAGCGTTGTCATTAAACTGGCGACACATATCAATCGTGGAGTTAATATTATTGACTGAATGACCAATTAGAACGACTTATTAACTTTAGTGACAGATTTAGTCGAGAAAAAACTTTAAAAACTATGAAACTTCGCAACAATTTCTCACCAGTTGTTAAATTAGCTATATCTAATTGAATTCTAGTACACGTGTGAAGAACCCAAAATGAAACCAGTTTCAACTCTCAACTCTCTTTCTCTCAACTCTCAACTCTCAAGAATTGTTATTGCTTTTGTTTCAGTTTATTTCTCGCCGCTTTAAAGCTAATAATTTAGATAATTATAATCCATTATCAAGATTTCTGCTTCTGGGCCATACCATTTTTCTGTAATTGTAAGTATTTCGTTTCAACCTTTACTAATTTTTTATTTTTGTAAATTATTTTCGACTTATAATCACTTTGTCCAAATCTTTTCTATATGCTTTTGATAATTTTACTGATTCTACAATTATGCTGCTTTCTGATGAAAACTGGTGGGTAGTTTTAGTGCTAAAAGTAACTGTTTGCTTTTCTGTGTGTAGGTATGTGTGTGTTTAGTTCTCCAGTATAATAAATTTGTGTTTTTAGGAAGATGGAATTTTGGGTAATGATTTTGACTTTACTATTATTTAGTGTTTGATGATTCAGTTGATGGGTTTTGGGATACTTTTACTGGAAATTTGATGAAACTGAGAACTCCTAACTAAACTCCGAGTGGCTTGGTGTCGCATATCAGTGAAGAATCATTCCATATTTAAATTCTTGGTGTGAAGTTCTATCTTGGAGAAGTATATTTATTATATAGGGAATTTAAGTTAATTTTCAAAATTAAGAATTGAAAAGGGGATTGTGTGCTCAATGAGAAAAGAAAGGAAGGGTCTTTAGTGCTTTGTTTCTGTTTAGTAAGTTGTCCTGTTAGTTATATGTAATTTCTTTGATACACGAGGTCGTATTAGTATTGTGTCCAATTTTCTTGTTTTGGAGATGGATATCATTACCGGAAGCAGCATTGACTGAAAAGATATATGGCATATACATTTTTATTTATAAATTGTGCTTAGCTGTCAACTGTTTTCAGCATTTGGTAGTCTTTTTCTTCATTAGAGGCCTTTTCGACTATAGAAAATCACATTATCTTATACTGGAAATTTTGTTGTACTCGGACAAAGCATTTTATGCAAGTCTCATCTCCATATGTAATTTCGTAGTTGTGAAGAGACGACATCTTCCAACTTGGACCGAGTAAAGCCAGGTAGCATCTAATAAATAGACATGGATTTTAAAGGTATAGCTTGGGCTGATAATATATACGAGAAGTTTGAAGCTATGTGTTTGGAGGTGGAAGAGGTTACGCGCCAGGTAAAGCCTCCTTTTCTGTCCTTCTTTAGCTTTCTCTGTAGAGCTTAGTCTCTCCTTTTCAATGTTTGATTATTTGTTGTGTGTGATCGCTTGTTATTTTGTTGTTTATCTCTTATGTATTTGTTTACAAAAATGAATAATGTTTTATAGTATGTTAAAACTAATAGCTAATTTCATAGTATAATCTCCACAGGCAGATTTTACATTTTATTTCATCAAAGTCTTTATTGTAGCTAAAGAAACTAGCTGGATTGTTGTTCCTTTTTCTTATGGAAAACAACTGCATTTGGGGCATTGATTTATAACGAAAGCTTATCAAGTTGGAAAATTACAGGATACTGTCAAGTATGTGGAAAATCAGGTGCAGAAAGTTGGTATCAGTGTTAAGAAGTTTTATTCAGAAATCATGCAAGATTTGCTTCCTCCATCTGGTGTCGATCCTGTGAAAGTAGCTGCTGGTGACTTGTCTCTTAGCCCTTTTGCTCATTCGGATATGAACGACAAGCCAAAAGCTATGCTTGAAAATAGCGAGTTAAAGAAGGAATCAACTGAGGATAAATTGAATGTTGACGAGGATGTGGGAAAGAAATTGTCATTAAGTGGACTTGGTAATGTATATGATCTTTTACCATTATGGGTGAAGTTTCTGCTTGAAATGCATAAAGCCTGTTTGGCATGGCTTCTGCTTCTGTTTCTGCTTTTTGTAGAAGAGCTTCTTGAGGAAGAAACCTTGAGCCAATTTCCTCTAAGAGCTCTTTTGGCTAGACAAAGCATTTTGAGAAAGTTATTTAAAATGTTTCAAAGGCAGTTTCTTAATCTCAGAAGCAGCTTTTGACTTTTCAAAAGCCTGGTCAAATGGCCCTTATTCTTGTGTATTTTCTGCAAAATATAAAGAAGCGGGTGTTTATAAATATCACCTTGTTTCTTCGAAACAATTTCTGAGAACAATCATCCTTCAAAAATATCTGTACTAATGACTTCTCTAACAGGTGACAAGAGACACACATCCTTGTTGTGTAACTTGAAAGAAAGTTGCGTACCTCCATCTGATCATACAAATGTGACACTATCCTCAGATTTGGTTGGAAGCTGTAATTCTGTGGATACTGTGATTGCTAATGATTCAATCATTGAAGTGCCAGGTGAATCCTCTACTTCTAATGTAATATTATCAGTTGATTGTGCCAGGCAAAACACAGAAGTTTCTTGTTGTACCTCATGTTCTCATCCCTGGCCCTCAGAATCTATCATTATTTATTTGTGGTTGACTTTTAAGTTTTAATTTCTTCTTATTCTACTTCATTCGCTGTATAACAATTTGTTCTTCTTCAGGTATGTTCCTGGATGTGAATGGTGATCTAGTTTCTCAACAAGGCTCAAACATAAGCAGCAATAAATGCGATATTAAGTCTGGTAATGAGTAGGTTCTCAATTTTTATGAAGGTTCTTTTAAGATCGGCAGGATGAAAGGTTTTTATTTTTGCCTTCTTGGAAAAAAAACAAAGTGTTAAGGTGACGTTAAATAAAGAAACATTAAGTAGTTGACTAACGCTCTAATTAATATAATTTTAATTATATATTGCTATAACGAATTTATTTATTTCCTCGATCATGCTCTATCTTTCTTTGTGGAGAGAAAATAAAAAAAATAAAAAACCAAAAGGGCCAAGTACGCACGTTCAGCCTTGTGTACATTTACGTGCAGGAAATGAACTCAACTTTATTGTCCACTCGGTCCGGATTTTCGCTAAGACGCATTATTCATTTTCCAAATCTTTACCAATGTATATTTCTGCAGTGGCTGAAGATAAATTTGATATTGGTGTCATCCACAATGATGAAGTTGTTGAGCCAAGAGCAGATATTTTAAAGCAATATGAAAAATTAAATTTAGAGGAATCATGTGTCATGTTGGAAGGGGATATGCTCCATTTTTTCCTTCAAGAAACTGCCAAACAGAAATCATTCAAGGTTCGGTCTCTCTCTGTGTTTGTGTTCGCTCGCTCATGCAACTTTGTATATTTATTATTTTGACTTAATTTTCTTTCAGAAAAAGATTCGTGAAGCTTTTTCGTCAAAATTGAGGTCAAGGAAACCAGAGTACAACAAGCTTCTTGTCCAATATGGAAATCAAGATGGAATGGAAGCAACAGAGATGGTGATTCCTGGTTCAAATATAGTCTCTGACAATGCGGAAATACAAGGTCTTAATTTTTCTGATTCTGACTGGGAGCTTCTCTAGAGTTGCTGCTGCTTTGAGTGTATTGCTTTCCCTCTACTATAACTATGCGGATGGGATGAATCGAGAATTCAGAAAATACTCTAATTAGTGTCTGAACAAATCCATAACATATATTGTACATAAAGGTCCACATGTTAATGCTTGTGGCCAATCTAATATTGGTATTTTGCTTATATATTTCTTTTTATATAACATATTGGTGGCATATCTGTCTAAAATTTTCACTGCATTTGGATAATTTCCATAAAGTCCGATGCTTTTTTATCTTTCTAGTCTTTTGTGGATGCTATTTTTATCTTGGGAAATGCTATGTGTATATAGCATTTTACATAGGGGATGACATAATGTGAGTGGGTGGGGCCAGGGCCGGACCAGTGTTTTGCGGGGCCTGAGGCAAACTTTTGATTTTGGGCCCATAAATCATATCAAGCAATTAATTTTTTTCGTGAAATATACCATACACTTCAAAGTTCAAGTCTTGCAATGAAGTAATTATGTAATTCTTTCGTGAAATATAAAATACAGTAAAAAAAGTAAGAGATAAAAATTGTTTTCCACCATTTTTTGTTACATTTTCTTAACTAACAATGACTTCGAATTGCTATTGAATTCCTTCATAGAAATTAAAAGTAAGCATTAAAAATGTGAGCAGATGTACAAAATAAAAATAGGCAAAAAAAGTAGTCAAAATGAAATTAACAAACATAAAGTTGCTCATTTACAGCAATAAGTAAGCAAATCGACTAACTAACCATCTTCAATAATAAACAGGAACCATAAAAAAAATTCAATTTCCATTAATTAAATGTCATTAAGAGAACAGATCAAATTAAGCCCAAAAATACAAAACTTATCATTGTCTCAGATTACTCCAGCATAGAAATGTCAGGTTTCTTTTCCACTGATGAATAGAACAGATCAAAACCCAAAAATCGAGACTCTTATCTTATAATTGCCTCAAATTACTCCAACATAGAAATATCCAATTTTTTTCTTTTATTTATAATTGCCTCAGATTACTTCATCATATAAATGACTTTTGTTTTCCAATACTAAAGATAACAAATCAAGTTCAACCAAAAAAATACAGAACGTTATAATTCATGATGGTCTCAAATTACTCTGACATATATATGTGATTCGATACTTTTCTTGATTTACATGTGAAGAAGCGTAAAGGGCTATGAGCTTCCAAAACATTTTTATCCCCAAACTCCACCGTCATTCTTACTTTTTTTGGTATTGATTTTTACCCTTTTGATTTCTGGGGATTTTGTTGTTTTGTTTTCCCACGTTTTCGTTTTGTTTTTGCCACTTTAAAGACTTAGTGGGTTTTAAATTTATTTTTTTAAAAAAAAAAAAACAAAAAAAGGATTTTGGGCTCTTGAAAAACTGGGCCTGAGGCGGAGGCCTCTTGGGCCTCTCCTTAGGTCCGGCTATGGGTGGGGCCGGTGATACTGTAGCATGGATCCCACCCCACTCACATTATGTCACCCTCTATGTAAAATGCTATGTACACATAGTAAAACCCTTTTATCTTTACTTGAAGGGATTGAAATTTAAGATGGATACACCGAAGAGGTTTTGGTTCGCAATGATGTATACTGCTTGTAAGTTTGTAGCTGAGTCCATATTGCCAAAGATTTCTATCTAATTCAATTATTGTGCCTTTGATAAATTGGATTGGACAGTATTAAACGAAAAATATAAGTTAAAATTTTGTCCACTATATTGTCTTATCTTAATATGTTAATGCTTAAATTGACTTTAAATAACCAGAAACTTCATGCGAAGAATTAGTACTCTTCAATCTTTCGAGGACCATAGATGCATAGAGTAACAGTTCCATGTATCAGACAAATCCCGGTAGGCACCAGTGGCTATTTTGTGCTGTATGAATTAGTACTCTTTTTTATGTCGACTCAATTAGTTGTTTGTCTTTCTTCTAAGTATAAAAACTGTTGGATGTTCATCTATTCAATACGGGGAAAGCTTTTAATGTTCAGATTCTATATTGGGGTTTCATCCCGGCTATTTCGCTCCACAGCCTCTCCGAGGGGCATTGGGAACACTGTTATATATGAGGACTCGTCCTTGATGGGTTTTGTCTCTTTTAAGCACCAATTCTCTTCATGTTCTGGTGAAATGCTCCTAAAAGAGACTGGTTCTGGTTGAGTCTGTGTTTTTATCGACACAACTTGCACAGGTTTTCATAGCTATCTTAAACACTGATTCTATCTGTTGACACAAATGAGCAGCGATGGAGCTCAATTCGAGAAGAGAGTAAAGCCCAATTTGAAAGACAAGCCCAAACGAGATTACCTAAGAAAGAGTCGTGCTACAATAACTCATAATCGCCCAAACCTGCTGGACTTCGCTCAACTGCACAAATCATCCCAAACCTGAGCGAGTTTTACAAAGATGTCGCCCAACTGCGCGAGACACCCCAGACTTGAACGAGCATTACAACCACTCACATTCAAAGGCAACGGTTATCAAAACGGTTAAGAGGGAATCTTATCACATCCTACCATTCAAGAATACCGATTGCAAATCATGGAGAAAGTGAGAAGTTTCTGGATAGGGTGCTGATCGTGGAGAAAATGGGTAGTTGTGGAATAACCTGCGGTCTTCAGGTAGTTATGCGAAAGAAACTAGCATGGAGTATAAAAGAACGAAGAGAACACAGAGATAAGGACCGAACAAATCACTCTTAAACAGAGAATATGTAATTTTATTTCCTTTACATCTTTCATAGAAATCTTAGTTAACTTTGTGTGCTTGCGCCCCTTAGAGGCATTTGAACCTTGTGAATTGTAATCTTTGTGAATACACACTTCTCGTTGAGATTTTGTCTCGAGAGGTCGTTGTTCCTTACACAATCGTCTGATCCTTCTTTTTTAACTATTGGCGTTATCCGCGCGAAACACTATCTAACGCTAAGATGGCACGTATAGACATATGAAACCGTATGAATCAAAACAAGGATCGATTTCATTTATTGAGAACTGACCAATGCTCTACATTAGAACCAACTTACTACAATATTACCGTCAGAACCTGAGGTAAATTAATTAATTTAGGCAGCCTTTTCATGCCAAAAATAATCAATAGTACAATTCAATCACCATCTTTTTCTTACAATGAGTAATTTTCTGCCTCTAATCTTTTATCACCGATCTTCGGCAAAGAGAGCTGCATAGAGAAGCTCGTTCCAAGTATCTGGCAAGCCGGGAAGACACCAATGGCTGCAATCGAGCCCTTTGTCCAAGTTGTAGTAAGTTGGATGCGCATCTTTTCGATATTGTGAGAGTAATGTGATGTCGAGTAAATATACTGGTTTCTTGATTCTACGTAGCACTTTGTTTACAACAACGGCAGACAAAGGTGTGGAGGCTGGGTATTTCAGGCCGGAGAACGGTTGTGTCTCTCGACTACATGATTTTGATGGCTTACTCCAATCCTTGCCCCTGCAGTTGAATGATAAGGTCGATTACGTGAATAATTTTTCAAAACTCGATTTGGTTCATTGAAACATCCATAGTAAAATAAATCTATAATAATAATATTAGGACGCTCACATAGTGTTATCAAGCGCATAATTTAGCCTGAAATCGAGCGAGGAAGAATATTACACTTTAGTAAGAAAATTGAATGCTTACTCGTAATGTGTGGGGGAAATTCCTTGGAAAAACACTTTGGTTTTTGAAGGATCAATATTTCTATTGATCCATCTCGCCCATGTGTTCAACCCTTTATAATAAGCAACGAGACGGTTCATATCTTTGTACAATTTGCCACCCTCTTCCATGTAATCCCATCTGCAAAAAAAAAAATTATTGAGTTCCTTGTTCTACTACAGGTTTTTTTTTTTTATTTATTTTCAAAATGTTAATCTTACGGTTTAGATCTTCCGGTGTGAGTCCACCAGTGCCATGAGTTGAAAATCAACACGTCCATTCCTCTCCATGCATCTCCGTTTCGGATCGAGTCGAGCTTGAGAACCCGACCTGCCTTTTGGCTCTCCAAGTCCACGAGGTACGGCGTGCGATATAATAACAATTTCATTCCATAATCCTGTTTCAAATAATAAGATTCTAATGTGAAATTGAACTATTTCCCTAATAAATATGACTGGAGGCGTGGACCATTAAATAGTTGTCCATACAATAGTAGACCAATGTTTAGCATCCCCACATAAAAAAAAAAAAAAAAAAGATACATCCCTCCATGCATTAAGAGCGTCTCCAAGAGATACTTTAAGCCCCCGTTTGGTTCCTATTTTTTCACCATAAGAATGAAAAATATGACCGTTATCCATCACATCCAGCCACCATATTTGACTTTACATCTCTTGTGTGGGGCTCATAACGACTATATTTTTCATTCTCATTTTACAAAAAATGTGTATCAAATAGAGCTTAAATATGATATGCTCTCACTCTTAAAGTCATATTTCAAGATATTTAGTTTAGAAAGTTAGAGAGCTAAGCCCACTCTCGATAATTAAATACATTCAAAGTATTTCAATTTTCAATGTTGGAAAATAATATAATAATCTAGAGAAATCTAGTTAAAATAAAAGATAGAAAAAATAATAAATATTTTTTGGGAACAGTAAAATTAAGTGTTAAATATAAAGAGTCCATTGGAGTATTTCAAGTTTTTTACTCTTTAAATTTATAGATACTTTCTAAATTATAAAATATGTTCTTTAATAATAAAGAGTTTCTTGAAAATACTCATAAGATGTTAAATTTTTAGAAGAATCTTCTTTTTTGCAAAGAAGTAACAGAACGAGGAGAAGTGAATCAAATTTAACATATCAAGTTTACTGCCATTGGCAAATTTATAGAAGTTGATTTGTGGGCCTAAAGTTTTTCAGCTAAAAGTTCCAAATAAAGAATATAACCAGCCAATTAAAAGCATACTCCAAATGCCTTCCACTGACTAAAGTAAATTCTACATTCCAATAATATCAAAGTCATGTTCGGTAAGGGTGTATGGATTATTGGACGGTAGTTTATTGGATGACTTTTCACAAATAATTGATTAATTTCCCGTGCCTCTCAAATTCAATACCAGGGCTTCGACAATTCCACCTAAATCTAACATTTTCCGCCACTGCTCAGGTCATCGATGCTGGTCCCAGTCACAGGTTTTCAGCATTGTAAACAAAAATGAAATTTTGACGGTGTCAATGTTGTACGGTATAGTATTGTTCAATTTAATGTACTACACATTTCTACTTTATTTACTCTATGAGTTATGACACAATAATTGTTTGATTCAATGAATACATTAAACTTTTACCTTCCCAAACTTAAGGGACAAGGACATAACATGGCTAAAATTTAGCAAGAAAAGTAGTTGAAATTAAGTGGCTATGAATAGCTTGGCCAGATTGTATATCTTCTCAATCCCATAAAAAATGAAAAATAAAAATAAAAAAATGCATGTAATTGTGTTAGTCGTAGTTGGATAGACTGTATTCCTCGTTTATTTGTGACGATTTACTTGATGAAAATATTTGGCTTTCAAAAAAGGAATTCTATGGGCTCATAACTTACCAAGAATACAAGTGCAACAAATCCTTCTCTTCTTATAATCGTAGTTTTCGCCTTTGGAACCCATGAATGAATCATGCAACTCAGTGATTGCCACATGTTCAAACTGAGTGAGTCACCCACAAACATGATCTTCTTCCCTCTCCATTTCTCCAAAAATTTCACCCCATTAAACCTACATTAACACACACACACACACACACAAAAATAAAAATAAAAATGAAATAAGTCGAGTCGAGTCTAGTCAAGTCCACGTTACAAAATAAGTCAAGTCGAGTCCGCCTTACCTTGGCAAGTTACATGAGAAGGGCTGCCATCTGTATTTGAGGTACATTTTATCAGGTCTTTTGTACTTACCACAGTTGAATTCATCTCCTATGAAAGGACAAGTTGAGAAATCATAGACGGGATAAGATGCATCAAAAACCCATTTGCCTCGGAAAATATTACAGCCGCCAGCACCGGCGAGTTTTCCGGCGGTGGAGCTGGTGGCATTGAAGTCAGCATGTGCTTGGTGTGAAAACAAGAAAAGTAGTAAGAAAAACTGGGTTTTGAACACGATGCCCATTCTTGGACTTCGATCCAAGAATTTTTTTAGTAAAGGACGATGTTTGAACAAATTAGTGTCGTACTATGCATACTATGTTCAGTGTGTGTGTATATATATACACACACTTGCATGATGAGGGAGAGAGGAAGAATTGCAAGGCTCATATTGATCTGATCTGCCGGGATTTACGAATTATTTTATTTTCTGTTTGATTTAATGCCGTCTAGCCGTCTAGGTTGTACACAAGCTTCTAAAATATTAGCATTTTTATTTGAATGATGCTTCAAGTACATTATTCTTGACATTATATTAGTATATTTGACACTTCAATCACATACAAAATGTGGGGCCATGATTAAAATAATCGCTGCCTCACAATTGTGAGTAGAGTGTTAAACATAATGTCAAATATAGAATGTACACAAAGTTTTATTCTTTTTATTTTGGACGTACTTCAGAAATCAAAATTCTTTGAAAACTCTATGAAACAAAGTTCGAAATAATTTTCTTAATTTTATTTTTCTAGTAAAATTCAAAAATCTTTAGGATACTTCACAAAAACTTTTGACCGCATTTTATTATTCTTCAACTAAACATTTACATATTTTTGAAATGTAATTCTTATATTTAAAAAAACTAACTAATGATTAAGAGCCTGTTTGATACACATTTTTATTTTCATTCTCATTCTTCTACTCATTTTCAACCACACATTCTTTAATAAAATAATATTTTCCATCATATCAATAACTTTTCCTTCTTTTTCAACCACATATTCACCATCACATCAACTAAAAAAATGCATTCTCTTCAAAATAATATGTATCAAACAAGCTCTAAGTGTGAGTTATTTAAATATCTAATAAATAAAAATTAAATTATAATATAGTGTCATCCGTTTTACAAAAATATTTTTTTCATTTATCATATGAGTATACAATTTTTAAATAAATTGATAATTTGAAACAATGGAAATGGCCGACAGCTAGCATGTGGGATACGTTGCTACATTTGTAACTTGTAGTCAACTGTTTAAATTAATATTCTCTTTTTTAAAAAAATAATTGTATGCACGTATAGTTTACAATTATTTTAGATGTCAATTTCTAAATTTAGAATTTACATTTATAAAAAAGAAAATAAATAGTTTTGAAGTGAAAGATAGTCTTATGAATGTGTATTAGAGAAAAAAAAAGAAAAAGAAAAAAAAAGGCAACTCTCGTATGTAAATGCTGAACTCTAATAATCAAATGAGTGGGATATATGAAGAAGCATGTTGAAAAAAGAAGCTCGATAGCGTGCAAGGCTGATGAAAGTCAGCAACTTGTTAGGAGTAGATTTTGTAATGATATTTATCAACATGATGATGAATAATCATATTATATGACACTGAATAATATGTTCAATAACATGAGCTCTATGTCCTACATTTAATTGGACCTATCATTTGAACTGATAATCAACTAATTTTTTTCCGTGTAAATTAAGAATCTCTATCCCAATAAACTGAATGCCAGTTAAAGGTGTAGAGTTCTTCAAGAATATCAAAATCTATACTTATTTCAGCTCTCACAAATCACCAATAATACAAACTAAAAACACAAAAGAGATGAGATGGCGATAGATTTGGACTTTGCCATAGTGATAGGTTAAATGTAGGGCCTCCAATTTAATGAATTTAACATGCATGTGCTAATTTGTCCATAGAATCACAGTCCAAAACTACATAAAACCCTCATAATGGGCACTTTCAAGAAAAGCCACTTCAAATATTTGCTTAGGTTGCATCCATAAGTACTTCAATTAGCACTTAATTAAAACCTATCATCAAAGATAAAGTAATAAGAATCCCACTCAGATTTGGCAAATTGAACATACACTACTTGAAGTTTTGGTTGCCTATGCTTGAAACTTTTATTTTTGGAGTAATTAACAAGATAATTTTGTAAAAAATAAAATGCAAGGGGTGCCCCCTATATTGGGAATATGTGTGTGTGACACATCAAACCTTTTGTAGATCTGGCCCACCAATAAGGATGTTCTGGAAGTAGCAATGCAATAAGTAACAATAACCCTTAATTTGAAATTATATATTTGTCCTCTCAATTTTCAATTATGATGGTTGGTTGCATTTACCTAACAAAGTGCTAAAGGATTACCATACAAATCAATTATTGATTGGTTGGAGTGAATGGTTCCTAATTTTATCGTGAAAGGAAGTATTCGATGAAGTAGTGTCATTCTGAATGGACCGCCTTAACTTATTCTCGAGGATTATTTTGAGGGTTGCCACTTATATATCTTGATTATTGTTATTGGAACTAAAGTAATGGTTCACTAGTATAGGTTCAAGCATTTTTTATATAAACTCAATGGATTGAATTGCCAAGTTAATTGAACCACCCTAATGAGATTGTCAAGTAAGCACACGAAATACATAATTTAATTAGAGGTGTAAAGACGGCATGGCACAACTGTTTGGAGGGGTGGGCCATTTATTTGTAAACTTTTTACTACAAAAAAATTAATTTAAAAAGTTATAAAATTGTTTGGCAAGGGCCTATTTGTGGGTCTAGCCATGTCAAAACCTAGTCGTTTTACTTTTTTATTTACAATTTGTTAGTCTAACATAGAGAATATAAACGGTTAATTAATACATATTAAAAGGTATAAAGGGTTAATCATCTACGTAGGTTAATTTACATGAGTCCTACACTAGGTTTTTGAGCTCAGGGGATGGAAAAAATGAATTTTTTTTTACTATCATTCATTCTTAATAAACGAAGAAAAATTTAATTTTCGTCTCTCTGAAACTATGTTTTAACTTTTAAATAAATAAATTTTCCTCGTACCTATTGGGTTAATCAATTTTTCTAATTTAACCAAATCTTATTTTATACGTGGAGTTTGGTGGCTTAAGTAGTTAATTAAAAAAAATTGAAAATGAGTGCATGCATGGGATATCAATTCAAACATTTTTTCTAAATTTGAATGAATATCTCAACTTCCATAAAAGCACCTGCACGTCCCACCAACATCCCATTTTCCCAAGTACACACAGTCTTACACTCCCCTCACATAAAAAATGGCTCACACATAATAAAATATTCGTGGGCCCCTCTCCATGTGAGAGGGGTGTAATCTATTTGATACACCATAAGGTGTACAAATAGATTAATCATTTTCCCAAATTTCATCAAATCACCATCCCCATTTCCCCACAATTTCAACATACTAATTATTTTTCTCATACTCACACTGAGTTTATTAAGAAAAAGAGAAGAAGACCAATGTGTTTTAGTTCTTGCATTCAAGTCATATTTCTTTGGCATTCTACTCCATCCAACCCTAGAGATAAACTTTAAGTTCTACTAATTTTCTTATCTAGAATTTTTCAACCCAACTTTTTGCACAAGTTCTCTTCTTTCTACCAATCTAAATGACGGTTCACTATAAACACTGATATCATGTTGAAAAATAACTTATTTTGGCCTTTTAAAATCGTGTTGCTGGATAGATCTCGAAAGATACAGAAATCTCTTCCCATATTAATAGAAATGTTCTTATTATGCATCGCCATATGAGCTTAGAAAATTTGGCAAAATCAAGTCTTGTCAAAGTAAAAATTTCCATGAACAATAGGACTAGCATGGTGTACTTGTTTGACATCACGTCGACTTCTTAAGGAAATATTACCCAACAAAGTTTGGTTAATATTTACTCTATAGTTGTTACATGTATATTTCCTTGATGCTGCGTTGCTTTATACTTTTTAAGTCGTGTTAATATTCTGATAATTTTAAAGTCGTTTAACTGACAAGAACAATTTGTATTGTACTCAAACGATCAATGAAGGCGTACTGTGCCACCAGTCGAGCTGCAAATACTAAGGGTGCGTTCTCTTCGTATTTCTGTTTTGTGTTTTGAGTTTTGTTTTGTGTTTTGTGCTTTCAGTGTCTGTTTTGAAATTACTGAAAATGCGTTCTCTTTGTCATTTTGAAAAACAGTTTTTCAAAACAGAAAACACAAAACGCGTTCTCTTTGCACTTTTTTAAAATATTATTTGATAATATTTTATTCAAGAAATCTGATTATTCAATTAACTTTAATTGTTTAATGTTAATATATTATTAAATATATTATAAACTTAAAATTTCTTAAAATTTTAAAATATCTTTGAATCATAAAATATTTTTCCATATATTAAAATAACATATAAATTTGTGAAATTTTTTATTAATATTATTTTATTCTAGAAATCTGATTATTCAATTAATTTCTAAATTGTTTAATATTAATGTAGTATAAAATAATATATAAATGTGAAATATTTATGCATTTTCAAAAAAATTCCACTTTTAATAAAATAACATATACATCTCCAATGTCAAATTTTTAGCCGAGGAAAATAATGCACCCGGGCTTGTGAAATTCTCTTTGTTGTGCAATGTGACTAATGATAATTGATAAATGTGAGAAGTACTTTCAAGCACAAAGAGCTCAGATTCTCTTTCATTACCAGAAGAATGAAATTACAATACAAGTTTAATCACAAAAGTTGCATAAAGATAAATGAAGTGAAACTTTATTTGATTGCACCAGAGGAGCAAACATGAACAGGCAAAGAGTGAAGACGGTTTTATCTTGGATCTTTGGTAAATTTACTCTAAATTTTGCTTCATTTCCTTGTAGAACTGGACAGCATCGTCCTTCAAAATGTCAAGATTTCAGATGATGATCGAGAGTATAGGCATGAATCTCAGAAGGGCTTGTACTGGGCCTGTTGAAAACCACCAGGAAATATGAACAATAATATGTGAAATGTAAACTTTTTAGCTTATTTTTATTTCTTTAACATATAGAGCTGTAATCTACCTTACCGAACATGTCATTAAGAATATGATTTACATTCTTTACTTGCCAGAACAAGAAATTGTATGAATTCTGGACAAAATATTACGGTAACTGCAATCGATCTCAACAACAATGCATGTAAAGTCTAGTGACAGTTATTTATAACATGTCAGATCTAGTGAAAACAAACAACACATTGTTGTAGCTTCATATACCAATTTAACAATCCTTGTAAAGCAAGACCTGATATATGTTAAGGAATAAAATCTCGCATCGATTAAAAATGAAAACATAGATTAATTAATAAGGTTGACCTTTTAAAGTGGAACTCCAAGTCTTAACATTAACGTTGAGATAAAGTATTTACATTAACGTTGAGATAAAATCAAGAAAAGAAATAGTTAGAGCCAAAGGGGGTCGTTAAGGTTAAACACATTTTACTCCAATATAAAATTTTATTAATCTACATACACTCATAATATTGTTGTTGAAGTGACACCATTAAATGTCTCTCCATTACCTAATTGAATAGGATTCTCTCTATTTCGGGATCATTCACAAAATGGCCAAATTTCCTAAAATGAACACTTTTTAACAATCCTTTTGAATACTAATATGTTTCTCATCACTATTTAGAAAAGTAGTTCACAAACCAAAACTATCACAAGCCTTGTCGCAGCTGCACCACAGGCCCCGAATACCGTGTAAATTACACCTGCTGCTTTGTCACTCTTCACCACAACTTTCTTTCTCCTTCCTCTTATATTCCCTCCTGCCACCTCCATTTATGGCCATCGGAACCACCACTAATATAATTTCTGCCCCTCTCCCCAACCACCACCACAATCGACCATAAAAAAACTCACCAACGGCCCATCACCACCACTTTAGTTCTCTGGCAGTTCGACTACTGTGTGGACATTTGATGTGCTTGAAAGATGATGGTTAATTTCAGTTAGAGAAGGAATTAATTTAAACTTCTGAAGTGATGTAGATCCTGGAAATGGCTGGGTTTTACCTGAAATGTCTTCTAGCGTTCAGGTGGATAAGGGTGTTTAAGTCAATAATAGGGACAAAATTTTTGGTACTTATTTTTCTGGCGGTATTGTTTCTTTTTATTGCAAATGGAGTAAAATTTTTTGTAGCTGCCAAATTTTTCCACCGTGTAGTGATTTTTATGTCCCTTTGGTATGTTTGATGAACTTTCAGGAGAAAAAGGAAATGCCAAAACATGGTGAGGTAACACTACAATTGTTTAAGCAATTGCAAATATAATGCTTTGCCACTAATTAAAACCATGGAAATTCCACAGGAAACCATCCTGTAAGTTCTTATCAAGAATATGATCGCAGAGCAACAAGAAAGGTAATAATATAGTTCACATAATTGTGGACAAAACCTGGCAGTGTCAAATACATAGTTTAACTGGCCTACATTTAAAATGTTAATATATTGAATGATTGAACATTCTTCCACAAGCATTTCTCCACATTGAAAGACTTCATTACGGCATGTATTGTTTAATCATTTTCTCCTAAAACATTGTTGTCAAAACCTTTTCTTAGAAAGCCAAATTTGAAATTAAGTTTCCGAGAAGCATCAAATTGAGACTTCACACATCTTTGTTTCATTCTCCTTTAACATCCAATGACAGAACTTTTTCATTAGTTCTTACATTCATTAACGTGTTTTGACTCTCTTAAGAAAAGTGTGCCTAACAGATCTGAATGCTCAACTCTCTCTCAAAGGAAACTCACGTTTTTAACAGATATATTCCTAAATTTCAGTTCATATCACCCCCAAATCGGTTCCAATTGGGAATCTTACACTCGAAGAACATAGGATTAAGCTATATCCAAACCAAGAAAAAGAAAAAAGAATTCTAAAACAAAATTTCATGCATTAAAATGGTATCACTTATGCCCCAGAATAAATCATACATCATATGCATATATAGAGGGGTCAAGACCATAGTTATTTTCTGCTTTTTCTTGAGACACTCCAAGACAACACCAAAAAGGCCAAAATGAAAATATACATACATTACCATTTTTGCATAATCGAGTCAAGCACTGAGACGATACAATCCTTCGGGTGGCGCAGCGGTCGCCGTTACCGTCATCTCTAGGGTGTAACGAGTGTTAAACTCGCCGCTATCACCAGCAGATGAGGAAATAGAGTCAGATTCATCGTCATTATTCCACACCCAACCCATTCGCGATCCCCAATTGACCTGGTTTGATTTCTTCAAATTCCGACGCCGTCAGGTCAACCCATGGCGGCGGACCACATGGGTCGATATCGTATGCCTCTGCTGCACCTTGCCTAGCAACGGATCCGACCCAATTTCAGTTTTGAAGCGGTGGGAGGAATGGGTGTGAGAGAGAGGATATATGTGTGTGTGTGTGTGTGTGTGAGAGAGAGAGAGAGAGAGAAATGGGAATGGGTCTGTTTCCCGTGTTTTCTGAAAATGTGGTGTTTTGTGAAAAAAATGCCCAAAACGTGAAAATCACGTTTTGGGTTTTCTTCACAATTTTTTTTCGTGTTTTCAAAAATTCATTTTCGAAAACGGGAAAGAGAACGCGTTTCGTCGTTTTGAAAAATCGAAAATAGAAAACGGCCCCAAAATGACAAAGAGAACGGAGCCTAACCTTCCATTAAGGAATCAAGATTCCCTTTTACAACCTCGAGCATTCCACGAACTTAGACGCTTTCCACCAGTCGGAATAAGAGAGCACTCACTTTCTAGTTTCTATGAGATGACAAAAAGGGCTAAAAACAGCTTAGTGACAATCTACATAGTGCTTACAAAGCCTATGTCCTAAAACAACAGTCTATTCAAAAGATTCAAAGGATGCACAGAAAATGAAGTTCCTAATTTTCCACACATTTCATACACAAGAAAAGAGAGAATAATGCTTTATTACTTGGTTCATGACCTAAAACGTTGATGAAACGACTGAACCCATTATTCAAATGGACTAAACGATGTCAGGAATATACAAAAGCTACGAACGAAACACGACTAGCATTAGCATCTACCATTATCATACAATCGGCTATCAACATTTACCAGTATAAATACAAATCCCTACACTAGGGAAACGCCACAAGTTAACAGCAATCACAAAGAAACAATGGCTACTCCACTACAAGATTGCAAGTTTGCAAGTTAAGAATCCAGCAAGTAATTACAGTTCTGGTACCATAAAGAAAACGAGATGCTTCACCATCATTGTTGACAATTACGAGATCTGCACATTAAAAGAGAAAAACATGTTAATAATGATTGTTGTTCATGGCCAGCCTGCTAGTCCGTAACCCCCCAATCTTTCACGTACTAAACCCCAACCAAGCATGCACACGTACAAAATAGAAACACTGAGGAAGAAAATAACCGAGTAGAGTTCAGAGATTAGACGAAAATACTTCATGGTAAATGGCTCTGGCCAATTTTGTTTGAAAAATATCAGAAGAAAAGCAATGAACACGGCCCTCTAGAAACCGTGCAATGCCAGAGTAAGTGTCCAATGCTTAAACATTTTGGTAGTACGTCTAAAAAATAAATAAATAAATAAAATCAGTTCACAGCTTTAAATGCAGTTTACTGTTTTTCCTCTTAGTTATCATCGGCATAGGGTATTCTTTTCAGCCTCTCTGGTGAAGAATATCACAGCTTAGGAGCTTTACAATTCCAGAAATGCTTCAGTAAAATTTAAACCCTGATCGAATATTATGACGACTTAACCAAAAATCGTCTATTGGTTTATTCCACGTTAACCATTAGAGCCTTGCAGGTCTTTAATTGAAATGGTAAGAAAAATATCCCTACCTGATGAGGAAATCCATTTTCATTTATTTTTATTCGGACTCTTATTTATGTTTTGGACTCTTATTTATTTTTAGGGTTTGTGTTTTACTATTTATATTTGATTCATTGTATAATTTAGACTGTTGATGATTGAATAAAATATTGGTGGCTGGTTGCAAAAGTTTCCTCTCTTCCTGCATTATTCTTCTCCTTCTACTGTTTTCTTCTTCTACCATCCTTGCCTCTGATTTTTTCTTCCTGCTGATTGGTTTTCTCATTCTCCATTGGGTCTATTGGTGTTGCATCAAATTTGGTATCAAAGCCAAAACTTGGGTAATACTTAACCTACAATCCAACAATTTCTTCCTATCCTCTTCCCAAAACTTGTCGAACAGCACAAACGAAAGGAATTTGATGAAAAGGCAGCAGTTTTCTCTCTTAGTTGAAAAACAAAGTAGCTACTGTTCATCGTACTGTTTACACATACTGTTCACACCGGAAAATTCAGCTTTAGTACTTTTTGTCAGTTTTAAAAAAAAAAAAAAAACAAGTGTCATTTTACATTGCTGTTGCCGATCAAGAGTTTGCTGTTTAACAAACTAAACCCTAACCCACTAAACTACAACCCAGAATTACTTATACATACACACCACAGACTAGGCCCACCTTTAATAAAACACAGTCGCCCCAATCCATAATAACCAACCTATTTCATAGCCTATATAGTTATCAATCACCCATATACAGTTGAACCCATCCCATATTCAAATAACTCGGCCCACAGTTTACCCGTTACCTCCAGCCCATAAACCATTAATTCTCTTCTAACTCGTCGCTCCCCATCGCCGGCCTGCCACACATATTCATCACAAGCAGCCACTCGATTCCTATATCTGATCCACCACCACCATCACCAAGCCTCTAGTCGCCATTGGCCATCTTTTCTGATCTAGCCTTCGCCGCACACCCCCTCCCTTGCCACCCAGCTTCGCCGCCACACCCCTCCCTTGCGACAGCCACCATATTAAGCACCGCGGCCACTCAGTGCCACCTCGCAGTCCTCGCCGCATCAGCCATCACCGACTTCTTTCCGTCAATCACTGCTTCTTTCTTCTTGTTCATTCATTGCTTCCTTCTCTGGGTGCTAATTCACCACATCAACATTTGACTTTTAAATTTTTTTGATAAGTACATTTGACTTTTAAATTTGGGAGACAGCAAGTTGTTCATTGGCAAATATAAAATAAGTACACTGCCATCTTTACAAAACAACCACCACTACAGTCCACAGTCCAAAAATTGCCTTCTGCAACAGCCAACAATAGTCAACATCTACTATCTATCCACACTTTTCACCACACCAGAGGTACGGTCATTACAAAATAAGTACAACACTGTTTTATAGGATACAATTGGAGTGATTTCTGAAGCTGAAGATATCTGACACGGAGCAAGGGCACAAGGGCACTCCTAGAGTCGAATTTAGAGTTACACGTACTGAAATAGAAAGCTAAATTGATCATGGGGGACAAGCTGAGGAGCATTACTATATAGTAAGTTACTCAAGCAATACAGTACATGCCGACGACTCAGATTGACTACTAAAACGTCTTGGAGACACTAATACTTGTTTGATATGCTAAATGTCATTTCCTACTTTTTTTATAATATTTAAAAATTCCAATAAGCATTACACACCATAACACGACTCCAATGTGTAAGCAAATAAGTTGTGTCCTATTTTTTTGTAGCTCTTTAGTTCACAACAAGTAAGAAACATGGCCCCCAACATGCTAAGGACACGGAAAACCTCATTTTGTAATTTTTGAATACAAATTAAGCAAATTTCAATTACTATAACATTCGAGTAAAAAAAGTCAAAACAATGTGAAAAGAATTATATCATTATGAATTAAGGTTACATCTAATATATACCATTTTGATACATGAAAACTTTTTTGTTTGCACTAGTAATACAATGTATAACGTAAAGATATCTGATGGGAATCTTAGTTGAGATATTATTTAATTTATTTTTCGAATTAGATACTTATTTTAGAAAACATAATTAGCTTTTTTTAATAGATTTTCAAATATTTTATTAGGAAACATAATCAGGGTGTTATTTAAAACATTTTCTAGTATTTTACTACTTAAATTAGACTGTTTTAAACCCTATATAGAATGGGCTTATGCATTATAATAGTTAGACTTTAAAATAGAATAAATTGATATTTTCTCTGTATAAATTCTCTATTCTCTCCCTCTTCTATTTCTTCTCCTCTCTCTTCCTCTGTCTTTCTCAATCGCATTCTTTTCAATTGCTTCTATGTCAATATCTCAACACAAAAAATAGTCATCCTTCAAATTCAAAAGATTTCACCTAAAAAGAACCAAAAGAGTGCATTAAAATGAGAATTAATATTATTGAAAATTTCAGAAGTAAAAAAAATAAAGAAATAGTAAATTTAATGTGTAAGATGTGTATGTGTCTTAATTATTTGAGAAGGAACATGTCATCGTGTCAATGTTTAGTCATATATACTATGTTGCTCGGACTCGGGTATTGGTATCGAGTACGGGTACCTATCTAAGTATCCAATTTTTTATTTTCTAAAATGTAGGATACGAGGACATTGTTAAAAGAAAGTCCATATTTCAGACACAGGTAAGTGGACATGTCTTTCAAGCTTCAATTTTTCTACTAATCCAAGATTTCATTTTGAATAAACCAAAATCAATTATTGATTAAAACAAATAAAATAGAATTTTGAGGTTTATTTTTCAATTATGGAAGTTACTAAATGTTATATAAAATATAAAATAAGGGACTTGATTACAATTTGAACTTAGTGGAGAACTAAATAGCATTATATGGAACCCATCTTCATTTTATACAAACAAAACCCTAAACCATCAAAGAGGGGAAGAATGAAAAAAAGAAGAAAATGGAGAGAAAAAAGAAAGGAAAAATCTAGCACCACTGCCTTCCTTAACGGCGACGCTAAATTTATAGAGAGCATAAACGGGAATGAAGAAAAAGAAAAGAAAAAAAAAAGGGAAAAGAAGCAAAAACGATGAAGGGACCGGTTAAAACTTGTAGGATCCAACACATATCCCATACTCATACCCATACCCATACCCATGTCGTGTCATATCCAACACAAGTACTCCAACTATTTTTAAGAGTCTGAGCATCAGAGCATATATATATCCTTCATAACTGCATATTAGAGTTGTGAACACATAATTATTCACTGAAATGTAAAAAGTAAATAACCATTTCACTAATTTTGTAAAAGTATTCACGTTGGGATATCAATATCATATCAACTTTATATTAGAATCAATTTTTTCTTAGAAACAGATTTTGAATAATTTAAAACGGGTGTAAGCAATGTGCTATTATGCCAAGGAACATGATTTTTGAAATTGAACAAAAGATTCCTACTATTTTAGGCAATATCCTACCAACACTTCATAATTTGTTAATTTATGGAAGACACTAAATTATTTTCATATGTAGTTCATGTTTAACAGATTAATTTAGTATCAAGTGCCTGGATACAAGCAACCAAATTATCTCCTCCACATCATGGTGAGTGGTTAAATAGAGATGCCCTCGAACTTCTGCACACAAACAAAGGCAAGCAAATAGGCCAAAAACTTTGACTTTACTAGAAATATGCACCATACAAAATGATCAGAAAAGGGTAATCCTCCAGCAAAAGGTAAACAGTCAAAATGCAGTAAAAAGAATATAATACCTCAACAATTCAATTATTTGGGGAACATCCAGCATCAGATCCAGATTCTGAGGTACTTTCACTATCTGGATCTGTAATTAATACAATGAAATCAGTGATTTAAGCAGATTGACTTCATCAAAAACATGAATTAAATGAATATCTACTACTCAAAAAACACGAATTAATTGCATTGCATCACTACTACTCAAAAACTAGCGCTGAAAATAAGAAAAAAATAATTATTGATTATACCACTTCACGAGGATCCTGAATCAGGGTTAGAGCCACTTGCATTGGCTGTTTGATTTGAGTCATTACCCCTCAGCTTTTCCACTTGAGCTAGAGGCGAGGAAACATTCTTTTCATCTGTTACAGATAGAAAAAAGACAGCAAATAATTATCCTCAAGCTTACAGCTTTTAATACATGCGAAAAGATATCCATGCTCTTGAAACTTCTACCTGATTTATTTTCTTTAAACTCATTTGGAGTTTCTGTAACTACTGGAGCTGGAATCTACATAAAAGGAAGAAAAATGCATTAATCAATAACCTAACATACTTGAAGAAGGGAAGGCAGGCGGGTGGGCGGCGGAGAACAAATAAGTTAACTTACTCTTTCCTGGGGATTCTGCTGAGCTCCATCTTTTAATTGAGTAGCAATTTCAGCTTTTGTTTTGTTCTTGCTCAAACTCTTCCTGTAATTTGCTATGAACCTATGAAGCTCCAAAAGAATTTCAGTATCAACAATATCAATATCAACTTCAATCTCATCATCGCATTGTGAAAGAGCTGGATTCTTCTTTTTAATGATCTGAACAACATTTTCAAGCTTCTCAGAAGGTAAACTCTGCAAATTTATGCTAAGTTTTTGCTTTTCCTCAAACGTCATCTCTCTTTTATTAGGATCCTTCGCCTCTGGCTTCTTTGTTGTAGCAATCCTGCCAGATTGAACAAGATTGGTAGATCTTCATTTAGGATCAATAGGACGTGTCATAGATTCTGACCTATCGAGAACTCTTCTCATATCAGGCAATGGTCGTGATTGAGTAGGAGCCTTCCCAGATGTAGGTGTAGGGGAACCCACTTCAACGTCTACAGAAAGCTTCAACTCGTGTATATAATCAGCCTCTATACTCACCCATTTGTTCTCAAATATCTTAGACAACTGCTCAGCCATCATATAAACATCTCTTTTGGATTATAAGTCATGGCATTCCGAAATGTGAGCCTCACATTCTCAGCAAATTCTATTGTTTTATATGCTTCAAAACCAGGAACAGTTAAACTCTTGCATCGATGAAGAAATAAAAATATATTCTTGAGATCTAGCAGCTATTCAATGAGCATACTGAGGATCAGTCAGATCACCAATTAGTCCATCTTCTGCGCCACGAGGATCAGATTACTCAATACACATCATTCATCACACTCTCTCTTTAAACACCCAGCTGCCTTTGTCCCTACATTTCCCATAATTATATCAAGCTGCCATGTATATGGAATAAAACATGATCTTAGATGACCGTCAATCCTCTTCAAGCCAGTATTGGATTTACTGAGCTTTCTCACTATAATTTAGAACTTCACTGTCATACTATTAGCCATTTACACCTCTATAGTTTCTTGAAATATTCAATGCATATGAAAATTGATCAAGTCTAAAAATGATCCTCCATACATTACAAACAAATTCTCCAACAGGCGTGTACAACAATATATAGAAGTTGATTTTGTGTTTATGCTGCAAGAGCTAAATCTTCCATATTTCTTTGCCTTTTGCATCCCTCAAGGAAGCTGCGCCAAATCAATGCATTTGGCGGGAAAGGCATCCCCAAAATTAGTCGCTCGGCCTCTTTGAGATGCCCATATCTAGCCAATAGATCAACAACAAGGAGATAATGATCCATTTCTGGTTCAACCCCGTACATCGATTTCATTTGCCCAAACAATTCCATTCCCTGTTCCACATCCCCAACATGTCTACATGAAGAAAGAACAGCCAGAAAAGCAACTTTATCCGGCCAAAAACCCTCTGCTTCCATCTCCCTGAATTTATCTAAAGCTTCATTTGCATGACCGTGCAATCCAAGGACTGAAATAAGAGCTGTCCATGAAATAACATTCCTTTTTTCAATTTCACTGAAGATCTTAACTGAGCTCTCAGGACTTCCACATTTTCCATACATATCAATCATGATGTTACGCACAAATGTGTCGCAAGACTTAAAATCAATTTTAACAATTAGACCATGAAGAGAAGAGCCCAAAGCAAGGTTACACAATTTGGTGCACACACTAAAGAGACTAACAAACGTGTAATTGTCAGGAGAGACTAGAGATCTTCGCATGTGATCGAAAAGTTCAAAAACCTCTTTGTAGTCTCCATTTTTTGAACACGCTGCAATCAAAATATTCCATGATACAACGTCAGGTTCCTCCATTACAGCAAATAACTCTTGAGTTTTCTCATATTGGCCGGTTCTGTTATAAATCCCAGCAATTACATTGGATGTTACAACAGAAAGGGGCATCATATCAGAAGCAACAAAGATGAAGGCATCAAATACGAAACCATTTCTGGTGTAGGAGCTGATAAGAGAGCTTAACACATATGCATTCTCTTGATAACCCAACTTTACTGTCAATGCATGAAGTTGGAATAACTCTAAGGGCAATGATGACTTAATAAGAATTGAAAATGAGAACTCATTTGGCTGATAACCGAAGGAAATCATATCTTTCAACAGCCCAACTGGAACAGAAAAATCTCTCTTTGAATATCCCAGCATCAAAGAATTCCAAGAAACCGAAGTCTTCTCAGTTATTTCATCAAAACAGAGGTGCGCTTCTTCAACTTTATCACATTTAGCATAAAACTCAACCAAAGCACTACCAGCATACACATCAGATTCGAATCTTTTCTTGATCATCTTAGCATGGATGAGTTCCCCATGAAGTGATGTATTCATGCTTGTGCAAGAACTAAGAACATTTACAAATGTTGTCTCATTAGGCAAGAATTCATGTGCACACATTTCCAGGAAGAGATCAAATGCTCTGGCTGGTCTAGCACTTTTCACCGCAGCTCCGATTAGTGTGTTCCATGACACAATATCCATAACAGGAACCTGTTCAAAAAAATTCTCTGCTAAGCATTTGACATCGCACTTCCCATACATATTAAGCAGAGAATTACTCACTGAAGCTACACAATCAAAACCATACTTTATCACAGCTCCATGTATCTGCTCTCCTATTTGCAATTTATTTTCTCCATCAAAACAAGATAAGATACCCACAAAAGAATACTCAGACACTCCTATTTCACTTCTCATGAGCTCGCATAACATATCCATACAATTTTCAACAAGGCCCATTTGGCCAAACAAAGATATCATACAGTTCCAGCTCACCAAGTTCTTTTCTGGCATGCATTCAAATACCCCAATAGCTTCATCTAAACATCCGTATCTCCCATACATACTTAACAATGCAGTTCCAGGAAAAGGATCAGCACAGAACAACCCATTCTTTTCAATCAGTGCCTGCAACTGCATTCCTTCAAAAATAGTCAAGGAATCACATGATAAGAGCCCGCCAAATGTAAACTGTGTAGGCTTAAAATCACATTTTCTCATGTCAGAAAACAACTTCCAGGCCTCCTCTAAAAACCCATTTTGACAACACGCAGAAATCATGGTATTATACGATACAACATTTCTGTGAGACATTTCATCAAACAATTTGCACGCTGAGTAAAAATCACCAAACGAAGCATAATTCTTGATGATGTTGTTGTGAAGGAAAACAGGTTGCTGTGTTGGGATTGAACCCATTTTGATGGTGAGCGCGTGAAGGAATTTTGTTTCACTGAAAGATTGAATTTTTGAGGGATCATGTAGTAGGTGCATGAAGCTGTGGTTTTTGATAGTTTGTCCATTAGAGCTGACTGAAAAGTTCAGTTTTCTGGTGGAAGGGAAAAAGTTTGGGATTATGATGAATCGATGTATGTTCCTGGGGCAAATTGATGTTGATTTTCTCATGGTTGCGGTGATGTCACGAGGTACGAAAGTTTCACCAAAACTACATAAATAATAGAAAAAACTTGATTAGGAAAAAGTCAATAAGTTACACAAGCAAACATTTCACCATGTGTACATATAAATATTAGCTGTTATAACAAACAAACAATAAATATATCATCTTTTTTCACCATCACATAATAATTAGTTTCACTTGTTTAACATTTAGTATACCAATGCTTCATATTTTCCAATACAATGCCCAGATAATCAGTTGAAGCAAAACCAATCATAAAAAGGAACAACAACTCACAGGAGAATAAACCGATATATATATAATTAACTTGTAGAAAGCTCTCGACAATCGTCTAGTAGGATTCAATCAACGGAATGTTTACAACGAGTTTTTGACAGCCCTTTCTCTGTACAGACCAAATCAATGAAAGTAAAAAAACAAAAGAAATGATGACAATTTGAATGTTTGTGAATCTATGGAAAATATTGAAGGAAAACCAGAAAACAGAGGAGAAAAAGCAGAGCGGTAAAAATGAGATAAAAAACAAGAGAGAAAGAATTCTCAACAAGAATCGGGACATTTCACAATCAATTGGTGTATACCTCTGTTGACACGTGGTCTGATTTCAAAATTCACTATTACCAAGCATGGTGCATATATTTGGTAAACTAATATAAATTTTTTACCCAACCCAATATAGTCGGTTTGATCTAAAATCAAACCAACCCAACTCATTTATGTACTTCAACCCAACCCAGTCAAGTTTTGGTCGGGTTGGGTTGGGTTGGGTTGGTCGGTTTAGATTTTAGACCAAATAATCTATTTCCAATAATCCTCCAGGATAGAAGAATGGCAAAGATTTCCAATATGATGAAATAATATGATCCTAAAATCGGAAAAGAAGAAATGTCAAGATGCTTGAAATAAATTTCTTATGACCAACCTGGCATACTGCATTTCTTTTCCAGTTCGGTTGGGATATGTGAAAAATTATCTAATATTCCAAGCTTTGTCCTCCTCAAACAGCTAGTTATCTCTTCCTCTCTCAGTCCTGTGCTCACATACCCAATTCTCTCACCAAGTTCCAGTAATTCCTGTTTATCACACAAAGTCATGGACATTATAATTCTTTCAACATGAGATAAGAAGGTTTTAGAGACACCAATTACACTCAGTCAATGAACGCTCCATTCTTGACTAAACAATGCCTCTATTAAACAATCAGTAGCAGTTATATAAGAAGAATCATATTAAAAGAAATACAAAAATGGTATATAAAATGCAAATGTTAAGGCTGTCTCTTTCAAAATTTAAAATTTCTACAAATGAGTTTCATTGTAGAAAATTGTGCAATATGAATTAGTTCAATAAAATAAAAAGCAAATCAAGCTACTGTATGCGTAAAAAAAGAACCACATTACGTATAATGCATTCACTCTAAGTAACAAATTGAACTTCAATTCTTAACATCTTGAAGCACTGCAAAAAGAGGTGAAAAGCAACAGAAAACATAAAGCACAAACAGAAACTGTGAAAGATGTAAAGGAATGTCAAAGAAACCATTTAAATTATAGTTGGGGAAGAACATAAATGAGTGCTAAAACAAATTTGAACACGTGGGATAACAGGTCATAGACTCATAGTCCAGATTCAACGAGTTTTTTTCACACAGGAGATCTTTCTATGGGTTCAATCGCCTCTTTGATTTCTTCAGTTGGTTCATAGGAGACCTGACCATCAAATAAAACCTCTTCTAATATTGCATCAACAAAGTAGCACATTATTATGAAACCAAATTTTACGAGTATAGAAGTATTAGATAATTCACAAAGATAATCACAGAACTTAACCTAGTCATTTATCTTTGTACGGTGCTTAGCAGACTAAGTGAAGGACAAGATTTAGGAGATGAAAGCCAAGGAAAGCGTACACAACCCCAACCTGACAGCAACTCTAAATTCATTTAAAATTTTAGTGTTTTAGAATATACTAGGCATGCATACTGTTGGGAACCAATTATCTATGAGAATAAATTTAGTGGATGATTCCCAAAGATATTCATACCAATGTATAAATCAGTCATTCATGTTCATAACAAATTCAAACGGATATCTGACCATCAATATTCCCAAAGATATTCATATCAATCGCCTCTTTGATTTCTTCAGTTGGTTGATCGGAGACCTGACCATCAACAGAAGCTCCAGCCTTCTTGAAGAAACAGGAAAAAAAATTTATTAGAGAAGATTGAAGAACTTCCAGCTTTCTTGAAGTCTGAAGAAAAAGAAAAAAACAAACCACAAATTATTGAAGAACTTACCGGCACAAGCGATTAGTGAAGACCGATTCAATAGATTGGCGGTGGGTCGGTGGCGATGTGAGGGGAGATCGGCGGGAGAGCTTGAGAGAGAGAGAGAGGAAAAATTAGGGGCTCTTGTTGTTTTAGCGTCGTGAGTTTTGAATTGTTTTGTGTTTTGGACGTTAGTTTTAAAATTATTGAAAATGTGTTTTTTTTGTCATTTTAAAAAATTATTTTTTAAAATATAAAATTAAAAAATACGTTTATTTTGTAATTTTGAAATTTTTTATATTATTTTATTCAAAAAATTTAAATATTCAATTAATTTTAATAATTTATTGTTAATATAATATTAAATAATATAATATTAAATAATATATAAATTTAAAATATTATTGAATCTTAAAATATTTTTAAATATTAAAATAATATATAAATTTTGATAATATTTTATTTGATAAATCTAATTATTCAATAAATTTGAATAATTTAATATGAATATATATGATATTAAATAACATATGAATCTTGAATTTTTTTAAGATATAAAAACACAAACTAAATTAAATTTGGCAACATAGTTCAATAAATACGATTACAATTAAACACACCATATAGAAAGTTAGAATCCCGCCATAAATTCCACAATTAAATCATTATTCAATTGTTGGCATGTTTGGTACAGATTTTGAGAATCAATTTTTATTTTCAACCACACATTCTTCAATAAAATAATATTTTTCATCGCATCAATAACTTTTGATTCTTTTTCAACCACACATTTCCTATCATATCACTATTCAAAAATCAATTATTACCCCAAAAATCACTCTCAAACACATATCGCCAAGATTATTTCTAGACTGCAGTAAAGATACAAAGGAGATACAAAAAAATTATAAACCAGACAACTCAACATCCAAAAAAAAAAAAATCTATATTAAAATATAAAAATAAATAAAACAAAATTAAGTAAAATGTGACAACTATTTTTAGTACATTTTGTTGTTCTACCATTAAAAGCATTGCTCTAAAAAATTCTTCTAAGCCTCCTTGCCATACAGTCACGCTTTACCCCTTTTTCAAAACTCCAGATGAAAATATGTTCAAATATACACCTTTATGCAAATTCACTGTAAAACTCATAAGCAGCATCATGAGTTGCAAATCTTTGCCCAATGTATGGAAGAGCATCATTTGTTGTTTCTAAGGACAGTCTTGTTTCATCTGGTGATTCCTCGGCACTGCTTGTACCATCCAAAGATAAGGATCTTTGATCAAAGGGATCATCATATACCAGCATCATATGTACAGCCTCTTCAGACATTGTAGCCTTCTCAAACCTCAATTAATGTAAATCATAGGCCTTAAATCATCATTAAGTGGAAACTAGGAAAAAGGGAAGGAGAAATTTTGTCAATTCCTATGATCAGAACAAAGGAAGTAAATGCATTGCTTTCAAAAACGAAAACAAATAAAGCACGAGCATATTTATCTCGACAATGGGTTAACCTTCTGGATTAAATAGAAAATTAGTAGCTTAATGATCAGTTATACCCTTTGCTAGTTCAAAAACTGCACTTTCTATCTATCTAAAAAGGAAAAAGAATAATTTCTTGCATGATGTGAAGTCTCCGCTTTGAAATCTTTCTATTAAACATCAAAGCCAAAAGGTATTGGTTATGACTAATCAATAATCAAGGTACTAGAAATTTGTTAGTTGCCCCCCTCTCTTTCGATCTTCGATGAACTTTAGAGCATGGATAAATTCATAAAGAATTTGCATTTGTAAATGTACCTATTGTAACTCATAATATCTAACACCGCATAAATATATCCAACAATCTCTTAACATATTAATGGGTGCTTTCATTACGCGTCTAGGCTCCTTATGAACAACTCTCGGTTCTCTAAACCCAATGAATGGGCGAAAAAGATCTGTTTTACTAGTCAAATGAGTGAGGTTAAGTATCAAAATACAGTCACGATCTTTGGACACGAGAAGTAATCATGTTAGCTCAAATAATTATAAAAAATCACTCCTTACACTCGGAGGTGGGCTTCCATAGGAGCAATATTGTGCCAAGACTGACATCTTAGCAAGACTAAACTATCTGTTATTGTATAAAGAGCATTTAAAAATAATAGTAACCCTCATTGTCCAAATAATGAACATGTAATTATTGAAAGGCTCCTTTAAGAACTCTCATGAGCTCTCTCTTTCTATTTCACATATTCTTGCCATGAACAAAGCATCATCCGAAACTATTATGGTCCACAAGTCTACAAATATATAAAAAAAGTTGAAATCATCATCCTCCAAATGAAGATCCTACTTGGCAGTGAAGTTGAATAAACAAGTGAATATATGAAAAACATTGTTATGCCCATATATTTTATCAGCCACTATAAATAAATTTCGAGCTTTGGAATCAAATTATCTATCCAACAATACTATGTCAACTAACTATTGATCTTCTCATCTGGAAAGCTTTTATGATTAGAAACACATTTATTTAATTTTAGTCTTTTCTCATTACATCACATGCAAACAGTAAAGATTTTCTTATTTAAAAGGAAATTACAAGTGCAACATTTTCACAAATGGGTGGTGGGAAATCATATTCTTTGAACTTTGAACTTTGCAACCTCGTCTGAAAGCACTAAAAAATCAAATACATACTCAACCAATAAATTCCCACAAAAAATAAAAATCGGGATTAACCTTGTGAGTTCAATATATTGAAATAAATGAACAACAATACACAGCGTAAACGAAGAGGAATTGTTCCAATTACAAAGCTAACCTCGTATCTGGGACGCCTGTTAAGAAAACGGCCAAGAGGAAATGGAAACCTAGTGAAATTGAAGTAAAATCTACCTCCGCCACCACCATCGTCGCCGCTAACGGTGCTTGCAGCAGCGGAAACAACCAAATTGACATCATTTCCACCTCTATTTTTTCTGGGTTTCAACTTTAAACAAAGACCCTTTAATGGCAATCCATTAAAATATCCAGTATTGGCAATCCAGAAACATCTGAAAATGGCGCGCGCGCACACAAACACACACATAAAGCTTTTGATCCTTGAATAATGAAGGAGTTGGAATAGTAGCTTCAACCCTAGAGCGTTCGGCTGGAATTTGTGCGTCAACGAGCGTAGAGAGATAGAGAGAGAGATGTGTGAGGGAGAGACAGAGCGAGAAAGAGTGTGTTTTTTTGGGCCATGCGTTTTCCGAGTTTTGCCGATTTTGGCTGGGAAACGCCCAAAAGGGGTTATTCAGCGTTTTGTGTTTTCTTTGAAATTTTTTTTATTTTCAAAAATGCAATTTCTAAAACGAGAACGCATTTTCAGTGTTTTAAAAAATTGAAAACAGAAAACGGCAAAGAGAACACTCTTAGGTTTTACCCTTTTAGGTGTGCGTAACTGTCTTTGCCAGATTGCCTTTGCTTTGGAATTTTTTTTTTCTTTTTTTTTTCCTCCTGGTCGAGTTGGGTGCTTTATATCAGTTTTAATTGGTTAAGCTATAACCCGACCCCCCTACTCAACTGTAAACCGAATTCACTTAAAAAATCTGAAAAAACCGACCCAAACCGGTCGGGTTGGGTCGGTCTTGGTGGGTTCGGTGGATTTTTGCCAACATCTAGTTGTATTGAACTATATTTTTCATATGTATATAGTTTTATGTTTTAGTGCATTTACATATTTATTGAATAATTTTTAATATTATTTAATCAAATTTTAATAAACAATCGGTTGGACCGGGCTATTACGATCATTGATTGTTGACGGTCAACGATCAAAGTCAACTTCCGTCCTAACTGAACATTCATGCTGAATTCGCCCCTATACAGACCTACTCACGAGCCTTTCTTCTTCCTTCTTCCCTGAGTTCTCCCCCCCCCCCCCTTTGGCACTCGGTCACAGTTACATCTCAAAAAATATTTTCGACGGATCCAGTTAAGACGGCCGCTCTAACTCGCCACTAGCTGGATCCGCCACTAATGTTTCACCAATATGGTTAAATTTTGTGGCCTTCTCATTTAGTGATGATTGTGATTGCTAATTGATCACATGGTTTTCCTCCACTTGTTATGTAAGGACCAGCAAAATGCATGATCAAGCTGTACATATTTAACTAAATTTTCTCAACAATAAATTCGAAATGTCGCTTTTATTTTATTGACCAGATTCATTTCAAGAATACTCATGAAAAGGAAAAATTGATTATTGACAAAATCATTGATGACACATGATAACAATGTCGTCCATGATATTGTTGTCGATCACAGACGGTGTTTCCGTGCCCACTCATGAAACATTTATTCTTACTTCACTTTTTTTTAAATATTTTGTTGATAATATTAATTCTAGGGGACTTTTCATATATTTGTTTGTTGTGGGACCGTGTCAGGCAACCTAGTATAAAAACTTAAGATTTAAAAGATAAGATAAACTCATAATTATTTATATATTATCTACCACTCTTTAGAGCATAGAGAGGAGAGCAAAGAGGAGCTAGAAATGAAAACGAAGGAAACAAATACAACGATGTAATCCTCAAATATAACTGGGCGAACCTAAGAAGAATAGAACAGAAGGGTGGCGACGCTTTACTAACACATGAGAAGGAGCTACTCACAGGACTATCAAGAACAGAGAACAACCAAAAACGAGAAACTCACTCAAATAATGAACAAGTTGATGTCACAAGACCATGATATTCTTCATACTCTAAATCACGCTTGTATAAGGCAAAATTAGTATACCTCTATCAAAAAATCCTGGTTGAAAACTATAGAAAGTGTAGTCCTGGCCTCTCCTACGTGACAATGACTTTCCAAAAATTGGACTCCAAATAGACTATTAAATTTTGTTTTTAAGTCAATTTATCAAACTTGAAATTCTCTATGTGGTTTGAGATTCAAAATCAATGTCTAAATCAAGTGGTAAGAGCGAAATCTTATTGAGTAAATGACTTGGGTTTGAGATTTTTTTTGAGTGGGAGGGGTGAAGATTTTGATCCCTTATTAAAAAAAACATGGTTTGAGATTCAACTCAAATCAATGTCTAGATAATTTAATAGACATTTATTACTCTAATGCGTGAATTTATTCATTATTGTCGGTAATTGTTGTCAAATTTGTTGCGACTTAATTATGAATGATGTGAAGGGGTGATAACGATGTAAACATGGATGTTTAAGACTTTCTTCTAGTTTTATTCCATCTCTTATTTTATTTATTTCAATAAACTAGGATCTTTTGTTATTCTTTATTTATAAATTTTAATTAAAAAATATATTAAAGTTAACATAAGTCATTGCCTTATGTAACGAATTGTTTCCCTCTCCAAATCGTTAATTATTCACGGAATCAATAAGTTTTTAGCATGACATTTTGAATTTTCCTGTCTAAATCTGTATTCATATAGAAATTAACAATTTGTTGATGATCGAATTTCTTAGGCTTCGATTTGCCTCTGGGATACATGCAACATCCTGCTGCTGATTCAAAGGGGAACAGATCATAGGGTGAGAGACTTGTTTGCAGGCTTCATAAATCAATCTACGGCCTTAAACAAGCATTGAGGCAATGGTTTTCCAAATTTTCTCAATCCCTTTTACTCCATGGTTTTCATCAGTCAAAATCAGATTATTCATTATTCACCAAAGGGACTGGAGCTTCCTTTGTTGCATTGCTAGTATATGTTGATGATATCATCATCACAGGCTCAAACATTGAAGAAAAAAAATTCCTTAAAGGTTTTCTTACACACTCAGTTCAAGCTCAAGGACCTTGGTAAGCTTAAATACTTTCTTAGCTTGGAGATTGCAAGGTCACAGAAAGGTATTTTCTTTTCCCAAAGACATTACACTCTTCAGCTCCTTGAAGACACTGGTTTTCTGGCTAGTAAACCTGCTCAGTTGCCTATGGATCCTAAGGTGCGCCTGAATTCTTTTGATGGAGATCCTCTGGATGATGCTTCTTTAAATCGAAGAATGGTTGGCCGCCTACTTTACTTGACAGTTTCTCGCCCTGACATCACCTTTGCTGTACATAAACTTAGCCAATTTGTGTCCCAGCCTCGCAAGCCCCACCTTGATGTTGTACATCATCTCTTAAGATATCTCAAATCAGCCCCAGGTCAAGGCTTGTTCTTCGCTGCTTCCTCTTCTTTTTAGCTGAAAGCATTTGCTGATGCTGATTCGGGAGATTGTCTTGATTCACGAAGATCAGTCATTGGATTTTGTGTGTTCCTTGGTAATTCACTCATTTCCTGGAAAGCCAAAAAGCAATCCACCATTTTTAGATCATCAGCTGAGGCAGAATATCGTGCTTTGGCTTCTACAGCAAGTGAGCTTGTTTGGATTCATCAACTGCTCATTGAGTTTCAGATCACCTCTTCTCCTCCTGCACTACTTTTTTGTGATAACCAGGCTGCTATTCAAATTGCCACGAATCCTATTTTTCACCAACGGATGAAACACATCGAGATTGATTGTCATTTTATACGAGAGAAGATCAATGATGGCTTTATCAAAATTTTTACCAATTCGGAGCCAGCATCAGTTAGCTGACATTTTCACCAAACCTTTACCTTCTTCTTTTCTTTTTCCACTACCGTCCAAGATGGCCATTCTCGATCTTCATCGTCCATCTTGAGGGGGAGTATTAGACCTCAAGTCAGTTAACATGTTGTTACAGCTGGCAGTTAGGCCACGTGTATAGTTAGTTACATTTGTTGTGCTGTCAATTCACTGTAATTAGCTGTCAGTTTCTTAGCTCAGTGTATATATATGTATTAACCGTGCTGTACAATTCAATTGAATGGAATGATAATTTTCCCTCTTCTTTTCAATATTCTCTCTCAATATGATGAAAATATAGACCAATTTATAAAGGATTTGGGGTTATTCCTCTTAAAAATGTTGACATTTTAAGATGAATACACAAATACTAACATGGTATCAGAGCATGCCCAGTTTTGCAATGTTGGGTGCTCTCAATATCGATTTATTCACAGTTATTTGGCATGGTCCACGCTGTGCGTAAGAGGGCGTATTAAAGTCCCACATTGGCTAGTGAAGAAAATATAGACCAATTTATAAAGGATTTGGGGTTATTCCTCATAATAAGGTTAACCTTGCAAGATGGACCCCAAGTCTTAACAGGACTAGATAAATAGAGACTGCCATTTGTTCGTTTTACATTATAGCATTTTGATTTCTTTGGTAAGCAAAAAGAATTATGAAATTATTGTGTAACAGAAATTGTACATCCACTTTTATCGTTTTCAAGGGTTCTTCCTCTGCTCCTGTTGATGTAATATGATCTGAAGATGAGGAAATCACATACATCCTCTGACCTGTAATGCATTTTTATCAATAAAATGGGGTTGGGGAATTCAATCTCCCCACAGATTCTTGGTGGAGGCCTGAAAACCTTGATTAGGCTCTAATGGTGTTTCACTTTAAAAAAAAAAAAAAAAAGATAGCAAATTCAGAAAAAAAAAAATTGGAAAAATTAGATTGAAGGGATGGGATGAATCTTTTATTCTCTCTTGATTTATATATATATATATATATATATATATATATATATATAGCCGCCTTAAAGAAATCATCAAAACCTCTGTAAACTTGGAAGTTTTTTTTTTTTTTTTTTTTTTTTTTTTTTTTTTTTTTTTTTTCTGGTATACCTGCCTTTCCATTCATTTCATCACCTATTCTTTCCAATTACCTAAATCTGTTTTTTTAGCCTGCAAAATTGAATCTTCTTCATGACCCTTAACAATATTTCAGCCCAGAAATTTCAACCTTTTATTCTGAAATTTTCTTCTTATTTGGTTATCCAGGAGCTCTAAACAGGTGTATCTTCTTCATAACCAAATAGTTAATTTCTTCAATACAACCAATTTATTTGTAGATTTATCTATACTTTTGAGCTTAGTCTTTTTCTATTTTTTTTTTAATTGTAGCTTTCTTTGGACAGTAGGATCTGATAAATAAACTAGCAAGGTTTTTTGAGATTACCAGCAGCAGGAGTATCAGACTATCAGGTACTTTAATTATACTTTGTCTGTCTACATATATGACAGAGAGAACACAATCCAAAACTGAAGATGGAAATATGGACCAAAAAATGAGAATGGAGAGCAAAGGAGTAGGAGGAGAAATAGTACAGGTTCAACACGGTCACATTCTCCGGTCAACTAGCAAGAAGGACCGGCACAGCAAGGTCTACACTGCAAAAGGTCTGAGGGACAGAAGAGTTAGGCTTTCTGCTCACACTGCAATCCAATTTTATGATGTTCAGGAGTCAGGACCGATTAGGCTACGACCGGCCTAGCAAGGCAGTTGATTGGTTTATTGAAAAGGCGAAAGATGCTATTGATAAGCTAGATGGGCTACCTCCTAGGCACCCGAACAATACTTCTGCAGCTCAAAATTCAGAATCTGATTCAGGTTCAACTGGGACAAAAGTTGATACACAATCAGAATCTTCGTTTAACATTCGACCAGGACCCGACACGGAATTCATGACCACGATGAAATCTTTCTTCCCAGCAAGTTCTGGGGCGGCTTCGTTGATGAATTATGAGAATTTCCCACATGATATAATGTCAAGAGCCTCATTTTAGGCTAAAGACCTTGGTCTTTCGCTTCACATTTTGCAAGACCAGAATTCGTGGCCTTCCACTAATCCAGGCTCGTTTGGTTCAACATTTCAGGACAGTTACCAAGGAATGGATAGTTGGAGTGCCAATGGAAGTGTTGAAAATAAGGTTGGATTTCTTATTGACTCACATGCAATGCCCCAAGTCCAACAAGCATTTTTCTCCCAGGACATGCCGTTTTCTCATAAGGAACTCCTTCAGTCCAATTACTCAAACTTTATTCAACATAAGCCACAGCCAAGTGTTCACCAATATTCAGACGCCGGCAGCCATTTCGCTGCTTTTCAAGTTCCAACTAGAATTCATGGAGAAAAAGAGCCAGAAACCCACCAAAATTGAATTATCACAGATTTTTTTTCCATCATCAGGTACTCAAAACAAAATGGAAAATTCCTTTATTCAATTTACAATTAATTCTTCCTTGTGTCGGGATTTTTTTTTTTTTTTGCCTTTTGATTTGCTTCATTTTGCATGCTTGATAATTTTCCACGACGTTTGATAATTGGGATTCCAAGCTTGGAAGATTTTACAACAACTCAGTAGCAGGATTAGAAAAGTTCATATGGCACAAGTTATTTTAGGCTATTGATTTATACTGATTCATGTTTTAGCTAATTTTTTTCTGCTGATTTTGTTCTCATGTCTTCCAGTTACATTTTTGCATCTTAAATTTCATTTTTTTTATTGTCTGTACAAGTACCAGGATTAAGTCTGATTGCATTTTTAAAATTTGACATAAAATTCCAAGATTACAATTTATGCTGTGGTATAATTAACTTCAACGATTGTTTATTTTCTTATAATTTTTCATTGTTTTTATTGATCAAAAATTAGTTTATACATTCAAATGTATAAGGTCAGAGAGAGAGAGAGAGAACGTGTAGCTATCTTCCATTTGAAACTGAGATTTCAAGTTTTCTTTAAACACGATCATTTTGGTATTAGTTGAAAATAATTTTAAATTAAAAATTAAATTAAATCAAATCAAATAAGGGGTCTTCGAATTCTTGAGGAAACGATGACCTCAAAGACCCTTGTCAACTCAAGTAACGTATTTGCTAGAAAGTCTTGTGCTCTTGAGTTTAAAATGTCAATGTAGCCTAAAGCATTCACTCTGGGTAGTTCAGAACCTCAACATGTATTTTAGTTATGCAAATGAAGCTATTTTGCGTGACATTCTAACTTTACTACAGGGCGTGAGCTTGCTGTTTTATTTCCGAAATGGAAATAAAGTAGCCAATGAACTAGCTCTTGAAAGCATGGTTGATTTTGCTGAGGAAAGGCTCGATATGGAACATGTTGTGAAGATCAAAAGTTAAGTTGTTTTTTTTTCTCAAATTATTACGATAGAATAAGTTAAAAGTTTGTTTACCTTCAACAGTGCTTTTCTGTTGAAAATCTTGTTCAAAAATCAATAAAATCGAGTGTGGAATTAAATGGAATTGGAGGCCGAGAAGTTGGCCTATGCCAACCTGTATGCGGCCGCATTGTGAGTCACAGAGCCAAACAGCCCTTCGTTTTGATGACATATATGCGACCGCATAGAGTTGAAAGATATCCGTTGAGGGTGGTTTTTCTGTTAGTTTTCTGGCGGCTCTTTGGAGGGTTTTTGCAACTCTTCATCATGTTTTGGCACCAATTCGTGGAGTATTGATCAAGGCCTATAAATAGGTGATGAGATGATCAATACAATTAATTACAAACATATGAGAAATATTAATTCATTCCACAAAAGGATTCACTACAAGAAAAAAAGCCTTTTGCAACATTCCAAAAATGTTGCTGAAAGTTTTTTGCAACGTTTTTCTAAATGTTGCAAATCTCAGTGTTGCCGTAGAGTGGGAGACTTTTTGCAACGTTTTTAAAACGTTGCCAAAAATGGACTTTTTGCAACGTTTTAAAAACATTGCAAAAAGTAGACTTTTGGCAACGTTTTAAAAATGTTGCCAAAAGTCTCCCATTTGGCAACGTTTATAAAACGTTGTCATATCCATCCTTTTTTTTTTTTTTTTACAACAAATTATGTAAATTGACTCTCAAAATTGAAATGACTCATTCTGAACAAATTTTGGTATAGTATAAAAATTGATAATTTCATTATAAATTTTATAATTCATAAACTTGAATATTATAATGTGATACAACACCACCTAAATAATAGTTCCCACAATAAATAATGGAATTTTTAGATATTCTTGATGTAGATACTTAATGACTTCCAGCTAGTATCCTTGTCAGCATCGGAAGATCTCTGAGGATCATTCTGCAGCCCAAAACTTGGATCGAATCCCGAGCAAGCCATGCAGTGGTATTCTTGAGAAGTGTAGATTACATTCCCTGGTGATTAATTCACCAAGAAATCATATGTGCACTTGAGATTCAGCACTAAGTCTACTGACAATTTGATCCGGGATCTCCTGTAAAGACCAAAAAATTAACATAAACAAACAAAATATTCAAAATACCTGCATTATATGAAACCAATATAGATCGAAGTTCTTCGCAGAACAAACCTCACTGATGACTACATTGAGCAACTGTTTTGCAATTTCTATCTATTCACTGATGCCATCAATTTGTAAGGTTCTCTCTCTAGATGTTTCACCTGGTGGCAAGTGCAGGGATATCACCTGAGACGTTGGTTGTGCAAAAACCATTAATTAAACATATCCCACAAAATTAAGTTCGACATCTTATACTAGTATGACTCTCAAATGGAGTACAACATAAAAAGAGTCAGATGTACATGGACTGCAAATGATAAACCTTAACCTCCAATGTCATGTATAGTGCTATCATTGAAAAATTGCTTTAAGATGCACCAGAAAATCCCAAAAGAAAACCTTTAATAAAGGAACCTATTAAATAAAAAATAAATAAATAAAAACTTTGCTAAAAACGTATCTAAATTATTTAAGTGTTTTAATTAATAGGCAAACAAAAGAAACCAAACTTAAAATACCTCGTACACTGCTACCATTGAGAAAGTCACTTTAAGAAATAAACCAAATAAAAGACATTGTTCCAACTTTAAAGATGAAACCTTAACTAATGAACTTGGTAAAAATCAAATCTTTGACAGATACCCATATTGACAAACTGCTGCCAGAACTCATCTGTCCATTGTTTTCCTGCACTTAACCAGCCATCACAAACACAAGCAACATCAAAGTCAGCAATTAGAGACACGATTTTAACATTAGAAACTCAATATTGACAGTAAATTTGGCAAGTCTAGATCGGTAGATCCTGTATCTATTATTAAAATGCAATATGATTATGTACATAAAATCAAGATAGTCAAGTTGCAAACACTCCCCAAACATGCTCTAAATCTGTCCCAAACATCAAGATAGTCATGAATAACCAATCTAAAAAAGTAAGTGAAATAATGGGTCAAGTTGAGACAATAATGCTTAGTGGGGGTGGAGAAGTGATCTGCAGAAAGGAGGAGGTGTAGTAGCACAGGAAGACTTTGTAATCAAACACAAATTTAACACAAGAGGCAAGTGGATTGCAGAATTGGAGGGGTCTGTATCATGGCTGGTTTGACAGCGGGTAGAAAGAGTTTAGGGTTGGCCAAAAATGAGGAAATGTATGAGTGAATCAATGTAATTTGCACTTTCACCTGTAAGTACTTGATGACTGCATTTTCGGTTATTCATTAGCTCTTAAAGAACACACGAATCTATATCGAGAAAGCACCAGCGGTGCATCACAATGTACACTTGAGCTTATCTGTCTCTGACTTAACAGATGACAATAACACAGGCTATTCAACAATTTATATCCGTGTGAAAAAAATGCACTTTCTCGATATAGATCTGTGTGTTCAATTTGAGCAAGATTCGGCAGAATATATAAGGCAACAAAGTTTTATATAGCAACTGAAACAAAGAACTTTGTTCTAATATGAAATCCAATACAAAAAATATATCATTCTCGACATTAACTAATATGTATTTCTTTGGAAATATACCTGCTCTGATGAAACCTCATGCTCGCCATGGAAAAGCACAACCCTCAAACACTCGGTAAACCCCAAGTCATACACCCTCACCATAGAGTAAAAAACAACCAGACCCACAAGTGCAATCTCTGGTTCAACAGTCCCAGCTCGTTAACAGTATGCCACAAGAACCTGATTCCAAAATTCAACAGGACGGATCCCTTCCCTTCTCTGCTCTCTTCGTCCCTACCTTACTCCAATAAATTGATATGGGCCGCCATCACTTTTCACTGATACTTGGCTAGATCCGCCACCAGGCAGTGGCCATATGGGCGGCCGCAGTTTCACATGGGGCGCCACAAGACATTCATCGCTAAAATTCCGTCTCTGTTGAGCCATTTTCTAGTAGTGGATGGTGACTGGAAGATGACTAGAGATTATGGATGAAGAGAAATGTGGCGGATGGAGATTGGGGATGATGGAGAATGGGGATGAAGAGGTGGGATGGGGATTAATTAGGGATCGATGGAGTTATTTGGGCTGTTTGGGTATTTAGCGGAATTGTGGCCCAAAAATTTTTGTTTCTCTTTTGCAATGTTTTTCAAACGTTGCGAAAATGAAATTTTTTCGCAATGTTTAAGAAACGTTGCGAAATGAAAACTTTGTTTCTTTTTGCAACGTTTTTTAAATGTTGCGAAAAAGAAATATTTTTGCAATATTTTTTAAACGTTGCGAAAAGTTTTATTTTTCGCAACACTGAATAAACGTTGCAAAAGGTCACTTTTGGCAACATTCACTTAAAAAATGTTGTCAAAACTCAATTAAATTAATCAATGGAAACATTCACTTATTAAAATGTTGCGATAGACCCCATTAGCAACACTCCATTCAAAAATGTTGCCTTTTAAGTGTTGCAAAAGCTCCTTTTTGTTGTAGTGATTAAAACCTTCTTTCTTCCATATTCATATGATTTCCTCGTGTTCTTGAAGTTTTGGAAAATTCTACAAGTGCTTAAGTGTTAAATTCTTTACAAGGCTTGATTAATCTTTCGAACTATTTGCCGCGAGACACTTTAAGCACCAAAATCATATCCGAGAGGAGGCAAATATCGTTTGAGGACAACGATTACGCGTTCAAACCTTCCATTGAAGTTTGTTCCATATTTGAAGTTCTTGCATCTTCTTGTGATTCTTTTCTTTGGTTTCTTCTCCAACCCCTTGATGTGGATAATTTCCCAACATTTTCCATCTAATGAGAGAGAGGATAACTACTTTGAATTTTTATATTTCGGATTCGCTAACTAAAACCAGCTCCATTGCAAGCTCGAAAATTGAAATAGTTACCTGAACAAAGCCTTCTATGTTTTGAAGATGTATATGTAATGTTCAAAAACTGGCAATATATTTATCAGGATACTTCATTTCTGCTGGTAATGTTCGAAAATGTTTGGAAACATTTCTCGATTGGTCAAGCTTGGGTCGAGTTGAGAATCTCTTAATTATTCGGCAACAATAACTGAACTTAACTAAAGTGAATCCACTTGGGAAAAACAATTACTCTAGTTGACCCACGTAAAACACTCTAGCGACCACTCTTAGTGAATAAAACAATTTATTTTGATCTGGAATCTTGAACAATTCAATTAAGGTCAGTGTACACACACTTAGGTCAACAATTAACCTCCATTCTTAAGTTTATAGCATCGTTAATAGCAGCTTAATCGACATTATCCGTCAAGAATACCATTAATTCTTTGCATTGAATGTTGCCGTTTTTGGAAATATTTGCGTGAACACTACACAAAATATATAATTTAGAGCTGTAAAGACGGCATGGCACAACTATTTGGAGGTGGGCTATTTATTTGTAAACTTATTTTCTAAAAAAAGTTATAAAATTGTTGGGCAAGGGCCTATTTGTGGGTCTAGCCATGTCGTTTTACATTTTTATTTACAATTTGTTAGTCTAACATAAAGAATATAAAGGGTTAATTAATACGTATTAAAAAGGTATAAAGTGTTAATAATCTATATGAATAGGTTTACATGAGTCCTACGCCAGGTTTTCGAGCTCACGGTAGGGGAAAAAATGAAAAAATTTTACTATCATTTATTCTTAATAAACGAAGCAAAATTTAATTTTTGTCTCTCTGAAACCAATTGTATGTTTTAACTTTTAAATAAATAAATAAATTATCCTCGTACCTATTGGGTTAATCAATTTTTCTAATTTCACCAAATCTTATTTTATAAGTGGAGTTTGGTAGCTTAAGTGGTTAATTTAAAAAAAAAAAAAAAAAAAAAAAAAAAAAAAAAAAAAAAAAAAAAAAATTGAAAATGAGTGCATGCATGGGATATCAATTCAAACATTTTTCTAAATTTGAATGAATATCTCAACGTCCAAAAAAAAAAAAAACTGCACGTCCCACCACCCATCCCATTTTCCCAAATTTCATCAAATCAGCGTCCCCATTTTCCTACAATTTCAACATACTAATTATTTTTCTCATACTCACATACTGAGACCAATTTGTTTTAATTCTTGCATTCAGTTCATATTTCTTTGGCATTCTTCTACTCCATCCAACCCTAGAGATAAACTTGCTTTCTTTATTTATGTGTTCCAAATTATAATTTACTTTTCGTATTGAGGTTATAGTTGATTTCTTAGTTTACTAATGTCTCTATTTAATTCTTGAACTACACGTATACATGTATGTTTCATATATTGTTTATCATTGCCTTAAACCATGAGTAAGAAACTAAAAGAGTATACACATTCCATCATTGCTTGTAAAGATACTAGAACAATTCGCACAACAAATCACGACTCGAACCAATCAGTGAAGCCATTGCTCAATTTTAATGCTCCATCAAATTAAAGAAGGTGGTTAAATTTCTGCAGCTCAAGAATACCAACATGTTGTTTCTCAAACGATTAGAATTTTTGTACCCAAGTTCTACTAATTTTCTTATCTAGAATTTTTCAACCCAACCTTTTGCATAAGTTCTCTTCTTTCTACCAATCTAAATGACAGTTCACGATGAACACTGACATCATGTTGAAAAATCACTTATTTTGGCCTTTTAACATCGTGTTGTTGGATGGATCTCGAAAGATATAGAAATCTCTTCCCATTTTGATAGAAATGTTCTTATTACATTAAATGCATCGCCATATGTGCTTAGAAAATTTGGCAAAATCAAGTCTTGTCGAAGTAAAAATTTCCATGAACAATAGGACTAACACGTACTTGTTTGACGTCACAAGTCAACTTCTTAAGGAAATATTACCCAACAAAGTTTGGTTAATAAATAAATTAACTCTATAGTTGTTACATGTATATTTCCTTAGATGCCGCACTGCTTTATACGTTTTAAGTCGTGTTAATATTCTGATAACTGTAAAAGTCATTTAACTGACAAAAACAATTTGTATTGTACTCAAAAGATCAATGGAGGCGTACTGTGCCACTAGGGATGACGAGTGCTGGAGTGCACATCGTACTGTGTGGAAGAAGGCAAGATAGCTCTACCCATGCCATCCAGTTGAGCTGCAAATACTAACCTTCCGTTACCGAATCAAGATTCCCATTTACAACCTCAAGAATTCCACGAACTTAGAAGCTTTCCACAAGTCGAAATAAGAGAGCACTCACTTTCTATGAGATGACAAAAACGGCTAAAAGCAGCTTAGTGACAATCTACATAGTGCTTACAAAGCTTATGTCCTAAAACAACAGTCTAAAATTCAAAAGAAGATTCAAAGGATTAGATCTGGGCACGGTTCGGTTCTCTGAACCGAAAATTTTCGTGCAGTGAGTAAACGAAATCGTCGGGTCCAAATATAATTTTGGAACCGTTCGGATTCGATTCCGTTCGGTTCGAGTCTGTTCGGTTCCATACTATAATTAATTTTTTTAATATTTATAACAATACTACAGTCTGACATATTAAATCTTAACTTTTATAAATTAACGTATTCCAATTTAATAACATATAAATAACAAGTTGTCCAATAAAATTAATTTACCAATGTATACAAAAAGTAAAGTAAATAGTAAATTAATAATACTAAAATATCGGTGATCCATATAAATTAGAAGTCATAGACTCGTATAGATAAAATATTTTAAAATATTGCTAATAAAGTAGTACTTACCAACTATTTGATTTAACTATCAATTGTTTGACTTGTCATACTAGATACTAAAAAATTTTAAAAGAAAATTTGAAAAATCACAATTAACTAACATAAATAAACTAAAAATTGTTCAACCAATAAGATTTAATAAGAAAAAATATAATATATATATTTTATTACCTGTCTCAATGCCCTCATAGAATTCAGTGTCTTCAATGCAAACTCTATCTTTGCTAATTTATTTTTAAAAAGTTAAAATAATTTAATCTTTCTCATATATAAAAATTTAAAAAAATTCGGTTCTTATTTAGTTCTTCGGTTCTGGGTATAGAACCGAGAACTGAACAGAATCGAACCCGTCGGTTCTCGATTCAGATACCCGTTCGAGTATTTCAATTACGAAGAATCGCTCAATTCGGTCCGGGTTCGATTCGATTCAGTTCAGGAGATATGTCCAACCCTACAAAGGATGCACAGAAAATGAAGTTCCTAATTTTCCACACATTTCATACACAAGACGAGAGAATAATGCTTTATTACTTGGTTCATGACCTAAAACGATGATGAAACGACTGAACCCATTTTTCGAACGGACTAAACGATGTCAGCAATATACAAAAGCTACGAACCAAACACGACTAGCATTAGCATCTACCATTATCATACAAATCTGCTATCAACATTTACCAGTATAAATACAAATCCCTACACTAGGGAAACACCACAAGTTAACAGCAATCACAAAGAAACAATGGCTACTCCACTACGAGATTGCAAGTTAAGAATCCAACAAGTAATTACAGTTCTGGTACCATATAGAGAACGAGATGCTTCACCATCATTGTTGAGAATTACGAGATCTGCATATTAAAAGAGAAAAATATGTTAATAATTACTGTTATTCATGGCCAGCCTGCTAGTCCGTAGCCCCCCTAATCTTTCACGTACTAAACCCTCAAGCAAGCATGCACACGTACAAAATGAAAACACTGAGGAAGAAAAGAACCGAGTAGAGTTCAGAGATTAGACGAAAATACTTCATGGTAAATGGCTCTGGCCAATTTTGATTGTCAGAAGAAAAGCAATGAACACGGCCCTCTAGAAACCGTGCAATGCCAGAGTAAGTGTCCAATGCTTAAACATTTTGGTAGTATTTAAAAAGTAATAATAATAATAATTAAAAAAAAAAAATTCAGTTCACAGCTTTAAATGCAGTTGACTGCTTTTCCTCTTAGTTATCATCGGCTTAGGGTATTCTTTTCAGCCTCTCTGGTGAAGAATATCACAGCTTAGGAGCTTTACAATTCCAGAAATGCTTCAGTAAAATTTCAACCCTGATGGAATATTATGACAACTTAACCAAAAACCGTCTATTGGTTGAGTTTCATATTGGGGATTACGTTATGGTTCGAATTAGACCGGAGAGGCGTCTATCTAGATCCTCCTCCAAATTGCAATCCCATAGCGCTGGTCCTAAAATTTTAAAGCAAGTTGGCCCAAATGCATATGTTGTTGACCTCCCACCACTCCACTTTTAATGTTGAGGACTTAGTTGCTTATAAATGCCATTTCAATCCCTCCGATGATCCTATTTTACCTCCATCTGTGGACCTTGACCCTGATTCTCTCATCACTTCTAACCCATTACCACCTTTCACAGCACAAAAGATAAAATTGATGTTATTTTAAATGAACAAGCTGTGTTGACTAATGATGGAGAGGTTTAACGCTTACTTGTTCATTGGGTTGATCGACCTAATTCTGACTGCTCTTGGATCCCCAGAGAAACCCTCCAGCAACTTGATCTAGACTTTTTGGAGCCATATCGAAGTCAGGAGGATCTTCCTTTGCCCAGATCTCTTTCCCCTCACTCAGGGGGAGTTGGTGAGGACACCAGATTCAAACCCCCACTTACACGTTTTACAGATGTCGGAAAAAGCTTGCTCAATCACTCAGTTTATGGTTGGGAGATTGACTGCAGCCTCTCGCGATCTGTCCACTCGACAAGGTGGAGTTTTCTCTCACCCCGAGAGAGTTGATAAGGACATCCATTTTTATTTATTTTTATTCGGACTCTTATTTATGTTTTAGACTCTTATTTATATTTATGTTATTAGACTTGTATAATGGGTTCGGCCTAAGCCCACTTTCTTTAAGGGTTGTGTTTTATGATTCATTGTGTAATTAAAACAGTTGATGATTGAATAAAATATTGGTAGCTGGTTGCAAAAGTTTCCTCTCTTTCTCCGTTATTCTTCTCCTTTTACTATTTTCTTCTGCCATCTCTGCCTCTGATCTCTTCTTCCTGCTGATTGGTTTTCTCATTCTTCATTGGGTGTTTCTATTGGTGCTGCATCACTACCCCTTACAACATTTCATCAAACATGTTGGCTTACTTCTCAACTGAATTATTAGACACCTTAAAATAATCAGCCAAAAGATCATGTTCTGCCATTTCTGTGAAAGTCAATATAACTGATAAAACATGGAACTTTCTACAGTTCATTCACTTGCGGATAAAGATATTACAAGACTATAGATCTTCCTGCCTAAAATGGTTCTCCAAAAAGGATTCTTAATAATTCTAGGACTGTTCTATAATTACTTGGACTCCTGAACAAACTCAAAATACAATTACAATTTCCTAAAGGGAAAATTGCAGTGGGAGGCTCCCAACCTATTGAAATTGTGCAACTGGGTTCCAAATCTTTTTTCTTCCCAACCTTTCAAGTTTTAGCACCTTTGTTCCTATGACATGGTTTTTGCCAGTTGACCAATAAAAAGTCAGACTTTTAGTCGAAAAGAGGATTATATCTCATTTAAGGACTCTATAAATCCCCACAGAACTTCCTTTTTGATCAAATAGGTCCTTGTTTGTTGAAGCATCAAAAGCTCTACTTTTGGCTTCCCAATTCAGTCATTAAACCAATAGCTAATGCAAAACAAAGTATATAGAAAAAAAAGATTGTGATTATCACATCATCATTCAATTACGGAAAATATTTTATTCAACCTTCAAGGAAATCTGCAACTGAGCCGTCTGCAAACTATATTTGTAACAAGGGTTTTCGCTGAACAAACACCAGTTATTGACTATATTGTAGGAACTTTGCAGGTTAATTGTTCAAAAAAAAAAAATGATAATTTGTTTCGATGAAAATATAAAATCCCCTGAATTACCAAAGAAAAAGAAGAAAACAACCAATAGTCCAAATGTCATCCAACTCCAATCTTCAGCAACATGTAACAAGTTTTCTTCTTTACCTCACTCTATTGTCCCTTTTTCTAAAGAATCACATGTAAGACATCGAAACAAACTCATGATGCAACGACATTAGCAATTGCATATTAGGAGTTATGTATGACCAAAATATTTCATAGTTTGCTGGAGATTGTGGGTCCATTTAATGTAGTTTGGGCATGTGTGTTTGTGTGTATCAACAACCTGAAAACCCAAAGGTGCGGCGAAGAGAGATTGAAGAAGAGCTAGAGTAAGCTCAGAAGCTAAACTTGCCTCATCCTAAGTAAACGACATGCAGGGGGCAGATGATGTGTCTTCTATGTGCATGTCAGAACGGCATATCCCGAATAAAGTTCCTTTTCATAGAAGAACCAGCCCATGGTTTCGCATAATATACTATCACCTTTTAAGCCATAAAGTCAACCTTGTGCACCAGATTCCAGGAAAGGCACAAAAGAATTCTCGGCAAAGTTTTGTCATTTACCACAAAACAAAGAATAAAAGGATGGATTAGAAAGGAGTCACATCTACTGCCAATATTTGAAAACTTGTACCGTGTTAGATATCATCTGGTTTTCCTTTACTTTGCAAATGCCAGTCAGAACCCAGGAGTTTTCAACCCCTAAGAAGGGGATAAGAGGTAGGTGGGTCCAAGGGGAGTAAAATGCCTTACCACACACCTTTGCCTTTTGAAACATTGATTCTTAAATACATAAACAGAATAGACACACACGAACACCACAATCACAAATCACAAATTACATTGATTCTAATGCTCGTGTGTATGCCAAATGCTTTATAGATTGTAATGAAGTGCAAAAAAAAAACTTACAGCTATAGAACTAAAATGACAAAAAGAAAAATGGTTTCATTCCAAACATCTCTGACCCAAATCTGACTACAAGTCTAATTATATATACTTTCTGGACAAGTTAAACGTATCTTTAAAGTTTGCCATATGTTTATCAACAAGTTATAAAAGCTTGATTGATCATTTCTCTACGTATGAGCTACAGGCATATAGCTTTGGTGACGTTTAAACAAAAAACATATAATAAAGGAGTATGTTATAGAACTACAAAGCAAGGGTCAAGGGCACTCCTAGAGTCGAATTTGGAGTTACACGTACTGAAATAGAAAGATTAATTGATCATGGGGGACAAGCTGAGGAGCATTACTATATAGTAAGTTACTTAAGCAATACAGTACATGCCGACGACTCAGACTGACTACTAAAACATCTTGGAGATGCTGATACTTGTTTGATATGCTAAATGTCATGTCCTACTTTTTTATAATATTTAAAAATTCCAACAAGCATAACACACCATAACACGACTCCAATGTGTAAGCAAATAAGTTGTCCTATTTTTTTGTAGTTCTTTAGTTCACAACACATGAGAAACATGGCCCCCAACGTGTTAAGGACACGGAAAACCTCATTTTGTAATTTTTGAATATGAATTAAGCAAATTTCAATTACTATAACGTTTGAGAAAAAAGTTGAAACAAAGTGAAAAGAATTATATCATTATGAATTAAGGTTACATCTAAATCTAATATATACCCTTTTGATACATGAAAACCTTTTTGTTTGCACTAGTAATACAATGTATAAAGTAAAGATATCTAATGGGAATCTTAGTCAAGATATTATTTAATTTACTTTTCGAATTTATATTTATTTTAGAAAACATAATTAGCATTTTTTAATAGATTTTCAAATATTTTATTAGGAAACATAATCAGGGTGTTATTTAGCCACTGTTTGATGCACATTAAAATGGAAAGAATGTATTTTTTTGGGTGATGTGATGGTGAATATGTGATTGAAAAAGAAAAAAAAATTATTGATATGATGAAATATTTTATTTTATTAACAAATGTGTGGCTAAAAATGAGTAGAAGAATGAAAATGAAAATTAGAATATAGATCAAACAGGGGCCTAAAACATTTTCTAGTATTTTACTACTTTAATTAGACTATTTTAAATCCCATATAAAATGGGCTTATGCATTATAATAGTTAGACTTTAAAATATAATAAATTGATATTTTCTCCGTATAAATTCTCTATTCTCTCCCTTTTCTATTTCTTCTCCTCTCTCTTCCTCTTCCTCTATCTTTCTCAATCTCATGCTTTTCAATTGCTTCTACGTCAATATCTTAACACAAAAAATAGTCATCCTTCAAATTCAAAAGATTTCACCTAAAAAGAACCAAAATAGTGCATTAAAATGAGAATTAATATTATTGAAAATTTTAAAAGTAAAAAAAAAAAAAGAAATAGTAAATTTAATATATAAGATGTGTATGTGTCTTAATTATTTGAGAAGTAACGTGTCAATGTTCAGTTATATATATCCTTCATAACTGCATATTAGAGTTGTGAACACTTAATTATTCACTAAGATGCAAAAAGTAAATAACCATTTCACTAATTTTGTAAAAGTATGCATGTTGGGATATCAATATCATATGAACTTTATATTAGAATCAATTTTTTCTTAGAAACAGATTTTGACCTAAAAAGAACCAAAATAGTGCATTAGAGTTGTGAACACTTAATTATTCACTGAGATGCAAAAAGTAAATAACCATTTCACTAATTTTGTAAAAGTATTCATGTTGGGATATCAATATCATATCAACTTTATATTAGAATCAATTTTTTCTTAGAAACGGATTTTGAATAATTTAAAACAGGTGTAAGCAATGTGCCATTATGCCAAGGAACATGATTTTTGAAATTGAACAAAAGATTCCTACTATTTTAGGCAATATCCTACCAACACTTCATAATTTGTTAATTACAAACATGGTATAAAAGACACTAAATTATTGTCATATGTAGTTCATGTTTAACAGATTATTTTAGTATCGAGTGCCTGGATACAAGCAACCAAATTATCTCCTGAACATCATGGTGAGTTGTTAAATAGAGATGCCCTAGAATTTCTGCACACAAACAAAGGCAAGCAAATAGGCCAAAAACTTTGACTTTACTAGAAATATGCACCATACAAAATGATCAGAAAAGGGCAATCCTCCAGCAAAAGGCAAACAGTCAGGGCTTCTAAAAGGTTGTAAAAAGAATATAATACCTCAACAATTCAATTATTTGGGGAACGTCCAGCATCAGATCTAGATCCTGAGGTACTTTCACTATCCGGATCTGTAATTAATACAATGAAATCAGTTATTTAAGTAGATTGACTTCATCAAAAACATGAATTAAATGAATATCTACTACTCAAAAAACACGAATTAATTGCATCACCACTACTCAAAAACTAGCGCTGAAAATAAGAAAAAATAATTATTGATTATACCACTTGACGAGGATCCTGAATCATGGTTAGAGCCACTTGCATTGGCTGTTTGATTTGAGACATTACCCCTCTGCTTTTCCACTTGAGCTAGAGGCGAGGAAACATTCTTTTCATCTGTTACAGATAGAAAAAAGAAAGAAAATAATTATCCTCAAGCTTACAGTTTTTAATACATGCCAAAAGATATCCATGCTCTTGAAACTTCTACCTGATTTATTTTCTTTGAACTCATTTGGAGTTTCTGTAACTACTGGAGCTGGAATCTACATAAAAGGAAGAAAAATGCATTAATCAATAACCTAAACATACTTGAAGAAGGGAGGGAGGGAGGGCGGGCAGTGGAGAACAAATAAGTTAACTTACTCTTTCCGGGGGATTCTGCTGAGCTCCATCTTTTAATTGAGTAGCAATTTCAGCTTTTCTTTTGTTCTTGCTCAAACTCTTCCTGTAATTTGCTATGAACCTATCAAGCTCCCAAAGAGTTTCAGTATCAACAATATCGATATCAACTTCAATCTCATCATCGCATTGTGAAAGAGCTGGATTCCTCTTTTTAATGATCTGAACAACATTTTCAAGCTTCTCAGAAGGTAAAAACTCTGCAAATTTATGCTAAGTTTTTGCTTTTCCTCAAACGTCATCTCTCTTTTATTAGGATCCTTCGCCTTTGGCTTCTTTGTTGTAGCAATCCTGCCAGATTGAACAAGATTGGTAGATCTTCGTTGAGGATCAATAGGACGTGTCATAGATTCTGATCTATAGAGAACTCTCCTCATATCAGGCAATGGTCGTGATTGAGTAGGAGCCTTCCGAGATGTAGGTGTAGGGGAACCCACTTCAACGTCTACAGAAAATTTCAACTCGTGCATATAATCAGCCTCTATACTTGCCCATTTGTTCTCAAATATCTTAGACAGCTGCTCAGCCATCATATAAACATCTTGCTCTTTTGGATTATAAGTCATGGCATTCCAAAATGTGAGCCTCACATCCTCAGCAAATTCTATTGGGGAGTTGTACACATTCCGGTTCAGCTTAGCTTTCACAGTACCCAGGTCCATAGGATTTTTAATAATATCAAAATAGTCATGCAGACCAAGAGCAACTGTATCAACTGGCTTGTTAAACACCCAACCATGCTTGTGCTTCATCAATCTCTCTAACAGCGCACTGCAACTCTTAAAAAGTTGATTTGAAAACTTTCGCAGTCCAAAACTATTACCCGATTCACTCCCCCCTCCCTTCTTCGCATCTGATTTCAGTTTCTTGTTACTTTCTGCAGAAGGAAACTTATCCTTTGTGAGTAAAAACTCGGAGTTTCTGTAAAACTGATTTTCCTTGGGGGTCCTCTTCTCTTTCTCCACATTCTCACTCCCACCCTGACTATCCTCAACTACCGACACGCTCAACTGATTCAGCGGTTTTAACATGCGAGGCGGTCCCACAGGCACCTTATTCCCAGAGCTCTTATCAAACCCATGATTATTGTTTTGCTTCTCATTCGCCTCAATCTTCTTCATCAAACTCCAAACCATATTCCGCTCACCCTCCAGCTTCCTCTTCAGCTCCCGTGCCTCCTGTTTTGACTTCATCGACAAATTTATGGTAACACTATTCTCCGGCCTCAAAATCCCGCCGTTCCCTACCAACCCTTCATGATTTAAACCCGAAAAATTATCCGAGGCAGCGTCAACACAGGAATTAGCTAATCTTTTCATCACATTCAACCCCTCGGGAACCATTTCTTGGGTTTTTGGCTGTTGTTCTCTTGACAAATTTTTACTATTTTTAAGCCCTCTGAATGGTTTTCTCGTATAAACTTTACTCTCTGCCCCCTTCTTCTTTTCTTTAGACCCTTCATTTCCACCACCCAACATTGTCCCAAAAACCCACCTTGCACACTCCTCAGAACTTCAAGAAAATCTTGACTTTCAGTATGTACAACTTTTACACACACACCACACACGTACACACAAACTAGCTTTGAACAAGAGCTGACTGATATATATATACATATAGCAAAAATTTTACCAAAGTAAATGAATTATATACATTTAATAAACAAATATTGTAAAACAACTTTAGCTAAGCTGGGGCACTGAAACCATACCTGCTGATGAAATTTTCTGTTTCTTTAACAATGGAGGAGATGGGCGGCCGAGGAGGGTAGGAAAGTACATGAGAGGGTTGGGCAAGCGAAATCCAAGGGCTAGGATTTTGGCGTTTTGATTATGGGATGAGAATGGACGGTTCAGATTGTTGGGATTTGAGAGATGAATTAAGTGGGGTGGTGATTTGCCCCATCCAATGGTGGCGCGTGCGGATCATATTCGGCTAATGGATTTTGTTTTTAATCATCGTCTTTCTGGTCCACTGAATTGACATAACTAGCACTGGAATGGAGTAGATAACGAGTGGTAACACGGATGTTCATTTTAACACCTAGATCGAGATTGGAACCGAGTCTGAAGTAAATGACTCGTCAAGATAATAGTATATATTTGTATTTTTTTTTATCTTTGATCCTTAATATATTCTCGACCCTTTTGGAATTCACGCTCAAAATTAAAAGTATTGATTATACATTTTTAAGTACTTTGACTCACTAAACATGCACAATTAAATGAAATATTTCAAGTTTCTTTCTCTACTACTCTCTTGCTGGAGTCGTCACCAAGGAGAAGTCCCCCGCCACTTTTTTTTGTGGAGTTTAGGCCGTCTACGCTGCCGTCAGTGGGAGGGAAACAACACAAGCATCCATTTCTTTCTCTTAATTTTTGTAAGTAGGATTATAAGAGTATAATAGAAGAAAATTACTAAACGAGTAGAGGCTATAGGTAAGAAAAAGGGAGGGGACGTTTCTCCTCTTTAGTAAAAACCCGTGTTGGAGAATGAAAGAGGAGAAGAAGACAGAAAACATAAAAACCACAAGATGGAAGGAAAAAAAAACAGGAAATAAAGAAGGCCTTAACACGTAATTAAACGTTGTTCCAAAAAACAATTCATTAGAGCTCAAAATTATGTTAAACAGCTTTACATAGAAGGCCAAAATAGCATAATTCAAGGATCAGTATCCTTCCAGATAAATAAAACAAGAAAAGAAAGGGAAAATTATAAGAAACTTTCTTAATCTGATCGTTTACCGATCTAGAGCATGTTTCCAGAAAGAATGAAATAATCAATATCTGAAAGCTATACACTCAAATGTCGATATCTAATCTGCGCAAGAATACAATCAAGAAAATAACTCATCAAGGAGGGTCGATGAACAAGAGGCACAGATCCTCCTTCACAACTGTGTAGTACAGAAGTAAGCTACATCCAATTGTTTTATATGCTTCAAAATCAGGAACGGTTAAACTCTTGCATTGATAAATATATTCTTGAGATCTAGCAGCTATTCAATGAGCATACTGAGGATCAGTCAAATCACTAATTAGTCCATCTTTTGTGCCACAAGAATCAAATTACTCAGTACACATCATTAATCACGCTCTCGCTTTAAACACCCAGCTGCCTCTGTCCCTACATTTCCGATAATTATATCAAGCTGCCATGGAAATGGAATAAAACATGATCTTAGCTAACCGTCAATCCTCTTCAAGCAGGTATTGGATTTACTGAGCTTTCTCACTATAATTTAGAACTTCACTGCCATACTATTAGCCATTTACAACACTATAGTTTATTGAAATATTCAATGCGTATGAAAGATGATCAAGCATACAAATGATCCTCCATACATTACAAGCAATTTCTCCAACAGGCGTGTACAACAATCATGATGTTACACACAAATGTGTCGCAAGACTTAAAATCAATTTTGACAATTAGACCGTGAAGAGAAGAGCACAAAGCAAGGTTACACAATTTGGTGCAAACGCTAAAGAGACTATCAAACGTGTAATTGTCAGGAGAGACCGGAGATCTTCGCATGTGATCGAAAAGTTCAAAAACTTCTTTGTAGTCTCCATTTTTTTAACACGCTGCAATCAAAATATTCCATGATACAACGTCAGGTTCCTCCATCACAGCAAATAACTCTTGAGTTTTCTCATATTGGCCGGTTCTGTTATAAATCCCAGCAATTACATTGGATGTAACAACAGAATGGGCATGATATCAGAAGCAACAAAGATGAAGGCATCAAATACGAAACCAATTCTGGTGTAGGAGCTGATAAGAGAGCTTAACACCTATACATTCTCTTGATAACCCAACTTTACTGTCAATGCATGAAGTTGGAACAACTCTAATGGCAATGATGATTTAATAACAATTGAAAATGAGAACTCATTTGGCTGATAACCGAAGTAAATCATATTTTTCAATAGTCCAAATGGAACAGAAAAATCTCTCTTTGACTATCCCAGCATCAAAGAATTCCAAGAAACAGAAGTCTTCTCAGTTATTTCATCAAAACAGAGGTGCGCTTCTTCAACTTTATCACATTTAGCATAAAAGTCAACCAAAGCACTACCAGCATACACATCAGATTCGAATCTTTTCTTGATCATCTTAGCATGGATGAGTTCCACATAAAGTGATGTATGCATGCTTGTGCAAGAACTAAGAACGTTCACAAATGTTGTCTCATTAGGCAAGAATTCGTGTGCACACATTTCCAAGAAGAGATCAAGTGCTCTGGCTGGTCTAGCGTGTTTCACCACAGCTCCGATTAGTGTGTTCCATGACACAATATCCATAACAGGAACCTGTTCAAAAAATTTCTCTGCTGAGCATTTGACATCACACTTCCCATACATATTAAGCAGAGAATTACTGACTGAAGCTACACAATCAAAACCATACTTTATCACAACTCCATGTATCTGCTCTCCTATTTGCAGTTTATTTTCTCCATCAAAACAAGATAAGATACCCACAAAAGAATACTCAGACACTCCTATTTCACTTCTCATGAGCTCGCATAACATATCCATACAATTTTCAACAAGGCCCATTTGGCCAAACAAAGATATCATACAGTTCCAACTCACCAAATTCTTTTCAGGCATGCATTCAAATACCCCAATAGCTTCATCTAAACATCTGTGTCTCCCATACATACTTAACAATGCAGTTCCAGGAAAAGGATCAGCAAAGAACAACCCATTCTTTTCAATCAGTGCCTGCAACTGCATTCCTTCAAAAATAGCCAAGGAATCACATGATAAGAGCCCGCCAAATGTAAACTGTGTAGGCTTAAAATCAGATTTTCTCATGTCAGAAAACAACTTCCAGGCCTCCTCTAAAAACCCATTTTGACAACACGCTGAAATCATGGTATTATACGATACAACATTTCTGTGAGACATTTCATCGAACAATTTGCCCGCCGAGTAAAAATCACCAAATGACGCATAATTCTTGATGATGTTGTTGTGATGGAAAACAGGTTGCTGTGTTGGGATTGAACCCATTTTGATGGTGAGTGCGTGAAGGAATTTTGTTTCACTGAAAGATTGAATTTGTTGGAAAAACTGAGTTTATGGCCTGACTTTGGCACGAGTTTTGAGTGGGATCCGGTTGTTCAATTTGGAAGATGAAAGTTGATTTGTGTTCTCCTCCGTGAGTACATCGAAATCATATACTTACTTGCCAAAGTTGATGCTCGGGTGAATGAGAAATTGAGGCTCAAAGTGCACCACTCAAAAGGGAGTTTATGTGGGAAAAATGAAATTGTCCCACATAGGAAAAAGATGAGAAACTCCAAAGGTCATTGTCATTGATGGTAGCCTAGCCTATAAATAGTGGCTCATTTTCCTCATTCCAACACACACAAAAAAAAAGCAAAGGCTTTCAAGTCTAGAATAAATAAGAAATTCATTTGCATAGAGTTTTTTTTTTCCTGCATTTCGGTCTTGGTGGTGGTGTAGTTCAGGCACTAGTTCAGTTCGCCGGAGTGGTTCCCGTGGTGCTCGGAAGCTACTGGTTCTACCGTTGTATCCTGGGAAACGGACGCTCATTGTAAACCTCAAGCACGAACGGTGAGAGGGCGAATCTGTTTTAAGGAAACTGTGTTCAACACAGGCCTCAGGTTAAAAGTTTTCGGTTTTATTACTCGTTCTGCGATTTTTATTCGTTCATGTTTACATTCTGTACGTATATAGTATTAAGCATGATATATGTATGTTGAATTTGCGTTCATCGTAGTTATTATATTGCTAAATTGCATACCTAATTTCGCGTATACCGGATTTCTGGAGTACCAACAGCATATACGGTATTTAATCTATTAATACCGGATTTAAGCCTATTCCGGTCAATCGGAACTCTAGTTCGGTTGATCAAACCATAATTTTCGGTCGATCACCGCTTAGTCGGAACTTGTCTAAATTTTGCCTAATCATATAATAAGCTTAAAACAGATTTGTTTTTTTTTTAAAGACAAGTTGATATTTAGTTTTTTGGAAACTAATTTTTGTGTGTTTTATTTCAGAAATGACAACCGAACCAACCAACATGGATGTGTCCCAAGTTTCCCAAACTGTGGGTATGGGTGCAGGTATGGGTGCAGGGCCTAGCTCTGTTGTGGCTCAGACTGTGGCTCAGGTGCCAAGTCGTGTTGTGAGCCAACATGTGGCTAATGTTCCGGTTAACCATGGGGAAAAACCGGAAAAATTCAATGGCTTGAATTTCAAGAGGTGGCAGCAAAAAATGTTATTTTACCTGACCACCTTGAATCTTGCGAGATTCTTGACTGAAACTGCTCCAATACTCAATGAGGGTGAAGGAGATATTCAAGTGATCAGTGCGGTTGATGCTTGGAAACATTCAGACTTTCTGTGCCGAAACTATATATTGAACAGCTTAGCAGACTCGCTATACATCGTGTATAGTAGTATGAAAACTGCTAAGGAGCTGTGGGAGTCGTTGGACCGAAAATATAAGACTGAGGATGCCGGGGCAAAAAAATTTTATTGTCGGCAGATTCTTGGATTATAAGATGGTGGATTCCAAACCAGTAATCAGTCAAGTGCAAGAACTCCAAGTGATTCTTCACGAAATTCATGCCGAAGGGATGGTTGTGAGTGAAACTTTCCAAGTGGCAGCAATTGTTGAGAAATTGCCCCCCGCGTGAAAAGACTTCAAGAACTATCTGAAGCACAAACGAAAGGAAATGAACGTCGAAGAACTGATTGTTAGACTTCGAATTGAAGAAGACAACAAGGGTTCGGAGAAGAAGTGGTTCAGTCCTGATGTTGCTAAAGCCAATGTGGTAGAGCATGGTCAAAGCAGTAAGGCCTACAAAAGTAAGGCTGGGTCATCCGGTGGCAAAGGGACCAAGCAAGGACTAAAAGGTGGAATTTCTAAAAAGAAATTTCAAGGAAAATGCTTCAACTGTGACAAAGTAGGTCACAAGTCTTCGGAGTGCAGAATGCCAAAGAAGAAGAAGGAAGCAAATGTGGTTGATTACATGGCAAATGACGTGTCGGAGATGAATCTCGCAGCCGTCATTTCTGAAGTAAACATGGTGGGTTCTAACCCGAAAGAGTGGTGGATTGACACTGGTGCTACAAGGCATGTGTGCTCTGATAAAGAGATGTTTAATGCTTTCGAAGCAATTGAAAATGGAGAGAAGTTGTTCATGGGAAATTCAGCAACTTCTGAAATCAAAGGACAAGGGAAGGTGGTTCTGAAGATGACTTCAGGGAAAGAGTTGACTCTTAACAATGTGCTATATGTGCCGGAAATCCGCAAGAACCTAGTGTCCGGGTCGCTTTTGAATAAGCATGGATTTCGTATTGTATTTGAGTCAGACAAAGTTATTTTGTCCAAAAGTGGAATGTTTGTCGGAAAAGGGTATGTTTCCGATGGCATGTTCAAACTAAATGTAATGGTTGTTAAGCAAAAAATGAATAAAGTGAACTCTTCTGCTTATTTGCTTGAGTCTTCCAATGTGTGGCATGGTAGACTAGGACATGTTAACTATGATTCTTTACGTAGACTAGTTAACTTGAATTGCATACCCGCGTTCCATATTGATTCGAAACGTAAGTGTGAAACTTGTGTTGAAGCAAAATTGACAAGGTCGTCATTCAAATCAATTGAACGGAATACTGAACCACTTGATTTAATTCACAGTGACTTATGTGATTTAAAATTTGTACAAACGAGAGGTGGCAACAAGTATTTCATTACTTTTATCGACGATAGCACAAAATACTGCTATGTGTACTTGCTAAAAAGTAAGGATGAAGCGATAGAGAAATTCATTCTCTATAAGACGGAAGTTGAAAATCAACTTAGCAAGAAAATTAAGGTATTGAGAAGCGATCGAGGTGGTGAGTATGAAGCACCGTTTACTGAATTCTGTGCACAACACGGAATCATACATGAAACCACCGCACCTTATTCACCGCAACAAAATGGCATTGCTGAAAGGAAAAATCGCACCTTAAAAGAAATGATGAATGCAATGCTAGTAAGTTCTGGGTTACCTCAGAACATGTGGGGGGAGGCTGTGTTGTCAGCAAATTACCTTTTAAATAAGGTGCCCCGAAAGAAAATGGAAAAGACTCCGTATGAGTTATGGAAAGGAAGAAAGTCTTCCTATAAATACTTACGAGTGTGGGGGTGTCTCGCTAAAGTGGCTATCCCAACACCAAAGAAGGTGAAGATAGGCCCGAAAACTGTAGATTGCATCTTTATTGGATATGCTCATAACAGTAGTGCTTATCGGTTTCTTGTGTATGAATCGAAAATCTCAGATATACACAAAAACACGATAATGGAATCGAGAAATGCTTCGTTCTTTGAACATGTATTTCCGTATAAGTCCAAAGAAGAGGCAAGCTCTTCTAAACGGACGTATGAGATTATGATTGAAGATAGTCAGGACCAAGAACTAGAAGAGGGGGTTGAGGTTGAACCAAGACATAGCAAAAGAGAAAGAACAGAAAAATCTTATGGTCCAGATTTTCTGACCTATATGCTAGAAAGTGAACCTCGAAGCTATCAAGAAGCTGTAAACTCCTCAGAAGGACCTCAATGGAAAGAGGCCATTAAAAGTGAAATAGATTCCATCTTGCAAAATCATACATGGGAGCTAGTGGATCTTCCCCCAGGAAGTAAACCACTAGGCTACAAATGGATTTTCAAACGAAAAATGAAAACAGATGGAACTATTGAAAAATACAAGGCCAGGTTAGTAATAAAAGGTTACCGACAACGGGAAGGCTTTGATTATTTTGATACATATTCTCCAGTAACAAGAATAACATCTATTAGGATGATACTTGCGATTGCTGCTTTGCGGAATCTTGAAGTACATCAAATGGATGTTAAGACTGCCTTCTTAAATGGAGATTTAGATGAAGAAATCTATATGGAACAACCCGAGGGGTTTTCATCTCCAGGGCAGGAAAAGAAAGTCTGCAAATTGGTGAAGTCATTATATGGCTTAAAACAAGCACCAAAACAATGGCATGAGAAATTCGATAGTGTCATGATGGAGTGTGGGTTTAAAATCAATGAGTGTGATAAATGTGTTTACTTCAAAGACACGAAAAATGGCTATGTCATTTTATGTCTTTATGTTGACGATATGCTTATTGTTGGTAGCAACGATAAGATGATCAAATCCACCAAGAATATGTTAAATTCAAGATTTGACATGAAAGATATGGGCTTGGCTGATGTTATACTTGGAATCAAAGTTTCAAGAACATCAGATGGACTCGTTCTAAGCCAGTCACATTATGTGGATAAAATTCTGGAAAAGTTCAGTAATGATGATATTGGCATGGCTAGAACACCGATAGATACGAGTCAACACCTATCCAAGAATAAAAGTGAAAGTGTTTCTCAAGTAGAATACTCGAGAATCATTGGAAGTCTGATGTACTTAATGAGCTGTACAAGACCAGATATAGCCTACACAGTTAGTAAACTAAGTAGGTATACGAGTAATCCAGGAGCTGATCATTGGAAAGGAATAGTAAAAGTACTAAGGTACTTAAGATTGACTCGTAATTATGGATTGCATTATGCCAAATATCCAGCGGTCATTGAAGGATATAGTGATGCTAATTGGATATCTGATATGAAAGACTCAAAATCCACGAGTGGATTTGTGTTCACATTGGCAGGTGCAGCTGTTTCTTGGAAATCCTCTAAACAAACAGTAATAGCACGATCCACTATGGAATCTGAGTTTATAGCTCTAGATAAAAGTGGTGAAGAGGCTGAATGGTTACGTAACTTCTTAGAGGATATTCCAAGATGGTCAAAACCTGTGCCAGCAATTTGCATACACTGTGATAGTCAATCAGCAATTGGAAGGGCACAGAGTAACATGTATAATGGTAAGTCTAGACATATACGTCGTAGACACAATACCATAAGATAACTACTCTCAACTGGAGTTATCACTATTGACTATGTAAAGTCAAAGGATAACATTGCGGATCCGCTAACCAAAGGGTTAAATCGAGAGCTAGTTGAGAAATCATCGAGAGGAATGGGACTTAAGCCCTTGAATGGATAAGTCAATACAAAGGAAAACCCAACCTAGTTGACTGGAGATCCCAAGATCTAGGTTCAAAGGGACAACCTAATTGTAAAGACTTGATGTAATCACTGTGGGGGATATTACCTCATGTCCATTCCTGTGATGCGACAGTGATGCTCGTGAAGTTGGAGGATAAGCAATTGGCTTTTAATGATTCTTATGCGTCGGAAATCGAGCCGAGTAATGCGGGTTACTTGTAATAAGAAATCACCTATGTGAGAGAGAAGTGGGGCCGCTTCTAAGGGAATTGTGTGGGGCGCAATTCTAGTGATCTTTCACAGAACCAGGCATATGTTCATGGCCAAAACGAACATAATAATGAGAACTGAAATGTGTTAGGAAGAATCCTGTGTGAAGTGTATTATCGTTTACATAAACAGCAGAACAGTTCAAGGACATCGCGTCTACTGATCAGCCAGTAAAGTAAATATGCTTTCACAAGGGAAGGTTCAAAGGGTAACACCTACCTATCCTATGCAGGTTTCAACTGTTTAACTATATCACCAAGTCGTCATGTATCACATTCATAAGTCGTCATGTGTCACATGCATGAGTCGCTCCCAATTTTCATTCATGTGGGGGATTGTTGGAAAAACTGAGTTTATGGCCTGACTTTGGCACGAGTTTTGAGTGGGATCCGGTTGTTCAATTTGGAAGATGAAAGTTGATTTGTGTTCTCCTCCGTGAGTACATCGAAATCATATACTTACTTGCCAAAGTTGATGCTCGGGTGAATGAGAAATTGAGGCTCAAAGTGCACCACTCAAAAGGGAGTTTATGTGGAAAAAATGAATTTGTCCCACATAGGAAAAAGATGAGAAACTCCAAAGGTCATTGTCATTGATGGTAGCCTAGCCTATAAATAGTGGCTCATTTTCCTCATTCCAACACACAAAAAAAAAAAAAGCAAAGGCTTTCAAGTCTAGAATAAATAAGAAATTCATTTGCATAGAGTTTTTTTTTTTTCCTGCATTTCGGTCTTGGTGGTGGTGTAGTTCAGGCACTAGTTCAGTTCGCCGGAGTGGTTCCCGTGGTGCTCGGAAGCTATTGGTTCTACCGTTGTATCCTGGGAAACGGACGCTCGTTGTAAACCTCAAGCACGAACGGTGAGGGGGCGAATCTGTTTTAAGGAAACTGTGTGCAACACAGGCCTCAGGTTAAAAGTTTTCGGTTCTATTACTCGTTCTGCGATTTTTATTCGTTCATGTTTACATTCTGTACGTATATAGTATTAAGCATGATATATGTATGTTGAATTTGCGTTCATCGTAGTTATTATATTGCTAAATTGCATACCTAATTTCGCGTATACCGGATTTCTGTGCAATTTACCGGATTTCTGGAGTACCAACAGCATATACGGTATTTAATCTATTAATACCGGATTTAAGCCTATTCCGGTCAACCGGAACTCTAGTTCGGTTGATCAAACCATAATTTTCGGTCGATCACCACTTAGTCGGAACTTGTCTAAATTTTGCCTAATCATATAACAGAATTTTTGAGGGATCGTGTAACAGGTGCATAAAGCTGTGGTTTTTGATAGTTTGTCCATTAGAGCAAACTGAAAAGTTCAGTTTTCTGGTGGAAGGGAAAAAGTTTGGGATTATGATGAATTGATGTATGTTCCAGGGGCAAACTGATTTTGATTTTCTCATGCAGTATCAAAAATTGCACCTCATACGAGGTCTTTCAGGTGATACGAGATGAACATGAATTGATTACAATTGTATAGTTGATGTCGAAGATGGAGTAAAAATTTATTCGTACAAGCCGTGGATTGTTCAGTCAGTTTTTAGTTAATCGGATTTCATCTCAATCTCCTAAAATACGGTTTCTACACTACAATTGAAAAATAGCAAATTGATGGTCAAGTTTTTTCTCATCGAACTGATATGGTTAGTCCATTTTTTAAGACAATGCTTTAATTTCGAGGAACTATGCTTTTTAAAACTATAAATGCATTTATAGAATGGCCTTAGAAGTTGATAACTTTACTCTTATATTTTAGACATTTGTTACGTCGGTGATGCTTTTTACTGCACGTATAATGATATTTATGATGGATTAAACTTGTTAGAAATAGGTTGGGGAAGATATTGATTAACTCTACCGCGAGTAGTGGTTATTAGTGCAAGCGTGCGACTATGAACTAACAAAATATTACACACCTTAAAATGACGTCGAGAAGTATGACAGTTACTAAGATTTTTTCCTTAACCTTTATCTTTCATGATTTTAAAGTCGGCTATTTTAAAAATCTCCCAAAAATTCAATAAAGAATTGGAGTGCATTGGGCACGGGGGTCGACCACTCTAGTCCTTTCTCAAATATTCAGCGGAATCTAGGAGCTTGTAACGATGCACTCAATTTAAGAGGAGGTTCCGACATTGGCATGGAGACCTTAAACAAAAAAGGAAATAGTTGGAATCTGTGAGAATATATGGTTCTCTTAACTCTTATTTAATTGGGACTATTGGATGGGATGGATGACTAGGATTTATTCTTGGTAGATATGTTGTTGGCTTGTTGTGGAAGCTTTGACTATCTATTCAAAAAGGGGTGGCCTCACACGTTTTTTATAGACTTGCCCATTACTCTCATTAAAATGATCTCTCTCTCCTCCAAAGAAAAACGCTCGGCCTCTCTAAGGGCAGCCTCGTTTTTCCCTTTGTCAGCTTCATCTTCCTGCCTTCTCTTGTGTGTTCCTTGGTGATTACTTAGGCCTGAAATAGTGGCTAAGTATAGAAGCTATTATCTCATAGCTAGTGGTAGAGAAGGGCGGCGTTGGAGGCGTTTTGGTTGAGGTTCTTTGCCGGTATCTCGTTCTCTCTCTTGGCGTGGCGTTTGCATTGCGTGGAAGGGTGTTCCTGAGCCTAGGAAACCCAACAAACTGGTATCAGAGCCTAGGGCTTGAGAGGAGAGGAAGAAATCGACTGGAGCAAGAAAGAGGAGAAGTCGTGCGTGTTTCTCAAAACCGGCGGAATCCTGCAACTCATTTTTCCGGCCAAACCAAGCACCACCCGGGGGAACCAAGGCCAGAACTCGACTCTACAGGTCGTGGGCTTCGTTCCTAGGTGAAAAATTGGGGCGAAAATCGAGGAAACGGTGAGGCGATTTTGAGAGGTCCGAATTGGGGAAAACCAAATTTCGGCCAAATCAAAACTCCGATCGACGAACGGAGACCAGAACTGAGTCCAGCACGCTGAGGCGCAGCTGGTGGGGTGGCGCGTGATTTTTCTCCTTCGGCGGTGCGTGGCTCCGACGACGGCGCGTGCGGCGGCTCTGGCGAGGTTTTTTCGGGCAGAATTTTTGTTTTAACTAGCTGAACGTATTAATGGGTTTATTTTAGTGTTTCAGGTTATACATAAAAAGTTGGACGATTTTGCCCCTGGCTTGATATCTACGACAGTTCGATTCTGAAACTGGTGGTATTCTTACTGTTTTTCAACAGTAGTTGGTAAGATTATTCCAAACTCTCCGTTAGGTTAGGTTTGGTACTCTTACCGGTATATGCACGTTTGCTTGGTTGCACGTTTGTGAATTCTGTGGATTGAATTCTTCTGATTAATTTGTAACCTGGAAGCATATTTACCTGCATTATATACCTGTGTTTCGTGAACGGATTATTTTATCGTTGTACTTCATTTCTGAAAATTGGTTTTAACTCGGCATTCACATTTATATATTGATCATCTGGAAAAGATTTTTTCAAAACCTTTTCTGTTATGTCCACGAGTACAGGCCACTCTTTTACAGAATCTGTAATGAGTTCGAGGGTCGAATTATCGCAATTCGATGGAAAGAGGGATTACTCGATTTGGAAACAGAAAATGAGGGCTATTTTGGTCCAACAGAGAGTTGCTAAAGCTCTCGATGATCCTTCTACTTTTTCTGATGAGTTAAAGGTTAAACCACATGAAATTGAAGACATGAATGAAATTGCTTATAGTTCTATAATTTTGCATTTATCTGATAATATTGTAAGACAAGTTGATAATGCTAAAACTGCTAGAACTTTATGGACTGAATTAGATGTCTTGTTCTTGACTAAAATTTTACCTAACAAGATATATTTGTTGGAGAAGCTGTTTAGTTTTAAGATGGATCTCGGGAAGGATGTTGAGGGGAATTTGAGTGACTTTAGCATAATTGTTAAGAGTCTAGCTCATAATGACAAAAAATTTGCCGATGAGGATTTAGCTGTCATATTGCTAAATTTTTTGCCCGAATCTTACAGAGAAATGAAAAATGTCATAAGATATGGTAGGGACACTCTCACTCAAGCTATTGTCATAGATGCCTTAAAATCAAGGGAACTTGAATTAAAAAGAGACAATACAACTCACTCTCGTGAAGAAAGCTTATTTGTTAGGGGAAGATTTGAAAAGAAAGAATATAACTTCCATAACAAGAAGGGGAGAGAAAAATCTAAAATGAGATCAAAATCAAAAGATAAAAGCGGTAAGAAATGTTATCACTGTGGAAAGTTGGGACATTTCAAGAAAGACTGCTTTGAGTGGAAAAGGAAACAAAGAGACCCAAACAATACTGATCAAGATAATGCTGCCATTGTGTCTGAATTTGACAGTTTGCATGTCCTTAATGTGTCTGAGGAAGAATTTGATAAAAATTGGATCCTAGACACATGGTGCACTTTTCATATGTGCCCTGAGAGGTCTTGGTTTTATAACTATAAAGAGACTGAATCTAGAAAGGTCTACATAGGGGATAATAATTCTCAAAATGTGGTTGGAGTTGGTGACATAGCCATCAGGATGTACGATGGGGCCGTCACGCAGCTTAGAAATGTAAGATATGTTCCTAATTTAAAGAGGAACCTCATTTCCTTAGGTTCTCTTGAAGATGAGGGATATACCTTTAAGTCTTGTAACAAAATTTTGAAAATTATGAGGGGTTCTCTTATAGTTATGAAAGGACCTAAAGAGAATAGGTTGTACTATCTGGAGGGTAGAATTGAAATACCATTTGATTCTAGCCTTCTTACTGTGAGTAAAGACAAAACTGAAATTTGGCATAACAGAATGGGTCATATTGGGTTCAAAGGGCTAAAATCTTTAAGCAATCAGAAATTGCTTGGAAATGATGATATTGAAGCAATGGATTTCTGTGAAACATGTGTTTTGGGTAAGTCCCATAAGGTGAGCTTTGAAGCTAGCTCTCATAGGACTAGCAGACCATTGGACTATGTCCATGCTGATTTATGGGGTCCGGAGAAGCACTCCACATTTGGTGGGAGCAAGTACTTCTTGTCCTTAGTGGACGATTATTCGAGAAAGGTTTTGATTTACCATTTGAAGGCTAAGTCGGAAACCTTTGAAAAATTTAGAATTTGGTTAAAGTCTGTGGAAAATAAGCTTGATAAGAAGCTTAAAACTTTGAGAACTAATAATGGGCTTGAATTCTGCAATTTTGAATTTGACAACTTCTGTAAGCAGAAAGGCATAACAAGACACAGAACTGTTAGATACACACCTGAACAGAATGGGGTCGCTGAGAGAATGAACAGGACCATAATGAACAAAGTTAGGTGTATGTTGATTAGCTCTGGTCTTGTACTAGGCTTTTGGGCTGAAGCTGCAAGTAGTGCAGCTTACTTGATTAATAGGTCTCCGTCCAGCAGTATAGGATTTAAGACCCCATAGGAGTTGTGGACGGGAGAGTCTCCAAATCTGGAACACTTGAGGGTGTTTGGATGTGCTGCATTTGCACATCAATCTGAAGGAAAACTTGAGCCGAGGGCGGTCAAGTGTGTGATGTTAGGGTATCCTGAAGGTGTGAAGGTCTATAGGCTATGGGTTTTAGGGGTTCAAGGCATTAAGATTATTAACAGCAGGAATGTAGTCTTTAATGAATCTGAGATGCCATGTCTAAAACAGAAAATTGATGAAACCAACAAAACTGAAACTGAGAAGAGTATTCAGACTGAGGTGAAGCTTACTAAGCTTGATTCACCTACACCTGGGAATGAGGCTAATGACCCTATACATCAAGAACCTGAAAATGAAACTGAAACTGAAATTGAAGGGGTGACTGAACTTCAAGAAAATACTGAACCTGTTGAAGTTGAACATTTTAATGATCAGCCACCTAATCAAGATTATCAGCTTACTAGGGATAGGGGGAGGAGGCAGATCAGGCAAAATCCTAGATATGAATCCCTAAACATGACTGATTTTGCCTTAGTTTCAGGTGAAGCCCTTGACCAGATAGAACCTGATAGTTTTGAAGAAGCCGTGAATGAAAAATGTTCTGAAAATTGGCTTAAAGCTATGCAGGAAGAGATGGGATCTTTAATGGAGAATAAAACTTGGAAGTTGGTTAATAGACCTAAGGATCATAGGATAGTTCAATGTAAGTGGATTTACAAATTGAAAGAAGGAAATAATCCTAGTGATCCTCCTAGGTATAAGGCCAGACTAGTGGCAAAGGGGTTTACTCAAAAAGAGGGGGTTGATTACAATGAGATATTCTCTCTTGTGATAAAGTACAAAACAATTAGACTGATTCTTGCATTGGTTGCTCATTTCAACTGGGAACTGGAACAACTAGATGTCAAGACTGCCTTCCTACATGGGAAATTGGAAGAGGATATTTACATGGGTCAGCTTCAAGATTTTGAGGTGAAGGGTAAAATAAACTGTGTGTGCAAATTAGAAAGATCTCTGTATGAGCTTAAACAAAGCCCTAGACAATGGTACATTAGGTTCGATACCTATGTACTGAAGATAGGTTTTAAAAGGAGTGAATATGATGCATGCCTGTACTATAATGATAGTAAGGAGGGCTGTGAGGTCTACTTGTTGCTGTATGTAGATGACATGCTTCTAGCAAGTTCAAGTAAGACAGAAATCACTAAGATGAAGAACCTTTTAAAATCAGAATTCGATATGAAAGATTTGGGGAGTGCTAAGAAGATTTTGGGGATGGTTATAAAGAGAGATAGAGCTGAAAATAGACTTGTTGTTTCCCAAGAAGCCTATCTGAACAAAGTCATAACTAAATTTGGTATGAATGGATCAAAATCTGTGAACATTCCCTTAGCTGCTCACATTAATCTTTCTAGTGCACAGTCTCCTAAAATTGAGGAGGAATTTAGAGAAATGAGGAACATACCCTACTCCAATGTTATAGGTTCTGTTATGTTCTCTATGATAACAACCAGACCTGACTTAGCATATGCTATAAGTTTTTTGAGTAGATTTATGTCCAACCCCGGAAAGTCTCATTGGGCAGGTTTGAAATGGTTGTTAAGGTACATTGCTGGTACTTTAAATCTAGGTCTTGTGTATGAGAAAAGATCTGAGGGGTTAACTTTAAAAGGCTATGTTGATGCTGACTTTGCTGATGATAAAGACAGTAGGAAATCCACTACAGCATACTTCTTTACCCTAGGTGATAATTGTATAACATGGAAGTCTCAGTTGCAGCCTTTAGTTACTTTGTCAAGTACTGAGGCAGAGTATGTTGCCATAACCGAGGCGGTTAATGAATGTACTTGGTTAAAAGGAATCTTAAAAGAATTGAACTTCATGCATGATATACCTGTTATGTTTACTGATAGTCAAAGTGCTTTATTGCTTTGTAAAAATCCTGTTTATCATGAAAGATCTAAACATATTGAGGTAAAGTATCATTTTATTCGTGAGAAATTATCTCAAAATGAAGTTAAACTTGTTAAGATTCACACTGATTGGAATCCCTCTGATGTGGGAACTAAAATTCTACCTGCAGGTAAATTTAAATTATGCTTATCTTTGTTACATATTGATACGGGTTAATTTTTCTTGCAGGTAGTGGGCGATGATGATGAACAGTTCTTCCATGTGCAAATTCGCAGCCGAGAGAGAGTGTTATGAGAACCAATGTGAAGAATGTGAGAATATATGGTTTTCTTAACTCTTATTTAATTGGGACCATTGGATGGGATGAATGACTAGGATTTATTCTTGGTAGATATGTTGTTGGCTTGTTGTGGAAGCTTTGACTATCTATTCAAAAAGGGGTGGCCTCACACGTTTTTTATAGACTTGCCCATTACTCTCATTAAAAGGCTCTCTCTCTCTCCTCCAAAGAAAAACACTCGGCCTCTCTAAGGGCAGCCTCGTTTTTCCCTTTGTCAGCTTCATCTTCCTGCCTTCTCTTGTGTGTTCCTTGGTGATTACTTAGGCCTGAAATAGTGGCTAAGTATAGAAGCTATTATCTCATAGCTAGTGGTAGAGAAGGGTGGCGTTGGAGGCGTTTTGGTTGAGGTTCTTTGCCGGTATCTCATTCTCTCTCTTGGCGTGGCGTTTGCATTGCGTGGAAGGGTGTTCCTGAGCCTAGGAAACCCAACAAACTGTTAGGAATATGTAATACCACATATCCCACTTGTTATAAGTATGGACCCACACATATCTCCACATTGGTATGATATTGTCCACTTTGGGCCTGGGCCCTCATAGATTTGCTTTTGGGCTTTACCCCAAAAGGCCTCATACCAATGGAGATATATTTCCACACTTATAAACCCATGATCTTTCCCATTTTTATCCGATGTGGGACTTTGGTCGCATACCCAACAATCCTCCCCTCGAACAAAGGACCACCGAGCCTCCTCTCAAACGATTATCTATCCGTCTATCTTCCTCACCAAGAGCTTGCTCTATCCAGATCAACTCCTCTCCACTGCGTTCGGGCACACGCCTTACGTGAAGCATCAGGAGCACACCGTCTGTCCAATAGAGCTCATCAACGGATCTCATCGCGAGCTAACCGAGGCACCACCTTCGTTCGGCATTCTAAGGATTCATCCACGTGGACAATTTTTGGGCTTGGCTCTGATACCACTGTTAGGAATATGTAACACCACATATCCCACTTGTTATAAGTATGGACCCACACATATCTCCACATTGATATGATATTGTCCACTTTGGGCCTGGGCCCTCATGGATTTGCTTTTGAACTTTACCCCAAAAGGCCTCATACCAATGGAGATATATTTTCACACTTATAAACCCATGATCCTCCCCATTTTTATCCGATGTGGGACTTTGGTCGCATACCCAACAGAAACTTTATATAGCCCTTGATTGGCCTCCTTTGTCTTTCAATTTTTTCCTCTTTCTTATTTTCAACCACACAATCTTTCATAAAATAATATTATATGTAAATTGAAAATTTTCCTACTTTTTCAACCACACATTCTCCAAAAAAAAAAAAAACACTATTTCAAACATTAAAATTTATAAAAAAAATTGGAGGTCAAACGGGGGCATGATGTATTTAGCCAACCATCTCTCTATGGCGAGGGATGGGAAGTGGGCCGAGCTCGGCTCGCATCTCAACATATTGAGAGCACGAGCTAGCTAGCTAGTAGAATCACCATAATGAGTGAATATGTCATTTTCAGTAAAATAAAATAAAATAAAATAATCGCCGAGCCACGAACGGCTCAAGGAGCTAGCCAAGCTACGCTTTGGTTAAGCGAGCTGGCTCGCACCCATTCCCTCCCCTACATATGGTGGATATCAGGAGTTGGATTTTGAAGATCTTTGCATAAAAGAAGAGTGTTACTGGAAGCAAAGAACCTGTGTTGAATGACCAAAGGAGGGAGATCGAAATATAAAATACTTCCATGCTAAGGCTAATAATCGATGCCCGAAAAATTCAATCAGGCGTCTTCATCAAAGAATTATCGATGGACGAACTATGCTTCTTTTTTTTATTTCATTATATAATCGTGACGATCTTATTAAATAAAATGTTGAAAACAAAAAATTCATTCAATGTTTGTATCAATTGTGCAAACACAATATACTTCATTTAGATGATTTTGAGAAACTATTATTTATCCATATGAAACTTTCCTAATTAAATCTTTCTCTATGCAGAAATAAATAGCTATAAGTGTGTTGCTGTTAAATACATTACTTGTAATTCAGTAATTGGTTGAATTATTCAAATGAACTCAATATTAATTTCTACGATTCACCAATATGGTTAGATTTTGTGGCCTTCTCATTTAGTGATGATTGTGATTGCTGATTGATCGCATGGTTTTCCTCCACTTGTTATGTAAGGACCAGCAAAATGGATGATCAAGCTGTCCATATTTAACTAAATTTTCTCAACAATAAATTCGAAATATCGCTTTTTTTTTATTAACCAGATTCATTTCAAGAATACTCATGAAAAGGAAAAATTGATTATTGACAAAATCACTGATGGCACGTGATAGCATTGTCGTCCATGATATTGTTGTCGATCACAGAAAGTATTTCCGTCGTTGATCGCCACTCATGAAACATTTATTCTTACTTCACTTTTTTTAAGTATTTTTGTCGGAAATATTAATTCAAGGGGACTTTTTATATATTTGTTTGTTGTGGGGCCGTGTAAGGCAACCTAGTATAAAATTTAAGATTTAAAAGATAAGACAAATTCATAATTGTTTATACATTATCCACCACTCTTTAGATGGAATACATACTCAAATAATGCACAAGTTGATGTCACAAGACAATGATATTCTTCATACTGTAAATCATGCTTGTATATGGAAAAATTAGTATATCTCTATCAAAAAATCCTAGTCGAAAACTATAATGTAGTCTAGACTTAGCCTCTCCTAGGTGACAATGACTTCCCAAAAATTGAACTCGAAATAGACTATAAAATTTTGTTTTTAAGTCAATTTATAAATTCTCTGAATGGTTTGAGATTCAAAATCAAGGTCTAAATCAAGTGGTAAAAGCGAAATCTTATTGTGTAAATGTCTTGGGTTTGAGATTTTTTCGGGTGGGAGGGGTGAAATATTTTGATCCCTTAAAAAAAAAAAAAAAAAAAAAGTCAGTCCTTCAGCTCAAATCAACATCTAGATAATTTAAAAATTATTTTTATTATGCATTACTCTAATGCATGAATTTATTCATTATTGTTGGTGATTGACAGATTGTTGTCAAATTTGTTATGACTTACTCATGAATGATAGTGAAGGGGTGATAAAGACGTAAGCATGTATGTTTAAGACTTGAGCCGTGCTCAAATCAAATGGTGCCTTCTGTCTTGACTCGAGATTTAATCCTGAGAGAAGAAGTTTCTTCCTTAAGACTGTTTTCTAGTTTTATTCCATCTCTTATTTTATTTTATTTAAATAAAATAGAATCTTTAGTTATTCTTTATTTTGCGATTTTAATTAAAAAAAAAAATTAAAGTCAACATAAGTCATTGCCTTATGTACGTAACGAATTGTTGCCCCCCTCCAAATCGTTAATTATTCATAGAATCAATGAGTTTTTAGCATGACGTTTTGAATTTTTCAATTTAAGAGTTTGTTTGGTTCCAATTAAAATTTGAATTTAATCTAAATTATAGTCAAACAATCAATATTAATTACATTTTTCATGGATTTCAAAAATTTTCAACCACACATTTCAAAAACTTTTTTCACAATTTACTAAAAATTCTAATTTTAATTTCCACCAAATACCCTCTAAATCTGTATTCATATAAAAATTAATAATTTGTTGATGATCGAATTTCTTAGGCTTCATTCCACCAACGAAATGCCATATATATGCAACATGAGTACCAGCACATTGCATCTCAAACCCCATCCGACTCCATTAATTCTTGTGTCAGCAAACTTGATAAGAACAACCGACCACGTACGAAAAAAGAAAAAGAATTATGGATTAAAATCTTTGTCACGCATTCAAAATTCTGTACAAAAGCTTGCAAAATTAATAATGCAAGTTGTTATCATGAAAGTGACTTGTTAGCATTGCATGCTGCAGTCTGTGTCTTAGATTGCAATCATACAATTTTAGTCTCTGAATTTAGCAGTGACAATATGCAAAAAGATTTCATCTTGGATCACGCGTACCACTCTTTCATTGAATTTCATTCATATTTTTTCTCGTATGACTTAAAATATTTGTCAGAAAACACTGTTCAATTCAGAAATAATTTGTCTTCTCTAAGATTGCATTCACACACATTTAATTTGGAGAATATGCGTCCAAATATTTGCTAAAGTTAGGCAGGTTTTAAGATTATATGTGGTTCTACGATACTTTTCATTAAATACGCAAACAAATTCAGAAGGCGAAGAAATCATGGCAAATGTGCGTCTCATTCATCTTTTAATGACATGTTTGATACTTTAAATTGGAACGAATTATATTAAAGAAAGGACAAATTAAATTTGTAGCTTATTATTTTTCTTTTGTTAATGTTTGGTTCAGTATGCCAAATTAGATAATACAAAATTCATAATTTATTTCTTTTTCTTTCATAATATGGTCGAATAATGTACACTAGTTCATTTTTCCTAATAAGCTTTAAATGTATGCTCTGCGGAGTGAAAATTTAAGTTCAATTACAAACAAGCATGTTCGAACTTGAATATTGTCTAGTTTACCTTTTACGCCGACGCTGAAGGAGCTATAATTAATAAGTTGAATTTGTAGACTAGACGTTTGAACTGCACTATACTACACTGAGCTATTGTTTTGTTTAGTAAAAAGTCTGATTTTTAGTAAATTTTGATAAAAATTGATGAAATCTTTGTTGAAAAGTTAATAAAGTCGTGGATCCTATAAAATGTAAGGTTAAAATTGAGTTTTAGGAAAAAATTGTTTTAAAAAGTGGGGACAAAACAGTGTCTGAATACCAAGTTCAAGTTGAATTTGAAAACCTTTGCATTGAAAATAATTAGCCTGAAAGTCTTGATCTTGATTTTCAATGACACAAGAAAATAAAGTGGACAAAGGAATCCTCTTTTCCTCTATATATGACTCGACCTAAAGTAGATGGTGATTGAGAATCCCATTTTTGTGTTCAAAACATTGTCCGAGTCTTCACAGATTCAGTCGACGTAATTTTCCTTTGTTATTCTCACTTGTAGTGCTCTGTGCCAAATATGTAAAAGGGATGGCTAATTTTTCTAAGAGTTTTGCTACAAGTACACTTTTTTTGACATTAAGTTTGACAATCTACTCACAATCAAAGGGTGGAGCCCACAATTAAAATAATAGTGGACCCCATGCATTGTGAGTACAATGTCAAAGAAAGTGTCAAAAAATAGTGTACTTAAAAAATAATTCTAGCCGGATTTGTTTGAAAAATTTATGTGCCTACTTATTGTTTGGCAGTGTGAGTGATGGCGATCATTACGAATGATACTGAAAAGTGAAAGCACATACCTTTAATACACTTCCTTTTTATTCTTTTGGGGTTGTGCAGAATCAAATATCTACACTTTATTCCTAGTGCACAAACCAAATTATACTGCATAAAGCTCAATAATCATTTGCTTCATGCAAGAATATAAATTAATAATTACATCGATGCCAGTAACGAGGTATCAAGTCTTGAAATTCCATCTTAAAGTTAGCATCATTAAAAGTAGCAGTTCAAATCTTTATATGTTGATTGATATGCAATATGTTTGTGTTTTAAACGACGTGGGATTAACACTTGGGTTGCAAAGAGAACCAAATAATTTTTGCCCCGCAAATCGATTAGATAATTTGGGGAGAAGCTTCCATTATGCATTTAAATATGTATGTAGATCTATGAATGAAAAAGACATCACAAAGAATTCTATATAACAATATCTTTGTACAATGGTTTATAAATCTTTTTCTTTGTGATGTAAACTTACTTCAAAATGTGGGTTGTTTAATGAGGGTATTTTGCTTAAATTGAACTCTTGGATAAGCCATGCTGACACGGAAAATTTGTACATTATAGTTCACAATTTGCATCCTCTATGTCCTACACTTGTGTTCACGTCATATCATGCATTTTTATCTTTCAGACCTAATTTCGTGTTTACGTAGGCTTGATAAACTTTGTCATGTTGACGGGTTAAGCCGCTTTTTTAATAAATTAAAAAAAAAATGAGGTTTGACTTGTTATGTGTATGCTACATAAGATGACTATCGATAATCTTTACTATGAATAACATTACTCTTTTAGTTAACATTTAACCAGGTAAATATATGGCAACTAAAGACAGATTTAATGCTGTTAAAGAATCACCATCAAACTTCAATGAGAGTGGGTGAGCAATGAATTTCAAGGCTCTTCAAGAAACATATGAACCCAAAAAAAATAAATAAATAAAACCCACTGGAGCTTCGGATATTGAGAGAAAACTAATAGTTATTGTGGGACTAGATAAATAGAGACTGCCATTTGTTCGTTTTACATTATAGCATTTTGATTTCTTTGGTAAGTAAAAAAAAATTATGAAATTATTGTGTAACAGAAATTGTACTTCCACTTTTATCGTTTTCAAGTGTTCTTCCTCTGCTCCTGTAGATGTATTATGATCTGAAGATGAGGAAATCACATACATCCTCTGACCTGTAATGGATTTTTATCAATAAAATGGGGTTAGGGAATTCAATCTCCCCACAGATTCTTGGTGGAGGCCTGAAAACCTTGATTAGGCTCTAATGGTGTTTTACTTAAAAAAAAAAAAAAATAAAGGATAGCAAATTCAGAAAAAATAAAAAATAAAAATAAAGTGAAAAAATTATATTGAAGGGATGGGATGAATCTTTTATTCTCTCTTGATATATATATATATAGCCGCCTTAATGTACTCATCAAAACCTCAATAAACTTGAAGCCTTTTTTTGTTTTTTTTTCCTTTTTTCTGGTATACCTGCCTTTCCATTCATTTCATCACCTATTCTTTCCAATTACCTAAACCTATTTTTTTAGCCTGCAAAATTGAATCTTTTTCAAGACCCTTAACAATATCTCAGCTCAGGAATGTCAACCTTTTATTCTGAAATTTTCTTCTTATTTGGTTATCCAGGAGCTCTAAACAGGTGTATCTTCTTCATAACCAAATAGTTAATTTCTTCAATAAAACCAATTTATTTGTAGATTTATCTATACTTTTGAGCTTAGTCTTTTTTTTAGTTGTAGCTTTCTTCGGACAGTAGGATCTGATAAATAAACTAGCAAGGTTTTTTGAGATTACCAGCTGCAGGAGTATCAGGTTTAATTAAAATCTCTGTCTGTCTACGTATATAATGACAGAGAAAACACAATCCAAAACTGAACATGGAAATATGGACCAAAAAATGGGAATGGAGAGCAAAGGAGTAGAAGGAGAAATAGTACAGGTTCAACGCGGTCACATTCTCCGGTCAACTTGCCAGAAGGACCGGCACAGCAAGGTCTACACAGCAAAAGGTCCGAGGGACAGAAGAGTTAGGCTTTCTGCTCACACTGCAATCCAGTTTTACGATGTTCAGGACCGATTAGGCTACGACCGGCCTAGCAAGGCAGTCGATTGGCTTATTGAAAAGGCGAAAGATGCTATTGATAAGCTAGATGGGCTACCTACTAGGCACCCCAACAATACTTCTGTAGCTCAAAATTCAGAATCTAATCCAGTTTCAACTGGGACAAAAGTTGACACGCAATCAGAATCTTCGTTTAACATTCGACCAGGACCCGACACGGAATTCATGACCATGATGAAATCTTTCTTCCCAGCAAGTTCTGGGGTGGCTTCATTGACGAATTATCAGAATTTCCCATATGATATAATGTCAGGAGCCTCATTTCAGGCTAAAGACCTTGGTCTTTCACTTCACACTTTGCAAGACCAGAATTCGTGGACTTCCACTAATCCAGGCTCGTTTGGTTCAACATTTCAGGACAGTTACCAAAGAATGGATAGTTGGAGTGCCAATGGAAGTGTTGAAAATAGGGTTGGATTTCTTATTGACTCACATGCAATGCCCCAAGTCCAACAAGCATTTTTCTCCCAGGACATGCCGTTTTCATATAGGGAAATCCTTCAGTCCAATTACTCAAACTTTATTCAACATAATCCACAGCCAAGTGTTCACCAGTATTCAGATGCCGGTAGCCTTTTCACTGCTTTTCAAGTTCCATCAAGAATTCATGGAGAAAACGAGCCAGAAACCCACCAAAATTGAATTATCACAGATCTCTTTCCATCATCAGGTACTCAAAACAAAATGGAAAATTTCCTTATTCAATTTACAATTAATTCTTCCTTGTGTTGGGATTTTTTTTCCCTTTTGATTTGCTTCATTTTGCATGCTTGACAATTTTCCACGACGTTTGATAATTGGGATTCCAAGCTTGAAGATTTTACAACTGAATAACAAGATTAGAAAAGTTCATATGGCACAAGTTATTTTAGGCTATTGATTTTGTTGGTCTCGGGATCGATAAGTAATAAAAATGGTTTGTATGAAAACACATAAAATTGTAGTAAGTAACAACACCAAGAATTTTCGCCCCAAAGGGCTCGGATGTTCAGCCAAAGGCCTACTCACTCGTTCAACATCTACATAGTAGAATATGCTCGAATCCACTAAGAACCACAAAGAATCGATACAAATGTACGTAGAAATCTCGGATTTCTTCGCTCGAGTTTTCTCTTTGCCTCCCTTTACAAAAATAATCACTCTCAACACTATCTCTATCACTGCACACTAAGTACAATATACACATCATATAGATTCACAGAGTTTCACTCAAAAATCACGAAGAAGATGAAAGAATGAAGAACTCAGGAGACGAAGAGAAAACCCTAGAAACTCGAATGAATTGCACAGTAATACGAAGGGTCAAAGGGAGGCATTTATACCCTAGATAAAAAACAAGTTCCAACGATCACACAGGTGCCAGATGTAGGGCCAGTAGCATTTCTCCAATTTAGTAAAGTCGCATTTCTAGAAGAACGTTTTAGACCAAGTGTTATAACCCAGAGGCCCAACACAATCCAGCCTTTTAACAAATAAAATAGGCCCAATATAGAATAGAGAAGTAGCCCCCAACAATCTCCACCTTGCTAATCTATTCTAAGAATTCTTGAATGGATTCAAGACAACCTACTTATTTCATTTGCTCTAAAAAAACCTGTAAAAAGAAAAAAAAAATCAGTTTAAAATTTTCAAATGAAGGAGTTGTAGAATTCTAAAAAGGGAACTTATTACCTTTAAGATATATTCAGAATTTTCAAACACTTTCTGAATTTGTTTAGAGGTAACACCATAGTACCAAAATCAGAGGGATTAAATTTAGTTGGGATTTTAAGCAAGTTAATCAATCCATTTTCAATCATATTTCTAACAAAGTGAAATTTAATGTCAACATATTTAATCCTATCATGGTAAACAGGATTTTTACTCAAATGAATTGCACTTTGGTTATCAGTACAGATCCTAACCACTTCATTCATAAACCCAATTTGATTCAATAATCCCCTTAATCACAGTCCCTCTTTAACAGCATCACAAGCTACAATATACTCAGCTCCTATGGAAGATAGTGCTGTAAGTTTTTTGTAATTGAGACTTCCAACTAATACAACCATCACAAAGAGTAAACACATAAGAGGAAGTTGATCTTCTCTTATCTAAGTCACCTGCAAAGTCAGAATTTGTATACCTTTTTAGGACAACACCTTCATTACATCGTTGAAATCTTAATCCTAATTCAGTAGAACACTTTATGTAGCTTATCATCCATTTAATAGCTAACCAATGTGTCTCACCTGAATTAGTCATAAACCTACTAAGTGTGCTTATACCATAAGCTAAGTCACGTCTTGTACATATCATAAGGTACATAATAGAGCCAACAACATTAGCATAAGGTATCTTATTCATTCTATCATACTCTTCATCGATTTTAGGGGATTGATCACTAGAAAGTTTGAAATGATTTGCAATAGGCAAAGACACAGATTTACACTCAGTCTTGACAATCTTTTCAAGTAACAAACTTTTCATGTAATTTATTTGCATATGAGTTTTGATTTACATACAAAATGCAATTCTTTCTATTTCTTTTGATTTCCATACCTAAAATTCTTTTTGCTTGTCCTAAGTTTTTCATTTCAACCCCAGTTTTAAGTTTTTCTTTAACAGAATTAATCTAAGAACTATCATGGCAAGCAATAGGCATATCATCAACATATAATAAAAGATAGATTAGGTCCACCTGACCCTTTGATAGATTAGGTTCACCTGACCCTTTGAAAAAGCAGCAAGGATCAAAATTACTCTTAATAAATCCAAGATTCTGAACATAATAATGAAATTTCTTATACCATTACCTTGGTGCCTGTTTTAAACCAAAAAGAGATTTCTTTTGCAAGCAAACTTGATCAGATTTTGGATTAAGTTCAAAACCTTTTGGTTGATTCATATAAATGAATTCATCAACATCACCATTTAGAAAGATAGTCTTAACATCAAGCTGGTCCAATTCCCAGTTGAAGTGAGCTGTCAATGCAAGTAAGATTCTGATATAGGTGTATTTTGCAACTGGTGAAAATATTTCATTGTAATCAATACATTCTCTTTGTGTGAAACATTTTGCTGCAAATCTAGCTTTATATCTTATATCTCCTCAATCTGGTTCGCCTTCTTTGATTTTATAAACTCATTTACAATCAACAACCTTTTGATGTTTGAGTCTTTTGACAAAAACCCAAGTTTTATTTTTAATCAAAGAATCCATCTTTTCTTGCATGACACCTAACCAAAGTTTTGATTATTTACAATTTATAGCTTCTTCAAGGTTGTGGGTTCACAATTAACATATTCAAGTTCAATATAAAATATCACAAATTCATCAGTATTAATTCTGGTAGAAAAGAATCTATTTCTCCTACCTCTGTCCCTGGTCAACTGATTGTTATCGAGAACAGTTCCCTGAGATTGATTTTCAATATCAGATTCATTTTGAGGTTGATTTGTATCAGACTGAGTGGTCTCCACCTCAATCAAATCATTAGGTTCAGTAGGTCGTCAACTGATCTTTCCCGTATAGTTTCTTTAACAGTAGAAGTTTCAGGAGTATCTTGATTTGAAAAGTTCTTACGAGGAAAATTATTTTCATCAAAAATAATATTTCTACTAATGATGAACCTTACCTACTTTTTTCTCTAACACATAGTCTATAACTCTTAGTTTCTTCTTCATAACCCAGAAAAATACATTTTTTAGATCTGGCTCAAGTTTGCCTACATCCTGATGAGAGTAGGCAGCATAGCCAAAAACCTTTAGTTTAAGATAATTTGGAGACTTTCCTGAGTGTATAAGTGTTCAGAGATTTGAAAATCAACAACACTTGAAGGAATTATATTTATTAGATAGGTGACAGTTTTTAGGCCTTTACCCCAAAAGAATTTTGGAAGACCAGAACTCAGTAACATATATCTAACATTTTCCAATAAGGTTCTATTAATCCTTTCAACAATACCATTTTGTTGGGAAGTGTATGTTACTGTTCTGTGTCTCAAGATTTCAGATTCTTTACAATAGAGTTAAATTCAGAATTACAAAATTTCAGACAATTATCTGTCCTAAGTGCTTTGACCTTCTTATTTGTTTAATTTTCTATAATCAATTTTCCACTGCTTAAAGTTTTGAAAAGCATCAGATTTGTGTTTTAAAAGAAAAGTCCAAATTTTTCTTAAAAATCATCTACAATTAAAAGATAAAATTTGAAGCCACTTAAAGTATTTGCAGATGCTGGACCTCACATGTCAGCATGTAAATACTCAAGTATAGAAGTGAATTTGTGAATCCCAATTTTAAAAGGTAATTTATTTTGTTTTCCAACAACACAATCTTCAGAAAATTCTATTTTTTCAATGTTGCCCTTTCCAAAACTTTTCAGTTTATTTAAAATAGTTAATCCTTTTTTACTAATATGGTCAAGTCTTCTATGCCAAATTAATGTTTTATTATCATGATGTCTCACAACTGCAAAGCTTTTACCAACTAATGGTTCAGCTTGCAGTGTAAAGATTCCATTGGATCTAGGAGAATAAATAATTTCATTAGAGTTAAGACTAATTTTGATTTGACCTTTATGAATTCTGATTTCATATTCATCATCAATGGCCCCAACACATCTCTGTTGTAATAACAGAGCCCTCATTTTCTGACGCCACAAACTAAAATCACCGGTCCCTATCCAAAATTTTACATCAAATTTATGTGTAGTTGACATGATTGCGGATAATAGATCACCAATTCAAGTTTTTACACCGCACAGAGTATAACAGGTATTAACACTGTAAATGAAATATATAGTTTCCGAATATTGTAAACTAGTATCAAGATAGACAACAGATCATGCAGATCAACAGAAGCAACTATATCAAGTTAAGTTGCCAAATTGACAAGCCTAAGGAGTGATGACCCGTGTGTCCACTACCCCTTCAAATTTCTAGATCCTCGTAGGAGACCTTGGACAAATGAAGGTAACAGTAGGTCAATTGCCTTAATGAACAAATCAAGAATTAACAGTAAACAATTTATAACATGCCAAAAAATAAGAGTAAGAGAATTATACCAGAACTAAGAACACAATATCTCAAAATGAAAGAGAAAGTAAGAAAACACCGGAACCGGTTGACATAACTAAAATATTACACAAGAAGCCAGCGAGTCACCACAACTCAATTTGACTCAGTAGTGAGTCACAAGAACCAGTAGAAAACAGGGTGAGTGAGCTCGACTCACCGTCACTCAGTCCGTTAATGTCACGAAGTTCAGAGATCTAATCAGAAATTAGATCGAAGGTAGATCCCAACCAGTAGTTTCAAAAAACCATAATTGTTTTTCAGAAAATACCAAGAATCTCAAGACATCGACATAATTGCAGTTTTAGGTTTTTGAAAAAACAAAAAACCCTAACCTCCCTTTGAGAAAATGGCTCTGATACCACTCGTTGGTCTCAAGATCGATAAGTAATAAAAATGGTTTGTATAACAACACATAAAATTGCAGTAAGTAAGAAAATCCAGAATTTTAGCCCCAAAAGGCTCGGATGTTCAGCTAAAGACCTACTCAACGGTTGAGCATCTACAGAGTATAATATGCTCAAATCCACTAAGAACCACAAAGAAGCGATACAAATGTACGAAGAAATCTCAGATTTCTTCGCTCGAATTTTCTCTTTGACTCCCTTTACATAAATAATCACTCTCAACACTACCTCTATCACTACACACTAAGTACAATAAACACATCACACAGATTCACAGAGTTTCACTCAAGAATCACGAAGAAGAGGAAATAATGAAAAACATACATGAGACGAAGAGAAAACCCTAGAAACTCGAATGAATTGCACAAGAACATGAAGGGTCGAAGGGAGGGATTTATACCCTAGATAAAAAAAATATAAAAAGATCCAACGGTTACACAGGTGCCTAATGTATGGCGAGTAGCATTTCTCCAATTTAGTAAAGTCGCATTTCCAAAAGAACATTTTAGACCAGATGTTATAACCCGGAGGCCCAACACAATCCAGCCTATTAACAAATAAAATAGGCCCAATATAGAATAGAGAAGCAGCCCACAACAAAATTATACTGATTCATGTTTTAGCTCATTTTCTTTCTGCTGATTTTGTTCTCATGTCTTCCAGTTACATTTTTGCATCTTAAATTTCATTTTCTTTTTTTTTTTTAATTGTCTGTACCAGGACCAGGATTAAGTCTGCTTGCATTTTTAAAATTTGACATAAAATTCCAATATTACAATTTATGTTGTGGTATAATTCCAATATAAAATTCCAATAAACATACATTCCAATGTATAAGGTCATAGGAAGGGAGGGGGGAAAACGTAGCTATCTTCCATTTGAAACTGAAATTTCAAGTTTTATTTAAGCATGATCATTTTGGTATTAGTTGAAAATAATTTAATATTATATGCACCAAATGAAGCTATTTTGCGTGACATTCTAACTTTATTACAGGCCGTGGGCTTGCTGTTTTATTCTCGGAATGGAAATAAAGTAGCCAATGAACTAGCTCTTGAAAGCACAGTTGATTTGATGAGGAAAGGCTCGATATGGTACATGTTGTGAAGATCAAAAATTAAGTTTTTTTTTTCCTCAAATTATTATGATAGAATAAGTTAAAAATTTGTTTACTTTCAACAGTGCTTTTCCATCTAATGAGAGAAAGGATAACTACTTTGAATTTTTATATTTCGGATTCACTAACTAAAACCAGCTCCATTGCAAGCTCGAAAATTAAAATAGTCATGGAAATTATTCAGTTACCTGAACAAAGCCTTCTATGTTTTGAAGAAGTATATGTAATGTTCAAAAACTGGCAATATATTTATCAGGTTACTTCATTTCTGCTGGTAATGTTCGAAAATGTTTTAGAAATGTTTGGAAACATTTCTCGATTTGTCAAGCTTGGGTCGAGTTGAGAATCTCTTAATTATTCGGCAACAATAACTGAATTTAACTAGAGTGTATCCACTTGGGAAAAACAATTACTCTATTTGACCCACGTAAAACACTCTAGCGACAACTCTTAGTGAATAAAACAATTTATTTTGATCTGGAATCTTGAACAATTCAATTAAGGTCAGTGTACACACACTTAGGTCAACAATTAACCTCCATTCTTAAGTTTATAGCATCGTTAATAGTAGCTTAATCGACATTATCCGTCAAGAATACCATTAATTCTTTGTATTGCATGTTACCGTTTTTGGAAATATTTGCGTGAACACTACACGAACTTATTAAAATTTATCTTCAAGTACATAAATCATCACGTTGTCCTTAAGATTATTTTGCCTCCCCCCCCCCCCCCCCCCCCCCCCCCCCCCCCCCCCCCCCCCCCCCCCCCCCCCCCCCCCCCCCCCCCCAGTGGCAAATGGGTTTCCATTCAATTCATCTCAGTATACAATGGATTCCAGTTATTCTCAGGATACAATGGATTCCACATATCATGTAAATTATTCCGTACTTCACTCATGAAGATAATTCCAATACTCTACTTGTTTTAAAGCCTTTCAAGATTTCTTGAATTGTATCTGCATATTACAATTTCAGATTTCTATTTGGATATGCAGTAGACAATTTATTAAGGAAAAGGGAAACTTATTGATACTTTTTGCAGTGATTTTGTCATGGACCCAATTTATCATGTGAGAATACTCACTTTAAATCAACAAATTATACGATTTTAAATTGACTCACGTCGAACTATCTTACTGAAAAGCTATAGTGCAAGTTTGATGCAACGTGTTATGAGTAGGAAGCATAATCTGCGAACACAGTGATCTCACAACTCTTCTATAAACCTAGAAATCACATATTTGGGAATATAGGGAATAAAAACTCTCAAGAGTGTTTCTTTTTGATAAATTGATAAAACTAAGAAAAGTCCCTTAACGGCTACAAAGTTATAAACTTATAATAAACCTATCGGAAACCCTAAACAGGCCAAATTACTTAAAAGATTCGTATAAATAATAATAGTAAAACTAATTAAGTAAACTTATTTAAATGCCCAAAAAATAACACCGTTGCTTCTAAGGTCTTCTCCACTTCGTACTTCTCCATGAAATTCAATGCCACTTGGTCTACATCATCCTCCTTGGGTTGGAGAGAATTCGCATCCTCAATAGAAGAATCACCATGATATGAAACCAAATGTTTTACATTGAACACATCACTGGTCTTGATATGACTTGGGAGCTTCAATCTGTAGAAATTAGTTTTGATCTTCTCAATTACCTCATATGGCCCAATCTTCCTAGTAGCAAGCTTATTATACGCACCAACAGAAAATCTATCTTTCGTAAGGATAGCCCACACAAAGTCCCCTACCTCAAACTCCACAACCCGTCTTTTCATGTTAGCAACAGCCTTGTATTTTGTTAAGATTTTGAGGTCCATCTTAAAAGGTTAACCTTGTTAAGAGGAATAGTCCAAAACCTTATAAGTTAGTCTATATTTTTCATTATTATAGACCAACTTATAAGGTTTTTGGCTACTCCTCTTAATAAGGTTGACCTTTTAAGATGGACCCTAAGTCTTTACATATTTGACAGTAGAATCTTGCAAGGTCTTGACAGTTGCTTCATGAATCTGCTGCATTTAAGTGATTATATCTTCAGCCTTGCCACTAACTCTTTCTGATATATATCACATAAGAAGGACTACATCTAATGCTCCTATTGGTAGATCGAATGTAAGCAAACTCAGCATGAAAAAGTTTCTTATCCCAAGACTTCAAATGATCAGCCACCAGGCATATCAATAAGTCTCCCAAAGAAAACCTGACAACTTCAGTCTGCCCATATGTCTGACGATGATAAGCGTTGCTAAAATATAACCTGGTGTTGGACAAACGCCATAAACATCTCCAAAAGTGGCTAAGAAAATAGGTATCTCTGTCAAACAAAATGGATGAAAGCAATCCATGTAATCGATAAATCTCACGAAAATAAAGTTTTGCCATATTAACGGCATCTGAGGTTTTCTTGCGAGCCACAAATTATGCCATCTTTAATAATCTATCCACCACCACAAAAATAGAATCATGCCTAGGCTGTGTTCTTGGCAACCCCAACACAATCCATGCTAGCATTAGACCAAGGTCCTTCTGGAATAGGCAAAGGCATATATAGACCTACATTAGTTTCTCTTCCCTTTGACACCTGGCTGATTCTACAACCCTCCACAAACCTTGCAACTTCTTTTTGCATATGAGGCCAAAATAACTGATCTGTTAGAAGCTTCAAAGTTTTTTCACACCCCACATGACCTTCATTGCGCAACTCTTGAATAATCTTCAGGCGCGAACTCTCCTCAGGAACATACAACTGATTTCCTTTGAATAGGAACCCATCATGCATAATGTAATCATATCAAGGTCCTGACTCCAAATTACTCATAATAGGGCCAAAATATGGGCCAGTAGATAAATTAGCTCCAAATTGCTCAAAGCCAATTACTCATGCGAACCACGTAACAATAGTAGCTACGAACTCCACAAAAGATTGAATCGAATCCAAGAAAGCCAAGAAATCAATGTTTGGAGTTTGATCCAAAAATATTGAACCAAATAACCAACATAATCCCCGATAATATATTGATCCTATGATCACATGATTCAAGTATCTCACACAAACAGTTTGAACGCCACAAAAATTAACTCTTGATAAGTTCGCAAAATTAGTTCAATGAAAAACAAGAGACTGAAAGCAAAAATTACTCACAAAATAATCTCTCAATTGATAAATGAATAAAAGTTGTTTATAATGTAAAATAATGAATCCTATTTATAAGAAACCGATAAAACCCTAGTTGCAACGAAATTAAAGTCAAAAAAATTACAAAGTTACCAAAAAATTGGAGTTTTAACATATATAAAAGATCTCATGAAATTTGGAAAATCGCATCTCACTAATTTTGTGATAAATGAACGCAAATATTTCCTCTATAGCAGCAACCCAATCCAGAAACTCTTTGGGTTGTAGACAACTTTGAAATTCTGGGATATCCAATTTGAAGCTAAATCCCATTTGTTAGCATTGTTTTGGACTAAAAGACGCTCCATCCTTCCCCTCAGCTCCACAAACAGATTTAGAGTCTCTCCTCCATCGCTCCCATCATCAATGTCTTCAGCAAAACGATCACCTTCTCACGAATGACGTCGTCTATATCCAATGTTGAGAGCCATCATTTTCTCATTTAGGACGTCAAATTGACCGCCCATATGAATAAATCGCTCATCCACTAGTTGCAATATTTGCGGTTCCAATTGTGTTTCATGTGCCACCTCATCATGTTCATACACCTCACACAATGTTACATGTCTTTCCCTACGATTTTCTCTGCGCGCCGCAGAAAAGTAACCCAGAGCTCTGATACCAACTAATGCAACGTGGTATGAGTAGGAAGCGGAATCTAAATACACAGTTATCTCACAACTCTTCTATAAACCTAGAAATCACATATCCGGGAATATAGAGAATAAAAACTCTCACAGAGTGTTTCTTTCTGATAAATTGATAAAACTAAGAAAAGTCCCTTGATGGCTACAAAGTTTTAAACTTATAGTTGACACACCCAAAAGGGGGTCAAAATAAATTCCTTACTTTTCTAAAAATGTGTCGTTCAGTAGTAATGTGCAAGTAAGGGTCATTCTCGCAAAGGATTGTTTTCAATTACGTCAATTGCAACGAGAAAGTAAAATACGGAAAGCACGTAAATGGGGGGGGGGGAGTTTGGTTTGATTTAAACTAAAGAAAGCGATAAATGCATAAAGTAAAAGACTAAAATAAAAAGGAAACAAAGGAGTGGAAATGTGATCGAGGGATATTTCTTCGCCACTAGAATGATTTTTCTTTCAATGTTCGCAAAGGATTTTCGTTCAAAAGATTAACAACAATTCGAGAATAATCACAAGCGCAATTACCTCCAACTCTCCTTAATTTTAGTTGAATAAGAAATGCTTCGTTACCCAACCCTAATCATCAAACAACCTAGGAAAAGCTTCGCTAGATTTAATTCAACGAAAGCATTAACACGAGAAAGTCAAATTGAACTAAGCGCAAACTCGCAAGCTCGGTTTACTAACTTAGGTATTAATCCACATATATTCAATTGAATAGCGATTACGTACTACCGTCAATCAAAATATATTTGCCACTAGGTTTTGGAATAAATAGCAATTACGGACTATAAATCCCAAAATAGCATATATTGTATCAACCAAATCATCTAGTTGGCCCGCTAAATAATTAAGAATAACAATAATCACATTAAGCACAATGAATTAAACACATTAATCTCAAGAACACATTAAAGCACAAATCGATTAAAATATCATTCTAGGGTTAGAAAATAACCCTCAATCACATAGGGTTTAACTATACATGGAAGTATTCACTCAAAACCCAACAAAATAATTACAAAACAAAGATGAAAACAAGATTAAAGGAAAGGAAAAGCTTATTGAAAGAGGTAGATGGATGAAGTCTTCTCTATCAATGGAGTCTCCTCTTCTTCTTCCCCATTTTCACCATTGTAGATGAAGGAGAGAGCACCAGATTTTCTCCATGTTTTTGGTCGGCTCCTCCTCACTTTCTTGACCTAGAAATGGTCCCAAAAGGTAGTATTTATAGTAGGTTGAAGGTAGGAGGTGATTTGGGTTGAAAACGGGTCAAAAACGGGTTAAAAATCACGTTTTTGCGCTACCCGGGAATTTGGGCGCCGTGGCGCCCAGATCCGGCGCCGTGGCGCCCGGCATTCTGAAAATTCCTATTTTATGGGCGCCGTGGCGCCTATTTCCGTCGCCGTGGCGTGGGTCAATCTAAAAATCTATCCGGTTTTATGTTTTTGAGCGCCGTGGCGCCCATCTTCGACGCCATGGCGCGTGACTTGCTGAAACATTGATTTACACACCATTTTTCACCACTTTCAAGCCCCAATTCAATCACCGTTTCTTCATGGTTTAGATCGCCAAATCTTGAAATATTTCGTCTTTAATTCTTTTGGCTCAATTCTTGCTCATTTTCCCTCCTAATCTTCAATCAACTCAAGTTTTCACCTAAAGAACAAAAGTAACAAAATAAGTTAAAACTAACATATGAAAACTAACAACTATATAAGTTTAACGGCCTAAATGAGTGCGAAATCCGTACTTATCACACCCCCAAACTTAAATCTTTGTTAGTCCTCGAACAAAGCTATAAAAACAAACATGCAACATACATATAAAAAATCAAACAAAAATACTATATAATAACAAAAACTATAAAGGTTGGATAGTTCGCCGATTTGCCTCAATTCTTACATATGCTAGTAACTTATGAAATGCACACAAGAATGCTACAAAAAAAAAATTTGAAACTTATACCCTGTTTGACTCGTGTGTGTGTGTGTGTGTTGTCATTCCAATTCATCGCATTACACAGGTTGGTGGTGTTCCCGACCCTCAAAATGGTCAAATTTCCCTTTCTCGCTCGAGGGTTGCGCACTCCCCCAAACTTGATATTTTCACTCTAGCCCCAAGGTGTCGAAAACATAGGGTTGCTCTCAAATCACTCAATATTTCCTTCTCAAGTTTGGTTGGATCGAACCAGTAGAATTTGATCATTTAGTCATGTATTAATTTACCATAAAACCTTGAGTGCTTAAACTACAAATATTCATTAGGCAATTAACGCACAATTCACCAATCATTCAATCAATAGCACAAAGGATATAGCATCCATTTTCTTTTGCTTCACTTTTTTTTCTTTTTCCAATGTAGGTAGTTCACGCTCCGGTCCCTAAGGGTAGCCTTCTTCATTGGTAGATCGTCTCCTACACATTGGAGATGCATAGGGCCAGATTACTCAACGCTGACTCACACTCCTTAAGGTGGGCAACTTTTTCCTACAGAATTTTTTTTTCTTTTCGATTGGGATAAAAACATCTAACTTTCCATTTGAAGTTCATGAGCACTCCATAAAATCAATCTTTTGAACAAGGAAATAATACACTTCTAAACAATTTCCTTCACCGGCTCAACCACCCCCAAACTTATCCTTTCATAAGTAGAGTGACAAAAGAATTATTATCATCAACAATGTGGTCATTTAAGTTCATAACAACCTCAAGTACCACCAACAAGTGCATGTGACGAATTTCATGACTCAAGTGCTCTATAAATAGTCAAACATGGAATAAGTTGATGGCAATAAACAACATATAGCATTCATGTCCACATTCCATAAACTAAAGCAATGTAATAACTAAAAGCAAAGCCGGTAAGGCTATCCAACCAACAAACATAAATCATCACACACAAATTTAAACTGTACAAAGCCCTTAAGAATAAAACATGAAAGTGTAAGGGCAAGGGGTTCAAGTACTCCCCTAAGTTGGTTGTGAAGTGTGGTGAGATTTCTTGCAACTATCTCCGTTAGTATTTTTCCTTCTTGCAACTCTTCATACTTCAAGTGCTCGGGGAATAGTATGAACTCAAAAGTGGGAGCCTGCATCACCAAAGGTAAAAATTTCTCATTAGAAATTGGAGTTGTAAAACATGAGAGATTATACCTTGGTGAATTGCTTAGCAATGAATCAAGTGGTGTCACGGTTTCAACAAAACTCTCACAAGTTGAGTTCTCTTCTTGTGTTGGTTCTTCAACATGATCTTCCATCTCAATTGGTACCTCATCTAAATTCTCCTCACTCTTTAGTGTTTCAACACTAACATTTTCCTCCTCCGGGTTAAGTGCTTGAGAATGAAGTTCTTCCAATCTTTGAGCCTCCATTTTCTCCACCGCGCTAGCCAATTCACTCACTTGTGCCTCCAAATTCTCGATTGAAGTCATTGTCTCTTGTTGAAATATCTCTTGTTGAAATTGCATAGTCTCTTGTTGGAATTGCATATTGTTTGAGGCCAAAGACTTTACCATTTCCTCAAGGGACATATCCGAGCTTTGAGTTGGAGCTTGTTGATTGCTCGAAGCTAAGGACTCAACCATTTCCTCTAAAGACATACTAGCACTTGAAGTTTGAGTTTGTTGACTAGGTTGGAAGTATTGCCCTTGGTCTTGTTGAAATTGCATGGTCTCTTGTTGGATTTCCATCGTGTGTTGTTGCAATTGCACCGTGTTTGATGCCAAAGATTTAACCATATCCTCAAGAGACATACTAGAAGCTTGAGGTTGATCTTGTTGATAGAAACCATGTGGATGATATTGTGCTTGTGGAGATGTGAAATAATTTTCTTCATAACCGAGACTAGGGTGATCACTAAATCCATAATTATACATGTAGGCATATGGATCATACCCTTGTCTCGGTTGCATTTGATAGCCCCCAATGACATCCGCTCGTTCAAAGGCGATTTGTTGGCTATTCCCATGAGCCACTTGTTGTACAAGAGATGCAAGGTCGGCCAATTGACGATCAAGTTGAGAAGTTGCCTTCATCTCACAATTTTTTTTCAACCAACCTCTTCACTTGCTCCAAGGTTGTGGTGTAATGTGTTCGTTTTGCCCAATCACAACCTAAGTCACAAAGAAGTTAACAAAAACAATGCAAACATAAATAAAAATAAAAATAATACAATTGACAAATTGGAAAAACAATCCCCGGCGACACGGCGCCAAAATTGACACACCCAAAAGGGGGTCAAAATAAATTCCTTACTTTTCTAAAAATGTGTCATTCAGTAGTAATGTGCAAGTAAGGGTCATTCCCGCAGAGGATTGTTTTCAATTACGTCAATTGCAACGAGAAAGTAAAATACGGAAAGCACGTAAATGGGGGGGGGGGGGAGTTTGGTTTGATTTAAACTAAAGAAAACGATAAATGCATAAAGTAAAAGACTAAAATAAAAAGGAAACAAAGGAGTGGAAATGTGATCGAGGGATATTTCTTCGCCACTAGAATGATTTTTCTTTCAATGTTCGCAAAGGATTTTCGTTCAAAAGATTAACAACAATTCGAGAATAATCACAAGCGCAATTACCTCCAACTCTCCTTAATTTTAGTTGAATAAGAAATGCTTCGTTACCCAACCCTAATCATCAAACAACCTAGGAAAAGCTTCGCTAGATTTAATTCAACGAAAGCATTAACACGAGAAAGTCAAATTGAACTAAGCGCAAACTCGCAAGCTCGGTTTACTAACTTAGGTATTAATCCACATATATTCAATTGAATAGCGATTACGTACTACCGTCAATCAAAATATATTTGCCACTAGGTTTTGGAATAAATAGCAATTACGGACTATAAATCCCAAAATAGCATATATTGTATCAACCAAATCATCTAGTTGGCCCGCTAAATAATTAAGAATAACAATAATCACATTAAGCACAATGAATTAAACACATTAATCTCAAGAACACATTAAAGCACAAATCGATTAAAATATCATTCTAGGGTTATAAAATAACCCTCAATCACATAGGGTTTAACTATACATGGAAGTATTCACTCAAAACCCAACAAAATAATTACAAAACAAAGATGAAAACAAGATTAAAGGAAAGGAAAAGCTTATTGAAAGAGGTAGATGGATGAAGTCTTCTCTATCAATGGAGTCTCCTCTTCTTCTTCCCCATTTTCACCATTGTAGATGAAGGAGAGAGCACCAGATTTTCTCCATGTTTTTGGTCGGCTCCTCCTCACTTTCTTGACCTAGAAATGGTCCCAAAAGGTAGTATTTATAGTAGGTTGAAGGTAGGAGGTGATTTGGGTTGAAAACGGGTCAAAAACGGGTTAAAAATCACGTTTTTGCGCTACCCGGGAATTTGGGCGCCGTGGCGCCCAGATCCGGCGCCGTGGCGCCCGGCATTCTGAAAATTCCTATTTTATGGGCGCCGTGGCGCCTATTTCCGGCGCCGTGGTGTGGGTCAATCTAAAAATCTATCCGGTTTTATGTTTTTGAGCGCCGTGGCGCCCATCTTCGACGCCATGGCGCGTGACTTGCTGAAACATTGATTTACACACCATTTTTCACCACTTTCAAGCCCCAATTCAATCACCATTTCTTCATGGTTTAGATCGCCAAATCTTGAAATATTTCGTCTTTAATTCTTTTGGCTCAATTCTTGCTCATTTTCCCTCCTAATCTTCAATCAACTCAGGTTTTCACCTAAAGAACAAAAGTAACAAAATAAGTTAAAACTAACATATGAAAACTAACAACTATATAAGTTTAACGGCCTAAATGAGTGCGAAATCCGTACTTATCAATAGTATACCTACAGGAAACCCTAAACATGTCAAATTACTTAAAAAATCCTTATAAATAATAATAATAATAAAACTAAATAAGTAAATTTTTAGGGCCTGTTTGATTGCGCGTTATTTTTCCTGAAAGTTGGAATTCAAATTTCAACTTTCACTTTTGGTTTGTTTGATTGGCTAAATTTTTCATGGAAAACGTTTTCCAACTTTTGAAATTTTTCTTGATTTCAAGGAATTCCTTTTCCCACCACTTTGGTGGGAATTGAAACTCCACATTTTTTTTAAATAATTTTTTTTTTTTTAGCAATAGAAACAAATTCTAAGATGAAGTATAAACAAAATGTATCACTTTAATTGACAAATTCCATGTAAAACAAAGTCAAACGAACACCAAAAATTTTTCAAATAATTTTTTTAAGTTTTTGGCAATCTAAACAAATTTTGTCCCCAATAGTAAGAAAATTTATTCCTTTAATTGACAATTTTTATGAAAAATAAAGTCAAACGGATATCAAAAGTATTATATTTTCCTTGTGAAAAATTATATCATTTAAACACTTTTAATTACAATTCTCAGTAAAACAAATTATAGACAATTCAATTCCCTGTAACTCATTTTCTTTCCATCAAACACCCTTATTTAAAAACCTATAAAATAACACGTCTGCTTCTAAAGTCGTCTCCACCCCTACATCTCCATGAAATTCGATGTCACTTGGTCGACATCAAAGCTCATGCTGGGCTTTTCCTATACTTCATCTTCTATCGACATAAATTTCACCATACATATCATGCAGCAAATTTAAACAAATACCCGTGTGCAAACCTCTAGACTCACTATCATGAACACATCTTTTATAATGAGAACTAGCAGCCTTGCATGAGGATAGGCTAATATTTCTTAATAGATATCCTCGTCTCTCCTGAAAAGAGGCACATTGTTAACAACACCTTCAATGTCTCTATGTAGTAAAATCAAGTACTTTGCTGAGACTGCTTTACCATTTGAACAATTTTGTTAGATGAGCCTTGATAGTGTATATCTCCAAAAAGTTGATTTTTATCAGAGATATTGATATTTTGATTGCCATGTTACAAATTGAGAATTTTCAGACGAAATATTACTTCCACCAATCAATCTTCTTTCTTCCGAAATTTGTTCACTCATAACTTCGTAAAATTTGTTGTATCTTTCACAATATATCAAGTACTCGTATGAAAATGGAATAGACAAATAAGTCTTAATGATTTATCATCATCATCAATCTTAACTCAAAATTTCTCTCCTTTTTTTTTTCAAATTCAACTCAGAAAATACTAATATTGTCTGAATTTTTGTACTTGCATCCATTCGCAAAGAATGAAATTATTCATTCATGTAAAATCTATATGAAATTCTTCGACTGATATAACTATTTTCAAGTATTTTTCAAATCTCCAACTCATATATATTCTATTTACAGTTAAAATGAAGTATCTTGATAAACAAACACTTATCGTACTTTCACTCTCAAATCCGAATCCACTCTATCCTCATCTATTCTAACCTATAAGTAATATCAACAAATCAAAGCTATCAACTCAAGAGAGAAGGAATGAATTGAAAAATATATTCTGTATTTTTCATATATCATTTGGGTGAAAGAATGACGTATATATACAAGTAATTGTAACTAACTATACGTGCCATACAAAATCTGTTGCACAATAATTATATACTAACGGAATAACAAAAAATGGAATCTATTTTATCAAGCACGTGCAGCAGCTCCATCCATTCTGTATGCTTCTAGCACCTTCCCGATACTTCCTAATACGTGGCCTCCTTTGATCTTCAATAGTCCCCCTCAAGGTGGAGAGTAGATATTTTCTACTCCCATCTTAGATAAATGAGAATAAAAAATGCCAGAACATAATGGCTTGGTAAATATATCAGAAATCTGTGAACCTGTCCTAACATGCTTCGTGATTATGCTTCCTTCTTGTATTTTGTCACGCACAAGATGACAGTCCAACCCAATGTGTTTCGTTCTTTCATGGAATACTGGGTTAGCTGCTATATGTAAAGCTGCTTGATTATCACAAAATAGTTCACCCGGCTGTGAGTATGAAACCTGCAAATCATCAAGAACATATCTTAGCCATGTTAGCTCACAACAAACAGCCGCCATGGCCCTGTATTCTGCTTCTGCTGAGGATCTAGAAACAATATTTTGTTTCTTAGATCTCCAAGACACTAATGAAGAACCAATAAACACACAATAACCCGTGACTGATCTTCGAGAATCTGGGCATGCCCCCCAATCCGAATTATTGTAAGCCTTAAGGTACAAATTGGAAGATGAGGAAAATAATAACCCTTGGCCTGGCGATCTCTTGATGTATCTAAGTATCTTATGTGCAGCATTTAAGTGTGGCATTCTAGGTGTTTGCATATACTGACTCAGAAGATGTACTGAATAGGATAGATCAGGCCTTGTAAATGTTAAGTAAAGCAGTCTTCCCGCTAGTCTTCTATACAAAGTAGGATCAGGTAGAACCTTTCCCCCATCTTTGGACAGCTTGGTGCTTTGATCAAGTGGAATTTTGGCTGGGGTTACTCCAATGGTACCTGAATCACCCAAAATATTCAAAGCATATTTCCTTTTACAAATTTGAATTCCCTTGGCTGATCAAGCAACCTCTATGCCAAGAAAATATTCTAAATCCCCTAAATCTTTGATCTTAAAATTATCATCAAGTGAAGTTTTGAGGAAATTTATAAGCTCCACATTGTCTCCAGCTATTATTATATCATCGACATAAACTAATATTATCGTAAAGGAATTACCTGTCTTTCTTGTGAACAAACTGTAATCAGCCTTGGATTGATGAAGTCCCTGACCAATGATAAAAATGGACAACTTTGAGTACCATTGTCGAGAAGCTTGCTTCAAACCATATAAACTTTTGTTGAGCTTGCAAACTTTTGAAGTTCCATTCACGGAGTAACCGGGAGGAATCTGCATATAAACTTCTTCCTCCAAGTCTCCATTCAAAAACGAATTTGTCACATCAAATTGGTGTAAATACAAACCCCTTACTGCTGCTACTGCAAGTAATGTTCTTACTGTCACTAGCTTTGCCCCATGTGAGAATGTCTCGTGATAGTCTATTCCTTCCAGCTGGGTGTATCCTTTTGCCACCAACCTCACTTTATGCCATCAGCATTGAACTTCACTTTATAAACCCATTTGCATCCTATAGGTACCTTTCCAGGCGGCAGATCAGTCACAGTCCAAGTCTGATTTAACTCAAGTGCATTTATCTCAGCCTACATAGTTTAACACCATTTAGGGCATTTGATGGCCTCTTGGTAAGTAGTAGGTTCTGAATGTGCAAGTACAGATGAAGCAAAAACTTTGTGCTTGCTAGATAGTTTGTGACATGAGAGTGTGGCACATAAAAGAAATGGGCTACCTGAAGTTATAGTCCATTTCTGCTTGTTAGACTTTGTTAGGTGAGTGAGTGAGGATGCTTGTTGGCAGATAAAGTCCTGCAGGTAAACAGGTAATTTTCTGTTTCTATTAGACCTTCGAAGCATGTGGAAATTTCCTGAGACATCAGGTGACAATTCAAGTTCAGTAGGAGTTTCATTTGTTTTTGAAGATTCTAAGACTTGATTGGCATCTTCAGTTGGTTCTATTTGTGTTTGGAAGTTGGAGTCAACAGGATAGTCTAAGTCAATATTGCTTGGTTGAGTATAGGGTAAATTTTCTGGATTTGGCAGCTTATAAGTCGATTTTGACATATCATTATCAGCCTTGATACTGGATTCTTTGCAAGGGAATATATTTTCGTGGAACACTACATTTTTTGATATGAGAATTTTCCCAGTTTCTAAATCCAGTAATTTGTAACCCTTGGTTCCAAAAGGGTATCCTAAGAAAATACATTTCCTTGCTCTCGAATCAAATTTGTGTCTGTTGTGTGCAAGAGTAGTAGCAAAGGCAAGACAACCAAACACTCTAAGATTGGAATAGCATGGTTTAGTTTTGAAAAGTACTTCAAAGGGTGTTTTGTTGTCAAGAGTGGGTGTAGGTGTCCTATTTACAAGGAATACTGTTGTTAGAACACAGCCATTCCAATACAACATAGGCAACCCACATTCAAGACATGTTGGTGCTTCCTTTCAACAATTGCATTTTGTTGAGGAGTTTCAACACATGTGGTTTGATGTATGATGCCCTTTTCTGAATAAAATTGTTTTAAATTGAACTCACCCCCATTATCAGTTCTGATGATTTTGATTTTGCAAGTAAATTGTGTTTCTATCATTTTATAGAAGTTTTGTAAGGCAACAGAGGCATCAAATTTCAGTTTTAACAAATAAATCCAAGTGCAACGACTGTAATCATCAACAATGGTAAGAAAATATCTTGATCCATCATAGGCAATGTCAGTACATGGTCCCCATAAATTACAGTGTATTAGATCGAAATAATTTTCAGACTTATGTTAACTAACATTGAAAGGCAGCCTATGCATTTTTGCTAAGGGGCAGATAGGACAAGGTTTCTTGATATGTTTTGTTTTAAGATCAGTCAAGAGCAACCTAGAATCTGATAGATGACCCAATCTAAAATGCCACAGATCAAAGTCTTCTTGGTTATCAACAGTAGAAGTGGACAAAACAGATTTATTTGCAAGCATTGGTAAATTTTGAACCATAATGGTAGGGGAAACTTGTCTAGGCACCAGATGATACAAGCCTTACCTCACCTCACCCAGACCAATTGTGAGATTGGATGGTTTGTGGTTTGAGTAAAGCCATCAGCTGAGTATATTGTTCTTGAGTCAAACCAACATGATTTCTGTCACCAATTTGCTCCTGTGCGGGTACCATAGGAGAAGCATTCTAGCTAGTGAAAGTGACATTGGCTCGTGTCTTTCCATAGAGTTTGTCCCCTGGTGGATATCCATGGACTTTGAAGCAATTATTGATGTTGTGTCCTGGCATTTGGCAATGTGTGCATACTGGTTTGTCCTTGTTAGCCTTGAAGCACCTTTCTAATGAGTGTCCTGCTATCTTGCAATAAGTGCAGTAATACTTCTTCTGAGGTCCCAGATTTTTGTTATCCGCCTCTCTTAGAACACTTCTTGACACCAGTGCAATTCCTTCATTGGTAGGTATATCAATAGAGATATCCCTTCTCTTTTCTTCCTGTTGAATTATGGAATACACCTCATTCAATTTGGGAAATGGTTGATCAGTAAGATTTGTGCATTGAGACTTTTGTAAAAATCATTGAGTCCCATAAGGAACTTCATCACCCAGTCTCTTTCTTGGTTTCTAGTCACTGTTTTCAGTCCTCCACAAGTGCAATTGGGGATAAATTCATAGTTCATCAACTCATCCAAGAGTGTTTTTAGCTTCGAAAAATAAGTGCTCACAGTGTCTTGGCCCTACATTAGTGATGCAATTCCCTGCTTGACTTCATAAATTCTGGGAGCGTTTTGTTGAGCTAGGCATTGTTCTAATTCCAGCCATAGCTGATGTGCAGTTTCAGCATACAGAGTGCTTGCCTTAATGTTCACTATCATAGTGTTTTGCAGCCAGGTGATAACAATATCATTGCAACGAAGCCAATGCTCCATCAAGGGACTATCAATGTCTGCAGGTTCACAGATGCTACCATCAATGAAACCTAATTTGTTTTTTATTCGAAGAACTCTTTTCATGCACCTTGCCCAGGAGTGATAGTTACTAGAATCAAGCATTTGCGTGACCAGTAAGGCTCCTGAGTTTTCATTTGCCCCAATGAAGTATGAACTGTTAGGAAGAGATGGATCATGAAGGTTTGTATTTGAATTTGAATTTGAGTTTTGAGGTGGTGTTTGGTTTTGATTTGCATCAGTATTGACACTAGTGCCATCATTATCAACCATCTTGGCTCTGATACCATATAAGTAATATCAACAAATCAAAGCTATCAACTGAAGAGAGAAGGAATGAATTGAAGAATGTATTCTGTATTTTTCATATATCATTTGGGTGACAGAATGACGTATATATACAAGTAATTGTAACTAACTATACGTGCCATACAAAATCTGTTGCACAATAATTATATACTAACATAATAACAAAAAATGGAATCTATTTTATCAAGCATGTGCAACAGCTCCCTCCATTCTGTATGCTTCTAGCACCTTCCGGATAGTTCCTAATACGTGGCCTCCTTTGATCTTCAATATAACTTGAATTAAATTATATAATATGATTTAGCCATGGTTGACAACTATTAAAATAAAATCTTTTTTTCTCAAAATCATTTTCAATTACATATTTTTGTAATAAAATATTTTGCACGTAAATTCAAAAAATAAATACTATTTTTTAACCACATAAATAAAAAAAAAAAAAAAAAAAAAAAACTCATTTTAATGGTTTTCAAACATATGCTTATTAGTGTCCCTACTTATTTAGGTTTTTCAACAGCTGCTAGTAATAGATGTTGATCTTCCTTTTCCAATTTGTCTAAAATGTTCATTATTATTTTTATTTATTGGCATGTGAATACAAGGGAAAAAAAGGAGAATTAAAAAATACCACATTTTCTACAACTCACGAGAGAGAGAGAGAGAGAGAGAGAGAGAGATGATGATTGCACTAAGTCTACAGCTTTGACTCTAGCCTGCACTCATCATCCTAGAAAGTAAAGCGTATTTTCTGGTCCATCAAATTTCTAGAAAATTCAGGCAGATGCTTTCCCAGTTTTTACGCTATCCCTACTTATATAGTACTCATGAACCTTGCTACACGAATATCGCTTAATCGGATGGATAATCGTATATGAGTGTAGGAAGAAATATTATTTTATTTACTGGAACTCGCACCACTCACATGCGATCATTCATGTGATCAATCGAGATGTTCGTTTAAATTTTTCCTAGTACTCATATTTGCTACATTATTTATTAGTTCTGTTTATAATTTAAATAGTTTATAAATACTTTTCAATTAGTTATAATATTAATTAGTTAATTGAGTATTAGAATTTTAATTTTTCCAAGTTGACTAATCTGGTTCTGAACAAATTTTTTGACCTGCCATTTGTTGGCTTGTTCATGTTGCCTCCGTTTTATTTTACTAAAATTCTACTTCTCAAGAAATGAGTTATTGATTAGGACCTTGTTGGGTGTACATAATAAAGTACATACAGTCTTACACCTTCCTCACATGATGATACAGGAGAGTCCGAGTTAGATGATGAGTTATCAGATACTACATTAATGACCCTAAAGTATCACGAGTTGACAGATTGGCACAAGGACGACAAGTCGCGTAATTGTTGTAATTGATGCGTGATTTCATGATAACTTTGCGTTTGTCCCTTTTTTACGAATTAGTAGTCCAATTTAATTGGAAACGGGCTTATAAACGTCGAATTTTGGCCAAATTCCTTCGTTTAGGCCTTCGTTTTTGCTATTTTTGGTAATATGACCTCAGATTTAGCCAGATTTTTGGCAGATTGTTTCTTTTATTAAGTATTTCATTATGATATAATTATTAGGATTTTTCCTATTCTTGACAATTTTCGATAATTTCGTTATTTGAGTTATATAACCCGACTTGTGGGTTATTTTTTATTCATTGAAGGATATAATAAACAAATTGTTTTGTGTTCTTAGTTTTTCTCTCGAATTCTTCATTGCAAAACATCTGTTCGATCGACCTGCAGAATAGTCATTATTTTGTCCGGCATCACATGGAGGGGGGTCCCACACACAATAAAATATTTTCGAGCACTATTTATGTGAAAGAGGTGTGTGTACACCAACATTATCCTATTGATTAGTGGATAATTTTTGTGATCACATGAAATAAAAAACATGTGATTAAAATTAATGTTTAACTTTAAAAAATAGAATTTTAGCAAAAGAAAATGAAATCCAAACAGAAAATGTAATATATATATATATATATATATATATATATATATATATTTCTTATGTAGAACGTGTAATGTCATCACTATCAGTGGCCTAGTTCATTTGTTGAGTCAAAGCATTATTAGATCTTGAAAAAATGTAACAATTTGTGTGTAACTGCCCTTGTTTTACACACCAAAATATTAGCTAGAAGTTGGATCGTTTGGACTAGGAGAAGGGTTGATTTTTCTCTCTCATGAAATAGTGAACCTTTTTCACACTAGACAGGGATGTGTAAATGTTGATCGATCAAAAAAATGATATGTAATTGCACGGTAATTTAGGTTTAACGTATACCTGTAAGATGCATTATTTTCAGATATTAACGGAATTAGGCTCACAAACATATGACAACGGGATAGACTTGCCAAGGATCAAATGGAAGCTTGTAAAAAATCACTCATAGGGTCGATCCAAATATCTTGATTTGAACCATATACGAGGGGTCGATGATTCATTGCAAATGAAGTTTAGTCAAATCTATAAACAATAGAACCTCGTTTGACCTCGACTGTATATTCATTGTGAATTTACTTAGGTTTCTACCGTATGCTACACGGCAATTTTAATCAAACTAGTGGAAGGCACGTACAAGGCACGTGTTGTAGTATAGTTGGCTATATATTAGCGTGGGTAATTTTGCGTTATTTTACACAAATTAATTTTTTACTGTAGAAAAATTTTTGTGTATTAGTCATAAAAGCTGAATAGAGAAATAATTTTTAGAAATAATTTAATTTTCGGTATTTTTATAATTAAATATTTAGAAAATATTTGATATTTGGTTTCTCGAATTGTATATTTATTATATATTAGATATTTTTAGGATTAAAATACGATATATATAGTAGGTTTAACAGTAATTGTGAGACGCAAAAAATATTTATATTAGCGTGAAGATTTTAATTTTTTAAAAATTTTTTAATTTAGTTTTCGGTATTTTTATAATTGAATATTTAGGAAATATCTGATATTTTTTTTTACGAATGGTATATTTATTATATATTAAATATTTTTATTAGTGTGAAGATTTTAAATTTTAAAATTATTTTAATTTAATTTTTGGTATTGTTATAATTGAATATTTAAAAAATATTTGATATTTTTTTTGTCAAATTATATATTTATTATATATTTTTAGAATTAGGATAGAATATATATATATATATAATAACAAGAAAATAAAAAAATAAAAAATAAAAAAATAGACTGTCACGGCTTCAGGGGAAATACTGATTTTTTTTTCTAAAAATCTTATGTTTTCGCCTTAATTTACGGGTTTAATTCGGAATATCAAACGAAATCAAAATATTACATTCTTAATATCATTTTGAAGAACTCACGGCCTAATATTTCACGACATTGATGGTGTGTGAAACGGTCAATCGTAGCGAAAATTACGTTACGTCAAAGTACGCGATTTCAAACTAATATTTCGAAAATTTCGATAACAAACTAACTTTACAAATTCTTCAACGATTCTACGCTAGCCGAATCCATAAATCTTCTATATCCTCTCAAAACTCATTTCGAGAACTATATCGCAGATATATCGAATGATGTAAATAAATATCGAAAATAGTTAAACGGACGTCAAACGCGTGTGTTAAAAAAGACGTATAACTCGTTTTTTAATATATTACTTATATTTTTGTCTTTATTGTCAGGCTCATTACGGAATATCAAACGAAATCGAAATATTACATTTTTAATATCATTTTCAAGTACTCACGGCCTATTATTTCACGACATTGATGGTGTGCGAAACGGTCAATTGCAGCAAATGTTACGGTGCGTCAAAGTAGAACTAATATTTCAAGAATTTCGATAACAAGCTAACTTTAAAAATTCCTAAATGATTGTACGCTGATCAAATCGATAAATTTTCTATATCATTTGGACTTCGTTTGATATTAAGAATATAATATTTCGACTTCGTTTGAATTTTTAAAGTTAGATTGTTATCAAAATTTTGAGACACAAAAAATATATATATATTAGCGTGAAGATTTTAATTTTTTAAAAATTTTTTAATTTAGTTTTCGGTATTTTTATAATTGAATATTTAGAAAATATCTGATATTTTCTTTTACGAATAATATATTTATTATATATTAAATATTTTTATTAGTGTGAAGATTTTAAATTTTAAAATTATTTTAATTTAATTTTTGGTATTGTTATAATTGAATATTTAAAAAATATTTGATATTTTTTTTGTCAAATTATATATTTATTATATATTTTTAGAATTAGGATAGAATATATATATATATATAATAACAAGAAAATAAAAAAATAAAAAATAAAAAAATAGACTGTCACGGCTTCAGGGGAAATACTGATTTTTTTTTCTAAAAATCTTATGTTTTCGCCTTAATTTACGGGTTTAATTCGGAATATCAAACGAAATCAAAATATTACATTCTTAATATCATTTTGAAGAACTCACGGCCTAATATTTCACGACATTGATGGTGTGTGAAACGGTCAATCGTAGCGAAAATTACGTTACGTCAAAGTACGCGATTTCAAACTAATATTTCGAAAATTTCAATAACAAACTAACTTTACAAATTTTTCAACGATTCTACGCTAGCCGAATCCATAAATCTTCTATATCCTCTCAAAACTCATTTCGAAAACTATATCGCAGATATATCGAATGACGTAAATAAATATCGAAAATAGTTAAACGGACGTCAAACGCGTGTGTTAAAAAAGACGTATAACTCGTTTTTTAGTATATTACTTATATTTTTGTCTTTATTGTCAGGCTCATTACGGAACATCAAACGAAGTCGAAATATTACATTCTTGATATCATTTTCAAGTACTCACGGCCTATTATTTCACAACGTTAATGGTGTGCGAAACGGTCAATCGCAGCAAATGTTACGGCGCGTCAAAGTAGAACTAATATTTCGAGAATTTCGATAATAAACTAACTTTAAAAATTCCTAAATGATTGTACGCTGATCAAATCGATAAATTTTCTATATCATTTGGACTTCGTTTGATATTAAGAATATAATATTTCGACTTCGTTTGAATTTTTAAAGTTAGATTGTTATCAAAATTTTGAGACACAAAAAATATATATATATTAGCGTGAAGATTTTAATTTTTTAAAAATTTTTTAATTTAGTTTTCGGTATTTTTATAATTGAATATTTAGAAAATATCTGATATTTTCTTTTACGAATAATATATTTATTATATATTAAATATTTTTATTAGTGTGAAGATTTTAAATTTTAAAATTATTTTAATTTAATTTTTGGTGTTGTTATAATTGAATATTTAAAAAATATGTGATATTTTTTTTGTCAAATTATATATTTATTATATATTTTTAGAATTAGGATAAAATATATATATATATATATATATATATATATATATATAATAACAAGAAAAGAAAAAAAAAACAAAAAGAAAAATAGACAGTCACGGAGATGGCCTAGCCATCTCCGTGACACGGTCACGGCTTCGGAGGCAATACTTATTATTTTTATTTTTTTTTCTAAAAAACTTATGTTTTCGCCTTGATTTACGGGCTTAATTCGGGATATCAAACGAAGTCGAAATATTACATTCTTAATATTATTTTGAAGAACTCACGGCCTAATATTTCACGACATTGATGTTGTGTGAAACGGCAAATCGTAGCGAAAGTTACGTTACGTCAAAGTACGCGGTTTCAAACTAATATTTCGAAAATTTCGATAACAAACTAACTTTACAAATTCTTCAACGATTCTACGCTAGCCGAATCCATAAATCTTCTATATCCTCTCAAAACTCATTTCGAGAACTATATCGCAGATATATCGAATGATGTAAATAAATATCGAAAATAGTTAAACGGACGTCAAACGCGTGTGTTAAAAAAGACGTATAACTCGTTTTTTAATATATTACTTATATTTTTGTATTCATTGTCAGGCTCATTACGGAATATTAAACGAAGTCGAAATATTACATTCTTAATATCATTTTCAAGTACTCACGGCCTATTATTTCACGACGTTGATGGTGTGCGAAACGGTCAATCGCAGCAAATGTTACGGTGCGTCAAAGTAGAACTAATATTTCGAGAATTTCGATAACAAGCTAACTTTAAAAATTCCTAAATGATTGTATGCTGATCAAATCGATAAATTTTCTATATCATTGGATTTCGTTTGATATTAAGAATATAATATTTCGACTTCGTTTGAATTTTTAAAATTAGATTGTTATCAAAATTTTGAGACGCAAAATATATATATATATATATATATATATATATATATATTAGCGTGAAGATTTTAATTTTTTAAAAAATTTTTAATTTAGTTTTCGGTATTTTTATAATTGAATATTTAGAAAATATCTGATATTTTTTTTTTACGAACGATATATTTATTATATATTAAATATTTTTATTAGTGTGAAGATTTTAAATTTTAAAATTATTTTAATTTAATTTTTGGTGTTGTTATAATTGAATATTTAAAAAATATTTGATATTTTTTTGTCAAATTATATATTTATTATATAATTTTAGAATTAGGATAAAATATATATATAATATATATATATATATAATAACAAGAAAAAAAAAAAGAAAAATAGACAGTCACGGAGATGGCTAGGCTAACCATCTCCGTGAAACGATCACGGCTTCAGAGGACGTTTCAATATTATTATTTTTTTATTTTACTTAAAAAAAATATATATATATATATTAGCGTGAAATTTTTTTTAATTTAATTTCGATGTTTTTATAATTGAGTATTTAGGAAAAACTCACGCTAATATATATATATATATATATATATATATATATATTGTCGACACGTGGCAAAAAAAACTCATACAAGAAATTATCTCAAAATGACGTCGTATTAGAAAACGATACAAAATTCTGACACCTGACAAAAACTAAACTCACTCTTTTATATTGTTTATTAGCGTGAATATTTTAATTTTTTAAAATTTTTTTAATTTAGTTCTCGATATTTTTATAATTGAATATTTAGGAAATATCTGATATTTTTAATTTTTTTTACGAATGATATATTTATTATATATTAAATATTTTTATTAGTGTGAAGATTTTAAATTTTAAAATTATTTTAATTTAATTTTTGGTGTTTTTATAATTGAATATTTAAAAAATATTTGATATTTTTTTTTGTCAAATTATATATTTATTATATATTTTTAGAATTAGGATAAAATATATATATAATAACAAGAAAAAAAAAAAGAAAAATAGACGGTCTCGGAAATGGCTAGTCACGGCTTCAGAGGCTGTTTCAATATTTTTTTTTTTATTTTACTTAAAAATATATATATATTAGCATGAAATTTTTTTTAATTTAGTTTCAATGTTTTTATAAGTGAATATTTAGGAAAAACTCACGCTAATATATATATATATATATATATATATATATATATATATATATTGTCGACACGTGGCAAAAAAAACTCACGCAAAAAATTATCTCAAAACGACGTCGTATTAAAAATCGAAACAAAATTCTGACACCTGGCAAAAACTAAACCCCCTCTTTTATATTGTTAGGATTAGGATTAGGATTAGGATTAGGATATAGAGGATATGCTACAAAAACAAAGCCACCCTCTCTGAATAAATATTGAACCCAATTTCACAATAAAGATGTCCTAGAGATAGGTATATGGCATATGTTACGTGAACGTCAATCCAGATTCGTTTCACGTCAATGTAAATTTTCGAGCCCTACTCGTTATTTTTCCTTTCTTTTTTTTTTTTTTTTTTTTTTTTTTTTGTACAATTGTGTCTACAAGACAACACGCGGTTCACGACATGGCCAAGAAATTTCATTCACTAATTTCCTTGTTGAACTAAAATTTAAGCATTTTTTCCAAAGTCAATGTTCCACAGTCAAACCCGTTGAAATACATGGTTTCCTCCCCTTATTTTTCCATGGAATCCCAACAGCCGAAGTCATTTACACACATTTCATAAGATCTTAATATTCCAATCTAAAAATTTCTATAACAAGCACTCCATCCTCCTAAAATTTTACCTCCCGATTTCCAAATTATTCGACCATGGGTTTCGATGGTGATCTTCCTTTCAACCGTCAAAGAAACAAGTATGATATTAACAGTAGGATCATGCTCACAGCCATAATTTCATTAACATTTGTCGTGTTGCTTGTCACAATCCTCCACATATACGCAAGATATGTCCTTCGCCGCCAAGCACGGCGTCAGGCCGCCTTGCGTCGCCTAGGCTTCATTACAAGCGCCGCCAATGTCCAGTCGATGGAGCTACCAAAGACCGGCCTCGACCCATCTGTCATGGCGTCGTTGCCCATTTTTGCGTTCAAGCAAACAAATGGAAATAGTAATGATGAAATTGGGTCAAGTTCAATTGAGTGTTCAGTTTGTTTGAGCGTGTTAGAGGATGGTGAAATGGCTAGGACCTTGCCAAATTGTAAGCACACTTTCCATGCTGAGTGCATTGACAGATGGTTTGGATCAAACTCAACCTGCCCCATTTGCCGGGCAGGGGCCGAGCCCCGGCTGGTGGCGGAGCCACGGGAGGGCATGGCCGGTGCCACCGGAGCTCCTCCCTCGGCTCCGCCACTCCATAGTGGTAACTCTATGATTATGACAACCATGGAAGGGACATCAGATGGTGGGATTTTATCCGCAGCTAAAATTGTTGGATCAAGTTCGAGATTAAGTTCATTCAGAAGAATTCTTAGTAGAGAAAGATCATCTCGAAGAATCCAATCCTGTGGTCAAGAAGATGGATTACCAGATCTTGAGAGGCAATAATTATAATATATCAAGGTACAAACATCCATATAGCATTTGATACTTCACATCCAATTTACAGAAAATGAGAAATTAGACATACAGGAGGAGGAGGTGAATTTTCAATTCGAGATGCGCCACTCGAAAAGAGTCGACAGTATAATAGATAAGATTTTACTTCAATGTGATCATATGCTATAATATTCATGTTACCAAAAGAAAAGAGGGTCTTTTTTTTTTTTTCTTTTTTCTTTTTTTTGTCTTTTCACATTAAGAATTATTTGTGTGTTTAGAAATTTAGCTAGGAGACGGTGTGTATAAATATTCGAGATTCTGTATGTTCAAATACATAATATTTGAAGAATAAATATTTGATAATAAAAAAGATTCTTGTATTTGGTAACCTAAAGATTAATATGATAAGTGGCATGCCAATATAATCTTTTGATTAATTAGATTGCTACGAAGGGTTGCCGGCGGCACCATGTGAACTCAAGACTAAAAATAAATTTCTAGTTGTCAACTTTTGACTTACGATTAATTAATTTGTTATATTATTATTTTTTTAAATCATATTATTATTATGAGCTTTATTGACTTTGTAAAAGAGGTGGTAAAAGATGGTCATCAATAATTGGACTAATTTTCAAGGAAAAAAAAAGGGCCACTTTCTAATGCATTGCACAAAATGGAAAATTACGGGTAGCATTCATTATTTTCCCTATCTTCTTCGGATGCACCTTGCTCACTAGAGTTGTTTCTTAAATTCGAAAGAGAGTACATCAATTTCTCAATAAAAAAGTCGTAGGATGTCTAAATTTGATTGCCTATATGAAATTCACATCGGTGGAGTAATGAAATGAGAAAATGAAAAATTCTAATCATGGAAGGATTTAGTGGGCGGGCTAGCTGAGCTGTAAGCCCTCCACTTAAGCCCAATTTTTTGTTTTTATAAAGTTTTTTTTATATATATTTTTTTCGCATAGTAGCTCGACTTGAAATTTTGTAGTCCGGTCTCGAATTTAATTTTGGATCCGTCCCTGATTCTAATCATATGATATTTAATATAACTCGACGGAACAAGAGAAGTGAGAAGTGCATAGAGTATGGGAAAATAAGGGCGTAATAACATAGATTATTTCATAGCATAAGATTAGAAGAATCTCACACGCAACCACTAATTGACTAGACCCATTATATGGTATTATAATTAACACTGATTAATTGCCAACGCAACCACTAATTGACTAGAACTAGTATAATTAACACCCATAATTGCCATTCAATTATGTATTCACTTTCTTCCAATATTATTAATGCTGGTGATATTGACATACCATAAATCGATTCTTCTAGAGTAACCAAAATTTCGAAATTTTTTTACTTTTATATGTCCATGAAAATTTTTGGCCCCTCTCTTCCCACCCTCGTTTCCATCTAGCTCAAAAGAGTTGGATTTTTTCCCTTTACACTCCAGTTTTTATGCAATGGTTGTTGATTCTTATAATTCCATCTTAAAAGATTAATGGTTTTATATATAACTTATATGAAATTTTATCCTAGTGGGAACTCCGCAAAATAATAGCTTGTTTAAAAATATCGATATTGAAAGTTAATGACTTGAATGAATCAAGTTATTTATTTGAACTTATTGGACTCTGATATAAATAAATCAATGAGTAAATTAGGCTCATTCATTTACTTATTTTTTTAAATCTGGAAACACAAATTATTTCATAAAATATTTCTTAATTCAAGTATTAAAGAAACGTATTACTTAAATTAGGTATCTCAAAATAAAAAAAAAAATATTAATCTAACATTTGCCCCTCCCCCCACTCTTTCACAGACACCACCACCATACCCAATCTACGAAAAAGTAAGCCCAAGACCCCACAAAACCAATACCGTCACCATTTAAATTAATCTACACCATCGCCACCCAATCCGCACCATTGTCACCACCACCACAACTAGAAATCGTAGCACATCACCATAAAAATTAACATTCCAAATTCGATCTCGTCACACTGCCACTACTACAACCACCATTATCACTTCATATCACAATTGACATCGCTACCATCACCATTGTCATGAATGATAAGTACGTTTTGTGCACTTATTTAGGTTATATTACTAAACTTTTATGTCGTTGAATTATTTATACTTAATTTGGGTTAATTTTCGTTTGTTTCAATGTGTGTACTCATTTCAAAGCAATATGAATGGAAAGAAGGATTAATTGCCCATTGAATGGAACTTCTGGGGATCAAATTTCATATTTTAGAAATTGAAGAGGACATAGGCTGCACAAATAAATGGACTCAATGACAAAATTGCATTAATAGGAAAAAGTGAAGCTTTGGAGACAGACACCACATTAATGGACCTTGCCACTTGGACTTGCAAATGGAATATGGGGACAATTCATAAACCATGCTTTAAGTATGATCAATTCATATTTCAGCCTTAAAGTTTGATCTATATAAAAATTAGGTTTTTATTAATTAATTATTTTAAGATCACAGTTATGTGATTCATGATCACAAATACGTATTTAAAAGTCACAATTAATTCACTGGTCACATATTATTAAATTAATTGATTACAAATTATTTCGAGGTCACAATAAAAAAATTTGTAAGTCACATATTATCTCAAAGTCACAAATCAAAGATTTTATAGGTCACAGTTTATTTCGAGGTCACAAATCAAAATTTTTATAGATCACAAGTTATGTCGAGGTCACAAATGAAAAAAATTATAGGTCACTGATTATTTCATTGGTCACAAATTCAAAATATTATAGGTCACAAATTATCGAATTTTAAGGTTACAATTGAGTAATTGATCACAGATAAATCACAGGTAACCAAAGAGTGAGTCACATGCCGTTGTCACCGCCACCAACACTATCACCATCATCACTTGCAACCACCATCTCCCTGCTACTGTCGTCGCCACCACAACAACACCACCATATCACCACGAACGAAATTGCCACCACCATTCCATCAGATCCAATCAACTGCCAACAAAAATCACGACAACCACCATTATCAGATCTCTACCTACCAACCACCACTTCCACCGTCGTCAGAAACCACTACAACCTCCACCACCAAACACACCAACAATACCCAACCTACAAAGTCACCAACATAACCACCGTCTCCATTGACAACGACCATTGCCAGAAACCATCACAGCCACTAGGACTAAAACCACAGCCAGAAACCACCACCGCCACTGTCTCCACCACCACCTGCCGCCAACAAAAATCACAGTTCTTTTGGATTACCAACAAAAATACGTAAAATTATTGGGAGTGGAGCCACCACACCGCGCTGCTGGGAGTGGAAGTGGTCACCGCCACCTGTAGCGGCGTAAATCGGCATCGTGAGCTGACGACTCAGGGCAGCTGCATCACAACGTCGCTGTGTGGGCACAGCACCGATTTGAAGAAATAAAAATGGATGAGGTAGAAAGAGGATGAGGAGGTAGAGAAAATAGATTTGAAGTGAAATGGAGTCGGTCCCTGACGACGGTGCTCCAAGGACAACATAGCAGAGGTTAGGGTTTGGAATTGGGGATGGATATTTATCATATTCATATCTGATTTTTGAATAATGAAACTTCGTCCCTTAATTTTGAATTCTGATCTTCAAACCACTAATTTTCATTTGGAATAAAGTTCAAAAATGAATTAAAGTCCTAGTCGTGGCAGAAACATGTTGATATTGGGTTGGATTTAAATGGGCCTCAATGGACTTTTTTTTTTTTTTTTTTGGGGAAATATCCTAACTTGAAATTCCAAGCCGTAAGATATGAATTTATTAATAAAAAAATCAATTACAATGCAAGGAGGGGGACGGATATGCCTTACCTCCTAAAAAAAATTACAAATTGTAATCTACAAAGTCTGCTGAGGAATTACAAATCATGCAACAAATCTGAAACGGAAAAAATATGCTAGGTCTAATTAAGAAACTAATCTAATAGTCTCCATACCAATTTTATCAAGTTTCACAATACCTTTGATTCTACCAATGAGTTCATTAGCTTCAACAAATTTAAACTTTCTTTCACTGTATCCTTTGGTAGCAAACCAGTTGGCAGCTTGGTTTCCTTCTCTCCAAGTGTGAGTAGTTTTATTCTCCGTCTTCTCCAAAAGCCAACGAATAGATTGCAGGATATATTGAACTCCCCATGGCCCATTGTTTTGTTTAATCAAGGTCAGTGCCGCCTTTGAATCTGTCTCTACCCAGACTTTCCTAATTCCACAGGCCTCAATGGACTTCTTTTTCCAAAAAAAAAAAAAAAAAGTTGGCTGCTTTTGGGGAGAGAGATTATATATATATACGCAATAACGCAGAGGCGGAGAGGAAGAAAAGAGGGAGGCTGAACTGATTATATACACACACAAAACGGCGGCTGAATTGGGCTGAAAATTGAGGCACAAAAATTGGGCGCAAAATACAAACACACATTTGTGGCTGTAGATTAAAAAAAAAGGAAGAAACGAACTTGGCTGCTGGAAAGAAATAAAAGACGCACGGTACGACGAAACTTATATCATGAATCTTTGACTTTGAATTTTTTATTTTTTATTTGACATTTAAAACATGTTTTCAATTATTGAATGATCGACATAAATTTATTTTCTCTATAATTATATGCGCACTAATTGTATGAGTTTTATGGCTTATTTTACTTTTAAAAGATTGAAAATAAGTTAGAAATAATGTCAATTATCGTAGAGTCCGATAGGGAACGTGATCTTTAAGTATTTACAAATCCATTAATGAATTTTTGTATGTTCGCATCCGTCATAAAAATATAATCGAGTTACATATAAAAATAGGTTTAATTCTACTTGAAAGGAATTGTTAAATAAATTAAAAATATTAATCTTCATAATTGAATCGTATTGTCAAAGTCATAAAGTTCAAGGTTAGGAAAAAACTCTTTGGCCCGGCTCAATGCCAAGGCTAAGTGACAGGGCGCCAAATCTATTGGAGGGGGCCAAATGGCACCAAGTCCCTTGGCCTTGGCATTGAGCCGGCCAAGGAGTTTTTTCCTAAATGGAATTGATATAAGGGATGCGGAATCCTAGTACACTTTTTATCATTATATTTTTATAAAACTTGTATTTCTTCGTAATCTTCCATCTATTTTAGTTAGGAAAAGGCTACTCAGCCAAATTCAAAAACAGGCAAGAAAATAGGGATTTAAATTTGCTGAATTGGCACTTAAAATACAATAAAAAACAAAACCATATTAAACAAAAGGGCAGAAGCAGGAGAGAACCAAACAGAGATACAAAACCAGCTACAGCAAAGAAAAAAGAATAAAGCTTCTTGTACATTTCATAGATGACAATTTGGATGACATTGTGTGCAAATTTAAAAAAGCTTTGGCAGGAAAGTGTGTTGAATTAAAAAACTATTCAATCATGTGTTGACACGTGACACAATGTCAAACTTGATATCAAATACAATGTACAAGTAGCATGATTGAAGAAAAAATCACTCTCTTTGGAATCCCCATTTCCAAACCCTTCCTCTCGTCGCCGCGCTTTCGCCGACCGGAGAACTAATATAAAGTAAATTAAAATATTGCAAAGAACTGATATTATTGTTAAATTTTAGATATTAAGAAATAATTGCAGAAGTAAATAATATGGTCATATGAGTTTGAAAGTGCATCTGAGAAGCATTTTGGGACTGACCCAAATGAGGAAGTTCTTGAAGAAGCTCATTTTGTTAAGGAATATGTGTTTTCAAGACCTGTTGTGAAGAGCACAGGCGAAGAAATTGTTCAAATGAGTAGTATTGTTAGTGATTATACTTTTTCTAGGCCTTTTGTGAAGAACCCGTATGGTGAAATTGTTCAAGTGATTATTTTAATGAATTTGCATTTAGTAGGCCTTTTGTGAAAATCTCAATTGAAGAAGTCATTGAAGAAAAGAATAGTGTTAATGAGTTTGATGATTACAGGTCTTTTGTGAAAAGCCCAGATGAAGAATTCATTGAAGATATGATTAATGTTAACGAATTTGATGATTATAAGCCCTTATTGAATGATAGAGGCACGGCGATTGTGAAAGATAAGTTGAATGTTGCGGTACACAATGATTTTAATTCATCTATCTCTGTGGTTAACATTGATGAAGACATTTTGCAGAATGATCCAACACAGGTTGTGGATTTTGGGATCTCATTGCTGCCAAAAAATGGTTATGCCAATTGCCCTAGTATCTGGAGACAGTGATAATGATTCTCCACGCAATATACTGGTCGCGCGAAGGGTAGCAGTATACTTGTCGACGAGGGTTTGGAAATTGGGATTCCAGAGAGAGAAGTGGGCGAATTCTGCTTGGTTTTCTCCTGCTTTTGCCCTTTTCGTTTAATATGGTTTTGTTTTGTTTTTTTTTTTTTTTTTTTTTTTGTATTTTAAGTGCCAGCTCAACAAATTTAAATCTCTGTTTTCTTGCCTCTTTTTTAACCTGGCTGAGTAGCTTGATTCTTTCAATTAAGTAGGTATTTCATTTAAAATTAGATTATTTAATTTATAGGAAAAATCACGATTTTCAATTGTTTTGGTTAATGTTAAGTTAATTCGAATTTGAACTAGTACAATCTTTGTGGGAACGATACTTGAACTCAAAAATTCACTTTATTACTTATTAACGAATTGTACACTTGTGGTGTTTTTTATCGAACAATAATTTTGTTAACAATGAACACCAACATTGCTGAAATTTTCTTGTATGATTTTTGCTTTTGCTTTTTTTTTTTTTTCCCCCCTTGTAATTTGGAAGGTTTAGATGGTTACGATGGTGGTGGTTTGTAGCGAGCATTGACAGTTGCGGTGATGGTAGAGCAATAGTGCAGATTTATTGATGTTTGTGTGATTTAGATTTTTTTTAAAAATTTACTTTTTTGCATATAATAACATAACTAATTAAATAGCATGTCTTTGAACAAATTAGTCTAATTAACAAATTGACGGGAGAAAAAAAACTTAATGTTTATTTTTTTCTTCCATCCACTTGACAGTCTGCATTACTATCCCGCCACAAATCTTCCGAGAAACCCAATCTGATATTTTGAAAGTGGGTATTTAAAATACTCAATAAGATAAGTGCAATTTTCATAGATAATTATATAACAATAAAATAAACACTTTATACCACATTTCTTATAGAGTGTATAGATGACCAAGCGACACACTCATGAGTAATACTTTGAATTCCCGAAAGATTTCACATTATGGAAACAAACCACTTACACAAAAATATCTTACATTGTTTATTGAAAGATTGCAAAATAATGTACGTGAAAACCCTTTTCCTATGTTTTTTTCTCTCTTTCCCTTGACTCTCTCTAATCGTGTCTATGAATAAGTATTCTGTGGCGAAATTTCTCTTGACTTCATGGGGTATTTATAGTGAAAATAAATATTTACAAATTGAGTTTCAGTGCAATAGTAATACAAAAGTTGCATACCACCACAAATGGATAAGAATGACAAATGGTAGAGTTAGTAGTATACTCTACTATTGATTTACTAGTACAATCATCCCATTGAAAGTAGGACATTTGGTCAACTTGGACTTGATTTCAATAAGTGACATTTGAATTGTACTATACTATCATCGGTGATAGGAATTAAAAGAGGAAAAAGAATTTTATTTAATTAATATTGCAAGCCCTCACCAGTTCTATTAACATATTATTTTTTTAATTGGACTTAACTTGATGTATTCTAATCCAAAATAACTTTTTTTCGTGTTAGAGACTTCTAATTAATTACGAACTATAAAACAAACTATTTCACTATAGTCCATCAACTTTCAAAATATAAAAGTATATAATACATAGAACAAATAAATTTTATTCTATAAAATATTCTGGTTCACGATCTTCCCTACTTAAAAGAATTTTGTCCTCAAAATTACCTTAATTAGTTGAAAAGTTCTAGATACTTGACATTGAGATACTTATAATATTTCATAACACGAAGCAATGGAACTCATAATCACGCTAAAAGAATAATATCGCTTCATATTAGATCAATTGGAGAGTGGTTGAATAGTGAACGTCTCGTACCAAGGGTTTTTCATGTCATTACACATTATCTTTAAACTCCTAAACCTTATAAAAAAAAAAAATTGACTTAGAAATTTCGTAAAATAGGAATGTCATGAAATTAAAGTTCCTAAAAATAAACATATAAAATCATCATTTAAAATCACACACACACACACACACATATATATATTGGTGGTTACTGTTCAAGTGAATAGTGCGCGGCATATTATTTTTCGATCAAAAACACCCTAAGTGCATGATTCGTTAACAAGTAATAAAATGAATTTTTGAGTCCAAGTATCGTTCCCACAAAAATTGTATTAGTGCAAATTCGAATTAACTTAGCCTTAACCAAAATAATTGAAATTCTTGATTTTTTCAATAAATTAAATAATCTAATTATGAATGAAATACTTACTTAACTAAAATAACACACACACACACACACACACACACACACACACGCAGACACACACATACATACATACATACGTACATACATGCATACATACATATATATACATATAATAAATAAATTCAAAATATAATATATAGAACAAATAAATTTTATTCAATAAAATTTTCGGGTGTCACAATCTCTCCTCAAAAGAATTTCGTCCTTGAAATTATCTTAATTAGTTGAAAAGTTTTAGATATTTGATCTTGACATACTCATAATATTTCATAACATAAATAAAGGGAACTCATAATCATGCTAAAAGAACAATAGCGCTTCATACGTTGGATCAATTGGAGCAACCCTAAGTAACGTAGCAAGCTAATTAATAAAAGACTATCTTTGCATGCCACTTATCATATTAATGTTTAGGTTACCAAATACAAGAATCGTTTTTCATTATTAAACAATTTAAATCTTTCTTAATTAATCATCTTTACTAATTATAAGTCTAATATTAATTATTCTTCAAATATCATGTATTTGAACCCTAAAAACTTGATTTATCGACAATCACAACGGTTGAATATTTATACACAATGTCTCCTAACTACATTTCTTAATACATAAATAAATCTTATGTAAAATTTACCCCCCCCCCCCCCCCCCAAAAAAAAAAAAACCTCTTTTCTTGTTTTGTAACGTGAACTGTATATGAAATGGTAAGCTGTTATGAAATGGTTGCTCCATTTCTTAATGGGATTTATATGGTGGAAATGTGACGGCTGCAATCTGGTATTGAGAGTCGACAAGACAAGAAGAAGAAAGTGGTCAGATCATCTGTCCATGTACAAATGTTTAACAATTGTTATTATTAGAGGTGAACTTGTGTCTCGTCTCAGTTAAATAATTGCATGAAAGGTTCATTCATTGTAGACTTATAGTTAGACATGCCCAATACCCGAACAGTCGAACTAGTGTTGGCAACATGGTGTCTAGTATACAAGTTTCTTATCCCTTGTTTCTACCTTGTGACTTAAGCATACGAATATTATGTGTTCGGCATAGGTTTTTTTTTTTTTTTTTTTTTTTTTGGAGAATTTTCGAAGGAAACAACGTTGTATCAAATTTTTTTTTAACGCTTTAAATCCGACAAAAGTGTTATACATAAAAGCACATTCTTTATTTCAAAAGCTGTTTTGAAAACTTAAAAATTATACCGAAAAGGTCCTTGTAATTCTAGGGTAATGGTGTGATTGTAAACTTGGAACTTCAAATATAAAACATGACATGATAGACTTGCATATAATGTATAACCTATTTGTCATTGTGATCTTCAGTAGACCACCCCAAAATAATAATAATAATATTAAAATAAAAAAAAAAATAGCAAAGCACTACAGTTTTGGAATTTCAATCTCATTATGGAGGTGGGATTCCTTCGTCATTAAGGATTCGTTTGATAGAAAGATGAAAAATGGGTGATAAATAAAATGTTTAGTAAGGAAGTGATTTGCCTGAAATTTGTTTGAGAGGTAAAGGTGTTTGATTGGTATAATTTTTCACCTGACAAATTTTTCGTTTGACTTTATTTTTTACACAATTTGTCAATTAAATGGATAAATTTTTTTACCATTGACTTTGGAATGTGTTCCAATTGCTTAAAAAAAAATATTGGTCAAAAAACTGGAAAATATTTTTCTACCATTTTTTATGGCAAATTTGGCTAATCAAACAGCCAAAAGTAGGAATTAGGAAAATATTTTTTTAGTTCCATGGCAAATAAAACGTATCAAACGGATCCTAAGTATTCATTTATCAACCATGCTACAATACCAGAAAAGGATTGACATGCTACCTGACAGAATATTCACAAATTGGGGGGCCCACTTTTAAAAAAAATAAAAAAATTAATGCACGTGGGCCCCCACATACATTGTGAGTGTTTGTCAACATTTCTGTCAAACTTTTTCTGACAGAGAAGCTTTTTTCTTCATTTATATAAATATAAAAGCAATAAATGCTAATTTACAACGAAAATGATAGAATGATAAAAAATTTAAAAACAACTACAAATTCCATAATCTAATCATATGCATAAGAAAGATTTCCCAAACCTAACTTATTTCTTAATATGCTTCCATTATAATTATAGATATCCCATGATAACAAACCAACAAAGTTCACAAAACTTTCTAGAACACCAATTGAAAGCGAAACACACCTACAAGGTTCAAGTCGCTAGAGACGAGGAAGTTGATGGAATGACATTTGTAGTGAGATTATTTGGTTAATGTACTTCATCTTCTTTTTATTATTATTTATTTAATTTTGTACGTAAACTATATAACTTGTCTTATTTTATACAAGTAATTTTATTTTTTTAAGAGTGTAAGTGAGTTTGCTCTTTTTTCAATAGTTTAAATTTTAAGTGTATGGATTCAAATTCGTAATGAAATTATTATTATTTTTGCAATCCAAAAATATTTCACAATGTGTAAATTTTTAATTTCGCTAGGTCAATTTCGTAAATTGCTATAAAAAAAAGTAGAAAAAATATTGAATTAATAAAAAAACGTAAAATGATCTATGACGACGACAAAAAAATATTTCAAAAAAAAAGAAAAGAATAAAAGCTTTTTCGCAACGCATATTGCACGTTGCGAAAAAGGATTTCACAATGCTCATTGCACGTTGTGTAAACTGTCTACTCTACGACAACATTAAAACCCGCAATGCACGCCCAAACGCTGCGAAAGGTCTATTACAATATTTTTCGCACGTTGCAAAATGCAGTTTCTGATGTAGTGATATCAACTAAGAATCTCAGATTTTGGTGGAGCCACGAAATCGTACTGCGCATGGATTTGGTACACAACCCTCCATTTGCTTCCCTAAATCGATCTCGATTGCTATTAACATGATTCTATACATAAATTGATTAGGGTTTTTGGAGAAAGAAAAATCAGAAAAATAAAAAATGGACATAGGGTAAATTGTAATCTTTTATATTGTGAACTCTTAAAATAAACCACCATCTTTTTGGCAATATGGCTGGAGGTTTTTTTTTTTTTTGGCTTAAAAATAGTAGCTTATTTATAAGTTAATCATGTTTGGTTAAAATAAGATTACTCATTCTTATATCCTCCTTTGTCCTTGTAATTTTCATCTATATGTATATTAGGGTCCGTTTGATTGTAAGATAAAATTTGAGTGGAAATAAAACGAATGGTAAGGAATTGAATGGCTGTTTTATTGAGAATTATTAATTAATTGTGTTTGATTGATATAAGTTTTCACCTGAAAAATGTTGAAAATTTTTATCTTATAGTATTCGTCTGACTTTGTTTTTCATGAAAATTATCAATTAAAGAGATATAATTTCTTATAATTGGAAATAGAATTTATTTGAATTGCCAAAAAATTGAATTTTTTATTTTATTTTTGTTTGACTTTATTTTTATGAAAATGATCAATTAAACGAATTATTATTTTTTAAATACAATTGGAGATAGAATTTGCTTGGATTCAACAAAAAAAAAAGTTGAAAAACAAAAAATCACCAAAATGATGGGAAATCAAATTCATCCAAAAAAAAAAGAAATGATCGACGTGTGATGCAAATTTGGAAAAAGAATTCCATGAACATTTTTGTATATCAAATACACGAAAAGGTTTTCATGGTAATGGTGCCCAATCAAACAGGCCCTCGGTGCTTTTTGAGCGTGACGACGAAAAGAAAACAATCAGCTGTAAAACATTGTTTTCTCCGAGAGGAAGAGAAAAGAGAACCAAAATCTCAAACTCCATTAACAAATTTAGCAAATAACAAGCATGTCAAGCCCTTCTCTTTCCCCGAAGCCACCGCCAGTAGAAGATTCGCAGCAACCGGAAGAGAGCAATGAACCCGTAATCATGGATCAAGATCCCCAAACCCAAATCCATGAAATTGAGAACCAACCCGATCCGGGCATGGCTGTTGAAGAAGCACAGGCTGAAGAGCCAGAAAACCCCGAAGCTCCAAAGGCACAAGAATCGTTCGTTGAGTTGCACGTTGACGTGGGGGTCACTGACCCCCACGTGGCTGTTTCTGAGGCAACTGTGACGACACCATCCCACAATCCTCACAATCGTAGGGGGGTCAACAAGCGGAAGAAGGGTAAACCCAACGTTAAGAAACAGCAAGCAATTGACAAAAAGTTGCAATCTTTGATGAGAAAATTGAATCCCATCCCTTTTATACCCCCCAAGATGCTTGATTTTTCTAAGCATGAGAAGCTTTTGAAGAAACTCGGTTTGTGGGATTTTGTTCATATAGAATTTGCTACGGATGTTAGGGTAGACTTGATTGCACAGTTAATTGCTACTTATGATCCGAAACTGAGGTGTAGTTATGTTAATGAGTTTCGTATTGCTGTAAATAGGGCTGACTTGGCACGTGCACTTAAGTTGCCCGTGAAGAAGGAAAAGGGGAATGTGGGTGGTCTAGAACATGTGGACTTGGATTCCGAGCTCGTGTCCGATGAGTCAAAAGGGTTCATTGAGGATTTTGTGTCGAATTGGGTGCTTTTGCATGCGGACTTATGGATAACACCAATCGAGGTGGTGAATTGGATGAGGATGATGAAGGATGGGCACCCTGAGAAGGTGGATTGGGCCACATTGTTCTGGTTCATGATGGAGAAGGAGTTGACTCAAGGGGAGCACTTGGGGGATTGCTATTATGCATCTCATTTTCAGTATTTAATTACATCGCAGCGCGAAGAGGTGTTGTTGTTGAGGGAGGAAGAGACAGCAACGGAAAAAGTGGAGTTGGATGTGGATGTGGAAGCAAAGGAGGAGGAAGAGGATAGGATTAATGAGGAGGATGCGAAGGTTGGTGTTGTAGGTGAAGGGCAGGAAGTAGAGTGTAATGTGATGGACGGGCTGAGCATTGAGCTAACATTGGGACAAGATGTTGTGGAGGAGGAAGAAGAGGCCAAGGATGCAGAGATGATAGATGTGGACAAGTGCAAGGAGGATGATCAGTTGGAGGAGGGAGAGGAGCAAGGACGGTGGGATTTGGATGGGAAGAACAACATGGGTAGGCATTTCATGGAGCAGTGTAGTATGGTAGAATGTAGGGGGTTTGACAACCTTGAGGATAGGAAAGAGGAGGAGGGAGATATGAAAGAGGAGGAGGGAGAGGAAGGAGAGGAGGAGGCTGGACATGGGCTTAATCTTTTGTCAAATGTTGATGCTCTTGAAGAGAATGGGCTCACAGGTAATTTACTTCAAACAATGGAGGCAAACCTAATGGACTTCGGTTCGCAGGGGCAGCTTCATGACCCTGATACAGCGGATCTTCATGCTGATATACAGCATAGGGATTCTGCTGCACCATTTTTTAATAACACAGGAAAAAGGGCGATTGAACATGACAACGATATCCTGAATCATTTGCTCAACGATAGAAACAAGAGGTTGAAGATCAATGATACATGGGATCACAAGACAGTAGATTTTGGAACATGCATTGAGCAAATGCAACATTTCATGGAAAGAGCTAGGGTAATGTACGAGGAGAAGGAACAGGCTCAGGAGCATTTAAGTACAAACCAACAGATCTTGCTTGATGAGTTACAGAAACGGGATAACATGATAGAACACTTGCATAAGACTAAATTGGAAGAGATACAGAAAAGAGACAGGGAACTCTATCGTTATGAGCGTGAGCTATATTTAATGGGGGGTGTATTGGATGGTTATAGGAAGGCCTTGAAGGAAACCCAGAAGACATTTGCAGAATATAGGCAAAGGGCTCAGATTCCTGAAGAATCGTTCTATAAGGATGCTGAACCTGGTGGTCTTATGTTGAGTACTGGGGAAATAGAGAAGCTGTGTAAGACACAAGAAGAAGAATATCGGATGAATTGCTTAATTTTAGAACAGAAGGTAAAGGAAGCAGAAGAGGGCTATACTGGTCAATTTGAAGAATTTCTTGAGAAGATTAATATGTTACACAAGAAATTGACAAGTCTTGAGACAGATGCTAAAGAGCTTATCGATTGTTATGCACAAAGGAAAATTCCTGAAACCAAAGAAAATGTTTCTGAAGTTTTGCAACCTCTATCAAATGAATGATGTGTTGCTTTGGAAGCATTTTCTCTGGCATGGTATACAGGTGAAATAAATGACTGGAACTTTCATTTAACGTGTATAGAAAGATGTGATCTGCCTTTTGTTTTTGGTAATTTTGATACAATTAGTTTCCAAATTTCTTGATTTTCTATGATTTCAATTTTTTTTGTTTCTTTCCCCATTTAGTGATGGGAACACATAGTAACCTTTCCTCATTTACTGATGATAACTTCGCGTTCCCCTTTTTGGCTATATCAGGAAAATTTATTAGTGAATGACATCTGAAAATTTGAACTACAAGACATCAAACATATGGCGGACAGTTTGCTTCTTTATTTTGTTTCTTTCTTGGATCTAAATACATGACCTCTGTATATGCTCACATTGCTCCAGTGGTGTATCTTTTGAACTTCATATGCCTATCCTATTCTTCACCGAGGAAGTGTTTCCATGTGTGAAAACTTGAATGTCATTTGACATTACATCTGCACTTTGCTATGCTGCATTATCTTTTTAACTTGAAATGCCTATCCGGTTCTGTTATTTTTAATGGAAGGATCCCTGTATGAATGGTAGTTGAGATTACTTGAAATGAATTTGGATTATTTTAATGAAAGCTGCAAAGAATAATACACGAAGGTTTGCACCAATTGATGCATGATTTTAGATTTCTTTTTCTTTTCATTACTTTAGACAGGTCTTGTCATCTCGATACATTTAATGTTGTAATAGATCTTTACTAGCATGACAACTGCCCTTGCTATTTTGTTTTCTTTTCCATTTGTCCCGACTATAAGAAGATTTCGAAATCCACTGTATTTTTATCAACCTTAACTTTCTGCTGGATGTTTCTCTAAACCCCCATGTCGATTAAGAACAGAGAAACTGGGTTGGTAGTTGAACATTGGAGGACTAGTGGGCTCAAATTGTCCCTTTTTTTTCCATCGTTTTGTTGTTAATGGAATATTCATAACTACATGTATTTATGGTTTCATTTTGAATATCCATTACGAACTTTGAGGTCAGAGTTAAGCATGTTCGTAAGGTTAGTGATGCAATTAAATTGTCACCTCTACCTCACCATTTTCAGTATATGTTAGCTCGGATGGCGCTCTGCTATTTACTTGGGTGCAAACCTGCACAGATATAACTGAATATCAATCTTCCAAGTTGACAATTACAATTTTGTTTTACAGGTTGTTAATAGCTCCATCGTTTTTCAACTTGGGATGAACTACTTTGTGGTGGAGATTTTGTAAGATAAGAAAATTGAAGGATTATCAAGTATTCTAGTAATGCTTTATGGTCGTAGAAATCCAGGTACTTACTTCAAAGGTGTTGGACTTCTTAAATGATCTACACGAGTCCTTTTGTAAATTATATAGCAGAGCTCAAAACAGTGGCCAAAAAATGTAGTAATCAAAATTTAGATATTTTAAAAGGAGGCTTTGATTTGGAACTGTTTTTGGATTTTGTTTTTGCTGTTAGTGATTGATACATTGGCTAACTATTTAACATTGCAACTTCTTGAATTTGAATTTTATGAGCTTCTAATGTACCTTGTTAGTCTATACATGCAGAACTTGATTTTGAACCGTTTTCAGAGTGTATTGTTGCTGTTAGTGACTGGAAATATTGGTTTACTTTATAAATGCATGGCAAAGTCTTGAATTTCAATCTTATGTGTTTTTAGTACCTTCTTAGTGTATAAATGCTGAAGTTAATTGAGCTCTCGATGTTATGATTTTGCTTGGAACAACATGCATTAATCCAAACAGTATGGCAGCACAATATTAGTGTCATGTGAATTTTGGGCTGCAGATCTTTTGAAGAATTTTGATGAAGGGCCGTTTGACAAGGTTTTTGAAAAAGTCAACTATTTCTAAGACTAGCTGCTTTGGTGCCTGTTTGGATAATTTCTAGAATTGCTTTGTCTAGTTAGATGTGCTTTTAGAATAAGTTGGTTTAAGATAGTTTCTTCATGAAGCTCGTCTACAAAAAGTAGAAGTTATCTCAAACTAGCCTTGAGTGATTTCAAATTTGCATTTTCAGGTGGTTCATTAATGTTTTGTTCTTCGACTTTTTTTGTATTGTAAAGGGTCCACATGCGGGGAAGTTTGATGATAAACACCAAAAATTACTATGGGAAATTTCAAAAATCGCTCTTTTATTGGACATATGAGATATGTTGTTATGTCCTGATTATGGTTGTATGAATTTCATAGAAATGTTTAATGCATTCAATTTAACTTATCAAACATGCTAGTAATACAATGCAATACAAGTATTTGATGTTTCTTGATGCATGCTCTTATGGAGTATAAGAGATGTTGTTATGTCCTGATTGTGGTTGTATGAATTTCAGAGAAATGTTTAATGCGTTCAATTTAACTTATCAAACATGTCAGTAATGCAATGCAAAAGTATTTGATGTTTCCTGTTGTATGCTTTTATAATTCAAAAGACATTCGTATCGTCGAATTTTAAAATGCACAAATTTGAACTTTCTATCCTTGTAGATTTTGTTTCTATCCAATTCTACCGTACCGAAACATAAGTCACTTGATATTTCTTGATGCTGGCTTTTGTAATTTAGACATTTGCATACTAGCTTTTTAAATTGCATGAGATTTGTATTTATTATCCTTTTCAAACTTGTTTAGTGCACTCCAATTCAACAAATCAAACATGCTAGTAACCTACCGCGAGTCATTTGATATTTCTTGATGAGAGCTTCTATAAATTTAAACCCTTTTGTATCTTGCTTTTTTAAAATGCATTGAATTTGACCTTTTTATCGTTTTAATCTTGTTTAATGTCATTCAATTCAACGTATTACACATGCTTATTAAACATGCTAGTAACGTAATGCAAGTCATTTGATATTTTTGTCATGCTGACTTATGTAATTTAGATATATTGCAACCTATGTTTTTAAATTGAACACGTTTCGAACTTTCTATTCTTTTCAATCTTGTTTAACGTTGTTCAATCCAACATATCAAACATGTCAATGAAGTAACTGTACGACGAATTTCGTGTATTAAAATACGGAAACCGTTACAAATTGTATTTTCGAGAAATACAAGTGAAAATTAATCTTCTTGTAACTGCAAAATTGCAAAATCCTCTGATTAATGATCTGAATGTTTGAAGACGAGGGGCCACGTGGCCTAAATCCTGGACTTCGAGATTTGTTGAGAATTTGATTTGTCGAGAGCTTGACTTGTTCAACACTTGAATTTTGGGGCTTGATTTGTACTTGGACTTGAACTTGATTTGATTTGAAGAAGGTTTTGATCTTCTTGGACTTGACTTGATTTGAAGAAGGTTTTGATCTTTTTGGACTTGGACTTGATTTGATTTGAAGAAGGTTTTGATCTTCTTGGACTTGACTTGATTTGAAGAAGATTTTGGTCTTCTTCGTGTTTGCCGGATTTGGACTTGAGAGAGTTTCTTCTCTTCCTCCGGCTTTGAGATTTCTTCAGCACTTCGTGATTTTCTTCTTCACTTTCACTTCCTCTTTTTTCCATGGACCATTGGTCCTATTTATAGGGAAAATTTTGTGGCTAATTTTGGTAACCACTCAATCATATTTAATTAAAATGATTAATTAAATAATTGTAGGTTTTAAGATAGTAGGATGGGCCCCCTAATTATTTTAGCGGGCTTTAATAGATTTTAATTTAATTGGGCTAATAATTTAAATCGACCCAATCCATTTGATTTATTATTATTTTTTTTTAGTGTCTACAAATGCCCCCTCAAGATTTATTTATTTATTATGAAATAAATAAATTAATAAATCTTGATTTTTGATTTTTTTTGATTTTTTTTGATTTTTTTTTTTTTTAAATTTAAAATTTGATTTGAACTCAAACTTCCCACTAGTAAATTAATACAGATGAAAAATTCGAGAATAAAATGTGAATTTGATTTAACACAAGATTTTTATCCTTGAAATTTGATAACAAGGATTTTTTTTTTTTTTATTATTTGTTCATTTATTTGTTTTATATCTTGTACAGGCTTTTTATGTTATATGGTATGTTGGGTTTAAATAAGGTCCGATACAAGCCTATTTATATGAACAAATTTTGAGGTTCAAAAATAGGTTGGTTAAATCTTGCAAACAAAGGTAAAGAATTTTATTTAATTCTCTCCTCTCGCGCTTCTCTCTCTCTCTCTCTCGGGTTTTTTTTTTTTTTTTTTTTTTTTTTTTTTCTTACAGTAAAAAAAAAAATTTCCGTCGACAGCTAAAACTACGACCTAAAAAAAGTCAAATTGGAATTGATAAAAAAAACAATACTAATTTCTGCAAAAGCAGAAACCAATTGGTATAATTGGTTTCTGCTTTTGCAGAAACCAATATCAATTCAATTGGTTTCTGCTTTTTGCAGAAACCAATACCAATTGATTTTGGTATTAGTTTCTGCAACGGCAGAAACCTAGTAGTATAGGTTCTTTTTTTTTTTTTTTTTTTTTTTTTTTTTTTTTTTTTTGGTTTGGTTTGGTTTGGTTTGGTTCGGTTCTACACGTAACTTACTTTTTTTTTTTTTTTTTTTTTTTTTATATGTTATGGTTATCTTAGCATGATTATTTTAATAGAGTCGAGATTAACATTCTACATTATTCTTTTTCAGGGATTCAACTTTTGGAGCCATTCAAGAATTTTGAGGTTTGAGATTTATTTGGGACATAGTTTAAATTTTGTGATGTGATTTATTTTATGAGTTTAGAATAGATTTAAAATTTCGAACATTTTCACGTACCTTGAGGACCAATGACTGTCATCATTCGTCATGCAAGACACTTTCGCATTGAGGACCAAGGACCGACTCCTTTTATCGTCCAAAGGCACTTTGTGTTGAGGACCAAGGACCGGCTCCTTCTACTGTCCAAGACACTTTGTGTTTAGGACCAAGGACCGGCTCCTTTCACCGTCCAAGGCACTTTGTGTTGAGGACCAAGGACCGGCTCCTTCCACCGTCCAAGGCATTTGTGTTTGGGACCAAGGACCGACTCCTTTTACCGTCCAAGGCACTTTGTGTTTGGGACCAAGGACCGGCTCCTTCCACCGTCCAAGGCATTTGTGTTTGGGACCAAGGACCGACTCCTTTTACCGTCCAAGGCACTTTGTGTTGAGGACCAAGGACCGACTCCTTTTACCGTCCAAGGCACTTTGTGTTGAGGGCCAAGGATCGGCTCCTTTTACTGTCCAAGACACTTTGTGTTGAGGGCCAAGGACCAGCTCCTTTTACCGTCCAAGGCACTTCGTGTCGATGTCACTTACATATTTGCAAGGCTCAAACGAACTTAAAAGATTTACTGATCATTTTTTTTTTTTTTTTTTTTTTTTTAAGGAATGGCTGGCGCAAGCTCTAACAACGAGGTGTATTCTGACATACATGAAATCGTCGAGCTTAAAAATCAAGGCAAAAGTTACCTTCGGTTCAAAGATACTGATGTGAAGTACCATGCCCAGCCTGGCATACGCGGCGAACTTAAACTTAGCATCCATAAGCCGACCGCAGATCCTTCTCTTGACCTCTTGGAGCCTTTGTCAGAGTTGCACACGCCTGCCATTAGTGAATGCCACGAGAATTTAGAAGCCGCGAAGTCAGACCACTCTAGCAGTCATCTCCCTTTTCTATGTCTTCCGCCTCATCATTCTCAAAGCATGGAGTGCATTCCAAGAGCAGTGATTTGTGAGAAGATTGGCAACAGAGAAATACGATGGGGAAGTGCACTTATCAGTCGAGGGGAAATTTCTTTTCTTCCCAAAGTTTTGGGAATGGTCTTCATGGGTTCAAAAACTTCTGCTCAAGAAAAATCTTCGTCAATTAGCTTCTGCAGTCAGCTCCGCTACAAAGGATTATCATCGCCCGAACTCTATCTACCGGGCTCTTTGTGAAGTTTGGTGTCCAGAGACCAATACTTTTGTAACTGCCAGTGGTGAAATCGGCATTTCTCTTTGGGACATCCGCGAGGTAAGTGGACTTCCAATTATGGGTAATTACTATGAGGAAGTAGTTCCAAGTCTTTCAGAGCTGACAAATCATCTCCCCAAGTCTTGTTTGTACCTCTTCAATGTTTTCGCATTGATTGCCAATGCGAACGAATCTGATTGCGTCAGTCATGAAGAATGGATTAATTTTTGGTTCCACGAGAGTGGTTGTGCCCAGAACCCTCGACAAAACAAAAATTACAAGAATGCTATGAATCTAAATCCATTTAAAAGGCGTCATCAAAAAGCTTCACAGGAAATTCGGAGACCCGTGATTGTAGACAAGCCGAGAGACATTTTCCGTAGGGATCGGAGTCATTGGGGCGATATACCAATATGTTTGCTCTATAGAAGAAGAAGAGGAATTGGAAATAGCTGCTTATTTCTCCTTGTGGCTCTGTCGTTTCGTTCTTCCATCCGGGGACGAGTACATGAGAGTTGGGACTTTTAAAGCGTCCTCAAAGATGGCAGGTGGGTACACTTACAGCCTAGTCCCTCCGGTATTAGCGAGTATTTATAGAGGTCTTACACGGACGTCGAATCATCAGTCAAATCCAGACCTTGGCTCGATTTCACATTCATTTCCCGGACATTTTCTTTATGCTTGGGCTGCTACTTATTTCGTCCGAGGTATCTATGCCCATGTGGACAAGAATTATCCTCGTCCTATAATCCGAAGGTATGCTGGTACTTTGAATGCTTTCCAGTCCTGGGAGAAAAATGTTGTTGATTGTCGGGACCTTATTCGGGGAACGATGGATGCCAATGACTTTTGTTGGAATCCGTTCCCTTCATCGTCCCATCCCGGTGCACGAGTGGATGACGTTCCAAGGTCTATAGATACTTCAGAATTTATGGTGAGTATTCGATCAGGATTTGTTTCTTATCGCCGAGGAAACTCCCCTTTCATTCTTGAGGCGTATAATCCCCACAGGTTTGCGAGACAACTTGGCTTTAGGCAGAAACTTCCTGGTTCGCCAAGAAAGTTGGATATTGCCCCCAATGCAGGTGACATGTATCGTGTTTGGTTGTCCTTGACTCGGACGCTAAGTGGATCTACATTTCATATTCCGGAATATGTGAAAGATACACGTCAAAACGTTGATGCAGAGTACCAGAATTGGTGGAGTGACCAAGTGTCGTCGATCCTGACCAAGGTTCAAGTACATGTTTTATCTTCTAGTGAGAATCGTGACTTTATTCTTGGCCCAGCTCCGAATAGGGTCGTAGCCAAAAGGTTAAGCTCTCCAAATATCATTTCTGAAGAGACTTCTCGAAAGAGAGATCCAGACTTTCGAAACGAAAGAGTGATTAAAAAGATTAAAATTATAGTCCCTTCAACCAAGTTCGCTTCCACCTCTGAGCCTGCTGACAAAATATCCGAAGTAGTCTTGATTCCAGACCACAGCAGTCCTGGAGATCGAACATCTCATGCTCCTGGAAAAACTCTAACTCTTGAAGATGAAAGTTCCGGAGATCAGGTATTTTTTTTTTTTTTTTTTTTTTTTTTTTTTTTTTTTTTTTTTTTTTTGAATCTTATGCAACAAATTTCAATTTCAGGCTCCCCTTTCCCGAATATATAACATTAGACAATCGGTAAAACCAATGCCGCTTCAAGTTGTTCCAAATCCTTCAAAAGGTGATGTTGAAACTTCTCAAGTTAACATCAGTCTCCCGAATACACCACCAGATGGTGAATTTTTAAACATGTCACCTAGAACACGAAACGCGGGTATGTTCTTTTTTTTTTTTTTTTAGATCTCTTCTTTTTTTCCTTTTTTTTTTTTTTTTTTTTTTTTTTTTTTTTTTTTTTTAATCTCCATTTTTGTAGGTTTTCCAAATATTCCTGAAGGATTGAATTTCTCCATGAATCCAAACTCTTTGCAAGATCAGATCGACGAGAATGACGAAAGAATTGATGCACTTCAAGGAATAGATGGTGCTTATGATTTTCACGACCCACCTTGCAAATACCCGAGTGTTATTAATGAAGATACCTTGGTGTTCAACATAGATAAATTCCGTGATGAGGATGAAGTAAATTCTGAGACTATGAGAGCCAACATTTCAGAAATTAATCACGAGGTCACAGTTGCTCCATCTTCATTGGCTTTAGTTAACATTCCGCCTTCGGAGACAAATAATCATCGGGTTGCGCCGATTTGTTCTTTCATGTCTGGTCCTCCGCCTAAGATAACTCAAGAGTCCCCCTACTTGAAAGCTGCTCTGCACGATGCCATGATCAACTACCTTCGGAAGTGTTTCACGGACGTCTTGAAGCATGGGTTTTCCAACATCCGATCTTGGTGGAGTGAAAATAATTTAATTCTCCAAAACGTGATTGCCAACTCATTTCACACAGATCCAGCACATTTGATGAAGCATATGGATGTGTTTCTCACGAAAGTCGACCTTTATTTATCAGAAAGAAATCAACATTTAGAGTGTCTAACCGCTGAAGAAAAGGCTGAGCAATTGAAACTTTTGAATATCCAGTTGGAAGTGAAGGATTCCACGTGTTCTTCATTGGAAAATAAAATTGGGCAGTTAACTTTCGAGCTGGACAAACTTCGTGATGAACTTCAAACCCATCAGGAACAAAAGGGTATGCTTGGAACCATGAAGGCCACATTAGAAGAGTCGCAGACTAGAGATGTCACCAGCATAGCATCCATTGATCGGAAAAGGAAGACACTTGAAGATAGTTTCCTGATGATGAGTGATTTCGAGAATTTATGATTTTCTTTAGGACCATACCGTATGAATTTTGATTTGTCATCATTTTTTTTTTTTTTTTTGTCTTCACATTTCGAGTGTATTTCTTTTTATTTCAGAAATTGGTAAACAATTTGAATGAATTTATTAGTTGTGACTGAACTTGAATTTATAATTTATTCAAGCTACCTACGTACCCAAACGGGATCAAGTCGAACGTAGTTCGTTAAAAGAACAATTTTTTTTTTTTTTTTTTTTTTTATTTAGGGCCGTTCACAGTTTATCCTCTTGCGGGCCAGGAGTGTTACATTTTATTACAACGAAAAATTTATAAACTAAAGAACTTCAAGCGTAAAAACGCTTTAGAAATTTGCCGTTGATAGGCCCGATTTGTAGTCCGTCTTTGTCAACGATCTTGTACGCTCCGTTAGTGAATGCATGAGTAACGAGATATGGACCATCCCATTTAGGTTGGAACTTGCCCCCTGTTTTTCGTGTGATTATGATCGGCCTGCGCACGGAAAGCACCAGATCTCCAACCTGAAATGATCTTGGTCGCACCCTTTTGTTGAAAGATTTAGTCATTCGAGCTTGATAGCACTCCATGTGCATTTGCGCTTCTAACCTCTTCTCATCCAAAGCTTCCAACTCTTCTAATCGAAGACGAGCATTTTCTTCTGTTGTCAAACCTTCTTGGATGGCAATTCGAAGTGAAGGAATTTGACACTCCAAAGGAAGTACAGCTTCCACTCCATACACTAAGGCATAAGGAGTAGCTTGTGTCGGGGTCCGATAAGTAGTTCGATAAGCCCATAAGACTTCGCCAATTCTTTCATGCCAATCTCTTTTTGATTTGGAGACGACCTTTTTCAGTAAACTGCATAGAGTCTTGTTGAACGCTTCTGCTAACCCATTAGCTGCTGCATTGTACATTGACGAGTTGTATTGTTTAAACCCAAACTTTGCACACAAATCGTTTATGTGGCTATTGCGGAAGGGTTTTCCATTATCAGTGATGATGTGTCGCGGAACTCCATACCGATAAATGATCTGGATTCGGATGAAATCTGCAACGTTTTTCTTTCTTTACCTCTTTCAATGGTATAGCTTCAGCCCATTTAGAGAAGTAGTCGGTCCCAGCAAGGATGTATGAATGCCCAGCTGAAGACTTTGGAGTTATGGGTCCAATTACATCAAGACCCCATGCATCGAATGGCCATGAAGCCACTGTTGGATGCAACGGTTCTGGCGGTTGATGGATGAAATTTGCATGGACTTGGCAAGCTTCACATTTTTTTGCATAATCCATGGAGTCTTGTACCATGGTCGGCCAATAGTACCCCATCCTCTTTATCCGAAAATGGAGCTTGGGTCCAGACTGATGAGCACCACAGATCCCAGAGTGGGCTTCTTCTATCGCATGTGTTGCTTCGTCATTACTTAAACATCGAAGAAAAATCCCCTCAAATGATCGTCGATAAAGCGTCCCCTTATAAAAGATAAAGCGGGTCGCACGCCTCTTGACTTCGGTTCTTCGTCGTGGATTATCTGGCAACTTTTGATTTTGAAGAAAATCGATTATTGGTTGTCTCCAATCTTCTCTTTCCTCATCCTCGATTACTTCGACAGTATTGTGTTCTCTTCAAGATCACAGGGCGACAACGGCGGAAGCACCCATCTTTGAGCGATAGATATGGAGTGGGAAAAATCTTCATCCGACCTGGCTAAAACAGCGGCTAGATTAGCTAAGGCGTCGGCTTCTCTATTTTCATTTCTAGGTACGAATTTCATTTTTATCGAATCAAATCGATTCACGAGCGTTGATGCATATTCATGATACGGCTTCAAGTCTGAATTACGGACTTCATACTCGGCTAGGAGTTGGCTGATTATCAATTTAGAGTCTCCAAAGACTTCCAGCTGACGGATATCCATGTCTAACGCCGTTTCTAAGCCAAGGATAAGGGCTTGATACTCCGCCACGTTGTTTGAACATTTCTCCGTTAAGGTAAAAGAATAAGGCATAAGGAGATCGTGGGGAGTGATAAAGATAACTCCTGCTCCGGCACCATAACTTCGAGCTGCCCCATCAAAGTATAGTCTCCATGATGGTATGATTTCAGTAAATAGAACTTCTTCATCCGGGAGGTCTTCCTGAAGTTCCCACTCTGTTGGAATTGGATGGTCAGCAAGAAAATCTGCTAAAGCTTGTCCTTTGGTTGCCTTTTGTGGAATGAATTTGATATCGAATTCGGACAATAGTAATGCCCATTTTCCAATTCTTCCGGAAAGAATCGGCCTGGACATTATGTACTTTAATGGATCAACCCTTGAAACAAGATTGATTATGTGCGATAGCATATAATGTCTCAACTTTTTAGACGCGAAGATCAACGCGAGACATATTTTTTCGATAGGCGAATACTTCATTTCAGCACCTACCAGTGTCCGACTCAAGTAATAGAGCGCATTCTCTTTTCCTTCGTCGTTGACTTGGACAAGAAGCGCTCCAAGAGAATGTTCTTGTGCTGCAACGTAAAGAGTCAATGGTTTTCCTGGAACTGGAGCTGTGAGTACTGGCGGATGAGACAAGTACTGTTTAATGCTTTGAAAAGCATTTCGACAAGCATCATTCCATTCAAATGGTACGTCTTTCTTTACCAATTTGTTGAAAGGATGACAACGTCCGGCAAGGTTAGAAATAAATCTCCGAATGTATGCGAGTTTTCCTTGAAGGCTTTTTAACTCATGTACATTTCTTGGCTCTGGCATGTTGATTATGGCCTCAATTTTTGATTGATCTACTTCGATGCCCCGATGCCGAACAATGAAGCCAAGAAATTTTCCGGAGGTGACACCAAATGCACACTTCAACGGATTCATCTTCAGTTGATGTCGTCGAAGCCTTTTGAAAACATCCTGTAAATCTTGTAGATGGTCATCCCGTTTCTTTGTTTTAACAACAAGATCATCCACATAGCATTCCACATTTTTGTGCAGCATGTCATCGAAAATCTTTTGCATAGCTCGTTGGTAGGTTGCCCCCGCATTTTTTAATCCAAACGGCATAACTTTGTAACAATATATACCCTTAGGAGTACGAAATGATGTAAGTTCTTCGTCTTTTGGGTTCATCCGTATTTGGTTATATCCAGAAAATCCATCCATGAATGACAAGATTTCGTATCCAGTAGTTGCATCCACCATCAATTCTATTATCGGAAGTGGAAAATCATCTTTCGGACATGCTTGATTCAAATCACGAAAGTCAACACAAATTCGCAATTGTCCATTCTTCTTCTTGACAGGAACAATATTCGCAATCCAAGTTGGGTATTTGACTTCGCGTATGAATCCAGCTTCAATAAGTTTGTTGACTTCCGCTTCAATATGAGGAACCAGTTCTGGTCGAAATCTCCTTTGAGGTTGTTTGGTCGGTCGAACTCCATGTCTTACTGCAAGGTGATGTACTGCAACCTTTGGGTCTAAACCCGACATTTCTTTATAAGACCACGCAAACACATCTTTGTATTCCCGGAGCAAAAGGACGTACTCGGATTCCTCTTTTTGATTGAGGAGAGCACTTATGAATACGGGTCTCGGGTCTTCTTCAGTCCCCAAGTTCAATTGTTTCAAATCATCCACAGTAGCTTGTTCTCCTTCTTCAAATGTAAGTGGGGCTTGTTCAAGTTCATCTGTTGTGACAGAGTTTTCAGACTCGGATTCTGAATTGGAAGATTCTTCGAAAGCTATGTGATTGACAGAGGCTTCTTCATCATATTCATTATCTTTTAAAGATGAGTGAACCTTTTGATGTTTCCGTCTTCTTCTTGATTGTTGGGGTTTCAGACTTGGATCAGAACTTTTAATTCCAAGTCGAGAAAATGCAGATTGTCTTTGAGACGACCCTTGGGGAGTTTGTGCATTCTTATCAACTTGGGTAGAAGAATGATCCTCACTTAGCCTTTGGAAGACGGAAGCTCTACATTTCGTCTCAACCATTGGGGAAGGTTCTCCTTTTAACCTTTTAAACACCGAAACTCTGGCGTTCTCATTTTCAATTCGATCAAACACTGAAGGTCTCGGATGTACCGATTCTTCCTCTTTGACTTCATATATTTGAATCATGATTGGATTCGAGGAAACCTTCTTGACTTTAATCTTTCTCGGTGGGTTTGGATCATATCCCAGACCATGTCTAGGTCGCGACACAAGGGCTCCATCAGAAGGAACACGCCCACTCGAAAGTATGGCATCAAGATCACCTAATTCGCGAGGTTCTCCTTTCCCAAATCCGGCATTCTCAAACAGTTTCTTGACCTGGGGATTATAACATCCTTTGAAAGTTTGTGTTGATTCGTCAACCCCTTTAGTAGTTGACAGGTCTTGTTTGGATGGACCAGAAATACTGAGTTTTGATATGTTCGGAACAGATGTCGAAGCTTCCGATGTAGATTTACATTCTTTCGGGATTGCCATGAGTTGATGGGGCAGAAGCAATTTTGAAATACTAGGTATTGGAAGAGCTAACTCTTTTCTCAATACCTCAACATCGGTCGATTCAATTTGAGGTTTTTCGCCTCTAGAGGATCTTTCAGACGTAAATATTGATTTACCTTTGATAAGCTGACGAGATCGATCAATACCTGATGTACCATCATTGTCTGCATCTCTAATTTTGAATCCAGACATGGTCAACCCTGCAGAATTACACTCTTCATCTTCTGTGTAAAATTTGGCATCAGCAAAATAGGATTCTTCTTCGAGGAATGGTTTGGACTCAGCTACCACACATTTGACTTCTCCATCTCGACTATATTTGAAGCATTGGTGCCAAGTCGAAGGTACTACTCCAGTTTCATGCAGCCAAACACGTCCAAGGAGTAACTCATATGATGTTTTAGCATCAATGACATGAAAGAGAGCCGAGGAAGTTAATTCTCCCATTTGTAGCTTCAGACGGATCATGCCAATGGCTCGTTGACCCTTTTGGTTGAATCCTTGAATCATGATCTTGCTCTTAGATAGATCGCCAACGTCAATCCCTATTCTTTTCATTGTCTTGACAGGCATAATGTTCACAGCAGATCCCGCAATCGATCATCATGCGATTTATCTTGCATTCTCGAATATAACCACTAACATATAGTGGTCTATTATGTAAACGAGAGCCTAATTGTAAATCTTCATCATCAAAAGTTATAGCGGCCATACAGTCTTGTCGAGTCGTTGGCCCAGTATGCTCTAAGACTTTGCCTTCATATTCTTCCGGATCAATCAATGCCGCGACTAAAGCTATTCGATCATCGAAAGGGAGACTGAGAGACTCTGCTAAACTTGTATTGGCAGGAATCTTGTTGAGTCGTGAGACAGTTTTGTTCTGTTTCGAACTCTGTCCTAACACGTTCTTTGTTTCATTTTTCTTCTCCACATTGATGACATTGGAGGTAAAACAATCATTGTCAAAGTAACCCTTGGGGAAATAATCGCCCAGGGTCGGCAGTCTAGAGGGAATGCTTTCTACCCCCCCTCCGATTTAGTTGATATTTTCGATTTAGCTTTAGACCTCCCGCTCTGGTTGTTCTTTAGTCTTGATTTCTGGTCATAAACACTGGAACTTGAGAGTTGTGGAGCCTTTTGACGACGTCCTTTTATGAAGGTCCGTGCTCCCTGGTTTTCTTCTAGTATTTCCTCCTTATTGGGTTGAATTTTTGTACCCAATTCCTCTAGCTTTGGGCATGCAAGAGGCGTAGAAGGTGACATTTTACCTGTTTTGTTTGACATTCGGTATTTTTCTTTCTTACTTATGAAGGTAGACCAACCGTCACTGATCTCATCTTCAGACTCTGAATCAGAATTCCAAACATCCAAATCATCCGTCATAATTTCGTAGAAAGTTGGACGATTGGGTGGATGCGGTCCACCCATCCCCGGATAGACATACATAATAGTGATTTCTCCATCTACCTCAAACTTCACTGGAAAGGCTCCCTTTGGAAGTTGCGGTCCAAACTCCCCAATCGAGGATTTACTGGCACCATATGTGTTAGGAGGTGTTGGTTCCTTCTCCGTAATAGAAATAGGATCAAATGATCCAAATGAAACCATCGAGCAAGAGACTGTCGAATTTTCTCTCCGGTTTCAAGTTTGATCTTATTTTCTTTGTCCAGACGAACGATAAGATCTTTCAAGACAAAACATTTTTCCACTGGATGGCTAATGATTCTGTGAAATTTGCAGTATTTAGGATGATCGATCTTACCAGCTTCTTCGGGTCTTTTCGATACTGGAAGTTCGATTATCTTTTGTTCAAGAAGCTGATCAAGAATTTCAGGAACTTCAGCGTCTGAAAATGGGTACTCCTTTTCTTCAAGTTCTTTTAGAGTCACATGACCTCTGCTTTGGACTTGTCCTTTATTAGGTCTGAACTCTAGTCTCGATTTCGGGTTTGAGCTCGACCTCTGGAAGGCTATCTTTGCAGGAGCAGTAGAAATTGTCATTGCTTCTTTGGACTTAACAGCCTTGACTTCCTTCTTTATTTCTTTCTTAGGATCTTTCTTGTCACGAGGATCACTTGGCAAATAACTCCCATGCCTTGCAATTTGGAGCTCTAGGTCGTGAGCGCGTGTTGCCAATTCTTCAAATGAGTGAGGCATATTCGCCTGGAGATTATAGAGTAATCCCCAATGCATGCCTTGTACACACATGTCGATGGATGATGCTTCGCTTATTCGTTCTTTGCAATTAAGTACAAGGTTCCTCCAGCGTTCGATGTACTCTACAACGGGCTCTTCCTTGCTCTGCTTTGTTCGAGCAAGTTCCGGAAGGCTGACAGTTCGTCGGGTGCTGTAGAAACGTGTTAGGAATTCTCGCTCGAGTTGATCCCAACTATCAATTGACCCAGCTGGTAAGTCTGTGTACCATTCAAACGCGGAACCTTTTAGGGAGCGTACGAACTGCTTTACCATTGCGTCATTGTAGGTGCCTGCATTGTTACATGTCTCGATAAAGTGTGCAACATGTTGCTTTGGATTGCCTTTCCCATCAAAACTCTGAAATTTGGGAGGTTGGTAACCGAATGGCATCTTGATTTCATCGATTCGACGACTATAGGGCTTAGCGTACACCAATGAAGATTGCAATGAACCTCCGTACTGAGCACGAATAGTGTCTGCAATCATATGCTGAAGTTGTTGGACAGATAGAGAGCCAACGGAGAGTTGAGTGGAGTCACGTAACACGTTTTGAACAACTGTCCGATCATGCATATCTTGCTTCTGTTGGTGCTCTTGCACTTCTAGTTCTTTAGCCTTGGAAGATTCTGAATTTTCTTGATTCCCTTTAACCGGCGGATTTTTCAATTCTAACTGGTGCATGAGTGCAGCGACCTGTGCGTCTTTGTCTTCTAGCGACTTTGTTAATTTTTCAATGGCTAAAGCCATTTGTTGAATTCGGTCATCTGAGCCCGACGTTGCTTCTGTAACCATCACTGGCTCGAGTGATTCTTCAGATGAGGAATAATCTCCCCACCTTTGCAGAGAAGTGGCATGAGAAAATCCAGATATGGATCTACCACTAGAGACGGAACCAGAACGAGAGCTTTTAGTTGGACTCCTGGTTTTTTACCACCGAACGAGAGTTTGGCTTTTTGAAAGCAATTTTCATTCTGCCTTTGTTGGAGAACTTTTTCAGTGGTGGGACCAGTTGAGTTTTCCCAGTTTTTGTTTGGGCCCTGGTCGCATGGAAGAGTTCGGCAAGGGTCTCTTCAAGATGTGTCATAGTTCTCTTTGACTTTTCGCTTGCCATCGCTGACGTAGTGGTTGAAACTTGAAGGTTTTGAGATCAAAAGATGAGAGGACAAGAAGGTCCCACTGGGCGTGCCAAAAATTTGTACGACGAATTTCGTGTATTAAAATACGGAAACCGTTACAAATTGTATTTTCGAGAAATACAAGTGAAAATTAATCTTCTTGTAACTGCAAAATTGCAAAATCCTCTGATTAATGATCTGAATGTTTGAAGACGAGGGGCCACGTGGCCTAAATCCTGGACTTCGAGATTTGTTGAGAATTTGATTTGTCGAGAGCTTGACTTGTTCAACACTTGAATTTTGGGGCTTGATTTGTACTTGGACTTGAACTTGATTTGATTTGAAGAAGGTTTTGATCTTCTTGGACTTGACTTGATTTGAAGAAGGTTTTGATCTTTTTGGACTTGGACTTGATTTGATTTGAAGAAGGTTTTGATCTTCTTGGACTTGACTTGATTTGAAGAAGATTTTGGTCTTCTTCGTGTTTGCCGGATTTGGACTTGAGAGAGTTTCTTCTCTTCCTCCGGCTTTGAGATTTCTTCAGCACTTCGTGATTTTCTTCTTCACTTTCACTTCCTCTTTTTCCATGGACCATTGGTCCTATTTATAGGGAAAATTTTGTGGCTAATTTTGGTAACCACTCAATCATATTTAATTAAAATGATTAATTAAATAATTGTAGGTTTTAAGATAGTAGGATGGGCCCCCTAATTATTTTAGCGGGCTTTAATAGATTTTAATTTAATTGGGCTAATAATTTAAATCGACCCAATCCATTTGATTTATTATTATTTTTTTTTAGTGTCTACAGTAACATTCAAGTATGTTGTCAAAGGTTATTGAAATCAAGATTCTATTTAATATCTTTTTACAATTTTTAAAAAAGTCAGATGATAGCATCATATGTTTTCTACTGAGAAATTAAGGAGCAATAGATTCATAATTTTTTTTTTTTTTTGAATTATGAGGTTGTTAATTGTGTTGTTAATTGTATATAATACAGTATTGCCTGTCCAACACAATTTATCAAGGACTCGATGTGTTTAATAAATCTGCCGCCCGTAATGCGTGATGCGCTTCTCGAGTGAAATCCCAAGTCGATCCTAAATCTATTGTTGATTAAAAAAAATAAAAAATAAAGTTTTAGTTTCTTCAACAAACAAACCCCAAAAAAGCCCCATATTCACCTCAATGGATTCATTTTGTTGCCACACAAATGTAGCTAGTAAAAATATGTACAAGACGTAAACGATATATATAGCTTAACCAATAGGATCCATAACAGACATGTCCCAGCCAAGGAAAGTGTGAAGACAAGAACAAAAACATGAACCCAACTGAATTACTAATCAGTTTAGCATACTGAAGGAGCAGGCATTTGTATTATTATGTCAATAAGATGCAAATATCATAAACTCATTCCACTAGTTTATTCTAGCTTAAGAATGAAAACTCTAACTATATTGAAATTTTTTTACCTCGTTATTGTGCTGCTGTGTTTTCTCTGCCTGTCTTCAGATGCACGTTCTGAAACCCACAAACAAAATAATGTCACAGATCCAATGGAGAATAGGTACTGGCAATGGATGAAACGACATGGACGAAGATATGGTAGCAGAGAAGAATGGAATTTTCGCTTCGGGATTTACCAATCCAATCTTCTATTGATTGAATACATAAATTCTCAGAATCTCCCATACAAACTGAGAGACAATGAATTTGCAGACATGACAAACCTGGAATTCAGATCTGCCTACTTGGGTTATAAGAGCCAAAGATTGTCGCACAAGAGACATAATTTTACATTTGATAATTCTCTAGTACCACCAAGCATGGACTGGAGAAAGAGAGGTGCAGTGACTCCTGTAAAAAATCAGGGCAATTGTGGTACATACTTCTCTGTTTTCACAGTTATTACACAGTAAAAACCACTGAAACATGTTTTGATCTCAATTATTTTTAACTCAATTTTTAGCATTCAAATATAAGAACAAAACAATCATGGCAGTGGAATCACATGATGTATTCTCTTCAAAGAATGTATTCAGATTTGAATATTATATTAGTTACCATGTATATCTTTCATTGCAGGCAGTTGTTGGGCGTTTTCCACAATAGCAGCAGTCGAAGGCATCAACAAGATCAAGACTGGCAAATTGGTGTCTTTGTCGGAACAAGAACTTGTTGACTGTGATTACAATAAATATAGCCAAGGTTGTCAAGGTGGATCTATGGAAAATGCATTTGCATTCATCGAGAAAATTGGTGGCATAACAACAGAAAAAGATTATCCCTATGTAGGAAAAAAGGACAAATGTAACACCATCGAAGAAAAAAAAAGGGCAGCAAAAATAAGTAGCTATAAAGCTATGCCTGCCGGTAGCGAGGAAGCTCTACTTGCTGCAGTGGCAAAACAACCAGTCTCTGTTGCCATTGATGCTAGTGGCTATGACTTTCAACTGTACTCTAGCGGGATCTTCTCTGGCTATTGTGGGAAAGATCTCAATCATGGCGTAGCAGCTGTTGGCTATGGCGAAGCAAATGGAGAGAAGTACTGGCTCGTGAAGAATTCATGGGGCGCTCATTGGGGTGAAGCAGGTTATATCAAGATGAAGCGTGATTCTGCTGATAAAGATGGGATATGCGGCATTGCAATGGAAGCCAGCTACCCAGTTAAAAAGTCTTAATGAATTTTATTTTGAAGTTAGTTTCCTCATGGTACGGTTTAAAAACTTGATACTACGTCAAGATAAATAATACAAATAAATTTCAAGTATAAAGCATGAGATAAAATAGAAAATGGTAGAAAACATTACAAATAAAACACAGAGTAGGTTAAAGAAACTTGCACATTATGCATATGTAAGTGATTTAGCGGTTTGTTTCTCATATCACTAACCTAAGTGAATAGTCATTTGATGCATATTTATTCTCACACAAACAAAATCCAAATTATTGCAGTCTCGATCATAAAAGGCAGAGCTTTTTGACGGTAAAGTTGAGGTGTGCCTTACTGATGTAGGATAACTAGGGATTTCAAACTTAAATTATATAAACAGAAAATAAGTAGAAGAAGAAGAAAGGCAGTAAGAAAGGGGGGAGAACGGGAGAGAAAAGAGAGGGAGAGAACGTGGGCAAAGCCAACCTTAATTCAATTCATATTCATCAACTGAGGTTCAAAACATACAATACAAGCATACATAAAGGAAAATAAACCTAAAGAGAAAGGGGCATTGGCCAAGCCCAAAGACAATAAGCCCAATTAATCTAAATGAACGTAAGTAAGAAATAATCTAAAACATGATATATAGTGATGTCGTCATCACTTACTCTTTGGCAGAAGAATAATTCTCGGCATTTGTATCCTTCACGATTTATACTATTTACTCAGGCAACAAGTGAATTTTAACAGCTCTATCGATAATAAATGCTCCAGAAATTAAATGATGGACACGAATCAGAGAATATGCAAAGCAAAAGCTAAACAAAACAAAGACACAAAAGGAGATAAGGATCTACCAAGAGTCATTGACACATACTTCTGTTACACATAACTGCATGCAACTAAAAATCTAAAGTCTTAACCCTAGCAGAACGCAAAAGGCACTTCTTGGTGACATTGGAGACATTAAACACGTTACAGTAATGGTATAACTCTAGCTAGTCATATAAAAGAAACCCTTCTATATTGTGGGGGAAAGGAAACATCCATACTTCAACAAATGGGTCACAAACTGGAAAACATCCTTGTGCATATTAGCACAAAGAAAACTTTTACCCATATATTTCACAGCCGCTCCTTTTGCACAAATGGCTTCATGCATACAGGTTCAACTACCTTCATCATGGTGTAAACCCTTCTCTTATCCAATGCCACAAAGTCTTCTATAAAATAGACAAAACCAAAGCAGCAGAATCTTCATAGCAAGTCCTGTTCAAGAATATGTGCAACCAGTCAGAAGTGAGGCCAGAAAACAATTCCTAAGCCATTTGTGAACATCAATGTGACAACAAGTATCTTTAAAAACTCAAAAATAATGATTTTTGTCCAGGGAAACAAGAATTCTCCATTTTAGTGAAGAATAAAAGCTTGTTGATCTGAAGAATACACTATTTAGGATCAGTGAAACCCATGATGAGAAATTATCCTTCATTTATCAGAAAATGATAAACGTAGAGAATGCGAATCTGAAGTCCAAATACAAAAAACTTTGAAAATGATTCTAATTGCAGATGGATAAACAGAAGGTTCAAAGAAGAAAAACATGAAAATTGTCCAATAAGAGAGTAGGAAGAAGAGAAAACAAGTCGTGAATATCTAAGAAGAAAAGGAGATTAAGAGAAGCAAACATTTTTTTAATAATACCTCTTCAAAAGCAATGTCAATTGAAGATGAGAAGACACCAGAAACTTCCTAGAAGAAAAACATGAAAACTAAAAAAGATGACAGGAAAAACAAATGAAAGCAAGTCAAGAGGATCAATCAATGAATTGCGACAATCATGCATCACATAATTAGCATGCAAGATTAAGGGAAGGATGATTCTCTCATCAATTAGGTTCCTTTTTCAAACTCTTGCTAGTTTAATTAGTGAACATAAGATTGCATAGTTTATTTATTTTGACCAATTAAGTTGTTTTTAATTTTAATGTTTCAGTTCCATTGTGATCTTCTTATCGTCATGTCCACATCTACTATATATGAGAGCAAAGTGAGAGGTCTAAGGGAATTCAATTTTTCCAAGCAGAAACAAATTTCAAAGATCAGAGTCTAAGAAAATATACGATGATGAAGTAAGCTGGCAACAAATTTTCTTCAATGCGAATATCTTCTTCTAGTCTTACGGCGCCGAATTAGCCGGAAAGCCACCACCACAACAACTATAGCCAACTGGAGGAAGACCAACACCTTCAAACCTGGAATAACAATATATTAATTTGTCACAGAACACAAGTAGTTTGCGCAAGAGCTGTGATATACGAATACCTAAAAGCTTCTGCATGGAGTTCTCAGTGTTGATCTTACGCTTAGGTTTCTTTGAATCACCAGAACCCGCACGACTAGCTACTGACCCATAATTTATGGTCTGATAAGCAACATTCCCACCCATGACACAAGTATTAGGACAGATGACGGTTCCATCATACTCATCACTTCCATCACAGCAATCTAAAATAATTTTTTGGTTATCAGAAAGTAAATAAGATACAGGCAAATAGAGCTAGAAGTTTTAAGATTCAGGTGACAATACAAAGTTTAAAACTCAAAAAAGGGAAAATAGAACAGTATATAAAAGTTATAAATAAGATAGCGAGCATAGTATATTTTACTTTGCAAACTAAATAGCATTTAGAAAAATGTGAATGGTTCAAAAAGGCTGAAACAGAGAATATTCTCAAGTTAAGTGGAGAGAACAAGCAAAAAGTACTTTAGTATAATGATGGATCATCCAAAAGACATACAATAACCAGGTCTGAGTAGGTCCTTGAAGGCAACAAGCATCATTAACCATGGTATCATGACAATAGAATCAAAACTGAATGCACTTCCAGTGCATGAATGGCGTAGAAGAATACTCGAAGAAACTAATAACTTTCAATGAATGTGATTCATCCATAAAAATAAGCAAGTCATAAGAAACCGCTATGACATGATCAAGAAAATAAATACACATAGAAAACTTACCACAAATTTTATCATTCACATGAGATGAGAATAAGAATCGTGGTGTGCTTCCTGTATTTCTACAATAGAATTTTCCAGCTGGACATGCTGAAGTTCCTACACATCCAATTAAAAAGCACTGAGACCTAAACAGCACAGCATATAACTTGTAAATTGCATTCAAGTTATTAGATATGTAAGGGCCTGATGTATGGAACATTATCAGAGTGTATGGAAAGGTTGAAGTTCATCAACTAAAGTAGGATGCAATCAAACAAAATAGTAGAATTATAGAAGAAGGGGAAATGTGAAAAAAGAAGAGAAACGAGGGGCAAAAAGAAGAAGTGGGGGAGACAATAGGAGGGAGATAGAAAGAGAAGAAGAATTAGACAGACGGAAGAGAAATTGGAGGAGAAATTATTAATTTTTATTCATATCAAAGTTGTGTCTTATTACAAAATATAAGCCCTCTTTATATAGGCTTTCAAATATTCTATTCTAAGTAGTAAACATCTAATAAAATCTATTAAATCAATACTATAATTATGTTTCCTAAAATAAGCACCAAAATTGAAAACTAATTTAAATGCTATCTCTACTAATATTCCTATCATTTTCCTCCGGTTGAGAGAACTCGACTCCTAAAGATAGACTACAACTTCTTAACCAAGGTCATTCTTTCTGACCAAATAAAAAAACCGATCATATGTCAGCAAACGAATCTGAAATCATTCCCAAGCATGATCTGATCGGGAGACGATATTTTCTTTTAACTAAGTAGCGACAACAAACTCCAAGATAGAGTTCTTTAATAACCAGCAGTAAGCTATAATAAACTACCAGCTTTACCAGGGAAAAAAAGTTATCTAATACATCAAAATAAATGCTAAAGTACTTATTCAGCCATTAAGAACTTTTCTTTTACCATTTTTTCTTGCTAAAGCCCATTCTTTTGGCACTTAAATTGACTATACAAGTTTTTCAATTGAATGATCATTGAAAATTGTAATAAAAACTTCTGCTTGACCAAAATAAAAGCCAACACTTTAACAAGGCACAATGAGTTACCAGGCTCGTCAGTGCCATCGGGGCAATCACAAAAATTGTCATTGATACGGTCTCTGGTGAATGATTTGGACCCATCTTTGCATTTAATCACATTTCTATCAAAGTACTTCTCATCTGCAATTCCACAAACATTGTGCGGGTAAGTACAATAATACGAAATTTAGTAAAAAATTCATCTTTATAGCTAGGGGATCACCTAAAGGATGAACTCCGATGGGCAAACGTAAAGGAGAGGAATATGAGAAGTGGAAGTAGAGAGGAGAGAAGCACAAATAACTGATCAGAAGAGCCGTCGCCATTTTCAGTTGGGTTCCTAGTTTAAAGTGAGTTGGATAACTCTGTTCGAGATGAACTTGAACCTGAATGAATTGGGAAATTTGATACAAAAATTCTGAGTGTACAGATTTTTTTTACAGAATTTGTACCGAAACCTCACAAGAGAAGTGGGTCGAAGTGAAATAAAATAATGTCAAAAAATATTCATGTGTCTCTTCTGTAATTTTTCTGTACAAATTTGTCTGTACGTGAAGCAAAGCTCAATTTGATAAGAGTAGACTTTCTTTTTCCCACTAATTGACTTCCAAAGAGGGGTTCTACAAACTCTAGTTTCATCCAAATTTCAGATATATCACATCGTATTATTGCCCGTATAGCTAGAATGAGATATAATAATAAAGAGTTAGACTACATGTACCGCATGGATTACCGCAAGGATTATCGCACACACTCACATTGAGAAAAAAATATTATTTAACAGGCGGGGCCCATCACACTCATGTGAGGGTGCAGTAAAACTTGTGGTAATTCATGCGGTATAAGAAGGTTTATTCAATAATATAAGGTGTTCCAAAAACTCGTGTTTTATTCAAAATTTATTTAGATCATGTTGTACCATTGCAATAGAGCACGAATTAGAAATTAAAAATTTGTCAAGTAGCCTTGTTCTACATTATAATTGTTGATGCCATCTTCACAAGTATCATGCCACTTACCTATTCAATGCATACATATAGGTGGTTCATAGGATGAAGCATTTTCACATGCCACTCCTATATGTCGTTGACTTCTGTTTAATTAGTCAAATACGAAGAGGAACTTTGTTGGACCATAAATTCACAACATTAGTATGTATCAAAAGAAGCGTTAAAGGTTCTCTATCTAAACTCTAAGATACTCAAGTTGGAAAATGAAGTGTATACATAAAGAAAAAAAGTATTATGTAAGATCGTTATAATCTTCTATGGTGATTACTTATGGGTGTTAGTAATGAAGATGTCTATTCTTCTTAAATGTCAATGTCTGTGAGTTTTGAACTTGCAGTCTTAAAGTCTTTTACATCGTTCAGTAGTAATGTAAATGTTCATTAACATGGTGTTCAAATTGTGAGCTATTTATGCAACAAGAAATGTTGTTGTAACTTGCAATATAGATCACTAGTTAGTCATGATCAAGAATGGTGGATTGGATGATAGTTTTTATCTCCAATGACTCATCATGCAATTACATATAAAAGATTAAGGACCAATTTTCTATTCAAACAATAGTTATGAGATCATGTGCAATATTTGGAAAAAATAAAACCATTATCCATATAGCAAGTTAGTCCTCGATCTTTAAAAAGAGTAAGTTAGCTATCAACTTTTGTTCCACACCCGCAAACTTCAAACATACACATGCAAATTCATCATCAACAAGAACAAACTTCATTCATATTATTAATCATACAATAACTACCACCAACATAGCTACAAGAATACATCCCCACAAGCAAAGCGACACCAATTCCAACCTAATAACTAGCCACAACACCCTAGTCATAGTGACCAATACTAGCCCTTGTCCCTTAGTTTGTGTCCCTCTCTCCACCAAAACCCTAATTTGTGGCGACATTACCACATTTGAAATTGTAAATATTTTGTGGTTCGAAATTTGCTCGTTGTTATACAATTGTCAATATGGCCTAATGAAACTTCCACCTGGAAGAGTGTAACTCAAGACGAAGTTCCAATAATCCTTTATTTATTGGTGAATGATAAAACTGCATTCTTACAACTCTTGTGAAACTATGAGAACTAATTTTATACTCAACAATTGATTGAGGATGAATAGTGCAATGTTTTAAATAAAGAAAGTAATTATTATATCATCTATTTGTCTTCTTTGTCAGTCCTTTCCGAACGGCGCGCAGTCATATTGATTTCACCTCAGATTCACACTAACTCCTCATTCTACAAAACCCAGGTTTTCATACATTCAGTGTGAAAATGGGTGCATACAGAGCGGACGACGACTACGATTACTTGTTCAAGGTGGTGCTCATCGGCGATTCCGGTGTCGGAAAATCGAATTTACTGTCCAGATTCACCCGCAATGAGTTCAGTTTAGAGTCTAAGTCGACTATTGGCGTTGAATTCGCCACACGTAGTATCCGCGTTGAAGATAAAGTTGTCAAGGCCCAAATTTGGGACACCGCTGGACAAGAACGGTACACATCTTATTTGTTCTATACATTTTTTTTTTGTACATCTTTGAAGGGTTAATCGATATCTGTGTTTAATGAGATTTACAATGATGTGCATTTTTTAGTACAGAAGTTTGAGATCTGGGATGGTGATTGAATGTAAATATAAATTTGGGTTACTTGATGTGAATTGATTTATAGTGGATGAATTTTGGTTCCCCTTTTTGGTCTATGTACGGAGTGAGATTTTGATGATGCAAAATGAAACCTTTCTTGTTGCATTTTTTTTTTTTTAAATTTAAATCTGATAAATTAGTAATTGCGATCTATTTCTACATATCATCTTTGCAATTTCTTCTGTCACCTGAATATTATGTTAATACATATTGCCATTCGGAACCACAACTTTTCATCGTTATTGTGCTTATGAATTACAAGGTCAAGTCATGCTTTAGAAACTGTCTTTCAGTTCAATTTTCATGGTACCTTTCCTCCTTGTTCAATATGCACCTTTGTAATTATCCTATTGTGGGAATATTTGTCTCAAAGTATGATTTTTTTGCTGAAGATATCGTGCAATCACAAGTGCCTACTATCGAGGAGCTGTTGGTGCTTTACTAGTCTATGATGTTACACGTCATGTGACATTTGAAAATGTCGAGAGGTGGTTGAAAGAACTCAGGGATCACACAGATTCAAACATTGTTGTCATGCTTGTTGGAAATAAAGCAGATTTACGTCACTTGCGGGCTGTTTCCACAGAAGACGCGACAGCATTTGCTGAAAGAGAGAACACATATTTTATGGAAACCTCGGCCCTGGAATCTATGAACGTAGAAAATTCCTTCACAGAAGTGCTCACTCAGATATACCGTTTTGTCAGCAGAAAAGCTCTTGAGGTTGGTGATGATCCCGCAGCTTTACCTAAGGGGCAGACCATTAATGTTGGCTCGAAAGATGATGTTTCAGCAGTAAAGAAAGTTGGTTGTTGCTCTGTTTAGAAAAGTGTCAAGATTGAAAGCACCTCAATTTTTTCAAAGTCTTAACAATCACCAGGTTGTGGATTTTCTTCTTGTATACATTGACCACATGGATTGGTTAGCCATCAAAGTTTTAGTTAATTGACATACAAAAATATGTCCAAATCAGGACAGAACTCCTTGGTCATATCACTCATTATTTTTATAGTCATTGTTATGGTCTTTTGTTTCTTTGTGGTGTCTATTGTTAGTCTTAGCCAGTTATGAAAAATCTTACGTGAGATTACATCGCTCCAGGTTTGAGTTTAGATTTGTAACAGTAATGACTTCCAATCTATACTGATTGATTTTCAGATTTCAGTCTGAATGTTAAAATTTCTTTGGATTGATACGTTGCATTGCCCTGAAAGATCTTCAGATTTTAAGAAAAATTTCAGTTCCGATCTTCTTGAGCCTAATTAGATCATGTTCCATATTGAGCCTTTTCTCGGGCAAATCAACCGTGCATTCAAGAGCTAGTTGCATGATTGATGAAGAGGATTCTTTTAATGTTCAAGAACTCTCTTTAACTTTAGTATTCTCTCCATCTTCGTTGAGTACATAACATCTACAATTTGCATTATTTCATTCCCATTATTCAAGCACCCATCTCCTCAAGGTTAACTAATCTAAATATATTATAATAAAGATGTTTTTGTACGGATGAAAATTACAAAAAATCATTACAGATTGATGAGGTGGTAACAGTGCATTGGTTGGTTGGGTTTAAATTTGTTTTGTGTTTCAACATTCAATGAATGTTTGCTAGCTGAAAATCTATTAAAAAAATTGTCAAATATTTCTGTAGCACTTCTCAAAATATTAATCCTGTTTCTAGTGCGCGAAAGTTGGCAGGCGTAAAATGGCTTGCATGAGTTGAGAAAATGCGTCTAAGCCTAAGCCAGGGAGGTTAGAGCTTTAGAGACTTGGAGATGTTTATAAGTTGATGGAACAAAAAAATAATGCTATTTATCATCAGTGGTGATAGTTGAGTCAGTTGAGTTGAGTATTTGATGATGGTCACTAGTAATGATTAATAGCATTACTCAAGCAAGAAAAGGAGAATTGATTGGATTTGAGCAAATTATTAACGTATAGTTTCTAAGGTTGGTTCTACTTTATTTAATTAATATACAAATTCATACCTTGGTAAAAATTCAGGATCTATGTTTCGATGTATAAAATCTAAATTGAGGACCTTAATCAAGTGGTCTTTACTTTGGTCAAATAGTATAATTTAACCGTAATACCGAAGTCTAGACCACTTTGAGACTAGCTTGACTTGGATCAACTGCATTTCTTTTTTCCCAACTCTATGGTCAAGTTAGTTTTTTCTTGCACATTCAACTTACAAAAGTTATCAACTTGACGCCGATAATGAAAATTAAGGAACTGAAGCTAGAATTTGAAGAACATTGATAGCAATTTAAAGAAGTTTAAAGCATGCATTGATGGAGCTAAAAACCAGGTTGCGGTTTTATCAGTGAATCTGAACAGAGCTTTGTTCTTACTCAGTCTTACTGATGCTAGAAAAAACATCACTTCAGATCTTCTCAAGCCTTATTACAACATTTTCCATATCGAACCTTTTTCTCAGCCAAATCAGCTGTACATTCGAGAGCTAGTGGCGTGATTGATTTGAAGTAGCTCTCTTTAGCTTTAGTATTTTCTTCGTCTTGGCTGAGTATATCCACATCTACAATCTGCATCATTTTATCAAGGAATGATTCGAATACCCATCTCCTCATGATTAACTCCCCTACAAATATATCATCGTTGGGCCTTTTTATATAAATGTTTCCATCAACATAATCCTAGAGCTATAAACATCTGCAATAGTCGATATTAATCCAAATGATCGATTTTTCAAAACATTGAAAACGCGTTCTCTTTCCCATTTTCGAAAACTAGTTTTTGAAAACGGCTGAAAATTTTGTGAAGAAAATAGAAAACAATTTTTTTACGTTTTGACTGTTTTCTTCACAAATTTGCCGAAACTCAAAAAACACGAGTTGAAAAATATTTTTTCAAAACAACAAAAAGAACAAGTGTTCAACAATCTCAAAATGGACACCCAAAACACAAAACGCAAAACGAATTCAAAACTCAAAATACAAAATTGAAACACGAAAAGAACGCTTCCTACGAAACTGGTGAAAAGATCATTGAGAGCAAAGCACAACAAGGCTTTGCTCAATCTGACACAAGGAAGTACTTAATGAATGCCCTGCTGAAGTTCTCATAAATTTACCAAATCAATTTACTTAATTACACTGGTGGAATAACACCCATGCACCGATGCACGTGTATTAAACTTAGCTCTGTGTATAAATAGTCGACAATTTTTTTTACCAGATGTCATATACCCAATGGCGCTGAAAGTCTTGGTCTGTGAATTCTCGTCTTCCGTGAAGAGCTTGGCGATGCCATAATATCCGACATAGGCCAGCATATTTTTATTTAGAAGTACATTTCTGGGCGTCAGATCACAGTGGACAATTGGGGAGGGATACCCATGATGTAGTTATTCCAATATGGATGCCACATCTATCATTACTTCCAATCTTTAAACTTTATTTAAGCAGTAATTGCATGAGTTCAACAAATTGGTAAGGTTTCCATTAGGCATATACTCAAGCATCATTGCTTTAAAATCTTGGTTAGATACATGGCTATTTACCTTGACAAGATTTCTGTCTTAAATGTTGCACATAATTTGGCACTCAGCATCAAAGCTATCGAGTGCACCTTCCACATCTAAATTAGAAATTTTCATAGCAGCAACTATCCACATTGGAGAATATACCCTTGTTTACCGAACCAATACTAACTCCGCCAATCAGATTATCTGTATCGAAGTTATTGAGAGCATTAAAAACTTCATAATATGAAATCCTCCTGATAGTTAAGGCAATAGGGGAACTCAATTTATCTGGGTGAGGTTTGTTTGTATTACGTCTCACAAATCAAACTATAGTAAGTACTACACTTGCTACCAAGGCACACGATGGTAAAATATAAGGTATTTGGTCTTGCCAGATGATTTTGACGCGTTTGCATGGCATGACCAATTGAGATGCTCCACATAATTCTTCATTGCCTATGAAAAAATCTTTAATTAAGTTCTTAAAAGGTCCACCAATTGGAATTTCACCACTGAGTTCATTGGTTGAAACGTTAAAATACACGAAACATTCAAGTTTCTCCAATGACTTTGGGGATCATACCAGAAAGATTGTTATGAGATAGATCCAACTATTGCAATTCTTTCATATTAGCAAATGAGTCCGCTATTAGACCATATAACTTATTGTTTGATAATGTTAGAATTATCAAACTCTTCAAATGCCCAATAGTGCTTGAAATAACACCTGAAAACTGATTTCCTGATAGATATAACGCTCTGAAGCTCTTCATGCTGCAAATTTCTGGAGCTAGAGAACCAATGAGCAAACTATAAGACAATCAAAATTTGAAGTTCCTTATTGTATCACAAGGTCATCAGCATCGTGGAAGTCAATGCATTACAAGCTAAATAAATTCGTCGTAGTGAGAAGGTTACTGTTGAAATCATAAAAAAAATGATGTTTTTCGCCATATGCACATGGCTTAGGATATTGAAAAAACATTTTCATTGATCTTTCACCAAATCCACATTTTCTACAAATCAGTAACAAAATAAAAATCACAGACAATACAAGCATTATAAATCAATAAAACAGTACATACGGAATAACGACTTTAAATCACCAAAATATATGGAAATTATGTTGTAAAACAAACAATAATGACGAGTGACATTCTTAAACATGCTTCCGGTTTCCTAAAGTGCCACACTATTAAAAAACACATTGGCTTGGGACCATTACTAGCTGTGCTCACAGGTTGTGTCAGGCCTAGGGACGCCCCATAATTGGTCCCCGTCGACCCAATGCATCCTGACTTACTCGCATAGTTATGCCCGGAAGGAATTCAGTTTTGATCTTCTCGAGCCCTATTAAAACATCTTTCATATTGAGCCTCTCCTCAGGCAAATCACTTGTGCATTCTAGAGCCAACCCCATGATTGATGTGATGCATCTCTCTATAGATCGAATATTCTCTTCAACTTCGTCCACTACATCAATGTCTACAATTTGCATTATTGCATCTGGGAATGATTCGACCACCCATCTCCTCATAGTCAACTCTCCTTCAAATATAGCATCAGTGGGGTTCTTTTTGGTAAATGTTTCCATCAACATAATCCCATAACTGTAAACATCTGCCATTGTCGATATGAGTCCTGTTGATCCATACTCTACAAGTTGACATATGCAATCAAATTAACACGTAAAATTTTAAATGATAAGTAAATGAATGAGAAAATTAAGTAAACAAGAAAAGAAAGCACCCTGACTTTGCCCGAGAATTACTTAAAAATGCTAAACCCGCAAGTTGCAAAAATTTACGCCTTCAGTTCCCTTTGTCCTCCTTTTTTATTATTATTATTATTTTGACTCACTTACTGGCCTAATAAATGAATTAATTGAATAAAATAACAATAAGAAGATTAAAGGAATATAATCATACATAATCTATCTTGCTTACTTTATTTTTTTGTGAGTAGATTGACATATTGAGAGCCCTCACATGTGATATTTTTGACAGATCGAAATAATATTTTTGCACTTTATATACCGTTAGCATGATGTTTAGTGAAAGTATAAGCATAGCATCTAACCCTATATATAAGTATGTTATAAAACATTTTACCTGGTGCCATATAACCAATGGTGCCCAAAGTCTGGGTTTGTGAAATTCTCTGATCTTCTTTAAAGAGCTTTGAAATTCCGAAGTCCACTACACGGGCTACCATATCTTCATCTAGAAGTATGTTGTTGGGCTTTAAGTCACAATGGACAATTGGGGATGTATACTCATGATGCAGATATTCCAATGCACTTGCCACATCTATCATTATTTCCAATCTTTGCACTATATTTAGGCAGTAGTCGGATGAGTATAACCAATTGCTAAGGTTTCCTTTAGGCATATATTCCAAAACCAAGGCTTTGAGATCAAGGTTAGAACAACATGTAATGACCTTGACGAGATTTCTGTGTCGAATGTTGCACAATATGCTGCACTCAGTATAAAAGATCTCGAGTGCACCTTCCACTTCTAAATTGAAAACCTTAATAGCTGCAATAATCCCATCAGAAAATAGACCCTTGTATACTGAACCAATACTGCCTCTGCCAATTAGATTCTCTTCATCGAAGTTATTAGTAGCACTAAGAACATCATAATATGAAATCCTCTTGATGGTGAGGGCAATAGGGAAACTTGACTGAGTCGGAAGATGTTTATTTCTATTACTTCTCACCAACCAAACAGCGATTATTACTATACATGCTACGAATGCACATGATGGTAAAATATATTTCAGATACCTGGTCTTGCTTGATGATTTTGATGTGTTACTTTTGCATGCCATGACCATGAATCGAGATGCGCCACATAATTCCCCATTGCCTATGAAAGAATCTCTCGTCAAGTTTTTAAAGGTTCCTCCGTTAGGAATTTCACCCCTGAGTTTATTGAATGAGACGTTAAAATATTTAAGATACTCAAGTGACTCCAATGACTTGGGGATCAGACCAGAAAGATTGTTATGAGATAGATCCAAGTACTCCAATCCTTTCAAATCACCAAATGACTCGAGTATAGGACCATGCAAACTATTGTCTGATAATGTTAGATTTATCAAACTCTGAAGTTCCCCAATGGTGGTAGGAATATCTCCCGAAAATTGATTTTCTGACAGATGTAACTCTCTCAAGCTCTTCAGGCTGCCAATTTCTTGAGACAGAGAACCAATAAGCAAATTATGAGACAACGCCAAAATTTGAATTTCTTTGTTGCTCCACAAAGTTGATGGTATAGTAGAAGTCAACCCATTGTAATTTAAATAGATATTTCGTAAGGAACTGATGTTTCCTAAACACCTCGGCAGCTGTCCAGAGAGCTGATTGTACGTCAAATCTAGGTGATTCAGATCTTCCATATTGCAAAGGTTGACAGGTATTGAACCCCACAGTTTATTCCTTCTAATTATGAGCCTTTGCATCTTCCTCATTTGACCCATCGTGTCAGGAATTGTTCCTGTCAAGTCATTGCCTCCCATTGCTAAGTAAATCATGTTGCTCAGATTACCAATTTCATTCGGAATCATGCCTTTAATGCCACAAAAGCCACCGGTGATTGTTTCAACAGATTGTGACAAATTTCCCAAGACTTTTGGAAGCATTCCGTTAAAAGAATTGAATCCAAAACGTAGGCGCTTCAACTGTCTACAATTTGTCAATGGGCTAAGAAAATCTAATTCGACCATTGAAGGATCATTTTTCAACTGATTATATTGCAAGCTTAGTATTTGGAGGTCTCGTAAGTTCCCAAGAGTCATGGGTACTTGTCCACTGAACGAGTTCTGAGCAAGGTCCAATGTAGAAAGTTTCGAAAAATTTGAAATACCGCTAGGTAATTCTCCACTTAACCCGTTACCAGCAACATAAAGACTTTCGAGAAGAGGAAGTCCATTGTTCATTGATGATGGAAGATTGCCTGAGAGTTTATTTATTGCCAACGAAAGTTGTTGTAATTTGGAGAGATTGAAGATGGATTCAGGTATTTCTCCCACAAGATGGTTCACCGGAAAATCTATTGTTTTTAAAAGAGATAGATGTCCCAATTCTCGTGGAATCCGTCCTTGAATATTGTTCGTGTCAATATTAAATATCTCCAAATTTGATACATTGCCAATTGAATATGGAATAGTACCTGTTACGAGATATTTCTTAAAACTTTCATGTGAGAATAAATTTCCATTGACAATAACAGAACAAAACTACTGAAGGTAGAATAATACCTGTCAAGTTATTGGTGCCCAATTCCAACCATTGAAGTGACAGTAAGTTTCCAATTCCATCTGGAATACTTCCTGTGAATCCATTATTGCAGATCTCAGCTTCTTTTAAGTACCAATAGAATTTCAAATCAAAGATATTTAATTCTAATGACAAGGATAGGTTTAAAAATCATATTCTCTTCTTTTTTGTATAGATATGCTTGATTGTATATATCAATCTTCACACCCTACTCCTCTCAACATGCACAGAAAGACTATAGTAAGAAAGAATTATATTTTACTAAATTTTATAATATTTGGAAAAGAATTCTTTGTTTGGACGTGTTTGTGAGTAGGGGGAGGGGGAAAGCATGTAGAAAGTGGTTTCGAAACATACCTATCAAATTATTTTTTGCTAAAAAGAGATGTTGAAGCTCTGACAAGTTCCAGATCTCCATTGGAATGCTTCCATTTAAATTATTGAAGGATAGAGAAATTCTTTTTAGCTTTCTGCATCTTCCCAAGCTTGGAGGAATACTGCCACCTATTTGATTCTTTGAAATTCTTATCGTCTCTAGCTTTGGAAGATTGTTACCTATATCAATTGGAATACTTCCCGAAAGACTGTTGTTTGCAACATCAATTTCTACTAAAGAAGAGAGATTGGAAATCTGATTAGGAATATGCCCGCTGAGTACGTTACTTAATAGGGTTAACTTTTGGAGGTTTTCAAGAAATCCAAAGCTTGTTGGAATCGGGCCATGTAGATCATTTTGCTGCATGTCTATTTCTCGGAGTCGGCTCAAATTTCCTATTTCATATGGGATAAAGCCATGAAAATTGTTGTTGCTAATAACCAAAGATCTCAGGAAAGAGAGATTGCCAATTTCTCGAGCAATAGTACCTTTTAGACCCATGTTTGCAAGGTTTAAACTTATTACTCTTGGGTGCCTCCTGCCACAAGTAATACCTATCCAATTACAAAATGAGGTTCCTCGTGACCAGTTCTTGGTCAAGATTTTGTTTGGATCAGAAATTTGAGACTTGAAAGCTAAGAGGGCATATTTGTCAGTAGAGCTATTGAAAGATGCGATTACGCCGGTAAACAAGTAGATGGGAAGTAATACAAGGATTGCATTATTTCCCATGATTGACTAGATATATCGTTGCAAGGGAGCTTGAAATATAAAATAAAGTTTTCCTTGAGGATAGATGTATGACAGGAGTGGTTGTTTAAGAGATGCTGTCTATTTTTTTTATCTTGGTACATATAAATATGATGTCTACTTTGGAAAAACATAAATTACGACAAAACCAACTAAAAACTAGACTTGACTTAGGCAAGTTAAGATTATGACATTCCCATTCACCACAAGCATGTCCAAATCAGTAAAACCAACTATCATTTTCTGTCACCTAAACTTTTGTTTACTACCGTCATGCGACTTATAAATCACTTTAGAACGATAAATTTGCTTGCCTAATTTAACCCTCTCGTCAATGTTACTCATAAAATAAAATCTAGCCAAATTATAAATTTATTAGCATGTGAATTAAGGGCAGAATATTAAATTAGACAGTAATAAAACAGGTCAAGTCTTGTAGTGTCTTATGGTGACCAGTGCGAACACTGCGTTAGTGTCTTGACTTGACTCAACAAAAGCTAAAATTATGACAAAGAAGATTATTGATTTAAGAACACGACTAAATGAAGTGCTAATTTCCCCCTATATGAATGTATTTTCTGTAATAATAGATTTATTTATAAGATGAAAGATCTTATTTATAGTGTTCTAGATAATTATCTTTTCGATTCGATAGTGAATAGCCCCTCTCAAAAGTTGCCGTCTAGGATTAAAAAAAAAAACACAACGGGGTTAGAGTAAGTTGTTATCTAATTTTTTCTTTTCAAACTATAAACGCACTTGCAAAGAATGCACTGCCTGAACTTCCCAGATTATTGAAGAACAAAAATGAACTGAATACCCACGGTAAACATAATGAATCAATTTCAGTAGAATTTTAATTTATCGAAGTTGTGTGATTCATAATGTTGAACCATTAAGCATGCAGAATATGACATGCAACAGTTGTAAAATTGAAGCTACAATTAACAATATCCTTAACATTGTAATCCCCGTAGAGAAACATCCACGACCCAATAATCCACCAATTAATACAGCGTATTTCTCAAGTTTATGTTTTATAGATGCTTGCTGTTTTCTCTTGGAAGGAGTAGTTGCCCTGTGCTAATTTCTACGTTAGTGACTTGGACTTGACTTGGGGAAAATCTAAAATTATGACACAAAATATTCTAGAATGGAAATACCATATTACTATACAAAGTCTTTGTTCTTTTACATTAATTCATTTAGTAGGGTACACTTTTGCGTGTTAAGAGAGGGCAAAGTAAATCAAACTGCAACTCCAAAGGTCGAGTCTGTACACTTTTGTTGTCCACTCGCTATCTCGAATAACTGCCCCCATCAAATTCGTTTCTTCCATATGAACGTGGAATTCATATAGTTGCCAAATTCGTTTCTTCCATATGAACGTGGAATTCATATAGTTGACCCCATCAAATTCGTTTCTTCCATATGAACGTGGAATTCTTAGAGGGGGAAATTGGCAGAACTTTGACTGTATCTCAAAACAAGTGTGGGACCAGTGCGGTGACTGAAAAATCGATTTTTTTTCTACAACAATTGCGCTCAGACAGGCTTAACACTTAATCTATAGGGGACTTCATTTAAGAGGCCTAGTCAAAACAAAAATTTATTTATGAAGCCTATCATCTATCTTTTTTAATTAGATAGCCTAAACTTACAAGGAAAAGAAAAAAACCATTTATAAATTACTAAAATATCCTTGTATGTAAAAAGACATAAAAGCCCTAATTCCACTTTCAATTTTCATTTAGCCATAATTCAATTTTGGCATCATTTCTTCCGCATTCAACCTCCCCTGCAATTATTTTTCTCCTTTTCTTATCATCATCTCCCAACCCCCTTCGATTTCTCTCTCTCTATCTCTTACCAATTGTTAGTAGAAATTTATTATATACATGTGGGTTTTGTACAGGGTTTAAGAAAACTATGAAAAGATGAGAACCAACATAAAATTCTGAAAAATGGGATTGGACAAAGGGAAGCAGAAATTGGGAGAAGTGAAGGAAGAGAACAATGGGACAGAGTATATTGATGGAGAGCTCGTTCCTTCGATTGAAAAGCTCCAAGAAATACAAGAAGAGCTTGAAAAGGTAAATTTTTTCTGCTTTTTTTCCAATTCCATGCCAGAACAGTTACTAAATTTGGTGGAAATTATCTCCTTTAGTTGTTATTAATCGTTTGTGTTCAGTATGTGAATAATTTTAAGAATTTAATTGGTTCTTTCGTTTTAATTACTATTTGTGGGATTTTAAAGAGACTCCAGAATTATTTTGATTGTTTTCTGCAAGGAACTATGAGGAGACTGCTTGTTAGTCTTCTTCTTTTTGTTCTTTGTTGGTCTTTGATTATTCTGTGAGGGCACGTTATTGATAGTAGCTCAATTCATTAACTGCAAAGCAAGGACCCATATTTTCTTAAAATGAGCTCGGAATAGAGGATTTGTTGGCTTCTTTGGGGAGTGAATGTTAAACTAAATCAAATTATTGTTGAAGAATTTTTGTTTTGAAATATATTTACTATACATGAGTAATTTTCTAAGGGGCCACAGCAATTTTATTTTCCTCTACATTTAGTTCCTACATTATTTGGACTTTCTAAAGAATGAAGAAGTGTATTTAGTCACTTTTTGTCAAAACTAAGCAAGACACTTATATCTTCTTATTTGGTTTATTTATTTGGTTTAATTTGATATCATTGTAATTTATTTAATCAATTACTAAGTTCTATCTTTTCCCAACCCAAACTCTTTAGAAAATAATTTTGCACCTTGGGAGGAAATATGGGCCAAATTCGGAGAATTCTAAATATTCTTCATGACTATATGTGGGAATTATTCAAATTTGTCGTAGTTGCATCTTCGATTGTCTCTATATATTTAGGTCAGTCATAGTTAAAAAGTGAATTTTGTCTGTTTACCGACACGGTTAATCTATCTCTTTTTTCTCATGTTTGATTTTTTCTCATGTTAGATTTTCAAGTACTTAATCTATCCCCTTTATGAGTTTTGTCTTTTCTACCATATGTGGACATTTATTGATATAGAAATTCTAATACTATTTTTAACTTCAATAATCTCTTTAAAAAAAGTTCATGTCTCTTGTTTTTTCTCCAGAACTTCAATCCCAATCCATATTTTGAATTGCAGTTATGGACAGTGTATATGTTATGGGTTCAATTTGTTATCTAGTTGAATATGAGCAATCAGTTGAAGGAGATTAGAGATGAAAATATGTAGGGAATGTCAAAGGGAACACAACGCTTATTCTGATTTCGAAAACAATTTCTTGTGTGAATTTGTATAATAAAGCCAGAGAGACGTTGAAGGTCGATACAATACTATACAAAATGGAGATGTCAACACTTGTCCTTGTAATGTCAAAGGCTCCAACTGTAAGAAAATCGGTCATGCTCGCTCCACTTGCAAAGGCCAAACAATTGGTAGTGAAACTTGAAGTTGTAATATTATTGTGACTTGTAGCGTTATTATTTTTTACTTATTGGAACACAAAATGATTTATTAGATTTTGTGGTCATTGTGCTATTAGAACACAAATTAAAGTCATTTTACGTTGCTATATTTTTTTTCACAGTATGACAAACGACTTTTATATGATTATAGTTGACGCATATGTCGTTCCAGTATGAAAAATGCATAAATTCACTGGCTTGAACCGTAACGACATTGCAATCGTTATCGTGCTTGGATAACGACTTCCATATCGTTACAATAGAAAAAGTACACTGGTTTTCCAAAACAACCATAATGATTTCTAATTCGTTCCTGGAGCAAATAACGACATATATATCGTTACCGTACAAAAAAGTGACTTTTTCGTCTATAACGACATGGAAGTCGTTATCAAAGCGTATAACGATATCAATATCGTTACAATAGAAAAACTACACTGGTTTTCCAAAACTACCATAACGATTTCGAAATCGTTCCTGTAGCACATAACGACATACATATTGTTACCTTAGAACCAAGTGACTTTTTGAAATATAACGACATTTAAATCGTTATACCGCTTAGATAACGATCTCAATATCGTTACAATAAAAAAACTACACTGTTTTTCAACGACGTCCATAACGAGTTCGAAATCGTTCCTGGATCAAATAACGACATACATATCGTTACCGTACAAAAAACTGACTCTTTGAACCATAACGACATATAAATCGTTATTTAAGCACTATAACGACTTCCATATCGTTACAATGGAAAAACTACACTGATTTTTCAAAACTATCATAACGAGTTTGAAACCGTTCCTGGAGCAAATAACGACATAAATATCGTTACCGTAGAAAAAAGTGACTTTTTGAACTATAACGACATTTATATCGTTATAGTGCTTAGATAACGACGTCCATATCGTTACAATAGAAAAACTACACTGATTTTCCAAAACTACCATAACGATTTCGAAATCGTTCATGTAGCACATAACGACATACATATTGTTACCTTAGAAACAAGTGAATTTTTGAACTATAACGACATTTAAATCGTTATACCGCTTAGATAACGATCTCAATATCATTACAATAAAAAAACTACACTATTTTCAACGACGTCCATAACGAGTTCGAAATCGTTCCTGGATCAAATAACGACATACATATCGTTACCGTATAAAAAACTGACTTTTTGAACCATAACAACATATAAATCGTTATCTAAGCACTATAACGACTTCCATATCGTTACAATGGAAAAACTACACTGATTTTTCAAAACTATCATAATGAGTTCGAAATCGTTCCTGGAGCAAATAACGACATACATATCGTTACCGTAGAAAAAAGTGACTTTTTGAACTATAACGACATTTATATCGTTATAGTGCTTAGTTAACGATGTCCATATTGTTACAATGGAAAAACTACACTGATTTTCCAAAACTACCATAACGAGTTTGAAATCGTTTCTGGAGCAAATAACGACATACATATCGTTATCGTAGAAAAAAGTGACTTTTTCGTCCATAACGACATTTATATCGTTATAGTGCTTAGATAACGACGTCCATATCGTTACAATGAAAAAACTACACTGATTTTCCAAAACTACCATAACGAATTTGAAATCGTTCCTGGAGCAAATAACGACATACATATCGTTACCGTACAAAAAAGTGACTTTTTCGTCCATAACGACATTTATATCGTTATGGTGCTTAGATAACGACGTCCATATCGTTACAATATAAAAACTACACTTTTTAAAAAACTACCATAACGAGTTTGAAATCGTTCGTGGAGCAAATAACGACTTCCATATCGTTTCCGTAGGAAAAACTTACATTTTGAACCATAACGACATCTACATCGTTCCCTTTTATATAACGACTTCAATATCGTTATAATGTAAATAATAAGGAAAACGACAATTATATCGTTTCTTTATATAGAAAACGACTTACATATCGTTATTTGTTGTAAGACGTTTTTGAGCATTCAGGATCATTCGACATACCTTCGACACGTCTATGATAACCAAAGAGGGTATTAATTGGGCTGATAGCACTCGAACGAGCTAACATAGATACTTTCTTTATATCGAAACTAGTCCAATATGTTGGACTACTATAGAAACACAAATGTTCCTCAAATTTCTTTGGAACGTGATTAAACTCGCTCGACAACCTATATCGGTCATCGTATACATATGTTGGAGGTATGTCGAATGATCGTAGATACTCAAGAACGTCTTACCGTCATAACGATATGTAAGTCGTTTCCTATATAAAGAAACGATATAATTGTCGTTTTCCTTATTATTTACACTGTAACGATATGGAAGTCGTTCTATCGAAGGGAACGATGTAGATGTCGTTATGGTTCAAAAAGTAAGTTTTTCCTATGGAAACGATATGGAAGTCGTTATTCGCTCCACGAACGATTTCAAACTCGTTATGGTAGTTTTTAAAAAAAAGTGTAGTTTTTATATTGTAACGATATGGATGTCGTTATTTGCTTCAGGAACGGTTTCGAACTCGTTATGATAGTTTTGGAAAATCAGTGTAGTTTTTCCATTGTAACGATATGGAAGTCGTTATAGTGTTTAGATAACGATTTATATGTCGTTATGGTTCAAAGAGTCAGTTTTTTGTACGGTAACGATATATATGTCGTTATTTGATCCAGGAACGATTTCGAACTCGTTATGGACGTTGTTGAAAAATAGTGTAGTTTTCTATTGTAACGATATTGATGTCGTTATGGACGAAAAAGTCACTTTTTTCTAAAGTAACGATATGTATGTCGTTATGTGCTACATAAACGATTTCGAAATCGTTATGGTAGTTTTGGAAAACCAATGTAGTTTTTCTATTGTAATGATATTGATGTCGTTATACGCTTTGATAACGACTTTCATGTCGTTATGGACGAAAAATTTACTTTTTTCTACAGTAACGATATGTATGTCGTTATTTGCTCCAGGAACTATTTCGAACTCGTTATGGTAGTTTTGAAAAATCAGTGTACTTTTTCTATTGTAACGATATGAAAATCGTTATCCAAGCACGATAACGATTGCAATGTCGTTATGCTCGAAAAAGACCATTTTTCCTAATGTCGTGATGTTTGACGGGCTAAAACATGAACATGCACAGTATCTAGTACTTCACTCTAATATAGTATGTGAACTTGAAGGTTTTAAAAGGCCATGAAAATATACATTGACGTCGAATTGAATTTCCACAATCATTACACAGTCAAATCCAACACCTAGTAGCAGTGACAATATCCAAAAAAAATATTAACATCATGAAAGTCGATTTGTTACAACGCGAGCATAAAGAAGTCAGTAACTACACAATGATATCAAAACATCAGTTGGTTTTCCAAAACACGATCTAAGGCTCGAAATCCCATGCCAACAACTCCGCAGCAAGTTTCTTCCGCCATATTAGTACATAATCTCGTCGAATTTCATGTACATCAATATTAGCTTGCATAAAGTCTATGTATTTTAGTGTGAATATCCCGCAATCAGATCTACAAAACAATTATATAGTTAACCTATGAATTTTCAACAGTTAAAATAATATAGTACTAAAAATTATGAAATTACTAAATCTTACCCATTTTCTTGTTGGGGAACATCTTTCACATTCAAAAATTTGAACTTCTCGGTGCTATATGTTTCTTTGCTCTGGACATGGAGTTTCATGAGCAATGGAATAACCTCCTGTAGAGGCAGAACGTAAGCTTTCAATTCTGCCCTACGAATGTGACCCTTCAGACTATCGAACTTTAAAATTGTTCGTTCCTCCAAGTCGATTTGAAGGGCGAACCAATGGTTGCCGGTACAACAAGGAATATATACATATCTACAATCCTTCCAAGGTTTACTAAGCTCTGGAGTAGCCCCTATCACGTAATTGGTAAGACTTTTACTGATCTTGAGCTGTTTACTCTTTTGCATCTGGCCATGGGTTTTGACAACAAATTGGTAGCAATAAGAATCCACTATGCAACAATTTTGCTGGAAAAGATGGGAAAATTTCAAAGCCTTGTCTCGTATCTGATACAAGGCCTTGTCCATAATCTGCACAAATAAACTAATTAATACAAACTTTAATTGTTGTGCAACATTATACATGTAATCATTAAAGTTGGATTACTTACACTACCAGAAATCCAACCATTCTCATTCAAAAGGTCAATCAAAACAATTGCTTGAACATTGTAAAAGCACAAAGGTATAACTTGGCTGCGCATACAACAAAATCAACACAAAATTATATTTATGTAATAATATAAGTACTTTCACATGTACTTGCAACTATATATATATATTTCTATACCTGGAAGAGGCAGATTCCATCCATTTGTAAAGAGCATCAACCTTTACGGGATCCACTTCTTGGTAAGGATCGTATACATTGATATCCAACAACTTTCTCCTCTTTGTTGGGTCCATGAAGGGAGAACACAAAAAGCGTGCCTTTTTTTTGGATGATACCTTCTTCCTTTCGGTGAATCACTTCCGACCTCCACGATCTGTGCAACGTCACCTATATGTTGCAAGTACCAACAATTAGAAATCTACAGTTTGTTTCATTTGGACGTAATGACATGCAGCTGAACTTAATTGTTTCTTACAAACCTTCAGTGTATTTATTCGCGTCCACATCATGTTTGTCAGGCGTCACAAAATCAGCAATGTCTTTCTCAACCTCGGGATGCTCATCCTGTACTATTTTTCCAACCCCTTCTTCGACCATTTTTTCCTTCTCTTGCTCAGCTTTATCATTCCCAGATCCAACATCAGCTCCATTCCCTCTTCCATTCTTTCATTTGACCTTCTCTTCTAACTTTGGATCATCATCAGGCTCTTCTACCTTTCTTTCTTTTGCAGGAACATCCATCGGATCATCAAATTCAGCCTCCTTCGGTTCATGTTCTGGTACATAAGCTGTACTACTAGTGGCACCATCAAATGCACTAGTCGCTGAAGGGAATCGACCCGACACAGCCAATTCAATCAACCTATCAACCTTTTTCTCCACCCGATTGAGTCGAGTTGATATGACTGCTTGTAATCTTCCTTCAAGTTTGTCCATTTCAGTTCTCAAGAAATCAACTATGTTGATCTCATTAGATACCGGTGGAGGCTCGACATCACGCTCAGCTTCGCCTACTTCGGGATGGTGGGAAGCGCTCTCATCTTCTGCCCTTATCAGTTCCAACTCCTTCCAATATACCTCCTCTAGTTCGGTTTCAGAAGGAATTAACGTCTCATTAACCTCCACCTGCAAATATTAAAATCGTGCAAATCATTAGTCATTTCCTAAACTAATTCCACAATTTGTTCCCAGTAAAGTAAAAAGAAAAAAAAGGCAATTTTACCTCTTTCAATTTCAACACATTATCAACGGCGGCAGACGCTAGCCTTTTCGGCATTTCCCAACTCACCATTCTTGGAATTACAGCTGGATCTTTCGTATCGAACTTCATTCCCAAGGATGGAATCACTTCGAATGCCCAAATCTATTGCAAAACAAACATTATTATCTAACAACACAAATTTATGTATAACAAATAATACAAATCAAGTGTTTTTTTCTTACCATTATAGCAAGGGGAAAGCCGTGCAACGAATAGCGACAACGGGACTCTCCTCCAACATGTAAGCTTTTCAATTTATCTCCCATGTCACGTTTAAATATATTCACCGTGTAATCAAACGACAACTTTCCCCATGGATATATCTCGAACCTGTCCAAATCATCTACCAAGTCCAACCATCATAAGTCGATGAGGGTATTTTCCTCCGTGGCCCACATGACGTATGCCAAGATTACAATCAAGCCCAACTTATATTTGTCGCTCTTTCTTTTCCTACAAGTTACAAATGTATTGTACACATCTCCCCTCGTAATCTTCCCCCACAATTCTTAAAATACTCTTTCACAATTCGAGACTCCATCCCCAAGGTCTTATCAACTGTGTCATCATCACCCCTCCTTAGACCCGTCACTAAAACAAATTCTTGTAATCCAAATGTTGCCCTTTTATCTGCTATTTTAAACCATATATCTCATTTGTTGTTGGTCTTCCTCTTGCGCAATAGTAATTGGTGTATAATCTGCGAAGCCAACTTTATGTCCTTCAACCGTAGAAGACATCCGAAGCAGCTCTCCCGAAGCTTTTTTTGGAAATTTGTGTCAAGTTTCTCGTATACGTCTTGCACTACTTGTAATTTACACCTGGTAGTGATTGTAGCGTCCATAGCACTGCAAATTATAAAACATGTACAAATATGAGAACAATTGATGATAGTAAAGCACATACGAACAAGATGCATAAATTATATAAACCAAATTATTCAATTAATTCTGCAAGTGAAATAGTAAAAAGGATGGAAACATGTAAAAACGACAGAGTCATCAAAACAAATTTCAACATTTTTTTCCACTGTTAATGTCCAGCTATAATAATTCTATGAACACAGAACAAACATTCTTAGAGCATTTTGCACCATGTATAAAGGCTTGACATTTCCACTCAAAACTAATGATTCCAAGCTTTATAAAATCTTAATCTTGCATAACACCACTCAATAAAAATCTCAGAATAACTAATTATATTACAATCCATATTTTAAGTTAACAAGTTCAAATTATTACAACCAATTGCATTTCCCTAATATTTATTTGTCTTCTTTATTCATCAATTACGCATAATTGTCCATAAATATAGACATAAGAGGATTTGTTGTGGTTTTTCCCTTTCTATAACATATAGAAAACTCCAATCTAAAAATAGCCCTCTCTAACACGACTTGTATGCTACGAGAATCATTGGAAAAATGGTGCCCACTCTATTACATATTGAAATTCAAAAACCCAACACACATGTTAAATGTTGCATACTCTATTACATATTACAATTCAAAAACCCAACAGATTTTCGAGCTCAACTTACAACTTGTAGTTGGTTTGAAAATGAAGAACCGAAGATGTTTATCACTTTATTCTTTTTCCACAATCGTCGATCTCAACAGAGAAGGAGGAGAGATAACCCTGCACTAAAGGAGAAGAGTTGGAATTCCAAGGAAAATATGATTTCTTTGGCAAGAAGGAGATTTTGAATTTAAAGGAAGAAAATGACTCTACACAGAGAGAGACGTGAATGAGTGAAGAAGAAAAGCCCTAATTCCTTCTTCAATTTTGTTTCACAATATAAGGGTAAAGAAGTCTTTTGACACTTCTAAATAATTAAACTTCCTTTTATTTTTTTAATTTTGGTCAAAGGCTAGTTGAACAAAAACATTGTGAAGGGTGGCTATCCCAACTCATTCCCACTAATCTATATTTGTTAATACATTTTATTTAATTTTTGCTTAATTTAATATTTAGCCTCAGTTTGGCCCCCATTATTTCAAATTATAATGGGTGGACTAATATTTTTTTGGAGAATAATTGGTTAAAAATAAAGGAAAAGTTTTCGATTTGCGTGTGATATTATTTTATGAAAGATTTTATAGTTATAAATAAGAGAGAGAAAAATGAAATTTAATTTAACGGGAGCCAAACAGATTAGTATAAGTTCATGGACCAAGTGCACTTTTATGAAAATGCTTGAATCGAAGGCCCCTTGCTAGAACGGACACCTTCAAATAACCCGAAAGCATTACCAACATATGCAACTCTGTACCTACGTTCAATGATTCCTTTCCTAACAATTGAACACGATGAAACTGCGGATAGTGGTGACAAAGTGGAATTACCCATATCTTCCAAACTCTCATGAGTAGTGTTCTTCCATAACGACTCAGAGCCAATCCCCAAAGGTTCCGTACCAAACTGTATTTCCACCACGGTACAAAACCTGTCCAGATGTTTCTTTACCGATTCTGCGCGATCTTGTAAGATATACAACTGAGACTTCTTATGTCCCTCTAGTACAACACGGACACATTTTCTAACCCTCAATACTCAATCGGCTCCAGAGAACTTATAACCCATCGAATTAATAGTACTTAACGAAATGAGATTATTCTTCAAATTTGGAATATGTCGAACGTGATCAAGTATTTTACATGTTCCACCTATCAGTTTCAATTTGACTCTTCCAATACCAGCTACCCGACAAAATTCGTTATTTTCTATGACAACGACACCTTGTGTCACTGTCTCATATGTTTCAAAAAAAATTCTGATTGGAACACATATAGAATGCACAAGCTGTATACAAAATTCATTCCTCGTCAAGTTTGGATTTCACGTCAAAAATCACCAAAAGATCTTCATCACTCAAATAGTTCTACGCTATATTGCCATCATGAGAATTATTTGATTGTTTCCTATGAATTGCAGACAAATCACTCTTATTCTACAACTTCTCGCAATCCCTATTAATGTGTCATTTTACTTGCAATAATAACAAATCAGATTGCTGAAATTCACCCTCGACTTACCTCGTCCGTCGATTACCATGAACCACAAGTCCTTTTGCATCTCTGAACTTAACTAGATGATTCATCTTCTCCTTTGAGAACAATGCATCATATACCTCTTCAATGGTGAGTGTGTCACGACTGTACAAAATAGTGTCCCTAAATGATGAAAACAAAGCAGGCAGTGAACACTACAGGATTAAGGTCAAATCTTCTTTATCATATTTTATCTCTAATATCTTCAAATGAGCGATGATCTCCTTGAACACGGCCAGTTGATCTTCCAACGATCTGCCTTCTGCCATGTGATAAGAATACAACATCTACTTCAGATGCAACTTGCTTGTCAGACTTTTGTTCATGCACAATTGCTCCAATTTTAACCACAATGTAGCTGTTGTCCTCTCTTTCACAACATCTTGAAAAATGTTGTTAGATAAATATAGATAAATATGCGAAAGTGCCTTAGATCCTTCCGTTGCTTCTCCTCTGTTGTTCAAATTGCAGGTATTCCATCAGATTACAACAATGCATAATCCAAATCCATCTGTGTCAAAACAGCTCTCATATTTACTTGCCACAATGAAAATCTTGTATTGTGATCCAAAAGTGAAATTTCATGCTTCATAGTTGCCATCGATAACAGAAACCTCAAACAAAAAACTTTCAACTTATAGCTCTGATACCACTTGTTGGAGGCGGAAACCATCAGTTGATGGAGCAATATGAAGTATACAAGATCACAATCAATGAAACAAGATAAAGTAAAGAATAAGAAGAAAAACTAACAGAAATGATATTTTATTAATAACAACCAGAGAGAGTACAATGAATTGAGCAATGATGCTCTTTTGGTTTCTCAAATCTAGAAAAAGATTCTAGTATTTATGAGGAATAATTCAACCCCTACAAGTAGAGTTGTGCATGAAATAAAATTTCAAAAGTTTTCTTATTTTGATCGATTCAAGTCCAACACAAATTTCAACTCCCAATGAGACTTTCAAATAGAACTTTAATTAAAATTTGACAATTAAACTTGAATAGGATTCCACAATAGCATTCCAATTAGAATTCCTCTTGATGTGCACTTCAATTAGAACTTTAAAATTTTTTCAACAACGAATTCAAGTCACACTCAAATTCTAACACCTACCAATGTGGTGTTCATTGGATTGGCCTTCAGACTCTATATAAGAGGTCATGGATTCAATTCCCACGAATTTCACCTTCGTAGCGTATGAAAATCGTAGCGTGTAAATGGACTATCCCCGTAGTGTGGACCAATGCCAAATAAACAAACGTGCCGACAAGGCAATGTTGGTTTTACGAGCTGAAATTTTTTGTACGACATTGAATAAGTATGTGGTTTTATCGGATCCAGTACTATTTTTCTGATAAATTATTTCTAGGGCAAAGTCTTCGTTGATGGAGCAAAAGTGGAGGCCAAATGGTAGTGGCCATGGATCTTTGGCATTGTGTCTTTTTACAAACAGTTTATTTTCATTGTTCTTTCTTGAAGGCTGGTCATATTGCGTTGTAATGAAAATGGTACTTCCAAATTTAATGCTTTAACATATTCTTCATGACCAGTTGTAATCTTTGGAGGTAAGGTAAAAATGGTCGGGGAATCCAAACCCCAATTGGATTTGGATGGAGGTGTAAAAATCAGCCTAACGGTGTTCTGGTTGGGGGAAAAAAACCGACTTTCTGATACCATACGGTATCTGCTGAATGTTATTAAAACTCGAGATATCAGAACAACGGATTATTTATCAGGCTTATACATGTTCATAGTTTTGGACCATTCTGTATCACTATTCTTTTCGCTATCTTTGTAACTTCTAGTATTCTAATGAGGCATAATAGTTGTTTCAATTAATTGGCATATCCTTATCACAAGTATCTTAAAGAAGACATTCCAATTAAGTTTTACTAGTCAATATTTGCATCTCTTTTTTTTTTTCATTAGACCTATAAACGTTAGATATACTGGAATATAATACCCCTCCTATGTATAAGCGAGAGACACATAAGATCTCTTCCTATTTTATAAGTGCCAACTTCGTCTATGTATGTGTATGCTACTAACTTGATGCACCTCTAATTAAGGCTGGGGAAGCTAAACTCAATATAACTGCCTAATTATGTGTTTTATCGTCCCACAGTCGGCCTAGAGATCATTAGTCTAGCATTTTCTCGTTCTATATCTTTATGTCAAATGTTCGACTTCACATCCCCTAAAAAGTAATTAATTCTTTCCTAGTAAAGAAAAAATTCGAGGGTAATTATATTACCACTACAAAATTTACTTACTACACTACATTATAATCACATAGTATTGTGGTGTACTCATCATCCAATATTACTCCTCGTTTTTCTCATCCTTTGCGCCAATTAATCTGGATTTTTTGAAAGACACATACTTGGTAGAAAGTCTCATACTAGATGTCATCTTCCTCTTTATCGTAAGAATTCATGACCAGCTAAATAATCCATGTTTACTTGCTTACATTGTATCTGCTGCGTCGGTTACATTTGCTTCGATTATCAGCGTGATGCAGCCACAGACATCTGTAAATTATTACAAATATCCTTTGCAAAGGAAACATAATCTGAAATATATAAAAACATGATTATCAGCACTCAATTAGAGGGCCAAAAGAACTTCATAATTGAAGATGGATCCAAAACGTGGAAATGTGTATCCACAAAACTGAATCAGCGCAACAGAAAAAGTATAGCAACAACACCAAAGAAGAATGGCCCTAGGAAATTGAAATAGTGACCTCTTTTGGCAGCCCAAAATGTGTATAAATTGAGACTAAAAACAAAATTATTTTCCTTTGTGATAGAACACAAAAGCTATCGATGGAAAAGCTATGGCACGACTGTTGACCAAAAAGAAAGAAAATATTAGGTTTATGATTATGGTGTAACAATAAATTATTTTATGTGGTAAATATTCTAAAACCTCATTTTGTAATTTTACTTAAGGCTATTTAAGTAAATAAAAAACAAACTTAAAATTGTGGTGTAACTAACAAAATTTGTAGTGGAATTGCCCAAAATCCTAATCATGTATCTAATATAATTAATTTAGCTTTACCATTCATTTTCACATATCCGACAGCATTTTCACATCTAAATTTGTGTCTGAAGGGAGATTTCTTGCAATACATGCAAAGTTCACGTGCAAAAATTAATATTAAACAGATGTTAGTTTCCATAATCTTTTTTTTGTATTCCTTTCTAAAACAGGTAGGTGATATAAACATTTGTCTCATTTTTTTCTTGTCTGGATAATTTTAACTTAGTTAACACTCTAGTGCGACGTCAGAACTGAAACCTCTCCCTCTCCTGCCAGAGTTTGTTTAACCCTAGCCATCTAAATGACTCCAATTTTCCATTTATACATAATTGTTGTGTGTCTCTGTGTATAAATCTCCTGTATTTTTCAATTCTTGATGGTGTAAAATGACTCGCAACTACATTTCTTCTTCGTGAAGCATACATAATCAATTCTTGAAAAAATATAACGTGAAGTCCAAGTGATCCTTCTCCATTTCTGTAGCAAATTGTATATCAAAAGTTTCCATTCTCTCTCTTACACATAAACAGTCACACACACACTTTAGCGAGAACAGTAGGGCACAGACTAAAAGCATTTGTTCAGCTCAACCGTACAACGGATAGAAAAGTATAGAGGAAGAAGAAATCAATACTTTGCCTACTCATAAGAGCAATTGTCTTGTGGGAGAACATGATATAGAAGAGACAAGTCACTTTTTTCCTTTGTTTTAACCACCTTTTTGTCTCTCTTCACAAATTTTGTTATTATTTTGAAGAAATAAAAAGAGGGTTCACAGTGGAAGGAACAGAACTGAGAGCAAGCACAGAGAAATGACTTGTAGCGGTAGTCGCCAATATGATGAGGCCATTAACGAAAGCCCTGTTTGTCCTTCATGTGGTCATACAGTCAATCATCAAGAAAAGGTTTAGCAATTAAATAACAATAGTGTTCTATTATGAATTATGAATTTATTTTTTTATGATGATAAATCAATTTTTTTTTTGCGGATTTGGAAAAATATGAGTAGGTAAGGCATGATCTGAGAAGTTTGCCTGCCGGAATGAAGTTTGATCCAAGTGATGTGGAGCTTCTTGAACATTTGGAGGCAAAAGTGAGGTTGGATGATCATAATCTCCATCCATTGATTGATGAGTTTATTCAGACCATCGAAGGAGAGGACGGAATATGCTACACCCACCCAGAGAAATTACCTGGTAATAGATTTCGATTCTTAACTCTTCTATATTCGATGCATTTGCACAAGAAGAAAATCTTATCTAGTGGCATGGACGATTGACTTGACAACGCGTACCAACTTATCTTCTTTTGTGTGCATTAATACATCAAATTAATATTTTTCCCAAGCATTTCTTTACTTTTCAGTAAAATAAATATATAAATAAAAATGTGACAAATAAAAGACAATGCTTGAAAAATATAATGAAACTGGCATATTAGACAGCTATAAGTAAATTAAACTTGGTACATATATATATTTTGAGGGTTCTGCGATTTTTTTTTTTTTCCCCTTTTCTTTTGAGGATTCTTAGATGTTACATCTATCATCCAACTTTCACTTATTTTTCTTTATTTTTTTTTTTTTTTGGAAATGTGGACTTATTGTTAAGTTGCATTTTCTTATCTACTTTTGTCTCAAATTCGATCAAATACGACGTATTTTATTCATATTGGGAGATATTGCCCATTTATGTAGGTTTGAAAAATCAAATTTTTATCATGATTATATTTGAACTATATTCTAATCAAGACTGGTGACTTATTGACAACTTGATCCTCCATTAATGAAATCCTGTAGGAGCAAGCAAAGACGGGCAAGTGCGACATTATTTCCATCGACCATCGAAAGCTTATACCACAGGAACTAGAAAGAGAAGAAAAGTTCATACTGATGAGGACGGCAGTGAAACCCGGTGGCATAAAACAGGCAAAACCCGGCCAATTCTTGTTAAAGGAAAAGTTAAAGGATACAAGAAAATTCTTGTGCTCTACACCAATTATGGGAAGCAAAAAAAACCCGAAAAAACAAATTGGGTAATGCATCAGTACCACCTTGGCAACAATGAAGATGAAAAGGAAGGCGAGCTTATTGTTTCTAAGGTTTTCTATCAAACTCAACCTAGACAATGTGGTTCCAATGTTAAGGATTCTTCTCCTAGGATTAAACCTAATCTTAACACCTCCAATTTCGGTGAATACTACAATCCAACTTCTCTCATCTCGTTTGATCAGTTCGAGCACGATAATCAGTCATCTTCCCGTGTTCTTCCTAATTTTCATGTCCCTAATAATTCATTCATGTCTTGACTCTTCCTTTGATTCTGTTTTCTTTTCTTTCCTTGTCTCAATAGCATAGACAACGATATTCTAAAGACACTATTATCGTACACTTGGCGTCTTCCAATAGGTAAAATGGCAAGTTCGTAGGTCAGTTAAAGCGTTTCACTCTCTTACCTTACAACTTAACCCATGAACAATTGGTCAATGGATTTTAGAAGTGAAGCAGTGTCTATGGTGGAATAAATTAATATGCAAGGCACCATGATTAGGCAAAATAAGTCTTATTTGAGGCTCAAACATATACTTCCAAACTGGTAGTTGAAAGTACATCTATTTTTCTCTTAATTAATTTATATTTTAGCTTTTGGTTTAATTTGATTATCTTTGTATTTCTTACCTTAATTTCCATAGCTCAGGCTAATATAAGTTGTCCATGTTTCCTGATCTGCAACAATGGGAGAGTAAACACAAATGAGAATGGAAAATTCTAATTTTTTTTTTTATTATCTTAATCATTAATAATTTTAGTTCATTTCTCTACGTGATTGGTTTTTCTCTACAACATTATTACAAGTTAATTTTGCATGAATTTTTTTTTGCCATCTATTTATCAAGATCGAACCTTTGTGAAGAGTAAGCGTAGAGAGGCATTGCACTTAGACTAGATCACACTCTGGTCCTTACTCCTAACATTATTAATGCCAACAAAAAAAAAAAAAAAAAAAAAAGGAAGGGACAACTCTAACATTAGAGTGTTTCATTTTTTTTTTCTATATTTACTCCCTCTAGGATGATTGTATATAAAAAAGATAATTACAACATGTTTGATAAATTAGATCGACACGATCTATATAATATGCCAACGAATTTGGACATAGAATGGGGAAAAATTCATACGTAAGAGGTTAAATATCACCCATTTCAAAACTAAGAACGAATGTTTCAAATTTCAAAAATCATATTTTTATTAAAATTTATTTATGATTTAATCAATTAATTAAATAAAGTCACATATCTATATAATTTGGTCACAATTTAACAATTTAGTTAATCACATATTATTTTTTTTATCACAAATAATAATTTTTATATGTCACGAATTACACAATTCAAAAATTTTATAGGTCACAATTTGTTCATCAATCACGAATCAAAAAACCATAAGTCACAATTTATTTTTTGATCACAAATCACAATTATTATAAGTCACAACTTATTATGCAGACACAATTTATCAAATTATCGATCACAGATTAACAATTTTTTAGGTCACATATTATTTTTTCATTGGTCACAATTTAACGATTTAATTAGTCACATATTATTTTTCGGTCACAAATAAAAAAATTTATATGTCAAATTATTTTACGATCACAATTCAAAAATTTTAGAGGTCACAATTTATTCATCGATCACAAATAAAAAAACTTATAAGTCACAATTTATTTATCGATCACAAATCACAAATTTTATAAGATACGATCCAATTTTTTAGGTCACGTATTATTTATTAGTAACAAATTAACAAATTTATTGGTCGGGGTAACTAAATAATTGGTCATAATCTATCTTTATAAAACCCCAACCCAACATAGTCCATCACCACCACCAGAAGCACCATCTCACAACAACCAGCACCACCATCGCATGTACTCAGAATCAAAACCACCATCCCCACTACACCACACCACCAACCAAAAAAATCATCAAACCTATCATCATCGCCGTTGTCACCACCACGACGTCCACACTGTCATTGTCACCACCATCTCCATCACGGTAGCCAACACCAGATAACCACCATAACCACACCACCAACACCAACACAAAAACTCCGCCAACACCACCGCCTAGCAACAACACCGCCATTGCATGTTTGCAGCACTGTTGTGCCACCGCCAGACTACCTTCAACAACCTACCATTTTTCAACTTCAAAACCTCCAGCACCCTACCACCAACAAACCAATTTTTTTACCTACAAAACCACCACCAATGTCAACGCCAACACCAACACTGCCACTACTATCACCATCACCCACACCGCCACCATCATCTTACCATCAACGTCACGGCCACCAGAAGTAGCATCAGCACCGCATGTACCAAAATCACCATCACCATCTTCATCACACCACACCCACCAACAAAATCCCCAAATTCGCTACCACTGCCACCACTGTATCACTACCACTGACTTATCAAATCCAAAGCAGACTGCAATCCACAACAGGCGCTGCTGCAAGCACTGTGATCGTCGCTGCCACAGCAACTGGCTTTAAACCAAGTCTGAGAAACTGTAGAATCTGGAATAGTCGAAGCTCTTCAATTTGTGCAGAAGTTCAGTTTAATGGTGTGAAAAAATGATAGTTCATCCTTCTATAGGATGACCATCTTCATAGGTGAAGAACTGGTCAGATCGAGGGACTGCTAAAGCTGTTCTAAGCTCAATAAAATGGAGTTAATAACTCATCAAAAGAGGTGGTTTCATATGAATGGAAGAATGGCAGAGGTCGAGCAACATAAACATAATAAACATTAACATAAAACAACTATAAAACATAAGAAAAACATATAAACACAAAACTAAAACAGCTTCCTCTACTGGTTATTGAACCAACAGAGGAGACGCTTGAAGACTACATTTTGAATATATTTTGTATTGATTTTCTGGTGTATTGTCTTGTGTATCGATCAGCTCCATACTGGAGTACATATATATACAGAAAGATATGGAGCCTGCCACTACCATTTTTACAAATAACTCTCCTTACCTTATGTACTAGTTGCCCATTATTTTAATACATTTCATCACATGTCTTAGTTTGTTTACAACTAAATTAGACTTACAATATTTGAAACCACAATTACAATTTAATTTGTTTGACAACAAAGTGTCAATACCCAACAGAAACAAGGTGAAACTGCACTGCTTCGTGCAATAGTAGTGCCACCTCGTGTAGAGGTACTCCGGCTGCAAGGCAATGATTCCAACGCCGAATGAGGGAAATGAGGAGAGTGAACGAGTGAGGAGAGAGAGGAAGAGGGAAAGAAAGAATGTAAAGTGATTTTTAGGGTTTGTATGAAAATTGGGAATTAATTTTTATTATTAATATTGATTTAAAATTTGATTTTTGTTTTTGAAATTGGATCTTGAAAGATAGGGTTAAGTGTAATTTTCACTATAGAATATCTAAGTGAGGAAAAGCCCAAGGATGTCTTAATTGATCCTTTATTCAAATCTGGTTCAGTTAACAGGGCTGAATTACCAACTAGGCCAGCTAAGAAACTATGATTTCAGCAACTGGGCCAAGATTTAAAGTTTATTACGATCAAGGGGATGCCCAGATTTTTTTTACCAACAAGCTTGTGACGGCCCAGTTGTACCATGGAACAAGAAGAACCATTCAAAAAAGATTTTATGATCAATTACAAACAAAGAGTAACTCTTGAGGTTCCATTTTAAAACGTCAATCTCTTTAAGAGAAGTAACATAAACTTTTATATTCTTTATTATTTCAATATTCAATTGATATGAAAATTTTAACTTTAATGTCTATGCAAGATGGCGGTTTATCTATAAACACTAAGAATCCGATGAATCGTTTGATCTTCTAGATGGATCAAAAATTAGTTTGAACATTATGCACTCTAATACCATATTGGACTTTGCGGTTCCAATAATCTACATACGTTTTGTGGGGAAGAATTCAGTGATGAGTTTGAAGTTTGCATCTATATTGCACTTATAGCTAAAATAAAATCGGCAAATGACAAACTAGCTAGGAGTATGTTTAGTTCACCTTTTTTTTTTTTTTTTTTTTTTTGACTTGTTAGTAGGATAATGCATCAATTGCACATAGAGTCCCCGCACGCTTATTAGCTCACACGAATACAAATTTTACAAAATACGTAACTCACGTCATATTTATATTGTAAAGAAAGGAATCCAAAGTAAGAGGATACAAGTAGTAAGACATTATGTTAACGTTGCTACATAGATTGGCACTTTAATTTTCACGTATTGGAAGCATGCTCTTATGTCGTTTTCGCAAATACTTTATTTCGTTATATATATTATCAACAAATTGATAGAAGTATGTGTCGTCCAGTAACTACATGTATGGATATAAAAGTAAAGACTTTGCCGTGGTCCTAAAAATTTATTCCCGAAAGTAATTTGAACAAAAGTAGAGGATTAAAATGCATGATGCATGTCAAACTTGAGCAATCGTTCCATCATCTCTTTGATTAAAAAGAGCCAAGAAATCACACGACAATCATTGTCCTCTCAAGTTTTATCCATTTTAAGAGACCCCAATTCTTTTTCTTTTTCAACATATGGTCAAAGACAAACAAATATGCAACACAAAGACAAGGGTTTGGAAAATGTAAAATTTTGGCCCGCATGGTACGACTATATAAATAATTCCTGGTATTGCAGTTGCTTACTGTCAAATAGTGCATCTCAATCATTTCACTAAAAAGTGAGCATTTTTCACTAGCCTGTCTTGTTCTTTTTTTCTCCTTTCTCCCATTTTCTTTTCCCCTTTTTTTTTTTTTCCTTTCTTCTTGTAGGTTGTATATAATATGCAAAGAAATGGTCATTCTTCGTTGAGATGATTCAATATACTGTGTTAGATAAAAATTGGAGTTCAGGTCTCGCTAATCATTTATAAAAACTATCAACGTGCAGCTCTAGTAAATGAATTTGGTCGATACATGTATCGAAGACAAAATCTAAATGAGTTTATTGTATCTTTAAGCTTCAGTATTTGGGGGGTTGGCAAAGTCTTTCTAGTGGAGTTTTCTTCTATATTTATTTTCATGTGGGCTTGTACTAATTAGTGATTTTTAAATCAAATCATCACAAGGGTTGGTTATGTTAATGCTAAAAAACTACGGAGTACAAATTGAGGAAGGGACATATTCCACATTACAGAAGAAAGATTAAAACTTAATGAGTAAAAAAGCTAAGAATCACGTGCATAAATGATAAAATTATTGTTACCATGCCCTTTTTTTAGTCCCATTTTGGGGGAAAATGTATTTTTGAATAGTGTATTGATGCGAGTTGTTAAAAAATAAGAAAAAAATTTGAATTTGCATGTAATATTATTTTATTAAAAAATATGTTGTCGCAATAATGTCAAAAGACCATTTAAAAATGCGTTTTTTTTCCAAAGAATGGAGCTCAAACAAGGGCTAAATATGCTTTGAAAAATTCTCAAGTAAGAGAGAGATTTTAACCAAGAGCAATAAGCAAGTAAGCCCTACCTAAACTAGAGAATTAGGTTTTCAACATAGCTTATAATTTAATATTTAGAAGATAACAATTTCATAACACAAATGAAACATTGCAATAGTGGAGTGCGAAAGGGACCTCATGCATCCCCTCTGCTCCCCACCACAGACCCCCTTTTTCTCAAAAAATAAAAAGCTACCATTTCAAAGGCAACAGCTCTCATTTTTCAACAGAATACATAAATTTACTCCCTTGAACTCTCGGATAGATTTTTCAATGCACCTTTTAGCCTTCATGAAATGCCACCTTTCCTCTCTACAAAGTTTAGAAATAGTTAAAACCTTCACTTTTCCTTTATCCCATCTTCTCGTACAGAACATAAATGATCATATCCATCCATTGATTGATGATGGATGGCAAATGGACTCTATCCCAACACCAAGAAAATCCCTTGTTTCTCCCCTTGTGACCTTATTTTCTACGTGTTGACGCTTTGGAGGAGGATACATTTGAAGCTGATTTAGGCCAGAAAGATCACTCACTGAACTCTCTACATCACTCCCAATGCCAGAAGTTACTGGATTTGTACCATAAAGTACTCCACAGAATTTGTTCTCATTTTGGACTGGATTTTCACTGCACTTAAACCCAAAGTTTCCTAGGAAAGAAGGGTCATTTGTGGTCGCTCCTATTTGGGCAGCTTTCTGCAATAAAGCTGTTGCTGACATGTTGGCACAAGATGGGTGGTGAATTTGGTGTTGGTTGCTGAATAAGGATGGGATGCTAACATTTTCAACATTATTCAAAGGGATTGAAGAATTTTTGGTTAATTCTTCAGCTACATTTGAGGAAAGTTTATTTCCCAAATCCCAATTAAACTGATAACTTGGTGGTAGGGGGTTTGAGCAAGAATTAGTAACAAGTGGATCAGGAAAATTATGTAATGCTCCTGAACTAACAGGAACTCCCATGTGATGCATTTCTTGAAAATTTCTGGCTACGATTTCTTGGCCCTGTGGACTCTGGCCAATCCAGTGTAATAGACCGTGTCTTGTTGGATCCATTGCTTGATCATTGCTTGAGATTGGCTTGATAATGGAAGAAAAATTCTGCACCATGTTAGGCCCTAATGGCGCTCCTATGAAATGATAATTAATATTGCCTGCTGCGTGGTTGTTCATGTGAGATGCCCCTGCAACTCTTGCTGTCTCTTCGGCCAAGGCATCGCAAAATGCCCTGTGTGTTACGAAGCTGTCCCTCCTGCTCAACAAATTTGAAAAATAATCCATTAATCAAACCAACATGTAATGTACTCATGACTTATTAGGTAACACGAATTGTGCAGTAATCGACAGTAATAAGATAGAAAATAAATTGAAATCTTGTTCATTCCATTATCGAATCCTCAAATCCGGTCTACTACGACGTGTCAAAAATACCTTAAACAAAATACAAAGATGTCTGGGATTGAACAAAAATGCAAAAGAAACTCTAATATGCTTTCTTTCTTTTTTAACTAATTATGATAATCAAAATAATTTGTCTTCCTGGAACTTGTAATTCAACCATCTAAACAATCTCATTACAGGAGTATCAGGAGAATACATTACCTCGAAAATATAGTCCCACAGTCACATTTGTATTCCCTAGTGCCACAAGTCTTCGAATGCGCTTTCCAATCTGACTGCACGGCATATCGTTTAGAGCACTTCTCACACTTCCATTTCTTCTCCCCGTGCTTTCGACAGAAGTGTTTTTTGATGCCCGTTAGGTCTCCCAGAGCCCTCGAGGGATGGTGGTGGATGCAGGTTTTTTCAGGGCACACGAAGACGCGCTTCCTCACTTCTTTGTTTGTTCTTTGCTTCAGCTTCCATGGCAAGTTGTGCCCTCTTCTGTGGAGTTGCAAGTTTTGATCCCTTTGGAAACCCTTCCCACATATTTCACACAAAAATCTGTTGGTGGCCATTAGAGTCTTTGGAGACAAGGCTATTACTTCAGCCTCAGGATCTATATAAAATATATGATTTAATTATAACACATGGAAAAACAAAAAGGCTTGAATATACTCAGGCTCGTAAAAGCTGGATAGAAAAAGGAAAAGAAAGTATCAAAATTTGATGAAAAAGGAAGATACCTGGGTTGCCTGGAAGATTTCTCTTTTTCTTTACAGGATGAGGAATGGATCCACTTATTAGATTTTGAGAACCAGCTAAAATTACTTCCTCGGTCATTTTCTCTAACAATTTTCTTGTCTTCTACCTTGAGATTCAGTATGCAGAAATGGTTAATTTACTTAGTAAGATGAGTTCATTTGCAAGCACAAATAACTGAAACATAGCAAAAGAACAGCTAAAAGATACCTTTTGCTGTGATGTCAACCTCAATAGCACTAACTGATGGATGCAGAATTGGATCTCTCTCTATAATTAACACACACACACACAAACAAGAAGTATCAGCAATATAAGTAAGAAAATATGTTGAGACAAAACGAGTAAATAAGGCTCTTAATAACACAGGCCTTGCTGCGACAATCTGGTGAGATTAGTCCTTCGTCACCCCCATTCGTGAAAAAAATCAGGAACTCTCTCTCTCTCTCCCCCTCCCTCCCTCGTGTATAGCAGGTTTTTAACTGCTTTCTGTCGGAATAGAATATATAATATTCTGTGCACAAAGGAATATTGGTTCTTTTCTTTCTTTTTTTTTTTTTACATGTGAGGCGGTGAAAGTGAAAGTTGGAGATTGGGTGTTAGGGATTGGGGGGGTTCAAGAAGATAGAGGGAGGTAATGAAAATTGAACAATGGAAGATGACACATATCCTGATGTCTGAGAAAAGTTAAGACTCCATGCCTTTATGAATGGAATGATTATCCCATAATTGTTTGCTTTTTGGTTTTTTACATTATTAATTATAATCACCAAACATGATTATATATGTTTAATTCCACTCATTGGTTAGATTAATTTCTAGAAACCCCACATTCAATTATTATGTCTGGTTTATCTTGATGATTGAAACATGCTTGATCTGAAATTATGAAGAGTTTGACTGAAAATCTACTTTATCTAGTAAACTGATTTTTGCATGTAAGAATGTGGTAAAAGATTGAATTTATATTTTGAATTTAAAAATGGTTTATGTGCATAAATAGGCTTATTATTGTAAAAACCATTATACATATATGAACTATGGATTGAGGTAGATTCCATGGTTGTTGTGCAATTCAAAACACGTTACAGGACCGTGGCTTATTTAGTATCTCATTGAAAAAATAAAGTAGTTTGTTTCGGTATGAGAATGAACATCTAACTCGATTGTGGACTACATGACAAATGAAGGTTTGAACTGTGGTGAACATAGATCGTTCATCAAGGCAAGATAAAAAGAAAATTGGCTAAGCTCCTTCGACTAGACCTTCTAGTAGCTTTACCGATTATTGGAAGTTTTTCACTCTATTAATCAGTGTATGGGAATTTTATTCAAGAGAATCAATGAGAAAGAGTGTAGCAGCGGAGTTGGAAAGGTCAGTGAGTTTTTGGTTTCACTCTATTTACACATTTTATTTGCTCGGTATAAAGATTTTTAATGTACAACTCTTCACTAGGAGAAGTAATAGGTTCTCAAATCCATATTTTTTAACAGAGTATAACTAAAAAAAAATAAGAGAACAAAACCTTATAAATTAATTGGAAGTACTTATTTAAGCTTGAGAACTTGCTAGGCTTCATTGGCATATGATATCAAATTTTGAACATTCCTATCTTTTAAACAATGGCACCAATGTTTTCTTAACCTTCTTAAAACAAAATAAGGATATTATTTGATTGATCAAATAGTAAGTACAATTTACTAATTTATCGTGTTGAAACAAAAAGCAGTCGAGAAAGTTTTACAAGTATATACCTCTTAAGAGATTTTGTTTATTCTTATAAAAGAATTGGTTCATGTCAACTCCAGAAATCCCACCCATTAATTAATTTAAGCTAAAATAAAACCGAGGAGGGACTAAACAAGAATGCTAGTGATCTATGAGGATTAATAGCTGTCCATGACAAATTTCACATAAGTTTATGAAATTTCAATTTTTTATAAAACTTAAAATGAGTTCCATTAGGTTAATACCAATTTCCAATCTCCAAGAAACTAAAATTAGCAATCAAAACCAGACAACACGTGAATTATACGAGCAAATCAAAAGATCTGCATGTCGTCCCCTTTTTTTTCATGAATTATTATGAAGAATGCAGAAGCCATGCACATGCCCCAACTGTCAAAACAAAGTAAAATCCCAAGAAAACGACGAGAAAACAAGCATAAAAAGGGAATAATCGTCCTTAAGACAGTGTGTGACTATGCAGTGCTACATTTCAATTAATTTTTTTGGAAGACAATAATTCATTAATTGATATCATTGCAAAATATGGACGCAATAGAATTTGGGATATTACGAGTCCAATAACAATCATCCAATCTTATAAGCACACCTAAAGCAGCAAGTCGATGAGCAACTCTAGTTTCGTCACGAGGAATAAAGCGACACTCCTTGTTACCTACCTCATGCACAAACTAGCAATATTCGACACCATGAACGCATTAGAAACAAGGTTATAATCGAAATGGAGATTTTTACCCCACTTGAAACCATAACCATAAAATAAAAACAACATACTCTTTGTTCAATACAACTGAAATGATGAACTTTATGATGAAGACTAGGATAAGAAGGGTTCGGTCATGAATACAAGCTAGTTTGATTGTTAGATGATTCCTTCTCATTGAATGTTAGATGATAGGATCACCACTTTATTGCTTTTTGTAAAGTCATTAAAGCTAGTCTTTTCTTTAAAGAAATGTATTGGAATTCAAGCTCTGACTTTTATAATTGCATATACATCCTCTTAGACCTAATGCAGCATCCATTAAAATGTAGTATGAGCTGTGACTCCTTCATTATCTTATATATACGCTTTTATTAATTTCGCTATTGTCGAATCTAAAGTAGTGTATATAATTATGGAAATATAATTAGTTTTGTTTAATTTTTATTTTTCTTTTTACAAAGGTGATCTTTTTTTTATTTCAATAAAACGATCACAAAGATGGAGTATTTATTCATAATGAAAGGAAATAAAATGAAAAATAAGGAGTTTAGACTAAAAGCATGTTTGATTGCAAGCATGAAATTTACATGGAAAGAAAATAAATTTTAGGCAATTTAGACTAAGAGTGTGTTTGATTACAAGCATGTAATTTACATGGAGTGAAAATAAATTTTAGACAATTAAATTACCTAGAAATTATTTGCATGACAAATTTCAATTAAATATGTTTGATTGATTTTATTTTCAACCTAGAAAATGTTATACTTATCCATTTTTTATTGGAAGGTAGATGGGAGAAATGGGGAGTGGATGAAAAAGAAAGAGAGAGTGAATTACCTGGAAAAGAAAATTATTCTCCTTAAATAAAATATTTTCCTTATTTTCAAGGAAAATATAGTCAAGTGACAAAAGTATAAAAATATTTTCTATGAAAAAATATCAATCAAACAGAACAAAAGTAGGAATTTAGACGAAAAAATAACATTTTTCATAGAAAATATTGACAATCAAATGCATTCTAAAAACTAAAGGTAGACTAGTAAACACAACATCTCATGTGCCTCTACAAATTAAGGCAACCCTTTAATAAATTAAACTAGGTTTTATTATGTAATGAACAAAATAAAGGACAAAGAACCAAACTACATTAGTCTTGTATAATTATTAATTGAGTCAAAATGTTGTCCAATTTGTATTATCATGAATAACTCGATCCGTCCAATTGGAATGTTGTGAGGACATCAATATGAAATATACAAGAGCTTTCATCTTATTTCTACAAAAATAAATAAATAAATACATGTGGGAATTTTATTTTTTTTCTTAAGGAAAAAAATTCAAATAATTTATTCGAATATTAGGAATTGCAAATGAAACAAAAAATAGAAAAGAACCAATTCACCTAACTAAATTTGCAATTATAAAGTAGCAAAAGGCCACAAGATCTAGTATTTTACATTAACCCTCGTATACTGAACTTCAAACTTGAAGATTCAAAATAATAAAACTTGCAGACTCAAAATAAGTAAAAAATAATCATTAATGAATTTAAACGAGAGTAATTACCGAGGAACTGGTTAATATAAAAATTGTCATCTGACAAAGGCTGTGAATGTTTAGAAGTGCGTAGCAGTCGTCTCCATATGGGCTGACTTTACTTCAAACCCTTAATCATAATCTAATGATGTTTTTGCTTTCTGGGTTTTTTAGAATATAATCTTTGGAGTTTAGTTGTTGAACTTTGGTGACTCGGAATATTCTTCCCTTCTCCAATACCCCTCAAAGGCTTCAACTTTCTAGGTCCACCTATTCTTGATCACCTTTAAATAATATGTTATGTTCCTTTCTCTCTCTCTCTCTCTCTCTCTCTCTCTCTCTCTCTCTCTCTCTCTCTCTCTCTCTCTCTCTCTCTCTCTCTCTCTCTCTCTCCTCTCTCCCCCCCCCCCCCCCCCCCCCCCCCCTCTCTGTCTCTCTAGGGTTTGTGGTTTTTGACAATAGATATGTAGATATATACGTGTATCTTAGTATATGTAAAATTATATGGTAGAATTTTGTCTAAGAAAAGCACATGGACACTTGAAGGCAGGGTTTAGGGAAAAGTAAATTGTCGTCACCAAGAGTATGTTTGTTTCTTTTCTTGTCTTTTACCCCAAAAAATGAAAGGGGGGACTTGTTATTTTATTAATATTACTGGGAAATACATAATAAAATCTCTGAAAGTAATTTCCAATTTCAAGATCTGAACTTTGTCGTTAGGTCTATATTGACAACCACTCTACCATGAAAATGTGTACAAATTTCAAAATGTGATATCATGCTTTCTTTTTTATTTCAAGAGTAAATATTGATATATCAAGAAATGTAAAATGAGTCTTGTTAAATTTGATCGTCTGGACACGGATATAATCTATGACTACAAACCAAAAAGGGATCGAACACAAACTCGTGTTGAGTTTGGTGGGTGGTGACCAAGTCCAATAGTTAACTTTTTTTATTTAGTTAATTTCATTAAGAGAAAAATAAGACGAGAAAATTAGAGAAACCCACATTCACTTGAATTGATTGCATTCAATGAGCAATCACAGTAGGGTTCTTCACTGAGTTAAAAATTGTCAAAAAAAATTTGGGTTCTCAAGTTTCTAGCTTAAAATGTCAAATTTTGTGTATCTTAGAGTTCCTTTCAAATTTATCATCTTTATTGAGTAATTTTGTTAAAATCTTTAAAATTTGTGGAGGAAATTATGCCCAAACTTGTATCTACATTAAAAGAAAAACAATTAAGTAATTTCAAAATAATTCTCAAAATCATGTACAATTCTACTAGAAAAGGAGGCAGTAGAGACGAAATTTTAGCGCCGAATGTCTTTCGTTACAATTAGCTACGGATTATTATTTTATCATTTTTTAAAAATAAAATATTAAATTATTGACAAAATTATTGATGGAAATCTTCCGTGGTACAATTTTATTGTTAATCCGTTGGTAAAACACAAAAAAATAAAAATAAAAATAATATAATTTATCAACGAATGTTTCCGTTGGAAACTATATAAAAGAATAAAATAATTACCAACAAAGAAAATTTGTTTGTAAACTATTTAAGTTTTAAAAAAATTATTAAATAGTTATCAACCGAAAAAGAATGAGTCGGCATATTTTTTCAAAACATTTAAGCATTTACTAAATTGTTTCCTACTGAAATATTCGTTGGTAGTTTTAAGAAAAAGTATAAGTATCAACTAAAATTTGTAGACTAATATAGTCCATCGATAATGTTATAAAAATTATTTAAATTATTTATCAAGCTTTAAAAAATTCAAAATAAAATATTTTGTTGACAAGAAAATTGTGAAAAAATATGGACAAATAGTAAAATAATGTGAAATGTCATGAAAAAATGGGCAATGTGTTGACTACATCCATTTTGCAATTCACGGCGAAATTTTATATTGTAAAAGTGAAATATAATATTCATTTTTTTGTTCTAAAATTTTAAAATTTGGAACAAATAAAGCGAAATTTGTGGAAAATGTGGAAATTGGTGAATAAAAATAGTTTTTTCTCAAAAAAAATCTTGAAAAAAAATATTTTATGTTGCTTAATTTTATCATACACTTTGTATTTATCACACTAATTGAGTAAAAAATAAATAAAAAAAACCCTACTAAAAGCTATATAAAAATGTCAAATATTATGAGAAAATATGGAATTGGAAGAAGGGATGTATTATAGTCCAAACATAATTATTTGATATTAAAAAATGTTGACGTTCAAAACTAATGTAGCCAGATCAACTTATTGATAATTTTGAACGGGATAATTAATTGGAATAGTAAAGATATATGTTATTGACTTCGTTTGGTGGTTAGCTACGGAATTTAAGACATCAACAACGAAAATTTCCATCTCTGAAGCCACCTTTTTTGTTTTATAAAAACTCAAAAATATTCATCAAACCTTCTTCCAATCATGGCCGAATCACCACCATCACCTAAGCTAAAATCCACCAAAGATGATTTTGATAGATAATCAATAAAAAACGGAAAATGTTAAATGTACCACAAGTTTTACCGCATGGGTTATCACACACTCACATGGAATGTGTGGGTCCCGTCTGAATAAAAAATATTTTTTTCCCTCAATGTGTGTGTGATAATCCATGCGATAAAACTCATGGTACATGTAGGCAAACCCATAAAAAGCAAGCTTCGATTCGACATGATAGAGAAGGACAAAAATCAACCGTGCATTGAGTTGGAGATTAATGGTAATAAGAATGGTATTGATCATATGGATGGCGAAATGAAACTCGTAAATCATTGGGACATTTGACACATCAAAGAAAGCACCTAAGATAGGTTTATGATCAAGAATAGGTGGCAACTCTATCTAGGAACCAGATTGACAAGAGTGCGCTTGACTTCAATTTTTCTTTCACTTTTAGTGACGGTGCAATTTTTTATAGTTGTTTTGTGGTATTTCGAGAACAGAAGTGGCGTCATCAACTGTGCACTTTGCAGTCGCGGTATTGCCTTGTATGGTGGTACTTCCGAACTTACAAATTGAAAAAAGAACCATGCTATGGTAACCTAATGGATGACCTAGGGGATGACATTCCCCTCACACATGAGGGAGGAAAATGTTATTTTATTCAAGTGGGCCCCTCATCCCATGTGAGAGGGATGTCAACCCTTAGGTCATCCCTTAGGTTTCTTTAGCATTATTCTTGAAAAAATACACAAATTGTAACAACAACAACAAACAGACAGTGTGAGTTACGATTCCAAATAAATTACATACTCTTTAACAGAATTTATATGTAACTTAATTAGCATAAAATCTAACTTATAATCGTTGTAGTTACAATTTTAAATAAATTATATACCCTGTAATATGATCTTTGTAAAGTGTAAGTTACAATCTTTGTAACTTGTTAAATGTGGTCTCTTTAAATTAAAAAAAAAAAAAAAAAAAAAATTAAGAAACTTGGTGAGATATAGAAAATTACGAGTACATCAAAAAATTACTTACATTGTAAAATAAAAAAATGAAAAATGAAAATACTTGATTTTTTAGTATAATATGATTTTACAATATTTATTAGTTCACTTGATTTTTCAATTTGGACCCTCAAATATTCATAGTTGTGTAATTAACCCAAAGCTCTAACACACTTTTTAGCAGGAGAAAATTACCCAAAACCTACTTTTCAAGTTTAAAATTCAAAAATCGGGTGGTAATTATGTATTTTTAAATTGATAAAAATAAATTTATTATGCTAACTGTTTATTTATGAGATCTAATATGGACCGTTCACATTTTTCAACTGCACAGTACTTGTCATACCACGTCTCTCTCTCTCAATCCTTGTCATTCAAATCACGTCCCTCTCTACCATACAAAAAACCGCCTCTCTCTACAGTACAAAACTCACGTCTCTCTCTACCACAGATCACACGTATCACTCTCTCTCTATACCATTTTCAATCACACAATACATCTTCATACAACTCCCAATTGTCGTCATTATCATCGGAATATCAACGTGAAATAGCCATTTTACATTTTAATTCCAATCATAATAGTATTTAAAATGGTTAGAACTCGTTGTGTTGATGTGAATATAAAGGAAAAGGATAAAGAAAAGAGGAAAACAGTTGTCAGAGGTTCTTCTTAAGTAAAGAGAATAAAATGTCGGACTCTAGCGAAAAATCCGTGAAGAAGGTGAAATCTAATTTTGTGACCTGGTTTGTGAGTTTTGAGACATTTTTTACTAATTTGTGACCTGATTTAGGTATTTTGCGACCGAAATCTCATTTTGCGACCTGTTTTGGGTATTTTGTAATTTGAAGGGTTTGTGTCTTATTTGGTATACTGTTTGATCGACTATTATTTAAGTGGTCTGAATATGTTTTCTGAAGTGTGCTGGATTGTTCGTAGATATAATACGTGTTGTGACTATCTACTGTTATGTGTTATGTTTTAGAGAATTTGTGACCAACTATTTATAATCTGAATATAGATATGTTGGTCACAGTGAAATGTTTATGTGTTGAAGGTCACAATAACATGCATGACATTACTATTGTGCAGGACTGTAAATATTTAATAAAATCAAGGAATTGGTTCTCTAGGAATATCACTACAATACCAATAAAGAGTGTATCACACACTTTGTGATAAAATTCACTATTGCCCAGAAGGACATTCTGAAAAATACATGTGTCTCTTACTACATGCATTGTAGGGAGATAGTAGTACAGCCACAGTTGATTCACTATGTTTTATTACGAGAGGTAAAGCAACCTAGCGATCAAGAGATGTGATTCAACATAAATGGGAGATATATTCGGTTTTCCATTACTGAATTTTGTTTTGTAACTGGATTGCGGTATGCTGGGGTTCATGATCGATCGATGTTAGATGAAAAATCATCTATAGTGAAGGATACATATTTTAGGGACTTAAAAGTTGTCACAAGTGAAGATGTCAAAAGAGTCTTTTGTTCACTGTACGATGCACCGGACCATGACGTGGTTAAGATTGAGATTATTTATTTTATCACCTCGTATCTATTTACTACATCTTACCCAAAGGTGGTGGATCAATACATTTTTGCACTTGCAGATGATTTTGTCACACTTGAAATGTTTCCCTAGGGCATATATTTGTTTGAAACCACATTGACTAAGAAATGGATTATCAAAATAAACAAGTCGCCACAGATTGACATTTTTTTTAGTGGCTTTCTAGGTGTGGCTGTATAAGTGCATACTTGCACTTAAGGAGAACGTGGCCAAAAAAAATTGTAAAAAAATTCATGAATTACGAATTGGATTGTGCGCAAACATTGTTTTGTGGCAATGTTAGAGGACAAAGTATTTGGAAGTGAGAATGTAAGTTCTTAAATACGTTTGGATTGTTATATGATCATTTGGTTAGTTATACATATTTAAAATGACATATGCTCAATGTTTTTCCGTATTATGTCAAACAGGTTGTGATAAATGACATTGATCCATCTGAAATAGAGTTCATGATACCATATAGACAGGTTCTAAATATGAATTTTAGATATATTATGACATGAAATATGATTGTGACTTGAAGTATGAATATCCTATTCATAAAATCACATAACTCTTATGACTGTGACCTGAAATATGTGACTTGTGACTTTCCTTCATATATATTGTTACCTGATTTGTATCATTGTGCTAACAGATTTCGTTGTTCTATATGTTGGGTACAATTGACAGATGTGCAGTATTCGAAGTCTAGAAAACCAAATCAGAACATTAGGATCTCTAAAACTCTAGTGGGCATAAGTGAGTATACTCTTCTGTTGTCAAAGGCCACATACTAAATATTATTTCATTCATAATCATGTTTCAATTTCATATAACAATAAATGAAATATAGTTCGTACATTAAACATGCATGATCACGAATATTCAATAGACATTTCATAATATCACAGAACAAGTCACAGGAAGTCATAATATATATTACAGACAGTCACGTACCAAATATCCCCTATTCTCTTCATTAATTAAGTCAAATTGCTACATTTGGTATTCAAATTCATCCATTGTATACGCTCTTACAGTGGAATTGAATGCATTTGTGACATTGTGACCTGATTTTGCGTAATGAGATTTCAAAATTTTAAGCAAATGGTATGAACAGATCTCATACATTGCCTCTGGATATATGAATTCAATAGCATTTATTATGATATTGTCTCTATCTAATACTATACATAATCTGTCTTTCGAGCCATATACCATCTTCAACATCTCAAGAAATCATCTACATGACTTATCATTTTCATTATCCCTAACCCCAAAAGCTAGTATGAAGATGTTGTTTGCATTTGTGTACAAGCCATGAAGAGTGTACCCCGTGTGACTATTTAAATATGTGTTATCAACTACAATGATTGGTTTACAATATTTTCCACTATCGATCGATGTACCCAACATCATAAAACAATATTTAAATCTATTTAAATGATTTATTTCTGTTCGTGTGACTGTCCATATATTCATCTGTTGTAGCATAAAAAAAGGAAGATAGCAATTGAAACGATTTCGTTTGATCACCTCTAATCAATTTTAATGTCTATTCATGTGACCTCCATGCTTTCATGTAATTCACTGATATTTCATATTTATGTAACATGTCATTCGAGATATCATTAGGAGTGTATAATGTGTGTGAAGAGGTATATTTGTACCTAATGCAGTTTAACACAATTGAGCTAGATGCTTGTCGATGAGATCCTAAAACAATGTTCATCGAGCATGTGTGATCATTACATATTTCCCTAATTTTAAATATTTTCGTTTCTCCCAAGCGTGAAGATCTAAATATCCATTTTCAATCATTATACAAACACTTTATCACGTACTCTTTCTTATCCGATCTCAACACATTATATTCAAACTTGTTTTGTATAGCATAGATGGTCAAGCTCATTTTCAATATGTCCTTGTTGTGAAAAATATTTTCATCCACTACTACTCTAGCATCTACTTTGGATACCAATGTCACATCTTCTTCAATGTTTTCTTTCTCAATGTTCACCATTGAGTCATGAATTGCTTGACCTATTTTTTGTAAAGAAAACACATTAGCTGATAACTCAACGGAAGTAGAAGACGACTCTGGGCACTGTAATGTATATCTTGACCACCATGAATCTGTAGTGATAATATCAACCATAATAGGATAACTTGATACAATCACATCCAAAGATTTTAACCTCAAATACGTTAGGACGTTATTATTGCTCAGAATCCCGACTGGAGGAAAAGTAGAATCCAAAGAATATGTCATTGTCATAGCTACTTTTGCACGGATTAAACCCCAATTCTAAAATAACAAGCACAACAAATTCATCATACTTGCATGTATCATTCAATAGTATAAATGATGTGTGACCTCCGTACAACAGAAAAATGCGCAAAACTGTCATTCCTAATCACACATAGAAAATAGCATGTCACATTTAATTCAATAATATAAAAAAACATTCAGATATAATGGAGATAATATGTCAATCATAGATCAATCAAGGACGCATTGTCACCTTAATATGGACATATTGACATATAGTCATGACATGTACATTCACTGAGAGTAGATTTGAATGCAATGATATTGGTCATAGACCAAGATAAATAAGTCACAGATAAATCAATACAACATACAAAATTCATATTTAAATTTAAATATATTCACATACAGTCAACAATGTAGGGTCACAGAGAGTTAATTTCAATGCAATGACATTGATCACAGATTAAACTAATTTCACTTATGGATTGTCAAGACCTTTAACATATAGGTCACAAACTATTCAATTCAGTACTCGGAACTAGTCACTGTTAATAGAAACATGTATCAATGTGAATAAATCACATAAATGATCACGAATATTCACATATCAGCAGGTTCATAACTGTAAATTGAAAATAAAAATTACATTGTATCAATAGTTAATGAGAAAATATACATCGTACATTGGTTAAAATGTAAGTTATTGTTTCCAACGAAAACTCTGATCATGGCTAGAAAAATATTTCATTCGGTTTGAAAACATCAACGTCTTCAAAATCATAAGCTTATCACTGCTTATGTTAAGTTATTATAAGTTTACCTACGAAATCAGATCACAAACGTTCAATTTTGTTTTGCGAAATCCAATTTCTTCTTTAGAAAAATGAAAATCAGAAGTATGTCGATAGGATTAACGACGATTATAAGTTTACCTTCGAAATCAGACTACAAAAGTTTAGGGGGCGTTCTCTTCGTATTTCAATTTTGTGTTTTGAGTTTTGAATTCGTGCATTTATTTTGCAATTTTGAGAATCCATTTTTTATAATATTTTATTCAAGAAACATTAATTAAGTTTCCCTTGACAAAAAGATGGAACTTGTCATTTGTTCTAAACACATATTAGCACATATAACCATAAAGATAAGCATTCTAAATTATTGAATAAAATAAAGATCTAAATGTAATTGCTTAACATATAATAAAGAAGAAAATCAATTATCCTCATTTATCATATTCACATTAACAACTTAAAGTATTCATCACGAAACATATTCAGTTAGAAATTATTTTTCATGTTATGAATCATAGAAAGCTCCTGGACAAATTATGTACGAGTAATTTAGAAGAAAATTGACCTTATCCATGAAGTAGGGTCCGACCTATTTGAAGAAAACAGCACCCAACAGCACTAAAAATGCCACCACCAACACCAGCTTCGCCCACCACCATAAAGACCACAACCACCCTCCGACTGCCACCAATTCCACCACAACAACCCGATGTCGAAGCCTCAGCAACCACCTTCCTGTAGGTCCCATCGTCTAAACCTTCCTCTAATTTCATGTAATCCCCAACCCTGAAATCCTCTTCAGTAGCGTCGTAAATCATTGCCATCGAATCAAATTCCAGGTTTTCTACACCAAATCAAATTATTTTCACCAAAACGTACAATTATTGCCCAAGAAAAATCAAACTGAAGAACATGAGTACAACCTCTACTCCGTTGAAGACGTCAAACGAAGCAATTTACATCCTACTTGGTTAAGCCCTTCGAATCTTCCATCTTCATCTTACTGGAGAGAGAGAGAGTGAGAGAGAGAGAGAGAGAGATACGGGTTGGTTTTTAATCTGGGCGTTTTCCGTGTTTTCTCCTCATTTCATGTTTTTTGCCTAAAAACACAGAAAATGTGAAAATCCCTTTTTCTGTTTTCTTAACAAAAAAATTTTTTTTTTTTTCAAAAATTCGTTTTCAAAAACAAGGAAGAGAACGCGTTTTCAGCGTTTTGAAAAATCGAAAATAGAAAACGGTTGGAAAATAGCAAAGAGAACGCCCCCTTAGTTTTTGCTTCCAAAAAAAATCCAATTCTTCCACTATCAAGCTTCAACTTCTCCAAAACAGTAAAAATCAGAAGTACGTCAACAGAATTGTGACCTTATTAATTGATTGTGGCTTGAATATTGAGGATAAATGGTGAAATTTTGTGATTTTAGAGATTTTCAGCGAGCTGAAATTTGTAGAGAGAAAATCTCATTCGATTGTATGTTATGATTTACCACCTGATTTATTAAAATTTTTAGGGAGTTTGTCAATTTTGAGATGTGATTCTTATAATGTACTATGTTGTGTTCCCTTTTAGCAGACCCAAACATCAACTGGGTGACAATATTTTGGACTGATTTTCACGGGCTTAAACTTAATAAATGGGATTCAATACTGGAGGCCCAGTTATTACTTTCCCAAGGCCTAAACTTTACTTATGCTGTTTTCAGGTTTAAGACATTTTAATTAAACATTAACTCTTTTAAATCGTTCTCCTTCTCCTTTCTCTCTCTAGCCTCTCCCTTCTCTCTCTATTCTATTCATTCTGTGACAAATATCCACCGGAGTATCCCTCACCACCATCGGCAGCGACATCTCCTCCTCTCTACCAGCCATCTTCTTCTTCTTGCACCACAGACCAGCCTTCTCCTCCCTCTCCACCGACAGCCCAACCTTGCACCACCACCACGATAGAGCACCTTTACAAACGGTGCAAGGGTCACCGATCAGAACCCCCCACTTGCAGTAGCGTTGTGCCGCCATGGTGTTGAGATGATTTTGGGCGCGAAGATGGCGATTACGCCAAATTTGGTTGATTTTTGTTTTTAGGGATAAGAATCCATATTGGATAAGGGGATTGAACAATTTGATTGATTTTTGTTTGCTGTTGGTAGTGGTTTCCATGATGTGGGGATGTTGGAGTGGTTTTAGTGGCGGTGGTGGATCGGGCTTCTGATGGTGGAATAGTGATTGTTGGTTGTGGTTTATTTGGTTGTGGCAATGGTGTGCTCTGCGTCCTGATTTGGTGGGGAGGTGAGGTGGTGGATCTGACTGCTTGATGGTGGATCGAGATATAGGGGCTGTGCTGTGGAGGTGAAGTGGTGGATCGGTTGTGGATCTCCATTTGGCACCACCTCCAACCGCCACTGTGAGCGTCGTTGCACAGTTTGTTTTTTCTGTTGGTGGCTGTGCTGTTTTTCTGTTGTGCGCTATTGCACCACCTCCGACTGCCACCGTTGCATCGCTGCATTGCATTCTGTGTGTGGGCGATGGCGGGTTGTGGTGCGTGGGGATGGTGGTGGTGTGGCTGGAGTGGGTTGGGGTAGTGTTTGTGACCAAGTATTGAATTGGGATTGGGGTCGGAGTTTGATGAATGTGACTAACTATTAAATTGTAACCATAATATTGATAATATGTGACTAAAAAAATAATTTGTGATCAACAAATTTGAAAATATGTGACCGATCGATAAACTATGACTTATAAAATTGTTGATTTGTCACCTCGACATAATCCGTGACCTATAAAAATTTTGATTTGTGACATCGAAATAATCTGTGACCTATAAATTTTTTGATTTGTGATTTCGAAATAATTTGTGACCTATAAATTTTTTGATTTGTGACTTCAAAATAATCCGTGACCAACAAATTTGAAATCGGTGACCTATAATTATGTAAATGTGACCATTAATTATATAATTTTAACTTTATTATAATTAATTAATTAAATATTTTTAATTAAAAAATAAAAACCTGATTTTTGTAATTGGACAACTTGAAACATAAAGATTGAATTATGTATAGTTAATGCCTTCCTTTTAAATTGTTCCCCAATAAATATTATTAAAGTATAAAAAATGCAAAAAAGGAAATCTTTCATTCGCAAACAGTAATTTGATGAATTTGAATCAAGTTAAACCAGGTTAATATTACGAAGCAGGTTAGTATAAGTTAATGAATCAAAGCAATAAACAATCATTACGGTGTCTGATTACACAAGGGAAGAGCCCGAGTTTCAGCTTCATTAATTTTTGCGTGTGTGATTTTTACGGGTAACTGAGAATATGTTACTCTTTTAGTTTTTGAATTTAATTGCTGAATTTCTGGGATTCTGAATTATATTCTAAGATTATTTTAAGCTGTATCTGGACTATATTATTCCTTTAGGGTTCTTAAAACTTTATTTTTAAATTTTAAAGATTGGATTTTTAAGTTAATTGTTAATTGAATGGGTGCCAAAGTAAGTAAATTCTGTAATTGAATTTAAGACGTATATTGCTTGGATAATATAAAGTAGCTTGTGCAATATGGGTGGAGAAATTAATCATAGGATTGTAAATATGTAAGGTTTCATGGAAGTTGTGATACTGTGGACAAAAATAAGATTAAGTCAAGGTTTTTTTGTTTTTGTTTACCACTTTTACTGAAATTTGTAAAATCCCTTATCTTTTTTTTTATATGCTGAGTTTTAGCGGAAGTCTTCTGGTGATCGAATGTTAAAATGGTGTGTGACATTTGCCTTCTTTTATATTTTCCCTTGAAAATTCTGCAGATGTTAATGTCAGACCATTTCATAGAATAATGGATACAATAGCACTGGCGAAATCAAAGAGAGCGCATACGTTACATCACAACAAGAAGCATCATCTGCATCAGACATCGAAAGCACCTTCAGTTAGGTCAGGTACAGCCAGTGGTGGAAAGAAGCAGCCCGGCAATCAATTTGCAGAGAAACCCCCACAATCTCAGAGTTCTAGAAAACTCCCGTCAAATTGGGTTTGGTACGGAGAAGAATTTGTTGCGGATTTGGAGGACACAGCCCAAGGGAGAAGTAGCCAGGCAACTGATGTTGTGCGAAAGAGTAAAGGCGCTGATTATGCTTACTTTCAGAGGCCAAGGCTCAGCCGCAAGGAAATTATTCTTCTGATATCTTTTCATCACTAAATGATGTCCTTGATGGTATATCCTTCACCCTTAAAAAGCAAACAACCAATGCTTCTTTCGCCTGAAAACAACAGACCCGGGGGGGGGGGGGGGGGGGGGTACAAATAAGAGATATAAATAAATTGAAATACAGTTAGTTAAGTGTATGTGCAGTAGAGATGAGAAAGGATAGAGACAATTCTTATTTATGTAGACTTTGAAATGAACAAGTACATTTTAAGAAGAATTGATTGTTTTGATCTATTTAATTGACTCATACACCAACAATCTTCTAATGGCTGGCTTAGACATTTGATATTCTTTTTGCGAAGTGTGTCCTATCTTATCATTCTTCTCCAAGACCCAGCCTTGGTTAAAATTAGGCATTGAAGTTTACCAGAGAAGTCTGCTTAGGTTCATGAACTTGTTCAATCCCTAATTAACATTTTAACTTTTCTTTTTGGTGACAACTGTGTTTGACGAAACTTGTCTTTTGAATCACTGTCAAAAGTAAGATGTACTTGGGCATTTTTACAAGCCCCTTCTAGTTTTCTTTTCTTTTATAAAGTAGCAAATGGATGTAAAAGATTTGGCTTCTATCATAGTGTTATTGTTTATGTACTAGACATGCATCCTACATTGTACACCTTGTGTCTAAATATGACTTTTGTTGTGTGATCTTGGCTTGTGTATTGAATGTAATTTAAATAAACAATGCAAATCATGTATTGGCCCAATTGGTCAAATCGTTAATTAAAACTTTTTATGCATTCTAGGTTTTGTAGATGATACGACTGGGGATTGACTTCAGTCTTTCTTAGACTTCGCTCAGGGGTTAGGTCCATTACTTTCTGCCAGAGGGCAAGGCATTATGTTAAGGATAGCAGATGATAACTTCAAGGTGGAAGACAAATCGACAACCAGTTATGAGGTAATCTTTCTTCTCCATTATATAAAAACTGAAGTTATTCTACTTGTCCATTATTCTTTTCTAGCTACACACAGAGTTTGTTAGAAAGAGAGAACTACAGTACTAAAATTGCAATCAGTCTTCTATGTGGTAATTATTTACCCTATTTTTCAGGACATAGTAGTATGCTCTAGTGTAACAATATCCTCTGATATTCCCACCTATCTTTTTCCCCCAATATTTGGTAGTAATTTTTGTCTTTCTTCTGCTGTCAAGGTAGCTGCTATGAACTGAGATAAACGCGCCATCTGTTTCTTTCTCTGATCATTACCTGCCTCCATGGGTCCTCTACTTAATGAATTAATATATCTTTTACCATTTACCAAAATATCATATTCCTAAATCTCCCCACCCACCCACCCACCCTCCCAACCAAAATTTTAAAAAAGAAGCTTTATCCATATAATGTAACAACACCTTTGGTTTCCCCAAAAGAAACTCTGGAACCTTGTTCTAAAATTGGAGAGCACTATCTACTAGAGGTGTGAGTGGGGACATTGCTAGATATGTTTGGCGCTCAATAAAAATTATATAGTGATAGTTGGCCATGTACTTCAAATGTGGATAAAATATGATAATGTTCCATCACGGTGGTAGTTCTAGATTTGGCCAAATTTGCACATGAACTGTCATGTTATACGTGCCTATAATCCTTTTAGCACAATATTGATAATCTCATGGTTCCACAATATCATGTCTTATGACCGAATTTCATTCCGCCGTTGTTTGAGCCCTATTATCTAAAAATTTATTTTTTCTCAAACTCGTTTTCAACCACACATTCTCCAAAAAATTACTATTACCAAATCCCTTTTTTGTGAAAAGTGGGGCTCAAATAGTGGCTCAATCATGTTGTTGGTCTTGTCGAATTAACAAATGGGATTTTTTGTCTTTTCACAGTAAGAAGCCCAAAACGCAATAAAACTGAACTAAAAATTTGTCAAAAAGGCAAAAAATGAACTGAAAAAAAAAATAGAGTTAAAAGTATCTAAAATAATTAATTTGTTCTCTCTCTCTTTTTTTTTAACTTTTTCCTTTTGTTCTAAAATCAATTTTAATACTTCATACATATTTGGTAGGTTAAATTAGTTGGTTGAAAGACTAAAAAATCAAAGTTGAAAGTGAAAAGATACATTTAAGTTACCATAAAAATAAAGAAAATCCAATAACATTTCACTACTTTCTATTTTTTCTTTTATGTTCGATTTCTTTATTGGACCCACATGATTTTCTAGAAGTCGTCTGAGTAATGTGTACAGTAAAAAGTTCATGAAGCAGATTTCACTGCCAAGAGGGAATTTTTTATTAGTTATAGACTAGGCATTTCGCTTCCAAAAATGATAAAATATAAAAATGGGATTGCCATATCAAAGACAATGAGTGAATTATGCAACAAGGATTTTGCTACCTTAGGACAATTAGAGTTACTACCGCCATTTATTGGGGTTTCATTCAAAGCAACTCTCATTCATAAGTCTCATGGAATTGAATTGAGCATGTGCTTTTTTCCTTCTCTTGAATTGAGTGTTCATTATTGTGAAGTAACCATCTGCGCCCTCTGTCCTTATGGAACCATTAAGTCTGCTTCCATTATCAAGCCTTTGGAAAAAAAAAAAAAATATATATATATATATATATAACCAAGTCCTCCTTCTTGGCTTTGGATTGTTAACAAATATTATAACATAATTACTAGTTTAATGCCAGAAAATACTGCATTCGGTGTATCTAAGTTTTTTTTTTTTTTGCCCATTTCCCTTTCTTCTTCTTCCTAATGTGTTTATTACTTTTGAAAAGGATGAAAAAATAAGAAGGTATTGGCATTTTATATTATTCTAAGTAATAAAAACTGCTATTCTTTTGTTCAACTATTTATATCTATTGTAGCATTACTCTCGAAGTCATAATGTACAATTTTTATATTATTATTAATATATAGTTATTGCAGACACTCCCAAGGTGTTCTCATTCTCTAATACTTAAAATAGTGACACTCTCTTGGTCCTTATTCCCAAGTCATCACCTTGTTTGATGCCATTGATTTCTACCTTTTCTTCTTGCTATGATTTATTTTCTAGGTTTACTTGGTTGATTCTTCAGATTGTGATGTAAATTACGTATTATATTCATAAGGAGCTATAATTCTTAGTTTTTTCGAAATCATCTTGTTGATGCTGCATATGTCTGACTCTATCAATCTCACTTTTCGTGGAGTGTGTAATATGTGTGTTTTCTATTCTGGTGGAATTTTGAGTTTGCAAGGCTTGCACGCATATCTGTCATTGCTATTTCCATTTACTCAATGAAGTTAACATTTTTAGATGAATTTTTATGCTTCTGATGGATGATTCTTCTATTTAAGCAGTCGTGTTCGGATAAAATAACGCATATCTGTCATTGCTATTTCCATTTACTCATTTAAGTTAACATTTTTAAATGAATTTTTATGCTTCTGATGGATGATTCTTCTATCTAAGCAGTCATAGTTGAATAAAATTTAGGAAAAAAATACTAAAAATTTCTTGAACTTTTGTTACCTAAATTGCCCAGTAAATTTTATAAGCATCTAAAGAAACCCATACTACCAATTTTCTTACCTCGGGATGACTGCTCAATTAAGTCCTAACACCATTCAAATAAATTAAAGGCAAAATTGCAGTTGGGATCATCATTCTTTGGAAAATATAGCACTTGGGTCCTCATTCAATTTTTTGAGGCATTTAAGTCCTCAGCCTTTCAGAAAATTGGCACTTAGGTCCCTATTTGGATGGAAACCGTCAGTCATGCAATCAAGTTTATATGATGGTGTTTATGCTTGGAAGGGCAAAATAGGTAATACATAATCTCAATTGAAAAACGAAAAATGAGAAGAGAAAAGAAAAGCTACTTCACCTTCTCCAACCTATGGTTTTTGCTTTTAAGCTAAAATGTCAGGTTGGAAGCTTAACACAAGAATCTATGGTTTTTGCAAAACAAATCCCACATTGATACAATCTTCTCAAATAATAATTTCTAAGACTTGGGTTTTGCAATCTGGAGTTACAAAGATTCGATGGTTTGGGATTTTTAAAGAGAGTTCTTGGAAAATTTCCTGTACTTCGTGCATGAAAGAACCTATTTACCTAATCACAAACTTCGGAACCCTTACTAGCAGGATACAGTTGTCTTGGTGAGCTACGGAGTTCTAGTGCAAATTGATTGCCATTTTACTCTTATTTTCCTTGCTGTTGTGCCTGACAGATTGATGAGTTACAAGAATCCAGTGAAGATGAGCAATATTTCGGTCAAATTTCATATGGGACTCATGACGTGGAGACAAAAAATAGTGTATCGTCCCTCAGTTGAGAGCCTGAAGAAAATATATTGAAGCAACATAATCGTGAATCTATATCTTCTGCTACCACCATCCACAGAGACCTTACTGTTCCGACTGCCACTGACCAAAATGTCAATGTGGACTCGGCAGCTAAGAAATCAGCTCGATTTGAAGCAGCTTATGCAGAAGCAGAACTTGACATGCTTCTTGACTTGCTCAGCGAAACCAAGTTTTTTGAGAAGAGGTCTAACAACTTTTCTTATGTACAGCAGGAAGACGAGCCTCAGTTGGGCCCTGCTAAAAGTTTGAACAATGTGATGAACCAGGCTAAGATACCGGCACAAATTGACACCACCATTGACAACCTACTCAAGGAAACATCTATTCTGATAAACATAGACGATAAAACTCTACCCGGTGATGGAAAGGCTGCCCCTCACAGTAAGATTTAATACAACTGTTGTATCTTTAGCTGATGTGAAAGGGATATACTCTTTCATTTAGACCTGTTTAGTTTTTGACGGGACTCCAAAATTAGACTCCAGCTCTTCATGACTCACAATGGTGGAATGCAAATTTTGAGGGTCAGTAGCGCTCCTTTTGCTTATATTTTTCATCTTTTCAGTGGATTATCAGATCATTATAATTATCTGCGCAGACTAGACTGTAGAGAACAATTTCTATCCACAAAAGGATTAACAATAGCGATGATCGAATCAAGATTTTTTTGCTTCTTTGATATTGTTCCGTTCAATTCATATTGCCAAACATTTCGTATGACAATTGTGCAATGTTATATTCGGACTAATCTGGGAATTCGTGTTTTATCAACATCATCCGAAAATTGTGGCGTGTCTAGTCTTGATATAAAATAAATTCCAACACGTGAAGCTAGCGAAACCATGGATCGAATAAATAAATTTGTTTGCTCTCTAAAATTTTTTAGACGGGATTCGTGTACGAATGCAAGCCAACACAAGGTTTTCGGCCTCGTATGTGTTAGCAGTATAAATCAATCCAAATTCACTCCAAGAACCAGGCTAAACACTAATAAATCAAAAGATGAGCTGCTTCAAACACAAATGAAACCATTTTTGACATTGAAGAAGAAGATAACCAAAATCTAAAGCAGGGCAAATTAATAATATCCTCATCTTTATAATCTAAATAAGTACCCTGCTGTAAAGCATTTACTTCAATTGCAAAAACATCATAGCACTCCTCAGGACGAGGATGTTTGAGGTTAATCTCAGAACCTCAACATAAGAATTCAAAACCTTCAATAAAGATTCGCCTTTTCAATGAAAATAGTTTCCTAAGAAAATTAAATCCACTATTTTAGTTTCATTGACAGATCATCAGTAGTGAAAATAATTCAGCCAATCTTCCTGTTAGTTCTTTCCGCCTCGCTCCAAGTTCAGATCCTGAAGGTTCAGCAACAGATCATCAGAATTCAAATACACCTTGTTGCTTGAATTTGCAATGGTGTGTGAGATTTCTCTAGATGCTTCAATTCTGCGGAGAGTAATAAATGCCGGATTGTTTGCAATAGCTTGACCAATCAGCTGAGCACTCTTGGCCTCACCCTGGTAACAAGAAACAGATTGTAGTTGTCGAGTGAAATTGCTCAATTTCATGCAGAAAAATTGAACAAATTAGCAAAACTGAACCAAAACCGTTCGCTCTCGAGTGAATGCACATTCTCATTATTAATGATTAGCAAGTCTTAAATTATCAGAAGACTCTAGGTGACAATGGTAGTAGTTCACTAAATGCAAACTTTCATTTCTACTGATGAATGTGTCTTAAATATAGCCCTTGTTTGAATCTCATTAAATTACATTCCATTTTTCTCTCTCCTATTTTCAGCCACACAATCTTCCATAAAATAATAGCACACGTAAATCGAAAAAATTTCCTCCTTTTTCAACCACTCATTTTTCAAAAAAAAAAAAAACACTATTCCATTCATTTTCATTCACAAAAAGTGGGGGCCAAACGGGGGCATCAGACCTTGAGGTGAAAGTAGTCATGGAATAACAAAAAATCAAGTTACCTGTGCCCTAATTATAGCACTCTGTTTGTCTTGCTCAGCTTTTTCCACCACAAACTTGGCTCTTTCAGCCTCTTGTGCAGCTACTTGTTTAGCTTCAATTGCAGCTGTGAATTCCCTTCCAAAAGTCAAGGTTGTAATGGACACATCATCCAATGCAATGTTGAAGTTGGCAGCTCTATCAGTCAATATTTTCCGTATCTCTCTACTGACAGCCTGCATATAATATACAAATAATGAAATTTAATTATACAACCCAGCCCAGTTGGAATATGCTACTAATACCTGACCATGCCATCAGAAAATAGTTCAAAGAACCATCTTCATCTATCAGACTCGATCCCACACATGCTAGGGAGGTTGTCATGAAGAGGGTCATGGTGGGTTGGTGGGTTGGTAGGTGAGAAAAAGGGTAGGGTCAGGGGTAAAATTGACATTTTCCTGAAAGATAAAACTGAAAATATACACTTCCTGTGTACTCTCTTTTGATTAATAAAATTATTTAATTACCTATCAAACAAATAAAAATAAAACTGAAAATTACAATATTGTATTTGGGGATGTGAGAGATCATTGGTGTAGTTAAAAATTTATAAAACATATTGCATACTCCTAGTAATTGTTGTGCGAAGAGGACTGAATAGTTACATAAATTTCAACTAGCCACTTACCTCTCTTTGGGTGATAAGCTGGCTAGCATTGTACTGGGCAACCACAGCTTTCAAAGTTTCATGAATAATTGAGGGCAGGACTCTCTCATTGTAGTTTTCGCCAAGGGTTCGATAAATAGTGGGTAACTGGTCGGGCACGGGACGAGTAAGAACCCGTAGACCAATTTTTACCTGTAAATCAAATAGCAAACCAAGTAACAACAATGAGATTCAATGATCCAGGTTTTTCATTTGCACTTCTTTTTCTCTTTTTTTTTTTTTTTGGGAAAGGTAAAAGAAGTAATTTTTTACCTTAAGCTAATCTCAAAAATTAAAATAATTTTTTTTTTCTCTAGACATCAAAACATATCAATACTAATAACAGATTTCTTGAAAATAGTAATTGATATTTTATTTTACACACTTCGCTCTACTCAGAAAGTATTTGAAGCAATCAAGAAAATAGAAAGCATATTACACTGAACCACAGTAATATCAGATCAGCACACACAGCACATCTTAGGAAGGAGAATTATAATCGATGTTGAAAAGTGTGCTATACCTTCACCTGTTCAATATCGCATTAACATCCAATGACCGAGCTAATGCTACCCCCTTGCCCCCGCGGGAAAGAGACATGGACATAAGATTAGTGGTATAAAATTATAAACCCTTAGACAACATTATTTCATTCAGTAGCAGATTTTGTTTATGCTTTCTAACACACCTCCATACCAAAGGCACGGAATGGACACAAGTGATTTGCAACTTAAAAAAGTCTAATTCAGAAAATCCTGTATTATGCTTAGAAAGATGAATGATGGAACTTTTTTGTTTTCAAAATGACAAAAACAATGCTTTGGATCCAATTGCAAAATAGTGTCGACACTTATTTAATTGAAGGTAGAGTTAAGAAATCATTAAGAGTCATATCTACAGAAAAACTGATCAAAAGCAAAAATTAATGTAAGAGAATATTTCAAGTAGCATTTCGCAAAGTATATACAATGCATAAGTTACATACTTCCTATAAGTTTAGAAATAGATTTCAGCTAGATGAGTAAAATTGACAGTGGCATTACATAGATAATTAAGTGAAAGTATTTTCCCACCCATAAGGATTGATTATTTTAATTCTCAAGAAAAACTATAATATTGGAATAGAATAAATTTAATTTTAGAAAGAACTACTACTGCTGATTGAGTATTTGCATTTTTGAGGTGGATCTAGTCTATCATTTTCTGCAGAAGCAAAGTTAGAATAGGAACCCAATTAAAAATTCTAAACTATCTCTTTAAAAACCAGAGATCGTTGCACCTTCATGCCATTCAGAATAAAACATAAAACTAGAAAGTGATCATTCCAATTTGTAACTCATGGAAGGGTGGCCCTCAAGCCCCCAGAAGTAAAGTATTGCAAGTCGAAGGGAAGAGAGAAGGAAGGAAAGCTAGAGAGAGGGGCTTACCATCTGAAGATCACGACTGCCTGATGTGCTCTCTACTAAATGTGGTCGTGCACGAACATCATAAATTACTGGCCTTTCAAACCATGGAACCATCAAGTGTGTCCCTTCAGGATAAACCTATATATCCAACGTGTAAGCAAAATGTTAAACAAATTGTGCAGTGTAGATGAATAATAAAGTATGTATTATATCTATGTAATTGTGATAAAAGTGAACCAAAGAAAGCAATAGGAACATATTACTCTCAGATTACAAGTCAGTCTTACTTTAAAATAAGAAAATGCCAAAGAATAGAAGACCCAATTACCATATAGCACAACGTATTTAAGATTGATTCCATTAAATAATAAGCAAACATTTTTGTTAACACCAGTAACATAAGAAAGGACCAATAAAACCAGAGCTACCAGATTTCATTAAACCTCTACAAAAGTGTGAACTAGTACTATTCTTCCAATTCTAGTTAAGCATCAATTCAGAATACTAAATTTGACAATTAGAACAGTTAATTCTCCATCTTCCCTCCCTTTACGTGAATGAGACAGAATACAAAAATAAATTTATGATAGAGAAGTGAACTTTTTTGCTCAAAGATCAGCACTTCCTTGACTTTGTTAAGCTAATTAATAACTCCTTGTCATAGCCTGTCACACCAAGCCAGGTTCCTAGAAAACCAATTCACAGGTTTAATTAAACTGGATGATGTCGTCAATCTTCTCGAAAAACATGCTTCTTCAAAGTTGCAATCCCCAGACTGGTTGATAAAATTCAAGTGCAAATGATAAATTCACAGAACTCTCTGTAAAAGAAAGGAGAAAATGGTACAACATGGAGGTGAAAAAATAAGTAATAAGTGCGTACATGACGACGTAAAGAATCCACACCGATCTTCCCGAGAAGGAATAGATAAAAACATATAAAGGGAAACTGAATATTAAATTTTCTGATTTGACAAAGAACAAGACAAAGAAATTGGACATATAATTGTTAATCAAAACCAGAATTTTAACTGCGCCCCAGACGTTGGACAAAGAAATTTTCTATTCCTTCAATAACCAGAAATACTGGAGTAAGCATGAAATAGAAAAAGTGAACTTCGTAAACGTTGAAACAGTCTGGGAAACATTCAAATGTCAATTCCCGATCCAAGAGAATAGGGAAAGAAGAAACCTTCTCTTTGACACCAGTGACACGATTGAACACAATGGCTCGGTGCCCACCCTCAACATTGTAGAGACTATTAGCAACTCCATACACACCAAGACCAGCAATAACACCCAACTTAATTAAAGCAGAGGCAGCACCACCACTAGGCATCTTGGGGACCTTGACATTGTTCATATTCATCTTCCAAACCACTGCACACTGCCAAATTATACCATTATTGTGTAATATTCTTTCTAAAAATGCTGGGATAATTAAATATGACCTCCGGTCTATTTTCAAGTAATCAAATGCATAGAATAAGAGGAAAAACTACAATTTGCCACATGCAACTGAAGAAGGTTAATTATGCACAGAGAGATCTAACAATGCACATCATACAAGAATGGCAAAAGGGTCTACACAATGTTTTGGCAATAAGAATGAAACAAGATGAAATTAGATATGAATATTTTTCATCTAAAGAAGAGCGGCCACTTTAACTACACAGTGAAATAAAGCATTAAATAGGAGTCCCCATGCACAACAGACATAAACACCATAAAAAATTCAAATAAATCAGATATTTTTTTTAAATACACAATCACAGCAGGATGAATCTCTGAAATTCAAACATCACCCCCAACGCAATTACATTTACAAGAAAAACGAAAAAAAGAACACACATTTACACTAAAATCTTGTACTTCTCCAGTAACGTGAAATGCAAGATCCAAAATTTCACAAAATTAGCTATCCCTGAACCCTGAACCCTGAACCCTAAACCCTAAAACAACCAACCAACCCCCGCCCACCAACAAACGCGCGCATGCACAGGAAAAAGTTTTTATAATAAAAGAAAAAGATAAACGTCACAGAAAAATCGAACACTAAATCAAGGGCACACCTTACTTTGCATTTGATCAAAATCGAAACCTTTTCCAAAATGTTATATATAGATTACACATACATGAAGCTAATTCAAAACGTGCACAAGGCAATGCTTCGCTGTAAGAAAAGAGAAATCGACAGAAAATCTGTATACCTTTGATGGAAATCAAGAGGAGAAAGAAGGCTCTGTGGAGAGTGAAATAAGGGTTTTACAGGTAAATTGGGGAAGGGGTTAGAGGTTTGGTACGACGCATTAGGGTTTTACGAGTTCTTTTTCTTTCTCATTTTTATTTATTTTTCCTTCTAATCCTTATATTCTTTTCTAAGGGTCTGTTTGATATGGTAGAATGTTTCATGGAATTATTTCAACTTTCACTTTTACTTTGTTTGATTGCACATTTTTCTTGGCAATTGAAATTTTACCTTTTGGCATTTTCTTGCTTTTCATGTAATTGACTTTGGTGGAAAAAACAATTTAAGGTTTTTTTTTTTTTTTAAAAAAAAAAATTGGAACAAATTTTAACCCTAATTGTAAATAAAAAAAAAAAAAAAAAGGGTCAAACGAATACCATTCGTTTGAACTTTTTTTTTTTTTTTTTTTTTGCAATTGGAATAAATTCTATCCCAATTGTAATAAATTTGATCCCTTTAATGAACAATTTTCATGAAAAAATAAAGTCAAACAAATACCAAAAGATTCAAAATTTAAAAAATTTCAGGTGAAAAATTATACCAATCAAACACAATTAATCGACAATTCTTAGTAAAACAAGTTCTAGGCAATTCAATTCTCTGTAATTCATTTTTTTTCACCCAAATTTCATCTTGAAATCAAACGAATCATAATTTATTAGTAGTATCAGATGGATCTAGGGATATCAACGAGTAGATTCGAGCCGGCTCGAGAATTGAAATTTGAGGCTCGGGCTCTATTGTGCGAGTTTTTTTCGAACTGAGCTTTTACTCGACCAAAAAAATGAGGCTCGACCCGAGCCAGACCATTTTTTTTTTTGTTACTGGGCAACAAAAAATGACAAAACTACCTTAAAAGGCAACATTTTTGCTACCTTAAAAAAGCCTGCTACCTTTTTTCCCCCCTTCTCGAGCTCATCGACCGGCTTGGCTCGGGTTTTTTCCTAACCAACAAGCCAAATTATCATCCCTAGATGAAACGAACCATCAAGATCGATTGAGAAATGTTTTGACGAAAAGGTCATATACGGAATAGACAACTCAATGATAAATCAATTGAAATTTAAGTCTATATTTCGCTTACTTCTATATCTTTCACAAAAAAATAAAAAAATAAATGTTTATCTAATTAGGTAAAACCTATTCGTCTCAACTAAGTCATTAAGAAGTAAACCAAGAGAGTTCTCTAACTTGTGCGCTTTGCTATAATAAACTAGAGGTTTGTTTGCTGCATCAGAGTCGCACCTATCACTCTATCGCAGACGTTAGTCTCCAAATCAATGGCTGTGAAAACTTAAACAAGACCATGATAGTTATGATCCTAACTTGTTTTGACTCTTGAAAAGACTTTTCTATGGCTCCATTCTATTTGAATTGTCACTTTACGTCGAATTGGTTCACTAATATTCAAACATGGGCAGGCATGCATGTAAATTAAAGGAGTAACATAAATCTTCTAGCCTTTGTGTATATTGCATTTTAATTGGTGGTGTCAAAGATGCATAATCAAGTCGAATTTGTTGGTCTAAACTTGAAAATGAGACTCAATTATGACTTTCAACATAACAATGAAAGAATGTTAGCACGCAAAGATGTTAAAAAGTCCCGTAACTTGTAAAATAAACCTAAAAATAATTCGAATTAAAAGAGCATATGAAGTCAGATTTTTCGAAAATTAAAAGAATAGATTGATCGAAAAATAATCCTGGACTGATAAAATGCTAAAATCTCAATCTCTCTCGAACAGAAAATAAACTTCAAAATACACCAAAATTTCAGAAAAAATCTATCTTTAGCGTTAAAAAATATTTAGGTCAACAATCTAATCGTTATCTAGTTTATTGAGTAATATGTCATCAATTATGTAATTATTGTACAAACTGAAGTATTAATCTTTAAAATAGTTCACCGCGTCATTATCGGATTTCAACAATCAACGTTCCCCGCCCACCTTAACCCAGGATAATGGCGTAAAAGTAAGCATTTCAAACACCTCAACAAAACTACAACCACCCAGAAAAAGAAAAAACTCTCCTCGTAGCGGTGGCTCTCGGTGGCATAATTGGTGGCTGTAGAGGCGGTGGAACAGGTGGATGGCAAGAAGCAACAAATATACCTCCCTCAACTTCAATGACATATACGATAAAAAGCTGAATAATAGCAACAATAATCGAACCAGCAACAACAATTCTTCAGCTAAATCGTTCTCTTCTTCGGGTGCTTCTTTTGCGAATCCGAGCAAAACCATTATATCAAACTCGCGAATCCATGGCCACATGCTTGTTTTGAGCCGGCCCAGTCCGAAACCGATTTCGATTCCGGTGAAGCAATCAATCGAGCAGAAAGAAAAGAAGGAAAAGGGTTCTGTTATTTGTTCTCTGACGCCACCGGATCAAGCAAGGTCGGATCTTGAACCGGATTTAATATCGCTTCGTCCACAGGGACGAACTGGGTCAACTCCGGTGATTTCTTCGTCTCCTTTGCCGTCTCCGGTATCTCCGTTGCTATCTCCGGCGAAGACTAACCGTTTCGTGCCTCCGCATCTTAGGCCGGGGTTTGTGGGAAAGCAGGAGAAGCCTGGGCTTGAGATTGTCAAGGGTGTACCGCCTGGGGGTTTCAAGGGTAGACAGGATTTGGGTGGACATCGTCCGGGACAGGTTCAGGATCCGGGAAATTACGGATCTTCTCCCAACCGTTTCGGCGAAGATGGGAGGCCGAAATCTGGAGGTGGGTATGAGCGGATCAGGAGAGGCGGTGAACCGGCAGATCTGAACAGACCCGGTTCAAGTGGGAATGGTATAATTTCTTGACTCGTGTAATCATAGATTATTTATTTTGATATAACTTATCAAATGAAATTTGTGGTGGCATCTCAGATTGGATTGTAGAAATTTGATGTTAAATGACTTTTTTCCTTTCCTGAATATTTATATCTTCATCGTTGATTTCTGTGCTCGAATATGCCAAAAATGGGGGCATCTCTGTGACTGTTTCTTCGTTTGTCTCCTTCTCTTGTTTGAAAAATCGACTTAGTCTAGCAAAGAATTCTCTGGTAAAGGATAGGAGTTCTTGTTTCTTGTGGACATCAATGTTGTACGAGTGAATAAAAGCAACACATATTTCTTTCTCAAATTATTTGCCTTTGGTTTCTTGCTGAGTTCCCACAGTCATTTGTAGATAGATAAGTAATTTAATCTACTTCTTTATATGTTTTTGGTTGGTACCTGGTATTGTTTATAAAAGAAAGTAAAGGGTCAATCATAAGCTCACTGGTTTTGGTCCCTGTTTAAAAACTGAAGCGATTTAGCTGATGATTTGTTCTGTTTTTGGTTGTTTGTAGTCATGAGTATGTACAAAGCTGTAGGTGCTTAGTACTAACGGTTTATAATAAATTGTTTGATGATGAATAATTTAAATGCTCAAGTGTGTGTATGGATTACTAGATTAGATCCCTGGGTTTGTCTCCTAACTGAGATGTCACGTGTTAGCGATTTTTCATACTGGAAGCTTGTTTTTTTAAGTATAATTTGGATCAATAGTTGAAAGTATAATAAGATAAGTATATAGGACGGGAAGTGAACTATTTTGATGAAGTATGTTTCAGCTAGGACATAGGTGAACTTATGCTCTCAGACTAAATTGATAGAGTACGACGTTGTCATAACTTACAACAAGAGGTATTGTACATTTGATGCGTGATAAAAAAAAGCAACTTATAAGAAAGAAGCCTAACGTGTTAGGGAGAACAAAAGTTACTTAAAATAACTCTTAAAGCTCCAAACATATGGATTTCGTTATAATTTCCTTATAATGAAAGGAGTAATGGGTCTATAGATAATAAGTGGGTAATAGTTGTGAATGTGTGGTTTAAAATAAAGTTTGACTGAAAATTATAAGTAACTTGTAGGCATGTTTGGCTATGCTTATAAATCACTTAAAAGTAAACTTACTTTGTTTAGCCATAGCCAAAAATATATTGTCATGACAAACTGAGGACTGAGGGGTGATGAATTTCTGCTTATCTTGTGAGGGTTGCGATAGGTCTTTTTCGATAAGAACAATGATTGATTTGATCATTATTCATTGAAGTAACAGTAGACTGTGCTTAAAATTGGTATTAGAGATCTCAAATTGGTTGGCTATGCTTGACAGGCTAAAAGATGAGGGAGATTAACCCTGTTGATAAAATGAAACCTTGGTATTATACATTTGGTTGAAGAATGCCTACCTGTTGGCACTTTTACTTTTAGTTGATTTCGCTGAAGATTATTGGATGGACGTGTAGTTGGACTAGAATTAATGAATTAGAAATTACATTGTACTCCAATAAGTTGAGTTGATACTAATTAAGGAAAAATTAAAGAATTGCGATTTTGATGGTTGAGACATATCTTGCCTAGATATAAACAAACTCCCATTTTCTAGAGCAATATGTATCCAATGGAATATCTTAGAAGAGAGCGTGGTAGTCTAAAATTAAAATGACTTGGAGGGTTTGCACAAAGATTTGATTTTAGTTGAATTTTTAATAGATGTGGGTGCTAGCTAGATAAAATGGGGTGGTGAAACAGGATCCATGGAAAACATCAAACATCCACAAGTTTATTGGAAATAAGACTTAGCCCCCAATTGGTGGAGATTAAAAGCGGATTTTTAGCAAATTCTAATAAAAGTTGATGAAATGTGTGGTTGAAAAGTTGAGGATCCTACGAAATATGTGTTTCAAATTAGTTGTTGACTTTGACAGAGATTTTAATTTCCACCAAACATTGGCTTAATGCATTGGTGGTGTTTTGTACCTCTCTTTTGTCTTCTGGTCACTTGTGCTAAGAAAGAGATTGTTAACAAACATATAAGAGCCAACAAAATTTTCGTAGAAGTATAATTTTAATGGTTCTAAAGTTGAAATAACAACCATTAGACAAAAATATTGTTACAGATGCTTAGAAGTTGACAAATTTACTAAATAAAAAGGATCAAAAGAATCGTAATCGAAAAGGATGTTTTGAAGCTGAGTTCACTAAGTTTTGTGGCTGGATATATGGTTTTAAGGACGTAGATGAAGCCTCTGATGCTCGGACTCTTCGAAATAGTAGGAGTACCCGTGTCGAATACGACACGACATGGGTATGGGTATGAGATATGTGTCGGATCCTCCAAATTTCAATCAGACACTTCGTCGTTTTTGCTTCTTCTTCTTTCTTTTTTTCCCCCTTTTCTTTCCCATTTCCGCTCTTTATAAACATAGCGTTGCCGTCGAGACGGTAGAGAAAGGCGGCGACTCTAAGTTTTCCCTTCTTTTTCTTTTTCTTTCTCTTTCATTTTTCTTTCCATTTTCTTCTTTTTTTCCTTCTTTCCCTTTATGTATCGATAGTTTAGGGTTTTATTTGTATAAAATAAAAATGAGTTCCACTAAATTCAAATTGCAATCCAGTCCCTCATTTTCTATTTTATATAACATTTAGTAATTCTCATAATTGAAGACTAAGCTTCAAAATTCTATTTTATTCGTCTTAACCCTTTATTCAATACTAATTTCATTCTTTGTGAATCATTGATTTTGATATATTCAAAATAACATCTTGAATTAGTAAAAATTGAAGTTTGAAAGGTGTACCCAAGTACCTGCGTCCAAAATTTGGACTCTTTTTAGCGATGCCCCCGTATCCTATAGTTTAGAAAATAAAAGATCCGATACTTAGATATGTACCCGTACCCGATACCCGTACCCGAGTCCGAGCATCATAGGATGAAGCTATATGGGGTGCAGGGACTGGGGGCAGTTTGATTGGGGGGAGGATGACCCTCTTTGTAATGGAGATAGAGATAAATATAAGAATAAAGATAGAGTTTTACATATGATTTTAAATTAGAATTTAATTCAAAGTATTTTTATTTAAATTATATTAGACGAGTTTTAACATATTGACAAAGTTTAAGTTTATTACAAATTTCATTGATTTTAAATTTTAAATTAGTTGCTCTATATACAGAGGGCATATTTAATGAAATAGAAACCTCTTGATTATATGAATAAAAGTATTTCTTCTTTGCCCTCAATTCTTCTCTTTTTGGAACCCTCTTCTCCTCTTGTTTGTTGTCAAATTAGTACGCTATTGCTTCACTTCCTTTCCTAACATGCACAGATATAAACATTGAAAAAGATATTGATATGCCATTAGTCTTTTTCCTTCATTTCATGGTATATACAGTCATTATATGCGCCTTTGCATGTACTAAATTTATTTTTAACATACTCTGCAAATAGTAGTAAGAAAATAGTACAAAAGTCGAGGACCAAAATGGCGAGAAATATCTGTCCGATAAGGAAGCCAATTAATGTAACTTTCAACATCTCATGGTGTAGACGGAATCAACTTCTTGGAAGTTCTTATATTTGTTTTGCCACTATGATAAGAAAGCTATATGTGAATTTTATTATTTTGCACTATTTCAATATTTTTATTTAGACATTGTTTGTGAAGATTGATCCGCTGCCCTGCCTACGTGAAATTAATCTTTTGTGTTCTCAAAACATCTGGTCCCCTGGAAAGGTTCTAGTTATTTCATTTCTACTTTGTTTCTGACTTTTATTTACATAATTTTATTATGGAATTAGTGGCGGATCCTTTTATAGATTTGGATTTATGTTCTTTTCTTTTACGAAATACTAACAACAAACATTTTTCCGTCCAGCATTTCACTAAGCAGATCTTCTTTTGGTAGACGGTATTTAAGAAATCCTGATTCGCAGTTTGATTCTCACCATTAGCACTGGGGTTGTCATTTGTTTCAGAATGCTCCGTGGATCTTCTGGCCGTGGTACATGGATTATAACCAGTTAGCTTTTTAGTTATTTTGGGATAGAGGTTTGAGGCCTGAGTTACATCTGTCGTCTTTCCTTTTATCTTTTTCCGTTTTTCAATTTGTAAATCTGCATTATAAAGAAAGATGGTGACTATGGAATGTAGAATTTGCTTTTATGGCTTTTCTTACTACTGTTTATCATGTGAAACTATCCTAAAGGAGGGTCATTTGGTGGTAACCAACCTCCTAATTTGTACTGAAACAACATTGTATTTTTGTGTAGGATGTGAACTTGAGGTACCATTTGTCTCACAGAAGATGTTTTCCATTCGAAGAAAATTTGTCCCCGACTTTGACATGTTGCGTAATTAATGTTATCCCGTGCTGTAATACTTGCTTTATCGTACTTTTGAATGGTACATATCGATGATTTATGCGATTTTGCTAGTGCATGATAGACTTTCTGCAGATAAGAGAAATCTTTCTCAAATAGGTCAAAAAAAGGTTTAGATAAATCTGACTTCAAATTTCCTACATGGTTATTTTGGTTCGAAATTCGATTATGAATGGCTAATTCTCTTATAGCTAGGTAGGATGATGACGTAAACCTAATTTTTGAAGCTTTTAATTCTATAATTCCGTTTTAAACTCTAAATTCGATTGTTGATTACTCGTTATTGTTTTAACGATGATCCTATTACCTATCCAACTTTAGGATTACGAGTTGATTACTCTAAATTCTTCTTTTAAAAGGGATCAGATCTTTTATTAAACACTTGTACGAGACTAGTTTGAGTCCTATTTTTTAGGGAAATAAATTTTATAATAGTGATTTTTGGAGAATGTATGGGTAAAAAATAGAAAAAAAAATTGGATTATGTATAAAATTATTTTATTTTAAGAATATAAGATTTAAAATATATGTGAAAAGAGTTTGGAACTTTTTAAAGAACTAAATGCGTGAACGTGCGTTGCACGTTAGTTGATAAATTCTAAAAATAAATGTATGTAAATTTGAGAGAAATTCATTGGTGAACGTAAAAAATATCCATAGGCTGGTTCAAATTGCTTATACTCAAGTCCTTAAGGAATTACATTAAAAATACTGATAAATTCTCTTTTGCAAAGATAGAAGTCGATATACTTCAAAAATCTAAGAGAGAGAGAAAGAGAGAAATGGTGGAATAATGAGAGCATGCTTGTCAACTGATATTGTATCATCCTTCAACAAAATGTAAATTTTCATCAGAAGTTTTAACACAAAAAATAATGTTAACTTAATGTAGAATAAAGATCACTGATAAGTCATTCACCAAAATTTTCAACTCATAAAATAACAAGAATGTGTTCAAAACAAGATAAAAAAAAATAGTTAAGTCTCAATCTACCTCTTGTATCTGATTTTGCACTGAGGACAAGCTTGATTACCCTATCTGATTCATAGCATGGTCTACAAATATGAAAGACACATTTATTGTAGGCAACAAAAGGCTCCCCATCCACTGTAATTTCAATCTCATCCCCACAAATATGTTTGCTCAACTCTTTCAAAGAAAGAATTTAGCAACTCATTGAGCCATCAATTCTCATCCAATGAGAAATGAAACGATAGGAAAGACAGAACATGAGTTCCTATTTATTTAGCAATTAACAACTATATAAATATTGACATTTAGTAGTTAAAGAAACTTAGGGTTACATATGCTCGAAATTCAACAGCAATTAATAAAAAAAAATAGAAATTCATTAAAACTTGTTTCAGGACTCAATTCACTGGAGACAAAAATGATATTGGTCATGTGGCTGTAAGGACAGTAAATTACCTTTATTCTTCTTCTTAACTCATGAAAATTCCATTGAAATTTTAGAAAAATCGAAACTCATAAACAATATAAAGAAAGCATCTCGATGCAAAAAAGATGGTGATCAATAGAAAAAAAGAACTATACCTGTTTCGAGGCTCAATTTATTGGAAAAGAAAATGAGATTGGTCATGTGCGCGCGTGTGTGTAAGAAGAGGGATTACCTTTCTTCTTCATCTTACCTCATGAAAATTTCATGAAGATATATTAGTAAAATCGAAATCCAGAGAAATAATATAAAGAAAGTATCTAGAGCAAAAAAGAAAGTCAATAGAAGGAAAAATCATACCTGTCTCGAGGCTCAATTCAATGGAGAAGAGGAAAATGAAATCGGTCATGTGTACGTGTGTCTGTAAGGAGAGGGGATTACCTAATTACCTTTCTTCTTCGTCTTAAGTTTTGACCAAAAGAATTAAGTCAAAATTTTAGAGAAAGATTAATGTAGTTATCAACAGCAACTATACTGTGAAGTAGGCACAACTTACTCAAGTAGCCTAACAGTAATAAAAATTTAAATCTATACTTGAAATCTAAACATATCTAGAAATAGGTGATAACCACATGAAATTCATAGACCAAGAACAACATCACAGCAGAAAAGAAAAAAAAAACCTCTCTCAGTATCTCTAAGTCTTCTGATCTTTGCTTTCTTTCATATCTTAGTGGGGGAAACGGGAAGCAGCGGGATATTGCTTTAAAAAAAAAATATTTAATTGTGCATTTGCTCTGCGGAGATTTTTTACACGACATTGCGGAGTTTTTTATTATTTCTTTTTGACAAACATTTGAGATTTGTTTCTTGGCACTGTTGTTGGACACGTCTTGTTGGTGATTTAATTTTTCCAAACGCCGAAGCAATTTTAATGGAAACTCCGCACGGAGTTGAATAGTGCACTTGAAAAAAAAATAAAAAATAAAGTTTGCTAAAAAAAACAAAAAAAAAAAAAATTAATTTTGCAAAAGCTTTAGTGCTCTGTGCATGGAGCTTTTGCTCTGCAGAATTTTTTTTCACATGATATTGTGGAGCTTTTATTTCTTTCTTTTTGACATGACATTTGAGGCTTATTTCTTGGTACCGTTGTTGGACACGTCTTCTTAGTGATTTAATTTTTCCTAATGTCGAAAAAAATTTCATGAAAGCTCCGCACGGAGTTGGACTGTTGGATAGTGCACTTGAAAAAAACTTAAAAAGAAAATTTGCTAAAAAAAATTAATTGTGCAAAAATTTTAGTGCTCTACACAGAAGCATGGAACATTTGTTATGCGGAGAAATTTTTTTTAACACGACATTGCGGAGTTTTTTTCTTTTTTTTTTTACACGACATTTGAGGCTTATTTCTTGACACTATTGTTGGGCACGTCTTGCTGGTGATTTAATTTTTCCTAACGTCGAAGCAATTTTCATGGCAGCTTCGCACAGAGTCGGATAGTGCACTTGAAAAAAAAATTAAGAATAAAGTTTGTTCAAAAAAAATTTTAATTTTGCAAAAGTTTTAGTGCTCCATGCATGTTGCGAGCTTTTGCTTTGTGCAAGGAGCAAATTTGCTCCATGCATGGATGGAGCATTTGCTATGTGAAATTTTTTCACACGACATTGCGGAGCTTTTTTTTTCTTTTTGACACGACGTTTGAGGCTTATTCCTTGGCACTGTTGTTGGGCACGTCTTGTTGGTGATTTAATTTTTCCTCACTCCAAAACAATTTTTATGGAAGCTCTGCACGGAGTCGGATAGTGCACTTGAAAAAAATTAAGAAGAAAGTTTGCTAAAAAAAAAAAAATTCATTGTGCAAAAGTTTTAGTGCTTCGCACAGGAGCAAATGTACCGTGCATGGAACATCAGATAGTGTGCTTGAAAAAAAAAATAAGAAGAGAGTGCCAAAAAAAAAAAAAAAAATTAATTGTTCAAAAGCTTTAGTGCTCCGCACAAGAGCAATTGCTACTGCACGAAGCAAAAAGCTCCATGTACTAAGCAACAAACTCCTTTTGCTCCATGTGCATGAAGCTTTTGCTTCGTGCATGGAGCAAAATCTCTTGTGGAAGGAGCAAAAGCTTCGTGTGCATCGAGTTTTTGCTCCGTGCATGGAACAAAAGCTCCGTATGGAATGAGTAAAAGTTCCGTGCATGAAGCAAAAGCTTTGTGTGAAAGGAGCAAAAGTTCCGTGTGCATGGAGCAAAAGCTCCGTTTGGAAGGAGCTCAAAAACTCCGTGTACATGGAGTTTTTGCTCCGTGTGGAAGGAGCTCAAAAGCTCCGTGTGCATGTAGCTTTTGCTCCGTGCATGGTACAAAAACTCCGTGTGCATGGAGTATGAATATTTTTATTTTGGCCCACACAACATTGCGGAGCTTTTTTTTTTTTTTTTGACACGACATTTTCTTCATTTTTATACACAATAACATTATCCTCATTGCTATGATCACGCTTTCTCCATTTTCACACGCCATAACCATGCTTTCTGTCATTTCTCCCATCTCTAACCCCTCATTTTCCTTTCCCAAATTCCACTCCCCAACATGCATCACTCGAAGATGAAATCAAGGTGTCCAAAGTATGCATTTTTTTGGATTTTTTCACTTTTTATTATTTTAAGTGAATCCAACTTTAAACTGAGTCGAAGAACTCAAACTCAAGCAACTCATAAACATCATAAATATTAGAATCGATTATACTTCAAAATTATAAGCTCAAAGCAAATAATCACATGTATGATCACGCTCACATCATAAACTCAAACTTATGATTTAAATACACGAGTATAATAATGTGAAACATAATAAAATGTAAGAGTAAAAAAAGAGAAGAAGAAAACGTGATTTTCCAAAAGAAGTATTATAGGAGTAATGTTGTTCTTACATAATTATATATGATCACCAATCGAAATTAGAATATAAAAGCATCTTCAATGCAAATGTGGATTGCTTAAAAAATTATGCCACCTAAACAAAATAAATATTTTATTTTCAAATTCATATTTCCTATCTAGATTGAGACACGACTCCTTTTGTTTTATTAGACTTTAATGTCGCGTAGATCGAAAGTGTTTCAACGTCCATGTCACCTAGATAATAATTCATAAATGCATTGGAGATGCTCTGTTGTTGTGAACTCTTCGAAATTATTTAGATGCTAGCCTACTGAAAAACGTAAGGACGCTACATAGGCATGGGTCTTAGAAAAGAAGAGCGACTGATAAGGTTTTAAATATTTGTTCAAGAAGCTCGTAAATGTCACCATCTTGAGAGGACATGTACTAAGAAATATATTTCACATCGAATAAATATAAAAATATAGACAAACATATAAAGGTTTAAACTACCCATCTTTATAAAATTGACCTATTAATATGGAACGTCTAGTCTTAAGACTTAGTTCAATATCCGACCTCTTGAAGAATAGATACAATGTCAAAAAAAAGACTAGCATTAGAAGAAAATTCTTAAACAAATCGTTGTATTTTTAGAAAACTATAAAGACTATATTTGGTATTATACAAGTGCTTTGTACTTATAAATTGAATCAGTCTATCCGAGCCAAATTTTATACATTATTTATTATAAAATTAATTTTCACTACCGGTTCGACCACCCCCAAAAATATTGTTTACAAGTCGTCACTAGTTTAATAAGTGTGGGGTGTCTATTTCTTGTGTTCTCTAGTTATCTCGTTAATTTACAATAAATGTTACCCGACAAATCACAGATTATATTACAATCATACATTTTACTCCGTTTATCAGCGATTATACATTCTTTTGCGGGTTTTTTTTTCTAGGATTATACACTTTCATTAGATCGATAGGGATCGAGTTCAAAATAAAAACCCAATATTTGTCTTCTCTGCATAGGCATGAATGGCCAAATTTCTTGTCGCTCTCCATTGCCCCTTTGACTACTTTTTCACACTGATTTTTCAAATGACACAAAACTTGGATCCCATTTCACTAATTGATGGGCGGCCATGGAAGATGATAAGTGCATTTTACACACTTATTTAGATCACAAAACATGGCTAATTGTGAACGTATATGTTGAATTATGGTTTAATTCGGTACAATTTGTGTTTGTAGGGCTACATTGATGGATGGAACGAAAAGTATGCGAAAAGGAGTGAAAAATAGCTAAAATGAAAGAAAACCAAAGTCCAGGGACCGAATTGCAACTTTCTAAAAGTTGTCCTGAAGATCGAAACCAGCATGGAGATAGACTAAGTGCAAACTGGTGAAATAATGGGATGATTGAAGAAAGAAAAAGAAGAAATGAAGCCAAAATAGGAGAAAATGAAATTTGGGGACCAAAACGAAGAAATTTGGAAGTAAACCTTCCAAGCGGTCGCTTGAAAGAAGCCCAAGCGATCGCCAAGAAATTCAGGAGGCAAAACTTCAAAGCCAAGCGGTCGCTTGGTTCAATTCGGCGTGAAAAAAATCTAGTTTCCTTATTTGATTCAACCTCTTATGGAAACCAATATAGGACTCATTTTTAATCCTAAACACGATCAGAAACGGGGGTGACACATTATTCTACTACTTGGGACATATTGGAGAGCAAGAAGAAGGTGAAGAACGAGAAGATTGATTCCAAAATTCAAGATTTCACTTCAAAATTTGATAAGGTGATGTATTCTCTTATTTGCTTTCTTTCTTTTCTTAATTTTATCATACTAGACAAGATTTTAATGTGTTAGGTGAACGATGAACCATTAATATGATATTTTAATTCCTAGTTTTATATATTTAACGTTAAAACGCGTTTTGGATTGATGAATGGTTTATATACATTGAGTTTTATCCATAATTATTGTGCACATGATTATGTGATTGTTGTGATTTATTTCATCCATTCGAAAGATGAGAAATAGATTAGACAGAATATAAATCATCGTAGGGTCCGATAGGGGATGAAGATATACCGCTATGTTTTATGTGAATCTCTAAGTGTTCATAAATATTCATGCATTTTTATATATTTGCTCCCATCATAGAGATATAGCCGGTGTCGTATATGAAAGTTCAAACTTAATCGAAAGAGAGTTTTGAATAAAATAGGAACATTGATTCGTCATAATTCAAACGTGTTGTCAAATTGTAGAATTAGGGTTGAAATAGATTGTTGTATGGGGATTCGCGAACCTAGTACGCCTTTTATTTTATTGTTAAAACATCTTGCATTAGGACTATAATAGCACGTAGTGAAATTTCTATTCATTTAGTTAATTCATTCACTTTTGCATAAGTAGCTTCTAGTTTTATTGCAATTCAGTTACAAAAACAAAAAAACGTATTTTGTTTCGGTTAAGGTCGAATTAAATACAGTCAAACTATTAAATTTCTGTGGGAACGATACTTGGATTTAAAAATTCACTTTATTACTTGAAACGAACCATATACTTGTGGTACTGTAAGTCGAACACATTTTCGCGTGTCAAATTTTTGGCTCACCACTATACTACAGTCTTTTGCGGGTTTTTTTTTCTAGGATTATACACTTTCGTTATATTGATAGGGATCGAGCTCAAAATAACAACCCAATATTTGTCTTCTCTGCATAGACAGGAATGGCCAAATTTATTGTCGCTCTCCATTGCCCCCTTGACTACTTTTACACTGATTTTTCAAATGACACAAAACTTGGACCCCATTTCACTAATTGATGGGCGGCCATGGAAGACAAGCACTAAATGCAAATTTGAAGTATTTTTCAAAAGTAGTTTGTTAAAGCTGCCCTGATAATGACAATTGATATAGGAGAAGAGAGTGACAATTTTTACATTCATTCTTGGGATCTTTTCAAATTTTTTGCTAACCTTCAATCTTGAATCTACTAATCACATATACTACAACAATTACACTTACAACAAATATTAGTCGGTATACTAACCGAATTCTAAGTTTAACTACTTGTACAGCCCTGGTTCGATAACATAGATAGCCCTCAAACCATGCTTTCTTGATCGCGATCATTATAGAGAGACGGGAATATCTTCCCATCCTTTAGTGCATCGGTAGGCATGTTAATGGCCAATGCCTGCAGCATCTTGATGACTCTGCGCATTGAAGGGCGGTTGATTGGCAAGGAACTAGTACATAGTAGGCCGATATCAAGTACCCTGCAAATGTGTTCTTTGAATTCTGAATTGAGACTGGGATCCAACACGTGATCGATACCTTTATTATATAATGTCGAGCATACCCATGTAGCAAGATCTTTCTCCCTAAAATCTGGATCGGTAGGAGATCGGCCAGTCACCAGTTCTAGAATGACTATGCCGAAGCTGTATATGTCGCTCTTTTCATTCACTCGAAGTGTGTATGCATATTCTGAACACAATAAAATTTAACCAATTGTTAGCATCACATGTCATTAAATCTAATTTACGAACATAATAGAAAGGAGTACCTGGTGCAATATAACCACGAGAACCAGCAATTACAGACATGGATTCGACGCCATGATTCACTGTCCTCAAAATCTTTGCTACACCAAAATCAGAAATTTTTGCTCCAAAATCTTCATCCAACAATATGTTGTTGGATTTAACATCACGGTGTACAATTGAAGGAACACAATCGTGATGCAAATACGAGAGCCCTTCAGCAGCATCTAACACAATCTTGAACCTCGTCCGCCAGTTCAACAATTTACTCTTGTTAATATGCAGTAAATCGCCTAAGCTCCCATTAGGCATGTATTCATACACCAGTAGCTTGGATCTCCCTGTATTGCAACAGCACCATAATCTCACAATATTCTTGTGCCTAAGCTTTCCCAGTGTCTCAACCTCGATTTTGAACTCGTCTTTGTCAGAATCTATGTTACAAAAACCGCTTTCATTCCTGTCCGATCTTTCCCAGAGCTTCTTTACTGCAACTGTCTCACCATTGCTAAGATCAACTTTATACACTTTACCCGATGCCCCCCAGTCCTATCACATTGGCTTCTTTAAGGCAATCACTTATTTCGAATTCGCTAAATCCTAGCTTATGAAATGAAGTCCACTTAGTCATAGTAACACCTTTGTTCATTTTCTTGACTTTCTTGTACTTCCATACGAACCAAACAACTCCAACGAGAAAAACAAGTCCGGCAATCACGAAGATAGACCTTAATATCCATAAAAAGACTCGATTTTTGTTTTCAACTTTGGGATTACAAGACCCAGCAACATGATTACACAAACCTGGATTTCCAAGAAAGCTATCCCAATAAAATCCCTTAGCAAATAGAGGAGGCACTTCACCAGAAAGTTGATTATTTGACAAATTCAGTTTGTTGAGCTTCAAATTTTGTAGTGAACGTGGGATACTACCGGAAAATGAATTCTGAGAAAGATCAAGGTAATTAAGTACCAACATGCTCCCAATTTCGTCCGGGATTTCCCCAAATAACCTATTGTTAGCCAGATTAAGCTCATTGAGCTGCTTCAAGTACTTAATTCCCCTTGGAATCTCCCCAGAGAGATGATTGTTGCTAAGATCAAGCTTTCCAAGCAGCCTCAAGTGTACCAATGAACTCGGGATTTCTCCACCAAGATAATTGTAGTGTGCAGAAAGCTCGACCAAATTTTGCAATGATCCAATTTCGTTAGGTATACTACCCGATAACTTGTTTTTTGAAATTAAAAGGGTAGATAGATTTCCTGCACCAAAAATCTTGTGTGATATATTCCCCGAAAATTCATTGCTATCAAGGTCTAGCAAATAAACGCGTGGCAAGCCCCAAAAGTCAGCCGGAACTTCTCCTGAAAGCCGGTTACCCCGCATCCGAATCCGCAATAAACTCCGGCATTTCCCGAGACTCTCCGGAATATTCCCAGAAAATGAATTGTATATCAATACAAGCTCCTCCAACACTCCTCTTTGGCATAAATGTTTGGGAATCTTACCCGAAAGGTTATTATATGAAACGTCCAATATTTGTAAAGCTGAATTCTTACCAAGTTCACTCGGCAGTGACCCAATAAGTTGATTTTCGAATAATCTTAGTTCGTATAAATTTGGGGAATTGGCAATGCTTTCTGGGATTTGGCCGTCAAGCTGGTTCTCATATAAATTCAGTGACTCGAGCGGCAACTCACATAACTCATCTGGAATTGTTCCAGTTAAACCGTTCATCGAAGCATCAAAACGTCTCAACTCAGTCAAATTCGACCACCCAGCCGGCAATTTTCCAGTGAACGAATTATTGTAGAGCTCAATTTGAACTACACTCCTGAGCTTAAAAATCAGACTTGGTATTGGACCGGTAAGTCTATTTTCCGACAAGTCAAAGTTCTGGAGTCGATTCAGACAAACGAAACTCTCCGGTATTGGCCCCTCAAGATTACAATCAGAAAGCCATAGGGCTTCAAGGTTCGTCAAATTACCAAGTTCCGGTGGGAGTCGACCAGATGAAAATGGGTTGTAAGCAAGTTCGAGTGATTTCAGGCTAGTTATCTGACCTAGAGCAGCAGGAATGGTGCCATTGAGCAAGTTCTCTGCAATTATAAGTGTTTCCAGTTGCCGGAAGTTACCAAAACTAGACGGAATGTCGCCGGAAAAATTGTTTGCTTCAAAATTTATGTATCTGCAAATAATGATACCAATTTTAATGTACCTTATATCAAATAAAAATTACAGAAAAAGGGTATTCACACACCAGTAATAACATTACAAGAGAACGTGAGAATTAAATAGTTCTTAATAATCTCATAAACCATGATTCAAAACTCTTCGTACATACAAGGAAACTTTAATATCATAAATGATGACAGAATAGTAAATATATTTACAATACATTGCATTTAATACTTGCAAGACTCCCACAAAAGCAAAGCTGTAAAGATCCAAATTTGATTCAAATTCTTACCGGAGGGAGCGAATGTCGGCGAGACTGTAAGGGATGGTGCCAACAAAAAGATTCTCCGACAGGTCAAGATAAGTCAGGTTCCGGCAAGACCAAATGGAGACAGGAAGTGAAGAGTTGATAGAATTGTTTGAGAGAGAAAGTCTAGATAGAGAAGGCAACCGGCAGAGGAACATTGGAAAGGGACCGGAGAGAGAAGCGCCGTCGAGGTTGACTGAAAAAAAACCGAGTTCAGATGGTCGCAGGTAATTCCAGTCCAGTTGCATGGGGTCGCATCACGGTCGGACCAGTTGGCGAGAGACCCGGCAGGGTCGGAGAGTGAATCCTTAACTCTTAACAGGTGCAAGCCTTCTTGATTTAGTGCTGAATTTAGATGAAAACTCAGAGGAACTGTAAAGAAAATGAGGAAAATGAAAGCAGAAGCCATAATGGGAACGGAAGAAGGATCTAAATGTGAATTAGTGAGTGACTACTAGTTGGTTTATATATGGGATTAAGGATTTGCACGGAAAATTATAGGAAGAGGAGTGCGGAACTAGTGTGTGTAGTTCTGCGTGAGGGGGAATGAGAAAAAATGTGTAGTGTTTTTATAGTATTTTAAGAGAAGGTGGGATGAGAACTGTGAGTCTTGGAAATGGCAAATTAGTTTGACTCTTTTAAAATGCGGGTCCTACTCTTTTGTTTCAGATAAGCTGGAAAACATGATCGAAATACTCTCTATTTTCAAAAAATATATTTTAAAATTTATAAAATATCTATAAATTTAGAGAATAAATATTTTTAAATACTTCACCAGATTTTATATTTATCACTTAATTTTAATACTTCCAAAAAATATTTACTATTTTTTTCTATCTTTTTATTTTCACTAGCTTCCTTATAAATTATTATACTATTTATCTTCATTGAATATTGAAATATTTTGAATGCATTCAAACATTTAATTATATCATTCAAACTCATTCTCTAAATTAAAATATTAATTTAAAGAGTTTTTCGAATAATAATTTTAAAGGTTAATTCTTTAAAATAGAGATCATTTTATATTTAAAGGGTTTTTTAGAAATTTTCTAAGAGTTGAGATTAGTTTTTTAATCTGAACTTGATATTCTTTAATATATTTTTGACAATTTAATACATCACATTTGCGCTAGCATACTCTCATTGTTAATAAGGGACGATGTGTCGATGTATACAAATTATATTGGAGGGACAAGAGGAACAAATTATTTTATACGGTGGTGCATATGGAGGTAATTTTGGTATGCATGGATATGGAGATGGTTGGGTTGGCAATGGTGGTGAAGAAATTTAATTGAAAGGTAGCAATTTTTCTATCCTCATCATAGATTTTGAGCAAATTGTCTACATCTATTTGACACGTCGAAGGTTCAAATTCAGTTGAGTAATAGCTAACAAATTATCATAATAGTGGGTAGAGTGCATGTGAGCTCGACTACCCGATAGGACCTAAGATGGTCTAGGCAATTGGTACCACCTTAGCAATTCTATCATGATGTGTTATTAGGAGTGTAAATTTGTCTCGTCAGTTTGACAACTTGACTTGAGAAAAGCTCTAGTCGGCCAAGCTCATGGCTGGCAAGAATCGAGCTCAATTTTGGAGCGTCAGCTCGAGCTCGAGCTCGAGCTCGAGCTAGTCCGTGTGACTTGTCATTTTCGGCCCGTAACAAAAATAAAATTTTAAAAAAATAAATTAATGAAAAAGCCAACTGCTACTTGGCTGCCTAGTCTTTGAATATCCATATTCTTTAGCCATAAAAGAGTGAAAGAAAATGAGTGGAAGGCTGCAAAGCATTATTGTCTTAGGAAGAAAATTTCCAGTGCTAGTGATGTAGGAGCTGGATACCATGCATGTCTGCCTAATTATTCTTCATATCTAGCTAGCAATAAGTTATTTTTTAAAATTTTTAAGTACAACTTAACTTATTAACTTGTTTCTAATTTTAATCAATTACTATAAACAAAAATTTTTAAGTTTAGCCATACATTTGTCTTTTGGTCCAGATTATGTGATAGGAACATAAAAGAAATTATTATTATTTTTACAAGTGAATTGAATTTAGTATGATCCTCATATGATTTTATTTTCATATATGTTGTTTGGTATATAAATCGGTTTTGTAATTCAAAAATTAATTGTTACCAAGTTATTTGTTTCTTGTAGCATTTATTTAATGCTAAATAATATGGATATTCAAAGATTTGAACTCTTATATTCAAATGGTAACTTTTATTTAATTTATAATTCGTATAAATTACACAAATTTTAAATTTTTAAAAAAAATATTAGATTTGTCACAAATTAAAGAAAAAAAGAATGAGTCGGCTCGACTCAAGCCGAAAACTTGGATTGAACCTAGATTTTTTGATCGAGCAAAAGCTCGACTCAGCTTGAGGGACAAAAAAGCCCTAACAGTGAGTCGAGCTAAAGAAAAGTCCAAACCATTTTTGCTCGAGTCGAGCCTGAGCTTTGAGTTTTGGTTGGCAAACTGGCTCGACTCGACTCATTAACATCTATATGTGTTATTGAGATAATCTTGATTAAAACGTCTAATATACCTATGCTAGATTAATAGAAATTACTTTATAATTTTGGTGGATAGCGGGTGTAAGTTTGCATCAGTTGCACTAGAACTATATAATTTTAACTCATTAAAATAATATTAACAAAAAAAGGTATATATGAAAAATGAAATAAAGAAGAAAAAAAATGTTGCCAGCAAATTGAAAATGAAAGGAAAAAAGCATTATTTATAGAAACACACTTCACGTGCACTTTTTTTTTTTACAATTTTTTTAACAAAGTAGCCACACATAAGTGATGGGATCAGCAATTAAAATAATCGCGAGTTCCACATTAGTCTATATTGTCAAACTAAGTGTAGCCTTCCCCTTAATTATATCCTTGTGGATAAGTACGAGCAGTAGTCAAAAATTATCAAACAAATGATTGAGCAAAATGCCTTCACCAAACCGCCAATCACTCCCGGTTACTTTGAAAATATGACGTGCAAATTCTACAGATATTGAGTTACTGACAAAGACATTTACACTCCAATTTTTGAAAGAAATTGAGCTTCTGTTTCGATACAAATTTATAACTGGCTCATAAATTTAGTTAAAATTAAATATTAATTTTAATTATATATCCACACATTTCATATTATCCACCACTTATTCCTTTTCACAAACAATTATAAATTTCCCAAACTGGGGCTTTAGTTTCATTCGTTGGCTGGATAATTCTATATTTGAAAAATTTAAGAATGATTTATAAAGAGTAATAATTTATAAAATAGCTGTGGATTTCATAGAATTTAGGAATAATAATGAGTAACAATAATGAATTAATTGTTGAAGTTAATATTTTTAACTGAGTCTATAAATCTATAATCTATAATATATTAAATATTATTTACATCAAGCGATGACAGAAAAATATTCGGATTATATTTTTTGCTTTAATCTCGTGTGAAGATATAATCTAGAATTTTAGATTTATCTGAAGGAAAATGAGATAGAACAAATAAGACACTTGAAGAAAATGAATAAAATAATGTAATAGGAATAGTTTAATATACATAGAAATTAGAATAATCTGTAAATATCTTTATTTTTCTCAATATCATGAACAAGATCTAAGAATAACATTAATTAATCGAACAAGAAGGGGGGAGATCGGATGATTTGTTATCGATTTTCAATGTGTAAATACTACAAAATCTATACAATTATAATTATAATATATTAAATATCACAACTGACATCTATAGTACCTTACTTTTCGTTTTCAATATGTAATAAATACTACAAAATCCTTGTCATATATGGATTTCGTATTATTAATTCTCAATTAATTAATATTCACATTAATCTATATTCAATGAATTTTGATCTATATGAATCTAGAATTATTATAGATAAATTTATTTCTATTCATGTATCTACAAATTTTAATGAGCCTTTAATTTCATGTATTAGAGTGTCTCCAAAAAAAATCTCTATTTAATATTTATAAAGAGCATCTTTAAATTTAGTTAGTAATTTTTTTTTTTATTGACTTCAACAAACTATCTATTTTGACTCTTCACTTTGGTTTTTTCAATATACATTTAATAATTTCTCCTTATATCTTATTTTACATACTCTCTCCGTCCCAAATTATATTGGTTAAGTTTCATTTTTCTCTTGTCCCAAATATATAGGCACGTTTCCTAATATAGAATATTTTGTTGTGTTTCATTTCCCAATATACCCTTATTAAATTTTCCCCACTTCTTGAAATCATCCAAATTATTTATTAATTCCAACAATAATTTACTACTACATGCTGAAAATTAAATCATTCAAATTATTTATTAATTCCAACAATAATTTACTACTACATGCTGAAAATTAAATTGAGGTAAACTAGAAAATTTCTTGGCAAAAATTAATTTTTCAATGATATTAAAAAATATTTCTTAATCTATGTGAAAAACGAAACAAGCCAATATAATTGAGACGGATGGAGTAATTTTTTATTATATGTTAATGGTCAATCAATTCAATTGTAATTTGAATAATTTAAAATGTAAAGTATTGAAATTCGTAGTGTATTAAATGCAATTATTGAAAATTAAAGAATAGAGATAGAGTTTGGTTCTCTAAATTTGGATAGTCGAAGTCATTCTCTATTTTAAAAAGATAAAACCAGAGTCTCTTGGAGCTCATTTTTAAACATTGACTCCCTAAAATAAAGAGTATTCTGTATGTAGAGAGGCTCTTGAAAATACTCTCAACAATTAATTCTTATATACCAATGTAGTATAAAAGGTTGTAGTATTTCATCACAAAAAATAATAATAATCATAGAAGTTGAATTTTAAGAGTATAATTATTAGGGTCCGCTTGATTGCAAAGATGAAAAATTGGTGGAAAGAAAATGAATGGTATGGAATTGAATTGAATAGAATTTGTTTTAGAGGGAATTGTAATTAATGGTGTTTGATTGGTATAATTTTTCACCTAATCCGTTTGACTTTATTTTTCATGCAAATTGTTACCTTTTGAGATAAATATTTTCACAATCTGTATTAAAATTTGTTTGGATTGCAAAAATGTAAAAAATAAAAATTTTTTGTATTCGTTTGACTTTATTTTTCATGTAAATTGTCAATTAAATGGATAAATTTTTTTACCATTAGATTTAAAATATATTTCATTGTCAAAAGTTTAAAAAAAAAGGATGGAAAATATTTTTCCACCATACCCATAGGAAAATAGAAGATGGAAAATGTGTTTTAAATGGTTGTACCTAAAAAATGAATGAAAATGAATTCCATGGAAAAGTTATGCAATCAAACACCAAATTTAAGACCCAATTTCACACCAATCAAACGGGACCTTATAGAAGTTCGTTTTGCTTGGAAATATACATTTAGAGTGTGTTTGATATTGATTTTAATGATAATAGAATTTTTGGAATAGTGATTGATGAAAAAATGTGTGGTGGAAAAATGATGAAAAGTTTTAGATTTGTGTGTAATATTATTTTATTTGAAAAATGTGTGATTGAAATGAAGAAAAAGAAAAAAAATGAGAATAAGAATGAGAATTGAATGGGGGCCAAACGGACCCTTATACACTCCTACCACATTTTCCAAGTATAATAAATTACTAAAAAAATCCCAAGAATAATAGCTTTATTATTTAGAAAAATACAAGCATTGTTGTGCATCTCCTTCGACTTTTAGAATGAAAAAACTAGCATTCTTGTTAACCTCCTGTTGATCCAAAAAAATGTTGTCAACAGATATCAATATCGAACTTGTGACACGTGGACGAATTTCGACAAGTTGGCCGGAGACGGTGATCAAAATAGTGATAGGAAATGATTAGTCGAAATACCGACGGATGATTATCGTGTCATACAAGTTGTAGCTTATCAATTATATTGATTTGATCTTAAACAAGACTGTAATTTGATGGTAAATATAAAAATAAGAGGTCAAGATTCTCTTAAACAATAGATGTATTTTGTATTGCAAAGAGTTCTAGCATAAGCTTTTTTCAATCTCCAGTTAAGCATCCTTAATAATATTACAAGATTTGCTATTTATAGCAAGGAGCCGATGTGTCTATCGTGGGATAATATCCACGTGATAATATCCTATCTACCTAAACCTTCAATCACTCATTCACTAAATTTATTACATTAATAAGGGGTCAGCCGCCCTACTCCTAGCCTGAAGTTAATTAATACAAAACATCATATCAGTCACTTTCAAAAATTCTTCAGATTAGTTTGCATTGAGGACCTCGGTGCATGAGGTGATGCCTTTGGATGTAGAGCAGTTCGGTAGAAAGGTTCGACAATTTGCAGCAGGCGCTTCGTCACGTTGTATGAAGACGACTTGGCTCGAACATATAGGTGATTCGGTCTGAAGAGGAGGACTTCGGCTCTTTGTTTAGGCTCTTCGACCAAAGCAGACTTCGACTGCTAAGTGTCTTCATACAATGTTCCCAATGTCCTTACTAAAAATCTCATTTTAATGGGATAACACCTCTATCATTCGACTTGCGCGCAATTCCGTTCCATTATTTTACTATGCTTTTGCTTCCTTGATGTCATGATGCTTTACAGGGCAAACCCTTTCCAAATATTTATGACACTTCTATTTATTCGATATCACTGTACTTTATCGTGACTTTTCCTCAATCCATCCAAATGGACATTATTGAATGCAAAAAATTCTACGAGTCACCGAAGTGTTCCACTTCACCTGTCTATTCGAGTTGCCGGTATTTCTTTTGACTAAATGAACCAATTTTGACTGATACTGAAATGTATGTAGAAAAAAGAAGGAAAAATCTTAAATCCACCGACTAAAGCTATGAAAAGATTTGAAAATTACTTCTCGTTTTGAACTTAGCCCCCTTCACATTAAATTAAATTATATTTTTTTCCCTCATATTTTTTCAATCACATAATTTTTCGTAAAATAATATTACATACAAATCGAAAACTTTTCCTTCCATATCAACCATCAATTCTCCAAAAAAAAATACTATTTCATTTATTAAAATTTGAAATAATGGGGCCAAATGAGGGCTCCTGTTTGAGCCACATGATTTTTCTCATTTTCATTCTTTTACTCATTTTCAACCACATTTTTCAATAAACTAATATTTTTCAACACATCAATAACTTTTCCTTATTTTTCAACTATATATTCTCCATCACATTAACAGTAAAAATGCATTATTCCTCAAGTAATTTGGCTCATACTTTTATATCTAGCATTTGATAGATACAAATATGATTAATTATTGGATAATTGGTGCAAAACGTCCCTACCTTTGAAGTATATTGTGAAAAACGTCAATATCTTTCATTTCTTGGCATAAAACATCTCTACCTTTCACTTTTGTAGCGCTCAACGTCATTTTCGTTTCTTTTTTACCATTTTACCCTTCTATTAAAATAAAACAAAAACAAAATAAAATAAAAATAAAGAATAAATTGCAATTATGAGTCCAAACTTTTAAAAATGTGCAAATCAGTCACAAACATGAAAAAACCATCTTAAGCCGCCACTTTTGAAGGCAAAATTCTCAACCTCCGATCACCTTGGTCGTCGAACCAACATACCATCTTGAAACCCTCATTTCCCTCTTCACAACCCATCCAACCACTAGTCCCAACTCTGGTAGATTTGACCGAAAATTTGAACCAAAACCAAAGATGTAGAACTTTTCCTCCACAAAAAGGTCGGTCCCTTCCACCACGAATTCCGACCTCAACGATGCAACTCACGGTCGCGGACCACCACGCCTAGCGCCTCCCCACCACAGCGCACTCACCGAACATATGGGTCTTGGCCAATTGTGAATTAACAAGGACGAATTTGAACCAAAACCAGATTCGACAGATTAAGCGTGGTCGTGATCTGCCATGTGAAATTCGTACAAATTTCGCCCAAATTAGTGATGACCCATGGGTGGAATAGCTATTTCATGAAGAGAGGATGCTAGCCCAGGTGGTCCGCGATCATAGGGACCACCACCGTAGCCGGAATTTGGGTTTTCCGACCGCGAACATGCTGTTTCAAAAAATAGCTGCAGATTTTTATTTTTTTTTTGTTATTTGCTGTAATTTGAACATGAATGGATGCATCTAGGTGAGTTTGAGGGACCTGTGGAGTGTAATTAACATGGACATCCATGGATTGAGTCGAAATTGGAAGAAAATCGTGCATGAAGGCTTTTTTGCTAGACCAATTTTTGGTGCGTGTTCATACGATTTTGGTTCAAATTTTTGGTCAAATCTGCTAGAGTTGGGGTTGGTGGTTGGGTGGGTTGTGAAGAGGGCAATAAGGGTTTCAAGATGGTATGTTGGTCCGACGGCCATGGTGATCGGAGGTTGGAGATTTTGCCTTCAAAAGTGACGGCTTAAGGGGTGGTGACTCTTTCATGTTTGTGATTGATTTGCACCTTTTAAAAAGTTTGGACCCATAATTGCAATTTATTCTTTATTTTTCTTTTCTTTTGTTTTTGTTTTATTTTAATAGAAGGGTAAAATGGTCAAAAAAATGAAAAAGACATTGAGCGCTACAAAAGTGAAAGGTAGGGACGTTTTATGCCAATAAATGAAAGATATGGACGTTTTTCACAATAAACTTCAAAGGTAGGGACGTTTTGCGCCAATTATCCTTAATTATTTTTAAGGGTGGTGATGGGGAAAATTTCAACATTTATTATTATAATAATATACTGCTAACCAATTTAACTAAAAAATGACATTTTTAATAGTTTTCAAGAATGCTTAATTTTAGTTTCCCCTTCCCCAAAGGAAAGGGTTATTTAATTTTTCTAAAGATCAAAATTTGATTGCTACTTGTTTCTCGATTGGTATATTATAGTCATTGTACACCATCCAAGCATATAAATATTTATGAAAGCCTAATTATAAAGTAAAGACCGAACCAAGTACAAAATTTGGACAAGAAGTCTATACATCGTGCTGAGAATATCATGAGTTCTTGTTCATGTTATTGTATATTATTAGACAATATTATATAGCGAACAAGAATTCTTATTTTGTTGAATCCTATTTAGTGAATTCAGTTGAGTCGAACAGATCATCAAGTATTTCATTTGTAGTCATACAACAAAAACAATTTTTTATAAATTTCCCAATTATATTACATTATTCTTGACATTTTGGTATTAATATATTTGAAATTTTGGGTTTTAGGTTGGAATGCAATGTGCATATATTCAATGATTGAAGAACCCTACCCGCCCAACACCAAAGGGGAAAAAAAAAAGACTTCCCCAACTCAGTCAACCTCTACCTCCCATCACCACATGACACACACTTATTAGATCTGTCATATAATTGTCGACGACTCCCCCTAAAACAAAAACTCCTTGATTAGTCACCCTATCTAGCCACCACAGGTCTCCAAATATGCAACTCTCACGTGACATGGAAAATGATTCAATTGAAATATTATTTCTTTCGTGTGTGAGTGGTCGTACTCAATGTATTCTGGGATCAATGAAAAATTAAAACGAGACCATTATATTTATCAACCAAAATGAAATAAAATAAAATAAAATAAAAAACTTAGTAGAGAAAAGTAGAAAAATTTATATATACCCATCTAATATATAACAATTCATTTTATACTACTAAACCTAAATTATAACCAAGTTTACTACATAATTCTTTTAGAATCCGACTATTACTGTATATTAAACTTTCCATTTCTGACATGTAATTGAAATATATAAAGGAAATTAAAGATGGTGGCATTAATTGACATTTTTTAACATATAGATATTCTAATTCAAAGTTTATGTTGTTTTATATTATACTATTAACAGGATATGGATATATGAATCATAACCAGTGATTTGTAGGTGATAAATTTCATAACCGGCTATTCAAAATTATATCCGACAATATATCCCCCTTTTTTCTTGTACAGATTTTATCACTGGCTGATCCACAATGGGTCCTGGTGCGTCACTTAACCCACCAACTTAAAAATATTTTTTATTTTTGTAAAAAATCAGATTTGAAGAAGAACTCGAGCTCGAAAAATCTGAAAGTTTTGAATAAAATTTTAATTTTTTAAGGAACACGAAAGATTTATTTATGAAAAGTTATATGTCTCATTTTTTGAGAAATTATTTCTTTTTGATGATTTTTTTGTGTATTTTTTTTAATGAAATTGAATTGGGGATCCACTTAAGTGCTCCAATTTCTATATTGTTTTGACGATTTTATGGTAATGGATTTTTGCTGCTATTTTTGTCTTTGTTTAGATTGAAATGTAGTTGATAATGTAATATTTGGAATTGTTGTGATTTTTGTATTTTTTACTTAAATTAATTGTGATGGAAAAATAATTTAAATGTAAATATGCGTTTCTTTTGATGATCACAATGTTTGTGAAAGAGATATTCGAGAAAAAATTGATGAAAATGATGTTCGAGATATAAAAGATGTCAAACTTTGTGATATTTGAGATAAAAGCAAATATATATTTTTGCAAGTTTGATTGTGCCCCCTAACTCAAAATGTTTACGTCTGCCACTGAATTTTATAGATAAATTGATTACAAGTAAATTCTTTATCTTGTTATTACATTCGAAATATTGTATCTATGGTTCTATAATCTAATTCTTTCTGGTTCCGAAAACAGTTTTTGATTAGAGATTTTCAACCATAGTGGTTGTTTGCATCTGAATTGAAAATTTTAGGTTGCAGCTCTATTAGATATTTGCAGCATGTATGGAGGATACAATCATTGTAGATGAAAATAGTTTTTGAAATTGGAGATTTGCAGCTATAATGTATGTTTACATATGTACTGGAAATTTCAGGTTGCAACTGTATTGAAGATTTGCATAGTGATCTTGTGGGGCTTTCGGAGTGAAGAAGAAATGGCAAATTTTGAGAGAGCTAGCATTGTAGATATCTGGATGGATACAAATTTGAGTGAAAAATGGTTGTTATTAGAAATCCATGGCCGATTTTGGATATTCAAACATGAAATGATAATTTGAATATTGGGTATTATTTGTTCTTGAATTCAATATCTAGTCGTGGATATTCATACTCATAAGCTGAATCTGTTCATGTGTTGTCATCAAATATCTCATCTTAGTACTTTCAAATGCCTAAACGATTCGAACAAGCATTGCATCTTCTGAAAAGGAAAAAAAAATTAGCAAATACAATAATGTTAGAATGAAACATGTCGCGAAAATCTCTCGAAAAACCTTTGTTATGGGCTCATAAATCAACCAAACGAACACCACATCACCAATGCTCTACCCACAACGTTGCATCTTCGATTGCCTCTTTCTATCCACTCCGGTTATCCTTCTTCTAACCCACAAAAGACACAAACGTGGGTGGTGATGTGCAAGTCACAAAGGGAGAAAATGGAAAAGAAAACAATGGTTGAATATTGCTAAACAAAACACCTCACCCCGTTGCCCCTCTTCTTTTCTCGACTGCCTCTATCTCCTCTCTTGCACACAACACGCTCACACGGTTGGAAGAGGGGATGTATATATAGTATGAATATTAGGTCAGTAATTAATTCTTACGTACCAATGTAGTATAAAAATGTTGCTCATTTGTAGTACTTCATCACAAAAAATTTGAATTATAAAAGTTGAGCTTTGAGAATATAATTTCAATTTCTTAATTTTCTATTCTAAAATTTATTTTTTTTAGTTCGTTTAAGACTCATTAAATCTATGGATGACAATTCGAATCGTTAAAATCGAAAATCGCGGTTAACCGAACTGAATGGGGCAAAAAAAATCGAACCGATAGTGCAATAAGTTGATTATGATTTTGATTTTAATGACCCGATTTGTGGTGGAGCGGGTATGATATTTAGCAATGATACCCTGAACCGAACCGATTACCCGTTTAAAAAAAATGTAATTGGACAATTGGACTTCTTTGAATAATTTTTTGTATAATTATGGTCCATTACCTTACTGACCTGTTAATATGACCGACAAACTAACCCAATTTTTTGGCCTTAACTTAACCCTACTTACACTCATGCACTCACTAAAAATACACAGAAAATAGGAAATATTATAGCGACGGGCAACGAGGAAGAAAATTCAAAATTGGAATCAACAATACCGTCTTCGCCTTCTGCCGTGCCGCCGCTTCAGATTTGACACTATAATCAGATCTGAATTTGAAAGGTATAGGTTGTGTGTCGTCCATAGCGTGCGGCATTCAGATCTTATTCTGATATCTATATCTTGATTAGTTCACTGTTATTTTTTTTTTATTATTGTAGTTTTGAAATGACATTTTAAATATGTTGTATTTCCTTATATTGTATTATGTAATGGAAGTATGTGTGGGATGACTATGATTTAAATTTGAAAATATCTTCTGTGATTGAGATGGAGATATTTCTTGAATTGGTCTTGACAAGTCTATTTTATATGAGGCTTTCATTCCCTGAGTCATCCCATACATTTTCTTGGTTAGCGAATACAAACGCAATTTTCTTGATTATGATCTTTCCCTCTTTCTTTTACTGCTCGCGAGAGTTGGGCTCATTAATCTATTTAGTTCTCTAATTCCATCTCTCCTTTTCGTTATTTAATACAATGTTTACTTGATTGGATACTTTAATTTTATTGCTAGCAGTTTTGGTATGTCTACTGGTTCTTAATTCTCTGTATGGTATTAAAATAGTGTTTTTTTAATCTGTCTATAATTATCTTATTTTGGGTTGTTTTATCTTAACTTTTCAAAGGCGAAAGAAAGATCCTTTAAATTGTTTGCAATTTTATTTGGGATATTATTTGCTAAATTTGGCTTAGTATTGTGTTTTTGTTTTTATTGATTTTTATTCATAATTTTTTTTTTTTAATTTGACGGTTGAATTTATAAAAAATAATTTATTTTGATGGTTATTAATCGAACTGAACTGAGAACCGAACCGATTTTCGTGGTTATGGTGCGATTATGGTATGACAAAAAATTTGGTAGTACGGTTATGATTTTAACCGAACTAATCCATTGCCATCCCTAATCAAATCCTCCCAAAAAAATGATATCAAGTATTATTTTTACAATACTTATAAAATATTTTAAAATATCGTGCAATCCATGTTCAATTCTGACTAATCATTTATAAATTTGTGTTCAACTGTATTTAAATACTATCATCGCCATCTCAACATGAAATAATATTAATTGGACTACAATTATGACTCCTTTGGTATTCCTCGCACTTCACAGGGAAATTAAAGAATTTTCTCTCGGAAATATACATTTATACACTCCTACCACATTTTCCAAGTATAATAAATTACTAAAAAAAATCCCATGAATAATACCTTTATTATTTAGAAAAATACAAGCATTCTTGTGCATCTCCTTCGACTTTTAGAATGAAAACTAGTATTCTTGTGCACCTCTATCGTTCGACTTGCTCGCAATTCCGTCCCGTTGTTTTACTATGCTTTTGCTTCCTTGATGTCATGATGCTTGACAGGGCAATCCCGTCCCAATATTTTATAACACTTTTATTTATTCGATATCATTATGCTTTTATGGGTGAGTGACTTTTTTCCGCAACACATCAAAGTCGACATTATTGAATGCAAAAAATTCTACGAGTCACCGAAGTGTTCCACTTCACCTGTCTATTCGAGTTGCCGGTCTTTCTTTTGACTAATTGAACCAATTTTAACTGATACTGAAATGTATGTAGAAAAAAGAAGCAAAAATCTAAATCCACCTACTAAAGCTATGAAAAGATTTGAAAATTACTTCTCTTTTTGCACTTATAAACATGTTCAATGGCATTTCACAATGATGGGACTCAACGAGTAAAACTGTCCACTTATCCCCTTCCATGCATTACCATGTTTGGTATATTATAATGTTGGAAAGGATATGATAAGTTTTGATGAGTTTGCACAAAGTAAGAGTAAGACTCGCAAAAGGATGTCCCCAGGACACATTTTCAAGTAGTAAAAGGGAGAAGGTAGAGAAATTTAGCTTTACTTGAGGTTGTTGCGTCAAGAGTTCGAATCCTGAAATATGGATTTGACTTTTGGGTAAGTGCAAGTTTACAAGCAGTCTTCCACTCTGTACCATTGGAGATATAACTTACGATTTACCTCATTCACCAAAACCCAGGACAAGGCAGGTGGGGGCGCCAGTAATGGGGCGTAATCCAAAAAAAAGACTCGCAAAAGTATGAGTTTTTGGTTATCTATCTTTCCTATTTCGACCGCCGTTACTTCAAAACTTATTAGTTTATGCCGGAATTTCCTTTGGGGCTTGAAAAAACCATTGGTGGTTTGGAGGAACATTTGTCTCCCTAAACTTGAAAGTGACCTTGGATTTAGGGACATTAAATGCTGGAATTTGGTTCTTCTTTCCAAAACTCTTTGAAATATTCACCACAAAAAAGATTCTCCTTATATTAAATGGGTCAACCTCTATTTCCTGCGTGGTATGGACATTTGGGACCGAACGGTAATGAAGGATGACTCCCCGTTTTTCAATTTTTTTTTGGAAATCATGGAGCATATTTTGGGGGCTGAAGGTACGCCTCAAGCAGCCGACAACAGGCTGTGTTCATGGACCGTGGAAGACAGATTTTGCACCTTGGCAGCTTACAGTTTCTTCAGGCCGAAAGGTTCTAAATCGGTATGGGCTGCTACAGTTTGGAATGCTTTTATTACTCCGAAGCATGCGTTTATTCTTTAGCTGGGGGTTCAGGGTAAATTACATACGAAGGACAGATTTCAGCATATTAAAATTGACCGAAGATGTATTTTTTGTGAGCAAACGAAAGAGATTGCACTACATCTTTTCTTTGCATGCCCGTTCACTAGCACCGTGTGGAGGAAGATACGTAAGTGGTTGGACATCTTACGAGCTATGTCTACTCTATCTAGTGCTTTGAAATGGATGACGAAGGAAGCTAGGGGAACAACTTGGAAGAGTAAAGTTAAGAAAATTGCTCTTGCTTCTACCGTCTACTTTATATGAATGACTAGAAATATATTTATTTTTTAGCATATTGTACAAAAAGTGGATAGTGTTGCTTGTAGGATTAAAACACATGTATACAAAGTTATTTTCACTTCGTATCCGCATGTTTTAATTCATTACACTTCTTTAGCTTTCGGTTCTTAGCTACCATCACTTGTATATGTTATCTTTTTGATTGCCCGGATATATCCGGTACACTTATTGTTTTTTACTTGATTTTTTATTACCAGGGTATGTCCGGTGTATTTGTACATAATTTTGATCAATATATTACACATTTACTGATAAAAAAAAAGACTCGCAAAAGAACAATGAACACTCAGAAGATGAAATTTTTGGTGCCAAAGTTCAAATAATTATTATACCAAATAACATGAACGATTTTAATTACTTTTTAATTCTTGTCGAATATTATATTATCAACTTATCAAACATGTCATATATGTTTCAAACGCCTTTTCCCTTAATTTTGTGCAATTCCATTGAAGACTCAATTGCTGATATATAGTGTGTGTTTGAACCACATTATTTTGAAAGAATGTATTTTGGAATAGTAGACTGATAAAGAATGTGTGGTTAAAAAATGAAGAAATTTTTTTGAATTTGCGTATAATATTATTTTATTGAGAGAATGTGTCGTTGAAATGATATCAAATCATTGTTTAAGAAAGCATTTTTTTTTTTGAAAAAAATTGTGGCTCAAACGGAGCCATAATGAGCTTATAAAAGGTAAATAAACTCAAACTTTAAATCATAGTAGGAGTATTGTGCCTATAGATTAAAATATTTAGTATTTAAAGGAAAACGTCATAGCATTTGATAGATATAAGTATGATAAATTATTTTTAGGGTGGTGGATGGGGAAGCCTTCAACATTTATTATTATAATAATATACTTCTAACTAATTTAACTAAAAATTGACATTTTGAATAGTTTTCAAGAATGCTTAATTTAGTTTCCCCTTCCCTAAAGGAAAGGGTTATTTATTTTTTCTAATGATCAAAATCTGATTGCTACTTGTTCCTCGATTTGTATATTATAGTCACCATACACCAATTCCAAGCATATAAATATCTATGAAAGCCTAATTATAAAGTAAAGACCGACCCAAGTACAAAATTTGGACAAGAAATCTATGCATTGTGTTGAGAATGTCATGAGTTTTTTGCTCATGTTAGTGTATATTATTAGACAATATTATACAGCGAACAAGAATTCTTATTTTGTTGAATCCAGTCTAGTGAATTCAGTTGAGTCGAACATAACAATTATTTCATTTGTAGTCATACAACAAAAACAACTTTTTATAATTTTCTCAATTATATTACATTATTCTTGACCTTTTGGTGTTAATATATTTGAAATTATGGGTTTTAGGTTGGAATGCAATGTGCATATATAGTAATCGAAGAACCTGCCCCCGGGGCATAGTTCAGTAGTGCAAAGAATATGAGTGAGGTAGTCTCAATTGAGCTGACAGCCGCAGTGTGATTATTCGATTCCTACTTCTTACAAGGTATGAAATTGGATTCTTTGTGGCACTCTTGTATTCTGACTTGTTGAGGCATATCTTGAGATTTATCTCCTCCACAATGTTTTAGAGGCGGGACGGTGGGGGACTCTCAAGATTGGAGTTCAACTTTTTTAATAATTGAAGAACCCTACCTGCCCCCACACCAAAGGGGGAAAAAAAAGACTTTCCCAACTCAATCAACCTCTCCCGTCACCACATAACACAAACTTATTAGATCTGTCATATTCAATGATTATCGATGACTCCCCCTAAAACAAAAACTCCTTGATTAGTCACCCTAGCTAGCCACCACACGTCTCCAAATATGCAACTCTCACGTGACATAGAAAATTATTCAATTGAAATATTATTTCTTTCGTGTGTGAATGGTCGTACTCAATGTATTCTGGGATCAATGAAAAATTAAACTCGATTTTTTTTTAAAACGAGACCATTATATTTACCAACCAAAATGAAATAAAATAAAATAAAAACTTAGTAGAGAAAAGTAGAAAAATTTATATATACCCAACTAATATATAACAATTTATTTTATACTACTAAACCTAAATTATAACCAAATTTACTACATAATTCTTTTAGAATCCAACTATTACTGTATATTGAACTTTCCATTTCTGAAATGTAACTGAAATATATAAAGGAAATTCAAGATGGTGGCATTAATTAGCATTGTTTAACATATAGATATTCAAATTCCAAATTTACATTGCTTTATATTATAAATAGATGAATCATAACCGGTGATTTCTAGGTGATAAATTTCATAACCGACTATTCAAAATTACATCCGACAGCATATCCCCCTTCTTTCTTGTACAGATTTTATAGATAAATTGATTACAAGTAAATTCTTTCTTTTGTTATTACATCCGGAATATTTTATCTACGGTTCTATAATCCAATTCTTTGCGGGTTCTGAAAACAATTTTTGATTAGAGATTTGCAACGGTAGTGGTTGTTTGCATCTTTATTGGAAATTTTAGGTTGCACCTCTATTGGATACTTGCAGCATTTCTGGAGGATACAATCATTGGAGATGAAAACAGTTTTTGAAATTGGAGATTTGCAGCTATAATGTATGTTCACATCTGTACTGGAAATTTCACGTTGCAGCTGTATTAAAGATTTGCATAGTGATCTTGTGGGGCTTTCAGAGTGAAGAAGAAATGGAAAATTTTGAGAGAGCTAGCATGATAGATATCTGGATGGATACAAATTTGAGTGAAAAATTGTTGTTATTAGAAATCCAAGGCTGATTTTGGATATACAAACATGAAATGATAATTTGAATATTGTGTATTATTTGTTCTTGAATTCAATATGTGGTTGTGGATTTTCATACTCATAAGCTGAATCTATTCATGTGTTGTCATCAAATATCTCGTCTTAGAACTTGCAAATGCTTAAACGATTTGAACAAACACTACGTCTTCTGAAAAGAAAAAAACCAGCAAGTACGATAACATTAGAAAACACATTCAACAAACAATGAGAAATTGAATGGCCTTCATGTGACCTCCAATGATTGAAATCACGTGTAAGCTCAAACACAAATTCACAACACTATAGCCAAAAAGTTGCAATTAAAATCATATACTCTTCATGAGTTCTTACATCCTATCTTAATTTTCTTGGCGTCCATTGCCTAACCACCAACACCAAACATTACTCCCGATTGCAAGCACCAATACCAGCATGGCAGTAAGTGAAATATATATAAACTAATCAACCCAAATGCACATAATGTTTCGGTCTATACAAATAAGCATGCATGTGTCTAACATGAGCAACAGTGACTATATTTAAACCTGCTTCACGAATTAATCACTCATATAATATAAGTATAAAATTAGCATGGAATCAGTCGCATGTTTATTGATTCTAACACGACAATATATAAAATAATGATTTCATTTCATGCCAAAATATGATTATAACTAATATAAAATATCGTAGTAGAATATTCACAAAACGGGCTGAATGTTGTTGGGAATTTACTTAACATGCATAGCGGAAAATAATAAAAATTTCAATTCCCACCAAAGATCTGTTTTGTGTTTAGATAGAAACTGTACATTTCTCTAGATTTGCAAACTTCTTTGCTATTTCGATAGTTCCAGCAATCTCAATCTGCCTCCCATAGTTGTTCAATTGTCCAGTATCTAATGGAATTCACACAGTGAACAAGATTGAGAAGGAACTAGGGTTTACCTTTCTTGTGCTCGCAAGAATAACGAAAATTCATTACTGTTTTAAAACCCTAGAAATTTATTTATATAAGCCAAAATGGGCTTGACCCGTCTTACAACTTAATTCGGTCCAATATTTAATTAATCCAATTAATTAAATCTGGTCAATGAATTAATTAATCTAATAAATTAATTCGGGTCTATTAATAAGCAACACAATTAATTAATTATACAACATTTGTCAATTAATTAATTGATAAATCTCATTCTTCTAGTTCTCCTTTTGTGTGTGACTCATTAGGTTTCAATCACGATGACTAACGACGTGAATTATTATTTTGATATAATCAAAATCGATAAACCAAAATACAATTTTGATTTATCATTAATTAACATTTGTCGTCCCAGATTGACATCTAGCAATGTGTCATGTCAATACATGTGACGGAAAATATCACGTGGTATGACAAAACCAAACTTGTTCGTTTACCATGAAACTATAATCTTTTCGTCAAATCTGATCCGATCAATTACGAGATATGGATATGTGTCAATCTCAATTATCGATCATATCTTTCATTCCACTATTAAGTCAATATAAGTCGAAAACTCATTTTCGACTTATGAGTACACTTGGGCAATGATTTTATTATCAACTTAATTGGATGAAATATAGATCACAATCTTTTACTATCTAAGAGTGACGAATCCTCCATTGATCATTCACAACCTTCATATGATTCTTAACATACCCGGATGATGCCGTATTAGCGGCCATTGGCAAAGCAACATCCAACATAACCGAAGTATGACTGTCCTCATATAAGACACTATGATGACATCAAGTCGAAGGACCAATTCCACTATCAAATGTTGGAGATTAACAACTAAAACTCAGATAATTATCCATGTGGAATCTCTCAGCGAGTCTCCAATGTTTTGTTTTGTTCTATAACAAAACATTCATGCGTTCATTTAAGTGTCACTACACTTTAACTTATGAGATTAGCTACTTATTTCACAAATAAGGAATAACACACGTGATGGTCTATCCGTAATAACGATATCCGTATCTCAGTATTACTTACGACCACAGATGATTTAATATTCGATCATATGTAATTTGTATCTCACGATTACAGCTCCTTGTGATTAACAAATTACCAAAATTTGAATTTACGGACCCTATTATTTAATTTAATTGAATATTAATTAAATAACAGATCTACTATAAATTGCATTAATTATATATATTAAAAGTGCTAATACCCAAAATTGATTGGACGTAGAGTATAACACTTACAAATGTATCGTCTAAATATGCCAAAATAAAAACAATTTCCTCACTACATTAAGGTGAAATTATTTAGAGTTGGGTAATCCCTTACGGACCACTACCTCCCAACAGCAAAAACAAAAAAACTTGGAATTAGACTAATTCGATCCTACGCAATGACGATTCTTTTCATCTTCCTTTTCCATTCTTATCTGATCCCATTAACAAAAGACGGGAGGGATTAACCTGTGTTCAAAGAGAGAGCCATTTATTTGAGGATTAATTTTGAAAATAATAGGGGGTGCAGCTGGGGCATGTTTGGGGGATTAATTGTTGGCCTCAAATCGTGAAATTGATGAGAGAGGCAATCCTGTACTATTTACTTTTACCGCATAAAGTTGCGGTATTTTTGGTATAAAAAAATAAAAGTAGTATAAAATGAATAATTTATAAAACCTATTTATAATTGTATATGGGTGTTTGGTGGAGATTAAAATTAGATTTTTTTAGTACATTGAGATAGAAGTTTTTGAAATGTGTGGTTGAAAAGTTGTGGAACTCATAAAAGATGTATTAAATATTAATTGTTTGACTTTGATTTAGATTAAAATTAAATTTTAATCCAAACCAAAAATGCTCCTGGTGTAATTTCCACAAAAAAAGAACCTGACCTATGACCTAGAAGTTTAGGTCAATCCTACATACGTACATTGATCAAACTTTTATTTCTAGCATTTAAATCCTTAATTAAACCATGTAAATTCATGCCACATTGTTCCTCAATGAATGAATTTCTTCCAGATTGACATTAAAAGATAACGTTTAATATAAAAGACAACTCCAATGTTATCATCAATTCAAACTACAGTACAAATTCTATCACCACAAATTAATAATCACATCTAAAAGGAAAAATAAGACGAATTCAATGCTAAGATAAGTTCCATCTTCATACGGAATTTTATATAATAAATATCATTCACAAAATTAACAAATAGATTATGATACCGTCATTCTTTATGCCCGACGAGTAACCCGGGCCGATGACTATTTCCCGTGGCCTACTCCCCCGAGGACCATTTCTCTTTGATCTTTCAGGAGTGAACACCATGTCCTCGGAATGTACTCCTCGGGCAAGGGTGATAGAGCCCTTTCGATCATTGGGACTTGGCGTCCACCTAGAACTCTTTCAACCACTCTTTCGCATGATTTCGTCACTAGAGTTCTACCTGATGTTAAACACTTCGATATCTTAGTACGAATCACAACTCCTAAACATGGTAAGATTCCCATGGATCCAAGTGTTTGAGTCCTACTACAAGTGTGTTACCCCTCCCCCTATAAATACAGTATCTCAATTCATTATTCAGGTACCTAATACACATTATTTTTTAATTTATAGCCTTACGCATATATTCTCTTACTAACTTAAGTATCGAAGGGGTAACGAGGACACACCTTGACGCCTTTGTTTCAGGTGCTGGAAGATTACGTTCGTGCTCGTCATCAGTCGTCAAGCTCGGAATTGTCCAGGTACGATTTTTGGTAGCATCAGATTAAAACCTGTTCTCAGTACTACTCATACCCGAATCGAATCAAAACAGACCATTTCTTGATTCTAAAACAAGAACCATTTAAAATATAAGCCAAACCGACCGATTCTAGTTCGGTTGGTTATGATTCTTTTGCCCACCCCTTATCAAACACAGAAGCCCATGGATTGAAAAGATTAGCCAATGCTCACCCATTTATGTTTTTGATGTTATATTTGTAGAGTTGCAGGTAATTATATGAAGACATTAATATATACATCAGGCTGGTCAAGTGGATGAATATTGTCAATTACATATCCTGCATGTGTAACTTAGACCAAATATGATTTTAACGGACAATATTATGACTAATTAATGCTTTTTATTACGTTCCCTGTACCATATTAACAATAAATCAGCATGCAGAAAACCTAAGTAAAACCCCCTTTATATTGCCAATATTTAGGTAACTTCTTGTTGGTATGCATCAAATGAATGATTCTTGATTTCTTGTTAAGGGTTGAATCCACATTGATTAATGATATAGAAATATTGATCGAGAGATTTGATATTATGTTTAAAAGCTCAATGAGCATTCAGATTCCAAGATTGATGTGGAATCGTGCCCAAAAGAACATGGCAATAAAATAATTATGGACGAATAAAATAAACAAATACATGAATATTGCATACTAGTTGCGCGAGAGAGGGAAGCCAACTCCGTGCCGTTTGGAAGGGAAAACAATGAACAAAATGCTGCAAATTACCCCAATGGTTATAGGCAATGCTGTAAGAATCTCAAGGCCTTCTTCTGATGGCGATGGATAGAAACAATTGATCACATTCTTATCAAACATTGCCACTGCCCCGAAAACAAGAATCGACATGAATGCATGGACAAAATCTATGAACTTTAGCCTATATTTGTCAGCATCTTGTGGTGGGAATGTTTTTGATCCATCAATCACCCACAGGCCACGGAATGTGGCCAATCCGTACCTGACCTTTCCTCTTTCGTCCCTGAAACTGTCGGTAAAGCTCAAGAGAAAACAAGAAACGGCGCAAAACGCAAGAACGCATGATGTAACGGACTGGCTGACGAAGGATTTGCATTTTCCTTCGTGCGTAACAACCGGGGACAAGAATTGGAATGTCAGGACGGAGCCTGTGGGGAGAAGATTCGACAAGTGGGCTGTTCCCTTGAAGGCTTTACGGATGCCCTTTTGCGCCGGGGTTTTGGGTGGTTTTGGAGGTGTTGGTGCAGCCTCAAGGAGAGGCGATTCCAATTGATCTTCAATAGATGCATCACCATTTCTTGTTCCATCTTCTACATGAACTTCCATTGAAATATAATCTCTAGTATTTTTTGTTTTACGAGTCTTTTTTTCAAGATTTTTGAGCATGCATGAATTGATTTTGTTGGGTATATAGAGGATATATAGCAATCTTGTTTTGTGGGGTGGGGTGGGGTGGGGTGGCGGTTAAGAGACAGGGTGTATTAAGGGAGAAAAGGAGGGTTGTTGGTCAGCACATATGGAGATTTTAAAGGGTTTTGAAAATGGTACAAGAGAGAGTATCATAAATAAGGAGTTTCAACAACTGAATTTTTATTAGGTTTTTAATGACCACCCTTAGATTAAGAAAATCTGTGTGAAATAGAAATTTGTATTCTATTATACTCCCACGAAAATATTTCGTTCGTTAAAAAATAAAATGAACCACTTTATGTGGTATATTTATAAAAAAAAAAAACTTTACTAGTTTCGAATTTGGTTGTGTTGCGCAAATTCTCTGCCCAAATTAGGAGAGTCGAAGGAAAGAGATAATGGGTATTGATAATTGTAACCACTTGGTGGTGGCCGGCACCGGTGCTGGGGCCAGAGGTAGTGGTGAGGCCAAATCCACCCTCCAACCTGCGGGCCAGAAATCAAACTCTATAACCTCAAAACTAGCCAACACAACTGGAGACACTATAAGCAATCCCCAATAACTTCATTTTTACAAAATTCTAAAATATTTTATTTTTATTTAAAATTAATATTTCAAAATTTTCGGGTTAATAAAGACGGAATTGGTATTATGGGTCAACTCAGTCCTAAGGACGAGCAGAGCGGCCCATGATTCGAGCCGACAAGCAATTCGACCATTTGTCATTCCTAATTGTTATACCTAGATCGTTCATAGAAGTATTGAAATTTGTAAAATTGAATTTTTTTTGAAAAGATGCTAAAAATCGAAAAATTCAAGAACACATGAATTGTTTTGCCCTAAAAGGGCCCGGATGTTTGGTATTAAAACCTAATAATATGTTGAGCTGTCTGACAAGAGATATAGCTTTAGATCCACTAATATCAACCAAGAATCAGTACAGAATGTATGAAGAAATCGAAAATTTCTTCAAGTTTTCTCTAGCCTCTCTATTTACAATCGGTAACCAAAACGCTCATAATCTCAAAAGGATTACACAAAGTAATCATCACTCTTACTAAAAGAACATAGATTAAACACAAAGATCACTGTTACAGATTTAAAAAAAAAAAAAAAAAACCCTATCTTACACAGAGAAAATGAAGAACCATATTTCCAAAATAAAGAAGACGAAAGACCCAAGTATCAGTCCATACCAACATGCGTAATCCAAGGTCAAGAGTAAGCCACATGGACGATAGATCACAATCCATTTAAAACGAGGCAAAGTTGTAAACATACTTTATTTTCTCAAATAGGTTCCAACCTGATTTTAGAAAATAGGCAGCCCAAGAATAAAGTACAACCCAACAGGTCAAGTAAAATAGTGAGGCAGTCCAAGAATATTAACAATCTCTACCTTACTGAACTAATACTTGGCATCTATTAAAAGATCTAGACATCAGTTGGCTTCATTTGCTCTATGTACTTGCAAAAAAAAAAATGAAGTTAGTACGATTTTCAATAGATGATGCTAGATATTCTAAATATCACTATCTTCAAGCAATTTCTAAACTTATTAAGAGGCATAAACTTAGTCCCTAAATCGGCAGGATTGAATTCTGCAAGAATTTTAACTAAACAAATCAAGCATTTCTCAACCATATTTATCATAAAATGAAATTTTATATTCACATGCTTAGTTCTATCATGATATACATGATTCTTACTAAGATGGATGACACCTTGATTATCAGTATAAATCTTAATAGAATCGATCATAAATCCAATTTCATTTAATAGTCCCCTTAACCAAATACTTTCTTTAATATCATCACAAATAGTAATATACTCAGCTTCTGCGGAAGACAAAACAACCAATTCTTGCAACTGAGATTTCCAACTTATACATTCCATCACACAAAGTAAAAAATATAAGATGACGTGGATCTTCTTTTATCTAAGTCTACGGCAAAGTCAGAATCAGTGTAGCCTTTAAGAACTATTTATTCATTGCTTCTTTTAAACATTAAGCCTAAGACAGATAAGCCTTTTAAGTATTTTAACATCAATTTCATAGCTATGCAGTGTGTTTCGCCTAGGTTTGCCATAAACCTGCTTAAAATACTAATGACATGAGCTAAGTCAGGTCCGGTACACACCATAAGATACATTATGGATCCTACACTGTTGGCATAAGGTACATTTTCCATTATTCTACTTTTATAATCAGTTTTAGGTGGCTAATCACTGGAAGTTTAAAGTGATTAGCAATTGGCAAGGAGATAGGTTTACAATCAAGCATAGAAAACCTTTCAAGTATTTTCTTCACATAAAATAATTGTTTCAAAACTAAGATGCAGTTATTTCTATCTCTTTCTATTTCCATTTCAAGAATCCTTTTAGCTTGGTCTAAGTCTTTAATTTCAATTTCAAATTTCAATCTTGACTTAATAAAATCAATTTCAGATCTATCATGACAAGCAAGTAGCATGTCATCAACATATAATAACAAGTAAATGGATTCAAGTCCACATGATCCTTTATAGAAAAGACATGAATCATAATTGCTTTTGACAAAGCCCAAGGTTTGAGCTTCACCCTTCTAAGGCTATGTCATCCTAAGGTGCTACTAAATGGATGGATCTTATCTACGTCTGCACATAAGAATATAATTTTATGTACCATTCCCTAGGGGCTTGTTTTAGCCAATAGAAAGACTTTTTTTCAATAAACAAACCATATCAATTTTAGATTTTACTTCAAAATCTATTGCTTGATTCATGTATGTAATCTCATCAAGATCATCATCTAGAAATGCCGTTTTAAACATCAAGCTAATCCAATTCCTAGTTAAAGTGAGCAGTTAAGACCAACAAAATTTTAATAGAGGTACTTTGCAACAGAAGAAAATATTTCATTGTAGTCCACTTCTTTTATTTGAGTAAACCCTTTAGCCATTAATCTGGCCTTATATTTCTTATTTTACGTATTAGAGTCTTCTTGTTTCATTTAAAAATTCACTTACAGTCTACTACCTTTTGGTCTTTAGGTTCGTTAACATTAAAAATGACATTTTTACTAATAATCATCTTAAAGCTATTTCGGCTTTTGACCCAAAGTTATAGCCTTTAGTTTTCTTTCCATAGCTAAGAAAAATACATTTTAAAGACGTAAATTCAAGTTTACCTTCACTTTGATGAGAATAGGCAGCACAGTAAAAAAACTTTAAGTCTGTTATAATTTCGTGTATTTTCTGACCACAATTTTTCAGGGACTTGAAAATCAATTGCACTAGATGGACTTCTATTTATAAGATAGGTGACATTTTTTGGCTTCTCCCCAAAAAAATTTTGGATGACAAGAACTGTGCAACATACATATGACTTTTTCCAATAAAGTTATATTCATCCTCTCAGCAACACCATTTTGCTTAGAGGTGTATGTTATAGTTATATGCCTTCGAAATCTAGATTCTTTGCAGAGTGAATCAAATTCAAAATTGCAAAATTCAAGTTCTTTATCAATTCCTAGCGCTTTATTTTTTTTATTAGTTTGATTTTCAATCATCAATTTCTATTGTTTGGAGGTTTGAAAAGTATCAGATTTTTGTCTTAAAAGAAAGGTCCATATTTTCTTTGAAAAATCATCTACTATTAGTAAGTAGAACCTAAATCCATTTTAAGGTATTTATCGAGGTTGGACTCCACTGGTCAGCATGTAAATAGTTCAAAGTAGAAGTGGATTTCTGAATTCCAATTCTAAAAGGTGATTTTTTTTTTTTGTTTCCCAATAACACAATCTTTATGTAATAATGAATGAATCACAATGAGTAAGCACAATTATGCACCAGAAATACCTAATCAGTTAGGTATATAAACATTTTTACCTTTAAGAGTACTGTGATCTATTTCAAGATTTTAGATCACTCTTGTTCACCCAAACTTGCATAGTGGAAGAATTAATCCTAGTCAACCGTGTCATTAATTGATCAATTTACTCACCTAATTAGTGAGGAAGTCAATTCGACTATCAAAATCTTGATTTTTATTTCTATTGAAGTTCTGATTTTTATTTCTGCTCAGAAATTTATGACAACTAGGCCTTATATGTCCTAACTCATCACAACTGAAACAAGTAGAGATAAACCTAGGACCAAGGTTATGTGGTCACTGATGTCTATTCCTAAGTTGGTAGGTAATAACATGTGGAAAGCATTAACATATCAAAAGGTAAATAATATTCAACAAAGTTACACAAATATGAGAAAAATGATTTCCATTCATTAAAAATTCATAATTATAGTGAGACCGAAGCCATTTACATTGAAAGTAAGAAAATAAAAAGCCTACAGGCTAAACAGGTGGTGGATGGAGAGGATGAGGGACACCAACGATTACTTCAGAAGTCGTATAGTCCATGGCCTCATCATCTTCAAGCTTTATTATATGGCTACCCTCCATCGATGTCTCAGGCTCTCTCTTTTCTCTCTTCTCCAAGAATTAATTCTGACCTCAGTTTGGTAGTGTTGAATGTTGAGTGCACCTCAATACATTCCATACCTTGATGTACACAAACCATCTCCAATATATGGCGAAGCTCTGATACTCCTCAGCTAAATGGAAATTGGCTATATATTGTTTCATAGCATCTTTGCCAGCAGATTGGGCATCCCCCCTAGCACACTCCACCTCTTTAGTAAAATTAGCAACTCTGAAGTCAAGCTCTCCAACCTGCTACTTCAACGCAACATTCTCTTTAATTGACCTCTCAAAGCCTCGTCAACCAATTTTTGGTGTGCGTCAAAAGTCATCCCTCGCTTGGTCAAAGAAGCCACTTCACTTTGGGACAAGTGGACTTCTTTCTTTAAATTTTCTATCTCTGCCAAAGTAGAGGCGAGCTTCACGGCCTCAGCATCAGCCTTAGTTTCTTGGCCACTTCCTTGGCTTGAGAGGTTTTATTGGAAAATTTCTTATTTTTCTTTCAAAGGTTTTTATAGAGAACTTCAGCCTATATGACAATCTCAAATGCCCTCTCCGTTTAGCCCACCATGGTAGCAAAAATGTCAGCCAAATTACTGGACTCAATGAAGGTCTTCCATCTACCGTCTAGAACTCGTGGAATGTAGCGGTAGCCATTTGGACTTCTGGAGACAGCATATCTAGAGCCTCCAGAGCCAGTTCATCGCTACTCTTCGACAAAGAGAGCTTCATTCGAGACAGTGCCGCATTCAAAATAGTTGAGGTGTCACCCGACACCCTTCCTTTCTTTGAAGACTCCTGCCTCGAAGGCCCCACTGACTAGGGCCTTTTCTATCTTTTTCGCTGGAGCAATGGATGTTGTCATCAACTTTTCCTCTACAGGGACTTTAGATCGAGGAGGAGATTGATTTTGGACCTCTCTCTACGGTGGAAGAGAAAGTAAAATTTTTCTTGGGAACCTATTCTACATTATTTTTTCCTTTGTCCTTTGAAAGTAGTAGTCACTTATCCTCAGGGTCAACAGCTTCTTTGCTGATATTCTCCACTTTGTCCCTCACTTACTTGGCAACAGTAGATAAGGGCTTGAACCCATTCTTCTTAGCCTGGAGGTTGGGGCTAGGATTGAAGCCATATCACGGGTTGGGTACTTCAGCATGAATGCTAACCTATAAATAGTAAGGAAAACACAATCAGTATTACCTTTTCGGCCCATTGTCCAAACTCCTCGAAAAATCAACGAGCAACAATCAACCGCTCAAAATCCCGAAAGGATAGACAACAAACGTAGATATCCTCTACAACACCCAATCTTGCCTAGGTCAACTCGAAGCGATCAACCGACCCTTCAACACATTAAAGGTCATAATAAATTCAACTACAATACAAAGACAACTAAAGATAGGACACTCATGAGCTTCGAAGTAGGTGGTTCGAACTATCACGTGAGGGACCATGTCATCCTCACATTTCTGCAATTGCCTTTCCAAAACCAGGTCTTCTTTCATCATTTGATGGAGGAGGGAAGACTTATGACGAACGAGAAGTGTGCCCCCAAGGACATAGAGAGTACTAGCCCTTGAAATCCTATTTTCCTAAAACTCTAGGCTAGAAAATGGATTGGAAGACGTGAAGGGACATGTCTTTGCCATTAGAGGTCTTTTTCCACAGGCCTCACTAATTGGGCCCAAACATTGGGGACGAGCTCAGTAGGTGCTAGCTAGTATGACCTAAGAACAACTCTAAAGAAAGGATGGAGGGGTAGACAAAGCCCTCCCTTCAGAAGGAACTCACTCACAGCCACGCATCCTTGCTTAGGGAAACATGCTCGCTTATTAGGAGATGGTGCTAACAACTCTAATGTATAGGGTATGCAGTAGTTCTCCCTAATATCTACTTGCTCGTCAACAGTTACCTTCGAAGGAGTTTTGATGGCTCCCTAACCTGCGTCATAATCTACATGACCCTCTCTCATGGGTAAGATGCTTTGACCGAACTCTTATAGCATGAACAATGTCGGCAGTACTGATTATAGTAACCACCATTTCTGAAGCTACAGCCATAATGTCAGTTTTTTCCTCTGAAAAGATGAAGAAGACATTCAAAATGACAGTGGAGGTTTGTTGAATAGATATTTACATTGTCAAAACTCAACTGAAGTCACCGAATTTCTTAAAAGTAGCCTGGAAATGTCGACAACCGTAAGCAAAATGCAGAAGGATCAAGAGTTTTTTTTTTTTTTTTTAGTTTTTGAAAGTTTGAATTTTATTCTTCTTTTGTCCAAAGTAAAGAATGATTTTCCCCAAAATCTAGGGATGGCAACGGGTCGGTTCGACCAAAACCATAATCGTACCACCAAATTTTTTGTCATATCATAACCATGAAAGTTGGTTCGGTTCGGCATGGTTCGTATCTCGGTTTGGTTCGGTTAATAACCACGAAAATAAATTATTTTTTATAAGTCCAATCGTCAAATTGAAAAAAAATTATGAATAAAAATAATAAAAAATAAAAACACAATACTAAGCCAATTTAACAAACAATATCCCAAATGAAAATGCAAACAATTTAAATGATCTTTTTTTGGCCTTTGAGAAGTTAAGATAAAACAACCCAAAATAAGAGAATTATAGACAGATTAAAAGGTACTAATTTAATACCATACAGATAATTAACAACCAGTAGACATACCAAAACTGCTAGCAATAAAATTAAAGTACCCAACCAAGTAAACATTATATTAAGTAATAAAAAGAAGAGATAGAATTAGGAAGCCAAATAGATTAATGAGCTCAACTCCCACGAGCAGTAAAAGAAAATTGCGTTTGTATTTGCTAACTAAGAAAATGTACGGGATGACTCAGGGAAGGAGAACCTTATATAAAATAGACTTGCCAAGACCAATTTAAGAAATATTTTCATCCCAATCACAGAAGACATTTTCAAATTTAAATCATACTCATCCCACACATACTTCCATTACATAATACAATATAGGAAAATATAGCATATTTAAAATGTCATTTCAAAACTACAATAATAAGAGCAATTTCTTTTTCTTTATCTAGTATCGTAGTCGAATTTTCGAGCAAAAAATTCGAATTTAGAAAAAAAAAAATTATCTCAGGGATCGTTCGCAGTATAAAATTTTCGTCTTTTGAGTAAAAAAAAAAGATAAAATTAAACTTGTCCAATTCAAAATTCAAGAACCACCTTCTTGGATTAATATTAGTTCTCATTCAAAATTGTCAAATTTATTTGCTTCTTTTCTTTCTTTTTTGAGTCTTATAAATTACAATTTCTCGCTTATATCCTAATTTGAATTCTTCGAGAATAAAATTTGGTTGCGATCGGATTAGTTCTTTGAAACACTTGGGCGAAAGCATTGAGTGAAAAAACAAGGGTGGTGAAACTAATAGAGAGAGAAAACCAAAATTGAGTGATACATGAGCGTAACACATTAGGCAAATATTATTTTAGATTTAGGATGTCTGACAAAGATGATTCTACCTCAAGTAGGAATAACAATCAAGTTAACATGTCGAAGGAGTTGATACGACGATTCAAGAGATTGTTTTAAGATGTGTGAGACATGTTGGATAGATAAGAGGCGTGGATGGAGAGATTATACCCATTGCTTGCCAATTTACGTAGTGAACAACCTAGAGGCATTCCCCATGCAATGAGACAAGGTAGGCGGGAGCTTAGGGTAGAGAATCGTGGTGAATATGAAATGTGTAGTGACATTGACGAGTGAACATTAATGGATGCCAAGTTAGGAAGAATTAGAGATAGAAGAGTTAGACATGAAAGGAGGGGTAGAGATCTTGTTGGGGATGAAGTTGATGGAAGTATGAACAATATCAAAAAGACAATTCATTCATTCAAAGGAATGAGTGATCCGGATACATACTTGGAGCAAGAAAAGAAAATATAGTTGATATTTGATCTCCATAATTACTAGAAGGATAAGAAGGTAAAAATCGTAGTGCTTGAATTTACTGATTATGCTATTACTTGGTGGGTCAAGTAGTGACAACTAGGAGGAGGAATCGTGAGAGGCCTATTAATATGTGGGAAGAATTGAAGGCTATCATGAGGAAAAAGGTTTGTGCCTAGTCATTACTATAGGGAGTTTCATAAAAAATTGCAGAGCCTCAACCAAGGTCCTAAGAGTGTGGAAGATTATCATAAGGAGATGGAGATGGAGATAGAAATTGCTCTGATTAAAGCGAATGTTGAGGAGGATAGAGAGGTCGCCATGGCCCGAATTTTGAATGGTTTATATAAGGACATAGCTAATTTAATGGAATTGTAATATTATGTGGAGTTGGAGAATATGCTACATGTAGCTATGAAAGTGGAAAGAAAACTGAAGAGGAATGGGATAGTTAGGTATTCATCGGGTTCTAATCATTCTTGGAAATTGAAGTGGGATAGCAACAAGGAAGATTGAGCTGTTATGAAGAGCAAAACTAAGCTACCGAAGGGAATGTGAAAATTGCTAGCAAGGTCACATCCAAGGCAGAATCCCAACCATCTAGGAGTCGAGACGTCAAATGCTTTCGATGCTTGGGAACGGGATCCATTACTTCTCAATGTCCAAACAAGAGGGCCATGATTTTGCTAGACAATGGAGAAGTGGTGAGTGATAGTGAGGGTGACTATGATGACATGCCAAAGTTAGAAGAACCTAGTGATGGTGAGAAATTAAAGTATGCAGTAGGCGAGCAATTGGTTACGAAGAGTGCTCTTAGTGCTCAAATCAAAGTGGATGACTTGGAGCAACAAAGGGAAAAACATATTCCATACGAGGTGTCATATCAACAACAAGGTATGTAGCATGATTATTGATGGGGTAGTTGTACCAATGTGGCAAGTACTACACTTGTTGAGAAATTGAGATTAATCGTGCTAAAACATCCTAAACCTTACAAACTGTAATTGTTGAATGAATGTGGAGATATTAAGGTGAATATGAGAGTGTTGGTGAGTTTCTCAATTAATAGATATCATGATGAGGTGATGTGTGATGTAGTTCATATGCATGTCGAGCACATTTTGTTGCATAGGCCATGACAATATGATAGGAATGTGATACATGACAGGTACAAAAATAGGTATAGCTTCATCAATGATGAAAATTTATTACTCTTACGCCATTAATACCGGCACAAGTGTATACGAGTAAAATTAAATTGAAAAGTGAGGAAGAAAAAAGATTGAGAGAAATAGTGAGTAAGAGAAAAAAATGGTGAGGTGGCTAGTAGTTAGGAAAAAAGAGTAGAACAACAAGAGAGAAAAGAAAAAAAAGTCTTCTGAGATGAAAGAAAAGTCGAAAATGAATTTCTTTGCAAAATGGAGTGAGTTTAAGAGGGCACCAGTTGAAAAGCATCCAATGATCTTGTTGGACTATAAGAAGCCACTTCTCAATCTTGAGGAACTTAACATACCATTCCCTAGTTTGACTACTTATTTGTTGCATGAATTCGAGGGCGTATTCTTGTATGGCATGCTTAGTGGGTTACCACTCATTCGAGTCATTGAACACCAAATTGATTTCGTACCTGAGGCTGTCATTCCAAATAGGTCGGCATACGAAGCAACCCTAAAGAGACCAAGGAACTTCAAAGGCAAGTAGAGGAAATGATGAGTAAGGGGTATGTGGTGGAAATTATGAATCCATGTGTTGTGCCACTACTACTTGTGCCAAAGAAAGATGGAACCTGGAGAATGTGTGTGGACTGTCGAGTCATCAACAATATAACGATAAAGTATCGTCATCCTATTTTTAGGTTAGATGATATATTAGATGAACTACATGGCTCACGCATACTTAATAAAATTGATCTTAAAAGTGGTTATCACCAAATTAGGATGAGAGAATGAGATGATTGAAAAATCACTTTTAAAACTAAATATAGATTGTATGAGTGGTTATTGATGCTATTTGGACTTACTAATGCACCTAGCATGTTTATGCTGTTAATGAATCATGTTTTATGTGCATTCATAGTTAAATTCGTAGTAGTTTACTTTAATGACATCTTGGTTTATAGTAAGGATTTAAATGAGCATATAGAGCATTTAAGATGTGTGCTTGTGATCTTAAGATAAGAACAACTTTACGCTAATTTTAAAAAAAGATGTATATTTTGCGTGAAAATAGTTGTTTTCTTGGATATATTGTCACTACAACAAAAAAGTCCTTTTGCAACACTCAAAAGGCAACATTCAATCAATGAATGTTGCTAAAAGAGTTTATGGCAACATTCTAATAAATGAATGTTGCAATTGGTTAACTTAATTGAGTTTTAACAACATTCTTTTGAATAATGTTGGCAACACTATTTTTTGCAACGTTCATTGCATATTGCGAAAAGTTCTACTTTTGACAACGTGCAATGAATGTTGCAAAATGGAACTTTTATTGCACGTTGTCAAAAGTGAAATTTTTACAAATATTTTCATTCAAAACTATGTAATCCAAATTTAGAGTGTGTTTGATAGGCATTATTTGGGAAAAATGCATTTTGAAATAGTGATATAATGGGAAATGTGTGGTTGAAAAAGAAGGAAAAGTTATTGATGTGATAGAAAATATTATTTTATTGAAGAATGTGATTGAAAATGAGTAGAAGAATGAGAATGAGAATTCAAACGGTACCTTAAACAAAGAAAAAGAAAAACAAATCAAAATCAAAATCAAACCAGCCGTAATTTTTCCTTCTTTTCTTGTCACCGCCTCACTCGTCTCTCAGTCCTCCCCTCTCACCTTGAATAATCAAAACCCAGCCCTAAATTTATTTCCCCTCTTTCTTGCTCTCAATATGTGAAAGTTTCTGATGAAGAATCTGAGCAGTACTTTCGGAGTCGTCCACGAGAGATTCAGATTGGCCCGACAGTTAGTGAACAGGTTTATCTCTTACTTTTCAATTCAGACGCAATAGTTCTGTATATTACACTGAATGAATTCTTGATTATTTATCTTTAGAGCAATGTAATTCCTGGACGGCAGTTTCTCCATAAAAAATACAAGGAATTAGAAGAGAAGTAATCTAATGGGTCAGTATTCTGAATATTTTATGACCCCTACATCCATGTATATTCTTAAGATATTTCATTTCTGCTATTTTCAGAAATATGATTCCTAGACCTAAACATTGGGGCAGACTCGTACCAGAGTATTTTGAGTTTTGGCAAGGAGATGAATCACAAGTGCACCTAAGGTAGTTCTTTAATTTCCATCTTTTTTCTAATGTATGAATTGAAATGTCAGATCACGTAAAATATGGCACATTCTAGGTCTTGGTGATCTAAGCCCTGATCCAAAACTATTATCTTCACAAGTCCTAAGAGTTCATCATCTACTTTCTTTTAAATAACAAAGGATTATCATTAATAGGTGTTTAAGACTAAATTTAAATAGATTAGTGTGGTTTTTCTAACAACTTAATCTTTTAGATGCTGGTGCTCAATTTGTTCTCAAATCCAGAGGTAAGAATTTGCAACTATTCCCTGTATTTTCTTCTTCACTTATTCAAATCGAGTTTTATTTACCATTTAGCGATAAAAGTTGAGTTTTATCCAACAGGGTTCTTGCTCGATTTATTTGTTATATTATCTTATTGAGATTTTATTATTAAGGATCATGGATACACTGTGGATATCACTTGACAACATCTATTGTGGCACCACCATTATTGAGTCTTCCCTTCTCTTTGCTTCACTGAGATGGATCGCCGGAGTAATGTGTCAGGTAATCGGAGCTTTGGTCACATTCTATCCATATAACTTGATATCTCTTGTCCTCAAACACCATGCTCAGCTCAGCCATCGCCACCTCAGATTCCTTGACATGGCTAATGATATTCTAGGTAATTAATAGTATTCCCATACTAGATTCTGTTTTTGTTCATTAGAATATTCATAGGTTGTGTTACAAGCCTTTTAACTTTGACCCAACCATCTCAAATGTTTCTCGCATCATCAACATACAATTAAAATGCGAAGCATAAATTTAAATGAATAACTATGAATTTCTTGTGGGTTTATTTCAGAATTTGACAATTTGGGATTTTATTTCCTGCAGAAGTAGATTGAAGAATGTAGATGAAGCTAGATTCTTGATCCTAAGGTACCCCTTCTCACCCTTCCTAATGTGTGCTTGAGTTAGCGCACAATTGTGCTTCTGCGCCTGCATGACACTGAGCGAATCTGCCTGCACATGTTTTTGAGTTTCTCAAGTTTCATTTTGAGTGATATATCTTTTGTTGGATGATATTTAACCTGGACCTGTTTGATAACTTGATGTAGATGTGGTTTTAATTCTGGGATGGAAGCTGGAGGAATTTGGTGCTGTGCTCCAATGCCTTGGTTGAGGTATTTACTGAATTATGTAAACGATGGTTTGGGTATTTTTGAAATAGCTAGATAGCCGCTACAATATTACTTTTTGTTTGCAGCTAGAATTTAGGGGTTTAACATGTTATTATCTCTTATTAGTCGTGTTTAAGATGTAAACAATGAAAGTTAGCACAAATGAATAGAATTGGATTGTCTTTTCTCATGATGCAATTTCCTAGTTTTTACATTTGAGGGATTGAATTATCTTCTTTTTGCTTCTTCTTCTTCTTCTTGCTATTACTGAGCCGCTTCTTTCTTCAAACATTTTCTCTTTCAGAACTATTTTGTTTAGTGATGTTTCATCAACAAGCATGCTGGAGGATGATCATATAGTAATTGACAGGATAAATGCAGAAAGTTCTAGAGTCAGATCAAGGCCTTCTCAGGTACGTGGTCAACTTGCTTGCTCATTTCATAATTTGCTCTAGGTACTCCATGTCCAAATACATTGTAAAAGTATCTCAATTGTTCTTTAATGAAGAGCTTTAGCAGTATGGCTTCTTGTCAGATTGGTAGTTATCCAAATTGCATTCGTAATAGTACTGCTAAATTAGTATATTAGTGAGAAAATTAGTATCCCATAGGAATTAGTGAGGAAATTAGTATCCCATATGAACATGAACGGAACATAAACTACTGATCTTACATAAAACCTAACCAAGATAATGGTCTAGAAAGTTTATAATTTCTAAAGCATAAAATAATGAGTAATGGGTACTAATTGACCTTTTGAGTTTAAAACAAAAAAGATAGGGAGTCCTGTGAATTGGGGGATTGAAGAGGGAAAAGTGGGAAATAATATATATATATTTTTTTAGAATGGATCGTTTAAAAAAAGATGGAAATAAAGTTTTCTATTTACGTTTAATATTATTTTATAGAAGATTGTGTGATTAAAATTAGGAGAGAGAAAATAACTTTAATTTGATGGGGGTCAAACGGGAATGTAATGTAGACACATTAGGTACGTGATAATTTTTTTCCATAGATTATAAGTCGTAGATCTTAAGAAAAGTGGGAACAAAAATAATGTTTTATCAACTTATAATTGTGTTAAAATTAGACGTGGGCTCCCCATACATTTCACTTGGTGTGACAAAGGTTCCAACCTTAAAAAAATAAGGTTCCAGGTCCTCAACCACCAGATCTACTCTACTAGAATTTAGCTTTAGAAGGTTGAAAAATGGCGTAGGGGGAATCAACAATTGTCCATTTCTTCCTCAATCTTGCTTCATTTACGCATCTAATTTCTCCGGGTGTAGCAAAAATTACTGGCTTTGTCTAGGGAAAGTTCTATCTAGGCAAGCTACTAGAACGAAAATTTCCTCACTAATATACTAATTTGATTGATCGAAAAAAAGGGATCTTGATTTATGTCAATTTTTCCACATAAGGTTGTGTTTGATTGGGCTTATAGCTTGAAAAAAAAGTTACACCATTCTAGTGACAAGCATGCATGTGAGATATATCAATTTAATTACTATGTTTTGGAAAGCTTGTCTTGCTGTTTCTCACCGATAAACTGTTATCTACATATTATACTAACTTAAATTCTTACTTGATCGGCTTTTTGGTGCAAGGAAATTTGCTATAACCTTATCAATAATTCAACTTCATCATTTTCAATCTTGCTTTTCTGTTTGAATATGACAAGAATTAATAATATATTTTGTGTTGTATTAATTCAGAAGAAAGTGACATCCATGGACACAATAAACTTTCATGATGGTGAATCAAAGAATTCCTTTTGTGATAAAGAGTACAAGGAAGATCATTTGATGGATCAAGTGTCTAATCTCTGAGACTTGCTATGCTGTCATTAAAGCTCTAAGCTAACCTTATCTAGGGTGCGCTTTTGAATGACCCGACCATATCAAGGATTACAAGAATAGGTTACATTTTTTTCTTCGTCCTTGTGAAGGGTACTCAATTTGGGTAAGATAAGCATATCCAATAGTTGGACTAATGATTCTTATAATTTTATTTTATTTTATCTTGATTTGAAATAATTCGGGTGAGGGGTCAACATATTGTTCTTGATTGCGTTGGTTCTTTGATTTAATTGTAACGACCCGGACCTCTCGCCCAAATTGCTAACTTTTGTACTGTCCGCTTTGGGTGAGCCTGCGCCCACTTAGCCCCTCACGAATTTCTTCGCGTTCCCCAGGATCCGAACTCAAGACCTCCATCATATGGGAGATTTAAGGGGAATCCTGGTACCAATTGGAAAAGTGGGCGTAAGCTCACCCAAAATGGACAGTACGAAAGTTAGCGGCTTAGGCGAGAGGTCCGGATCGTTACAACTATAAACATTGATTTTTGAATTTCTTGTGTTTCAATCAATATTTTGTGGATTACATAGAAGCATTGTTACGTGGGTTCGCATCATCACCCCCAATCAAATAAAATTTTCAAACAAAGTACAAGCATTATATACATATTTAGACTTGGAGGACTATTGTTAAGTCTCGTCACTGAGATAGTATTCCAAGCAGACGTGACAACCACGTGGAGGCACCAGTCAAGAGCAAAGTCAAAGGTTGAAGCTAGATGGTTAAATCCCACTCTATCATCGAAGTCCTCTACAATCGAGGTCCTCCATCTCGAACTTCCTCATCCATGGGCTTCGAATTATAAGCAGTTTTCAAAGAGATTATAGTATCTGGTGAATGATTGATGTGATCACCTGCAATCAATTAAGTCAAGTCTTGTCAATCTAATTAATTATGCAAACTGAGACACTCTAAAGGTCGGCCCTTCTTCCCCACATACTCGAGTACATCATATGACAATTGAATGATGGGACAACCACGATGGAACGTCTTAGAGGGTAGATGTAGCCATGTATGCTTCATCCAATGGCCAAGATCAATGTTGCATCACCATAAATATCAAATTTAGTAACACTTTGAATCTAATGCAACTCTTTACACAAAGAAAACCATAATTTGTCTTCTCTTGTTTATATTCTAGCTTGCTTAAGATTAAATGATATGGTTTAGTTGAGTTACTTGTGATTGATATTTAATGTGCAATCATTCATATATTTGCAGTCGGTGTCCAAACAATTTTGTCTCTTATCTTAGATCATCTCTCACATTCACGCACGGTTATTCCTTCGGTCCCCATTTTTGGTTAAAACGTGTCAGATTTTGCTATTCTAGACGTGAGTGAACTCGACATCTATTGTTCATGTCACCATTACAAAAAACGAGGTCAACAATCTTAACGTCAAACCATGTGTATGAACACTTCGACAAGAAAAGAATCTAGTTTGGAATTATATGCATATTCATGTGTTACACAGTTTGGAATTATGTGCATATACATGGTTAGACAGCTGGAATTTTGTGTAACATAGTTTGGAATTATGTGCATATACATGTGTCGTATATATATATGAATTATGAATTATGACTTATGAGTAAGAACGGAGAAAAAAGGAAAAAGTTATTATTTGATTGCTAAGACCGAAGAATATTAAAATCAAAGACTGGTAAGGTAAAGCCAAGTCAACATTAGAATGATGGGTTCTCTCCTTTAAGATAAAGTAACAAGCATCTCTACTATTGGCTTATTTGATAGAGATTAAAATTTGATTTTTGATGAATTTTAATAAAAATTGATGAAATGTATATTTTAAAAATTTTAAATTCCACAAAAATATATAGTTAAAATTAATTGTTGACTTTCACTTAAATTGAAATATGAATTTTAATTCCTACTAAACAGGGGGATATATATAAGTTTTGCATTTTATACTTACATTGTAACAAACTCTTTTCATTTCTTAGTGACATATATCAAATCAATCATGGGAAGGAACGTGATCTTTACGTTATTAGCAATGTTCTACATGGTTCTCTGTGTCTCTGCATCTCTCAAAAGCTCAATTGATGAGTCTGCTCTTCTTGCATTCAAATCTCAAATAAATGATCCCAACAAAATCTTGTCTTGGTCACAAGGAATTTCTTTTTGTTCTTGGATCGGCATTACTTGCGGTCGCAAGCACCAAAGAGTTATAGGCATAAATGTTTCACATATGGGCCTAGGGGGGACTCTTGCTAAAGAAATTGGCAAACTTACTTTCTTGAAATCCTTGGATATTAGCAATAACAGTTTCCATGATTTCATCCCTGATGAAATTGGTAATATTTCGAGACTCCGAGAAATAAAGATGCAGTACAATGAGTTATATGGTCAAATTCCTAGTAGTTTTGGATTTCTTAAAAATCTTCAAAAGTTATCTCTCTTTGGAAACTCTTTCACTGGAGGTATTCCAAACGTGGTGTTCAACCTCTCTTCTTTGGTAGAGATTGACTTAGGAAACAACAGCCTATCTGGAAGTCTTCCGATGGATATCTGCAGTAATCTTCCAAAGTTAGAGATTCTAAGTGTTCCACTGAATCAAATACGTGGGATTATTCCTCCGAGTTTGGGAAGATGCACCAAGCTCAAGCTACTTTCTTTGGCAATTAATAATTTCAGTGGAAGCATTCCAATGGAGATAGGGAACTTACCACAGCTTCAAATTCTCCGTATAGAAAAAAATAAATTGACGGGTATGTTTCAAACTTTTCTCAAATAAAGTTATTACCCTCACTCCCCTACAATAAAAGATATAAGGAATTAGCAATGGATTATTCAACTGCAAAAGGGTTGAAAATTTCATTTTATTCGAGAATCGCAATTGAATCTCTTGTTCTTCATACTTCAAAAAACACAATACAATCTATTACAAACTAAGGGACGAAAAATCCATCACTTGTTAGCTACTAGAATGCACCGAACCTTTTTAGAACCTTTCAATTTTGGAAATCGAAACTCTTCGAATGTATTGGTAACTCAAATAAAAGTTTCCCTACATTTATTTTTTTTATTTATTATTGAAATTTGAAAACTTTAAACAAATTTTATGGAAACTGGGGATCTAAATATTAGTGATCTTTAACTAAAAAATACAACTTAATTACATGCTTTAAAAAGTTTAACAATCTCATGGCATTTAATAATGTTGGGTTTTGATACCCAATAATTTCGGACGATGATGTAAACTCGATTTTATATTCAGTTGGCTTTAGCCAGATGACTGATCGATACATCGACATTAAGAGAAGAACGACCAACTCCAGTCTTGCTTGGGTCATTTGAAGCAGCCTAATTTATTAGAGCTGCTCATGGCCCGACCCGTGTATTTGGATGACTATAATGGGTTACCCACTTGAGCAACCCATGTGTGTGAAGGTTTGAGCCTCCTTTAATCTAACCTAACTTACCATATATACTTGACCCTTTTCTATTTGAGTAGAACCCGTATGCCTCTTTTCTTCACGCCAAAAACGCCTCCCCTCTCTCTCTGTGAGAAATTCTCGAACGACCATCTCTTCTTTTCCCTTTGTGGTTGATATCTTTGTAATTCTTGGTTCCTTGTGTTGTCTCTAAGTGGGTGAAACATAAACAACCATACTTGGGGGTGCTATTGGTTGGAGTTGTGGGTTGTGAAGATCTTGATGTCGATTGGAAGTAAACTGAGCCCGGAATCCACGTTGAAAATGAGATTAATTCTCACAATTGGTATCAGAGCGAGGTTGGTGGTGGATTTCTGGCCAAAAATCGACCAGAAACCGGCAGAAAACGGAGCATAAACAGAGAAATAAACTTGTCCAGTTTTGTGTGCAAAAATCGGACCTTCAAGCTCGTTTTCCGACCAATCCAGAATGAATTTGGTGAAACGAACATCGGGGTTGGGACGTGCAGGTGGAGGAGCTCCTAGGTGAGTGGCGCGTCTGAGCTCCGACGGCCGGTGGCGACGCGTGGGCAAACCGGCGACGACGCATGAGGTTCACGTAGTCCGATTTCGACGATGGTTCCTTCTGACAGAATCTTTATTTTGTCATTTCTAACACTCATGTGTTGTTAGTTTTCGATTTTAGGTGCTGTAGAAAAAGTTGAACGATTTGGCCCTTGGTGGATCACCGGTCGGAACTTCTGAATATTTACTGAATTACTTTAGGCCAAGATTGCGGTCCTAAAGCAGTAAATTCGCATCTCTCCAATTTACAGACCTCAGAAGTGGTCCGCTCTAGTAAATTGGCTGAAATTTTTACATTACCGCACTAGCAGATCATCGTGTGGGGTGATCGCATAGGTTTGGGGGTTGCCATTGCCTGGTAACCGTTGTTTGATGCTATAACCTAGGATTACTTGTTTAATTTCTAAGTGAAATTATTTATTTATCGTCTTTAGCTTAATTTGTTGAACGTTGTTGCGTTATCTTATATTAATTTAGAATTGTTCCCAAGCTTCCTATTCCAGATTCTTCCCTTGACCTGAGAACGTGATTTTCACGAAATCCTGGTGTTCTAGAATAGCATATTATTGTGAAACCATAGGAATCTTGTTAGTCTGTGTAATCTGTGTGACCTGTGACTTTTACAAGTTTGAGTTTGTGTTCTGTGCATTTTTTGGTAAGATGTCGACACATTACTTTGAATTGGGTATCTTTAATGGTAAATGAGATTTTTCTTTTTAGCAACAAAAAATGAAAGGTATTATTGTTCAACAAAAGGTTTCTAAAGCTATTGATGATTCTTTTTCTGAAACCTTGATTGCTGCAGAAAAAGAGAATTTGGACGAATTGGCATATACTTCTATTATTTTACACTTGTCTGATACAGTTTTAAGAAAAGTTGGTAAATTAAAATCCACCAAAAAACTTTGGGAAAAGTTAGAGAGTTTATATTTGCTTAAGTCTACTCTTAATAAGTTGTATTTGCTTGAACGCTTTTTTAGTTTTAAAATGGATCCTTCATAGGATCTTGATGACAATTTGGATATTTTTAACAAATTTGTTTAAGATATCGTTAATTGTAATGAAAAGGTGTCTGAAACTTATAAAGTTATAATCCTGCTTAATTCTTTACCTGATTCATATGGAGAGGTTAAGAATGTCATTGAGTATGGTAGGGACACTTTGACGCCTGAAATTGTCGCTGACTCACTTGGAAGTAAAAAGATGGAACTTAGAGCTGAAAAAGAAGATAAGAAGAATGGTGAGTTGCTTATGATGAGGAATATGATGAAATTTAAGCAAATAAATTTGGGTAGAGCTCAAGACAATAGTGATTCGAGTAGTGACTCGAGTGATGATGGTGGTAAGAAGAAGAGAAAGGGATGGGACAAGTCAAGTGTTAGACGATGTTATAGTTGTAGTAGAACTGAACACTTTATTAGGGACTGTCCCAAGAATAAGGATAAGCAGAAGGGTAGGATGAGAGATGAGGCGAATGTGGCTATAGGGTTGAGTTATGATCCTAGTGAAGTTTATTGAGTGTAAAACCTAGTTACTGCATTGCATCTGTGTGCAATCTTTTTTGCATGTGTGTGAGTGCTTGATTCTGTTGCATGGTGTATGTAACGCTTTCAATGTGTTTGATGTGTGTAATTGCATGAATTAAAGTGACTTGATTACTTGGTGTAATTGTGTGCATGCATGGTAGGGTTAAGATGCATTAGCAGTAAGTGTGTTGGATGTCTATTGGTGATGTGGAGTATAGATGTCTAGGGGTACATTATGGTTTGTACCGGGGGATGTGTAGTGTAACATTTGGATCACGAGTGGAGATGTGATCAAATGTCTGAAATCTTTTATCTGAAAGAGACCCTGATCAAGTGGAGTGTGAGAGAGGACACTTCTATCACTTCTGTTAGGTAGAGCCCCATTATCCACGTAGTTTAGGAGAAGTGATGTGGTGATAAAGGATTATCCCGAGAACTTATAATCTATTGTGACTTACCAGTTAGACATGAATTGAGTGATTAGTCTAGTGAGTATGGTGGAGCGATGAGAGGAGATATGTGTTCTCAAGGTGGGAGTAACACGGAATAGGATATGATAAGTGTGGTGAGATCTTTTCGTGGGGTTATTTATGCATTTGTTGCATGTGTTGACCGTGTGTTGATTAACTTGGTGTTAATCTGTTGTTCTGTATGAACGTGTTTGAAAAAGATCTATGTGTTATCCTATAGTATATCGACATCGCATATTTATTTGCTCTTGACTGTTTACTGTAATTATCTGCTTCTACTTGGGTGTTTTTGACCTTAGCCCTGGTGAGTATACAGAGCAGGTATGATATGTGTTTCAGGATGAAAACACGAGGTAAGGTCTATGAAATCAATTTTATTGGTTACCTTGATTGTGCAAGTATAAACTGTGTGTTTTGTTTGCTTGCAGGTTTATTGGGAATCAATGTGGAGATTGTTGGGTTTTAATACCCAATAATCTCGGGTGATGTTATAAACTCGATTTTATATTCAGTCAGTTTTAGCTAAATGTCTGATCGGTACATCGACACTAAGAGAATGACAACCCAACTCCAATCTTGCTCGGGCCATTTGAAGCAGCCTAATTTATTAGAGTTGTTCATGGTCCGACCCGTGTATTTGGATGGCTATAATGGGTTACCCATTTGAGCAACCCATGTGTGTGACGGTTTGAGTCATTGCTTAGTTGTTTGGGCCTCCTTTAATTTAACCTATCTTACCATATATACTTGGCCCTTTTCTATTTGAGTAGAACCCGTATGCCTCTCTTCTTCACGCCAAAAACGCCTCCCCTCTCTCTCTCTCTCTCTCTCTGTGAGAAACTCTCGAGCGGCCATCTCTTCTTCTCTCTTTGTGGTTGATATCTTTGTGATTCTTGGTTCCTTGTGTTGTCTCTAAGTGGGTGAAACATAAGTAACCATCCTTGGGGTGTTATTGATTGGAGTTGTGGGTTGTAAAGATCTTGGTGTCGATTGGAAGTAAACTGAGCCCGAAATTCACGTTGAAAAGAAGATTAATCTCACAAATAATAAGAAAAAAGTATTAAAATGTCCAATCAAGGTTTCAATGGCATTTCCTAACTATTACTAAACTTTAAAATATTTTTGAATAATCACCGCAGTTTTACCGATTTTTCATTTATCATTCCATCTGATGCCTAGAAAATAATTTTCATTGTTCCGAAAATTTTAAAATACGGTGATAAGTGGCGATTAAGATTTTTCTACCATCACGTTACACCTAATTGGGATGAATCATTCGATTCTCAGTTTCTTTTAATGGTTCTGAATATTAATCTTATTTAATGTATAATCATATTGAAATTTCAGCGGATTTATAAATTTTTCAATTGAATTGACATGCCCGATACTTCTCTAGTTCTAGTATAACATTGGGGTTATGGGGAAAAAAAAGGTGGGACATGGTTTTGGGGGATTGATAAATTTTATATTTGCAAGTGGAGGTTGGTGGATAACTAAATATTTATTTTATGCCTAGATATTTTTGGCAAAAGTCTTTGATGGAGGTCAAACTAAAAGTAGATTAGCGCGCATCTTACTCGTCTTACTTTTCCTCTAGATGAAACCACATTAAGGCCCTGTTTGATTGGCCAAGTTTTTCGTGAAAGGTGGAAAACGTTTTCCTACTTTTTACTATTCACCTGTTTGATTGCACTAATTTTCCAGGGAAAACGTTTTCCAACGTTTTCCAAGGTACAAGCGGTTGATGCACAAAAGCTAGAAAACGTTTTTTCACCATAGTGGTGGGAAAACGTTTTCCAACTTTTTGACAAATTTTTTTTTTTTTTTAATTTTTTTTTAGCAATTGGAACACATTCCAAAGTTAATGGTAAAAAAATTTATCCATTTAATTGACAATATGTGTAAAAAACAAAACCAAACGAAAAATTTGCCAGGTGGAAAATTATACCAATCAAACACCATTAATTACAATTCCCTGTAAAACGTTTTCTAGGCAATTCAATTCCCTGCCATTCATTTTCTTTCCACCCGTTTTCCACCCTTACAATCAAACAGACCCTAATAGTCAATTCATTTAGAAGTTGTTTATCTTATTTATAATAAACTCACTTATATTTTTTATTTTAGATATATTTATCTTACCTTAAAAATTAATATTTTTACTTATAAATAGAAAAAAATTATTTATTTTAAATTTTGAGCAATAAAACTAGTCAAATTGTCTTACACCGTGCTTGCCAATTCCATAAACTTTGCGTTGTATAAAATTGAGTCGGTCAACTATAGAAAGTTTAACATGTTAATCCTCCTATCATTTCTACAAATAAAAAATTAGCGAATGTGTTTGTGTAAAACCAGATTGTGACGTGGTTGTTTGTCATCTGTTAATTACCACATCATGGTCCAAATAAGCCAAAAAAAATTGTTTGTCATCCATATCTTTTACGGTCATAAAATATTTCCTTTTTATTGATTTCCATAGTGATTTAGGACATAGTAAAATATATATTGTTCAATGTTGCATGGGTGATCACTATGGTATTCAAAACAAAGTTGATATTATGTTTGGTTAATTTTATGATTGAGATCGATAAGAAGAGTTCGATTCGATTTGCATTGAAAAAGTCTCTTTAAAAAGCATCTATGAAATTTGTAACAATTTATTTTAGTAATGTAACATTCTGAATTCCCTATTATTATAAAAAAAATGTTTTGTGAAGTATTTCATATTTGAAATTTTTGTTCAATACTTTAAAATATTTATTTCCTTACATGAACTATAGGGATGACAATGGAGCGGGTTCGGGTCAATCCCCAGTACCGCCCCATTACCTGTTTTAGATGGGGCGGGGGGCGAGGCCCTTGTCCTGTTTATGTACTCGTTTATTTTTTTATTTTTTGAAAATTCCTTTTGTTGCCCTAATTCATTAAAGTGAGACAATAATATAATTATTAAAAGTTTTAATTGATTAATTATTTTTAAAAGTTAAATTATTTTGATTATATTTAGTAAACTAAGGTTTTTATTGTGTATCATACTCCTTAAATAATTTTAGTTGCTATCTTCTATTAGAATTAATGAAATTTCATAGAATTTTCCATTTAAAATATTGAATTCTTATATATAAAAAAAAAAAGTTAAACGGGGTGGGGCCCTTGTTACCCATACCCAACTTGAATATCCGATTAAGCGGGTGATCCTAGCCCCTTTCGGGATGGGGTCCTGCGGATGTTGGGTTTGACGGATTTTTTTTTCCCATCCCCGATGAGCTAATTAATAAATGAATTTGTGGTTATAATTAATTAATTCCCCATCAGCATTTTGGGCTAACAAGGACCTTGCTATTGTGGACTTGTCTTACAATTTTGCTCATTGGTTCTTTGCCATTAGAAATTGGCCGTGTGACGGGAATGAGAGCATTACTTCCCTTGGGAATTCAATTCTCAGGTGATAATCCCAACACTGTTTTGAGAAGACTTCAAAGATCGGAATTTTTAAAATTGGCTGAATATAAGTTACATTATATTTGAGACGTATTTAACTTCATTGCAATATTTGGATCTATCCCAATACAATTTCTGTGTAAACGAGCCGAGTCGATAGTCGCTTCTCGATCATGGCAGAGTTGAGCCGATTCTATCTATTTTTAAGTCCTGAAATATGATTTATTTTTATTTTTTTTAACAAGTAGCTACTGCTGTTGAAATAGACACTTGTAACCGTATGCTTAGGCAGTCAGCATACACAACGTCACATGATGGCCTATGACACGGGCTGTTTTGGCCTGCCACACGGGCCGGCTTGCCTCGGCCCGTAGCTTGAAAATGAGACTCGATGGAAATGAACCATGAGCCAAGCAGCTCGGGTTTTTATCGGCCAAGTCACGGGGCGACCTAGGAAAACTTACATCCATATTCCCAAGTATTTAGGGTTGCCACATGGCCGTCCATTTGGAGGAGATTTCAAAATTTGGAATATTTAAAAGAGTAATGCTAAATAGCTGCAATCTAAATGGCAGTAGATGATAGGCTAAATGAAAGATGAAATTAAATGAGTTATTTAATTCCACTTATCATTTAAGAAGTTTATTAAAGGTTTTCCTAAAATGAATAACTATTTTTAGAATTACGTGAAAAACAATATTTTAAAATATGTTTACCAATTATTATTTAACTAAAAAAAATTGAAATATGAAACATTAGGATATTTCTTTTAATATTTTTACATTTTTTACTTTACAGGAAGTATTCCTGACTCAATTGGAAACTTGTCGAAACTTCATTTTTTAAATATGGGTTTCAATGGCTTCACAGGTACATTAGCTATCTCTTAGTTTAGTTGTTACTTGGTAGTCTGTTTTCCCCCATTAACTAGTCTCTGTCATTTTAATTTCTTAACAAGAATAATCCTCTTAACAAACATCGCAGGTACTATTCCAATTTCAATAGGAAATTTATCAAATTTGGAGAGTCTGGTAGTTGCTCGTAACAACATTCAGGGGCACATTCCATCAGAATTGGGACGTCTATCAAATTTAACATGGTTAGATTTTTGCTTTAACAAGTTCGAAGGTGAAATGCCTGAATTTATCTTCAACCTCACCAAGTTACAGAAAATTAGTCTAGTATACAATTATATATCTGGTAATCTTCCATCAATGGCCGATGGACTCCTTAATCTTGAGTCTGTTGCTCTGGCTGGTAACCAATTAAGTGGTAAAATTCCTGGCTCTGTTTCAAATATTTCGAAGCTTACTATGTTGGAGCTTAGTAGCAACTCATTTAGTGGACATGTACCCATGAATCTTGGGAATTTACAAAACCTCCAAATGCTAGGGTTAGCAGGTAATCAGTTGACAAATGATCCTTCAACATCGGAATTGGGTTTTCTTATTTCCTTGAGAAACTGCAGGTACCTGAAGCGCTTAGTAATTGGATTCAATTCTTTTGATACAATGCTACCAAAATCTTTTAGCTTAGGCAATTTGTCAGCATCCCTCGAACAATTTGAGGCTAACTCTTGCGGTATCAAAGGCATGATTCCCAATGAAATCGGTAATTTGAGCAACTTGATCTCAGTGAAAATGGGAAGCAATAACTTGACTGGGAGAATTCCAGAGACACTAGGAGAACTAAAGAAGATGCAATCACTCGAAATAGATAACAATAAACTGGAGGGGCCGATACCTGTCAGCTTTTGCAATTTTGCAAATTTGTACAGCATAAAGTTAGAGGAAAATGAGCTCTCTCAAGAGATACCGGGGTGTTTAGGGAACCTTGCATTCTTACGAATGGTTAACTTATCTTTCAATGGGTTCACTTCCACTATCCCATCAGCGTTTTGGACTAACAAGGACCTTGCTATTGTGGACTTGTCTTACAATTTGCTCATTGGTTCTTTGCCATTAGAAATTGGCAGTATGAGGGGAATGAGAGAATTATATCTATCGGGAAATCAATTCTCAGGCAATATTCCCAGCACTATTTGGAGGAGACTTCAAAGTTTGGAAATTCTAAGTTTGGCAGAAAATAAGTTACATGGTCGTATACCCGAGACATTTGCTAATTTGACTGCATTGCAATATTTGGATCTATCCCTAAACAATCTCTCTGGTGGAATTCCCAAGTCACTCGAATCGCTTCGGAATCTTGTGTATTTTAATGTTTCATTCAATGATCTCAATGGTGAAATTCCGAATGGAGAACTTTTCAAGAACTTGACAGCAGATTCTTTCAAAGGAAATAGAGACTTATGTGGAGCATCTCAATTCAAGGTCAATCCATGCAAAGGTAAGAAATCCAGCTGGACAAGATTTTTGAAATATACTGTACCACCAGTTGTCTTCGTAGTAGGTCTAGCCATTATTCTAATGGTATGTTTAGTGAGACGTGGTAAAAGCAGTACGCCTCTTCCACCTCAGTCTAGTTTCCCTTTTGCCTTTGGTGACGAGAGAATTTCATATCATGAAATTGTTAAGGCAACCAATGACTTCGGCAAAGACAATCTGATCGATAGAGGTAGTGTCGGTTCAGTATACAAGGGGATATTCTCCAATGGGATAGTCGCTGCTATTAAAGTTTTTGATTTGGATATCGAAGATGCAAACAAGAGCTTTGATGTTGAGTGTCATATAATGTCCAACATTCGTCACAGAAACCTGGTCAAGGTAATTAATAGTTGTTGTAACCTTGATATCAAGGCCTTGGTGTTAGAATACATGCCTAATGGAAACCTAAACAAATGGCTGTACTCTTGTGATTCCTGCCTAAATTTTGCTCAGAGATTGGAAATAATGATGAATGTGGCATGTGCACTTGAATACCTACATCATGGGTGTCCTTCCCCTATTGTCCACTGTGATTTGAAGCCCAGCAACATACTTCTAGATGAGGATATGGTTGCACGTGTAGGAGATTTCGGCATTGCCAAACTATTTACAAAAGATCAGAGAATTTCGCAGACAAAGACTTTGGGAACAATTGGATATATGGCACCAGGTAAAATTTCTTTCGACTAATGTTAACTTTTGCTCATATGAGTATACTTAAATGTCATGATACAAGTGCATTAATGTACAAGCATCCATCTTGCCTCATATAGTCATATATTTGTGGCCTTTGTTCTACACATGATATGCAATTTTACAATGTCACCTATGAAAGATCAATAAATTTCAGGCAGATATATATTGAAGCTTTACTTTTTCAATCTTGTTAATACTTTCAAAAGATAAAAAATAAGCAAACAAATAATAGGACTAAGTTTTTTATTGTTGTATTCTTTCAAATGCTGAATCAAATTATATTTAACTGCTTAAAGAAAATTGAAGTTGCAAATTCTCAATAACTTGTGATGGTTGCTCATTTAAGTACTTCGTTATGTATGATTAAGTATAACCATGTTATACTTCTATCACATGTCTTCTTTTGTTAATTTGATCACGAGTGCCCTTTTTGTAGAGTATGGTTCCACAGGATTAATATCGACTATGGCGGATGTTTATAGTTATGGGATTTTGTTGATGGAAGTACTCACAAGAAAGAAACCCACGGACGATATATTTGTAGGAGAGTTAACAATAAGGAGATGGGTGTTCGAATCATTTCCAGATGCTATAATGCAGATAGTGGACATAGATGTACTGAAAGGAGAAGAAGAAAACGCCAATGCTAGAGAGAGTTGCCTGAAATTACTCATGGGACTAGCTCTAGAATGCACGATTGATTTGCCAGAGGAGAGGCATAATATGGAAGAGGTAGTAGTAAGACTCAAGAAAATAAAAAATGAATTCCTTTCTTAGCGTAATAGAGGTAAATTAAGGCCAAAGTATGTTTCTTAATAGATAGTAATCGTGCGTATTTCAAAAGCTTATGGCATTGTAAAATGTAATTGTGAAATACTTGACAATATTCTGCAGATTTATGCTATATCTGGCCTTTTGTACATGTGTTGTAGATGTAAAATTGTGTTGTGAAGCATTTTTTTTGTTTTATATTTTTATGTTAGTAACTATATGAAACTAATGTATTAGACATCATTTGTGATTATTTTTGTAGTGTTAAAATTGTAAAAGAATGACGAAGATTTGAAGTGAAAGATCCGTACAACTCTTGAGGTGGCTAAGTTACTGAATCGCCATCTTATCCAGTATCCTCCTATTCTTCCTCCTATATAATCTTTGAAAATTTAAACGACTTCCTATAATAAATTTCTTGAAAATGTAGTAAGTGAAATCTATAGACGTGATCAGTCGAATATAGTAAAGATTATTCCATTGAGACATCCAAATTGAACTTTATCTGTTTTTTGGGAAGTGTAAGTAGTTACAAAGTAAATAGTAGAATGTAGGTATTATTGTTAGCTGACTAATTCTCAGCCAAGATAATTTTTAAGAGAAGAAAGGTTGAGATGAGCTAAAAATTGGGTTACACAAAGACAGGGCGGATCCAGGAGCATGATTCGGTGGGGATGAGATACAATTATGTAAAAAATTATGCGTTAAAAATTTAAAATTATGGAATAAAAAATTATGTAGGCTACTTTGTAAATGTCAAAAATTAAGGGTCCAATGGGTGCAACTTTTATGGGTCCGCCCCTGCATAGAGATTTATTCCTAGTTACCTTAAAATGATTTATAATGGTTAATTCAAACTTTTAAAGATTTTTCAGATTTTTTTTTTTTTAAGTGAATGATTTTTGTAGAATTTAATGATCTTTTACTGACTTCTATTTACTTTTACAATATCAATTGATGTTTTCATAGACTTCTATATATTTTAATCAATTTTTAAATTCATTTGAACGAAATAAAGACTTCCTATTCTAGTCAAGTTTCGACCTTCCTAATTTAATTTAATTTGTTATAACATAGAGAGAAAATAGAAAAAAATAAAGATGATCAATAGACTTGTATATATTTTATTGAGAGTAAAAGTTCTATATGTAGTCCCTATTTGGTGGGAGACTAAAATCAAGTTTTTAGTAGATTTTGATAAAAATTGATAAAATGTGTGATTGACTAAATTGATTTTTTAGTCACTCAAATAATAGTTTTTAATTTACAACACTCCTCGGTGAATGACTAATCACTTATTAATGTGTGTCTCAATTAAAATCTTGTTTGATAAAACTCATTGAGACAAGCCAAAAGTAATATACTAAAATTACCTTTAAATTCTTTGTCTGTTAGAATGCACCAGATCAATATCTAAATGCTATATAATAACTTGATTTGTTGCATTGTAGAAACAGAGCAAATACCTACAAATAAGAGAGATAAGATGAATTTTAGATGATACTTGTGTATGGTTTTGTCATGAGGGATCTCAAATTTTGCTTGAACTCATAAAGTTGTAATCTGACAAATTAGACGATAAATTGTTTAACAATGTTTCAGGAACATATTGGTGGCTTGGCTATAGAATATGCACATGTTCTTCCTTTCCTAGTAGAGCACAGAGAGAGAATGTTTTCTTTCATGGTTCTTATTACAATGTCTTCTATTCCTTGTGTTGTGTGTGTCTGTATTTCTGATAAACTAACGGTTCTAGACTAGGAGCCTAAAGCTTTCCTCGTATGCTTAAATACAGTTTTGTGATAAACTTTTGTTGGACCCTCTTCACTAGACCGACCTGAGCTTTTAACTCGGTCAGTTGACATATACTTCTCAGTATGGTTTTAATATAGCTCAATGTAGTATGTGGGGTGAATAAGCAAACAGAGTTATTAACTTGTGATCTCACACAACAAAGTCATTAAATATAAGTGATGAAATTAACTATCACATAGCACTTGACTTACAAATGACAAAAAAAATATCATCTGCTCATAGTAGCGAATCCAAGAATTCAGGTGAACACAAACATTCGCTAGATGCCCGCCCAATATAAGGAAAGAAATTCCAGGGGAGTCATATGGGCTCATCGGGTGCTGGCTCTGCCCCTGTATGCTCTCTTTGATGTTCATCTCCTATTTAGGGGATGGTTGCAATCATAAGCAAGCGACGAAATGCATGGGACCCTAAAATCACATTTAAGATAAGCATGTGGTACGGTCTAAAATATGGTTCAATCCAAAAATAAAAATGAAGCTGAACAAACCAAGAATAAAAGGAAACTAGGAATTTACTATCGAAATTTATGCCACGACAATATGTATGGAAAGACAGTTTTATTGATGCCTTTCTCTTTCGAAAATATCTTATTTTTATTTTTCATAATTCTCCAACATCGCATGTGTTTGAGCCCTCAATGCTTTTATTTGAATACTTAATTTTGTTGCGATCCTATCTCTAGAGGGTGAGGGTATCGACTTTCTTTGCTAATTCTTAAGCTCAAAGTTTCTAGTCTTTCAACAAAATTCAAGTATAACTTGTGATCTCACACAACAAAGCCATTAAATATTGCTTCTTAAGTGATGAAATTAACTATCACATAGCACTTGACTTACAAATGACAAAAAGAATATCATCTGCTCGTAGTAGCGAATCCAGAAATTCAGGTGAACACAAACAGTCGCTAGATGCCCGCCCAATATAAGGAAATAAATTCTAGGGGAGCCATATGGGCTCGTCGAGTGCTGGTTGTGCCCCTGTCTGCCCTTATCCATCTAACATCAATGTATTTGAGCCAAAAATATGTCTTTCCTCTTATGAATTTTTTGTACTATTATATTATCTCTAATTAATCATGATCTAGAAGCCTTTTTGTCCCATTATTTTTCTAGATATATTTTTATTGCCTTCGAATATTCATAGATTTTCTGTCGTATTTAATTTGCATAACAAATTTGCAATTAATAAAAATATAATTCAATAATTTGAACTATCAATTATTTAACGGGGTTGCCAACTAGAATATAAGCAAATATGTGTTTGTAATTCTTCACAATTTTCATGAAATCTATCACTTTGTATTTAGGCAATTACATCTATCTACCTTCAGCTGTGTATGAAGGTAACTAATACAGCAAAATATGCAGAATAGTGATTAACACTTCAAAGACTCGTTAATTCAATTGAATACCTATAATTTGACCGTCAAATATTCGTTGATTCATAAAAAAGATCAATAACCAACCGGAAAAATCACACTAAATTGTTAAAATACAAAATCTTACATAAGAAAAAACCCTAAAAGTGCAAAGGGTCCGATAACTTAATGCATGCCCTTTCTTAGTTTTAGAGCTCCACAAGAATCATATGGACTTTATTTCTTGAAGTTTTATATTATAACTTCGGGCTTTATTATAATTTATGCGATTTAATTTACACATTAAAAGATTCAATGTCTCCATCTAAAGGTCCAGGAAGAATATTTGGTCTGGTTGACATATTGATTAATCACAGTTTCATTTAGAAATAGAATTGTCCTATGTTAGTCTCGTTTTCAATTATTGAAAAAAGTGGGATCAAAGTATAGCATATATTAATTTTGTGGTAAGAGAAAATGAGGACCCCTCTCAGAGAAGACCAGTGGCGGAGCTATGTTTTTTGAAATGAGGGGTCCAAATTTGAAGACATACAGATGAAGGCGTACGAGGGTTCAGGGACAGCGCCCCCGATTTTTTGTTGTTGAATGAAACTACAAAAAGGGAAGGCTAAACAAGTAAACTGTCATTGCCTTGCTTCTATCGCTAAATAACTCAATACCAATTATCTAACAATACGATAACCAACAGAAGCATTACACTTCATAAATCTCACACCCAAAGGTAAAAAATCGTGGCTGTTGCCGTATATGAACAAATAGCATATTCATTTGCCATAACATAAGCAAATATAGTTAGATGTGGCATACCAGTTGGAATGACCACCTGCTTCTCTGTAAATGGCAGATGTCCTAGTCCATGTTCAACAACCTCTTTCATACATGAATTGTAGTCAACTAAAAAGTGAAACAAAGAAAATGAGTGGTAGCTAGTTGCTATTCAAAATATCGTAGCTTTATAACTATCAATTGAACACAGTTATAGATAGAAAATACCTACCAAGCGAATCAACCTATCAGAATAAAAGACAAAATCGTGAGCACACCCTTCTGTTGCCATTTATGCACTTCTGTTGGCTCAACCTAATATAGTAATATGACATCATGAGCTTCATAGGCTTCCATTATCATAATAGCAATAAATAAACAGATTTTCTAAACTCATGCATAAGGTTCCAAGCATAAAATAAATGAAGGATAATAAAGAAGAGTGGATCATTACCCAATTACTACAAACGTTCCGTTCGAGTTCTCATATTTTAATAACGTTGTATAATTACTTCATCATCAATCATGTCGAAGACATCCTTTTCAATATACACAATCAATCCATTATTTAACCATTTATCATTCATTCGATTGCGCAATCGATTCTTGACATAATTCATTAAAGAAAATACCCTCTCTACCATAGCAGTAGCAACTGGAAGAATTAATGTCAATGTCAAAAGCTTGTATACTAATGGGTATACTTCATGTTTTTTTGTCGCAACCAACTTTTGTGCAAGTTCACCAAGGCCTTGTAATCCTCCAAATTCTTCATTAGTGCACATATCAATGATGTATGTGTCAATTTGATCATCAAGTTGCATTATGTCTTGAAGGATGCAGTGTTGTTAGTATCAGCACGAAGGCAGCCACAAAACTACAGGACAGCATTTCCGTCTCTCTCTCTTATGCCAGGCTTCTAACTCCATCCTCTTACATTTAGATTATTGTTGTATTATCTTTTAATTCGTCAAAGAAAGTATCCCCACAAAAATATGGTTACAGAAATCACCAATTATCTCTAACCATACCAAACAAATCAAAAAGAACTCATGAGGTAGGCAATGCTACATTGGATGGATCTTCACGAAAAAGGAACATATATAGGTGTTAACCATTTCAATAGGGAGTTCACTATTTCACTTAGAAAATTCTGTAAAAAAATATAATTGATAATAAGTAAAAATCGACTGAGGCAGAGGCAACATATGAACTGTGTGCTACCGTGCTGGTCTGCTGGAGCCTGGACTGCTGGTATTTCGATGACAACGCGGTGTGGTGCGGCGGTGGCGCGGTGCAGTGTGGCGGTGGAGAACTGGTTGCTGGACTGTCGGCAGGGACGATGACAATGCAGGCGCTTCCACTGGCCGATTTGCAGATTCACCAGTGTGGAAACCAAGGGCAGATTCACCTGTGTGGAAACCACCGGCCAATTTGGAGAAAATGCAAGATTTTTCGGCCGGTGGAGGAGAGGCGTGCGGAGGGAAGAGGCGGGAAGAGAAGCGAGTGTCGAGAGAGAGAAAGAGAGAGAAGATGGTCGAGCGGTGAGAATTGTGAAATTAGGGGTTTTTATAGGTGTTAAAGTAAATAATTAAAAAAAAAATTTGTCAAACGAAAATGGGGGGTCCAGGACTCCCCCCGGACCCCCCCCCCCTTCCGCCCCTGGAGAAGACCCATATAGATATAGATGTATGTAAATACATTATATATATAATTTTATGTACAACACGTCCTCTTACATGCAAATTAAATTCACGATGTTCATCAAATGTATGATATGTATACAATTTTATACACGCACAATGGTAAAATTTGAACTAATTAGGCCTTTATTAGTTCTCACACCTTCACTACAAAAAAAAGCCTTTGCAACATTCGAAAAATGTTGTTAAAGACCTTTTACAACGTTTGGACGTATGTTGCAAATCTTAGTGTTGCTTTAGAGTGGAAGGATACAACAACGTTTTATAAACATTGCGAAAAATAAAAAATTTCACATCACTTATAAATAAACGTTGCAAAAATGTGACATTAGCAACATTCACTTAAAAAATGTTGCAAAAGCTCAATTATGTTACAAAATGACAAATTCATATATTACAATGTTGCGATAGACTCATTTAGCAACATTTAATTAATAAATATTGCATTTTGCATGTTGCAAAAAGTCATTTTTGTTGTAGTGCTTGTTAATTCCTTCTTAAAACCTGTAGAGAAATATATATATATATATATATATATATATATATATATATATATATATATGTGTGTGTGTGTGTGTGTGTGTGTGTGTAGCAAAATAATAAATAAGAGTTTTGCTATGCTGCCGGGAAGATGACATCCCCCCTGACCGAAACCCCACAATAGGGGGGTGGGCCGCATTTTTGGGTCGAACAATTTTTGGGTGCTTCAAATGACTCAAACAATTTTTGGGTCGAATTATTTCACTTTGGTGTTGATTTATCGTTCAGTCACTAGGCCGATGCCGACTGAGAAAATTACCGAGTTAACATCATAGTTCGGGAAGATCGTTTGACAACAATTTGCCTAACACCATCAAAAATAAAATTAATTTTTGAACACTAAGTCAAGTTTAAGACTCACCAGTGGTGTATGGGCTTCTTGTCTGAACCTATTAGCAATTTAGCAGACCATGTAACTTCTTTTTCAATCGTGACAGAAGAACTGTTACTACACAAAATGAACAAGATGCTAATATAATCGACATTAATTCTTTTTTAATTTTGATGTTAAATAACTTTATACTTTCCTTTGATTGATACCTTGAAACCATTATTTTCTGTAATATCAAGCCACCTAAATACTATAAGTGTTGATTTTTTTTTTTTTTAATTTTTTGTACAAAAAACATACGCAACTAGATCAGCATCCTCGTACCTATCCTCAATCGGTCCTTTCCTAGCAGTTGAACACAATGGTACCACAGACAATGGTGGCAAAGTGAAATTACTCATATCCTTCAAACTTTTCATCTCGCAAATTAGTTATTTCTCTCGCCAAAGATCATGCTAAATCCATGACTCACAACACACAACATAGGTCATATAACAAAAAATTATGTATGCTAATTCCAATGTAAAATAAATTTCGAATAATAAGATTGATCTAAGGCTCACAATAATAAAATAATTATTAATCTCCATAAATGTAACATCATTTTTAGTAGTCATCATATAAGTTTGAAAAAATTTCATAAACTTTCTTTTAGATATATGACAAATATAGACAGACTCTCCAATTTCAAAAATTAAACTCATGAAGTTTATTTTAAGTAACATATTTCCCCTTTTACTATTTTAAAGGCATTTTGAAAACTCTCTCTCTCTCTCTCTTCTGAATTTTAATTTAGATAATTAGTTTGAAGAAATTTTTTTTTTCTTTTTGTTAAAATATTACAACTCAATAATATTTTTCAACAATAAATTTTCTATTTAAAGGGAAAAAGAACAAATTAAAATAAAAGATTAAATAGAAAAAGAATCCATCCTTTGAACCTTATTCACTACTAATTGTCTTATATTTAATTTGACCAGCCCCCAGGGCACATCTCCAAGTGGTAAAAATGAAGGGTAGAGAAATTCATCTTTGCTTGAGGCTGTCGCGTCAAGGGTTTGAATCCTGAAATATGGTTTTGGCTATTGGATAAGTGCAAATGTACAAGCAATCTTCTACCCTGTATCCTTGAAGGCATAACCTGCGATTTACCTCCCTCACGATGCTCCAGAGCAGGGGTGGTGTGGGAATTTTAAGAATTGGGGACCAGTTTGTTTTCTCCTTGTTTTGCGGATCAGGGCATTCACATATTGTTTTGCGGATCAGGGCATTCGCATAGACCACATAAAGGTAGCTGAACGTTTTTGAACTATTTAGATGTTTTTTAGATCCATTATTTATCAAGTCTATTATATGTTCATGAACATACTTAGGAAGATTAGGAGGAATAAATCGACTTCTGGAATTTGGAATATGATTACTGGTGAAGATAGATATGATATGCACAAAGAATTTATGTTTCTTTAGAATTAATTAAGAGCCTATTTGGATTTCTTTAGGATTATGGTGCCACAAGAACTGTGTTATAGGCTCTCTTTAGATATATGAATACTAACAGATCTTTTAACAAGATTAAAATGCTGATAAATATTTAGAAAATAAGTTCTATTTTTATCTTGGAATATGTTTTATATGTAATACTTGTTAAGAATTAAATACTACTAAATCCATCTGCACCAATACAACTTGCGTCTTTACTTGCTAGTGACAACAATGAAAATCTTGTATTGTGATTCGAAAACAAAATTTCATATTTCATGGTTGTCATCGATAACAAAAAACCTTAAACAAAATTACAACCAATAGCTCTGCTACCAATTGTTGGGAACATGGAGGTTAATACGACACATTATAAAATATATGATCACACAAACAAGAACAAGATTGAAGGTAAGAAGAGAGATTGGCAAAAGAAACGAATATTTTATTAATTTTCAACAAATGGAGAGAAAAATACAATTTCAGCAATATATAAATTGAAAGAAGAATAGAAAAAAAAAAAATATATATATATATATATATATATATATATATATATATATATATATATATATATTTTAAGCTCTAAAAGTAGAGTTGTGAATGAAATAGAATGTTCAAAAGTTTCCTTATCTTGACTTCTTTAAGTTCAACAAAAATTTCAACAGGGTTTCCAAATAGAATTTCAACTGGAATTTGCTAATAGACGTCAAATAGGATTTCAAAAGCATTTTAAATAAAAAATTTCCTAATGTGCACTTTAATTAGAACTCCTAATTATCTTCATCAAATAATTTGGGTCACATGGAATTTCTAATAATAAATTGAAACCTGTCACATTATGTTTTCAGAGATTACAAACTTTTGACAAAACTTCAAAAGTTAAGGGTGCGTTCTCTTCGTGTTTCTGTTTTGTGTTTTGAGTTTTGAAATTCGTTTTGTGTTTTGTGTTTTTAGTGTCTATTTTGAGATTATTGAAAATGCGTTCTCTTTGTCATTTTGAAAAACCGTTTCTCAAAACAGAAAACAGAAAACGCGTTCTCTTTGCACTTTTTTAGAATATTATTTGATAACATTTTATTCAATAAATCTGATTATTCAATTAACTTTAATTGTTTAATGTTAATATATTATTAAATATATTATAAACCTGAAATTTCATTGAATTTTGAAATATCTTTTAATCATGAAATATTTTTTCATATATTAAAATAACATATAAATTTGTGAAAATTTTTATTAATATTATTTTATTCTAAAAATATGATTATTCAATTAATTTTAATAGTTTAATGCTAATGTAGTATAAAATAACATATAAGTGTAAAATATTTATGCATTTTCAAAAAAAATTCCACTTTTAATAAAATAACATATACATTTCAATAATAAACACTTGTATAAAATTAAATATATTTTTTGGGATTGCATGAAATCAATAATAAGTTTATTTTTTCATACAAAATAAACATAGAAAATAGAAGAGAGAGAAGGCAGAGATGAAAGAAGACTATTTTTTTTTTTTTTTTTTTTATGGAAGAAGGAACACTGTTGAAAAATGGAGTGTTTCGCGTGTTTTCAATTTTTTCGAGTTTTGCACAGAAAACGTCCAAAACGAAAAAAACTCGTTTTGGGTTTTGTGTGTAATTTTTTTTGGTGTTTTGAAAAACTCGTTTTTCAAAACGACAAAGAGAACGCGTTTTCGTCGTTTTGCAAAACAGAAAACAGAAAACGGCCCCAAAACGACAAAGAGAACGCAGCCTAAGTTTTTTCAAATTTTAAGAAGATTGGATGTACAGTCTGGTTTCGCACTAATTCCTTCATTTTTGGCATATCTACAGCGATATTTTCTCTTACCATAATTTATCTTTTCATCTCGCAAATTAGTTATTTCTCTCGCCAAAGATCATGCTAAATCCATGACTCACAACACACAACATAGGTCATATAACAAAAAATTATGTATGCTAATTTCAATGTAAAATAAATTTCGAATAATAAGATTGATCTAAGTCTCACAATAATAAAATAATTATTAATCTCCATAAATGTAACATCATTTTTAGTAGTCATCATATAAGTTTGAAAAAATTTCATAAACTTTCTTTTAGATATATGACAAATATAGACAGACTCTTCAATTTCAAAAATTAAACTCATGAAGTTTATTTTAAGTAACATATTTTCCCTTTTACTATTTTAAAGGCTCTCTCTCTCTCTCTCTCTCTCTCTCTCTCTCTCTCTCTCTCTCTCTCTCTCTCTCTCTCTCTCTCTCTCTCTCTCTCTCTCTCTCTCTGAATTTTAATTTAGATAATTAGTTTGAAGAATTTTTTTTCTTTTTGTTAAAATATTACAACTCAATAATATTTTTCAACAATGAATTTTCTATTTAAAGGGAAAAAGAACAAATTAAAAAAAAGATTAAATAGAAAAAGAATCCATCCTTTGAACCTTATTCACTACTAATTGTCTTATATTTAATTTGACCAGTTGCCCCCAGGGCACATCTCCAAGTGGTAAAAAGGGAGGGTGAAGAAATCCAACTTTGCTTGAGGCTGTCGCGTCAAGGATTCGAATCCTGAAATATGGATTTGGCTCTTGGATAAGTGTAAATGTACAAGCAGCCTTCTACACTGTACCCTCGAAGGCATAACCTGCGATTTACTTCCCTCACGATACTCTAGGACAGGGGTGGTGTGAGACTCTTAAGGTTGGGGTTCAACCTTTTTTTTTTTTAATTTGACCAGTTTGTTTTCTCCTTGTTTTGCGGATCAGGGCATTCACATATTGTTTTGCGGATCAGGGCATTCACATAGACCACATAAAGGTAGTTGAACGTTTTTGAACTATTTAGGGCGCGTTTGATACCCCAAATTTGCCCTGGAACTAGGAAAATATTTTCCTAGTTCCTACTTTTGGTTGTTTGATTAGCCAAATTTGCCCTGGAAAATGTTTGCCACCAATTTTTAATGTACAATCCCTTGAAGCACAAAGGTAGGAAAATATTTTCTTATAATTTTAGTGAGAAATTATTTTCCACCTTGTTGGGTGTTTTTTATTTATTTATTTATTTTTTTTTTTTTGCTTTTTGGCAATGGAAACATATTCTAAATTCAATGGTAAAAAAATTTATCCATTTAATTGACAATTTGTATGAAAAATGAAGTCAAACGAATATAAAAATTTTATGAAAATATTTTTTTTTATTTTTTATTTTACTTTTTGGCAATCCAAACAAATTTTAATACAGATTGTAAAAAAATTATCCCAAAAAGTAACAATTTGCATGAAAAACAAAGCCAAACGGATTAGGTGGAAAATTATACCAATCAAACATCATTAATTACAATTCTCTCTAAAACAAATTCTAGGCAAATCACTTCCCTGCCAAATATTTTATTTGCCATCCATTTTCCATCTTTCTATCAAACGGACCCTTAGATATTTCTTAGATCCATTATTTATCAAGTCTATTATATGTTCATGAACATACTTAGGAAGATTAGGAGGAATAAATCGACTTCTGGAATTTGGAATTTGATTACTGGTGAAGATAGATATCATATGCACAAAGAATTTATGTTTCTTTAGAATTAATTAAGAGCCTATTTGGATTTCTTTTGGATTATGGTGCCACAAGAACTGTGTTATAGGCTCTCTTTAGATATATGAATACTAACAGATCTTTTAACAAGATTAAAATGCTGATAAATATTTAGAAAATAAGTTCTATTTTTTATCTTGGAATATGTTTTATATGTAATACTTGTTAAGAATTAGATACTACTAAATCCATCTGCACCAATACAACTTGCGTCTTTACTTGCTAGTGACAACAATGAAAATCTTGTATTGTGATCCAAAAACAAAATTTCATACCTCATGGTTGTCATCGATAACAAAAAAACCTTAAACAAAATTACAACCAGTAGCTCTTCTACCAATTGTTGGGAACATGGAGGTTAATACGACACATTATGAAATATATGATCACACAAGCAAGAACAAGATTGAAGTTAAGAAGAGAGATTGGCAAAAGAAACGAGTATTTTATTAATTTTCAACCAATGGAGAGAAAAATACAATTTCAGCAATATATAAATTGAAAGAAGAGTAGAAAAAAAAAAAAAAATATATATATATATATATATATATATATATATATATATATATATATTTTTTTTTTTTTTTTTTTTTCAAGCTCTAAAAGTAGAGTTGTGAATGAAATAGAATGTTCAAAAGTTTCCTTATCTTGACTTCTTTAAGTTCAACACAAATTCCAACTCCCAATAGGATTTCCAAATAGAATTTCAACTGAAATTTGCTAATAGACGTCGAATAGGATTTCAAAAGCATTTTAAATAAAAAAATTCTTAATGTGCACTTTAATTAGAACTCCTAATTATCTTTATCAAATAATTTGGGTCACATGGAATTTCTAATAATAAATTGAAAAATGTCACGTGATGTTTTCAGAGATTACAAACTTTTGACAAAACTTCAAAAGTTAAGTTTTTTCAAATTTTAAGAAGATTGTGATGTGTAGATCTGGTTTCGCACTGATTCCTTAATTTTTGGCATATCTACAACGATATTTTCTCTTACCATAATTTATCTTTTCATCTCACAAATTAGTTATTTCTCTCGCCAAAGATCATGCTAAATCCATGACTCACAACATAGGTCATATAACAAAAAATTATGTATGCTAATTTCAACTTAAAATAAATTTCGAATAATAAGATTGATCTAAGGCTCACAATAATAAAATAATTATTAATCTCCATAAATGTAACATCATTTTTAGTAGTCATCATATAAGTTGGAAAAAAATTCATAAACTTTCTTTTAGATATATGACAAATATAGACAGACTCTCCAATTTCAAAAATTAAACTCATGAAGTTTATTTGAAGTTAACATATTTTCCCATTTACTATTTTAAAGGCATTTTGAAAACGATCTCTCTCTCTCTCTCTCTCTCTCTCTCTCTCTCTCTCTCTCTCTCTCTCTCTCTCTGCATTTTAATTTAGATAATTAGTTTGAAGAAATTTTTTTTTTCTTTTTGTTAAAATATTACAACTCAATAATATTTTTCAACAATAAATTTTCAATTTAAAGGGAAAAAGAACAAATTAAAATAAAAGATTAAATAGAAAAAGAATCCATCCTTTGAACCTTAATCACTACTAATTGTCTTATATTTAATTTGATCAGTTGTCCTCAGGGCACATCTCCAAGTGGTAAATGAGAGGGTGGAGAAATCCAGCTTTGCTTTAGACTGTCGCATCAAGAGTTCGAATCCTGAAATATGAATTTGGCTCTTGAGTAAGTGCAAGTGTACAAGCAACCTTCCACCCTGCATATTTAATTTGATCAGTTGCCCCCAGGGCACATCTCCAAGTGGTAAAAGGGGAGGCTGAAGAAATTCAACTTTGCTTGAGGCTGCCGTGTCAAGGGTTCAAATCATGAAATATGGATTTGGCTCTAGGGTAAGTGCAAGTATACAAACAGTCTTCCACCCAGTACCCTTGAAGACATAACCTGTGATTTACCTTCCTCACAATGCTCCAGGGCAGAAGTGATGCAGGACTTTCAAGGTTGGGATTCAACCTTTTTTTTTAATTTGACCCGTTTTTTTTTTACTTGTTTTGCGGATCAGGGCATTCACATATAGTTTTGTAGATCAGGGCATTCACATAGACCACATAAAGGTAGCTGAACGTTTTTGAACTATTTAGATATTTTTTAGATCCATTATTTATCAAGCCTATTATATGTTCATGAACATACTTAGGAAGATTAGGAGGAATAAATAGACTTCTCGAATTTGGGATATGATTACTGGTGAAGAAAGATATCATATGCCCAAAGAATTTATGTTTCTTTAGAATTAATTAAGAGCCTATTTGGATTTCTTTTGGATTATAGCGCCATAAGAACTGTGTTATAGGCTCTCTTTAGATATATGAATACTAATAGATCTTTTAACAAGATTAAAATGCTGATAAATATTTAGAAAATAAGTTCCATTTTTATCTTGGAATATGTTTTATATGTAATACTTGTTAAGAATTAGATACTGCTAAATCCATACGCACCAATACAACTTGCATATTTACTTGCCAGTGGCCACAATGAAAATCTTGTATTGTAATCCAAAAATGAAATTTCATACTTTATGGTTGTCATCGATAACAAAAAATCTCAAACAAAATCACAATCAATAGCTGTGATACCATTTGTTGGAAACATGGAGGTTAAAACGACACATTATGAAATATATGATCGCACACGTAAAAACAAGATTAAAGGTAGGAAGAGAGACAGGCAAAGTAAACGAGTATTTTATTAATTTTCAACCAATGGAGAGAAAAGTACAATTTGAACAATACATAAATTGAAAGAAGAGTTATATATATATATATATATAATTCAAGCCCTAAAAACAAAGTTGTGAATGAAATAGAATGTCCCAAAAATTTCCTTATCTTGACCTCTTTAAGTTTAATACAAATTCCAACTCCCAATAAGACTTCCAAATAAAATTTCAACTAGAATTTGCTAATAGACGTCGATTAGGATTCCAAAAGCATTTCAAATAAAATTCTTCATAATGTGCACTTTAATTAGAACTCTCAATTATCTTCATCAATGAATTTGGGTTACATCCAATTTCTAACAATAAATTAAAACTGCCACGTTATGTTTTCAGGGGTAACAAACTTTTGACAAAACTGCAAAAGTTAGGTCTTTTCAAAATTTAAGAAGATTGTGACGTGTCGTTGGTTTGGCATTGATTCTTTCATTTTTGGCGTATCTACAACGATATTTTCTCTAACCATAATTTATCTTTTAATTTTGCAAATTAGGTATTTCTCTCGTCAAAGATCATGCTGAATCCATGAATCACATCACACAACATAGGTCATATAACAAAAAAATTATGTATGCTAATTTCAATGTAAAATAAATTTCGAATAATAAGATTGATCTAAGGCTCACAATAATAAAATAATTATTAATCTCCATAAATGTAACATCATTTTTTGTAGTCATCATATAAGTTTGAAAAAATTTCATAAACTTTCTTTTAGATATATGACAAATCAATCCTCTTCTCCTGCGCATGGCACGCAGGAGAAGAAAAATCAGCTTTGCCTTCACATGCAAGCTGACAACATTGTAATTTATTTATTTTTTAAATTTTTTTTGGACGTTGGTTTTGTTTTTTTTTTTTTTTATCGTTCAATTGTTTTGTTTAGTATTTTTTATATTTTGATCTGTTTATAATGTATTATTTTTGTCTTTTATTTTGCATTAATAATTTTTAATATACGTATATTACATTTTTTTATATTAATAATAACATCGTGAATTTCATATGATATTTGTACTAACATTGCAATACATTCAGACAAAAATAAAAAATAAAATTAAAACCATGTTACGAAATTAAACGACAAAATTTTTTTTGCATTAAATAATTAAAAATTAAAACTTCATGAAGTTTATTTTAAGTAACATATTTTCCCTTTTACTATTTTAAAGGCATTTTTAAAACAATCTCTCTTTTTTTTTCTGAATTTTAATTTAGATAATAAAATTGTATTTTAGTTTGAAGAAAATTATTTTTTTTTCTTTTTGTTAAAATATTACAACTCAATAATATTTTTCAACAATAAATTTTCTATTTAAAGGGAAAAGGAACAAATTAAATAGAAAAAGAATCCATGATTTGAACCTTATTCACTACTAATTGTCTTGTATTTGACCAGCTTGTTTTCTCCTTGTTTTGTGGATCAGGGCATTCACATACACCACTTAAAGGTAGTTGCACCTTTTTGAACTATTTAGATATTTTTTTAGATCCAATATTTATCAAGTCTATTATATGTTCATGAACATACTTAGGAAGATTAGGAGGAATAAATAGACTTCTCGAATTTGGGATATGATTACTGGTGAAGAAATATATCATATGCCCAAAGAATTTATGTTTCTTTAGAATTAATTAAGAGCCTATTTGAATTTCTTTTGGATTATAGTGCCATAAGAACTGTGTTATAGGCTCTCTTTAGATATATGAATTCTAATGGATCTTTTAACAAGATTAAAATGCTGATAAATATTTAGAAAATAAGTTCTATTTTTATCTTGGTATATGTTTTATATGTAATACTTGTTAAGAATTAGATACTGATAAATCCAGCAGATAAGTGGGATTCAAGAAAAGAATTCAACCAAGACAAACAGAAATAGATACAAGAATTTGATTCTCAACATTAATGCCTACAATTTAGATATAAATTTTGTTATTTGTACAATCGGAATTCACAACCTCAGTTGACAATCATCTCACAGGAAGGGGGGTCGACGATTTTTTTATTCATCGTGGGCCCCCCTTCCATGTGAGTGATTATCAACCGAGGTTGTCAACCCTGATTGTACAACTAGTATAGTCCTTTAGGTATATATTTGCAATAAATTTCTTGGTCCACACACTTTCACAATTAAGTCTACAACTCAGGCTCCATTATTCAACAATACTAAAACTCAGTTAAAGTACTTATAATCATTGGGTCTGTTTGATGGCATTGAATTTCATGAAAAATGTCACATTCGATGAATTTGAATTCTACTTTGCTCTTTGATACGAAAGTAAAAATAGAGTTCGAATTCCAAGGTACAACCACTTTAAATTTGCTTTCAGCCAATTTCATGTAAAATGACTTCCTATAATTTATGTGGATTTTTATTTTCCAACTTACATGGAATTAGTTTGCCTTTCCAACTTTATCAATCAAACGGACATAAAGTGCAACTTAGGAGGGCATCGATCCTAAATTTCAAAACAATAAGCCTACTTAGAATCATAGGATCAAGAATGAAAATGAAATTATATATATTTAGTGTAATCATGCACTTAGTTAAATATTTCACTATTAATATCTGAACTAGTCTCTAATGATTCTAATGTCTAACCACGTACACGAACACCCTGACAAGAAAATATCTAGGTTGGAATTGTCAAGCACATCAAGCGCAGAAAAAATCAAAGACTTGTAAAGTCAAGCCAAGTCAACTCCTTTAAGGTAAAGCAACAAGCATCTCTACTATATAAGTTCTGCAACTTATACTTACATCGCAAGAATTTTTTTTTAAAATTTTCATTTCGCAGTGATATATATCAAATCGACCATGGGAAAGACTGTGATCTTTACGTTACTAGCAATATTCTACATGGTTCTTTGTGTCACTGCATTTCTCAATAGCTCCACTGATGAGTATGCTCTTCTAGCCTTTAAATCTCAAATAAAGGATCCCAACAAAATCTTGTCTTGGTCTCAAGAAATTTCTTTTTGTTCATGGATCGGCATTACTTGCGGTCGCAAGCACCAAAGAGTTATTGGCATAAATGTTTCACATATGGGCCTAGGGGGGACTCTTGCTAAAGAAATTGGCAAACTTACTTTCATGAAATCGTTGGATTTTAGCAATAACAGTTTCCATGATTTCATCCCTGATGAAATTGGTAATATTTCGAGACTGCGAGAAATAAAGATGCAGTACAATGAGTTAAAAGGTCAAATTCCTAGTAGTTTTGGATTTCTTAAAAATCTTCAAAAGTTATATCTCTTTGGAAACTCTTTCACTGGTGGTATTCCAAACGTGGTGTTCAACCTCTCTTCTTTGGTAGAGATTCGCTTAGGAAACAACAGCCTAACAGGAAGTCTTCCGATGGATATCTGCAGTAATCTTCCAAAGTTAGAGATTCTAAGTATTCCACTGAATCAAATACGTGGGATTATTCCTCCGAGTTTGGAAAGATGCACCAAGCTCAAGCTACTTTCTTTGGCAACGAATAATTTCAGTGGAAGCATTCCAATGGAGATAGGGAACTTACCACAGCTTCAAATTCTCCGTATAGAAGAAAATAAATTGACGGGTATGTTTCAAACTTTTCTCAAATAAAGTTATTACCCTCACTCCCCTACAATAAAAGATATAAGGAATTAGCAATGGATTATTCAACTGCAAAAGGGTTGAAAAATTCATTTTATTCGAGAATCGTAATCAAATCTCTTGTTCTTCATACTTAAAAAAAAAAAAAAAAAAAAAAAAAAACACAATACAATCTATTACAGACTATGGGACGAAAAATCCATCACTAGTTAGCTATTAGAATGCACCGAACCTTTTTAGAGCCTTTCAATTTTGGAAATCGAAACTCTTCGAATGTCTTGCTAACTCAAATAAAAGTTTCCCTACATTTATTTTTTTATTGAAATTCGAAAACTTAAAGAAACTTTATGGAAACTGGGGGATCTTAATATTAGGGAACTTTAACTGAAAAATACAACTTAATTACGTGCTTTAAAAAGTTTAACTTAATGTTGATTTTATGTTGGGTTAATTTTATAAGAAGAGTTCGATTCGATTTGCATTGAAAAAGTCTCTTTAAAATGCATCTATGAAATTTGTAACAATTTATTTTAGTAATGTAACATTTTGAATTCCCTATTATTATAAAAACATGTTTTGTGAAGTATTCCATATTTGAAATTTTTGTTCAATATTTATTTCCTTACATGAACTATAGAGATGATAATGAAGCGGATTCGGGTCGAGCCCCCGTACTACCCAATTACCCGTTTTAGGCGGGGTGGGGCCCTTGCCCCCTTTATGTATTGATTGTATTCGTTTATTTTTTAAATTTTTTTTTTGATAATTCATTAAAGTGAAATAATAATATAGTTATTAATTTTTTTAATTAATTAATTTATTTTTAAAAGTTAAATTATTTTAAATATATTTGGTAAACTAAGATTTTTATTGTGTATCATATTCCTTAAACAATCTTAATTGCTATATTCTACTAGAATTAATGAAATATCATGGAGCTTTCCATTTTAAGTATTGAATACTTTTTTAAAAAAAATTGTTGAATGGGGCGGAAATCTTGTTACCCGTAGGTGTGGGCAAAAAATCGATCGAACCGACCCAAATCGACCGGTTTAGGTCGATTTTTTACTTTTTTTGAGCGGGTTTCGGGTCGAGTTGGGTCAGGTTATGGGTTGACAGACTAAACCCGATCTAAACCGACCCAACCCAACTCGATTTTAAAATATAAAAAAAAAAAAAAAAAAAAAAAAAAAAGAAGCAAAAAGACGTTAAATTGAAAAACAAAACTCAAACCTAATTTTAAGTATATTATAAGTATAAAATCTAGCACATAGCTTATTATTATAATTATTTATTTTTATAGCTTTCATAACACGTTAATGCATCATTCTAAGGTTTGTTTATAAACGTCCGTTTATAAATTTTAGGAACCAAACACGAGATCTAACATTATTAATTTTATCTAGAGTACTATTTACTTTGGTGCCCAAATAGATATTTAACTCAAATTAAAATAGTAAAATTAAATAGAAATTTTAATATGACATAGATGCATGTATAAATATTAATATAATTTTTTCATGCATATAGAATGAGTATTTGTATAGACAATTTATTGCATTTTATTATTTCTAATTCTGTTATGTATAAGAAAACAAAAAAAATTATATACAATAAAAAATTCGTTAACGGTAATATTTAAATTCATATGTAAACATATACACATCATATATAATTCTCGTGCCGAAATAAAATCTTGTCAATAACATTTAAGTCCTAAAAAAACTAAATATATCAGTTTTGACATTTTTTTTTTTTGCAACTGAATACATCTAATGGGATATTAAAATATATTTAAATTTAAAATTAATCACACAAAATCCATTTATTTAGTTATCTTTAAATCAATTTTTGTTTGAGTGGTTGTACCTTGTATTAAATATTAATCGTATTTTAGTTATTTGGATGACGTGTAACATGTTGGTTTTATTTAAATATATGATAATAAATTATACGTTGTCACAAACGATCAACCTAACCCGACCGACATTTGATTGAGTTGGGTTGAGTTTCAACATTTATAGGGGTTGGATTGGTTTGATTTTATATCAAACCGACCATGTTGAGTTGAGTTTATTGTGTTGGGTTTGGGTTTGGGTTGAGGCCCAACCCAACCCAACGCCTAGTTACCCGTACCCGTCCAGAGCGAAATCTTTCACTCCGTACTTGACCCGCCCGAATATCAGATTAAACGGGTGATCCTCATCCCTTTTGAGACGAGGCCCCACGAGATCGGGTTTGACGATTTTTTTGTCATTCCCGATGAACTAATTAATAAATCAATCTGTGACTATAATTAATTATTCCCCATCAGCATTTTGGACTAACAAGGACCTTGCCATTGTGGACTTGTCTTACAATTTTTCTCATTGGTTCTTTGCCATTAGAAATTGGCCGTGTGACGGGAATGAGAACATTACTTCCCTTGGGAATTCAATTCTCAGGTGATAATCTCAACACTATTTTGAGAAGGCTTCAAAATTTGGAATTTTTAAAATTGGCTGAATATAAGTTACATGACCATATATCCGAGACGTTTGTTAATTTAACTTCATTGCAATATTTGGATCTATCCCAAAACAATTTATGTGTAAAACAAGTCGAGTTGATAGTTGCTGCTCAGTCATGGCAGAGCCGAGCCTTTTTTTTTTTTTTTTTTAGTCATGAAATTTGAATTTTTTTTTTTTAACAAGCAGATACAATTGTTGGAATAGGCGCTTGTGGCTGTGTGCAGTGTTGGAAAAACTGAGTTTATGGGCTGATTTTGACACGAGTTTTGAGTGGGATCCGGTTGTTCAATTTGGAAGATGAAAGTTGATTTGTGTTCTCCTCCGCGAGTACATCAAAATCATATACTTACTTACCAAAGTTGATGCTCGGGTGAATGAGAAATTGAGGCTCAAAGTGTGCCATTCAAAAGGGAGTTTATGTGGGAAAAATGCATTTGTCCCACATAGGAAAAAGATGAAGAAACTCCAAAGGTCATTGCCATTAATGGTAGCCTAGCCTATAAATAGTGGCTCATTTTCCTCATTCCAACACACAAAAAAGCAAAAGTTTTCAAGTTTAGAATACATAAGAAATTCATTTGTATAGAGTTCTGTCTTTTCTGCATTTCGGTCTTGGTGGTGGTGTAGTTCAGGCACTAGTTCAGTTCGCCGGAGTGGTTCTCGTGGTGCTCGGAAGCTACTGGTTCTACCATTGTATCTTGGGAAATGAACGCTCGTTGTAAACCTCAAGCACGAACGGTGAGAGCGCGAATCTGTTTTAAGGAAACTATGTGCAACACAGGTTTCGGGTTAAAAGTTTTCGATTCTATTACTCGTTCTGCGATTTCTCTTTGTTCATGTTTACATTCTGTACGTGTATAATATTAAGCATGATATATGTATGTTGAATTTGCGTTCATCGTAGTTATTATATTGCTAAACTGCATACCTAATTTCGCGTATACCGGATTTCTGTGCAACTTACCGGATTTTTGGAATACCAACAGCATATACGTTATTTAATCTGTTAATACCGGATTTCAGCCTATTCCGGTCGACCGGAACTCTAGTTCGGTTGATCGAACCATAATTTTTCGGTCGATCACCGCTCAGTCGGAACTTGCCTGAATTTTGCCTAATTGGTATAACACATAGGCAGGTAGCTGAGCTGCTTAACCTGCTTACGTGCAAGCAGGCTACAAGCAAGCAGCATACACACAACGTCACAGGATGGCCTATGACACAGGCTATTTTGGCTTGCAACATGGGCCGGCCCAACTCGGCCCGTAGCCTGAAAATGAGACTCGATGGAAATGAACCTCGAGCCAACTAGCTCGGGTTTTTTCCCGGCCAAGTCACGGGGAGATCTAGCCGATGAGGCAAATTTACGTCCCTATTCTCAAGTATTTAGGGTTGCCACATGGGCATCCATTTGAAAGAGATTTCAAAATTTGGAATTTTTAAAAGAGTAATGTTAAGTATCCCCAATTTAAGTAACGCTAGATGATAGGCTTAATGAAAGGCGAAATTAAATAAATTTCACTCATCATTTAAGAATTTTCCTAAAATGAATTACTATTAGAATAATTAGAATTACATGAAAAACAATATTTTAAAATATGTTTACCAATTATTATTTAACTTAAAAAAATTGAAATACGAAACATTATGATATTCCTTTTAATATTTTTACGTTTTTTACTCTACGGGAAGTATTCCCGATTCAATTGGAAACTTGTCGACACTTAGTTTTTTAATTATGGGTTACAATGGCTTCACAGGTATATTAGCTAGCTATCTCGTAGTTTGTACTCTATTTTCCCCATTAACTATTCTCTGTGATTTATATTTCTTAACAAACATCGCAGGTACTATTCCAATTTCAATAGGAAATTTAACAAATTTGGAGGTTTTGGGAGTTGCTAGTAACCACATTCAGGGTCACATTCCATCAGAATTGGGACGTCTATCAAATTTAGCATGGTTAGATTTTTGCTTTAACAAGCTTGAAGGTGAAATACCTGAATCTATCTTCAACCTCACCAAGTTACGGCAATTTAGTCTAGTATACAATTATATATCTGGCAATCTTCCATCAATAGTTGATGGACTCCTTAATCTTGAGAATGTTTATCTGGCTGGTAACCAATTAAGTGGTAAAATTCCTAGCTCTGTTTCAAATCTTTCGAAGCTTATTATGTTGGAGCTTTGTAACAACTCATTTAGTGGACATGTACCCATGAATCTTGGGAATTTACAAAACCTCCAAGTGCTAGGGTTAGAAGGTAATCAGTTGACAAATGATCCTTCAATGTCCGAATTGGGTTTTCTTATTTCCTTGAGAAACTGTAGGTACTTGAAGCACTTAGTAATTGGATTCAATTCTTTTGATACAATGCTACCAAAATCTTTTAGCGAAGGCAATTTGTCAGCTTCCCTTGAAAATTTTGAGGCTGACTCTTGCGGTATCAAAGGCATGATTCCCAATGAAATCGGTAATTTGAGCAACTTGATCTCAGTGGAAATGGGAAGCAATAACTTGACTGGGAGAATTCCAGAGACACTGGGAGAACTCAAGAAGATGCAATCACTCGTAATTGATAACAATAAACTAGAGGGGCCGATACCTGTCAGCTTTTGCAATTTTGCAAATTTGTACAGCATAAAGTTAGAGAAAAATGAGCTCTCTCAAGATATACCGGGGTGTTTAGGGAACCTTACATCCTTACGAATTGTTAACTTATCTTTCAATGGATTCACTTCCACTATCCCATCAGCGTTTTGGACTAACAAGGACCTTGCTATTGTGGACTTGTCTTACAATTTGCTCATTGGTTCTTTGCCATTAGAAATCGGCAGTGTGACGGGAATGAGAGAATTATATCTATCGGGAAATCAATTCTCAGGCAATATTCCCAGCACTATTTGGAGGAGACTTCAAAGTTTGGAAATTCTAAGTTTGGCAGAAAATAAGTTACATGGTCATGTACCCGAGACATTTGCTAATTTGACTGCATTGCAATATTTGGATCTATCCCTAAACAATCTCTCTGGTGGAATTCCCAAGTCACTCGAATCGCTTCGGAATCTTGTGTATTTTAATGTTTCATTCAATGATCTCAATGGTGAAATTCCGAATGGAGAACTTTTCAAGAACTTGACAGCAGATTCTTTCAAAGGAAATAGAGACTTATGTGGAGCATCTCAATTCAAGGTCAATCCATGCAAAGGTAAGAAATCCAGCTGGACAAGATTTTTGAAATATACTGTACCACCAGTTGTCTTCGTAGTAGGTCTAGCCATTATTCTAATGGTATGTTTAGCGAGACGTGGTAAAAGCAGTACGCCTCTTCCACCTCAGTCTAGTTTCCCTTTTGCCTTTGGTGACGAGAGAATTTCATATCATGAAATTGTTAAGGCAACCAATGACTTCGGCAAAGACAATCTGATCGATAGAGGTAGTGTTGGTTCAGTATACAAGGGGATATTCTCCAATGGGATAGTCGCTGCTATTAAAGTTTTTGATTTGGATATCGAAGATGCAAACAAGAGCTTTGATGTTGAGTGTCATATAATGTCCAACATTCGTCACAGAAACCTGGTCAAGGTAATTAATAGTTGTTGTAACCTTGATATCAAGGCCTTGGTGTTAGAATACATGCCTAATGGAAACCTAAACAAATGGCTGTACTCTTGTGATTCCTGCCTAAATTTTGCTCAGAGATTGGAAATAATGATGAATGTGGCATGTGCACTTGAATACCTACATCATGGGTGTCCTTCCCCTATTGTCCACTGTGATTTGAAGCCCAGCAACATACTTCTAGATGAGGATATGGTTGCACGTGTAGGAGATTTCGGCATTGCCAAACTATTTACAAAAGATCAGAGAATTTCGCAGACAAAGACTTTGGGAACAATTGGATATATGGCACCAGGTAAAATTTCTTTCGACTGATGTTAACTTTTACTCATATAAGTATACTTAAATGTCACGATACAAGTGCATTAATGTACAAGCATCCATCTTGCCTCATATAGTCACATATTTGTGGCCTTTGTTCTACACATGATATGCAATTTTACAATGTCACCTATGAAAGATCAATAAATTTCAGGCAGATATATATTGAAGCTTTACTTTTTCAATCTTGTTAATACTTTCAAAAGATAAAAAAAATAAGCAAACAAATAATAGGACTAAGTTTTTTATTGTTGTATTCTTTCAAATGCTGAATCAAATTATATTTAACTGCTTAAAGAAAATTGAAGTTGCAAATTCTCAATAACTTGTGATGGTTGCTCATTTAAGTACTTCGTTATGTATGATTAAGTATAACCATGTTATACTTCTATCACATGTCTTCTTTTGTTAATTTGATCACGAGTGCCCTTTTTGTAGAGTATGGTTCCACAGGATTAATATCGACTATGGCGGATGTTTATAGTTATGGGATTTTGTTGATGGAAGTACTCACAAGAAAGAAACCCACGGACGATATATTTGTAGGAGAGTTAACAATGAGGAGATGGGTGTTCGAATCATTTCCAGATGCTATAATGCAAATAGTGGACGTGGATGTACTAAAAGGAGAAAGAAGAAAACGTCAATGTTAGAGAGAGTTGCTTGAAATTACTCATGGGACTAGCTCTACAATGCACAATTGATTTGCCAGATGAGAGGCTTAATATGGAAGAGGTAGTAGTAAGACTCAAGAAAATAAAAAAAAAATAAAAAAATGAATTCCTTTCTTAGCATAATAGAGGTAAATTAAGGCCAAAGTATGTTTCTTAATAGATAGTAATCGTGCGTATGTCAAAAGCTTATGGCATTGAAACTGTAATTGTGCAATACTTGACAATATTCTGCGGATTTATGTTGTATCTGGCATTTCGTACATGTGTTGTAAAATTTTGTTGTGAAGCATTTTTTTTTGTTTTATATTTTTATGTTAGTAACTATATGAATCTAATGTATTAGACATCATTTGTGATTATTTTTGTAGTGTTAAAATTGTAAAAGAATGACGAAGATTTGAAGTGAAAGATCTGTACAAATCTTGAGGTGGCTGAGGTACTGGATCGCCATGTCATCTAGTATCCTCCTATATAATCTCTAAAAATTTAACCATTTCCTGTAATAAATTTCTTGAAAATGTAGTAAGTGAAATCTATAGACGTGATGAGTCAAATATAGTAAAGATTGTTTCATTGAGACATCCAAATTGAACTTTATTTGCCTTTTGGGAAGTGTAAGTAGTTACAAAGTAAATAGTAGAATGTAGGTATTACTGTTTGCTGACTAATTCTCAGCCAAGATAATTTTGATGAGAAGATGAGCTAAAGATTGGGTTACATAGAGACAGGGCGGATCCAAGAACATGATTCAGTGTGAGCGAGACACAATTATGTAAAAATTATGGGTTAAAAACTTAAAATTATGGAATAAAAAATTATGTAGGCTACTTTGTAAATGTCAAAAATTATGGTCCCAATGGGTGCAACCTTTATGGGTCTGCCCCTGCATAGAGATTTATTCCTAGTTACCTTAAAAAGGATTTATAATGGTTAATTCAAACTTTTAGAGACCTTTTAGATATTTTTTTAAGTAAGTGATTTTTGTAGAATTTAATGATCTTTTACTAACTTCTATTTAATTTTACAATATCAATTGATGTTTTCATCGACTTCTATATATTTTAATCAACTTTTAAATTCATTTGAACGAAATAAAGACTTCCTATTCTAGTCAAGTTTCGACCTTCCTCATTTAATTTAATTTGTTATAACATAGAGAGAAAATAGAAGAAAAGAAAGATGATCAATAGACTTGTATATATTTTATTGAGAGTAAAAGTTCTATATGTAGCTCCTATTTGGTGGGAGACTAAAATCAGATTTTTAGTAGATTTTGATAAAAATTGATAAAATGTGTGGTTGAAAAGTTGTGGAAGATATGAAATATATGGTTAAAATCAATTGTTGACTTTAACTTAAATTAAAATTAAAATTTTAATCGATACCAAACGGGGGCTTAGATAAGAATTAAGATGTAGAGATACAATATCATAATAATTAGGGCAGCAGAATAGTGATATTAATTAGTGCAGCATGAATATTATAGTCACTCAAATAATAGTTTTTAATTTACAATCTCGGTGAATGACTAATCACTTATTAATGTGTGTCTCAATTAAAATCTTGTTTGATAAAACTCATTGAGACAAGCCAAAAGTAATATACTAAAATTACCTTTAAATTTCTTTGTCTGTTAGAATGCACCAGATCAATACCTAAATGCTATATAATAACTTGATTTGTTGCATTGTAGAAACAGAGCAAATACCTACAAATAAGAGAGATAAGATGAATTTTAGATGATACTTGTGTATGGTTTTGTCATGAGCGGTCTCAAATTTTGCTTGAGCTCATAAAGTTGTAATCTGAAAAATTAGAAGATCAAATTGTTTAATAATGTTTCAGGAACATATCGGTGTCTGTATTTCTGATAAACTAACGGTTCTAGACTCGGAGCCTAAAGCTTTCCTCGTATGCGTAAATACAGTTTTATGATAAACTTTTGTTGGACCATCTTCACTAGACTGACCAGATCTTTTAACTCGAACTACTAGGAATAACGCATATAAAGCCCTGTCAATTGACATATCCTCCTCAGTATGGTTAGAACACAGCTCAATGCAGTATAAGGGGTGCATCAGCAAACAGAGTTATTAACTTGTGATCTCACACAACATAGCCATTAAATATTGCTTCTTAAGTGATGAAATTAACTATCACATAGCACTCGACTCACAAATGACAAAAAGAATATCATTTGTTCGTAGAAGCGAATCCAAGAATCCAGGTGAACACGAATAGTTGCTAGACAATCGCCCAATATAAGGAAATAAATTTCAGGGGAGCTGCAGGGGCTCGTCAGGTGCTGGCTCCGCCCCTGTCTGTTCGAACCCATCTAACATCAATGTATTTGAGACAAAAATATATCCTTCCTCTTATGAATTTCGTGTACTATTATATTATCTCTAATTGATCACGATCTAGATGCCTTTTTGTCCCATTATTTTTCTAGATATATTTTTATTGCCTTCGAATATTCATGGATTTTTCTGTCCTATTTAATTTATACAACAAAAAAATTTACAATTAATAAAAATATAATTCAATAATTTTAATTATCAATTAGTTAACGGGGTGTTTGTAATTCTTCACAATTTTCGTGAAATCTATCACTTTGTATTTAGGCAATTACATCTATCTACTTTCAACTGTGTATGAAGATAATTGATATAGCAAAATATGCAGAATAATGATTAACACTTTAAAAACTCGCTAATTCAATTGAATACCTATAATTTGACCGTCAAACATTCGTTGATTCATAAAAAAAATCAATAACCAACTGAGAAATCACACACCGTAAATTGTTAAAATAGAAAATCTCACGTAAGAAAAAACCCTAAAAGTGCAAAGGGTCTGCATTCTTAGTTTTAGAGCTCCACAAGAATCAGATGGACTTTATTTCTTGAAGTTTTATATTATAACTTCGGGCTTTATTATAATTTACGTGATATAAATTTACAGATTAAAATGTTCACTGTCTCCATCTAAGAGGAATGTATTTAATTGAGACTTTTGAAGATCTTGATGGAGTTTTTTTAAGTGATGACTTCTGTGGATTTCGTGAATTTTTCATAGATTTACATAGAATTATTGGAACTCTTTCGTAGACTTCTATAGACTTTCATTTTATAAACTTTTGTAAAATTCAAAAGACTTTTTAAAAACTTTAATTTGAAATAGAATTCACGTAGATCCAGTGCAATAATGTAAAATACGAGGTTGTAGTTCCCACAATTAAAAATTATTTTAAAAAGAATAAAAATTTAATACCTTAATTAAATAAATAATAATCAAAATTATATATATATATATATATATATATATATATATATATGAAAAAAAATATAAATTTACATTAATATTCAATATTATTAATATAATATACTTTTAAAAATAAATAAAAATCAATATATTTACATTTAATTATAAATTTATCATATAAAATTTTATAATTTAATAAAAATAGATATTTTGCACAAAAAAAAGAAAAAAAAAGTTACAAGAATCCAATTTAATTTTTTTCATAGAAAACATAGATAAACGATAAGAGAGAGAGCGAATTAATAGAGAAATAAATAAATTTTAATCATACTTCTAATGTTTGTAGAAGAAAAAAGGAAAGAAATATTAAAAAAACAATTTTTTTTTTTTTTTTTTTTTTTTTAAAAGTCTCCCAAAATCTCGTGATTAATGTGAGACAAATTTTGAGATTTTATATGAGTACTTTCTACTTAAAAATTAGTAAGTCATTAAAAATTGAATACTCCAAAACTTATAGAGACTTTCATAAAGTTTTAATTGAATACACCGTGACTTTTAGAGATTTTTTAAAAGTCTATAAAAGTCTCAATTGAATACACCATAACTTTTTAAAAATCTATAAAAGTTTACATTGAATATACCTAAATTTTTTAAATCCCAAAAAGTTATTAAAAGTCTCAATTGAATACACCCTCCTAAAGATTCAGGAAGAATATTTGGTTTGGCTGACTTATTGATTAATCAGAGTCTCGTTTAGAAACAGAATTGTCCTATGTTAGTCTCGTTTTCAATTATTGAAAAAAGTGGGATCAAAGTATAGCATCTTTAATTTTGTGGTAAGAGAAAATGGGGACCCCTCTCAGACAAGATCCATATAGATATAGACGTATGTAAATACATTACACATTATGATATGTATACAATTTTATACACGCACAATAGTAAAATTTGAACTAATTAGGACATTTATTAGTTCTCACAGCTTGTTGGTTCCTTCTTAAAACGATAATGAATTGGTCGACTGGAAGGTACCTTTACAAGTATATGAATTGAATCTTGTTGTCACTTATTTATGAATATTCTATGCAAAGGAGTGAACATAATATATGATAATGAATTTCTCTTTTACTGTTTAACCTTTTAGATGAGACGATTTCAATAAAATATTTTTTCTTATTTAGATATGAGCCTTTAAAATGCTAGTAATTCTCGAAGGTTTCTAAACTCGTGTGCCAAATAAATAAATGAATTGTCTTTTAGAGTATCAGACAAAAATTAGATCTATAAAAATCTAACATATGTGGATAGAAATTGTTTTGGTTTAGTATCTCATTGAGTGGTCTCCAACTCAAATTTACCTCTTTGCTCAATCTTCTCATATATATTGTTCTACAAATAAAGTAGTGCATAAAAGAACCCTTAAATTAAAGTTGCTATAGAGCATTTTTCCTTGTCTTGACGAGTGAAATTCAAACTCATATTGTTATCGAAAAATTAAAAGCAAAGATTAGTTTGAAATTATTTTACCTTTTGTTTTAGTTTGATCACTTCACTACAATTTATTAATTAATTTAACAGAGTATCTTGTCCGTCATTCTAAGCAAAAGTGATAGCTCGAAAAATTTAATTTTAATGGAAAATCTTCTTTACAACCTATTTAGGAGTAAATAAGGACTATACGACTTAGGGATGAAAGAAAAGCGTGGGAAGCAAAAACTGTTTAAATTTTTTTTGGCAATTATTCTTTTTCAGGTTCCATGTTAAATCTGTTGTTGAAGATGGTAGAAAGTGCAGTTGACTAAAGAGGGCCTAAAGCAAGAGATGAAGTATTATTCTTTGACAATCTTTATTAAAATAAAGATTAAATTCATTTAAGAAAGAAATGAGTTTGAACGTCACCAATAAGGAATGTGGGGATGTGATTGTGACATTATACGTACAAGTTTGCAGTCTAAAAGTAGAGCAAACATTGAAGTGGTCCAAGTGTGTATATACTTATCTTTCTACTCGGGTAGCAGGTTAGGTGACTTGGTGTGTTCCCCTCAACTTCCCCTAGCTCGAGGAAACTGCAACCTTGTCTAGGACACGAGCTTCTGTAATTCTTGTTGTACACTTGATTTCTTAATGATACAAAGTGTATTTATTGCACTTCCATGGAGAATTTTCATAATTTTTGTGCAGAATGTGTCGATGAAAATAATTGTTGTTGGGATATGCACTCAAAAGTATTAGAATTTTAATATAATGAGATAAAAATTTCGATTATATTGAATAAGTAATAAGATTTTGCCCCCATTTGGTGTAGATTAAAATTCAACAACTAATTTTAACAACTTATCAACCACATATTTCAACAACTTTTATCAAAATTTACTAAAAATATGATTTTAATCCCCATTGAATAGGAGTTAATTATTTCTATGTAAAGGAGTTGTATTATTTTGATCATGTCCTATAAGTGCATTCGATTAATGAGAGAAAATTGAAATAGGTTGATTAGTACAAAAGATACTATTTTGTATGTTGATCGAAAAATTATTTTTCAAGGCCGTAAAATACGAGGTTGGAATTCCATTCTATTAAGCTTACAATAGTCGATATTCTATAAATTGAAGTATGCAGCTTGTCTTAACCATTTCGAACCATTTTGTGTATGGGTTTAATTTTAATATATGATCGTGATAGAGAGAGTTAAACTCCTGTTGTCCACTTTATGAATTACCTTAATTCGTTATGGGCTAATATTGTTATTTAGTGAACTCTAGGATCTTTAATGTAACAATGAGTGAGTTTTTATTGTCGGGCCACCCAATTCAAAGGGTAAGGATATGCTTAAGTATTTTCTTTTGATTACTTCTAATCTAAGCACAGTATTCGTCGTCGAATTCAAAGGGTAAAAGTTAGAGATTCAGATATGTAGTAATCTAGGACGGTAGCACTTACGTCACTTAAGATAGAAAAGACAAGATGACTTGACGACATCCACACCTTCCTTGCACTTTTGCAATAAGTCACCAATATAATATAAAAATGCATCATCTGTATTGTTTGTATCCCTTAATAAGAAAGCCAACTGTAATATGTATCATTTAAAATTCTCTTAATGAAAGTAACCTCTTTTTTATAATGCATTAACTGAAATTATAACCCCGCATATATATGAGAGATTTGGTAAAAAGTTCCTTTTATATTGGAAAAATGAATTATTTTTGAAAAACAATCTATAGGAATGATGATGTTCAACTTACATGAAATGATGAGAAAAATTAAACACGACATTGGTAAAAACTTGTGTAGGAAACTTAATATTTACTTGTTAACACTTTAAATTTGGCTATTCGTACTGTGAAAAATTAATTAATTTCTTCTTTTATGATTAAAGTAATTTCTTTTGTTGAATATGGAACCTAATTATTGTCGATATGTGAATGTCGATCGATCTCATTAATGATAGTTTAAAAATTCCATGCTTGTAATTTCATTTTTGCCCTAATTTTTCTTATAAATAAGGAGTCGTGATTAACATATTGCACTATCATAAAAAAGAGAAAGATAGATTAGAACTTGACCACATCCATTCGTAACTAAGTCAATATTGTATCGAAATGTAATTGCATCTGTGAGTATTATTTCTTACCTACAAGCGAACAAATCAATCATTAAGGAATCAAAAAACAGAAAGAACAAAAACTGAGAATGAAGAACAAGAAGCAATAATTCCCTTTTGATTAGGCTCGGAAAACTCGATCCACCACCACAAAGGTACCAGCAATTGGAGATTTTCGGAGTCCAAGATATACACTAAGGTATAGGGCACACAAAGGCAGGAAGAATGTCTCAAAGGCACAAAGCAGTGAGGTTTTTGATTGTACAAAGCAAAAGGGACGGTTTCTCTCTTACTATTGGTGTATGTGATTGGGTTTTGAGGACTCTAATATGTAGGTTAGAAGGGAAAACGATGTTCCAAGATTTTCCAAGAAAATCTCCACGAATAGAGTTCAACAAGAATATGTTACCAAAGATAGAGATAAATGATAGGGATAGTGTATATCTCTAACTACCAAATCTATTTCCAAATTAGGTATTGAGCACCCAACCCTAATGAACTGATTTCCTCTAAATACCCAACATAATTGGGTTATTACAATTATGGTGTGGATTTAATACATCTTTCAATCATGAGCTTAAAACCTATAAAATAAAACGGGCAACTATTTTTATCATCGCTTAGGGGTTATTTGAGTATCACTAAAATACCCAACAGCATCCAACACATGAAATCATGTCAATACAGTCAATATTCGGTCCTTGGTAAATGCATTGTGCTATCCGAGAAGTCCATGCTCTGATTCCATACGGAAAAGGATTACACCATGATCACTTATTTTTTATTTACGAATCGAAAGATAGGGGACGGGTAGGGTTGCCTGGCCCCTCCTGCTTGTTATCATCCTATCGATTTGTTAGTAGTAAATGTTTCTATCGTACTAAGTTCGGAACACAATCTTATTTTTTCCAATTTTTCTTAAGTAATTTGTTGAGATTGACGATTAAATAATAAGTGCATGCTTGAAACTAACTCTTAACTTAACTTTAAAAGAACTAATTTACTTATAATTTTCAACTTCAATCAACAAAAAGTTATTTGTTTAAAAATTAAAATTAAGATCAACCAAACTTTAAAAGCTATAAAAATGCTTTAAATTGAAAAAACTTGATAAGTTAAGAGTATTGGTGCAGAATCGTGGTTGAATAACAAAATTAAAGTCAATGGAAATGACTTATCAGATAAGATAAGATTAAAAGTCACTATTTAAGAAATTACAGCCCTCAACTCCTTTTCAAAAAAAAAAAGTAAAAAAAACTGCGGAAGATGAATGGGCATATTTAAGGGATAAAAAGTAAATTTTTAAGAGGGTTTTTTCTAAGCTTGATAAGTAATCTTATAATTTTACAAATAAATAAGTTTTAAAATAAATGATTTTTTATTTGTCACATTTAAAAATAAAAAGTTAATTGTTGTGACAGTAAAGTGAGTTTTTCAGAAACGAGCAATGTTGAAGTCTTGAAATTTCTTGAAGCTTACTTGTACCAATATTGATTTTGAATTATTCAAATTGGAGTTTCACAATTTGGATATGTAGAAAGGGGAAAGGGATGTGAATAGCATCATAGGATAAGGACAAGAACATACCTAGCTATTAGAAAGGGACTAGTCTTGGAACATTTTTAACTATCACAGACCATGGAATTTATAACCTATCATAAATTCAATATAAAATCAGTAAAAAGAATGTTTGGTAATTTTCTTAAATTTTTGTTTGACCTTATTATTTATGTTCCATATTTCTTAATTGAATTAGAAAATTAAATAATCTTGAAAATGGCAATATTCCACTAATTGAAAGCATCCCACTATGTCACTAATTAAAGTCGTTATGTTTTGATTTAGAGGGTATTTGGTGAAAATTAAAATTAAATTTTTTAGTAGATTATGATAGAAATTTTTTAAATGTGTGGTTGAAAAGTTATGGGATCCATAAAAAATATGATTAATATTAATTATTTGACTTTAATTTAGATTAAAATCAAATTTTAATAATGCCCAAACAAACTTTTACTTTTCTTTTCATGTAGAAAAAAAAATCAACTAAATCATATTATTTGTGGGACACAACATTTTAAAGAAGTAATTGATGATTACCCATTTCTCAACGAGCCAAGCTTGATGCTAGGGCCCATGTATCTTTATCCTTTCTCAACACATTTTGAGTCTCTCTCTCCTCGGGACGGGCAGGGCACACGTGGCCGCGGCCATAAAGCATATCTCTTTGTTTTTTCAATCAATTATGCTACATGTACACACAACCCTCAACACAATCTCTTACACCCCCCTCACATGGAAGGGGGCCCACAAATATTTTATTATGTGTGGGCCCCCCTCCATGTGAGGGGGGTGTAAGGGATTGTGTGGGGGATTGTGTACAAGTAGCTTTATTCTTTTTCAATTACCTTTTTGACTTGTAATCGGGTACTTGCATATTTTCATTTTAGATCACGTTTGATGGAGATTAAAATTAAATTTTTTAATAGATTATGATGAAAAATTTTAAAATGTGTAGTCAAAAAATTGTGTGACTCATAAAAGATGTTGATATTGATTGTTTGACTTTAACTTAAATTAAAATTAAATTTTAATTTATACCAAACATCTTATTAAAAAATCTTGATCATATATTATAATATACACTTCCCTAAATCATTTAATGGGACCCAAAACACAATTAATGAACATACTAATTACAGAAGTCACATCTTAATTAGAAACTCTACTATGCTTCATCAATAAAGTGATTTTTTGCACGCCGTAAAAAGTACATTTTGTTGTAGTGTGGGGGTTATAATCTCTTTTTTGGGAATAAACATCTAATTTTGTGGACACAACATTATCAAGAAATAATTACGTACTCAAATTTAGGATTAGGCAATAAATTTACAAGCTCCATCAAACAATGAATTCGAGATTGAACATGATCCGAAGAGATACTAAACTCATCATATCATGAGGAGGAGTATGATCAAGACGTATAAAGTGTAGTTTTTTTTTACCTTCTATTGTATTTCATGCCTTTGAATAGATAAGTTTTTCTTTCTGGTTTTGCTACGTGTACACCAGGTTTGACAACATGGTGTATAGCCCCCTCACAATAGGGGGAGGGGACTGTACACCGGGCAGTCAAACCCCAATGTACAAATAGTAAAAACCTTTTCTTTTATGTATTATCTTCTTTTTTGCCATTAACAAAACATGTCACCTTAAAGTGGTTAATTAAAGAAATAAAAAACTAATTACTCTAACCATTTCTTAAGAATAACACAATTGGCATCAGTCTCATATTCTACATATCGGACATGTCGCTTTGTTCATCATGAAGGGAATGAAGTGGCTCACAAAGTTACGTCTCTTAATGAAAAGTTAACATATTCTTGTATGATTAATTGTATTTCTATTTCTACATTTCTACATCGCCTGCAATTTGCAACATTTCCCTTTTCTTAGTAGTTTCCTTCTGTCATTAATGGAAACACGCGATGAAGAAATCAATCATTCATACAAAGTTCAACTGCATGATAACATCCTTTTCCTTTTTACTGTAAACAGATATACATTAATTAATATGTACGTGTCAATCAAATTCATACCCTATTATCTGATAATGTCATGTTGATCCCTCTTTCTCTCTCCTGTTGAAGAGAAAAAATTTAATACAACTCACGAGCAAGCCCGTTAAGATTTTATTTATTTATTTATTTTCCTAAGTTCAAAAAAAGGGTATCCACAAACCCTATGTTTTATATAGAACAAACCAAGAAAAGACAAGAACACAAAAACATCTTGACAGACCACAATACAAGTTGTGGTGGAGATCCGTTTTCTTTCACTGAAAAAACAGCGACAAGAATCATATTACCAAATGTGACACTTATTGTCCGTCTTTTCATCGGAACGAAGGGCAAAAGCTTGCCGGCGGGAAGGAATGTACCTGCAACTCTGCATGCAAAAGAATTGAATATATTTAGTTTACATAGTATATATTTACTATATAATATTGAGCTCTATCAACATTGGATTAATGCTCGCCATATCGCCTTTGGGGAACACCAACAATGAAAGGGAAAGTGAGATGGAGACTTTCTCAATGGGAGGTGATGGGTTCCCTGATTTCTCTAGTGGGAATTTGCTTGACAGTATTGATTTTGATGATATTTTTGTTGGGATCAACGATGAAGATGTGTTGCCAGATTTGGAGATGGACCCTGAAATTCTTGCTGAATTCTCAATTAGTAGTGGTGAAGAATCGGAGATTATCTCATCAACTCCTGTATCAGTATTAGTTGAGAAAGTAGATGAAGGTCGTGTCGAAAAAGCAGCCTCGGATATTGGTTCGGTGTCGAGCTTGATTCCTGGAAAGGAAACAGTGAGTAAAAGGGAAGAGTCTGCTGCAGTTAATCAATCTAACAAGGAAGCTGATAAAGGAAGAAAATCACCAGCTCAATCGAAAAATAAACCGGGGAAGAGGAAAGTGAAGGTAATTAAGAATACTATATCCAACAATTTTAGGGTTAGGTTTCATTTATTAGAAGCCCTTTTTGCATCAAATGCTAAAAGGAATTTATCCATAAGACTATAAACATATCAACCTCTTTCATATTTATTGTTTTTCACAAATTTCATGTGAAAAAACCCACACGAGAATCGGGTGGATTCAATTTTTAGGGCACCACGTGTACAACTTTTTATAATTAGCTAGCGGTGAAACTTGAATATAGATCATTTACTTGCTCCGATGTTGTGCTTAAGTACCTTATTGTGAGTGATGGACGAAGTTTTGTGGGTTTTTATATAGAGGAATGTTGTTTGTACAGCAACTGTGCACAGTATCGTGCTGTAGTTATAGCTGAACTCTTTTATATAAACGAAATTCTACTCATTCCAAGAAAAGATGAACAGTTTTCTTGAACTGCGTGTAGGTGGATTGGACACCAGAGCTACACAGGCGATTTGTGCTAGCAGTGGAGCAACTGGGTGTGGATAAGGCTGTCCCTTCAAGGATTTTGGAGCTTATGGGGATTGATTGTCTCACTCGCCATAACATTGCCAGCCATCTTCAGGTATCCAAGGAATCTTCCTTCAATAATTTAATTTCCTCTCCTATTTATGATTATAATTTATTATAATTTTCTTTTTCCTCATATTTCGTTTTCTTTTCTATTCGGCTTTCTTTTGCATATGAATTGAAATTTTTCAGCAAATATGTTACATCAAAATCGCAGATTTTCGTCTATAAAGGATACTATCTCTGAATGTTTTTCCTATTTTCCTATGGACAATTCATCGGATTCTATTAGTTGAAGGGCTAGATCTAATCGTATATAGGGCATGGTGATTATGCTAAAACTTATTTCATTTTGCACTTATATAAATAGTTAAATGATTTTCAAAATATGTAAATTCCAAATTCAAAATATTCAAGATGTTGAAATATTTCTTGTCCTACAACTATTTGTCTTGAAGTTAAAAGTTAATTTGGAGGATGAAAATTTTTCTAATTTCAAATCACTTATTTACAAGATTGCATATTCTTAGAAAGAAAAGAGATCCCACATTATATTTGAAAATTCGTGCTTCACTTATATTGGAAATTCAATTCCTCAAAATTTAAGATTTTGTGGACTGTTTCACAGAAAATTTGGACATATAGATAAGTGGGATTAATTCAAATAGCCACTTCATCATTTATAACAAGATGAATTCCAATTATTATTTAGAACAATTAGTTGACAAAATCGACCATAAATGCACTTTATTTACATAAGCTATTAATTATTAAGTAAAATAAGCCCGCTGAAAAGTAATTTTCTTTAAATTATGCAGAAATATCGATCACACCGGAAACATTTGCTAGCGCGAGAAGCCGAGGCGGCAAGCTGGAGTCAGAGGCGGCAAATGTACGGCACCGCAACCGGCAGGGCTGGGAAGAGAGATATGAACCCTTGGCATGCACCCACCATGGGATTCCCTCCAATTACACCAATGCCTCATTTTAGACCTTTGCATGTATGGGGTCACCCTTCGGCCGACCAATCCGTGATGAACATGTGGCCTAAACATTTAGCCCCTTTGCCGCCGCCACCTCCTCCAACCCCATCGCCAGCTTGGGTACCAGGTCAGCCTCCTCATGCACAGCCACCTGCTGCCGACCTGATCTGGCATTCCCACCACCAACATGTAAGTGCGTAAGACACACAAAGACCTTGGAATTCATTAAGTAATATTAACATGTCATGATACTTCGAATCCAATATACAACTTTTTGACAGTTTATTAACAAATGAGAAATTCATAAAAAGTTACAATCCTCATCATAGAATAGTGCCATTACAAACCTTATTGACCCCTCTCTAATGGCCTTTTTCTTTTTTTGGTCTCTACTTATAGATTCCGACACCAGGAACGCCTTGTTTCCCACCGCATATGCCATCCACGGTAATAATTCAATCCTTAGTACTCTTTTGGAGTGTTTTTCAACTGTATCTATACTTGGTTTTGGGGATGTCTAACTCCATTATTTATGCAAGCAGATATTTCCGATTCCACCGGTCCCAGGCATCCCACCACCTGCCATGTACAAAATAGACCCCGGTGTTGGTGTCCCGGCCGTACCCTCTGGACAAACACTGCCTCAACCTCCATTGGACTTTCACCCGGTGAAGCTTCTCTTTCCCTTTGTTCCATTCAATTTTACAGCAAATAATTAAAGAGTAATACTATTCTTCGGCGATCATCAACGGTTTGTGTGACAGTAGCTATTGATGATTGCTAAACCTTTTTTCATATGAACTTTGTAACAGTCAAAGGAAAGTATAGATGCAGCCATTGGAGATGCTTTATCAAAGCCATGGTCGCCACTTCCACTTGGATTGAAGCCTCCATCCATTGATAGTGTTATGGTGGAACTGCAACATCAAGGAATATCAAAAATACCACCATCTTGTGCTTGAATTCTCCATTGGCTTCGTTTTGGAGATTTTTCAGGCCAAGAACATATATATCAAAACCCCTCAATTCGACGACATTTCCAGCACAGATCGATGAAAATAATAGTAATTTTCATGTCTTTTTTTCCCTTTTTTTTGGGTACTGTTCTTGTTTTCTTGTATGCAAGAACAATGCATGTGATCAAACATGGGACATTAAACTTTCTGTATGTAATTTATAATATGTATGAGAGTGTTTTCACGGGCGGAACCTCAAAATCTTTGCTACTTGTAACCTTTTCCTTTTACTCGAAATGTCACTTCACAATTTGCATATTCCCGTTGCTTTCATAGTTATAAGACTGAACTCGATCGACTATATATTGCATCGGCCGAATCACCAAATTTCATAGATTAGTACTATTTGAATTTCATGCAGATATTCTATAACTCTTGTACAATCCAGAATAATTTATGATATTAGCACAAATATAATATTATGGTGTGGACATATTCTGCAAATGAAAACTCAATTTAATAAACTATAAATGCCTTATTTTAAACATTATATTTATTGGGCACTTCTATTAATAACTGCTGAATTTATTATATTTGACATATATTATTTTGTATTTATATTAAGTATATTATATTTATTATTATTATTATTGCTTGAGCATACATTGCCTAGCAAAAAGCATGTGGACCAATTAATTGTCGATGAAGACATGTGACTACTCATGAATAATCTTGGACAATGGCAGAAGATATATGGACAAACTCATGAAATATAATATCATTATCGCAAGTTTCCTTAATTTATTTTATATAAGTTGGGTTACACATTAACTGAGAGGGCCCAACTATTGCCACTCAAAATTGGGAGACTACCAAAAATTTTGTTAGACTCTGAACTCAATAATGTCATTTTCACTTTCTCAAGGTTAGTTATATTGAATTATTTATCATGTTGGTTATAGTGAATTATTTACCCGTGACATGCAAGATCGTGAATGTTTCCCTTCAAGGAGTTGTATTTATGTAATGCTTGAATACATACTACAATTTAACAATTGAATTCACACAAGCAACTTTAGATTGTCTCCTTATAGCAAATCCATCTCGTTTGTAAAGTTTCAAAAAATGGTGGCTTAGAATAAAATGAACTTTGCACAAAGGCCCTTGTTTGTCACATTTTTCATTCAAGGATCAACTTACCAAATTACATTTAATGACATATATATGATCCTTTTTAAAACAAGAACTTTTTAAATTATGTGGTTTAATCGATCAGACTCATTACATGAGAAATCATGTGCGACAATTGATGATGACATGCTACACACTATTAGAGAGTGTTTTATGTACTAGATGCTAACATGATTCTTGTTGGTCTACGAGGACATGATTCATTCAAAATTTTGAAAAATGTTACAAACTACGAGAGATGCAAGATAGGACGCAATCCCAAGTTCCAAAAGATGTGAGAACAAATTGGTGAGACTCGATTTGTGATCTGTTAACCATACTAGCGTTATAGCGTCAATAGTTGCTAAATAACATTAAATATATTGAATAATAGTGTAATTATACTGTACACAAAGAGGCTGCAACTGTCGCAAATCACAGCGCTCCCTGTTTGAACAAGGGATTGTCGACCAAGAAGAATAAGCATTGGGAAGGAACTTGCTGTCTGAGTAGTACATCATTCTGTGGTCCAGCTACAGCAAAAATGTGGCAGCACCAGATTTGGTACCTAGGCGCCACATTGCCCCCTGTTTGGACAGAGAATTGTCCAAGAAGCAAGGCTCCCTTCCCAAAAAGGTAAAGTATTAGAGTTGTGCTACACGGCCAGGATCGGTCATTGAGCGTGGCCACAAATTATTTTCCAAAGTATTATAACCACACAGTTCAAAGAGGACCAATAGAAATGTTTTGGAAGTACTGAAAAGTCCAACCTTTGAAGCATCCGAGTTTAGGGTGCGCCGGCCCACTTCGCCATAGCACATGGGAACATAGATAAATTATTTGGCATTTTTGTCTCCGGTTCTATATAAATTTATAAATGATTACGTTTGGTGCTATTATTGTTTCAATTTTATTTTTTAATTTGACTTTAATTATTTTACTAATGATCAATTTAATAATGATCTCTTAACTTTGTAATTTTTTTTTTTGAATTATCGACTAAGCACCTCACTTATAAGTTACATTTTTATCCACAATTAAATTAATTTTTTTCTTTTTTACCATAGTTTATTCAAGAGTTTCCCAAGCGTGTAAGAGTTTTGTGTTCAAGAATGCGATACAAAATAATAGTTTTATACACAATGACGAATATAGTTGGATTGTATAACTTCCATCTTTCTTAATACTATTTTGAGTAAAAAAGGATCATCTCGTCCTATTTGATTTCACAATGTCAAAGTAGGAATTCATTTCTCGTGACTCGTCATCGAATTAATGCAAGTAATCAATGTGTTTTTGCAAAATGCACGAAGATTTAAGAGGCAACCCATTCACGGATAAAGAATAGAGACGAGAAGAAAAATAAATTAATTCGAAAAGTGTGAAGAAGATTAAAGCAATAATCATACTTCAAACGTTGATAATGCCCATAAATTGGGGAGATAAAGGAGTGAAAAAAAAAACCCCAAATCTTAACTGACTAAACTGCACATTGAATACCATGGTCCCCTTCTTTAATCTCATGCTACTACATTTAAAAAGCAAGCAAATGACACCTTTTGACTTAGACGATCAACTCCACAATGATTAAACATTAAAATGGTAAACAATATATAAAGATTTGACACTACTCCTCTTAATATAATTGATATAATCTTAGGATTTAATATAAAATCCTAAGATCTAACATGGTATCAGATCTAATCAAAGATAAAGAGCAATTCAGTTAATCTAAATTACAAGCAAGAAAATCCCACATTGATTAAATATCTAAAAAAAAAAAAAGGCAATCTGAAAAAAAAAAAATGAACTGATAAAATAGATTTGATTCATAGTTACTTTTAGTAATTGTTCTAAAATTGGAGCCAAAGATAGCAAGTTTTTTTCTAAGAGGGTGTTTGGTGGGGATTAAAATCAGATTTTTAGTAGATTCTGATAGAAGTTTTTGAAATGTGTGGTTAAAAAGTTGTGGGACTAAAAAAAGATGTGGTTGATATTAATTATTTGACTTTGACTTAAATTAAAATCTAGAACAAACAGGCCCTAAGTATGTTCATGCTAATCGGAACAACAAACCATGTAAAAGTTGATGGAATGTACAGTTGAAAAGTTGTTGGACAATGAAATGTATAATTAAAATTAATTGTTGAATTTGACTTAAATTTTAATCTAACTTTTGTAGTTGAACCAAAATACATTTTTAACTAATAGCTTTGTAGTTCATTGGCATCAAGATGTTCATGTAACTTAATCAATGGGAGGCTAGAAATTCAATTTAATTCTAGGCATTTTATTTGGTTCGAACATAATATGAATTATACTAGTAAACTACTCTTCAAAATTAAGAGAATGCAACGCATTGTGAATATAGATGACATCGCATTTGATCGAGGTAGTACTTGCCACCGTGGTTTTTTGGAAATTATATCGAGAAATGTGTGTTATCACAATAAATTTAGAAGTTTAGTAAGTCTAAGCATAAGTCGTGCAAGGTGTATGTTCTCTTGAAATCTCCTCGAGATGGCATATGATAAAAGCATTTGAATAGTGTGATTAAAATCAAACGATGGACAACTTTGATATATTGAAAATAATGTTACTCGTAAATGCATCTCTATAACTATTTCATTTGAACAATTGAGTCAAATAAGTTTTATATAATACTTCAAAGTAAACTACTTCTTAGTTTTCATTACTAATTAAAGGAAAGAAGGATGATGGATGTCCTTTGTCAAGTTGGTAGGCAGCCACATCTCTTACGATATGGGTCTATAATGGAATAGTAATTGTTACCAACATAATTTATTGAGCTCCTATTTGGTGGAGACTAAAATCATATTTTTAACAAATTTTGATACAAATTGATTAATTGTTGACTTTGACTTTAATAAAAATTTTAATTTTAATTTTAATTTCTATAAAACATGGATTAAATAAATAAATAAATGAAGGGAACACTACACATTCAATATGATTAAAAGATACAATTTCAAAATTAACAAATATGTTTTAAAATTTCAAAAATCGGGTCATAATTAAATCATATTAATTAAAATAAATAATAAATAATATTTTATTAATTAAATATTTTAAGATCATAATATACAATTTATGATCACAATTACCTACTAATCACAATTTAAAACATGTTAGTCACAATCACAAATGCCATAAATCACCACCATCGTCACCATCTCACCACCACCACTTCCACCTCCACTGCAACTCCAACCACATACGCACCACTGCCCGTACTGCACAACCGTCATCCCAATACCACCACCGCATGTATGGCTCTATCACCTACCGCACAAAAACTAGCAGCATTACCGCACACACTACAATACACAAAGATCAGCACCGCAGTTCACAAATCAATGTACACCGCTATATGCACATATCACCATACCATCAACATCACCCCCACGCCCAAAAGGGGAGAGAGAGAGAGAGAGAGAGAGAGAGAGAGAGAGAGAGAGAGAGAGAGAGAGAGAGAGAGAGAGAGAGAGAGAGAGAGAGAGAGAGAGAGGGGTATATAAATTAATTTAATTTATATATTATTATTAATATTAAAAGTTTAAATTATCACTTAATTTTTGAATAAAAAATTTTAAACCTTATTTTGAATTGAAAATATGTATTGAGTGTAATTTCTGTAAATGAAGGATTACAAAATGATTGAGTCCAAGTAAAGAGGTGGTCCGTTTTAAGGAAGCCCATTCCTCTCAATGGAAAATAAAAAGCCCATTACATCACTATATTGGGCAACAAGAAAACTCTTTACACTACCCATCTAGTGCAGTTCAGCATTTGGCTCAAGTCAGAATACTACCTCTGTTCACAGCTACTAAAGTTCAGAGTTTTAATTGCTGTTAATCAACATGGCACCGGCGGCAGATCCGAACAGCACTGGAAGCACAGGTGGCGGAGCCACCAGAGACCAGGCATCAGTCAAGGTCCCTGCCAAAGACCCTAAAAAGAAGGACGAGAAGAAAGACGAAGATCTTGTAAGTTTGCGAAGAAATTACTGTATTTATCTAGTAAATTAGTGGAAAAACCTCAAATTTGTTAACTTAGCTCGATGAATTATCAATTCTTGTTATTAAGGTTAAGAATCAATTTGATATTTTGTTTTTTTTTTTTTTTAACTCGGTGGATAATTCATTGGTTTGATGATTTTTTTTGGCTGTTGCTTTGTGTTTTAGTCTGAGGAGGACTTGGCGTTAAAACAGCAGTTGGAGTTGTACGTAGAGAGGTCTCAAGATTCCGATCCTGGGTTGCAGAAAGCTGCACTAGAGAGCATGAGGTTTGTATTTTTATTTTTATTTTTTTTACTGTTCAGAAAATTGGATGTGTTTTAATTAAGTTTACATCTGATTGTTTTATTGGTGGGCTTTAATTTAAATACTGAAAAGTTGATCCTCAAGTATATAAAAATTGTATATTTGTTAGGCAGCAAACAGTTTTTCTAATGTTAATGTTATTTTGTGGGTTGGTTTGCGTGTGAGTTGACATAGTAATCACAATGTCATTTTGGACTAGTTTAGATGTTGGCATTGTTTCTGGGTGCTTCCTAACTGGTTCATGAAGGTTTATTGATGGATACCTGGGACTATTGGGCTTAAGACTTTCTAGTTCAGGTCTTCTTTGGTTTTTATGATGGTTGTGGGTTTTTGTTGACTGGAATTGCCTGGTGAAGTTCTGAATAAATGATATAGTAGTGTGAGCAAGTTACACTTGCATTTTGTAATGCAAGTCTAATGAGGGAGCAGTACATGTGAGGCCTTGTTTGCTTAACCATTTGTGTCTTTTTGCTTTTTTAGGCAGGAGATTCGTACTGCAACAAGCTCTATGACTTCAGTTCCAAAGCCTTTGAAATTCTTGCGTCCTCATTATGGAACTCTGCAAGCACATTATGAAAAAATGGCTGATTCTGACTTAAAGGTTATAAATGTAGAGTTAAAAATCTGTGCTCACACATTTCCTGTTTTCACGTAAATCTCTCTGATGATACATTTTTTTTTATGCAGAGACTTCTAGCCGATATACTCTCTGTTTTGGCTTTGACGATGTCCCCTGAAGGAGAAAGGGTATGCTCTACTATTATCTTTTATCCTATGCAGATGTATAAAGTTCTTAAATCTTGGTATTTCAACTATTGTTGTATTCATGGAACGTAATGTCTTCCCTTGCATCCAATATTTTATACTAAAATTTAAGGCTAATTGGTAAGAAAGTGAAACAAAACTAATAGTTACAATTTACAAACTTGTTAGAATCGTACAACACCTGTGTTTTAATTGTGGTAATGAGGTCAGAATAATAGTTATGGACCTTATTGTCCATAATCCAAATAAAATATAATTAGGAAGAAGATAACTTTTGCCCCATCGATTGGACAATTTGTGAATTTGATTAAGTAGGATCGCAGATGATTGCAGCAGTTCTATAGTGACATTTTTGCAATATGCAGTTTTCCGTTCTCTGTCCACCGTTTTAAGAGCATCTGCAATCATCTCATGGAGTCTTCATTTGTTATATATTTGCCTTTTTATTATTTTTTTTCTTTCAGTTATCAGTAATTGCTCATTTTACAAACCCATAAAAGGAAGGTACAAAAGGATAAATCATTGCAGTTCTATTTCTACGAAATAATTTAAATTTATAACTATCTTAGTCACATTATCGCCCGACAATCTAAGTTCGTCGATAAAGTTACTAACAAAGAAAAATAGAAGTCCTGATTTCAATTGTATAAATCATGCATACAACTACTGTTGAATTTTAACTGAGTAAGAAAATACAGTTAACTACCAGAAGTAGGCATGAAAATGGATACCCCTACGTCATTTAATTCAGAAGTTCCATTATAGAATGTTGTTAAGATATTCCCTTTACACTTTAAGCCTTCTATTAGAAATGAGATTTTATTGTAGGCCGAATCATTGGTTATAGTATATTCACTGCTCCTTTTTTTTTTTTTTTTTTTTTTTTTCCTTTTTGTTTAAATCCTGATGGAGGGAGGATTTTATCAGTATAGAGTGAACCTATGGAGATTGTTTTAAGTTAATTAAAGTTTAAAATAGTCCTATCACATTCCCTCTCAAGCACACTGCAAGGTACATAAAACAAATGTGTCCCATAAAAGGAGTTTGCAAGCATTTGGATGGTAAAAACTTTTTCTTAAGCTCTTTATGTGTGAATTAATAAAGTCCAAGGATGGCACTTCACATCATTATTGAGTCATTACACAGGTCGTCAAGACTTCTTTCTGAAATCAGATGAACGCCTAAAGATTTTTATTTCCTTTTTTATGATAAAATCAATTCAAGATTTGGTAAGTTTTTTAGGCCAACTTACCTAAAATGGAATGTCTCACATATATGATGGACCTACATTCCTACTAATTGTGTATTTTATTTACTTGAGATTTAATTTTATATTTATCTTGAAAACTCTTGGTGTATGATATAGTTTATGATCAATTATGCAATTATTTATATTGCAGGCAAGCTTGAAATATAGGCTGCTTGGTTCTGAAGGCGATATTGGTTCATGGGGTCATGAGTATGTCAGGTGAGGATTTCTGCTCATTATTTAAGCTATTTTGGGTCAACTAATGTTCACACGTGTGTGATTTTGTCATTACTGTCTAACTCGTGTTTCATTCTTTTCTTCATTGCACATTATTGCTGTCAATATTTAAATTTTGTACGAATAACATGTTCTTTATTGTTATCTAGAGATATCACACAATTGTGTGTGACATGTCTATGTTAGTGTGAGATTCACCATAAATCTATTTCTTCATGATTAAAAGTGAAGGCTCTGTTTCCTGCGCCTTTGTCTGAGTATAGAGTGTCTGTAATGAGTACTTGGTAGTTATTAGTTATTAGAAGGATCCACTGCTACACACCTTTTATCAAACCAGAAATTTTAATTTTGTTTATATCTAAAAATATCCTTTTGTAGTGTACGAATTGATTTTTCTTTTGTATGGTTTAGGGGCCATATCTGTTCAATTGTTGGAGTGTGTTGTAATGGAAATTTATTCCAAGCTATTATTTATTCGAATGTTGAAAATTTATGCAGGAACTTGGCTGGGGAAATCTCCCAAGAGTATGCAAAACGGCAGGTTGGAAGTTCTGTCCATTTTGGATGCTATCAATGATTGACTTGGTTGACAGTACAGCTCTTTCATGAACTTTTTGATGGATGCTTGTGTTGAGTTTATATTCTAAAGATTGACATGCAGTCACGAGTTGTTGTTTTTGGGTTCTTATGGTGACGCTTTAAACTTTCACACATCTGGCTGACAGCACACTACTATGGACCTATGGTAACGAGTTTTAAAAAATAAAAAATAAAAAAATTGCTTGATTCTGTTCTTAGTATTACTTACTATTGAATCCGTTGTTCTGGGAACTTTCTTCAAAGAAGACTTGTTCCCCCTTTGTTCGTTTGAGAGATGTATTTTTGCAAGGTTAGACTTAGGATTAATAAAAAATGCTGCATGTAGAATTGCTGAATTGAAAATAATTGATAAGCATGTTTTGTTCTGCTTAAATCTTTTCAGGCTGAGGAAGCCTTAATTGATGATCTAATGGTGCTGGTGGGGCAGATTGTTGCTTTCCATATGAAGGTAAAATTGTTTTCCTTGTGTTTTATTTGGATATAGATATATTACTTTAAACTGATGCATGACAGTGCATGATCTGGTAAGTTAGTTTTGCTATTGAGCGGGATAGAATCTGTGATATTTTACCACTAGCGATATCATCAATGAGTTTTCCATTGTCAATGCATGTCAGTGTTTTTCTTCGAACAATATTATGAAATATCTGTTTTTTCCCCATCCATTTGCAGCACAATGCTGAACCCGAGGCGGTAGATCTTCTAATGGAGGTACTTCTAATCCTTGATAACTTGATCTCTGTAATCACAAATTGCTCATAAGAAAGTGTCTGATGTAGGCATTTTGTTGTCCAGGTTGAAGACCTTGATCTGTTAGTGGAGCATGTAGACAATGCAAACTACAAGAGAACATGCCTATACCTTACTAGTTCAGCAAAGTAAGTATATTCCATAAACAGTCATTGGAAGTATTTGTTTTCGATTTTGTCTGGAGTCTTTTATCCTTTCGTGGAATGTGTTTAAAAGTCACCCCTCCTCATCTCGACCACACTGCAATATTTGATGCATCATAATACAGTGGATATGATGTACAGGAAAATGTCTCCCACTTGAACTTTGTTATTTTTCCTGATGGACATTTAAATATAAGCTATAACTTTTTATTTGATTTAGAATGTATGACCTTGTAGAGATAAGTTCTTATAAAATTTTCCTAATATTTCATGATTTAAACTGTCTTGGTGGAGATGTTTTGTAGAATAAAAATGACTGCAAAGTGCATATTTTGTGCACGATAGCACATAACTGAGCATTGCCGCACTGAGCTACAACCAGCTTTTACTGTTGTTTTTGCTCTAATCCATAGTGGTAAGGTATTTGATAATAACCTACATAGAATTGGTGGAACAGGTTAAGCAAAACCTTCGTTCTTGTTTTCTGTTAGAGCATCCTACTGATAATTCAAAGATCACTGGTCACCCGTAATCAGTAAAATCATCTATTCTTATCATAGGTTGCCTTTTTTAGGAAGCTGAATGACTTATATTAACAACACATTTGGAAATCTTGTCCTCCGCCATCCTTCCTTTTAAACTGGTAAATATGAGAGTGCATTATGTACGTCATTCATCTGCAGTAACTGTATCATCTGGGATTGCTAAGAAGTCGAACTTCTAAAAAATCTATATGCCTTTGTTGCACAGGTGAAATTTTCTTGTTATCACTCATTCAAATGCTTTAAACATACAGTGGATCTAGGCTTTAGAATTTGAGAAACTCTTCATCAACAAAATTTCCCATTTACAACTCATTAATTAGTAAGAATACCTCAGGATCCTGGTGTTCATACAAGTAACATTCTAACCAATGTTTACTGTTGTATCTTTCCAGGTACCTTCCTGGACCAGATGATATGTTAGTTTTGGATATTGCATATACAATTTATATGAAATTTGAAGAATTTCCTAGAGCACTGCAGATTGCTTTGTACCTCGACAACATGCAGGTTTGTACTCACAAGGACTAAGAAATGCCTAATTCTATGGTCTTAAAAATATGGAGTAAATTTAATCAAATTCTCTTGTATGATATGTATAAGGCATGATGTAGATACAAAGGTCTGGATGCCAAGTATAAAATGCATATCTTATTCCTACAGAGAAAAAAAAAAAAGAGATCCGTGCTTTCGCCTTTTGGAATTTGACTCTTACACCTGGGTATTCATTTGCAGTATGTAAAGCAGGTTTTCACATCTTGTAATGATCTTCAGAAGAAGCAGCAATTTTGCTTTATCCTTGCTCGCCATGTAAGTCCTGAATTTTTCTTTTGCAGTCAGCTATACACCGTGATCTTGTCCTAGGTGCCTATTTCTTTCTTTTTCTTTTGCTTTTATTTGGCGAAAGGGAGGGACTAAGTCGGGCCATAATGCAGGTTTGAAATAATGTAGAAAGGATACTCACCCATGTTTTATGTCGTGCTATAATTTGATTGATCAGGTGTTAAACCAGCTAATATTGAAAGCATGTTTGGGAAGTGTTTATAAATGGTTCAAATTATATAGACAGAAATGAGTGGTGGATAAATGGGTAGTACTTGTGTTGTCCCTCAAAATATGTGGATTAAGAAGTGGCTTGCGTGTTTATAAACAGTTTATAAACATGAGCCTAACATGGGCTTAGTAGTGCTTCATCATTGACTTGCATCTTGTTTACCACATGTGATTTTACAGTTTGATGTTGGATTGAGGAGAAAAAAGAACAAAAAAATCGCCAAATAGATTATTATTCTAGTGAACTTTATTCTAACCTGTCCCAATCTTTATGGGGTACTTGTGGTGGATATAGTGTCTTTGTACTGATTCTCATGTGCGCTCAGATACTGATGAGTTGTGCTACAGATGAGCACAAATTCTTTTGGGCTGGAAGGTTTCTACTCAGATAGTGAGTTACTGGGGTGTGTGGCTAGAGATATATATCTGTCTGTCTTTTAAACTCTTAACTAATCTCTATACTTTAAGGTCACCAAACTGCATGGTCTACAGGGAATTACTTTTGAACTTGATGGTGAAACGTGTCCAGAAGATGAAGAAAGGGAGGCTCTGCAAGAAATCATCAATAATACTAAACTGAATGAAGGGTATCTTACACTTGCTCGTGATATAGAGGTCATGGAGCCAAAATCTCCTGAGGACATTTACAAGGTATGGATCTAGTTGATTTCTCCTGACCTTTTCTGTTAGGATTTTGGAGATTGGCTTTTTAGCATCTTTGAGGTTAAACCTTGGCTGGATTCTCAGGCACATTTACTTGATGGCCGAGCTAGTGGTGGGGGAAGTGTTGATTCTGCCAGACAGAACTTGGCAGCAACATTTGTCAATGCATTTGTAAATGTTGGCTTCGGTCAGGTAAAAACGAATTTTACGAATAGTATTGGGTTCATTCCAGCATTTTATTCTGACACCGCCTAATTTTTATTTGTTTCAGGATAAGTTAATGACAGTTCCATCAGAGGCATCAAGTGGTGGTTCTTCAACAAGCTGGCTTTTCAAAAATAAGGATCACGGAAAAGCCAGTGCTGCAGCAAGTCTGGTATGTGCCTTGAGGTCATTTAATTTATTTCCATACTTTAATGTGAAGGCTGGATGATCATGCTATGTCACCATTATAGGGTATGATTCTGCTTTGGGATGTTGATTCTGGACTTGCGCAACTCGATAAATATTTCCACAGTACTGACACGCATGTCATTGCGGGCGCGTTACTAGGAGTTGGGATTGTAAATTGTGGTATCAAGAATGACTGTGATCCAGTAAGTCCAAACTTCTAAACCTGACTGAAGATTGATCCTCAATACTAACAAAAATTTTACCCTATCTTTTCATGACATCTTATTAATCTGTTCTCTCAGGCATTGGCTCTTTTGGCTGAGTACATAGACAAGGAAGATTCGTCCATTAGAATAGGTGCAATAATGGGCCTAGGACTTACATATGCTGGGTCTCAAAATGAACAGGCGAGTTTCCGTGTGATCATACCAGCAGAATTATTGATTGTTATTTGTTCTAAATCTTAGAACCTTATTTGCAAAAATCATGAAACAATATTTGAGTAGTCCATTGCTAGCTCGGCAACACATTTCCATTTCATGTCTGGTTGAGAAGAACCTGCATTTGCCTAAATTTGACTATCTATTTTCACTTTCCAGATTCGAAGTAAATTAACCCCCATACTTGGAGATGCAAAGGCATCACTTGATGTGATTGCATTTACTGCAATCTCTCTAGGCTTGGTATATGTTGGTTCGTGTAATGAAGAGGTAGCCCAGGCAATTATATTTGCATTGATGGACAGAAGTGAGTCAGAGTTGGGGGAGCCCCTCACCCGCCTCTTGTCTCTGGGTCTTGGTCTTTTGTATCTTGGAAAGCAGGTAATTATGGCTGCTCCTGCTTTGGCATTTAATCAAGCTAAAAATCATGTTTGAGGATAAAAATTATGTTTTTTTTTTCTGGTTATCTTTTAGAAATTATATTTGGTGTCGGTTGACACTGGCAGCAGTCATGTACTTGCCACCGGAGAGAACCAAAACATTGCCATAGTAATAATTCACTGTTTTCATCTCTGTCAGGAAAGTGTGGAGGCAACAGCTGAGGTTTCAAAGACATTTAATGAGAAAATCAGAAAACATTGTGACATCACCCTGCTTTCATGTGCCTATGCAGGGACTGGAAACGTACTCAAGGTTATGAACATGTGCTGTTGGACTCAGGCAGGTAGTACTGCTATGTTAATTAAGTTACTAACTGCTTTTTGTATTACAGGTACAACACTTCCTTGGTCAGTGTGCGCAGCATCTTGATAAGGGAGAAACATACCAAGGACCGGCTGTACTTGGAATTGCTATGGTTGCAATGGCTGAGGAATTGGGGCTTGAGATGGCTATTCGCTCATTGGAGCATCTTTTGCAGTATGGGGAGCAGAACATTAGAAAGGCAGTTCCTCTGGCACTAGGTCTTCTCTGCATTTCAAACCCAAAGGTATCTATCCTTTTGATACACACAAATCTTGATTTGGGGTGACAATGTATCTCTATGGGTCGCTTGCCATCATTAGGCCTGGGCAAGAGAACTGAACCGAATTGAAAATTTTCGGGTAGTTAGTAAACGGAACCGTTGGGTCCAAATATAATTTTAGAACCGTTCGGATTCGATTCAGTTCGATTCCATACTATAATTAAATTTTTTAACATTTATAACAACACTACAGTCCGACATGTTCAATCTTAACTTTTACAAATTAACATATTCCAATTTAATAACATATAAATAACAAGTTGTCCAATAAAATTAATTTACCAATATATACAATTAACAAAAAGTAGATAGTAGATTAGTAATACTAAAACATGGGTGATCCATTTAAATTAGAAGTCATAGACTCATCGAGATAAAATATTTTAAAATATTGCTAATACAATAGTACTTACCAACTATTTGGTTTAACCATCAATTGATTGACTTGTCATACTAGATACTAAGAAACTCTACAAGAAAAATTGAAAAATCACAATTAACAAATATAAATAAACTAAAAATTTTCAACTAATAAGATTTAATAAGAAAAAATATAATATATATTTTATTACATGTCTCAATGCCCTCATAGAACTCAATCTCTTCAATGCAAACTCTATCTATGCTAATTTATTTATTTTTTAAAAATTGATTTATCTCGTATATAAAAATTAAATTTTTTTTTAAAAATTAGGTTCTTATTCGATTTTTCGGTTTTGGGTCTAGAATCGAGAATCGAACCGAATCCGTCGGTTCTCAATTCAGATACCCGTTCGGGTATTTTACTTACGAAGAACTGCTCGATTCGGTTCGGGTCGGGTTCAGTTCGGTTTGGTTCAGTTCAGTTTGGTTCGATATTTTTGCCCAGCCCTAGCCGTCATACTATATTTTGTTGTCTGGCAAGTCTGAGCAGATATTTGGAAACAGAACATAAAGCTTATGCTGATCTTGAAAATCTTTTCCGGAAGCAAAAACACATACTGCTGAAACGGGAACTTATGTTGGTACACTCGTGAAAAAAAAAAGAAAAAGCATAATAAATGTGTAAGCAGTTTCGAAAGGGTGCATAATATCCTTTATACTTTTTGACACTCCTTTGTGCTTTCTCAAAGCACTTTGTGGAAACATTTTAAAGATATTTCTCAATTCACTTTTTGGCATGGTCTCATAATGGGGCCTAAATTTACCTATTCTCTTCGTTGAGCACGAACACTAAGGTGCGCGTGCTGTCCAGTCTTGTCCCTTTCAGGATTTATTCTCATTGCTCAGAATTTGTCGAGGGATTTGGGCTTTAAACAGTCTGATCTGAAAAAAGTTTAACAAAAGAGTTAGAGATTAAGGATAAGAAGAAATGAATAGCCTGTGCATGACCTATCACCTAGCCTTCTACTGTTGAAACTGAAATGTGACTCCTGCTGGCTTCAAACGACGCTCCTCTTTCCTTAATATATTCTGCTACTGCCTCTGTTTTTTGTTCTTTTCTTTAACATTTAAAAATGAACAAAATGATACCAAATAGCTGGTTAATGGTTACAACTGTTTTGCAATAAAGTTCTAGTCGTGGTCCTTGTGGATTAGTGTTCTTGTAATTAGATTACTACTTTTTACTACATCTTTTTTTTTGCTTACGACATGGACAAAATCAAATCTCTCAATATCCAATTTAGTACATCTTAAAATTGTTTGCATGATCTGTACAGGTCAATGTCATGGACACATTAAGCAGGCTTAGTCATGATGCAGACACAGAAGTTGCAATGGTAATGCAATCCCAGGCTAACTTGGTTTTGAAATTGTTCTTCATGCAAGTACTGTGAGACCTAAAAGTTCACTATTTATATATTATTTTCTGAACCATGCAGGCAGCTATTATCTCTTTGGGTTTGATAGGAGCTGGAACCAACAATGCAAGAATAGCTGGAATGCTTCGTAATCTATCAAGTTATTACTACAAAGATGCCAGCCTTCTTTTCTGTGTAAAAGTTACATTTTAACCTTGGTTCATGAAGATGCATTCTTTATTCACCAGATGGCCAATAATAGTCTAAGTAATTTGCACTGCAACCTGTGCAGGTACGGATTGCTCAAGGTCTTGTCCATCTCGGCAAAGGCTTGTTGACCCTTGCTCCATATCATTCTGAAAGATTTTTACTATCCCCGTAAGTTAATCTTGTTTTGAAAGTGTAGCAGTCTGCCCCATGTTGCCATTTCAATGTGTATATTTACATTGAACCCACGGATGATCCCTACTTGACTTAACCGATGGGGCAAGTTGGCTTGGAACAAGTCTTGAACCAACCATATCGTGAGAATAAGAAATTTTGGATTTGTACTCGATGTTGGATGATGGAATAGATTTTGCACAGCTGAGCAGAATTTTTAGCCCCATGATTTGGCTAACAGGAATACATCATGATTAATAGTCTCCGATTTATAAAATTTCAGAAGTGATTGGACAATGAAGGATTCATGTAGCTTACTCCAAATTTCTTAGAATTGCTGGTAGTAGTGTCCTTAATCCATTCATAATTAAGCTAAGAAACTGATAAATACATATAAGACTCAATGCTGTTCACATATTCTCTACTCTTTTAACGACATATTGCACGCTTATGAATCTGAAGGACTGCACTGGCTGGACTTGTGACTTTGCTGCATGCATGTCTTGATATGAAGGCAATCATCTTGGGGAAGTACCATTATGTTCTGTACTTCCTTGTTCTTGCAATGCAGGTTTGTTGTTTTTCTTCCTTGTTGGCTGGCTGTTACATACCTTTTTGTTCATGCTTTTATCTTTGACCTTTCTTTCTTTCTTGATACTGCTTACAATATTAATGTATATTGTCTACAGCCAAGGATGCTGATGACTGTGGATGAAAACCTGAAACCTCTGTCGGTACCTGTTCGCGTGGGCCAGGCTGTTGATGTTGTTGGTCAAGCAGGTCGCCCCAAGACTATTACAGGTTTCCAGACCCATTCGACTCCCGTTCTTCTGTCTGCTGGTGACAGGGCAGAGCTAGCAACTGAGAAGTGAGTTATATTATTCCTTATGAAGTGTGCTGTTTATACTTTAAAATATACAGAATCATATTCTAATATATATTGGATGTGCAGATATGTTCCTCTATCTCCCATTCTTGAGGGTTTTGTCATCCTAAAAGAGAATCCAGAGTTCAGAGAAGATAATTGATGCTGGAATTAGGTCGAAGTCTTATTTTGAACCCCATTTGGTCCCGAATCACGCACTTGAACATGTCTCTATTCTTTAGCATTGATGATCATGGAAGCTGACCGACCGAGGACCATTTCCTTTTTTGCTTCTTTTCAGGTTTTATCTATTTTACTGCTGAATTACAACAATCTGTTTTAAAATAGGCTGTTCTCTCGTGTACCGCATCAAGTACTGCAGTGTAAATTTATGACTTCGCACCCAAAAGAATGCACCTTGCTTTTTAACCATACATTTCATTTAACTTTTTATCAAAATTTACTAAAAATTTGGGTTTTATCTAAACCAAACTGGGGCTAAAGACGAAAGTTTATAATCTCGTGCGCTGTATTGTTAAATTATGATTACTAAGGCACTTGAGCTGAGCACTTGAATTGTTTTGCCACAGTTTTTGAAGGTAGAACTACAAAAGAATCTACTAAGAATAGACGAGAAGTTCCCTCTTTTTGCATTCTCCTTCACATCTCTCTTTCTCTCTTCCCTCTTCTCTTTTCTGTTCCCAGGTCTGTTCCTATTCTCCATCTCTCCTCCTGATCTTCTCCAGACGCCTATCTATCTCTTGTCCTCTCCAACCACAGCCATTTCTTCCTCGTTCAAAATCAAAGCACTTTTGTTATTTTCCCATCGAATGACCGGAGACTCCCCTATTCTGCCATTGCTGAGCTGGACGTTCCTCTTGATCATTTTGGAAAGCATGCACTATTCGGGTCACCATGTCGTAGCCAACTCAGTTACGCGCCTGAATTTGAAAACCAACGTGCAATTGAATTAAATAATATTGGCAACAAGCAAGTGCGTTGCTAAAATAATTAAGTTAACTATCAACGAATGAGACAAAAATGTAATGAGAACGTTCTAGGCACGTTGCTAAAAATAATTAAGGACAACGGATCACGAACGTTAAAAAATAGAAAAATTTTGATTGTACAGAATTTTCATCTACAGAATTTGTACAGATACTCACATGGATGGGATCCATGTGAGTATTTTATTGTCCAAAAAATTACCCATCCACCACCTATTGTGTCTTGTCGATACAAATTTTGTACAATGATTTTCTGTATACCAAGACTTGCTCTAAAAAATAACACTTCAGCATCGTGTATATCAACAACATTGTCAAATTTCAATTATATTAATCAATGAAAACATTCACTCATTGACTATTGGAATGACCCATTTTCATTTTTTTTTAACAATTTTTTCAACAATTTTCTTGTCAATAAAATGCTTTATTTTGAATTTTTTTTCAAGCTTGGTAAGTACATTAAACAATTTATAAAAAAATATTGTCAATGAAATATATTTCTTTTGTAAATTTTAATTGATACTTATTCTTTGTTGTTAAAATTATCAGAATATTTTTCAGTAGGAAAATGTTAAAAAAGAAAATCAAATTTTTTTTGAAGGTTTCTTTTTTCTACAAACCTTAATGTAAGTTATTCAATAATTTTTTATTTATTTTTATAGGGGGGCACCGAATGGCTTGGCGTATTAACAACAGGCATCTAAAGAATGTTGTCAAATCTCAGTTATATTAATCAACGAAAACATACACGTATTGATTGTTGCAATGACCCCTTTTTCAAAATTTTCACATTTTTCCTGTCAACAAAATGCTTTATTTTCAATAAAAAAAAGCTTAAGTATTTTAAATAATTTCAAAAAAAAAATATTATCCATGGAATAAATAAATAAATATAAATATATATATATATATATATATATATATATATATATTACCTAAGTTTAGCGACATATGTTTTCCGTTGATAATTATTTTTATTATTTTATATAGTTTTCAATGGAATCATCTGCTGGAAAATCCATCGATAAATTGTTTAATTTATTATTTATTAGTTTTCATTTTTTACTAGCAGATTAGCATAAGAATGACAAAAAAATTCATCATACCCAATATTTGCGAGGGCCCGTCCCCAACCCTGGGGGGAGGGGATTACCCGCTTAGTCAGGTAATCAGGGCAGGGGATTTCGTCCCTTGATAGGTACAAGTAACAGGGCCTCTGCTCCGTCTCGTTCAATTTTTTTCTTAAAGAATTCAATTCATTAAATAAAGAACTTCACGAAATTTCATTAATTCTAATAGAAGATGCACGTATTGACTGTTGCAATGACCCCTTTTTCAAAATTTTCACATTTTTCCTGTCGACAAAATGCTTTATTTTCAATAAAAAAAAGCTTAAGTATTTTAAATAATTTCAAAAAAAAAAATTATCCATGGAATAAATAAATAAATATATATATTACCTAAGTTTAGCGACATATGTTTTCCGTTGATAATTATTTTTATTATTTTATATAGTTTTCAATGGAATCATCTGCTGGAAAATCCATCGATAAATTGTTTAATTTATTATTTATTAGTTTTCATTTTTTACTAGCAGATTAGCATAAAGGTGACAAAAAAATTCATCATACCCAATATTTGCGAGGGCCCGTCCCCAACCCTGGGGGGGGGATTACCCGCTTAGTCAGGTAATCAGGGCGGGGGATTTCGTCCCTTGATAGGTACAAGTAACAGGGCCTCTGCCCCCGTCTCGTTTAATTTTTTTCTTAAAGAATTCAATTCCTTAAATAAAGAACTTCATGAAATTTCATTAATTCTAATAGAAGATGACAACTAAAGTTATCTAAAAAATATGATAAATAATGAAAATCTTAATTTATCAAATATATTCGAATAATTTAATTTTTAAAATTAATTAATTAATTAAAAAAATTAATAACTATATTATTGTCTCACTTTAATGAACGTAAACAATACAATGAATCGTCAAAAGCTTAAAAAAAATAAAAATAAAATTAAACGGGTACGTAAACTAGGCAAACGTGACACCCTGTCCCGCTCCGCTCCATTGTCATCCCTAGATTAGCAGTGAAATTGTACTAAGGGACGATTTTCTTTGGAAATTATGTAGGTAATTTCATATGTTATTTTTAAAAATGATAAAATAATAATTTGTCGCTAAATTTGTTGTTAATCCGTTGATAGTAGCAACGGAAGATGCCCTCGCTAAAAACATGTCTTTTGTTGCCTTCTTTTCTAGTAGTGTATAGTAAAAAGCAATCTGCCATGCTGACAAATGATCACAAAGTTATTTGTTAAGAACAATGACTTAAAAGAGATAAAGTGATAAATAGATAAGTTGGAGAATAAAAACAAGAATTTTACACTCACTGTTTTCCAAGAAATATTCTTTTGCTCAAACCTTCTCTATCACCACCTTAATGTTCACATTGTATTGCTTGTGAATTTTTGACATGAACTCACCTAACCTTCATATGATCCTATCCTTGGATTCAATTCCCTACCATCCTTGCTGTCCAACACACAAGTTCCCCCTCCTAGAAACACACGGCTTTATTATTTCATATCTCCAAACGATTTATAGGACATCACACGCTTGTAACTACTCCAGAATTAATTGAGAAATGAGTCTAATCAACTTATCATGTTTATGGTTTAAGTCGTAGCAGCATAGTTCTCACTAAAAAGGAAAAAAATTTAAACATTCAATATCGATTCAATTTGTGGTATAGCATAGGCCAAACTAGTAACGAGACTTAGAGCATTTCCAAACTTAGTCATTTAATGGTGATTCCACTTGTGGTCTGACATAGGCCAAACTAATAAGAATGCATTGATACTGTGCACTCGTCTGATCCAGGTTGAAAAACTTAACGAAAGAAATACATCACAATTGCAAAATAAGTGATTATCCCATATAAACACTTGCCAAACCTCACTAGACATTGAAAAAACAATGCAGGCAGGCTAAATAATTCGTTATCAATAACTTCATATATATATATACAAAGTGTAATCTAGGATGCAAATCCTGTCTTTAAAAAAGAGAAATAACTTATGGCCAATACACACAACAGCATGATTCGGCTGATCACATTTTTCAATCCGTTGAACATTGTTTCATAAAGCATAATCTCGACCCAAAGAAAATGTACAACAGATTACTGAAACCTGACAACAATGCACGAGATATCATCCTTACTTTTCCTAGAAACAGCCTCCTCGACCAAGAGCTTTGCAGCCGATTGAGCACTCTTAGTGTTTCTGATGGATTCAACAGCTTCTTGATTCGACATCACCTAGTAGACAGTTTGTACAAAAATAAGTACGCGATAATTACAATTGTAAATATTGTAGCAATAGACTTCTGAGATATCCCACCTTCCATAATCCATCACTAGCTAAAATGATAAACTCTACATCATCATCTACTATCTTGACTGAAACATCTGGTTCTGAACTAAGATGTCTCTTCAAGCTCTTGTCACCAAATGCCCTGGCTACTGCAAGCTGACCATCAACTCGAGAAACATCACCTGTGGGAATCACAAAATCTCAGCTTAGATGAATAAGGGGTCTTAAAGAGTCAAAAGCTGCTTATGAACCTATTTGAATAATTTTTTAGAAGTGCTTTATATGATTAGAATAGCTTTTAGAGGAAGCTGATGACTTCCTCATGGTGCCCTTCTGCTTCACAAGCAGAAAGGCTATCCACGCAAGTTAGTCTGTTGCTGAAAATTTCAATAAATGTGTTTGTCCGACTCTAATGGTTAAGTTTTTCAGTGTGGTGGTTCAATGTGGTACGTGAGTAAGCAAAAGACGGTGTTAAAATTTTGTTGCCACCTTGTGCATGTGCCGGGGCTGTGATAGAAAATAGGAATTCAGCCTGCATGTGAGGGAACGGATTGAAGACAATTTCAAACTTATAGACAAGGTGTTCAACATAATCACTTCACGCGCTCGAGAAAAAATGGACTACATAAAACATCAAATCAACCCATATATCACCATTAATTATGTCTCAATACCATCCGACTTTCACAACCATTATTTAGAATACCTGGAATGTTTGATACAAAGCCACCTTTTTTCTCAATCTTCGACTTTTCCTTGCCTGGTTCATGGTCAACTGATATTTGATATGCAACACCCTTCTCACATATGACGGCCCGAGAGTCCCCCACGTTTGCAACTACCAACTTGTGCCCATCCATCAATACTGCAGTAACAGCAGTCGACCCTCCTTCCCCCAAGTGAAATGACTGCTTTAATATTTCGTTATCTGTTGTCTTATAAGCTCTCCTTAGAGCCTTCTCTGTGTCGGTCCAAAAGTCATGCTGCTTAAATAAAGAAATGTTAATCTGGGAGTAAATCAAGATCAGAAATATAAAGAACAAATCATTGTCGAACAGAAGAAATAGTAAAATTACTTGCTTCAGAATATTGTCGAAGAGGTTCCCTTGCAAGTATTTTGCAACATCACGCCCCATATGCCCATCAAAGATAGCAAATAAACCCAACTCATGGTCATCCAATTTCTTGAATTCGGAAACTAAACAATCTTCCATAGCATGATTTTTTTTTCCTTTCTCAAGATAGAAGCCATGAGTAATGTGCTTCGAGAATTTACTTTTGCCTTTTCCTGCTTCGGTGACTGGAGTGGAAAAACATGCTTTTTCCTGAATAATAACAACAGTTAAGTTAATCTGAAAAATGTAGCAATTAATCTGCAAACAACCATCATAGTAACCCTACATAAGACACTCACAACCATTACATTTATGCAGACTGCTTGCCTAAGTCCAACAGATGATTTATAAAACTCAGACTGAAAACTCCGACAAGGCAAAAAAACTTTTTTCAATCTATTCTTAGGTTATCTCCAGTGATACACCAAGTTGGTGTAATTCTTTATTCGTGTTTTGCACTTCATTTTATATTACAACAAATTGTAATTCCTTCTACATCCTTTTTTTATCCTTTTATTATTTAATATTTTAAATTTATTTAAATTTGTTTTAATATGATTATTATTTTTAATTAATATTTATTTGTAAATTCTAATCAAGTATAAGTAATAAGTATTGAATATATATACAACCTTGCTAACGGTACATTGGGGTGTACCGAATGGTGTACACCCCCTTCACATGGGTGGAGGGTCCACGTGAATAAAATACAATTAATTCGAGTGGATCCCTCACCCTTGTGAGGGGGGTGTACACCATTCGGTACACCTCATTATGTACAAGTAGACTTATTGATATATATATATATATATATATATGTATGTATGTAACTTTTTTTGTGAGTTCAATGTAATTTTAGTTGTGGTATTCAGTGTAATGTTTTTTTTTCTTAATTTGTTAATAAATGCAATATTTTAGTTCATTAAATATAATTTTAATTCAATAATTTTAGTTAATTGTTGAAAAATAAATAATAAGGAAATAAATGAACTAAAATTCATTTGGTGTAAAATTTGGTCTAACCATTAGAGCTGTCACCTCAAATTGGTGTGAAAATTGCACCAATTCGGTGTAAAAGTTACACCAAATTGGTGCAAACCATTGGAGATGCCCTTGAACTCAATAAACTTTGCTAATAAAAATCCATTCGTTGAGGTCCACTCCTGTTGAACTCAATCTCAATATGATCTAATACTCCAATATCACACCACTAACGATGTTTCAGTAGCGCTCGAGAACTCCATTTATTCTCTCCGTTCGAAGTTTCAAGGATATACCGACCATAAGTACCCGACTATCAAAAACCCAGAAATGGTTTCTATGATGGAAAAAGGCACAAATTTAACAAGCATCTCTTGAACAATCAATACCAAGAGAACACTCCCACCCCACCTCCTACCGCATATCATGATTTACTATAAAAAAAAAAAAAAAAATTGAATAGACAAGTCGGGACATAACTACAAATCCATCTTATCACATTTATGCAAAATAATTAAGCAAAAACCAATTTAGCTGAGAAGTTGAACTCAATCTCAATATGATCTAATACTCCAATAACTCAACACTAAAGTGGCTGAAGTAGCACTCTTAGTAGTCCGTTTATTCTCTCCCTCCAAGGTTTCAATGATATACTGAAGTATCTCTAGATTAATCATATGTTATCTGCATCAAGAGAACACCTCAATCTTCAACCCTATCCCCTGATCCCCACACTGCATATCATAATTTACAATTAAACATGACTAAAGAAATGGGACATCCCTCTAAAATCCATCTAATTACATATTTATGCAAAACAATCGAGAAAAAGATTTGACCTTCATCTTGTTAAGAATTTCTCACTACCTATGCTATCTACACACTAAGAGAACACAGCCACCTCCCACTCTCCCCCAACCCCACCCCGAAAACTGGTATCACAATTTACAATCAAACTTGAATAAACAAAGGGGATATTCCTAAAAATCCATTTAATTTCATAAGTACGCAAAATAATTAAGCAAAAATCGAAGTCAAGGCAAGAAATTGACCTTCATCTTGTTAAGAATTTCTCTTCCTTTCATGTCTAAAGACTTCTATTCTCCACTTCCAAAATAATATATCTTCTCTGCAAAGCCCAGAAAAAAAAATGGCACTGCCTTTAAAATAGTAATATACACGAGGAAAATCGATCTATGATCATGTGGTATTTATGGGCAGTTTTGACTTGATGCCCCACTCTGAGGAAACTCTCGCTGACTTTTCCTCATCAAGACGCGTTTTTTTCTTTTCTTTTCCATTTTTTCCAATTTTTTTTTTTTTAATCTTCATGTTCTTTTTTCCTAGTTATGCCACAGACATAAATCTTGGCCAGCGACTTCCCCCATTTAGATTTATGAATTGACAAGTTTCCCTGAGAAGGCCAAGTCAAGTCGAACCCAAGGCTTCAATGAGCTTATACCGCGCTCCAAGCATGGAAGCAAGTGATCTAGTCCGGTCCAAACCACTTCACTTCCAACTGGGATGATCCAACATATGCAACTACATAGGAGTCTACTGCGCTCCATAGCCTAACAACACAAAAATTCAAGTTGTTGATGGTATTGACCTAAACCATTGTCACATATATTGCCGGCTTCTTGCCTGATAAACTCAGCCTCTTAAGTCTTAACCGACCTCGCCTTGCTTCATCTAAACAGTAATCGCTTTTGTCAGTTTGTGGAATCCTCCCACAAAGTTTATTGAACTTAACTCTAATAGCTCGATCTCAGTAACAACAGATTTGTAGGCCTTTTTCCATCTGTCGTGCTATTGCTTCCTTCATTAAAACTACCTTGACCTACCCTACAATGAGTTCGAAGGAAATTGCCCTTAGAACTCTTTAACAAAAACCTCGACGCCTTTTTTGTCAATAACAATCACTTCACTTTCGTACTCCCACCGGACTTAGACACGGGTTCAGCATCTGTTGTAGTATTTGCTAATAACAAATTTGGAGGATGCATCCCACCAAGTATAGCCAATCTCGTTAATACTTCAGAAGAATTACTACTAATAAAATTGATATTTTAAGATGAAACACGAGTCTTAATATGGTATTAAAATCAATTAAGCTCGAACGAGCAATTCGATTCGATTAATACTCAAAAAATAAGAACACGAAATTAAAGATTGATTTGCTTAAACAAGACTGGATAGTAAAAAATGGAGTTGTAAAGACTTGAGTTTCATCTTAAAATGTCAATTTTATTAAGAACAGTAGCACAATGTTTTATAAATTGACCTATATTTATATCTTTAATCGATGTGGGATTATATCCCTTAACATACCCTTGCAAGATAGTGATTCGTTTGAGCAGATCAATCTTGAAATTCATATGCTCATATTTTTTAGTCTTACAAGAATCGAATCGTTCGTTGGAGTTTAATGGACTCTGATACCATGTAAAGACTTAAGTTCCATCTTGAAAGGTCAACCTTATTAAGAAGAGTAGCCCAAAACCTTATAAATTGACCTATGTTTTACATCTTTAATTGATGTGAGATTATATCCCTTAATAGTTTCTTGTTTGCCTTATTTGTCCAATTTTACGGTTTCTCACTGCTTCCGTGAAGAAGGCATCTGTACTAATCTTACTTCGAAAGGGATTATATTTGACAATCATCGAAACTGTTTGCCAAACAAGCCTCTGCAGAGGAGCAAGAATGAATGTGATGCAATGATCAACATCCAGTTGATTACACCAAAACTACGAAAATTCTCCCCATTAAGTCTCCAAGGAACTCGGCCAAATTGTCTCTTGTAAATTATCAAGGATTAAAATTCTTTCAATAACAGTTGGGTGAAAATCCTTGAGATTTCAAAAGATAAATCTAGCGTGTTTTCCCTGGACAATGTCGTTCAATTCTATATACTAAACATGTTCTAATGTTCTTGTTTAAAATTGGTTCTTTGCTTTTGTTATTGCATGAAGGAAAAAAAAAAAAAAAAAAAGAACTGTTTAAAAGGAGTACATTTTGGTACAAGTCCATAACCAATCAGATTGCACACGGATGGGCTATTTTCTAAGTAAATCTACAATTGGCATGTAAACAAGTACATAACGACGGAAAATCTTCGAATTTCTACTACAAAAACCAGAATATACAACACGAAGACTGCCACTCTTGTATCAACTCTTGTCTATGCATGTTCAGGCAACCATTGGGGTTATAGCGAAAAAAACCCTTGAAGATTCAGAAATGAAAGGCGGGGATCTGCGTTTAAGTCTTTAAATGATGGGAGTAATCTAAATTCTTTGAAGCCACTATACCACTATTAACAGCTCGGTGTCAATTGATCCACGGCGCTATTATGAATAAGAGTCGAACGATCAATCTCCTAGGATGGAGGAAGAGGACGTCGACAAGTTGGGCACTCCATTTTTATGTCCATCCATCTTTGTAAACAACTGGAGTGAAAGAAGTGATCGCATGGCGTCACCTGGACAAATTTGGAGTCAAAATAACAGTTAAAAGAGAAAACGTCCTTCTGAAAACAAGAAAAATGAAGAGATGATACTATACGATACCATGCAATCATTTGAGCGATGGCTTAGCTCAATGGCAGTCATGCATATTACGCAGTCTGTGGCATGATTTGCAGTCGGATCAAACCTTCTATAGTAGCTATATTTCTCAGGTAAAATCTGCAATCAAAGTGTGAGAGGACATATATCAATATTTATGAGCATCGAGATATGCATGATGATGTAGAAATATTTGTCTTCAATAAACTGATCAAGAAAAACAGGCACAAGGGCCAATATACTCGAGGGTTCAGGAACGAGACAAAGATGATATGATTAATTAAGCTAAAATGTGCATAAAACAATCATGACGGATAAGAAGAGAGTCCCAACTTTGTGACAAACTTGTGCCACTTTAATGGGCTTCTCTTTGTTAACTTGTGAAATCACAACAAACAGAGAAGTTACATACGTTAACATCTGAATATACTTGCAGTACGACAGCCATTGATGATCAATCGCTACCTTGATCATCTACCATGGTAGCCATAAACAAATAATTAAGATTTGTAAATTTTAGACCCGGTGCTTCACCTAATTGCACTGAATGAATATGGACAGTAATTGTGAGACTATGCAAGCGTTAACTACTTGTTGACCAATCTGAGAAAGTGAAAGTCTACACCAAACATAAATTACGGTATAGGCAATCTGACAACTAAGATTAATAAATGAACTATGGAAGTAACTCTGCATATAGTTAAATGATAAAGATTACATCAAACCTGACGGGGAATGAACCACCGAGAGCCAAAATGATGCTGTAGAAGAAGAATAGATGCTTGGAATCCCATAAAAATACTCAAGCACGCACACCAGTTCCTGTCTGGCTCTATTCGCATGAAGTTATGTGGACAACCAAAAGCATATAATGGAATAGCGAGCCGAGTTATCGTTATTCCTAAAATGTAATGAGGATGCAATGGTTTCCTTGAGTCACGAACTACATTGATGATTATTTGTGGAATCCAAAAGGAGTGAAGAAGGAGAAGAATGAAGCGGAAATATTTGTGAAACTCATACATGACCAAAATGCCTCCCAAAAGGATCCCATCTGCAAAATAATCAATATATAAGTAATACCAAGCATTCAGAAAAATTCAGAGATCATCAATAAATAAGATCCAAAACCAGAGATAATCAAGCTGCTACGGCAGGTTTCTAGAAGATAAGTATTAGATCATATGATTATATGTATTGAGAAATTATCTAATGAGAATTGATACTCATCTTATGCTAAGTAGCGATGACATGACATATCAATTCATTGGTGGTTAACAATTTAATTCAAATCATGAGACCCAGCATAAATTTATCCACCAATGAATTGGTAATGCCACTTTATCGGTGCTTAACATAAGATGAGTACTAGTGCTCATTCGATCATTTTTATTATTTATCTCAACTATTAAAATTAAGTTATAGAGAATATTTCATTTCAATGATCATATAAATAGAACTAACTGCAGATTTTTATTCGTTGTAAGTTGGATCATAGCGTACACATACACATGGAGTATATTAAAAGGTGTCAACTATTAGGAAAACAGAGACATTTCTACTTTGAAAACAGAAAGATCGCTGATGATAAAAAGACAAATGTGAAAGAATAGCATTTATTCTTTTCTTTTCAGTGCATTTGCAACATACATACAAGTCTAATTAATTAAAAATATTCCAAAGGCTATGTTACACAATGTGGTGCACAGTGTTTCCCTGGTGCAAGTTAACAAGGACACTTCTAATTCATTAGATAACAGGAGAAATACTTACAGAAACGGCTATAAAGGGCTGAAAGTTCCCGCCTCATAGCTTCCCAATTCTCTCCATTATTCATCGGCCTGTTCGCCTTCCATATAGCGAGAAGATATCTCATTTCAAATATTGAGAAGACCACAAATTTGAAAAATGCCGCAGTTGCAAAAGCATTAAATAGGGACTCTGTAAGTAAGCAAGCACAAACTTTACTTCATAGTTATTAATGGATAACTAACAATGAGAAAGAATAGCGAAATAAACAAAAGAAAACTATACGAAGGGTAACACATCGGAAACAAAATTATAGTACTGTTTTTTGAGTAGTGTCTGTGAAGTAACCCACAACTACTGCTTAATTTATGAGAAGTAAAGAGAAAAGAGATGCTAACAGTACTAGCAGGAGTATTTAACTAGTAAATCTATGTAAAGATCATTCTGACTCATCTGCAAGATGAATAACTAGATACCATTTGACACTGAAAAGTAACATGACTTCAAAGTACTCACAATTTTCAGCCATTGATATTAACATATACACTTATCTCACATCCACGCAACTAATCATATAAAGTGTGAAACACATAAGATATAACTCAGTTATAAATAAGTCCCATTCTGGACTGCATGAAACCAAAGCCCATTTGAAAAAAATTCTCTCTTCTTGAATAATGCCACCGAAAATGACTCGCAGCACCCAACTGCATTTATCATAGACCTATACCATCTTGAGAAGGTAAAAGTAGTTTTATCCACTTCCATTTCTTTTAATTACTCTGGAATGTTCTAAAACAGATATGAAACAATTATTAGATGGCAAACAAAAGTTTACACACAAAAAAAAAAAAAAAAAGGCAGAAAATGTAGACTCCAAGCTGCTGCAACACCCTGTTTATCTAGTATTTTACCTCCTCCACAGTCACCTGTGAATTTATTCGTCTTTTTTCTTGCCTATAAGCTTTTTGTATATCTGTCTTTACTTTCCAACCGGTGTTAATATAGAAAAATTGATAGTTAGATTCCTTTAATATACGAGACATCCAAGCTGAAAAGGGACCTGCAATGCTATTATACGATTTGCAATGCTATTTTACGGCCTATTCAATAATCAAGAAAATAAAAATTTAAAGAATGTTGAAAATTTGGGAGTCAGTCCCATGATGGCTTGTCTTACAGGAAGCATTTCCTGTTACTTTAGGCCAAATTCAGTACTTGTCTCAAATCAAATATCCAGTTTCATTACATGCTATGCATTGCACAAGGAATGTGGAACTTCACCATCAAAAATAGCCAAGAGGATGATAAGGTGGGACCATCAGAATTGTCTCAATTCTAAATCACAAACCTCTAAACAACAAAATGAAAATAACAAGACATCAGAAAGTAGAAATTTTCTAATCATGGTAAGGGTGGATCACATTGTGGATCAAGAAGTCCATCATTTATAAATTATATACTCTGCATATAAAATTTTAATCCTGTTAATTGGAATGTCTAAATCTATGCATGTGATGACAAGAAAAGCATGATGTCAAATTATTCTACAGAGGACATAGATGCACACCATTATCAAGATAGAGAGAGAGCATGTAATGGAAACCTACTTTCTATATAAACTATGAATCCTAAACATGGAGACTTCTCTAGTACAGCATTTATGCTCACATATAAAAAAAAACTGGCATAAAACTGAGACTTATCCAATACAAAAAAAGATCATTAACGAACATGATCACCTAAAGCAAATTGGAACACAATTATAGTGACTCTTAAGCATACCAACTAGAATCCCTGCCGTAAGATGCAGAAGACAAATATAAGCATCCATGATAGCCTGGTGCCCAATCATCAGAATAGAAACTTTGGCAGCTCCCTGGGGAAATTTTTGAAATAAGTGGTCAATATGTCACTTAAAAGAACAAAGGAATAGGTATCAATTAAAATATGTGAGTAACATGCGCAATGAGAATTTCACAATAAAAAAAAAAAAAAAAGGAAGTCTTACAGAATGAGTGTTACTGTGTTCCATTTGCCGGATCAACAAAAGAATTTGGAGAAAAGAGATCTATTGTGTAAAAGGTCAAAGAATCCATCCAAAAAGGGTTGATTGCAATATGAAAGTTTCCTTTTCAAATTTAGAGAAAGTTATGAAGTAATTTCTGTATAAGAAGACGTAAAGGATACAAAGGTGACCATCAATGTGTAGTTAACTGCTTTATTGTAATAAACCTCAACATTGATCGAAGTTGCATTTAAAAGCATCGGGGAGAAGCAATCTCCATCATCATTCACTGAAGGGGTTTCCATTAATCCTTCTAGATGATACCGATCATGATCTCCATCTACAAAAAGTACAGCCCAAAATAAATTAATATATCTGTAAAGATAATCAGAACCTGTAGATGATTTAATTGCAGATTAACGAAATAAGCACTACAACAATAGATCATGGAACTTTATTTAACAAGTTTGGGAAGGCCATATCAGAATGTAATACATAGTGTTTCCACAGACCATATGAAGAGTAACTTAAGATATTGGACTGTTTTATAGATGTGAACTTATATGATTTACTATATGAGCCGATATCCCCATTACCCAAATGTCAGTATGACAGGATTTTAGCAAGCTGGTAGGGCACACATGAAACAATATACACATTCATACACAGACATGTGCGCGCGCGCGCGCACAGAGAGAGAGAGAGAGAGTTACAAAATAAAAAGATAGGCTACACGTAATGACATAGTAAATGGAGCTCTTTTGAGCATGATAAGAAACTATATACTTGGGTTTGTTGAGATAAACGTTCACATTAGAAAAGAAGTTAGATCTCTCACTAAGATTTATGGTACCTTTTTCTAGATCAATGCTCTATGAATTAAACTTGTATTAAATTTCTGATGGCAAAAAGAGAACAAAGTGAGGATAAATGAAACAATCAGAAAATATTTATCAAATCCACCACTCATTAGGTTCCTATAGTTTTTCCCTATGATAACATAAATTTGAGGAGATCCATAAATGCATGCATATTTGCAACAGTAACTTTGTACAGCTTCAATATTTAACAGGCATCACACACAATCTTACTCAAACTTCAATTAGTATCGTTCATTTTAAAATTTCCAAACTAGCAGAAACTGAGCCCCCGTTTGAGCCCCATTAAATTTATAATACATTTTTCTCTCTTCTTTTTAATCACACATTCTCCAATAAAATATTATTACACATAAACCAAAAACTTTTCATTGTTTTTCAACCACACATTCTCCAAAAAAACACTATTCCAAAAATTATAACATCAAATAATGTCAAATAATGGGGCTCAAACGGGGGCTGAGAATCCAGTTGAAAGGTACTCTCTGTCGTATTTCTTTGAGTAAAAAAACTTCCACAGGAGTAAGAGTTATAGGAACAATTAGACATGTAGAACCAAGAACTAAACTTCTTAATTCACAAGTGTATTTATACCAGCTTCTATAAGAAATATTCATCTAAATGAGCAAAGTTATTTTAAAGGCAGGCTATATTCCTGACAAAGAAGTTTTTTAATGTGATGTAGGACAATCCTATTATAAATAGGATACAAGTTAGTTATTATTTACAATAAGAGTTTTTGTTGCAATAGGGTTTTATATCTTCTTCTTTCTTATTTAGGATAGGATTTCCTACATCATAATATTTGATATGCTCATGAGAAATCCCCTAACAAATTTGGGTTGCAAACGAATTCTCCATCTCTTGACCTATTAAAGCTAAAATCAAGCCAAGGGTAGGCTCAAAATTTTCCAAGATCAAGCTACTAAACTGCTTGCCAAGCAGCTCACATCCCAGTAAAAAATATGTTATTTATTAAATATCAATCGCCACTTAATGCTTTTATTCTTCATACATATAACATAGTTTAGCATGGCAAGCCGAGCTGGGAATCGTACTTTTTCTCTCGAGATTAGCTTGAGACAGAGAAACCTAAGCTATTATTGAGCCCAAGTAAACTGAGTCAACCTGAAGTTCGAGAGGACCTGTATGCAGGCTCGGGTAGGCTTGGATGCTAATCACAACACATGTCAAACAAAACATCTTTTTGTACAATATAGTAGAGTTGCAAGGAAATCAAACTTTTCTCATTACCATTTGTTTATTTATGTTTGGTAGTGTTAAGGAATATAATCTCACATCGAATAAAGATGAAAATATAGATCAACTTCTAAAGTCTTGGATTACTCCTCTTAATAAGGTTGATCTTTTAAGATGGACCACTAAATTTTTACATGGTATCAGAGCTCATCAAAACTCCAACGAGCGATTCGATCCGATTAAGGCAAAAAAAAAATTGAGTATACGAATTTCAAGATTGGTCTGCTCAAACGAGCCACCATCTTGCGGTGGCGTGTTAAGGGATATAATCTTATATCGAATAAAAATGAAAATATAAACCAACTTATAAGGCCTTAGGCTACTCCTCTTAATAAGGTTGATCTTTTAAGATGGACTCCCAAGTCTTTACAGGTAGATACCAAAGTTTAGTAAAAGCATAAGATGATGCATATCCCTCGAAAGGGTCCAATTGCTATCGTAGATGTGAAAAATTAACAGCCATGGAAGAAAATGCTACTCCTCGAAGATATAAACATCATTACCTTACCAGCAGATCATGCCAGACAAATGAGTAAGAAGAGGGAAAAGATGAATTTTAAGACAGGCTTACTCCTTTAATTGAGGAAAAAACAGCAGAAAAACGAAGCATTTCACATGCTTTATAAAGCTTAAGTACCATTTTGCATGGAGGAGACACGAGAGATCTGTGCAGCAATTTCAATATTGCAATGTTTCTCCATTTCATAAATGGGAGCTGCAATGGAATAATTATTAGCAACTTCAAAGGGGAGTCTAAAAATTTCAACTTATTATGTACAAAAAATTACAGTGTTTCCTCTTCCAGATCTTCTCTCGAGGAGACTCCTGAAACACCTGGGAAGAGAAAACTCCAAGCTGCACAAAAATGAAATATTTAGACACATCAGAGTGAACTCCAAATCCTTTAGTAACTCGCCTGTTTACAAGTGTCTTAAATGTCCCACTAAGAGTGACAAGCCAAATTCTAGACAAATTTAACCCAGCATGAACTTGGTCCAACGCATGTGAAATCACATTAGGGAAATACTCAGAACTAGAATTATAATACCTAAAGTAAAAACCTCTTTTCCAAGTAAGGTTTGTAATAATTAATTTTGGACAGAGATAAGAAAATCAGATTCCTAATGTAAAATCACATCAGGGAAATACTCAGAACTAGAATTATAATCCCTAAAGTAAAAACCTCTTTTCCTTGTAATAATTAATTTGGACAGAGATAAGAAAATCAGATCAACTTTCATCTCTGTAATTTTTATATCTACATACTCCAGACAATGAATGGCAACAACTACTTAAAACGATGAGACTAGAAACAAAAACTGTGATGCTAAAATAATTATAACGACATAGACATTCGTCTTCCCCAAAATTCTGGCTTGATTTTGACATTTGAATTGTATATTTACCTCTTTGCCCTTATTTTAGAACAATGTTTCAATAATTGTGGGAATGATGACCGCTTGGATTTCAAATTTGTCTTTTCTGTGAACACAACATTTATTGGTAAGATAAAAATAGCTTCACCTTTGAAATGAAGTCAATTCAAGGGTCATTTAAACATGCCAAGTGTAGTAATAAATACAGGATGGAGGCAGTTTTGAAATGCCATAACCATTTCAAAACAAGAAAGATAGAAATTAGCTAATTAGTTATGGTTGGAATAATTGACAACTCCGAAGAGATCATCAAAAGCTCAACTTTTCTATCAAATATCTATCACAATTTATCAGAAAACTTGCAAACATTTTGTCAGGGTATTCCGGTTGAAATACACTTACCATATTCAATTAGCATGAAACTCAATCCCAAATAAAGGCCACTTAAAAAAAAGTGGAATTGCCTCACTGATCCAACAGTTCACAAACTAGTATAGCACGGAATAATATATCAAAGATCAAGCATGGACTTAGGGCATATGCTGGTAGATAAATACTCCTAGTGTAACATGGTGCCACTTGATGACTTGAATGAAGGAAAAGAAAACAGAGATGAATTAAGCATCAAAATTTACATGGACATCCTCAAGTATCAGATGTGTTTGCATTAAAGAATGCAGAAGACATTATCACCAAATATTGTGCACAAATAATCATGATACCATCATACACTTGTAAAGGCAAAAATAATCACAAAGTAAAAGCAATTACCAAGTGATATGGATTGGATAACATGTAATCACCTTCCTGCCCAAACTCATTCTCTTTTCCACTGCAAAAATAGCAAGAATAGCATCTATAGAGATGAATCTATCCTAAACAGAACAAAATAATGAAACAAAGCAAAAGAAACTGGAGAAAAAATGGGTCTAAATTTCCACTCCGTGGAGGCGAACTTAAGGAATATCTATCTTCCATCTTTCCCTGATTTGTGGGAATATAATTTCATACTAACATAATATAGATTACATTAGAGTTCTCAACTGTTAATCAGTAAACGCGAATATCTTTACCATGTTAGAAACGTATGCTATAGACATATATATGAAACGTTGATCCTACTCCTTGTGTATCCACACATAAAATCCTCTTGAGAAAAGTGTATCAAATTTCTATATCAATTTTTTTACAAAATATGATGCCAGTGATTACATAAATGTAAAGTCTAGTATTCCAACTGAATTTTTATATTCTGATCGTTGATCTAAATATGGAATCACGTTTCTTGTTTGCAAGAAAAAACACTGAAATAAAAGAACATACATGTGATAAGAAGAGAACAAAAAAGCAATTATAGATTATATAGAATTTATCAAGAAAGGTGAATGGTTATATTTGAGAATATAGTCCATGATAACCCAAAACTGAGATTACTCTGATCCTTTGTATGAAAGAGGATGAAGAAAAAAGAACCATTATCAAGGACCACAAACGAATGTCTATTTTGGTTCTCAAGCAAGCATGTTTAGACTTTGAAATTATTGCTGACCCCACAAACATTATTTCTATCTAACTTTCAAACCCAAAAAGTATTCTGCAATCTTTTTTATTAAGACATATAGTGACAAAACCATTGCTGCACATGTTAACATAAAGAGAGATCTAGAGCAAGTCTATCCTGTAACTCTAATACGTTCTGTACTTAATTATGACGTGTCAAGTCATGCGAAGACTATATTAAATCAAGTGCCACATACAACTTTTTGTATATATTTTTCGTACTTTTTTCGGGCACATTTCTAAAGCATCCCTTGAATTTAATTAAGTCTAATCTTAGCCACAGATCATTTCGCACATCATGTGCCAAATGATCATTTAAATCCTAGTATGCATATGAATGAGAAATTAAAATTAAATCACAAAAACAAAACATAAAATTAAATTACAAGGATACAAGGGGAAACTACCTGTTACCAACCATCCGTAGTTGTCTGAAAGGCCAAATGTATACACCCTCTACCCTAATTTGAGCACTACCAACATCATGTTCATCATCAAACACGCCATGGAAAATTATTACCCCCTGTTGTAAGTGACAATATTAGAAAAGCACGTTCAACAAGGATAGATGACATGTTCCATCGAGATATTTATGTCCTTGATCGCAATATCAGATATCAAATTGATTATTATAATGATTTGACTGTCTCAATGCACATGTCATCAATACATTCTAGCATCAAACAAATGACAGACTTGCCTGAAGATGCAAAGTACTGCACCAGCATCAGAGTTTGTTCACATGATATGAGGGGTGCCAATGAAACAACAGAAAAGAAATGCTGAAAGTAACAGTAAATTTCATTTACCACTGCGACTACAAGATGCCAGTTATGGTGGCTTCCGATATCTATTAATCTCATATTAGCATTCATATTCTTGGAACTGAATAAGGGTCCCATCCAGCATAAGAGTGGCGGTTATCAAGTACCAACATGGATGATGCAGATACATGCTAGTGTGTATGCAGATGAGACTGTGCTAAATTGCCCTATCATCTAACTCTGCATGTATTGTCACCATATAAGTGTAGTATTATCAACTACAAAAGTCAGAACTTGAAATATTTCCTCTTCTGATTTTCAATGATTTTTTCATATTATAGAAGAGCATTTAAATCCAACCAACCTTCTCAAGCCTCCAAGAGTCAGATCTTCACCACTCATTTATTATATGGAATGCGCATTTAAAGTTAATTTACCAATATACATAGTTTGTATAGATACCATACACGAAGGCATGATTAAACTTAAAAAAGTTTACTTGTAAGAAAATAAGTTCTGAAATAAATATTTTTATTGATGAAAGTTGGAAACAAGTTACTTATTTCGACAATATGGTAAGAATTACTATTAAAATACGTATCTTTTTTGTTTTACTTATTATAAGCTTAGACAAGTATGCACTGAAAGATGATTCATCTTCAGACCTTACCTTCCAGTACTAATAGTTCAAGCTTCAAAGATAGACGATCAACATAAACAGAGTTGCATTCTACACTCAAGTCAAAAGGTTAATGCATCAACATACGCTACTAACAATTCTCTCTAAGAGAAACCCTCTCAGTATCGACATTCAGTGCAGCGCAGATAGCCTCTATTGAGTAACTCTTAGTGGTAGCATCATTTTAATTATTAAGGAGTGGTACATCCAATTTCACTTGTATGGATGACTGACTAAACATTTACATAAACTTAGCTAGATGCTTTACTTGTAGATCTCTTGCATACTTTTCTCTTTATAAAACTTACATGGATTCATGAAGAAAGAAAGAAAAAATCAGTGGTAGCAATATCAAGTTGAGTTTGCTGGAGCATCTGTTAGCAAAGACAAGCTTTTATGTTTATTTCTCAATGATCAAAGGATTTTCATCTTCTCATTATGTAATTTGGAAGTGGTAACAATTAATTTTCCTTGAATGAGAATAATATTGAACACATCATCTCTTTCAAATATGAAATGCATGAATTTTAAACAATGTCCATTTCCAAAATAGACAATGGAAGACTATCCTGTAGATACTCCAGTTTAATATAAAAATTATTTGTTGATGACTTCGTTAATCTACGCTTTATCATTATACTACTTATCATGCTGCAGAATTTTCTTTCTTCCCATTTATATTCTACTGGCTGATTTTGAGAGTTTATCCTATCAACGGAACAAAGAATAAAAATAAATCTTGGTATATTCTTAAACGTCTCCAGAAAGAAAAAATTTCAAAGATTTCGAAAACAATAAATAAGCTTGGAAAGTAATAGTAATTTGAAATATGCTTAATAGGGAGAAAATGGCAAGAGTGGTAAGATTGTGTTTGCTCTCTCCACTTCATCAAAACTCTTGGAATTAACAAACAGGCAGTAAGAGAATGAAAGAATGTTCATTTTAATGTCAGCATCATGACCAAGAGGTAGAATGAAAATGATCACATTACCTGAACATAATGTACACCAGTTATTTTTGTTGGTATGCTAATCAATTCTAATACAGAATTGCCTTTTGATTTCTTAAAATCAGGAAACTTGGAAGAGCTATTTGCAGAATCCAGAAACCTCCAATCTCCTGTACCTCGCAAATTCCAAAATATGAATATATTAACACAAAATTTCAGAAGAAAACCAATCGATACAATCCTTCCAAAATTTCAAGTTACATATGAGTTCAAACTATTGAAATAAACAATGCTGTCAAAACCGGACTGAATTGGCCAGTTCTACCAGGAAAACCAGTTTCGGATTTAGGTAAAAAAAGGGAAAGTTGGAAATCATTAAAACAAGAAAAGAACCAACCACTTCCCCGTTTTATTTCTATATTTAGCCAAGGTTCGACTCTTTCCCTTTTCTATATTGATGCCCAAGTCAGGTCTTGAAACATTGAAACAAAGTGTACATTTTCTTGAAGCCAAAAAAATTAAAAGAACCTTACCAGACAGAATTTAAAATCATATTATCAAAAAATGCATCTCAACACTAGGTCGTTTCATTATGTCAAGCAATATCTAGACTGCCAGTAATTAGATCTGAGATCCATTCACTAAAAAAAGAACGAAAACTTCGTTAATAGTACACGCTGCTTAAATATGTGCGGTTTTGGGCTAGCATTTGAATTTATACAAGTCTTTACTTAGCTTAGGCAATGGGTATACTCTGTTGATAAGGATTACCAAAGATGGAAGCTATTCAATTTTGACACCCATCCATCAAAAAATCCATGCACAGTAAGACTATCAAAAGTTTGAATGTGCCAAGAAAGATCTCACAAGAAATTTTGGCTTTTGTTTAAACAAGCATGGCATACTTCCTGATATCACATTGAAATACTCTTTTATGTTATTTTTAAAGCAATGATTTACTCAGATGGTTTCATGTAGTTTTTTCATTTGATACGTAAACGTTTAAATATTCACCCTGTATCGTGTATTTTTATTCTTTTGATGCGTAAGGCATTTTGTATGCAAGATATCTTACAGTTACTCCAGAACAAACTGTCTACAGCTTTGAGGAAACTAAATCAAGACAAAACAGCAATTGCCAAAAATCATGAAAATTTTAGAATATCTTGTGTCACAACACAATCCTTCATTTCCTACAGAGTTCAATAGAACCACCACTCTTGCCACCTTTATTCTTATTGACATCACCCTCATATATATTAGCATATGAAGATGCTTTACAGTCTCAATTTCAGTTTTCTACGGTCCTGGACCATCATACGTATGCATGTGTACCTCTAGCCTAACCTATCGCCACCCATATCCTTCACCCACCCCAACTTCCATCCCTCAACTAACTCCTATCGCATGGACATAACACATCCCTTTCTCTTTAATCACAAAACCTTATTATCGAGATGCGACTAGGCTTTAAAATTGCTTCCACCCCATCCAGATTAATAAAACTAAAAGTCTAATCATCTCCTTGTATCAACAAGCAACTATTACCATCCCTTCTCTGATCTGGTGTACAAAATTTACCAAGGATTTCTCGCCTGTTAGAACTTATCACAGCTAATGATAACATTTGAACAAATACTTCAAGGCAAAATACCGATCTTGCAGCCATCTCTCTCCATATGTGACCTGTTCTGTGACCCCAACATCAAATGCCCTTCCACGAGGCACCTTCCGTGACTCGTATTTTTGCCATCCTTCCTCTCAATAACATTCTTCTCGTATCCAGTATATCCTGTTGTACTTCCCCCAGTTATAATTTTTAATCCAATAATCATAAAACCAGAATTCCTCATTCTTAGGATCCATTTCTTCACCTATCCGTTGCCCTCTCTCAAAAAATTTGAATAGGGGCATAAACCAAGTTTATACTATATTAGGCCATCAAGGTATTTTAGTCCAGTAGGATGGTTTCTCCCATACATGTAGCAAATAAAGAATAATTTCAAAAACAACAGCACAAATAGGGGGAAAAAAAGCTTTGGAAGTAGTGTTTCAGAGAGATCTCAAGCTGGCAAACATGCGCATATACAAAAGAAACAAGGGTCATCAAACAGGTAATTTTTTATTTGGAAAGGAGTAATGGATTGTGGACTCAATTACCCACAGCCACCAAAGTTTGATTCATGCCACTATGTTCAGTGGTTTATCAATTTGTTGTTAATGAGGGTGGTTGTACATGGTAAAATATTTCTGAAGCAGCGCTCTCAAAAAGTTATAATTATTTTAAGCCACCTTGTGGAACACAGGATAATCATAAAACAGAAGTGTTCCTCCAATTTCTGGGATATCTGTATGTTGTGCTTAGGAACAAGGTAATCAATCAGAAGATGCATCAAGTGCACATAATTTTCTTCTCGTCACAAGAGGTATTCAAAAGGAGAAGTTCTCACGGTGCTCACATAATCAACAGGAAAGTAAGATAAACAATACCATTTAAAGTTATGACAAGGTATTCTCATTCCCATTTTCAGGTACAATGGAGACCCGAAAACCAACGTTAAATAATAAGCCTAAGCCCGAGTGCTGGGGCAACAGGTAGCTCTACCTGACCAATTAGCATTACAAAAGCGTCAAGCTCATTAACTTATCAGAAAATTTGTTTCCATTCTTTGTATATAAATCAACTTTCAATCCCCCAATATAAGCAGAATTGATCTCAAACGATAAACATTATTTCCACATTATAAGCCAAAAATGGAAACTGATTTATTCAACGATAATATGTACGTGATACATGCGCTTCTGTGGCTACAGACAACACAAATAAACACATTTTGTTGAAGGAAAAAGATGCAAGCAATGATCAATAACTAAAGAAATGGGAAAAGACAAAACGAGATTTGATTCTCAATATATGAGCAAAAATCAAAGTACGACAATCAGAAAGTTACCTTCATATGTTCCTGTTATATTCCAAGAAGAAAACGGGCCTAACTCATGCTCGTCCTTGCTTCCAAGAAGAGCCTGCAAGAAGTAACGGGCAGAAAATAAGACATTAAAAACAAATAGGACAAAAGAAGAGCCCAGAGGAGGAAGGCGTGAGCAATAAATCTCAAAGACCTATAAAAATGAAATGTCGTTACATATGCCCATTATTTCAAATAAAGTTTGCAACTTTGCATATCAACAATTTGTGTACGCGGTCTTAAAGAACAACACATAGCAGAAGATTTGAAATTTTGCAAATGCTTGAATTAGATTTATTTTCAAAGAGGACAGCAAAGATCCAAAATTAGGTACAAATTTCACCGCAACGATAGTCAATTCAATCAACAACTTGCCTTCTACAGATAATGTATGGATCAAAACCTCTAAACCCTATACATAAATGTCTCTTTTTCTTCCTTAACTAATTTGTATAAAGCAATGTCACCAGTTTCTGCTCATGCAAAAGTTATAAGGTCTTCAAAGAGCTCGAAAGTCTGAAAGTTGACATAAATCTTTTTATCCTTAAGGTTTCATAAAATTCTTTGTCGTTAGTGATGAGCTCAATAGTACGCTTAACTAATTAATTCTGTCAATAAAACCAATCATATAATGCCAAATTGTTTCCAAGAACAAAGAAATGAACAAAAATTATCCCTTTAGATTCAATGATATTGATAATACCTCATAACTCAAACCATTATTTCTTTAACATTTTTACCTTCAAGACCTATTCAACAGCAAATAGATTGAACTTAACAATAAAATGAAGCAAGTAAAGATTTTTTTAAAATACAAAAAGGTAACTCAAACTCAATCAAAAAAAAAAAAACTTTCTTGCTTCCAGTCAAAATCCAAATTCAGTAACGAACCATAAATGTGGGAAACACAAAATTTACATACACTCTCATCCATTACATTTCAAATACAAGGTAGCAGTAACATAATTAATAGAAACTTAACCATAATGGATAATAAAAAGACTACTACAATACCAACGCTAACCTCATCGCCCCATGATTTAGGCCTCTGCCTTAACGGCCTCAGTCCATTTACCGGTAAAACCACCCCGCATATCAACCATGAACCAAACATAATTCGAAACAAAACCCACAAAAGATTCCAACTTTTCATCGGACCCATTCTCAAGATCAAGTCAAATTCTTCTCTTTCAAGCGATTTGGGATATGCCCATATAAATAAATGAAACCAGTTAACTCTAGAGTAATGAAAATTGTGGTTTTAAGAGAAAAGATAGGTGGGTTTTGCTTAGAACGGAGTCAAAACAATTTTTAAACAATAGAAGATGAAATATACTGATCAAATATGCAGAGAAAACGAGAGCTTAACAACCCAAAAAAGTCTATTGCACAACAATTTCTTTTCTGGTTTCAACTACAGGACCTTCACCAGTCAATTCTGTACCAGAAATCACAACTTTTCTTCGTTTCTATATTCAAAGACGTTATAAACAAAATTCATATAATCTAATACACAAGCACATAAATGTATGCGTATAATCTATCTATAGATACATGTACTGTGTGTGAATTTCTGTGAAGAATTTGTGTGCTTCTGAGCTCAGAAATGGTGGTGGTATTTTTATCTCTGTGAGTCGAAGCAAAGGCTGTTTTGGTGCTGAGTAATAGTGTCACAGTGGTGCGTGAAGTTATCACTAGCGTAGCGCTGTACAAAAAAATCGCGAAATCGCAAATCGAACTGTAATCGTTGACTTGAAATCGTTGGTTCGGTTTCACGTGGACTCGATTTTTTTTTCCCCAAATCGAACCAAACCGTTTCAAAATGGTTTGATTTAGGTTTTGATTTTCAAAAATCGCAAAAAACCAAATCAAACCGTACTTTTTAATTAATTTTTTTAATAAAATTATAAATTTTCATATATAATTTTATTAAAGTATAATTTTTAGAATTTAATCCAATTAAAAATAATACCTCCAAACTAGATTTAGAAATTCAAAATTCGAATTTATGTCGAAACCCAAGCCCCCTAAAAAAAGGGGAAGGAACTCAAAACCCAATTCAAAGTCTCAAAACCAAAACATAGATTCTTTTTAATTCCAATATAGTGTTGCGAAAAGGCCGTATCATCTCCCCCCACATGCGTAGCACCCGCATTACTGAGTGCCTTGTTGGCGATGAGAGTGTTACTATCCTCTTCACCGCTCGCAATGACCAAGGTATGCATACGTGTGTTGTATACATAAGTTAGGCATACTTGCATAACGCATCACAAATTTATAATCAAGTGGAAAACAATTAATGTAGTGGGCCGAATATTTCAGTTATTAGAATGAGTTTCTATGCCTGAAAAATTGTAAATAACGGGTTTTGATTCTTTTGGCTTGTTATTTTGAATAATAGGTTTTTTCCTTTATTAATATTTTTTATTGGGGGGTAGAAATAAGGGTTCTCGTATTAATATGTTTAGCTTTAAAGAGATAGACAAATAATTTTTTGACGCACACTTTTCTCTTGTCAATTATTTGGTCTGTAGTATGTATATAATCGCTGATTTATCTTTTTTTGAGCGTTAGAGATTTTTAATTCTTTTCGTCTTTGACTTGAGCCAGGCGGCCTTAAGATAAGTTTGAAAACAGTTTCATCTAATAATATATTTGACATGAAAAGTTCCTCTAGGAAGGAGATTACTATGCTTCCGTTTGGATTAGGTATAAATGTGAATTAAAATCTAAGAAGTCGACAAATAATTTTAACTACATATTTCATTGGACTCATAACTTTTCAACCACATGTTTCATAAACTTATATCAAAATCTATTAAAACCTTATTTTTCTCTAAACCAAACAGGGATATGATGAAAAATTGTCATCTAGAATTTGAATTTTCCTGCTTTAAACCACTAAGAAATTCAAGTGGACAACCACATTTTGTCCAATAGTCATCATGTCAAGGGATGTTGAACTTTCTTTGTTTAATGGGTCAAACATTGTTCGAGTAAATGTTTGATGCTGCTTTTACTATACATGTTTCAAAAGTGATTGTTGATTTATCTTGTGTTGTGTGTTTTATCACGTCTTAGTTGTCTTTGTTTCAATCAATCATCGTGTGAACCTTAAACAATGCATCTCGTAATTTTCATCTGTTTAATGGGTTATGGTTTATTGTATTCATTTCCTTCACTTAGAGTATTTATTTAATATGGATAACTGTTTGGTTTTTGTTTATATTTCTTTCTTAGTTGATCTAGTGATGTCCGGTACTACTGTCATCCTTCAAAATGCAAAGATTGATATGTTCAAGGGAATTATGAGGCATATAAAAGATTGATTAGTGACGCCCGGTACCTAAGAGGTTTGTACTTTTATACTTATTCTGATATTGTTGTTTGTAAAAGTTTGAGTGATGCTAGCTTAATACTATCTTTTTTGCTTTTTTGTTATATATCGAATTTCAGACAAATATGAATGTAATTTAATATTTAACATTATTAGTGTTCGTTTAAATTTATATGTTAACTTGTTTTAAATATATTACTATAATGTCGATAGGTAAACCGCGGATTAAAACCGAACCAAACCGCAAATAATGGTTTGGTTTGGTTTGGTTTGAAAAATGAAATGGTTTGGTTTGGTTTGGAAAAATTCCAAACCGTTTAAAATGGTTTGAGTTGAAAATATAGCATAAACCGCCCAAATCGAACCGTGTTCACCCCTAGTTATCACTGTCCAATTAAAAAGACTTCAAATAACTTATGTCCGTTTCATTGCAACGACGAAAAATGGATGAAAAAAAATTAAATGACAGGAAATTAAATTATTTAAAATTTATTTTACAAAAAATTATAATTAATGATATTTAATTGATATAATTTTTTACTTAATTCATTTGACTTTATTTTTCATGTAAATTATTATTTTTTGGGATAAATTTTTTTACAATTTATATTAAAATTTGTTTAGATTACAAAAAATTAAAAAAAAAAATTTGAATTTTTTTTGTGTTCATTTGATTTTGTTTTTTTACGTAAATTGTCAATTAAATTGATAATTTTTTTTACCAACTTTGAAATGTATTCCAATTGCTTTAAAAAAAAGTAAAAAAACTAGAAAACGTTTTCCCACCAATATGGTGGAAAAACGGTTTCTAACTTTTGTGCATCAACAACTTGTACATTGAAAAACGTTTTTCCTGAAAAATTTGGCCAATCAAACAGGCCCTAAATATATTTTTCGGGGAAACTGGTGACACGCCCAAAAGGGACATCCAAATAATTCCTTACTTTTGTGAAATTTGTCGTCCAATAGTAATGTGGTAAGTAAGGATCATTCCCGCAGATAATTTTTTTCAATTATGCCAATTGTAATAAGAAAGTAAAAATGCGCAAATAAGTAAATGGGGGGTTGGGTTGTTTAATTAAACTAAGAAAGCGATAAACTAAAAATATAAAAGAACTAAAAGGCAAATAATACAAGGAAATGAAAAATGTAATCGAGGAATATTTCTTCGCCACTAGAATGAATTTCTAATTGATATTTGCAAAAAAAATTTGCTCAAAAGATTAACAACAATTCAAAAATAATTACAAGTTCGATTACCTCAAACTCTCCTTAATATTAGTTAAATAAGATAAGTATCGTTACTCAATCCTATTCATTAAATAATCTAGGATAAGCTCGCTAGATTTAATTTAACGAAAACATTACGATGAGAGAGTTGAATTGAATTAAGCGCAAACACACAAACTCAGTTTGTTAACTTAAGTAATAATCCACCTACATTTAATAAAAAATTCATCATAATCCATCAAAGTGTAGTTGCTACTAGGGTTTGGTCAAATTAACAATTACGGACTAAAAATCCTCAAATTAGCAAATATCGAAACAACCCAATAATCTAGTTGGCACACTAAATAACCGAGAAGAACAATAAACATAATAAACACAATGGATTAACCACATCAATCTCAAGAACTTTAAAGCACAAATCGATTAAATTATCATTTCTAGGGTTCCAAAATAACCCCCAATCACATATGATTTTAGCTATGCATAAGATATTCAATAATAGCTAACAAAATAATACAATCCATTGATAAAAAATGAGATTAAAGAGAAGAGAAAAGCTTATGGATGAAGATATGGAAGGTTGAGATCAATGGCATTGGAGCTTCTTCTTGATCTTCCCCATTTTCTTCAAGGTTTGACAATGGAGTTCCCCAAATTTTTGCTCTCGTTTTGGGACAGCTCCTCCCTTCTTGCTTGCCCTAGAAATGAGCCCCAAGTGGTATTTAAGATATGTAGAAGAGGAAAAACGGGTTTGAAATAAAAGGGGAGAGATTAGAATTTAAAATCGGGTTTCGCGTGTTTTCCCGGGTTCTGCTCCAGATTTGTACTATGCGTACACATGGCTTTATCTGTGCGAACGCATAGTGCAATCAAATAAGCTTTAGTTGTTGATTTTGCCAAGTATGCGTACGCAGGGCCAAATTCTGCACTTCTGTACTTTTCTGGTGCCAGCTTCATTTCTTCCTATTTTTGTACATATTTCACCTCCTCAAGCCACACTTCATCAAGCAACAAGTGATGGTAATGATCACCAAACTTTGGAATATTTCTCTTCAATCGTTTTGGCTCAATTTACGCTCAAAATATCACAAAAACAATCATCAACTCGGGAATTCACCTAAGAAACAAAAGTAACAAAAAATAATCAAAAACTAATAACTATCTAAGTTTAGCTAGAAAACTAACAACTATTTAAGTTGGAAAACGTTATCCCACCACTATGGTGAAAAATATTTTCTAAATTTTGTGTATCAACCGTTTATACCTTGAAAAACATTGAAAAACGTTTTTCCTAGAAAATTAGTGCAATCAAACAAGTGAATAGTAAAAAGAAAGAAAATGTTTTCCATCTTTCACGAAAAACTTGGCCAATCAAATAGGTTCTAAGTGTTTTCACGTGATTCTATTCAAAGAGATAATATTTATTTGATAGTGCCACTGCCAAGGCACAAGGATTGATTTAACCTCTATCCTTTAGACAATTTCTATATATTTTTTATGTCGACCGTGTTCAATCCTAAATACTAAACATATCTTATTGACAGAGATGTTTGTTTTAGGATAATTATATTCACTTTATAGTTTCTATTTTATGCACCACGCTTTAAATGCAATGGAGGTCCTCACTTTTCACTATTTTTTGCATTTATATCCTTAATTTGTTTGTCTTATTCATATTCATAACCTCGCGATTTTTGTCAAAATATTATGATAACATACATTGAAATGAGAGATATATATATTTTGTCAAACTATTGTATATTCTGATTATTTAAAAATATTGGAGACAAATAAATATTTTTGTATCATCTTAACCAATATCAAATCGAAGGCAAATAACGCACCTCAAAACCGTGAGATTTAGCAAACAATGCTTTCTTTCTAAAGACTCGTTAATTTGATAGCATTTTACTAAGTACTAAAATATTACTATTGTTAAATGCTGAATTTAGGATAAAAATATGACAAAATGAGCCATTTATTGTGATGTGATGTTAGAATTTCAAATAGAAATGAAAAGAAATTGTAACATCTAAATTTCTAACTAAAATGGATGTACTTGGAGCATTTTTCGTTAAGCTTGAAAGTAAACTAAGTTGAATTAAAAGTACTTTTTAAAATTTAGCTAAATATATGTGTAGCTTTAAATGTACTTTTAGGTAAACTTTTTTATTGAACATATTTAGCTTTCTTAAACAGTTGTTTTTCTAAAAAGATAATACAAAAGTATGTAATTGTAAAACGAAAATAACTTCACAACGGGTCTCCAAAGGACAACTATCTATTAGGATGATGCCTTATAGACCTAAAAATACTAGAACACTTACTAGAGATTGTTATATTGAATAATAGATGTACTAATAGAGCAAAATTGTAGAGCCGCACGTGAAGATAGTTGTAAAAAGTGCTTGAACATGATATTGTGTGATTGATCTATAAGTATAGATGTGTGCATGATATCTACAAAACATGAAGGCTATAACAGAGATGCAGAGCTAGCCATATTCGAAGGAAATGTAACATTTTTGACTTGATGTGTTATTCATGAGCCGCTAACAAGTGCCACCTCTTCTTCAAAGCTCTAAGAAGAGGAGAAAGAATCGTGCTACAATACCAGAAAAATCATGCTACAATATAGGTTGAGAAATTTGAAAAATCATGCTAAAATACCAGAAAAATTTGACAAAATGTCACGTGACATTCTATCATTGGACTATTTAAAATGCAGTTAATTTTTTCATCCACTTATCTTCTACCACCACTTTATTTGTCATTGCATTTGTCAATTCTTTCCACCAAAGTGACATAATCCAAATTTGAAACATTGGTTGTGTTTCTAGACAACTTATCCCACTATAAAGATGGACAAATTAATTGTTTTTGCATTTCTACATGGCATTTGGGTCGACTATCTGTAATTTTCAATCATTCATGCAATCAATTAATTATTGTGTTAATTTTGTTACTTTTTTGAAAGCTAAGTTCCGTGAGCATAATCAACTTGTATTTATACTAATCAGGAGTTTTACATCATGGACATTGTACATGTCACACAAAAAATAATAAAAAGTCCAAATTTTTGAACCACCAACATCGTTTTTTTGTTTAGGTCATCAACACAAGCATACCTTATTTTAGAGTTTAATCATAGAACTTCATAAAGGGTTGATCATAAGTATTCTTGAAATTAAGGTTAACTAGCTCGACATAATATTCTCGAAAAGTCATTGAATTCATTGGTGACGCACCCATTCCCCTAGAATTATCCAATAATTGCTCTCATAAAATATATTTGAACTCTTATGCAAGAATTTATATTTTCCAAAGACTTACTTTTGCAAGTTCGTTGATCCCAAGATTAGAGGATGGCTTGCACTCATCTTTTGAACATCAATCATAAGATTGCATTCTGACTCCAAGTAACTAGGAATATATCTTTTGAAAATAATTATCAATTAATCCACTCTTCTCGTGTAATTCGTCTACTCTAGACCTAATCCATAGTGTCAAAACTTTGGTCTAGTAATCAAACCAAACTCTTGAAGTCTAAACCACAATGAACTTGAATGAAACCTTTTTCCTTCCTACATGCACATAAAACCAAGTCAATTTATAAGCAATTGTAACACACACAAACAACACTCAGAGGTCCAACTTGCACTACGTTATGAAACCAGAATAATCGCTCTTTGACATCGATTTAAAGGAAAAAAAATAATTGAAACCTGTTATATACTTAGGCAAAATTTAGGCAAGTTCCGACTGAGCGGTGATCGATCGAAAATTATGGTTCGATCAACCGAACTAGAGTTCCGGTTGACCGAATAGGCTTAAATCCGGTATTAATAGATTAAATACCGTATATGCTGTTGGTACTCCAGAAATTCGGTAAATTGCACAGAAATCCGATATACGCGAAATTAGGTATGCAGTTTAGCAATATAATAACTACGATGAACGCAAATTCAACATACATATATCATGCTTAATACTATATACGTACAGAATGTAAACATGAACGAATAAAAATCGCAGAACGAGTAATAGAACCGAAAACTTTTAACCCGAGGCCTGTGTTGCACACAGTTTCCTTAAAACAGATTCGCCCCCTCACCGTTCGTGCTTGAGATTTACATCGAGCGTCCGTTTCCCAGGATACAACGGTAGAACCAGTAGCTTCCGAGCACCACGGGAACCACTCCGGCGAACTGAACTAGTGCCTGAACTACACCACCACCAAGACCGAAATGCAAGAAAAAAAAACTCTATGCAAATGAATTTCTTATTTATTCTAGACTTGAAAGCCTTTGCTTTTTTTTTGTGTGTAGGAATGAGGAAAATGAGCCACTATTTATAGGCTAGGCTACCATCAATGACAATGACCTTTGGAGTTTCTCATCTTTTTCCTATGTGGGACAAATTCATTTTTTCCACATAAACTCCCTTTTGAGTGGTACACTTTGAGCCTCAATTTCTCATTCACCCGAGCATCAACTTTGGCAAGTAAGTATATGATTTCGATGTACTCACGGAGGAGAACACAAATCAACTTTCATCTTCCAAATTGAACAACCGGGTCCCACTCAAAAATCGTGCCAAAGTCAGCCCATAAATTCAATTTTTTCCAATAATCCCCCACATGAATGAAAATTGGGAGCGACCCATACATGTGACACATGACGACTTATGAATGTGACACATGACGACTTGGTGATATAGTTCAACAGTTGAAACCTGCATAGGATAGGTAGGTGCTACCCTTTGAACCTTCCCTTGTGAAAGCATATTTACTTTACTGGCTGATCAGTAGACGCGATGTCCTTGAACTGTTCTGCTGTTTATGTAAACGATAATACACTTCACACAGGATTCTTCCTAACACATTTCAGTTCTCATTATTATGTTCGTTTTGGCCATGAACATATGCCTGGTTTTGTGAGAGATCACTAGAATTGCGCCCCACACAATTCCCTTAGAAGCGGCCCCGCTTCTCTCTCACATAGGTGATTTCTTATTACAAGTAACCCACATTACTTGGCTCGATTTCCGACGCATAAGAATCATTAAAAGCCAATTGCTTATCCTCCAACTTCACGAGCATCACTGTCGCATCACAGGAATGGACATGAGGTAATATCCCCCACAGTGATTACATCAAGTCTTTACAATTAGGTTTTCCCTTTGAACCTAGATCTTGGGATCTCCAGTCAACTAGGTTGGGTTTTCCTTTGTATTGACTTATCCATTCAAGGGCTTAAGTCCCATTCCTCTCGATGATTTCTCAACTAGCTCTCGATTTAACCCTTTGGTTAGCGGATCCGCAATGTTATCCTTTGACTTTACATAGTCAATAGTGATAACTCCAGTTGAGAGTAGTTGTCTTATGGTATTGTGTCTACGACGTATATGTCTAGACTTACCATTATACATGTTACTCTGTGCCCTTCCAATTGCTGATTGACTATCACAGTGTATGCAAATTGCTGGCACAGGTTTTGACCATCTTGGAATATCCTCTAAGAAGTTGCGTAACCATTCAGCCTCTTCACCACTTTTATCTAGAGCTATAAACTCAGATTCCATAGTGGATCGTGCTATTACTGTTTGCTTAGAGGATTTCCAAGAAACAGCTGCACCTGCCAATGTGAACACAAATCCACTCGTGGATTTTGAGTCTTTCATATCAGATATCCAATTAGCATCACTATATCCTTCAATGACCGCTGGATATTTGGCATAATGCAATCCATAATTACGAGTCAATCTTAAGTACCTTAGTACTCTTACTATTCCTTTCCAATGATCAGCTCCTGGATTACTCGTATACCTACTTAGTTTACTAACTGTGTAGGCTATGTCTGGTCTTGTACAGCTCATTAAGTACATCAGACTTCCAATGATTCTCGAGTATTCTACTTGAGAAACACTTTCACTTTTATTCTTGGATAGGTGTTGACTCGTATCTATCGGTGTTCTAGCCATGCCAATATCATCATTACTGAACTTTTCCAGAATTTTATCCACATAATGTGACTGGCTTAGAACGAGTCCATCTGATGTTCTTGAAACTTTGATTCCAAGTATAACATCAGCCAAGCCCATATCTTTCATGTCAAATCTTGAATTTAACATATTCTTGGTGGATTTGATCATCTTATCGTTGCTACCAACAATAAGCATATCGTCAACATAAAGACATAAAATGACATAGCCATTTTTTCGTGTCTTTGAAGTAAACACATTTATCACACTCATTGATTTTAAACCCACACTCCATCATGACACTATGGAATTTCTCATGCCATTGTTTTGGTGCTTGTTTTAAGCCATATAATGACTTCACCAATTTGCAGACTTTCTTTTCCTGCCCTGGAGATGAAAACCCCTCGGGTTGTTCCATATAGATTTCTTCATCTAAATCTCCATTTAAGAAGGCAGTCTTAACATCCATTTGATGTACTTCAAGATTCCGCAAAGCAGCAATCGCAAGTATCATTCTAATAGATGTTATTCTTGTTACTGGAGAATATGTATCAAAGTAATCAAAGCCTTCCCGTTGTCGGTAACCTTTTATTACTAACCTGGCCTTGTACTTTTCAATAGTTCCATCTGTTTTCATTTTTCGTTTGAAAATCCATTTGTAGCCTAGTGGTTTACTTCCTGGGGGAAGATCCACTAGCTCCCATGTATGATTTTGCAAGATGGAATCTATTTCACTTTTAATGGCCTCTTTCCATTGAGGTCCTTCTGAGGAGTTTACAGCTTCTTGATAGCTTCGAGGTTCACTTTCTAGCATATAGGTCAGAAAATCTGGACCATAAGATTTTTCTGTTCTTTCTCTTTTGCTACGTCTTGGTTCAACCTCAACCCCCTCTTCTAGTTCTTGGTCCTGACTATCTTCAATCATAGTCTCATACGTCCGTTTAGAAGAGCTTGCCCCTTCTTTGGACTTATACGGAAATACATGTTCAAAGAACGAAGCATTTCTCGATTCCATTATCGTGTTTTTGTGTATATCTGAGATTTTCGATTCATACACAAGAAACCGATAAGCACTACTGTTATGAGCATATCCAATAAAGATGCAATCTACAGTTTTCGGGCCTATCTTCACCTTCTTTGGTGTTGGGATAGCCACTTTAGCGAGACACCCCCACACTCGTAAGTATTTATAGGAAGACTTTCTTCCTTTCCATAACTCATACGGAGTCTTTTCCATTTTCTTTCGGGGCACCTTATTTAAAAGGTAATTTGCTGACAACACAGCCTCCCCCCACATGTTCTGAGGTAACCCAGAACTTACTAGCATTGCATTCATCATTTCTTTTAAGGTGCGATTTTTCCTTTCAGCAATGCCATTTTGTTGCGGTGGTTTCATGTATGATTCCGTGTTGTGCACAGAATTCAGCAAACGGTGCTTCATACTCACCACCTCGATCGCTTCTCAACACCTTAATTTTCTTGCTAAGTTGATTTTCAACTTCCGTCTTATAGAGAATGAATTTCTCTATCGCTTCATCCTTACTTTTTAGCAAGTACACATAGCAGTATTTTGTGCTATCGTCGATAAAAGTAATGAAATACTTGTTGCCACCTCTCGTTTGTACAAATTTTAAATCATATAAGTCACTGTGAATTAAATCAAGTGGTTCAGTATTCCGTTCAATTGATTTGAATGACGACCTTGTCAATTTTGCTTCAACACAAGTTTCACACTTATGTTTCGAATCAACATGGAACGCGGGTATGCAATTCAAGTTAACTAGTCTACGTAAAGAATCATAGTTAACATGTCCTAGTCTACCATGCCACACATTGGAAGACTCAAGCAAATAAGCAGAAGAGTTCACTTTATTCTTTTTTTGCTTAACAACCATTACATTTAGTTTGAACATGCCATCGGAAACATACCCTTTTCCGACAAACATTCCACTTTTGGACAAAATAACTTTGTCTGACTCAAATACAATACGAAATCCATGCTTATTCAAAAGCGACCCGGACACTAGGTTCTTGCGAATTTCCGGCACATATAGCACGTTGTTAAGAGTCAACTCTTTCCCTGAAGTCATCTTCAGAACCACCTTCCCTTGTCCTTTGATTTCAGAAGTTGCTGAATTTCCCATGAACAACTTCTCTCCATTTTCAATTGCTTCGAAAGCATTAAACATCTCTTTATCAGAGCACACATGCCTTGTAGCACCAGTGTCAATCCACCACTCTTTCGGGTTAGAACCCACCATGTTTACTTCAGAAATGACGGCTGCGAGATTCATCTCCGACACGTCATTTGCCATGTAATCAACCACATTTGCTTCCTTCTTCTTCTTTGGCATTCTGCACTCCGAAGACTTGTGACCTACTTTGTCACAGTTGAAGCATTTTCCTTGAAATTTCTTTTTAGAAATTCCACCTTTTAGTCCTTGCTTGGTCCCTTTGCCACCGGATGACCCAGCCTTACTTTTGTAGGCCTTACTGCTTTGACCATGCTCTACCACATTGGCTTTAGCAACATCAGGACTGAACCACTTCTTCTCCGAACCCTTGTTGTCTTCTTCAATTCGAAGTCTAACAATCAGTTCTTCGACGTTCATTTCCTTTCGTTTGTGCTTCAGATAGTTCTTGAAGTCTTTCCACGCGGGGGGCAATTTCTCAACAATTGCTGCCACTTGGAAAGTTTCACTCACAACCATCCCTTCGGCATGAATTTCGTGAAGAATCACTTGGAGTTCTTGCACTTGACTGATTACTGGTTTGGAATCCACCATCTTATAATCCAAGAATCTGCCGACAATAAACTTTTTTTGCCCCGGCATCCTCAGTCTTATATTTTCGGTCCAACGACTCCCACAGCTCCTTAGCAGTTTTCATACTACTATACACGATGTATAACGAGTCTACTAAGCTGTTCAATATATAGTTTCGGCACAGAAAGTCTGAATGTTTCCAAGCATCAACCGCACTGATCACTTGAATATCTCCTTCACCCTCATTGAGTATTGAAGCAGTTTCAGTCAAGAATCTCGCAAGATTCAAGGTGGTCAGGTAAAATAACATTTTTTGCTGCCACCTCTTGAAATTCAAGCCATTGAATTTTTCCGGTTTTTCCCCATGGTTAACTGGAACATTAGCCACATGTTGGCTCACAACACGACTTGGCACCTGAGCCACAGTTTGAGCCACAACAGAGCTAGGCCCTGCACCCATAGCTGCACCCATACCCACAGTTTGGGAAACTTGGGACACATCCATATTGGTTGGTTCGGTTGTCATTTCTGAAATAAAACACACAAAAATTAGTTTCCAAAAAACTAATTATCAACTTGTCTTTAAAAAAAACAAATCTGTTTTAAGCTTGTTATATACTTAGGCAAAATTTAGGCAAGTTCCGACTGAGCGGTGATCGATCGAAAATTATGGTTCGATCAACCGAACTAGAGTTCCGGTTGACCGAATAGGCTTAAATCCGGTATTAATAGATTAAATACCGTATATGCTGTTGGTACTCCAGAAATCCGGTAAATTGCACAGAAATCCGGTATACGCGAAATTAGGTATGCAGTTTAGCAATATAATAACTACGATGAACGCAAATTCAACATACATATATCATGCTTAATACTATATACGTACAGAATGTAAACATGAATGAATAAAAATCGCAGAACGAGTAATAGAACCGAAAACTTTTAACCCGAGGCCTGTGTTGCACACAGTTTCCTTAAAACAGATTCGCCCCCTCACCGTTCGTGCTTGAGGTTTACAACGAGCGTCCGTTTCCCAGGATACAACGGTAGAACCAGTAGCTTCCGAGCACCACGGGAACCACTCCGGCGAACTGAACTAGTGCCTGAACTACACCACCACAAAGACCGAAATGCAGAAAAAAAAAAACTCTATGCAAATGAATTTCTTATTTATTCTAGACTTGAAAGCCTTTGCTTTTTTTTTTTTTGTGTAGAAATGAGGAAAATGAGCCACTATTTATAGGCTAGGCTACCATCAATGACAATGACCTTTGGAGTTTCTCATCTTTTTCCTATGTGGGACAAATTCATTTTTTCCACATAAACTCTCTTTTGAGTGGTACACTTTGAGCCTCAATTTCTCATTCACCCGAGCATCAACTTTGGCAAGTAAGTATATGATTTCGATGTACTCACGGAGGAGAACATAAATCAACTTTCATCTTCCAAATTGAACAACCGGGTCCCACTCAAAACTCGTACCAAAGTCAGCCCATAAACTCAATTTTTTCCAACAAAACCATTGTCTTACTCGAACAAAGAGAGGTCGAGATGTCAAATAACTATGTCATCCCCTTCGAATCTCAACAATTTGAACGATCGATTAAGCAATTTTAATTACCCTTCATTATGGAGCTTTTTGTACAAATAAAGAAGATTGAATTTTTTTATTTTTTTTGTGGAAAATATCAGTTAATTTGACCAAAATTGTTGAACGCAAGGGTAAATGGCATGTTAAATTTCAGTAAAAAGTAATATTACTTCATAATAATTTCATCTTGGCATTCAGTTGGTCACACATACTTCAGTCAAATTTCAAAGGAAGTAAAAGAAATTCATAGCACCAGCTTAATTACTCTAATATATGGTTTATTTATTAATTAAATTTATCTTTTAAGGTGAAAATTGTTTCAGAATATAAAAACAATAAATCTTCGTTGACTGTTAAATCCAAATGCAAAAATAAATTTCATTCAGTAACGCCAGCTACTGAATTAAATTATAAAACTAAAAGCGTTGAACACTGATATTTCAGCCAAAAACAATACCATTTATTTATTAAATATTCATCATAATAAATTCATAATACAATGCTAATAATATATATATGTGGATAAACATTTCAGTCGCCTCAAATAGAGTTTAACCTTTTTACTTGCATTGTAAATTGTTTTTCATTAAGAATTCTGCAATTTTCAAGGGGGCTTAAAGCTTGGGTATTCAATTTCAATGGCACATTGTATGCCTTTGATGAGCAGCTTTCTTTTTTTGATTTCAATGGGATTTTTCTGCACATCTCAGGCCAGAATATTATATGTTGGTGGCGACGAGGGTTGGGTGGTTAAACCGTCGGAGAATTACAATCACTGGGCCGAAAGAAATCGGTTTCAAATCAATGATACACTAGGTATATATGTTCTGCCGCCTCTTTATGTGTTCGTGTCCTTAACGAAACGTCAGTTGTATGCATTATCATACATTGTTAGATCACCGTGCACATGAGCGTAATTGTTATGTAAAATGCGTGTATTTGTGGCTATTCCAAAATCTGATACAGGCACTTTTCTAATGCTATAGTCATTGTTGTTGTTTTGCAGTTTTCAAGTACAAAATAGGGTCTGATTCAGTGTTTGTTGTGGGGAAAGATGACTATGATAAATGCAACAGGGATAATGCTACACAAACTATGAGACATGGGGACTCAGAATTCAAGTTTGATAGATCAGGACCATTCTTCTTCATTAGTGGCCATGATAATAACTGTGAGAAGGGGGAGAAACTTACCATTGTAGTAATGTCTGATCACCACCACACTCGTATAGCTCCACCTCGGATTCCATCACCATCTTCCGCGCCCGTTTCCTCTCCGGTGGCCAAAACGCCGACATATTCGCCTTTTGGGAAACCACCGACTCATTCTCCTTCCATGTCTCCACTCGACAAAGCTCCCTCACGGACACCTAAAACACGAGTTCCACCACCATCTTCCGTCCCCTCTCCTTCTCCATTAGCAAAAGCCCCGGCCTATACATCTTCCTGGAAACCACCAATTCGTTATCCTTCTCCTTCTCCTTCTCCTTCTCCATCTCCGGTGGCTAAAACCCCGGCAACTACCCCTTTTTCAAAACCACCAACTCATTCTCCTTCTCCTTTGACAAAAACTCCGTTGTATTCACCTTCCTCGAAACCCCCAACTCATTCTCCATCTCCATCTCCAGTGGCCCAAACCCCTACACATGGGCCTTCTTCAAATCCGACAACTCATTTCCTTTATCCATCTCCATCTCCAGTGGCTAAAACCCCAAAGTACGCGCCTTTCTCAAAATCACCAACTCATTCTCCTTTTCCATCTCCACTGGCTAAAACCCCGGCATATGCACCTTCTTTAAAACCACCAACTCATTCGCTCTCTCCATCTCCACCGACCGAAACCCCTACGCACTCACCTACCTCAAGACCCCCAACTCATTCCCCTTCTCCATCTCAATCTCCACTAACCCAAACCCCTGGACACACGCCATCTTCAAAACCACCAACTCATTCTCCTGCTCCATCTCCAGAAGTAAAAACCCTTGCACACGCACCTTCTTCAAAATCGCCAACTCATTCTCGTTATCCATCTCCAGTAGCCAAAACCCCTATACACTTACCTTTCTCAGAACCACCAATTCATTCACCTTCTCCATCTCCAGTGACCAAATCCCATGCAAACTCACCTATCTCAAGATCACCAACTCATTCCCCTTCTCCGTTTCTATCTCCACTAGCTAAACCTCCTACACACATGCCCTCTTCAAAACCACCAACTCTTTCTCCTTCTCCAACTCCATCTCCGCTAGCGAAAACCCCTGTACATGCGCCTCTTTCAAAATCACCAACTCATTCTCCTTCTCCATCTCAATCTCCAGTTACCAAAACCCCTAAACAGACACCTTCCTCAAGACCACCAACTCATTCCCCTTCATCTCAATCTCCAGTAGATAAAACCCCTGCACATGCTCCCTATTCAAATCCACTAACTCATTCTTCTTCTCGAGCTCCTCCCAACGAAGCTCCTACACCGGCTCCAACTCATTTAAACACTCCAGTACACACGCCTTCCTTAGTACCACCAACTTATTCTCCATCTCGAGCTCCTCCCAACGAAGCTCCTACACCGGTTCCAAACTCATTTAAACACTCTGTCCCCATCTTTAGCTCCCAAAACCCAGGTACCCACGCCTTCCTATGAAGCTCCTACATCAGCTCCTATTCATTCACTTTCTCCATCTTCGATGAGCAAATCTCCTTCATACCTGCCTTCTGCTACACCACCAAAAGCAATCTCCATCTCCTTCTCCAACATACAAGTCTCCACCAGCTCCAACTACTCGTTCACCGTCACTATCTCCAGCAGAAAATTCTCCAGTATCACCTCCTCCTGAGTGCCAAAACCCTCATACTGAATCTCAAGAAGATAACTGTGCACCAAACTCAAATGAACCCCATCTCCCTTCTCCATCAGCACATCATCCATCATCGCCTCACGGGGCACCAGAACCACATGTGCAGCATCATGCTCTAGCACCTTCTTCAACGAGCGCACATGTTTCTGGAACTTCTTTTTCTTTGCTGGCGGGCTTAAGTATATTGGTGGCTATGACTTCTGGTGGTTTTGTAGGCTTCTTTTAGATTTCAATTTTTCTTCTATTTTATAAAGAAAAACCCTTAAATATAATATGGGTTTTGCATCTAGATTCTAGACATGTAAAAATAAATTTAGGAGGATAATTTGCCTTACAAGGATAAGTTTCAGGTCAAGTTAATGTAGTTTCTTTTGCCTGTCGTTTCTTCAAAAGCCTTTCGATTTCATTGACTCTAATGCAATTGTTATTCTATATATAAACTCTCTTATTTCCATTCTGCATATGTATGGGACATATGAGGAGAAATCTATAGAGAATTATTTGCAAAAGTAAGCAAAAATGCTTTTTAATTCTCAAACAAATCCCTCGTTCATGTGCTAATTTTTATCAAGACATACTGCTAGCATTTTCATTGATAATATTCATCAACCCTGAAAATAAGCTGTGAATTTGGCTGGCATACTTTTGACCTAAATATTTCTGTTGATCATCTTCACCGACTTCAAACTTACATTCCGAGTTTCAGTTGGAAATATAGAGACTGAAAAATCTATAGTCAATGTCGCGTATCTTCTCGTTTAATACTGAACTAAATTGAATAATCGAATTATTTAATATAGTGACCAAAAGACTTATCGCGGTTGGGTGTGCTACCTTTTCGCCTCAACTAATGTACATTGAATAATAGAACTCTTTGATTAATTTCATAAAAATAAAATTTCAACTTTTTTTCTTTAATATTGTTTAATAACATTTAATTTACCTCATTAAACTGCTACAAATATGTTACACGAAATTAACAATGAAAAGGCAATTAAAATGAATTCTGATTTGAAAAGGGTGATTGATTTTATCTATTTTAAAGTTTTTTCAACTCAAATTTCAAAGTCATCACTATTAAAATCTATGTGGTTGATCAAAGTGAAATAATTTTTGAAGTGAAGAGACTGTTTTGTAAGAAAATAAACTTGAGCGATGAAAATAAAACGAGTTTGGTGATAAATAGTGTTTTCACTCAGGCCAATTATGATAGGATTAATGACATTTACACTACAATTTTTATTTCTAACACCACATTTTAATTGCATTTAAGGTATTTAATTTTTGCTCATTATAACACTTATAAAGAAATAATTGCTACAATGAACAAAGATTGAAGTTCTTAACTACAATTAGAATGTGATGTAAAAAATAAAAATTGTGATAACAATATAACCAATTGCTCCTAGAATGTTTTACTTATTTATTCCTCTATATAACTTTCCTTTTTTTTATTGAGAGGATGAAAATTTTAAAAAAAAAAAAAAAAACCTCTATTGATTAAACAATTTACAATGGTGCTTGATTAAAACCTAAAGAGACAACTTCCAAGATTTTTTATTATTAATTTGATACACTAAAGAATATTTTTAGTTTGTGTTTGATAGGAATTTAAATTTAAATTTTAATTTAAGTCAATAATTAATTTTAATCACAATTAAATGATTGGGATCATTTATTGAAGTTGACACCAATTCAATTTGCATTTTCTCTTTTGGATCACACGCTTCTGTTGTATATGCTTGATCAAGATTATTTTTGATACCCCATTTGACAGTTCTCATTTTAGAATTTTGATATCTCACTATAAAATAGATATATTAAACGAAAGAAAAATGAGAAGAAACTAAGTTAAATCATATGTAAACAACAATTTTGCTATTTAATTGAATTTTGTATCATAGTTTAATATTTTAATGCTATGTAATTGTCTTAGAAAATTTCTCATATTGCTGTTTAGTGAGATTTATAATTTAGAAGTTTTTTTGGCTTAATTCTAATTGCTCCAAGTTCTACTTGCTTGCTTTGCTTGTTAATTTCATTAGGGTGGGCATCGGGTGCACTACCAAAAATAAGAATCAAACTGATTGTAAAAAACCAAAATATATGCTTCTATGCAATTCAAGTCACGGATGTGCAAAATAGCAAATATCATAAACTTTGAATCCAATATGTAGCAAAAAATAATTTTAAACATCAATTTAGAAACAGACCTCCTCCTTGAGCTCTCTGACATCAAGTTTTTCAAGATGATAATTATTCAATTTCCGATACCTCTCTACCTCTTGACGTGAATCGTCTATTTCTTTACATGTATAATCCATTAAAATCGTAACATTTCGTCAATCCAAAACCCCCAAACCAAGAGCACACTACACCAGAAACAGCTTTTTGCAACGTGCAAAAAACGTTGCCAAAGAGTTTTTGCAACGTTCGGGCGCATGTTGCGGATTGTGATGTTGCCATAGAGTGGAACGTTTTCGCAACGTTCGCTGAACGTTGCGAAAAAATGTAACGGCAACGTTCGTTGAACGTTGCGAAAAATAGCAACGACAACGTTCAGCGAACGTTGCGAAAAAGGAAAACGGCAACGTTCAGCGAACGTTGCAAAAAAGGGCAACGGCAACATTCAGCGAACGTTGCGAAAAAGACCTACGGCAACGTTCGCTGAACGTTGCTAAAAACTTTTTTTTATTTATTTTTATTTATACCACGAATATAAATTATTATATTATATTTTTTTCTTGGAGACTAAATATATTAAAGTTTAATTTTAAAAAATAAAATAAAAAATGTTAACATTCAAATTTTAATGTAAAAACTAACAACGTACATGAAATTGCAAATATATCCATTTAATTCCTTAATTTTTAAAATTCAAAAAATGATAAAATAAAACTAAATTACAAGAATAGTTAGTCCAACTATTGGATACACTTATCTTCCACAAATTGAGTACCCTTTACAAACACGAAGAAAAAAAAATATAACCTATTCTTGTAACCCTTAAGATGGTCGGGTCATTCAAAAGCGCACTCAAACAAAGTTGGCCTAGAGCTTTAATGACAACATAACAAGCCTCAGAGTTTAGACACTTCATCAATCAAATGATCTTTCTTGTACTCTTCATCACAAAAAGAATTTTTCGTTTCACCATGCTAAACAAGCTGCCTCTTCCCCGGATTATCCCCTGGTTACTGAACTTCGCTTCTAGCACTACGATTAGAGCAACATTATCCTATATGAAAAAAGAGAGGGCTCAACAACAAAATTATCAGCAGTTTGGCTAGTAACAAAAGTAATGACCAAATTATAGTAGAGATTTATGTCAAACCAAAATTAAAAATCATTCATTACAAGATCTTGACCAATCAATTTAGGGCAGTTTTCTTCTGAGCAGTTGGAACCACAGCATCTGTCAGAGATTGTGCGGCTTTGTTAAACTCAACCTACACACAGGCATGCCTTTGATTAAAATGACAATAAAGGATTAATAGCATGCTACATATGGTCCACTTTGTAACCTCATATTTCTTGACATGTGAAAATCTATCTCGGCGGAAGAAAGTAGCACAACCATCAATAGTGTTGATATTTCCACTGAAAACCTGCATACAACAATAGCATCATAAATGATAGAAAGATATGGCCAGGTCAATAAATGCTTTAACCAACCTCTGCTGTTTTCCTTTTAAACAAAGCTTGATATCCATACTTATCCAGCTCAGGTGCAAAAAATTCCTCAAAATGATCACTTCGAACCTGAAATAAAAAAGATAGAATAAAGAATATGCTATTACAGGTTTTAACGGTGCATCTACCAAATGAACTATTTGGACATGGCAGACAGAAGCAGAAATATACAACTACTAACAGGCATTCAGAAGTGTAAAAATCTCACTTCTAAAGGTTAATCAACTTGGGGGAGAGATCGTTACTTAAGAAAGAACTAGAAAAACATGAGATGATGGAACAAGCAGATCTATAGAAATATATCTGGAAATGTTTATTCAATTATTGTTTAAGCAAAGACTTACCAAAAAAATATTTGTATGAGAAATATCCAAAGATACCTAGTCCATTAGCAAATATATTCATCACTTTCAAAGAGAAATGAACCTTGACGAAATTGGCATTTGGCCAGAAGAACATATATCATGTGTAACATTCCAAATCAAATGTATATTTCAACATTTGGACCCACTTTGGTATTGGTACAACTTCATCCAAAATGACCAAGCTTAACCATAGATGAGGAAAACAGCTTCATTTTCAGTCAACAGGTATTGAATTCTATTTTTCACAATTCTTATTTCCTCTGATATTTCTACTACTCCACCTAACATACTAATGAAACTTAAATAGCATTTCCAGTCAATAACTAAAGCTTTAGGAAGCATGAGCAATTTCTCATGCGGTTGTACCTCTTGAAGACAAACAATATCTGCACGGTAGCCAACTATTTCACGTAACAGGTTTTGCCTGCGGTAAGGCCAACACTACAACAAAACTATGATTTCGTGACAAAAAAATATTGGCGCAAAAATTGAGATTTTGTTGCAAAAGAAATTTCATTCAAGGTAAAATATAACTAGCCATTAAAAACTAAATAAAAAAGACACTATACAAAAAGTAAAGGGAATATTATTTGCCCTAAGTGCTTCAAGAGAAGACCGTTTTGCAGAAAGCTCCTTCCATTCCTCAGCAAGCTTCCTTAAGGCAGCAGCACTGGCCTCTATGTTATCCATATTAATCTTGTCCTGTTCAAGTCAAATTTGCTCATTCATTTAAAAGAGAGTGTCCAAGTTCTATTCAAGCTCGTGAAGCCATAAAAACATGTATTTTTGTTCATTCATCAGGGTTATTAACAATGGGAATGTCCACAAATAATATGATACACGTAACACGTCAGACCAAGGTACACTCAACACAAGCAGACACCAAAACAGTATATACATTTTTATCAAGATAGTGAAATACAATTCATTTTATCAAAATGTCGTATATGGATTATAATATATCATATCAAAGTACAAATCACCAGTACTAGTACCTTGCTGCAGGTATTGTACCCTTGGTCTCAATCAATTAAATTATAACGAATTTTACCTGTTGGGCTGTAGCGGAGGCAAGGAGGAATTCTTCGTTGATAGAGAGGGCGCGCTTTTCAACAGTAGATCGAAGATTACGGCGAGAATCTGACATGAATTAGAAAAAAAAAACATTTTAGCTAACGATTGAATCAAGCTTCGCAGTGCGATTGAGTGGCAAAATCGATTTGGGGGTTAGGGTTCAAAGAGAATCTGGGGTTCAAAGACAATAATGATAGTGAACTAACTATACTAACCTTGAATCTGGTCGTACAGTTAAAGGTTGAAGAAGTTGGGTCAGTTGAACCGTAGCTAGCGACGGTACCATCAGTTGAACCAGTTGTTGCGAACGTCATCTCCCCCGCTCCCGCACGCCGATTGCAGTGTTTGAATGGGTCGCCACCGTCGAGAAGATAGAAGTCGTCGTCCAGAAGGGAGAAGGAAGAGATTGGGACCTTTTTGTGAGGCAAAAAAATTTGGGGCGGAGACGAGAGAAGAAGGAGAAATTAGGGCTTTTGATTTTTGAAGATATTTTGTGAGGTAAAAAAAATTTTAGGTGGGAATAAAAATATTTGAGTTTTTCAATCAAATTTTTTCTTTTTTAACTATATAATACTTTTAAAATTTTATGTGCAATGTTCATTAATAGATTTTGACGTCAGTAATTTATTTTAACATTTTTAATATTTTTCTAATGAAATCATCCTTTAAAAAATTATGTCACTAATTTATTTTTTAGCGACGAATTAGCAACAAAATCGTACCAACGAAATATCTGTAACAGTAATTAGATATAACAATTCTTTTAATTTAACAATTCTTTTTTAATTTCAAAATTTAAAAAAAAAATTAAAAAGTGGAAATGTTTTAAAACATGCATACATTTTTGAGCCAACTTTTTGCAACGTGCAATAAACGTTGCGAAAAGTGATCTTTCGCAACGTTCACTTGCACGTTGCGAAATGTCACTTTTGGCAACGTTCATTTGCACGTTGCGAAAAGTTTGCGAAAGGGAAACTTTTTGCAACGTGCAATGAACGTTGCCAAAAATGACCTTTCGCAACGTTCAATTTGAACGTTGCGAAAAGTGACCTTTGGCAACATTCAATTTGAACGTTGCGAAAGGTCACTTTTCGCAACGTTCATTGCACGTTGCGAAAAGTTTTACTTTTTGCAACGTGCAAATGAACGTTGCCAAAAGTGAAACTTTTTGTAACATGCAATGAACGTTGTTGAAGAATGTTGCTAAAACTCAATAAATTTAATCAATTGCAACATTCACTTATTTGAATGTTGCCATAGACTTCTTTAGCAACATTCAATCAATGAATGTTGCCTTTTGAGTGTTGCAAAAGGGCTTTTTTTGTTGTAGTGGCATTTTAATATGTCATTCATTGATTAGCAAAAAATGTTCCCTACTCGATGGATAAAGTTTTCGTGCAATATTTTTTGAGACTCTACATTGAAATGTACAGGAATGTGTTGGGTATTTCGTGCAACACTCAATTCAACAACCAATCAATTACGCATAAGAATGAATAAAATGCAGTAAAATAACAACACAGATGTGATACCCAGTTCGGCCGAATGGCCTACTCTGGGGGGCTCAGGAACATCCCTTCCGCTAGTGCAAAAAGGCCATCCAGAGAGAGTAGTAGTTACATCAACCTCAGATCGGAACACATTCGGTCATGGATTGAAAGATCTACTAAATACCGTCATCGAGTTCTCAAGATCTAACTCAAACCAAGTAGATACAACCTATACACTTGAGCCTCTATTTCAGACCTGAAGAATACATGAGATTTAGCCTCTTTCATTGGCTAAATCGATTATAGAGAACGGATCAAGAAGAAAGAAGATTACAGACTCTACACAAAGGAGTCGACTAGAGAGAGAAAGATGAAGAGTCGAGAGAATGAGAAGTGTCATGAAAAATGATCTCAAACCGTAACCTAAAGGAGATACTTTCTTCAAGTGTAATCTCGACCCTTGATTCCATCCAACGGTCTCTATTCATTCCAAACTAGTACAACTCGAGTAAAAGACCAAGTCACCAATAAGTGATTGACACTTAGGCATCTTTAGTCAATAATAGCAAATGACACAAATAGCACTAGTTTAGAAGTGTTATGAGAAACTCTACTCTCACATTCGGTTCTCAATAACATTCGCTCTCGATTGCGTAACTGCACATGAAAGGTCTGTTCATCATCATCGCCCTATACCTACAAGAAAATTACCCCGTGTCAATATGTAATAAAGACAAACACAACTTAAACTTTCCTACATGCAGAATTTTTGTCCTCATATCTGAGGGATTTTTATCTGTATGTATTTTAACAAGATTAACTTCACCTTGAGATATTTTTTCTCTAATAAAATGATATTTCACTTCAATGTGTTTCGATTTTTCATGATAGACAGGATTTTCGCTAAGTAATAAAGTACTTTAACGAGGATTACATGCTTAATCAAATAATTGGGTCAAGTACGGGTGCAGGGATTTTTGCCCCCTAGCAGGTACGGGTAATAGGCCCACGCCCCCCGACTTGCTTAATTTTTTTTAAAGAATTTAATACTTTAAATGAAAAATTCTACGAAATTTCATTAATTCTAACAGAAGATGACAACTAAGATTATCTATAGAATATGATAAACAGTAAAAATCTTAATTTATCAAATATATTTGAATAATTAAACTTTTAAAAATATATTAATTAAATTTTAATAGTTATATTATTATCTCACTTTAATGAATAGGGACAATAAAATAAATTATCAAAAATTAAAAAATAAATAAATTAAACAGGTACTTAAACAGGGCAAAAGTCCTACCCTAGGTAATAGGGGGTACGAGACGGGAAATTGCCCTGTGAGGTGGGAGGCCGTCCCTATGGTTGGTTTGCATAAAGTATTAACTATAGAAGGTCCTGGGAACCCATTGCCAATACTAGACATTTCATTATTGAAATCAATGAGGAGGAAAAGAAGTAGGTCGAGCATCAAGAAAATATCTCAATTTAGTATATTATTAAGCCCCTATTTGATTTAGTTAATTTTTTATTTATTAAAATCTAAGTTAAAGTCAATAATTAATTTAACTATTCATTTCATGAAATTCACGATTTTTTAATTACGTATTTCATCAATTTTTTATCAAAATTTACGAAAAAATTGACTTTTATGTGAATCAAATAGGGGCTAAATTTCTTATATGATTTAACCCAAACACAAACTAATGATTTGTATAAAGATAGTATGATGAGTCTGTAGTCTACTAGCGTAATTGATCGTTGTTTAAGACTATGATGCTATCATAGTTAGTGATTGTTTCGTGGTCATCCAACATATATAATTATGGCATGTTCCATTTGATAACTTTTGGAGACTCTAGAAAGGGTAGCGCTTGCGTAACCAATGATTGAGGAAGAAAAGGCGATCAATTAGAGAAAAGGTGAAGCAGTATCGCATATCACATCACGAGGAAGCACCAATTCACAGTTATTCCGACCTAAAGAGATTTGATGAGTCAAAACAATTTTTCATAAGATACTAACTATCCTTCTCTCCTAATGCAAATCTAGAAAGGACCATGCAATGTACATGATCTTTTATCCCGTTTGTTTACTCGATTCCACTCGTCTTTTTCACATTAAGGGCGAGTGAGACACATTTGTCGAAAGTGGATCCGACCTCCATGTGAGAGCACCGATGAGATCAAATATTCCAACAGATAAGTAGGAAGGTACAAATGACTTTACTCATCTAGAAAACATTGTGACACTTGTTCCACGTGTTGATAACCACTTTGTTGCCACGTTGACGGAAATTCAAATAAAGAAAGGTCGTACTCGATGAATTTTTTTTTTAGGAATTCTTCATTTGCATTTATTAGCAAGTATTCACTCAATAATATTTTTCTTTATCTTGTTCCCAAGTTTTGGACTATTATAAAAAAGTGGAAATTACAGATTACCCTACTTTTCAAAATCATATTTCCTAAATCAAAATTTAAGTTTATAATTTCAAAAATCAGAAATTTTATTTAATATTTTAATTAAAATAAATATTAAAAATTATTTAATTAATCATAATATTAAATATACAGTTTTATTTCCAAAACCTAAAATTTCATTTCTCCCCCTCTCATTCCTCTCTCTCTATAAGCAACGCCTCCTCCTCCTCTCTCTCTCTCTTCCTTATCTCTGGCGGCGTGGAAAGGGAGGCGGGGTCATGGTGGGTGGTTGGTATTGGTGGCGGTGCTGTCGTCGAAGAACTCGCAAGGCCGGTCGACGCTGCTCTGAAAAGCAGCGTCGCGATTTGTGCGGTGGTTCTTTTTTTCCTCTGATTATGTGTGCGGTGGTTTGGGTAGCATCACAATCTGTGCGGTGGTTTGGGTGCGGTGGTGGGGGTTGGCTGCGGTGGTCGCGATTTGTGCGGTGGTTCGTTTTTTCCTTTGATGAGGTGTGCGGTGGTTTGGGTAGCGTCGTGATCTGTGCGGTGGGCGTTTGCGATCTGTGCGGTGGTTTGGGTGGCGGTTGCGGTGGTGGTGGTGCAGGGTTTTTGATTCATTGGTGGAGGTGGTGTAAATGGAGATGGTGGTGGTGGTTTGCTGTGGTGGTGGTGGTTTGTAAATATGTTGGTGGCTGTGGTGGTGGTTTGCTGTGGTGGTGGTGGTCTGTAAATATGTTGGTGGCTGTGGCGATCATGAGGTGGTGGTGGCGGTTGTGTGTTGGTGTTGGCAGTGGTGGTGGTGGCAATTCCAGATCCGACCCGTGGTGCTTGTGAGCAACGACATTGAGGGTAGTTTTGTAATTTTGTGAGGTGTTGATTTTTATATCTGACTTCGTGGTGGCTTTGGCGATTGTGAGGGAGCGACGGTGGTGATTATGAGGTGGTGGCAGGGCGGCGACGATTGTCAGACGGTGGTCACAGATTATTTGGTTAACTGTGACCACTAAATTGGTTAATCTGTAATCAATAACAAATCTGTGACCAATTGTGACTTATTAAAATTCACATCTGTGACCTCGAAAAATCTTTGTGACCTAATAAATTTTGACATGTGATCTTGAAAATAAATTATGACTTATTAAAATTTCAATCTGTGACCTCGAAAATAATCTGTGACCTAATAAATTTCAATCTGTGATTTAATAAATTTCGATATGTGACCTCGAAAAAAAGTTGTGATCTAATAAATTTCGATCTGTGATTAAACTGTGAATCTGTGACCAAATTATGTAAATGTGTGACATTAATTTATTTAATTAATAAAATATATAATTAATTGAATAAATTATAAATATTTTTTAAATGAATATCTGATTTTGGAAATTTAAAACTTAATTTCTAATTTTGAAATTACACTTAGGCCTGGGCACGGGTCGGTTCGGTTCGGTTCTGAAGAGAACCGAACCGAACCGAAAATTTTCGGGTAGTTAGTAAACGGAACCGTCGGGTCCAAATATAATTTTGGAACCGTTCGGGTTCGGTTCCATTCGGTTCAGTTCGGTTCGGTTCGATTCTGTTCGGTTCCATAGTATAATTAATTTTTTTTAACATTTATAACAATACTACAGTCTGACATGTTCAATCTTAATTTTTACAAATTAACGTATTCCAATTTAATAAGATATAAATAACAAGTTGTCCAATAAGATTAATTTACCAATATATACAAATAACAAAAAATATATAGTAAATTAGTAATACTAAAACATTGGTGATCCATATAAATTAAAAATCATAGACTCGTAGAGATAAAATATTTTAAAGTATTGCTAATACAGTAGTACTTACTTAACAACTATTTGATTTAACCATCAATTGCTTGACTTGTCATACTAGATACTAAAAAAACTCTACAAGAAAGATTGAAAAATCACAATTAACAAACATAAATAAACAAAAAATTGTTCAACTAATAAAATTTAATAAGAAAAAATATAATATTTTTTTATTACATGTCTCAATGCCATCATAGAACCCAGTCTCTTCATTGCAAACTCTATATTTATTAATTTATTTTTAAAAAATTAAATAATTTGATTTCTTCCATATATAAAAATTAAAAAATTTAAAAAAAATTCGGTTCTTATTCGGTTCTTCGGTTCTGGGTCTAGAACCGAAACCGACCCGTACCCGTCGGTTCTTGATTCTGATACCCGTTCGGGTATTTCATTTACGAAGAACCGCTCGGTTCGGTTCGGTTCGGGTCCGGTTCGGTTCAGTTCAGTTCGGGATATATGCCCAGCCCTAATTACACTATTCTTAAAATAGGATTTATGAAATTATCCCTATAAAAAAATGTAGGATCCGAGATGATATCCAACCCATAAACCCGAAGATCCACATTATTCTCTAAACCCGACTTGACTTGTACAGTCTTAAATCCAAATGGATCCTCATCTTCTACGCTCCACCTGAAGTGCCAATGGCGTTTTTATAGCCTGGTAATTATTCAAATCTATGTTTTTCTTTCGAATTTTGATTGAATATAATTGAGATATGCAATTGGAATGATAAAGAATTGATTTTTTTTATTAGGGCCTGAAAATTGACGGTAAGAATAAGCTATCAATGTAAGTATTTCAACGGAGCTGAAGTGAATTTTATAAGGATGTATATGAAATAATTTATGTCTGCAAATGTTCCAATTGTGTGTTTTTTTAACAATAATAGTTGTTTGACTGTTTGAAGGTTTATGATCATAAGTTATGAAACTGCAATATTTTCAAAAGTATTTTGGTTTATAATTTCAGTCTGAATTTAAATTGTTTTAATTACATGCTTTTCTCATTTGCAGACTAACAACCCAATGCTGAAGGCATCATTCTATCCTTCTAAAGTGAGAATTATTATCATTTGAAGAACTTCTAATTTCCTCGATTGCAATTTGTGAACTAAGGATCTGCAAGGTTCTGATTGCTGTATTATTGCACGTAGATATTCCAACACTAATGTCAATGAAGTATATGGATAGGATAAAGATGAACACCAAATGACATAAGTGATGATACATAACTATTAGAGATTGAATTTTGATTTTGATGTCACAAGGAAGAAAAGAAGTTCATTACCATTTTTGGGATGATAAATGTTTTCTTATGAAATAACACTAGCATCTTAGGACATCTTTTTAATTTATGTGGTAGGATTATAATTTCTTTCCTACAGTTGAGGGGATCATTGAATTAAAATAGTAGGAGATTTTATGTGTTACTTATAGAACAAAAAGATTAGTAGTTGATTTTTCTCTTCATCAATTGTGTTGTTGGATGATACCTTGTCCTCTTGAAGGATGTAATTCTTTATATTAATGATAAATAAATTACTGTTTCTGATTAAAAAAGACTGAGATGGACAAGAGAATAGAAATATGAATAGAATAACAGTGGTTGCTTTACATGTGTGCTTGACCCAATCACGATGAAGTTCTCTTGGTGTGCCTCACTGTGTTTTCATGCTTAACAGGGATCCCAAAACATATGGGATAATGATTTGTCAAATCTTACTTCAGACCACTGTTATTTTAGTATTTGCAAAAACAAAATCATCAATTCAGAGTCCAATATTTAAACAAGCCATTCTTTGATAGGATCATAAGAAACTCAATCTATATTCTGGCATGGAAACTATTGTCAATTTCAGCTCCTTTCATCGATTTTTTGACATTAGGAATATGACAAGCATTTATTCAAGCTTTTATAAATTTGTCCTTACAGGTAACATCTCTACGTATTGTGAGCACTAGAAGACAAAACCATTTAAAAACGGCTAGAACGAAAATGGAGCTCTCCATCACACAACCTGATGATTGGCATCTTCATCTTCGTGATGGTGAACTTCTTGAAGCTATAGTCTCTCACAGGTTGGTATCACGAGGGCATTTAGCATGAATGATGTGTTCTTCTTGTCACTTGCACTGTAATTGATATTAGTTATACACATTTCTTTTTGTCTTTGATTTCACTGAATTCATTTTGTTTTTCAAATTCTTCTTAACACTTCCTTTGAAAATGATGATGTATGCAGTTCAAATAACTTTGGAAGGGCCATAATCATGCCTAATCTAAAAACCTCCTGTCAGCAAAACATCTGAAGCCATGGCATATCAGGAGTCTATTTTGAAAGCATTACCAGAATCTAGTAACTTCACTCCTCTGATGACTCTTTATTTGACCGACACAACGACGCCTCACGAGATCAAACTGGCAAGTGAGTCCAATTTATTTAGGCTTAGCTCATATGACCATTCCAACTGTATTGACATTGTAATGTGTATTTTTGAGGCATACTTGGTTCTTATAATGCGAAGGGTTTTGGTTTTTTGACATAACGGCATCAAAAAATGTAATTGCGACCATGTTTATCTAAGCCTTTAATGTTACTCAAAATAACTTTAAGCTAAGCCAAACATATATGTAAGTTCAAGAGTTACTTTTTTAAGTGTCTTTTCTTGAAAAACATGTTTCTACTTTTAGAAAATTACTGTTTTTCCAAAGAAACATTCAGAAAAACTTACTTCTTTTAAAGTAAGTCCTTTTTTCTAAAAAGTAAGTTAACTCCTTTTCCGAGGCTTTGCAAAACATGCTCAATTGCTCATACTCATTCGCTATTGCTAGCTGTATTTATTATGTTGGGATTTTTCTTAATATGACTATATGAGAATGTTTACTGTGACCAGAGCATTGTTTCCATTTGCATGACTGGGAGAAAGAGTAAAGTGTGGTTTGACATGAAAACTTAAATATACATGAAAAGAATTCAGTGGGTATCTCAAAGTTCTGATGATTTTGTTTGCCTTTTATTTATAACTGGCTTTAGATCTTATAATGGAGGATCTATCTAGTTTTTGTTTTTGTGAAAATGATAGGTCATAACTTCAGTTCATTTTTTAGATATTTACGTACTTTTTATCCTTCATGACAAACATTAACTAACTCTACTTTAAGCAATTTATTACTTGACATTTTATTTCTATATTTATGTAATGCTTATGTTTCCTCTCCTAATACCCTGTTTCTGAAATAATGGAAAGAGAAATAGTGGAAAAAAGTACAATGTGCATAACTTTGTTGATTGTATGCTTTCAGAAACTGCCAAATTTCCGTCACTAACCCATACAAAGGTAGAAGCTGCATGATTAAAGTTTTTGTGGGGGTGCATTGCATGGAAGAGTTAATGGACAAATCTCATTTCTTTTCTTTTTGTTTCATTCTAGCTTTATGCATAATATAGAGGTCTGTTGTTGCAGGGGAGAGTGGGGTAGTATTTGCTGTGAAGTTGTATCCTGCTGGTGCTACTACAAACTCCCAACATGGTGTAACAGATCTATTTGGGAAGTGTTTACCTGTTCTTGAAGAAATGGTTCGGCAAAACATGCCTTTGCTTGTAAGTTTGCCCACTCTAAGTGGATATTTGTGCCTAAGATTTGTTATGATATTTGTTTTTTCCTGGAATTACATGCTGCTACTATATTATCATAATTATTTATTATTTATTTTCCATTCTATTCTTATGTTGAATTCTTGTGATAGCTTACTTCAGATAAGTATGGGATAAGAATTTCTTGAGTTGTTTAAAGTACGCTGATGAGGTTTTTAAACTTCAGTATTCAGAAGCTGTAATCAGCTTCTTATGCAAGAAGTAGATTGTCATTTATGTTAATCAAAAAGTTTACTTGAGGAATCCGTTGGATAGTTGCCTCTGAGCACTTTAATACATATTCTGAATACTTAAATCAATCAATCAATTCTAGAAGGGTCTCATTTAGATTACCAAGTATCATAGTTTATGTGACAACCCTTTTTTTAAAAAAGAAAAAAATTCTAGTTTCTGCAGGCGGAATAGCAAAGTGCAAACGTTATTTCTTATTTCTTTTCTAGTTCTCTGTTTTCCTTTCAGGCATCTATCTACTTTTGGGGTGCCCACCTGAGGAAGTGTAGAGCTTAAATCCTGCGTCTTATGGGATATTTTTGTGAGGTGGTTATTGTTTCACCATAATATTGCATTTTTTTGGAAAATGATATCCATAGAACATCACAATGCGGTGAAAGTGATGATGTACTGCCCGTTTTGATAATCATGCTAAAGTAAATTCCTTGTTCTGGTTTTGCTAAAACCCCAAACTCATGGTTGTAGAAATTATGGCATGTACATGCATTCAATATGCATAATGAAGTATGTATTGTCACTAAAGCAAGGAAGCATTGGTTGGAGTTTGGAATTGGAAATGTCAACTCTGTCCCTTTATACTGGGTGATAGCCAAAACACAAATATTGATATCATAATCTAACAATCAAAGGTTTTTTAGATACTGTTTAGAAAGTTGTCTGTGATGTATATCATTGATCATTTTGACCTGAAAGGCTCTCGTGATCTAGAGATAAACTAATTCCACGATCTATTTGTGCATGAGCTGTGCCCATCTGTAGACTCTACTTCAATAGATTTTTTCTTTGCACTGGTTTATTGCACAACTGGGGAAGTCATCATCAGTCAAGGAAACTGCTTATACATGTAAACTTGTATCTGCAGGTCCATGGAGAGGTTACAAGTCCTGATGTTGATGTATTTGATCGAGAAAAGGTGTTTATCGACGAAGTTCTCAGTCCCTTAATACGAAAGTTTCCACAATTGAAGGTTGTGATGGAGCATATTACTACTACAGATGCTGTGAAGTTTGTCGAGTCTTGTGATGATGGTAAGTTTTATACTTGATGATTATTGAACTCTGAAACTTTAAATACAATGCTTTATTCTACTCTAGAACTTTCAGTATTTTTGGGTGCAAGGGAATTAATATATTTTCTTCTTATTATTAAACGTAAGTGCTTATTCTGATTTCAATCATATTTTTTAGGATTTGTTGCAGCAACTGTCACACCGCAGCATATTGCTCTTAACAGAAATTCCCTTTTTCAAGGAGGACTGCAACCTCACAGTTACTGCCTGCCTGTTCTTAAGAGGGAGGCTCACAGTATGCCTTTCAAACCTTCCATATACTCTGAGTCATTTTTAATACTCTACTTCAATAGTTCAATTCCAACCATATAATTTAGAATATAAATGAGTGTCCTTAGTAGAAGCAGATATAATTTCTATGCTGCATATTAGTGATGATAACTCCGGAAAAATTACTTCTTTTTTCTGTTGATCTTATAAACAAGTTCATTATCTCATTTCCTTGAATGGAGAGTTCAGAGGTGGATATCATTGGATTTGCTGATGTTTTGCGAGGCATTTTGGCTTTACATGTAAAAAGTGAATAAGCGTTTTGCCCTAGGGTAACAAATAGAAAAGTTTGAGATAGATTATGGGAAATATTTAAACCTTTTTTTGGTTGGACAGTGGACCAAAGAAAGTAGACTTTTCATATTTAAACGAGGTGGAATTTAATTAAATATGACTGAAACATGTGATTTATAAATATTATAGAGTTGATTTATTTATCATTTCAGTTAGTCTTTTGAACATAACAATTTTCCATAATCTACATTCAGTATATTTAAGAAGAAATTTGAGACTCCTTTTGTTATCATTATAACTTCTATCCAATTCCAGTAATGACCGCTCTTTAAAAAAAAAACACTTGTCTTAAAAAGAGGGGAAATATATTTTTTATCGAAGCTTATCCATTTGTTTTCATTACAGGACGGGCACTTGTATCAGCTGTGACGAGTGGAAGTAAAAAATTCTTTCTTGGAACTGATAGTGCTCCTCATGAGAGAAGAAAAAAGGAGTGCTCTTGTGGATGTGCTGGTATTTATAATGCGCCTGTGGCCTTGTCAGTATATGCCAAGATTTTTGAAGAGGTAATTTCTGTGAAAATCTCCTGTTTTCTCTTGAAGTCATCTTTAATTCTTATCGAATTTAAATGAGCATAAAGTGGTGCAATTGGTTGAATTATATTTATTATTATTAATTATTATTTATTATTTAATTATTTTTATTTGAAGATCTAGAAGTACAAGGTTAATGTTGCAATTCTTAAGCTAAACTCTACCTTATATTTTAAACACATGATATTCAATTATAATAGAGGCAACTTCATTTAGTTTCAGCCAATGACATAAGTTGAATGCACGCGCTACTACGATATCAAGTTAATTTTTATGTCATCATAGACCAGTTTCCTGGGTTATCTTGATATTTTTTTTTTGGCCATTTATGACATGGCATCCGAAATTTTCGCTGGAGGTTCAATATACTTCATATATCCACACTATGCATGATCATTTTTTGCTGTCCTTTCCTTCTAAGTTCTACTTTGGTCTTAGCCTAGGTTGATAACTTCCAAGTTTCCTTGGCTGTGAATTCATGGATGATAATGTAATTTAGAAGTGCAATATATTACGTGCATCTTTGACAAAGCCTATAATTGCTATAGTCTGATCAAACTCTTTTTTTTATCCACATATTCCGTGGGATCCACAACTTTTAACTATTTTTTAATCACACATTCCTTGGTTGGGACCCACAACTTATAAGCATGTAAAAGCTTAGTAGTAGTACAAATTTTTGCTAGTAATGCTATATCAGATGATTGTGAATGAGTTTTTACACCATGTTTGGAATCCATGCTCTGTTATTTCAATGTCACTGACCAAGTTTCATTGTTGTATGTTTTTAGGCCGGTGCACTCGATAAGCTAGAGGCTTTTACGAGCTTTAATGGACCGGATTTCTATGGTCTTCCGAGAAATACATCGAAAATTAAACTGACCAAGACCCCGTGGAAGGTACCAACATCATATTCTTATTCATGGGGTGACATTGTTCCTATGTTTGCTGGTGAGACCCTTGAGTGGCTAGCATCTCCTGCTTAAAGTTTCTTAAAGACTGTTTGTATTCATGTTGAAATTGAATGGAATGGTAATGTTATGCCTAAATTTAACAATAGTTGTACTCCATTGAAATCTAGAAGCAAAGCAGATTTTCTTTTCTTTTGTTTTTGGTACTTGTATTCGTGTAGCAGCGTGTTTGGCTAAGCTTAATTTACAAGTAAGTTTAATATACGATTAAGCTTTAAAATAAAAAGGTAAAGTTGATAATTACTATGTTACATATTTTGAAATAAAACATAGCTTATTAAAATGGATTGTGACAGGTGGGAAAATCCGAGTTTGGCTCTTAAGCTGATTGTGCCCACAGTGAACCTCTGAAAATCACTGATTTTACAAAAAGAATATAGATTTTAATAAATTTTATATCGTCGAAAAGTTCTGAAAAGATATCACCAGAAAGTTGTTTTGCATTTCAGGATCCTTGCTTTGAATTATAAGGATATTCATAAGCAACGCACAATTCATTTAGCAAATAACCTTTAAAAGTTATTTTCACTAAATCTTATATCATTGGAAAGCCCTTTAAGTGTACTATTATATAAAAAAAAATGGTTTATATTACGTGTTTTGAGTTATAAGGATTATTATTATTATTTTTTTTTTTTGAAATAGTGCATAACTCGTAAAGTAAAAGTTTAGAAAATCAATAATTTTTACAAAAATCCTACATTTTGATGTATTTTATATTTTGTAAAGCTCTATTAGTTTAATTCGATATGCAAAAAAAAATAATAATAATAATAAAAATATTTTTTGCATTTTGGGACTCTTGCTTTATCTTGTAAAAATTTCTCAAAAAAAATTAAAATTCATATAGTATAATCTTTGAACTGATTTATAAAGTTTTTCAATTTTGATGAATCTTATATTGCAAGAATGTAAGTTTATTATCATAAGAAAAAATGATCTTGCATTTCAGGATTCGTGTTTTGAGTTATAAATAATATATTTTTTATTTTTTCGAAATAACGCACAAGTTGCATGGTATATTTGTCCAAAACAACACAGAAATTGTATAGTATAGATCAAGTAATTTGTTACATCATCAAAGAAAAATATTTCTTATTTGCATAGTTTTTAATAATAGATCCAAAAAATTCTACAATAAATTGTGTTATAACCGTCGAAAATAATTGATTTTACGATTTTTTAAGATTTTGATGAATCTTATACTACTGAGAAGCACTATCATATTACTATAAGAAAATTTTGCATTGTGGAACTCGTGCTTTGAGTTATAAGGATTTCTCCGCAACAACACAAAAGTCATAGTGTAATTTTCAAAAAATTCATATTCCATAACAGTAAAAATACAAATTAGTCGGCTATTACGTCAGCTCAAAAGTTTTCCCAGTGTGCATCCAAAGGATAGCGACTGCGGGTTCTCCCGTTACAAAAAAATAAATAAATAATACAAATTGGTCAATTTTGTATTATTACTATCATGCAACTTATTAGTTGAATTAATTTTAGACATTCCATTTGTTTATGCCAATATTGCGATAATTTCCCGTGATATTCCTTATCTGATATTGAAGTTCTGGTTATATTTTTTATCCATAGACAGACAAGTTAATTCTCCATTATTACAGATTTAAATATTTCATAAGGTTTCACATATTGCAAGTAAATGTTTTATGTGGGAAGATTTTCAATTCATGAATGCGGTTTCGGATTTCTTCTCATTGTTTTGTCCATATTACAACACAAAATAATATATTATATGCTATTATCAGCCGTCGCTAGTCATTGTATGTGTTATATATATATATATATATATATATATATATATATATATATATTAGATGTTTGCACACACAATATTATAGTCTAGAAATTGGTGAACTTAGAGAAAAAAATTTATTGCAAAATATTGTGAATGAATGTCACTTATTTGGGACTTGGATTTTATACAGAGGGTTCTATTTTTATTTTAATTTTATTTTCAGTAAACAATTAACCCAAATTGAAGAAAGCTGATACTTAAGGCCTGTTTGACCCACATTCTTATTTTCATTTTCATTCTTCTACTCATTTTCAATCACACATTCTTCAATAAAATAATATTTTATATCACATCAATAACTTTTCCTTCTTTTTCAACCACACATTTCCCATCATATCACTATTTCAAAATTCATTCTTCCATAATAATCTCCATCAAACACACTCTTAAGCTCGCTTACATGCCAACTCATTCATTGGCAACGTAAAAAAAAGAAATGAAAAACATAGCCAGCATAACAATATTTCTAATTTGACCTGAAGATGAGTTAGAATGTCATAGAGCAATTACATTGAAGATGATTACAATTGACTAAAAACTATGTAATTTTCTTCCATATTATGCTGCGGAAAGAGAATGTGACATAGAATGGAATTAAAGCTTCTTTGGAAATTCAGTGACTGCAAATGAATTTTGTTAGACTTGTAATTGGTCTAGTGCTTGATTAGATAATTTGTTACGTCATCTTTATCATGTCAATAATACAAGTGGAGTTTGAGTGCGACACCTGAGTTTTTCATTAAAAAATGTAATTTGATGTAACGATAATAAATAAATGTGTGGAGCCCGAAATGATGCAATGGAGGCATATGGATTAATCAAACATAAAATTATTGAAACAAATAACAATATAAAAATAAAGTTACCATTTCCTTTTTACGAATTTTGCACTAAAAATACTGTATAACCTCATTATCAAATTTATCAATTTTTTTTTTTTTTTTTAAATTTGTTCATTAAAGTAAAGTAAATGCGATGATGATTTAGGCCCTGTTTGACTCACATTTTAATTCTCATTCTCATTCTTCTACTCATTTTCAACCACACATTCTTCAATAAAATAATATTTTCCATCACATCAATAACTTTTCCTTCTTTTTCAACCACATATTCCCCATCATATCACTATTTCAAAATACATTTTTCCCAAATAATCTCTATCAAACACACTCTTAATGAAGTTTTCTATGATGACTAATATATTTTAGCCATCATGGTATATCTACAATAAATTTTTAATTGTTAAGATTTTAGATTCTATTTTAAAAGATCATCATTATTAAAAATTGTGCTTTTTTTCCTTTTTTTTTTTTTATCTATAATTCACGAAAGGTTTATCCTTTATTCTACACATGATAGTGGTTAGAACTTAGAATACCAATTTTGAAAATCAAATTATTTGTTTGAGCTTTAGGTGGATCGAGCTTTTCGCTTGGTTTGGTATTGATATGATTTTACAAGAATTAGGTTTTGTTCTTAATGATGGTTTTAATCCAAACATTGTATTTGTGTGCTTTAACACGAATGACAGATATTTAGTCGCGATTTTGTGTTCTTTGTTTTCATTAAAAAATGTGAGAGGTTAATTAGTCTTTTACTCAACGATTTTTTTTTGGATTGAAATCGTCATCAAGGATAAGATAAGATAAGATATGATAATTAACGAAATGTTGGATGATAAGGATGCAATTACAAATAGTCAGGGAACATAAGTATGACAAAGAGTAAATGTTATCAACATTTCATGTAATTAAATATGGTATACTTATATATATATATATATAAAAAGGGTAGAGATCTCGGGGGTTCGAGGGCAACACTCCCGACGAGAATCGACCTGACCGGTCAGGTCGCGGGGGTCGAGGGAAAAAAAACAACTTTTCGTGCTAGCACGGAGGGCACGGTGTATCTCCGTGTCACAGACTTTTTATATTTTTTTTTCCTTTTTGTTTTCATTTATTGCAGCTAAATTCTCAAAATAATTGCTCGTCAAATCCTTCAATAAAAGTCAAGTCATGCATCGCATGATCGAAAACTAGTATTTAAAAAAGCACTAAAAAAAGTAGTTCATAGATCTCATCCCATCTTTTTTGTGGCCTACAATTATCATTGTGACTAAGTCCTTGTTTGATTAAATTTTTTTTTTTTTTTTATCAACTTTTAAATTGGTCAAACTTCAATATTATCATATATTTAAAGAGATCCATAATTTTATAAACTTTTTAACCACATATTTTATCAACTTTACTAATATTAATAATTTTTTTTAATCAAAAGTTTAGTCAAACAACAAATTCGCAAACGTTGTAATATGAGTAAAAAAAAAAAGTTATTGTGGATGTAATTATTTGTAGTGCTGTGGAAATTAGATTATTTTAGCTCATCATACCAAGCAATCTATAAAGGTAAAAAGAGCGTTACTTTTTCAAATGAAAATTATAGAAAATGGATATGGTTTTGGAAAAGTGTGAAGGATGTTGATTAGGTTAGTTCTTTCCCTATAAAATGATGCTAAAAGTTAATAATAGAACATATTATACTTCAAAAGTGCATTCTCATTCTAAATTTATTAGTGTTTCTTTAATGGAGATCGTCGTGTCATCCAAAAACTCTTTCCTGACATATCCAAATCATGTATTTTTATGCGTATGTAAATTAGATATTTCATAAAAAAAATTGAGACGTGAAAGAAATATAGTTCAAAATATCATAAATCTGGAATTGAAAATAAATTTCTTACACTTAAGTTTTAAGTTTTACGACTATATGGTATAGAACCTTAATGACATTTTTTTATACACATTTCTTTAAGTATTATCCGAAAAAATTGTTTTGGCTAATCCAAAAGGTTTGTTTTTCATGCGAAGAAGCGCATGCATATCAAATTCATTTTTTTTTTTATAAATAGCTACAATAATTTGAACTTACTTTGTTTCGATAAGTTGAATTATATCACCTCTAAAAGCTGATAAAGATGTTTGAGCCCCATTTTTTTCATCAAAATATATTTTTCAACAATAATTTGACACATTTCAATCACACATTATTCAATAAAATAATATTACTCGCAAATCAAAAAAAAATTCTTAATTTTTAACCACACAGTTTCCCTCAAACTGATTATCCAATTGAATATTAACTTGGTGGCTCTCAAACTTCCACTGGTGTAGAAAAGCTTAACTTTTTTATTTTTCTATTACTACTTTAAGTCTAAATCAAGATTATATATAAAATGTTTAACATCATCATGATTTGGACATTCGAGTATATCTATTATGCTACTTTTATTCATGTTTGGTACTTTAACATACTAGGATGTTGATCATACATCTATTTATTTATTCGTAAGCCACGAAACCTATCTTGTTAGAGATATATTTGTCCTAAAAGTAGCGACAAATCCAAGTTTATCACTCATTGATAACTAATGAAGAATATTGTTACAAAAAATTTCTTATTATCATTTTGCCAGCTCACCTAAGTGTATTTGATATTTTAGACTTCTTTTATATATACTTCTATTTGGAAAAATGGACGTGGATTCGATGAAAGGAACTAATTTAGCAAACCGCGATACCTAAAATTGTAAACGATTTTGAATCTCAGATGATCATTTGCCCATAATCATCTTCAACAAAATTTAAAGTAAATTATTGTTAGTAGTTGTGTGTGCCCTATATATATATAGGCACATAACATGTATTATCCGTATTCCAATACAAGCAATCAACAACGTTTCTTGACAATTTCAGTTTCACTTTATGGAAAACCCAATTTCATGTTTATATGTAAGAGTTTCCAAGAGTTTATAGTTTAATTATCTTTATATATTTCACTTCCTTAAAAGATAAAATTACTCATTTGAGCTCATGGTCTATCTTAAAAGGTCATTTTGTTACGAGAGTAGCTCAATCTATTATATATTAATATTTTTACATATTTTAGTGATGCAAGATTTAGCTTTTTGAGCAATCACAAACTGTTGAAGATGTCCATAAAGTATAACAAAAAGAAATCGAATTGGAAGTCGAGTATGATCTCATGTTTAAGCAACTTTTCTTATAAATTATTCTTTAATCTATTTATTATAGCACGATGCTTTTAATTAAGTAATGTGTCCTTGTAAAATCTTTCTCCTTTTAACGATATCCCATCCATAATTCAAAAAATCTAAGAGATTGAAAGTGGTTTATGTACAAGTTGTACGAGGAGAGTATAGTTTATAATATATTGACAATTTTGTAGGATTTGATATGTCATTGTCTTTTATGGACTCCAGCTTTTAAACAGCATATTCTTAACCATATATACTCAATGGATCCTTATACTTGTTGCAGCTAAAATATGTTAATAATATGTCAACTTCTGGACACTGTTGGGATTCGAACGACTGACCAGTAACTCATAAAAGTGTGCTTCCAAAATTTGAAGTAAAGTCGTGTTTCATGAATAACAATTTGTTAGTGGATGCTTTCAACAAGATCCTTACACGTGGTACTCTGTGGACCGTTTGATTGGATTCTAGAGACTTCCATATTAAAAGTCTCGTGACTTTACTAAGGGAGGCAGATCGATTAGGGCAGAATTCATTCATCATCGTTTCATCTCTCTCGTTTTTTCTCTCTCTGTGAGAAGACCTTCACTTCGTGTTTAGGGTTAATGTTTTTGAGGGTTTTTCGATGATATAATCTTGGGAAGGATCTGAAATGCTTAGTCTCTTATACGACTGAGTTGTATTGTCCTGTTGAATGTATGAATCTGTGTGATTCATTGTAGGCAGTCGGGTTTGGGCAGATCTGAGTGATCTCTTGTGCGTTTCTTGGTGATTCGTGATATTGTTTCATAGCCTTCATGAAAGATAAGTCTTAGTGGCTAAATCTTTGTACTTTGTGAAACTGATTGTATTATCTTGCTGCCGGTTTTTGGGCTTATAGTGCAATCGAGCTTTATCCATTTATATGGATGCTCAACAGGGGATTAGACGTTAGATGTGGTCGCCGAACCTCTGGGGCTTCGGCCAAAAAGAAATTCTTGTGTTGTTTTATTATTTTTCGCACTTACCTTTTATTATTGTATGTTTGTGGTTTTGAATCTTGGCTAATCTTGCATGGTAAATTCATTTCAGACACTAAAAAAAATGAGGAGTTAAATTTTTTGGGTTTAAAAGTCTATATTTTGAAGGAAAAATACCACATTAACAGAAGAATTGGACCAGATTGTTTACTAGAAGACAGTGTGACATTTTGTAGTTTGATGGAAAATGTGATTGTGTTTTAAACAGTTCAATGATAGAACGTCATATGATATTATGTTAACTATTGTGTCAACTATTATATCACTGATTGTAATTTCATTTTATCCAGCGAACATAATTAAGGCATGTAGAATACAAGGGATAATCTAATTAAAGGCATTACATAGATTGAGAAATAAATGTTTAACTTGAAATTTTGATAGAGTAGAGTGTTTCACATACTGAAAAAAATAATTCGTAAGCATATTAAATTAATTAATTTTATTGAACTTATTGTTTTCTTAGTTTTGATGTTTACATCAAAATAATTTTTTAGTGAAAAAATTCACAAGTTGAACAAAGTGATAAGATTAGGTTAGTTCTACAAATTGATAGGATTGGATATAATTAAAATAGTCATATTTATCTAAAGAAGTCTTTGTAATAGGGACAAAACCATGGGAAGAAATTCGAAACCGCTTACAAAACTTAAAATGTCCTCGTATGCATAAAGAATCTTCATATGCTTCATCTGCAATTATTGCAGTCTCCGCATAAACAAATGGAATGTCCCTTACCCATTCAACAAATGTGTTACTTGATGATAATAATACCTACCACATTAGAATGTCTTTGTTATTCTAGAAAAACTGTATATATACCAACAATGATTTTTTTTTTTTTGAAAAAAATCAAGAAATATTATTACCAAACATTAGTGAGTGCAATAAGTCTTGCAATACAATCTACGTAACTAAAAGTAATCGAAGAAGAACCAAGCTTGTTTGCCAGAATATTTTTGTCACCTTGGTCGACATCCTCTCACATGCGCGTGGGTCCCGCGTGAATAAAAAATTTCAAAAAAATAAGTGGGCCCCGCATTATGAGTATCCGTCAGGTTGCATGTCAACCATTTTTTGGCAACATAACATGGTTCATCGAAGAATTAGTAGCAAAGAAAACTAAGTTATGGGTTACTTTCCATCTCCGAAATAAAACATTATGGGTAACCTAGCTCCTGAAGGACTGCTATGATACCTAGCATTGGAAGTAAATGGGTTAAAACCCTTTAGGTTCTGAATACTCGTCACATTCTGCTAAATCATTTCAGAGTGAGCGAGACTTGACAAAGAGAAGACCGGATTGCTGCGCAATAGCTTCAGTATCCTTGGTCGAGTGGCATCCATCAATTTGTTTGGCGTTTCTGCAAAAATAATTGTGTTGTCCTTCTATTTTATTAAACAGAATACATCTGACTAAATGGATAAGAAACAAAATTTAATTAATACTACTGTTGTGCCATGAATTGAACGTGGATATTTGAATAATTTGATCTAATCCTTCGGATATTCGTGGAAGGATATCCTTTACTTAGACCTGCACTAAAAAACTTGTAATAAAAGTTGAGAACGCGGTATGAACATGATTAATATATTGACAAAATTTTCCCTGATGTCGCCTATGATTATAGCCTTGTCCCATATGTTCTATCATTACCTATCTAAATGTCACAAGGTATATGGTGGGACCCACCCACGGGCCCGGTCATATCCACAATTTTCTTGATAAGCTTGTAAGCTAATTTTTTTTTTTTTAGGTCAATGACAAAGCAAGTCACAATAGCCTCGGCGTGGACCAAATAACAATTGGCAAGTCGAACACTTCTAAAAGCCTAGGAAACCTCACAAGGTTACTTTGAGAATTCAAGGATATGTACCGTCGCTTGCCACTTGCAGAGACATGGCCTTCCCATTTCATTCCCATCCGTTATATATTTATCAAGGTAATTAAGTGAGAATTAATCCTCAACCAAATCTCAGCCAAATTATCTTTTTATACAAAGTAAAACACTGCTTAAGTATTGGAACTACCTCGATGACACTGCTTAAGTATTGGAATTACCTCGATGACCATATATACCTCGACTCTCATCTCTTCCAAAATCATGTAGTCTATCAGAATTATATATTATCGCATATTGAATAGGGTTTATAAATTTATAATTGATGTAAAGACTCGAAATGATTTTTGAAGTCAACAAAACCTACAACAAATTTTCACAATTAGACAAGTTGAGTTGTACATATCTAATCTTATATTTTATACGTTTTTTTTTTTTTTTTAATTGATAAATTCTCTGATGATCCTAACTAGCCAGCTTAGCTGAAAGGGATGCCCATGTACGAGGTGCCCAGTTGGTCCACCTCAGACAACTAGGCCCCATAAGTTGCACTACTGACCAGTATATAAAGACCTTAAAACTGGGGACATAAAATCAAGTTGTAGGCAAGGCCTAATCAATATACAGTAGTTTGGTAGGACTATAGGAGTAATGGGGGAGACTTCCATTGACTGTCCCAATTTAGGTAAAGATTTCACATACTCAGATGAAGTTTCCGAAATGATTTTCGGGTTCTTGGAGGAAGATGAGTTTTCAGTGAGTTCTTTTGAGTCCAAAGTTGAAACTATTGACGAAGAGGAGGAGGACGAGGACAATACTAGCAATTCCGAGGAAAGCAAGGCTTTCTGGGAATCACAAGAGGAGCTTCTACAGGTAAAAAAAATTTCACATAAACATGATAAGAGGTTCATAAACAGCTGACAATTTTACTTTAACAATCTTGTCTAATCATATTTTTATTGTACACACATGATTGTGATTTCTCTGAGATCGTTTCATTGCCAGGCGACTTTATACAGAACTACAGCCGTTGAGTCAAAAATTAGGCAGGCCGCGAAGGATGCATTAAGGGAATTAGATTCAGGTGGTGTATTTTGTTCTTGCCGAAAAATGGCAGCGGATGGTTGCCGGTGCTGTAGACAGAAAGAAGTCTGTGATCGCCTTCAAACTGCAGGGTACAATTGTGTTATATGCAAGTCCAAGTGGAAAAGTTCACCAGAAATCCCAGCAGGTACGAAAATCTTATCCATTATATTGTCACATCGTGTCGAGTCCATAGTCCAATTGAGTACTGAATATTAAACAGAATCCAATTTAAGCAAATTTTATGTAAATTTTCCAGGGGAACACACCTATCTGGAAGTGCAGAGTTTTTCCAAGAAAGGAGAGGTTAAAGTGATTATTGAGTTGAACTTCCGTGCAGAATTTCAGATAAGTCGATCCAGCGAAGAATACAATCGACTAATCAAAAGATTGCCGGATATATTCGTAGGAAAAATTGAAAGGCTTCGAAATCTAATAAAGATACTATGTTCAGCATGCAAGGAAAGCATGAAGGAGAGGAAGATGCACATGGCTCCATGGAGAAAGCATAAGTACATGCAAGCTAAGTGGCTCGGCACGCCTCAGGTTGAGGCTGCGGCCGTGCCACCAATTCTTACGGCGGAGCATAGCCTACAGCGGATACCAAAGCCAAGGGCTTCCATGTTAACATTTGATATGTTCGATAACTTGTCAGGAATGTATTCTAAGGCAATCAGGGTCATCTAATGGCATGATCAGAGTTTTTTTTGCATAAGCAGATCTACATAGTATTGACTATTGAGAGTGCCCCTCAAGTTTTCCAAAATTTATGGTTTGAATTATAGTTTTGCAAAATCATTTCCATGTTAAATGTCTCTTGCCAAACTCCTTGTTATCGTTAGTTCTTGAGAAATAATCAATTAATTTGAAAAGGAAGAAAATAAATAATTATTTATTGGATTAAAGAACTAATCAATAATTTTATAAAGGAACAAACTTTATTATACTTCAATTGATTAAAGAACTCCACAAGTCATTGTCCCATTATCTGTCTATATCTACATCTGTAATCAACAATATTTAAAATGTGCGGATAATTAATTATTATTTACTTAAGTTGATATTCAAGGAAAATGAATACAACAAATTTGGGGAGACACCCAGTTTTTGTCTTTGTTGCAATAAATTTTAATTGTATTGAAAGTCCGCAACTACTCATTTTTGAACTTTTCTTTTTGTTTCACTTATTCTACAACCTTTTATTAATTAGCACAGTTCTTCTTGAGAGCTATTTCCAGTCGAGAAAATTGAGGAGTAATTCATGATTTAATAGAACATATTTACAATATAGACTAACTTACATATTTATGAAATTAGATAACATTACCTTGCGACAAAACTATGGAACATTAGGGGGCGTTCTCTTTGTCGTTTTCGAGCCTTTTTTGTTTTTGATTTTTCAAAATATTGAAAACGCATTCTCTTTTCCATTTTCGAAAACGAGTTTTTGAAAACGGTTGAAAATTTTGTGAAGAAAACGGAAAACAACTTTTTTACGTTTTGATTGTTTTCTTCACAAATTTGCCAAAACTCAAAAAATACGGGTTGAGAAATATTTTTTCAAAACGACAAAAAAAAAAACTAGTTTTCAATAATCTCAAAATGGACACCCAAAACACAAAATACAAAACGAATTCAAAACTCAAAACACAAAACTGAAACACGAAGAGAACGCCCCCTTAACTTTTCAATACATTCATTATAACTAGAAACTAGGTACTTGATAATTTAAAAAATAAAAAAGAATTTAAAAAAAACATAATTATTTTTTATTCAAGTGGGATCCACCCCATGTGAGGGTGTGGACATCATTGTGTACACAAAAATGTGTACAAGTAGCATTATCCATGTTGCAGTGTGTGCGCTCTACCAATAACTTTTACACGAGTAATTATTGTGGCACTGAGATTAATTTGAGCGACGTCATCATATCATAACATATAAATATATAAAAAGAGAAAAAGAGTAAAACTTTTTCAAAATACAATTATTAAAAATGGGAATGGGGGTAGATTAAGGAAAAGAAAAGTAAAGTGATGTTGATTTGTTTGTGCTTTTTCCTGTAACATGTAGCTAAAATTTGTAAATTATGGCGTTAAACTTGAAAAGTTTCTCTCTCTAAATTTACTAGTGTTTCTTTCATGGAAATCACCGTGTCATCCATAAACACTTTTCTTAGCAAACCTAAACCTATTTTTCTGGTGTAAAATAATTAATTATGCCTTTTACGAGCTAGATTGAGATATATTCAATCTCCATTCTAAGTTGTTTTCATATATATAGACCTAGATTTTATAGAACCGAAAAATAACATTTTTAGCCAATATGAACTACTTAACTTAAATATTATGGTAAATTACATGCCGATAGTATCACCTATAGGCCATGACTTGAACTACCAACGTCTTTCGTCTCAATAGTAGTATCAAAGTCTATTTCAAATAAACATGATTTTTAATATCAAGTATAATGGAAAGAGTCTTCTTGATAGTTGCTTGCTCAATATAAAAGAAAATAATAGTAGACAAATCTAATTTACTTATTTATTAAAAATATGTTTAAGAATATAAGTTAAAATCCTTTCAGATCACGGAGCACCAATCACATGATCTCCATGACTAAGATCATATCCAAGAGACGCTCTCTATCTCGAAAGTTTAACTCTTGAAATTAAGTTTTAATAGACTCTTTAACTTAACTTTTTTAGATGAGAATTCACCTTCTATATGTTTTATATCTTAATACTTGTACTTAGCGGATTGTAAGTTTCAGCACTCAACTTCTTTACTTATCTAAATAATATTTGAATATTTAGCAATAAATTATATTATTTTATTTTATTTGAAAAAATGGCAAAAAAATGCTTTAGACTAAATAAGATACAACTTTCTTTAAAACCTCTTCTAGTAATACAAAGTACTTTCAACAAATTATCCAAATATATTCAAAAGTAATTTTTTAATATCAAAATTAGCTTTAGACTTTTCAAAAATCATGTCAAACGTGCCTTAGAATACAACTAAATCAACTTAATGTCCCTATCAAACTGATAAGCCAATTAAATATAAATTTGGTGGCAATCACACTTGCTTTAATGTAGATAAGCTTCGTCTTTATGTATATTTTATTGTAACTTTTAGTCTAAATCGAAATTATAATATGTTCAATAACATCATATGAATATTTGAGTATATCCACAACGATTCTACTTTCTATGTCATGTTTGTCTTGGCTGTTGTGGATGTTACCATACTTATGTCCGACATCTATTTTATGATTTATCTACTTGCAAGCCATGAAACCATAGCATGTGGAAATGCAAATGGCGACCACATATTTTATTTATTTTTATTGTTTTCAATATATAAAGGCCACTCAGAGCATAGTATTTCAATAAAGTTTGACACGTATTGTATTAAATTATAAGAGGTTGATCCTAAATAATGTGTGAATCATGACCGGATAAAAGTTATAAATCCTATGAAATGCATGGATAAAAATTGAATTTGACCAATTTATAAGTGCTTATAAGCTTTGTCAAACATGCCCTAAAATTGATTATAGTTTAAACTCTCAAACCAGGACTCCTATGCCATCACCCAGTCATCAACTAAAAACATAATTCTTCTTTGCATTTAACTCTATTTTACTTCCATTTTGACAGAAAAAGTTGATCAAGCTAAAATTCTGAAGTAGGGATTAATCCCTCACAAGGCAAATGAGTAATGCTATTTAGCCCCACTGGGGTTACAACCCCAGTCTAGGTGACGCTAATATGTCATTAAATGATAGGCGAAATTAAATAAGTCATTTATTTCCACATTTCATTCAACCTATCATCTAGCGCCACCTAGACTGAGGTTGTAACCACAGTGGGGCTACATAACATTACTCAAGGCGAATATACAGAAAAGTAAATGTTTGCAGGGACAAATCTCTCTTTCTCTAAATGGTCCTACTCTATTTTGTGATTCGAGACATGTGCCAGATTGGATGTCAATTGCATCTAGTGCAGCCGAATTTTACTTGCTCTAGTCTTATCGTGCCTCAGGCGTCGAGCAGCTTCTTGTATCCGACGATCATGTTCTAAGCATCTGATCCATATTATTTGACTGGACAAGCATAGGACCAGAGAAATGCATCTTGTTCCCTCTAGAACCATGTCCATCCTGGGAAAACAGAATCGTCGTTTAGATATTAAGTACATAAACTTGAAGAGAAAGATGATAAAGAATCAAAATATAAGAAACTAAGGATCTACTGCTATGTGAAACCTAGGTGTGTATATGCATACGAATTGTTTTGGATTGATTGATAATCCTATACCACGGAAAGCAATATAGCAAGAAAAAAGTGTGTGAGTAAAAACACAAGATTTACAATAGTTCACTCTCTATGTGAAAGATACGTCTACTTGCCGATTCAAGATTTCACTATTGAAGAAGAAGAATAATTACAATGTGTTTATCCTCTTTTTCTCTACTATATGGAACAGCTCACTCTAATACCCTTTATGGGGAGAGGAAATATTAGGTCAACCTAATACGTTTACGAACTACCCATTATACCCCTAATACACATAAAGAACTCCATTCTACCCATGGATCAATCCGCAGTCGAGGGGAAAAAGGTGTGCAGGATAATTAGCCTTCACAAATTCAACATAAATGTATTTATATGTGGGTATGTATTTATAATAAAGATGAAGAAATAATAAATCTCAATATAGTATAGTCTAAAAGATCATAACTATGATCCTTTGCTAGGAAACATTTTTAACTTGTAATTTTCAAGGGTTCAGAACTGTGAATCTAATGTACTACAAAACCACAGAATGATTTATTGTAGTAAAACATATTAATCTGGAGAAAAATTAGAGCTTAATTTAATTAGACATACGAAGTTTAGAAACTCACCTTAACAGGTTCTTTGGTACTAGATCTTCCATTTTCCATTTGACGAGAACTAGAAAAGAGATCGTGACGTCTCCTATCCTGCTGTCTTATGGGATCTCCAAACGATTCTGATGTATCTTTGCATTCTACAGATGACAAAGCCCTAGATGCCACTAAACCAGATAGTGTGGATAAATCAGCTCGAGCTGAAACAATGGAAATATCATGATGTTTCTTCCCGGAAAATGTACAACCCATTTCTGGAGCAAGAGGCCCAGAGTGAGAAACTTTCTGCAGAGGATCCTTCGACATATCTTTGCTCCTTTCTTTCAAATATTGCGTTGGAAAATCGGAAGCCGCTTCTTCCATATGAGGCTTAAATGCTTCACTTCGACTCTTTAGATTGGGATGGCCCTGTCTTCTCTGTAAAACCAACATTTTCAACAAGAATTAACCATCTAACAATTGGAGTAAGCCTTGAGTCGACATTTGGTGTACATCAAGAAATTCAATGCCACAACTCTACCCTTGTAAACTGGTTTTTCCTTTTTAATAACTTAGACTGTTGGATATTTATTTTGCCATTTGCCTCACAAAGATATAGCTTTCCCTTGGGATGCTCTCTTCTGTATTAAGTCAAGCGAGCGGACAAGATAAAGGTCCATTTTTTAAATGTGCAATTTATGTAAGCAGTCTTGAAATAACTAACTAATGTTCCAACACTATAAAAAAAAAAAAAAAAAATATCAAGTTCTTACTCAACATTTATATGATGCGTATTTGAAAAAATTACCAGGAAATAGGCTGAGCACGAGGTGAACATCATGGCGATGTTATTTTATCATATTTGACAAATTGGTGTTCTATTTTCATAAACCCAATTATAATTCATCAGAGCTAATTTTACTAGTTTTGAGAATATTTGTCTTCACCGTAACATTATTTTTTATCCAGGAACAATTTTTCTAGCCATACCATTGACCACTCAGAAAGTGAAAACTGAAAAAGATCTTTGGTCCAAGAAACGAAAACACTAGTTCTGATGGCAATAGTAGGTAGCTAAGAAAGGACAGAAGTGACCTCAAGACATAAAAGGGAAAAAGAAACAGTAAACTAATCTTTCAACTGTAAATACTGTTATCGGAAGTAAACTTAAATTGCCGACATAGAGTAGTATTTTAAGACGTTTGATTTTGAATAGAGTCATATAACTTGATAATATGAATCAAAAAGTTTGAATGTTATTCTATGTACTAGAAAGTCCCAATAGTTTTATCATCTAATAATTCAGAATAATGTCGACTTCTTATGGTGTAACCATCAGCACTCTAGTTGCCTTATAATTTGAACCAAAATCATAAAAATATGAAAGATAGAGGGGGAAATGGAAGAAGATAGAGAAACAGATATGGCTATAAACTTTAACTAGTCTTTCCATATACCTGCATTGGCCTAGCGAGTGTTGGAGCTGCCCGCATCTCTTTTGATCTTCTTGCATCATTGTCACCCCTATGGCCCCTAACTCCAGGGCTTCCCTGCCTGTAAAAGTTGGTAAACAAACATTAGGCATCCCTTTGTGGATTATACATTTAGACAAGCTAAAAGAGAAATTTATTAAAGATGAAACAGAAATTTATAAACTGGATGCCACAAGTAGGCTAGTCAATTGGTAGTGCTCATCAATCCAATTAGGCTTATTTGTAAATAACAACAATAAATTTCGAGCTAGATACATGATCATAGTTCGCCACTCTATTTGAGTCATTGCTAATTCTAACAAAGGTTGATAACTTTTATATGAATGATGTCATGAAAATGAACAAAAAAATGCATGGTTTTTACCTTTATGACGCATGAAGTAAATAAATTGTAATTCTACCTTTAGCAAGATATCAGAAGAGAAGAATCAGTATATGGCCCCGATAGGTAATTCAAGCCAGTAACTGTAAAAGCACGTACCTTCTAGCTTCCTCTTCGCGTAATTTTGCGTCAATCTCTTTGCTGGGAGGGTATTTTGGCAAACTTGATGGATCACAGGCAAATGGTTTTGTCGTAAAGAACTGTTGGAGAAAAAAAAAAGTATTAATAAAAAACGTACGTAATGAAAGACACATTATTCTAAAGATTTGGAAGAAATTTATATTATTAGAAACTTAATATTACTACAACAATGGACTATCATTCTTAATACTACTAGAACAATAGAATATCGATCTTAATACTACTAGAAATTTATGTTATTTAAAATACATAACAGATCAACATAGCTCAACTTTTTCCTTGTACTGGGGGTGAGTAAGAATGTAATTATATCTTTGTCACTCCAATGAAATCAGAACAGAGAAAGAGAGAGACACTTACCTCGCTCTTGAGAGCAGCAGCAGCAGTTCCTCTGCTTGCAGGGTCAATAGAAAGTAAGGTCTCTATTAGGCCTATAGCGGGACCAGAAATATCCTTAAAGAATTCGGCAACTCGCCGTCTGTAAGGTCGAATAGGTTTAAATACAGTCGAATAAGGTAATTTTGATTTTCTCCAATAATCTTCGGAAGGTGAACCACAAAGTTTGAAAATCTTGTGCAATTGCTCAACCTACAAGGTAGAAATCTATGTAAATAATGGACTGAGGAAATATCACACCCATAATGTTGCCGCATGTCATAAGCACACAAGACAAACACGCAATTAAAGTTAGTACATTGAGCATGTTTGGCTAAGCTTAGAGAACATAAAAGTTAGGCTTATATATGGATATAGAGCATGTCAGGCTAAACTCAGCCAAACATGCTCTATATCCAGTGCATAGGCATTCTTCATTATAAAATCTGGCATGGACAGAAAATCACTCTTTTACATTTCTTTTATCCACCAATACTGACTGCAAATGTTCTACTAATAATAAATATGCTACTTAGAAGATCATATAATTAACAGTGCCTGTGCAGTAAGACCATATGGTGATGCCACTTCCGAGGACATTAAAGTCACAAGGCCTGCAATTGCCAATGTTCATTTGAAGAACTAACAGCAATATTCTGACGACGAGTGAAGGCAAAGAACACTTTTATATCTTTAAACCACCCTCACAACTGCAACAGAATATTTACTGGTGACATGTCGTACCGTCAAGGTCAAATTATGAACAATACCCGGTAAAGAACCCATAATGACTCAAATGGTGTGAGAAAAACTAAGTCCATGTATTCGTTTACTTCGTCTCTTCTCCCTCAGGAAACAAAACAAAAGAAAGAGACATACAGGTGCAGGAAAAGAAAAGAAAAGTGGACATTAAAAATGGCTTGGGTATATCGAGTGAGCGATATTTCTTGGGGAAAAAAAAATTCAAGAACGGGCAGTTTAGGACGTTTGATATTTCTGCAACAGTTAAAGAAAGGTTTCTGATACCTCTGTTCTACCAGGCATGATCGGCTTCCCAGCATATAATTCCCCAAGGATGCAACCAGTACTCCATAAATCCACTGCAATGCCATAGTGAGTTGCTCCGAATAAAAGTTCTGGTGGCCGATACCACAACGTCACAACACGGCTAGTTAATGGAACAATTTGATGATTATCAAAATAACTCGCTAAGCCAAAATCTGCGATCTTCAAGATGCCATGATTGTCAATTAAAAGATTTGAACCCTTGATATCTCGATGCAGGACACCATTACTATGGCAATAATCAATTCCACTCAGCAGCTGTTGCATGTAACACTTTACCTATCAACAATATATATAATTAGTAGGTCTAAATGACAAGAAAAAAATAAAAGGTCAAACCTTCAGAGGTTTTGACTTTTTTATTCCAGTATGGGTGCATTAATCAATTATAATTAGAAAATCAATGAAGTAATGGATGCTTCAAGTCCATGTCAGTTCAATCCAAACAAACATAAACCAAGACCAACATATTGCTAATCAGTAACAGTAAGAATGAACAAATGACGTAAAAGAACCTGAGATTCGGTAAACTTCACTCCAGGAAGTGATGCAAGCCCAGTGAGATCATGTTCCATATATTCAAAAACGAGATACAAACTAGATGATGTTCTAGATGTGACCAAGCCCTCTAGTTTAATTATATTTGGATGGTCAAGTCGTCGCAGAAGGAGGATTTCCCTTGCCATGAACTTTACACTTTCTGGATCCATATTATCGAAGCGCACTTTTTTCAGAGCAACAACTTTGTTATTCAGGAGATCACGACCTTTGTACACACTACTGTAAGTTCCTTGACCAATCTGAAACAGCAATATGACATTACCAAAGAGCCAAAACCAATCATATAATTATAACATTTGCATGGTTGACAGTCCTACTTTAAAAACCATTGCTTCAAAACTTCGAAGGCTTCAATGTGGCCTTTTTTTTAACAATAACATAAGCATCAATACAGTACTCAGTCGACATCAAAAAGCAATTACGCAAATCAGTGAAGATAGCAATTAAGAGAAAGTAAAACAACTAAAACCATGAAAAAAAAAATTACTATCCAGATATAGATCAAGAAACTACTAGCAATCAACAAATCAAACCTTATCCATTTTTTCAAAGGTGTCTCCTTTGCGCGGAATCCATCCTCTGATCGCTTCACCGGCCACCATGACCAGCCAAGATGGCCATCCTGCTGCAACCTGTTCTCCTTCTAAAGCTTTGGGAACACTTCCCATACAGGGAAAATTATTCACAACTTCATAATTCTCTATTTTCTTCTCGTTGTGATCATCACTCACCCTTCTTGATCTGTTCCCTTTCTTGTCAATCGACCCAATCCTTACAACACCATTCTCTAACTTCTCCTTCACCCTGAAACTCTCCCCTTCTTATCAACCGACCCAATTCTTAGGACACCATTCTCTAACTTCTCCTTCACCCTAAAACTCTCCCCCTTCTTATCAACCGACCCAATTCTTAAGACACCATTCTCCAATTTCTCCCTCACCCTAAAACTCTCCTGTCTTCTCGACGAAATATTTTGAGCCAATTTCGATGCCTTTCTAATCAATTCTCTCTGCTTTGGGCTCTCCTTACTATCTTTGATAGCTGAAGAGGGTTTTCCACAAAAACAACCCATAAAGCTAATAATAAAAATCCTAACTTTACACTTGCAATTCCATCAAAATACCCTTTCAAAATCCATTAAATGAAACATTATATCAACTCAATCAAAGAGAAAAAATAATAATAATAATTCAAAACCCAAATTCTTAATACGAATTATTCAACACTCTCCACTCTCCAGCAATCAAAACTTCAAAAACTCAACTTCCCACATGGCGTAATCAAAAACCAAGAACCCCAATTCTTGTTCAATAGCTTCATGAACAAATAAGCTCAACCTTACACTCAATAGAATTTAAAAAAAAAAAAAAAACAATTCTTCGATGGAGAAAAAAGGGAAAAAAAACAAACCCTGAATTCTTTATATTCAGTAATGACTGTTTCAGCTGTTTCATCAAGGCGCAAAAAAATATTCTTGATGAAAATTTTATATAATACTATTTTGACTGTTCAACACGCTTATATAATACATCCACAATTACAGCCGGCAAACAGCTCTATGGTCAAAACCTGTAACCGTCTTTCTATAACCGCGAGTCGGAAAAACAAATCTGGTTTTAGAAATGTTATTTGGCATGTGAAAATATTTTCAAATTTCCATTTCAAAACAATACTTCTATTTTATTTTTAGCTCTTTATTAAGCGAACACGATTGTGGAATGTTGTTTTGTACTTGTTTTGCAAATATTAAGAGAGTGTTTGGTATTGATTTTGAAAATTAATTCTCAATCAATTTTTATTTTCAATCACATATTTTTTAATAAAATAATATTTTTTATCACATCAATAATTTTTTCTCTTTTTTCAACCACACATTTCCTATCATATCACTATTCAAAAATCAATTCTTAACCCAAAAATCAATACCAAACACCCTCTAAGAAAGATGTTTGGGCAGGACTCAGGGTTGCGGGAGTTGTGAATGTCTTGGTCTTGGTCTTGAAGTCTATTTCATAAACTACTCAAAAAGATTTATGAGATTTTGCCATAAATTTATAAGAACTTCGTTATATGATCGTAAGAAAATGATTTTATGAATAAAAACTACTTTAATGACAATGTTTTAAACTTGGTCAACATTTAAGTTGAAAAGTGTAAAAGTTAAATGGATAGATTGAGGTATTATCGACCTAAGATCCCACGTCAAATTAGTTTGAACTTTGAACCCTCTTTGACTCAATCAAAGAATTTAGCCTATCGATGGATTTAAAAATGTCAGCTTGACGCTTTGGGTAAATACTCAATCGATGAAGGTTGGATTCAAACTATAAAAGCTGTCATATGGAAATATCATTCTAACGCAACAAAACAAATGTCCTCCCTAGACGATAATGCTGCTTAGACCAATAATTTGAAGGTGAAAAGACAACTTGATACTGGCCTAAGATCTAAGTAATATCGTGGCTCCATCGCAACCAACATCGTCAATCAATAGAATTTCACCAAATAGACAATGTCACAAGATCCCAAGTTGAAACACTATAACTTGACATTATTAGAGTAGGTAATTTCAATCTATATGCCTAAATAAAGGGATGAGGGCGGATGAAAGAGGGGAGGATTCTGAACTGATAATCTCTCTCCATACAATTGTAACAATCTAGCATTATAACACTCACATTTGATTCAAATTCGTAAAAGTTGACCAGAGGATATAGGGTCATTTTGACATCAATAAATTACTCATATATTATGAATTGAATTACATGTTTTTGACACGTTGGAAGGTAAGGGTAACTGTAGATCACATTAAATTACTTGACAATCTTGAAATTAGATTTACATGTTTTTTGTAAATTCACTGCGTATAATTTCAAATTTAGAAAGTTTACGAAGACTCGAAGTCTTATAATAGGATTGTGCTGCACTGACAACCCCCTAGACGTCTAGGGGGTTGTCGTAGTGGCTTTTCCCATTATAATATGCTAGTATACTTTCTAAGCTTTTTGCATGGTGAAATTGTCATGTTGTAAGAATTTACAAATTCTAAAAGTTGGAAAATTTGTACCATTATTCTATGATTTAAACTTCATGTAACAAGTTAGTTCTAACCTTTTATTATATACTAACAATCGATCCCTTATAATCAAATATCTATCAAATTGTTGCATGATTACTAAAAGTCTAATTTTATGAACCTAAGTTTTGTTTCTCTACTTGAACTTGTGCTGTAAAATTGAAGAGACGTTTTCACAATGGTTACATGACAATTTGACAAAGTTAGACATCTAGAATCATTGAGGAGTGCAACTACAATGAAAAGGCGAAAAATTAACTCATTTCTTTTTAAAATTTTCATACCAAATTAACAAACCAACAATTTTTTAAAAACTAATACTAGTGTAATTGTTCGTCCTCGGTTGACAATGGCTTGAACATCCCAGAACCTACAAAAAATGGCGATGGGGGACTTCTATTTGGTGGCCACACTAGTGTAAGAACAAGTATTGGAGGAAGAAGAATTAAGTGTATGTAAATGTTGCGATTGCTAAATCATATTTGAGAGGGCAATCATCTATTTTATAGTAGCTATGGTGGATGACATTTCTTCTACCTATCAACGGTTTACACGTGCCTCCACCCTTTGGCATCAATATAATCGTACGTTTGTAGCACCTTAATCAATCGACGGTCTTGATTGTAATGGCAAAAAGTATTAAGGATAAATACCCCATGAGGGTTTTTGAAAGACGAAAATACATGTGCTCAAGTGTCAGATTTTATTTGATTAAGCAACTACGATCTATCATATTATCTTGTGTATTGACCCGTCGATCTTTAGGCCAAAATCATCCACTTGAATAACATATGGTCATGAAGGGGAGTAATAGTTATTAGTTTTATAATTTTGTTCGGCCTTCTACTATTATACACGCCGGACAAAATAATAGTTGTTAATTTCATCGTCAAAGACGTATAGTATAATTTTTTTCTAGAAGGCGTACAAACACACTAGTATTATAATTTATGTTAAATACCCAAAAATTAGAACTATATAACTATCCAAGTTGTTCAATTTTTATTTAACTTCAAGTTCAAAATAATTTTAGAAATCATGTTTAATATTTATTAATTACAATAGTTGTTTTGCAAAATTTGTCAACTATGTTATTTAATTTAATTAATCAAATATGCAAAGAATTTACTCTGAAATAATTATTCTATCAACTTTTTCGTATCTGCATTCCTAGTTGGGGATTATTTACAGTAATCGTAGGCCGTTGACTGCTTACAAAACTAATCAAATTTTATTTAAATGTCCTTGTCATTTTTGAGTAATTTTATTTAGAGCATATTTGGAAGTGTTTATAAATAGTTTAAATTATAATAAAATAAAAATGAGACGTTAATAAGTGAATAATATTCATGAATATTTCGAAATGCATGTGTGAATAAAAGTAATTTGAATATTTATAAATAATTTATTAAACATGAACCAAACATAAGCTTAATTCAATATATTAAATATGTCTTTATTATTAAAATGAACTTTTACAAATATATTAACGTGAAATTATTACTTATTTCGTTTACTCAACTATACATGAATTTATTCTTATATAACTATCGTAATTAAAAAAAAAAAAAAATCATCCCCCCTGCAAACTGGAACAATTTTAATGTATTATTCGAAGAATACAATAACGTAAGACAAACTGGTAATTACTTTCTGACTGGGGATTTCATTCATATGCTTTCATTTGATTCTTGCAATTACTTTTAATTAACATAAGACCAAATGGATTCTATGTCCAATTTTGTTATTTTAACCTCCTAAATTGGACGATCAACTGAAAATACAATTTGACTATATAATTTGAATCAGTCTCTCCTGATGAGTTTGGTAATTAAGTTCCCATCAATTTTCTTGCGCTCGAGAAATGATCTAAGTCGCTTTATTCAAGTTTCATCTTGAACGATTTATAATCCAATAAAAGACAAAGAAGTAATAATATTCGATTGTTCTTGAAGATCATTCACGACTTATTCTTTTAAAATTATTGTGCTCTTTTCATTTCTTGATGGCAAGTGGGAGCAGTGGGATTTCGGATTTTTTCAACGTTGAAATAGATATTCTTAAATAATAATAATAATAATGAAATTGATAGAAACCACCTAACAAGTTCTACAAATGGTAGAACCCAAATGTAACCAAAAAAAATAAAAAATTATGTAAGTACTTAATACGTTTTTCATAAGTCGAGAATCCCTAATTAGATTTTTTTTCTTTTCCAAATTTTGCAATATTATAATGTAAAACCAAATGCATTGTTCTAATCTTATCATTTTTAACCATTTCTTGAATTCTTGTTATAGAAAATTCAATTCTTAATTTTATTTAGGACATATTTGACTCTCAAGATCATCCCTAAAGACAAATGTCAAATAATCTCAAATAGAAAAGTCTATTCACCTCTAAAATTCTTAATCAACAATCTCTAAATTGTCTATTAATATTGTGGACACAAGTCCAAGTAACTTTTATATATATACACACACACACACACACACACATATATATATATATATATATATATATATATCAATTCCTTGACAATCAAAGTGTGTAGGCATTAATGGAGAAGAAGAAGCACTAAATTGGGGTTTATCAGGACCAATGCTTGGTCTTAATTCAACGTCAAGAAACAAAAAAAGATTTTCATCTTCAAGTTTAACTTAGACGTGTGTGTGTGTCTATATATATATATATATATATATATATATATATATATATATATATATATATCGAAATATCCCACTTTGTAACCAAATTTGTCGAAGTCGTGAACAAAAAATGGTGGGACATTTGATTGATATTTCAATGCTATTCCGGCATAAATTTCAATCTAGAAATTGAGCTTGATTGTGACCTTTTTTTTTTTTTTTAAAGGTTTAAGATTGAATTATTTGGTGGCTACTTGTGCACTGTATGGATAAAACAAGACCACATTGCCCAATCACCAACTTTTTTCGTGTGGTTAACCTTGCTCTTACAATAATTGATAATAGCCATAATAATTGTAATATAATAATGGTATATTTTAGAATGTACAATTTAATTCATCATAATTCATTCTTTAATATAGGATCCATTTGTACATATTATCATCTACATTCAGTAAGTCGTATGCTTTAAAAGAAACTTGTACAATTTTTGAAAGAATTTTGATTTATAAAAAAGAATGAATTTATTTCAATCGATATGTCCTTAAACACAATCACATACAACATATCATATCATGAAAATTGGGTTGTGTTGTGGATCGTGTTACAACTAAGTCAGTCTATATTCAAATATTGAGATGAAGAAATTGCAGATGGGGCTCTAATCTTTTGAAAAAGTAAAACAAGGTACCTAATCTTCAACCTTAGGGAAAACAGGAGCTAAAGGACCTTCAGAAGTAACCATCAAGAAATTCTAACCAACTTGTACTTGAAAACCTTGCATCCGGAATTGTTTCTCTATCTGTGACTCTTGAATTTTGTACAGGCAATATCCTTTATAATTCGGATGACTCTCACCTCATTTTCACGATGCAAACTCTTTAGTTGGAATATGGGTTGGGGTGGGTCGAGGTAATGGATGAAGCTTCAGTAATTATTTCCTATGTTCTTAGTGTTAGATTTCATTTTACAAAATCAAATAAATAATACTACTTTAATATGGAAATTGTCCATTTGGGGACATCCAATAAAATTCAAACGATCACAATCATGCAAAAGAATAGCACAGACAAATAAAAATGTAACACGACAATATTTATTATCGAAAAAGTGGTGATCAAACTAATGACATCATCCTCACGAACTCAATGTTTAAATTACATTACAATTTACAATAAGCTCTTTGCTTTCTCCAATCATATAAAGTGCATTCTAATTAGAATAGGAAAATCATCACACAATAACTATCATCTTTGTAATAAAAATGTTTTTTAGAGTAAACAAACCAAGTTGTGGTGTAAAACATGGTGTTCTTTTTAGAACATAAAAATGAGGAGAATGAGATTAATTCGTCAAGAAACGATCGTCCAGTAGAAGTTTTCATAGTTAAAAGTGAAGTTTTCATAAGCAAAGAGGGATAGGAGAGGAGGAGTAATGTCTTTATCATTATTGTACAAGTGATTCTATCTATGAACAACAATACTATAAGAAATAATCTATAAGTACAGGGGGGTTACAGGGGGCTGCCAGGTTACTCACTGTAGCCCCCCCCCCCCCCACCCCCAATGAATAAAAAAAAAAAAAGTAGGCGACGGGCCCACAATGTAAGTAATCTGGCTGCCCCATGTAACCCCCCCTGTACGTGAAGCATTGCTAATACTATAAGTACAAAAAAATTCAACAGAAATTTTACAGAAATAACACTTTATGAGTTTTCATTGGAAGTTTAAAAAAAAAAAAAAAAAGGTTAGCATGGGGCTGTCGTGAAAAAAGCTTGTTCCTGAAGCTTTTTTATGAGTAAATAGCACAAAATGTTCCTACATTTTAATATTATAGTAAAAATTGTCCATACCTTTCATTTTTTCGTATTTTCGCCCCTATTTGGTGCAAAAAAAATTCTCTATAAGCTTCTTCCCTTTTTGGTTGAAAGAAATCTATTTATATATAAATATTAAAGTGCATTAATCACACTAAACTTCGTCAATAATAGTTAAAGTAACATCTAAACAAGAATCAAAGCTACCACCATTAGATGAACTGAGAACTAATTGCAAAATTATCAAACAATGACCATCTTTCTCAGATCCAACAACTTTTGTAACTTCGAACTTCATGATGATATTAATGTTCTGTTATTACAACAGTTGTTATTGTCCACTTAAATTGTTCTGCAACAATGTTTTATTCTTTTGCCAAGAGTTTTGAGCAGAAGGAACCATTAAGGCCGGACCTGAGGAGAGTCCCAAGAGGCCTCCACCTCAGGCCCAGCTTTTTAGGAGGCCCAATTTTTTGCCCTTTACATATATATATATATATGTATGTATGTATATAACCCACAATACTTAGAAACCACCAGACCAAAATTTTAAGACCCGATGTACGCCTGTGCCTTCAAAATTTCACAAAAAGCTTGATTGCTTGAGAAGTCAACGGCGTTACGGCAAAACCTAGACGGAAGAACGACGGTGGATGTCGGAGCTAATGTGGTGGCCATTGAAGTGTGAACTTCATGTATGCAGATTTAATCTTATCACAATCGATGTTTTCTGTTTTTAATCACCATAATTTCGCTTTAACTCTTTCCTAATTTGATATATTCTGCTAATTATATGTTAGGGTTTTTCTATAATTTTACATAGAAGAGTTTTTGCGGCTTACCTACAAGGCTGGAACGCTACTGGACTTTGGAGTATTTGGTGATTAACTGATTATACGACATACGTATAAACTCTATCCTCTGGAGACTGAAACAGTTGTAATCAAGGTTAGTTTTACTTTTATTTTTTCATTTTCTTTCTTGTTTATGTGATTATTTTCTTTTGTATGCTATTTGTAATAATTCAGTGGCTTTTCATGTTGTGTTTATGATGTGAGACTGTGAGTTTTTGATTTTTTGGTGATTTAATAGCTTGTGTTGTTTGTGCTCTGTTTTGTTGAGTTTATTATTTTACTTTCGTGCGTGTGGTAGTGAAATTCTAAGAAATGGTTTTAATTAGTATTGTTTTTTTTATTATAATATATATATATATATATATATATATATATATATATATATATTGAATATTTCATTATATTTGTTGCTTTATTTTGATTTTAAATTAACGAATTTTGTTTCGTAAAACTCTTATAAATGAAAAAATGGATTGCTTGCTACGATCTAGGAGCCCAAATTTGAAATTTGCCTCAGGCCCCGTGAAACACAGGTACGACACTGGGAACCATGAATGTAATTTCAAGTCACAACAGCATGAAATCCTTCTGGTGGTGTGTCCTCTGACATTACATCCTTCAAGATTCGAGAACAGAAAGGGAGCAATGAAGTTGTATAGTATTAGACACTTCAAAACAATGAAGTGATGCTCCAAACTGGATACCAAATATATCTTTCTAATTAAGAACAATGCTAATGTTATTCAATAAATCATGAGCAATGGTTATGGCACATTAGTGTGAACAACGATGCATAGGACAGAAGGCTGGGAAAGTTATACACATATAAGAAAGTTACTTACATCTTTCTTGAATGAAACTCCATTAGTTAAGGACATCGAAGTTTAAAATATTAAGTGCTCAATAAGATTTTATTGACATATGAACTTCATTGGATGTATACGACTTTTTCAATCAGGAGACGATGTAAGAATTGTAACCTTATAAACAAGGTCACTCGCTTTTATAATTCGAAGGTAGAAAAACCATACAAATTATATTCCTTTCAGTAGATTCGGAACATAAGATTGATTTGAATCAAGTACGAAGAAAGTCCGTTTCATTGTATAACTCTATATCAAGGGCATGTATTACCAAAGCCACGGGAAAATTGAATAACCTCTAGATCAGAATTCCCTTATTATAAGAGGGTCATAGTCATAAGCTTCACCAGCCTTCACGAATCTACCTTTCACGCGCTTTCTAGTATCAGCTCTTGCTTTACGAGAAGCGTATCTTATTTGTTTACCAAACCTACAATCAGCAAGCAATAAATTTTTCAGCATCAGCAACCTCATATACTCTTTTTTTTTTTTTTCAAGGCAAGACATCGTTTATAGAAAGGAAGAGAAGAAATACTTGCATTCTTGTTTTCTTCTTTTCATTGTATCTCATCTTAGCTTTATCTCTAGCTTGTTGACAACTGCCTTCGAAGTTCGTCTCCCATGGTGCATCACCAGCTAGAAATGCCGGCGATAATTCACAATCTTGAAAATCAGCCACATTACCAGCGGGAGACATGGTTGAAGGAAGTTGAAATCCTAAGCCAGTATTATTGCTGTTGCAACTTGGGTGCACAAGCATGGATTTATCAGTGGCATTATTCATAGGCTGCACCAAATTAGTCAAACCGATGCCAACTTGTGAAGACTGAAAACCCAAGCACTCTTGATGTCCTGATGATGATGATGCCTAATAACATAGAAAGGGGAAAAAAATTATTTCTCACGAAAGTAGACGATCAAATATTTCACTTTTTTGCTAGTGAAAATGTCTGTCAAGAAATTACAGATATCATACATATATAGAATTATAAGTGCATGTAAACATGGTAATGTTCACATGGAAATGGATAAATGAACAAAATGAAAAAGAATTTAATTACGTTGATGCAAATCTTCTTGATATGTTCGATACATTTTAGTTACATTGATGTCACCAAATGTGTAAATGTATAAGAACTTTGTACTCATATAAATTTGTGTATCTCTTGAATCACTAGTTGCAAATTGTAATTGAAAGAGAGTGATATTATTTGTAAGGACAAAATTTAAATTTGGATGAAGAGTTATGGGGTGGAAGACAACCTCTAAAGCACTTTCAATATGAGTGCTATTAGATTCAGTGACGGAAAAGTTTTTCTCGGTGACAAGGCAACTCATTCCTCCATCAACGTAGTGGTAACTTTGTCGATTTTGCAAATTCTCAAACATCTCATAACCACTGTCATAGCTCAAGGCCATATCGTCCATGTCGACACTGTCATGAAGCCCAGGATCCTTAATACTATTAGGAAATCCCTGGTTCATTTTGAGATCACAAAGAAGCAAAGAAAGACTAAGCAAGCATTCATTCATTTGAGAATAGTATTGTCTATCGAAGAATTGATAGTAATAGAATCACATCTCGGTTAAGTACCAAATGATGGTGCATAAAGATCGATTATAATAGAGGTAGATTACCTTTTGAAAGCTCGATCCTTCTGAGAAGAAAGGCATTCGATCGTTGTAGAATTGAGGTTTTTGATCCGTATTGCACGATGATGTTACGTAGTTGGGAATATTTGATTGAACGACTGGTGATGGCGTAGCCCATTGTCCGAATTTGACATAGGATGCTAACTCATTAAGCCTGTTTGCCACCATCCCACCAGACCCCAGATCATTCACGGAATTCCCATTCGTAGTAGGAATTGTGCTCCAAGAGGCATCAAAACTGCTCGATTTAGGCTCATCAAGAACCAAAGACCAAATTTTGTAGAACTCCGCCAGCGAAGGACATCCACAGTAGAAATTCAATTTAAGCCGCCGGTGCCCCGGTACTCCGAAACAACCATTACCATTCCAATCACAACCCGAACAAAGCGACAATTGACAATCCATGCACCGAACCACAGCCGCCTGCGAATGGCACTTGTCGCAAATGAGAGAACGCGGATGCCGCTGGGAAAAGGAGTTTTCGGAGTGCACACGACCGTCACATTGCAAACAAAGCCGTGCCGAATCCGTTTTACAGTATACCACCGCCGTCGCCAGCTCACAAATCTCACAAAGGGGCTCCATAATTATGGGTGGGGTGGATTTTTAATCAAGAAACTGTAAATTCTGTGGCTTTATAATGCATTTCAAAATCCTTACCAAAATTTCATTAAAAATAGAAATGATTCGTACCTGAAATATTATCTCATCAAAACCAATTCATTCACAAGAAAGGACCCTATACAATTTACGAAGAAAAAAACAAAAAAACACTAAAGCAGCTGTTTGGTTGGTATTTTTTCTCTTTTACACTGCATGATAAGGAGAGTTATATATTGAAAAAAGACACATTCCATATTCATCACGTGCATTAAGACCCAGGATGATAGCCACGTGGCAAAATATTAGCTTCGAGGATTCCGTTGTTTATATGTAATACGCTGCTAGGTTAGGCAAGATCTGCATGCGACTCGCTCTCTAGTTTTGAGCGAGGGCATTAAAGGTAATAGGGTGCATAATTGAGAGAATTCGATTAAATGAGACGAGTTGAATTGACATATTTGGTACGTTCAGATACAAAGTATTGATTAAATTTGGAATCAAACAATATATATATTAGGGTGTACCAACAATTTTTCAATATTTTTATAACGTTGATTATTTGGGCTGATACAAATTCATGTAAACCAAACATTATCAAGAAGTTTATTCCTCAGTTTATCTCCAACATCTCATTATAATTAGACCTAAAGTTAATCCATTTCTCAAATCTGGTGCTAATGATAAAAGGGTAAGATAGTCCATATATAAATAGAATAGTTGAAGACAATATTGTTTTTATTACCTAGGAGAGAATCAAGGAAAGAGGAACAAAACACATCAAATGTGAGATAACATGCGAAAACGGTATAAGAACAAATCGGAGAAAAGTTCGAAGTATTGTTAATATTGAGATATTTTCATGACAATCAAGGATACACGAGATATGATTATGTTATATGTTCTTATCCTAAGCATGACCATATGAATTAACTTACATTAAAATTGTCCATTAACTATATAAATAGATTTCTCATGACTTCGAGATAATTAACGATAGTATACTTTTAATGTAATGAATGTTAACGGTAGAAAAAATGTTGGTGCTGCAGTGGCGGCTGTTCCTATCGTCGTTGATGTCATTGTTAAAAGTTCATTCAAATTTTCTTCAAAATTCTACTTTTATTGGATTTTTTTTTTCCCAAATTCAATCGGTGAGGGTTGGGATGAATAATCCTAACTTTGATTCTAAATATCTCAATTAGGAATGAATAAAATAAATTATGTTATTATTATATACTAGAGAAATTTGGGCCCACATCAAGTTGTTCAATAATAGAAGCAGATGTATATTTTGCATATTATAATAATAAAATACTAAAAGAGACATGACCCCGAATGCAACCTTCAAAGTTAAATTGCATTTGTTACACTTCAGTTGACTGGCAAGTCAAAATTATTGTCCAAGAACATTTATAATTTATATAAGTGGAAATTACACAATACCCTACTTTAAGTATTCAACATTCTAAAATTAGATCCCAAATTTCACAATTCAAAAATCAGAAGTTTTATTTTAATTAATATTTTATAAAATAAATATTTATAATCCAAACCCTAATTTTAGATTCTCATTCTCACTCTCTCTCTCTCTCTCTCTCCATTCCCACAACCAACCGTCTCTCTCTCTTTCTTCTCAATTCTCTCTTTCTCTGCCGGTAGGCGGTAGCAACCGTCGGCGTGAATCGCCGGCCAGAAGAAGCACGCCGCCGTCGCTGGAGAGAAGTGAAGCGCCGAAGTGAATAGCAGGCTAGAAGTAGGCCTCCGAGGCAGCGGTGGCTTCGCTCGATGATCGAGAACACCAAACCGCCGCTGCAGCTTACGGATCGGTGGGGTTTTTTTTTTGGCAAATGGTTGTTACATATGATTCTGGCGTGTTGTGTTGGCAGTAGTGATTGTAGCGGCGATTGCGGTACGGTGGTGGGTTTGGGGTGACGGGGTGGTGATGTTAATGCGATGAATCTAGGTAGGACGACAATGGTTGTGATAGTCGCGGCGGTGCTTGTGTTGGCAGTGGTGATTTGGGTGGTGTTGGGAGGTCTTGGTTGCTGAGGCGATGGGCGGCGTCGCGGAGTCGGTGGTGCAGTGCTTTTTAGTGGTGGGATGGGGCGTGCGTGTTGTTGATGTTGTAGTGATGGTATGTCGTCTGTGGTGGCAGTGGCGACGCCACGGTGGTGGTTGGCGGTGGTGCTGTGACGTTGGCTGTGAGGAAAAATGTGATTGTGACTTCCACTTGTGATTCGAAATTGAATATATGACCTGAATATTGTGACCGTGACTTTTAATTGTGACCAAAAATTTGATAAGCTGTGACTAAAAATTAATCTGTGATTTGTTGTGACCTATAAATAAATTGTGACGAGTAAAATTTTGATATGTGACCAATGGAACAAATTGTGACCCGTAAAATTTTTGAATTGTAACTTCAGAAATGATTTGTGATCTATTAAAAGTTCGTTTCGTGACCTTGGAAATGATTTGTGACTTATAAATTTTTTATCTGTGACCAAGGAAAAAATTGTGACCTTTAAAATTTTTGAATTGTGACCGTAAAAAAATCTGTGACATTTAAAAATTTTGATTTGTGATTGAAAAATAATATGTGACTAATTAAATTATGAATCTGTGACCGATGAACAAATCGTGACCTATAAAATTTTTGAATTGTGACGTAAAATAATTTTTGACATTTGAAAATTCTGATTTGTGACCGAAAATAATATGTGACTAGTTAAATTGTGAATCTGTGATCAAATTATATAGATCTGTGACTTAATATATTTAATTAATTAAATAATAAATAATAAAAATCTGATTTTTGAAAGTTAAAACTTTATTTTCTTATTATTGAAATGGGTCAAAGTTATACCCTTATGAAAATTACCCTTTATATAAACATCAATGAAACTCACATATTTTGGCCCATTTAATGAAACTCGTATATTTTTGGAAGTAATTGCTATTTCATAGCATAATGGTCTTGAAAACTCTTTTCCTATTCGAGACTTTATTTTTATTTTTCGAAGCTCTAAATTTGTGTTTTGAAAACCCTTAACAGAACATGATAATAATAACGATTTCACGGAGAACCTCTCTTTAACTCTATAAAATAGTGGCATTACCTTCACAAGCTCGAATATATGAAAATTACACTCATTAATGAAAATTTTACTGAACTACATACTACTTTAGTCTATTAAATTAATCATATTGGTATCATAGGGTACATTGTTATACCATAATTTAGTCTAGTCTGCTAAGAAATCATTCAAATCATTCATTCCATATTAACGGTAAAGTTTATGTCATTTATAATGTAAGATCATCTAACACCAAAAGGTACATATCAAGCACTTGATTAATTATGATGTCTTGAATAAAAGTTGGCACATCAATTAGTGCTTGTAAAGAATGCTAAGTGACAAGCACAAAGGAAAGATTTTCGACCACTCTCATCAAGATATCCTTTCGTTATTAATGTATTTTACTCAACCACTTATCATGATGCCTATGTAGATAGTTTGCCACCAATTGATATAATGGTAGTATGTCTTTTAAAGTTAGTTATTTAAATAAATCACTTTTAATTTAAAAGATTAAATGACGAGTTTTGTATGCTTGTGCAAATGAAATATCATTAACTAGTGGTGTCAAAGCGGTCGAGGTCAGATCGAAAAAATATCAAGCGACAATTTGGAAAATATGTAACAAGTTGGGAACACGTTTTTATTGGGTCAACAATATGGCCTGCACGTCCCAATTAATTAACGAATCAAAATAAATAAATCAATAAGAAGATACAAAAAATGAATGAGACACATCAATTAATGAGTGAGACGGACAAGCAATACAAGCTATGTAAAAAATACTATCTTTACTTAACGAGTAATGATCAGCCGTATAGATGACACATCAATTAATACTACTTCACAACCATTGTGATAGATAGTATTATTCTTACTACATACACAATCAAATCCCCATAATTTTTTTTCCCAAATAACTTGAACTTAATTAATGGTGAACCATAATTCATTAATTGTGTAGATAATAGTTGCATAAAGACGGTCACACATACCAATTATTCCAATTGGGAAACAAATTTGTTACGGGTCTATTGAGACCTGCCACGTGTCAGACAAAGTTAACCCTATGTGTCAGACGAATTGATTTCATACGATCAGACTGAATGGGTCTATTCGAACTGAAGCGCCTTCACCCACAGCAGAACCGAACTCATCCGCACTCCGCATCCACAACTCGTCACAAACATGTCCCGCCTCGTCTCTACCAAGATCCTTCGTACAAAGATATTTCCAAGTCAAATTCCTGACTGATTGATGAGACGTGTGGCAGGGCTCGAACGGTCAATTCAGCTGTATTCGCTAAAACATTTAATAATCCACCAACCTATGAATTGACAAGGTCATATATAGGATGAGACGACTCGTACGGATCTGACAGCACATGTCTCCTCATTCAACGACTCTCCTCTTCTCATCCTTAGTATACATACCCCCACTTTGTGTCAGAAGAAGGATTGACACCCTTGACATTTGATCAATATAATTTATTCTCTCCCTTGATATATATACACTTTGCTGACGATTATTCGACCGTCGGTGACCTCCTTTCAATTGATTGAAAAACTAACTTAACCGTCGGAATGCTTACAACCGCCTCCACCCCCACCCCTACCCCCATCGGAAAAGAGCCACAAGTGACTAACGACTTGCAACTGTGTGCGAGAAAAATTTGACTCGAATACTTATCTATTGACGGCTCGAAAATTCATTTTTTGAGGTCAACAAAATCCTTTTCCATGTGTTATTTATTAAATTAATTGTTAAGTACTCAATTTATTAATTCAAATATATAGTAAAAATTAAATAAATTTTTTTTCCTGTAGAAAGTATTGATTTATAAACAATCAACTGTCAACAATTTGATCCAATTTACTAAACTCTCTTTGGCCTAACATAATTTATGTTTGGCAATTTTGGTAAATGCATGGTCTCTTAATTCAAAGTCGAACGATGTTTTGAAGATCTTGGAAGAAATTCTAAACATCGATACTTTGCTCTAAGCCATCTCAACTCGTGTTGAAATTTGTGGTCGTAGTCGACAGGCATATCTTGGCCCAATGGGTGAATCACGGCAAATGAAATGGAGTCGGATAAAGATTTCGCAATTTTTCTTGGACTGGGCGTGATCTTCCTCGGCATCGCCTTTGTCTTGTCCTCTACACTACTTTCGTTATCATGCCTTTCCTCTCGATAATGACTTTCACCAGAGCCTACTGAGCTGCATTCGAGACTTCCATTCTGTTTCCAGTTTTCGTCACAATGGAAACCATTGGTATGGTTTGGCAAAGTCGGTTCATTGGCACCACTGGATGCAATCAGACGGGGACCATCAACTCGATATGTAAATTCTCCAAACCGTACACGTGTAGCAGTACATCCTGAACACGGTAAAAACTGCAAAGATTTCAAACCTGGATTACTCGGCAGAAAATTCAAGACGAACCAGTCGAGGGATGATTAGAAGCACAATTGAGGCAGAAGTTGGAATTTGAAAACCGAGGAGTCTCTTCATATCCGGGCCCCGGTCTCCAATCAGGAACGAGTAAAGCAATTTCTCCTTCGATGGCATCGGCTATTTTAGTCACATCTTGATCAGTAATATCCAACTCTGCTACCATCTCAGTCGCAACACGTAATGCAGTATCTGTTTCAATATCAAATGGGAAATATATGTTTCTGATCCTACCTGCAAAAGGTGAAATCATAATGCAGTCGATCAGCGCCCTTTTATAGTAAATAAGAATAATTAATTATACTAAATACAGTCAAATAGTTGTAAATTGTAATATGCTGCTAACCTTCTTTATCTGATATTCTGAGTCTCAAAAAGATGTTGCCATCTTCTTCTCTCTTATCCTGAATAGTTATATCAAGCTCGGTAAAATCCTCATCAATTTCATCATCATTACGCTCAAACAGTTCATTTCCACTACGCTCTGCTTCGTTCAGATTATAAACCCATCCATTGGATTCTTCCAAAGTATAGCCATTGGAGTATCCTCCAAACGAATGATCGGTAAAGGAGTTTCCTTCATAATCCAGTTCAAGATAAGGCTGCCTCAGTAAAGGATCCACGTGATTTAAATCTAGGTGGTTTTCTATTTGCCTTAATTCCAAGTCGCGATCATCTATTTGAAGAAAAGGGTCATCAAGAAGTTCCTTGGCCGAGAGCCTCTCAGACACAGTGACTAAGCATTTCTCCACAAAATGGCGTACCTCGGAATCTTTCAATTTGTATAAAGCATCCGGTTTTCCCCCCTAAACATTTAACAACGTCACTAGAGAAGAAGGATGGAAACGTTAGAAGAAGCTCAACTCCAGAGGACGGAGACTTACAGATATAACTTTCTCGTATATCTGAGCAGGATGAGTGCATTCACTATATGGATATTCAAATGTAACCATTTCCAATACGCACATCCCAAAAGAATATATGTCAACTAATTCATTGTATTCCTCTTCATACACTTCAGGAGCCATAAACTCAGGCGTCCCTAATAAAACGAAATTTCCAAAATTAAAGTTTTTATCGCACTCCAAAATACTAGTTAGCTCAACTACTAAGGAAACTAATTTTTCATCTACGGAAGTAAATATTGGATATATTACAACGATTTGGAACCGGAAATACCAACACAATGAGAGGCGTGCGATTTTTGCAGGATAGAGGCCGAACCAAGATCCCCGATTTTCAATTCGCCTTGGTTCCCATTGACAAAGATATTATCACATTTAAGATCTCTATGGATCACAGGTGGATCATGGCTATGAAGATAAAGTAGCCCTTTTAGGATCTGCCTACACCAATGCTTCACTGCTCTAATGTTTACTCTTTTATGCTTCAATCTATACCTATCAAGCTCGAACGAAAATGAAAAAAAATCGGATTCCTCAATTGAAAATTAGGATCTAATTGCAATATAATAACACCATAAAACATAAAATGGATCATACTTACTGCCTAAGAGTTCCGGAAGAAAACATTTCTGTCACAAAATTGATGTTCCTATTGGCAGTATCAACCCAAGATGAGAAGAATTTCATAATATTTTTATGTTTCAAGGTTTTAAGCAAATGAATTTCACAGTAAAGCCTCTCAAGATCTTCAGGGCTCTGTAGAAAATCATATAGCTTCACTTGATTCCAAGCAACTTCAATCCCTTCATACTCATCAAATGCTCTATATCTGCATAAATCAATCAAATTAAGATCACAAATTTGCTGCGCTCTGATCTGAAAAACCCCACAAAAAACTGAAGTTTTGATCTTCAACACAACAAAAATGGCCCATTTCTTATAAGAAATTTCATACACTGTCTTTGAAGCTCCTTTGCCAAGAATCTCATTGTACTACAAAAAAAAAAAAAAAAAAAAAAAAATCAGATGAAACTTAAATTTCAAATCCAAATCCAAATTAAAAAACCAAAAAATCTGATAAATTGGGAAAAAAAGGGGAAGAGTGTAAGAGGAAGAAATTATGTTACCCTGCCATATCTTCCAGTTGGATCAACCTCTAAGAAATCTGATGATTCAAGATTCATTTTTCTGAATGTTTGATTACTTTTATTGGTATCTTTGTTGCTAGATTCAGTCACTTGAAAAAGAAACAATTAAAAAGTAGATTGAGACATCACCCAAAACTAAGTAATGTAACCCCACTTCTGCCTTAACTTTTTCAAGAACAGAGATGATAATCATCATCATCATCATTTTTCACATCTCCATTAGAAAAAGTGTGTGTGAGAGAGGAGAGACGTGAGTTCATAAGAAAATTATCAGAACACACGTAGAACAGCTCAGCCACATTTTTTTATGGACACCCACGCACTTCCAAAAAATCTAACTTACTTTTAGCAGTAGAGGCATTTGGCCAAGAATTAAGGGATTTCTTTAAAAATGACATGATAAAATAGGGATTTTTAAGATTGATTTTTTTGACTAAAAAATGATAAAATGTCTATATTGTCTTTAATGAAATGAGTTTTTATATATTGCAGGATATATGCTTATCTTTAGAATAGTTTTTCAATTATGTCCTGTATTATTTCTATCTCGAATTCTAGCATATAAATTCATCATTTGATCTAATAGATTGATATAATCTTCCATATATCTATCAAAATTTTCTCCAAGTATATAATATTCTTCAGACGATGATTGATCTATTCTTTCCATTTGAGAAATAATATTATTTATTTTTTCTAATAAAATTTCTAATAAGTTATCTAATCCTTCAATTGTATATCCTGGTATGTTATATAAATCCTAACATGATAAACAATGCTAATACAAACATTTAGATAATTTAGCCATGCAAATATTCAGATAAATAATCCCCAACGATTATTTAGGATTTCAGAAAATATCTTTCTAAATTTAACAAAAATAATAGTTTTACCTTAGTTTTGATCTCAAATCTTTATTCTTAGAACCGAGTAACCTTCAGGTTCTGGATTCTGCAAATGGCTCCCTTCAATGGCCTCCTGCCTCTACGGGATAATTGCTATTCCAACTTTTCACCTTCACTGTGTCAGTTCTTTGAATTCGGATTATAGATATTAACTAAAGAAAACTCTCTTTCTGTTAAAATAAGAAAGGAATTCTTCTTCAATCTTTCAAGAATCTACGGGGTGAGGTGTTTAGAAACTCATAATATCTTTTAAAGACAATTTGGATGTGAAATAACTTGAAATTTTATTGATATCTAAAGGCTGAAATATGATTACAATGGAAGACAAGAAATTGTTTGGCTAACTCACAGTTTGAGTGCTCAACCAACTCTGCCTTTTTCATTAGCCCAAAGGCTTCTATTTATACACAAATCTGAAGATAAATTACATCATTGTTTACATCATACTAATAATATTTTATTGCCTCGTGCTTTTCATCAAGAGTCTCATGGCCCCTCCATCCTTATTGTTTTGTTACATTTTCTTTGATAAAGGACACAGTCCTTCTATAATTATCCTTCAAATCTTGATTTTACATACAGCTGGTAAGATTCTCCTGTAGCAGCTTGGACACCTTTCCTTCATGTGTTTATCATTTTCATCTTTTTTATCTTTGATTCTGTCGGCAAGTGGGGCATTCTCTTACTCTGCATGCCTCTTGTATAGTTGTGATAGGTCCATTGATTCGATGAATGTCAAATTTCTCAATGTATTCTTTCAGAATTGTTGATTTCTCTCCTCCATTATTGGTGAGAAGAGTCCATCCTTCATATTGACACAATCATTTGAATTTTTTGTTATACAAGCTTATTGCCATTTTATATAAGACTTTCATCCTAAAACTCTTCGGAATTTTATCCATGATCTGGTGATTTTTGGTAATGGCTTTCTATTGTGACCGACATCAATCTGAAACTCTCTACCAACATATCCGATTGTTATAATATGTTCAGCAGGATAAAATATCATTCCATAAATTTCAGGACTGATTAAATAAAATTTTATCTATATGGACCTTCCTTTGGCAAATTTGGATACTTCAGATTTAAAAATTTCATCAAATCTTTCAATTGCTTTTAGATTTTTTCAGGGTAGATAAGATCTAAAAATCCATAGTCTGCTACCATTTTGACCATGACAGGGTCTGCATCATTGGTAATTAGTAACCTTGGATAAACATGATCTCCTGAAGATATGAAATATGAGTCATTTTCTTGTAATTCATAAACAATTTTGGCAAAAGATCTATATTCTTCTTCTTTTGCTGATAAAGGGGTATCATCATCTTCATCGGTTCTGATTCTAATAACCCTTGTATGTTCATCATTGGATTTTATGGTCAACTTTCTAGGACTTTGTGTATCTCTTTTGATAGTGCTGGGTCCACTACTGCTTTCGCATTGTGGATCACTCATTGGTACCTGTTGGTATCCCTGTTTGGTATCATAGGATTGTGCCAAGACATCAACCCTTGTATTATTTGTATCGGTAGACATTAATTGTGCTTCAAGAGCATCAATTTTGTCTTTCATTTCGTTTGTAACCTTGGCATGGGATTCACTGATCTCAAGTAATAATTTAATAATATGACTTAAGAGCTCAACTAATGTCTCCATCCTAATTTTTATATCATCTGCTTCTTCTTTGGCATAGGCTGCCGCAGATTTTATTTCTAATATCGTTTGTTTGATATTATCCATCTCCAAATTCAATATTCCTGCTTCAAAAATCAGCAAGATAATTATTTGTACCTTTAATATGAATAATATCAAAATTATAGAATGATAAATATGCTTGCCATCTATGTAATCTTCTATATTGGGGTTCCATTGGTAATTTATTTCTAACAAGTCCTGGAACTTGAGAATTGTCAGTTTCAACATTAAATTTTTTAGATAATAAAAATAATGAAAATTTCTTTATTCCTCTAATAATTGCTAATAATTCTTTTTCATGAGTAGTATAATTTATTTCTGCTTGATTAAAAGTTCCACTTGAATATCTACATATTTCATTTAAATCTGTTTTTAATATTGCTGCCCAATATTTATCTGAGGTATCAGTATTTACTATCAAATTATCCTTTTCATTTGGTAATCTTAATTTTGGTAAATTTTTACATTCTTCTTTAAGTAGTCTAACTATTTCTGTATGTTCTTCTTTCCATCCTTTAGTATTAGTTTTTCTAAGTAAAACTTGTATTTTATGTCTCTTTTTTGAAAAATTTTTAATAAATCCTTCTGCATAATTTAAATATCCTAAGAATTTTTGTATTTGTTCCTTAGATTCTTATTTATCAGGAAAACTTTCTATCTTTTTAGATATATGAGACTGTAATTTTATTTTATTTTTATTTATAATTAATCCAAGAAATTCTATCTCAAGTTTTTCTATAATAGCTTTCTTTTCAGATAAGACTATTCCTTCTTTTTGACATTCTTTTAGGAATTTTATAATATGATTTTTATGATCATTTTTATTTTCTGAACATATTATTATATCATCAAAGTATACTATTAAGAAATCACTATATTTTCTGAAAATATTATCCATTCTTCTTTGAAATATTTGAGGTGCATTTTTTAATTCAAATGACATAACTATCCATTCATATTTACCTTGAGGCGTACTAAATGCCGTATATGGTATTGATTCTTCTTCCATTTTGATTTGCCAAAATCCTGACTTACAATCAAATTTTGAATAATACTCTTTTCCTTTTACAAGGTTTATTAAAACATCTTTATTTGGTAAGAAATATTCATCAAATTTTGTGTATTTATTTAATTCTTTATAATTTATTACCATTATTGGTTTTCCTCGTACTTGTTCAGAGTGTTTCATTACCATAAAGGCTGGACTATTATGTGGTCCATTACTAACTCTGATTAATTTCATATTCTTTAATTCTTCAATTTGTTTTCTAAATTCTTGAGTATCTTGTATAGTGTACATCATTGGTTTTACTCTTATTATTATATTTTCAGTTAATTCTATTTTTGCCCTATGATGTTCAGGTTTCCAATAAGCTAATGGATTTTCATTATAGACATTTCCTATCTTTTTTATTATTTCTTCTATTAATTCTGATTTTTCTGTTGTTTGTATTTTTTGTATTTTAATAGTTGTTTTTATTGGTATTTTTATTATCCTTTCACCACGTTGAGCTGACTGAACTCTGTATGGTTTAAATTCTCTTGAAATTTTTAGTTAATGTCCACATGGTGTTTTTAACATAATCATATAATTATTTTGTTGGTAATATTGAAATTGTTGAACAAAGTCATTTACTAATAATATATCACATTCTAATACATCATATGCATATACTTTGTTTATAGTTATTTGTTTACTTCCTAATAGGATTTATACCTTTTCTTTATTTTTAGTAATGGGTGTCGATATTCTTGTGACACCTGTTATTTTTATAATATTATCATTGTTCCAATTTTTTAACAAAAATATTTTGATAATAGTTATATCATTTCCTGTATCTATTAAGGCACATGTTGTTATATTAGTTTCTGCAATAGTAATTTGTATATATACTGCTAATGGAAACATTATTACATTATTCATTCTTTTGGACAAAACAATGTCTTATTATTATGTGTTATATAGATTCCTTATTTATTAATATTATAATGATTTAAGGCTTGTAAAAAACTCATTCCTAATAGTATATGGTAATGATCTCCCATACTGTTATCTACATAACATGGTATTATCATTTATTTTCCATCTAAAACTATTGGTATTTTTACTTCTAATTCACTAGTATGTGTTTTTCCATCAAAATTGATATATTTATAAGGTTCTACCCTTCTTTTTGTTAATCATTTATCTCTATTTCTTGATATATGGCAGTTTGCTGTTCCTGTATGAATTATGATATTTTTTCCTTTTATATATTCTACTCCATTAAAATATTCTCCATATATTTGCATACTTCCTATATTTCTTTTTACCATTATTTCTCGATTTATGCTCTTTCTTGGTATTATAGATGTACTATTATTTTTTCTTAATTTTTCATCTTTAAATTCTATGAAAGAATTATTTTCTATTTTTTCTGTTACATCTGGTTTTGTTTTAGATATTTCTAATTCATATATTTCTGGTAATAGGTTTAGTTGTTTGTTTGGTTCTACAATATTTAATACGTCCTTACATTCTTTGTGAATTTCTATATAGGGTTTTTTAGAGTAAATGTTTCCATAGTTTGAGTTAGTAAATGTATATAATGCTCTATATTCTATGGTCATGATATGATTTCCTTCTTCCATAATATCTTTTCTATGTATTTTAAAATGTAATCCTAATACTTCATTAAAATCTTTATCTTTTATTGATACACAATATTTTGGATAACATGTAAATATTAATTTTTTATATGCTAAATTTCCTTCTATAGTTCCTAAGTAACTATCATTAGTATTTAGCATTCTTCCATCATGTAAACTTACTGTTATTGGTGAATCTATTCCTTCTCTAAATAGAGATTTGAACATTAATTGTATTCCTGCTAAATAAACATATTGTATCTTTTATTTTTGTTTTCCTTTTACTTTTGCCATTAATTGGTCAACTGTAGATTTTGTTAGTAATGCTAATTTATGACTTCCTGAAACTGTTCTTATATCTATTGATTTTTCTATCTTATGATATTCACTTATAGATACCATTTCTCTTCTAAATATTTTATCGAATATTTTCCATTCTCCTAATTTTAAATCTAATGATAATTTTTCTATTTTTCTAAATGTATTATTATCAAATGTTACTTTTAATCCATATCCTTCAGAATTTTCTATTTCTTGTTTTTCTTCTATGGTTTCAGCTTTTTCTATTTCGTGATTCATTCTGATTCTGATATGTAAATCTCTTCTCCTTCATAATTATTAATATCTATTATTTCTTCTAAATCACTTTCTATTTTTTCATATTTTTATTGTAAAATTCTAACTTTCTTTTTAGTACAATCAGGGTTTATATGTCATATTTTTCCACAATTCCAGCATTTGCATTGTTTTTTATCCTTTTTAAACTCTTTTCTTTTTGGTTGATATTTTCTTTTATAATATCTCCTATTTGGTTTTTGATATTTCTTTTTGAATTGTCTATATTTTTTATACTTTTTTGGTTTGAATTTTCTTTTATATTTTCTTTCTGGTCCACATCCCCAATTAATAGGTCTCTCTGTTTCTTCGCAACAGATTCTTGTTAATTTTCCAAATTTTTTCATTAGTTATCTATTTTTACATATTTCTGCTAATCTTTCAAATAGGAATTTTATTCTACTTCCTAATGTATCTGGTACAGGATTATCCTTTATATATCTTTCATATTCTATTTTAAAATATATATTCCATGTTCCTGGTAATTTAGCAAAATACATTTCTAAGTATGGTCCTTGATTTTCATTACTATAAAATTGGGTATAATAGAAATTTTTAAATTGACATGTATATTCTTTTATTTTGCACATATCACATATCATAATGTTTATTAATCCTAATCTTGCTTTTAATTTTTCTCTTCTAGCTTCTTCTTCTGATTTTTTTATCCAATTTTCTCCTAAGAATTCATCTGATATATATTCTACTAACTTTTTTATTCCCTCTTGTGAGGTTTTTTGCATTTCTGTTTGTATATTTCTTCTCATTAATAATTTGGTATCTTCAGTTACTCATTCCCACCAATTTCTTACATCTCCTTCAAATGATGCTATTAAATAGTCAATTCTTCTATCCGTAGATTCTCATATATCGTTTTGGTTATATAAAAAGAATAATATCATTGTATCTGCCCATTGTAACAAAGCTTTCTTAGTATCTATTTTACAATCTAAATCTAGTTTTGCTCCTCCATGATTTATTGGTTTATTGTAGTCTGAGTTTGGGGTAAATTGATCTTTATATTTTCCTATTCTATGTTGTGGTATAATTCTATCATAGTACTGCCTATAAGGTCTATGTGGCATTGGTGCATATCCTCCTTCTAATTCAGGAAATTCTAATTTTGAATTATTGCTAGTACTTCCTGGTGCTGGTGTTGGTCCTCCACCAGTATTCATTAATATTTCATAATTTTCTAATTCTTCTATACTTAATTGGTCAAAGTTTTCTATGAGATTATCTATTTTTTCATTCATCATCTTTTTTATTTTTTTCCTCTTTCTTCTATATATTTTTCAAATTCTTTCTCTTGTTCTAGGATTATTGGTAATCTATCATCCATACTTCCTGGTTCATAGTATCCTTCTGTTTCTACATGTTTCTTTCCTATTCTTGTCATTTCTCCTTTTATTCTATCTTTATATACTTTTTTTATCTGTTGGTTTCATATTTTGTTTCATTTCTCTAATTTCTACTTCTAACGTTCCTACTTCATCTTTTAATTCTTTAATTTCATTTATTAATTTCTTTAGTTCATCAAATAATTCTGAAAAAGCCATTATATTTTTCCACTTTTTACTTCTAATAAATATGATAATCTGCACTTTTTATCTTTATTTTCATTGATGATTTTATTAAGACTTTCTATTGCTATTTCATTATCAGGTAATTGATTATCTCTTACAGTTTCAAAATATTTTGCTTTTAATTCTAGTTTTTCGATTTTTAATTTCCCTAACATTTTTTCTTGTGATTTATTTATTTCTCCTGGTGTTCCTAGTATATGAGGTTTTTTCTTGTATTTTGTTTAGATTTTTAACAATATTATTAAGTTTTCTAGCTACTTTATCATTACTCATTTGTAACTTATGATGATTCATATATTTCTTTATAATATAAAATACTTTCAAATTCTTTATTAATCATTTCATATACATATCTATCTTTTATAGATCCTATACTTAATTTATGTAGTATTTGTTCTTTTATTTCTCTAGGTAATTTTTTAATTATATTTAATGTTAATATTTTTGATTTATTAGGAATAGGTTCATAAAATATTTTATATCCTTTTTCTTCTTCTAATTTATAATAGTTATCTATCTTCTTAATTTTAATTCCCATAATTACTTATATTATTTTCTATTATAACAGCTATTTCCTCTCGATCTATAGTTTCTATAATAGTTTCCCATATCATAAGATCTCTTATTATACTAATTTCTGTCTTTTCTATTATCTCCTTTCTTATATCTAAAGGTATATCTTTTAATTTTATAAGTATGACTTTTAAGGCTTCTTTTTCTATTATAGGTTTTCCTATTATTATTCCGAATCTATCTTTTTTAATTTTATATCTGTTTCCTAAATCTTTTATTATCATGTTATGATCTATGACTCTGATACCAATTAAAATTGGGAGGGGGGGTACTAAGACCGTCTTCAAAATCTCAAAGTTTATTATTTTCGTAAATAGTTAATAAATCGCAATAAAATTTATAGAATTCACTATCTTTTGTTATGACCATTTCTTCAATAATTATATTTAGTTTTTCAATTCTTCTTTCTAAATTGATAATTTCTTTATGTATATTATTTTCAATTCTAATTGCTTGACTATCTATATAAGTATTTTTATATCTTAATTTTGGATCTAAATAATCTAAAAAGAAACTTTTTAAATCTTCTTTTAAATAATTTAATTCTCTTTTTGTTGCAAATTTTAGATCAATAAAATTTTGTATAATATTTGGATTTAAAGGTTTTGAATTCATAGTTTAGGACCTTATTGTATTTCTTTTTCTATTATAATGATTTGGTTGCAATATTTTAAGGTTAAGGATATTTTTGGTAGTTAAAATGGTCAAAGGTCATTTTGAAAATATTGATTCATTTTTAGGTTACTTTAGAAATATGAATTTAAATTTAGGTTATTTTCATGTATTTCCTCAAAAATTAAGCTAAAGTGAGATTTAAGTTGATCAAATATATTTTTTATTTATTAAAATTTACAATATATTACTCTTTATTATCCACAAATTATAAAGATTCATAGGTTATAAATACTTAAAAGCAAAATTAAACCAGCACTCAGAAAGTCAGAATTGTACTGCTCAAAGACGTGGGTGGTGGTTCGTCGTTCATGTCACTTTATCTCACATATAGGGTTAATGAAGTCCACCAGTTTTTCTGATGAATTGAATGTATTCCTTTATTTTTGTCGATATGTGATTTTAGACGATATGTTAAAAATAAAGTCGGTTTTAAAAAAAAAAAAAAAAAAAATCATGGCCCCACATGAGAGTTACTACTTTGGACTGGAATGAGTACGGAGTATGGGTATGGGTACGGTTGAAAATTTAATTTTCTAACTTCCCAATTTTGTTTGAACTTATCTTTTGCTTATTGATGATAGTTGAGTTAATCTCATATCAGATTCATGCCAACCATAAATCTCAATCATTGACTTGTTCAATACAATAGAGGACATTTGCATCAAATAGAGTCGCCACGTATAACACAATAATGAGTTGAATGTTGGACTTGATACTGATCACCTTGGACTAGGATAACTATACTTTGATCAACAGAATTCATTCAATTCAGCCTTGTTCGGTACGAATTAAAATTTGATTTTAATTTAAGTCATAGTCAAACAATTAATATTAGCCACATCTTTTATGGATCCTGCAATTTTTCAACAACATATTTCAAAAGCTTCTATCACAATTTATTAAAAAAATCTAATTTTAATCAACACCAAACACCTAAGAAGTGAAAAAATGGAGAGGCAAATGAAATGAGAAATTTTAAAATATTGTGAAGGCAATGATATCTCTATCATATTTGGCAATTCATAGAAGTGCTCTTTAGATCATTCCTCTCTCTCTCTCTCTCTCTCTCTTTCATAAACATGAATATTCAGTTAGTTAGTCACACGTATCATTATTTTATTGGCTATAAAGTTAGTTCATTTTTCATTTCTTTTTGGTCTCGATGATTGTAACACATTTGAGAAAATGATTCAATACATTTTAATCTTCACCATTTAAATAATATAAATACCACAAGAAACGCCTTAACCTAACAAAAATGCATGAGAACACCTTAAAGCGAATATCTTGTGTCTCAATTAGGAATTTAAGCAAATCTAACTCAAATTGTAGTTATTTTGAAGCATACCATCACCAAGTGCAATAAAAAAGTCCTAGCACTGGAAGGTTAGTATTCGTCTTTTTACAACGGTTGCTCGGTAATAGCGTCGGACCATAAATGGGCTGCCTAGAATGTTTACTTAGGCAGATTACCAAAAAAATAGGGCTTAGTAGCAACGAGACAAATACGGGCCACATGAGGCCCAATGGACAAGATTAACACTCCTTGACAAGGCCTTGAAGAGCCCGTTAAAAACACAAATGGCCCAGTAAACATTTCCACTCATTCTATGGCTAAACATAAATATTTAGGCTTAAGCAGATGTCTAATGCACCATTGGGCTTTAACACCTTTTTTTCTTGATTAATCTTTTGAAATGAAAACTCGTTTTCTTTAAGGTTAAAATGCACACCCCTACTCTCTCAGCACAAAAATATTTACTTTTAAAAAATAAAAAATTTAAGAGTAATTTAATTTCTATCTTAGTGTGAATGAAATAAAAAATTTATCTTTTTAATTAAAAAAAAAAGTCCTAATTACTTTTTACAAAGATATTTTAAGGGACGACACCCATTATGAGAGAAGATGGTGGAGGATGCATTAGAAAAAAATAAAAAATAAAAATCTAGGGTAACTTTGTTAATAATTGTTTTAGATAATAATAATAATAAAAAGTAATATTATTCATAATCAGCTACTGTATTAATCATCATATCATATGTGGTGGCTTCTTATTTGAGCATTATATATATATATATATATATATATATATATATATATATTACCTCAAAAAACAAGTTAAAGTCTCAAATAATAATTTTGTTAGAGTGTATGAGATGTTTGTCTAGCGGAAAATATTTTAATCACCATCGATTTGTCTCGTTTAATTAAAAATGAAGCTTAACTCGAATTGATTGCGAGCACGAACTTCTCATAGACTATGCTCTCACCAACCAACCGGTGACCTATTCAATGTCATTACCGTCCCCACCATAATTTTACATTCTTGATTTAACAAATTAATATCTTTAAAAAAATTAATGAACAAAACATAGCCATCAGAAGTGGTATACAATCTCCCATGTCTTGTTTTTGCTGTCACTTTCTAATGTTTCTTAGTGCACTTTGTCTCTTGATGAAACGACAAATTAAAGGAAAACTACGCGGCGCCCAACTCTTTCATTTTATGTAAAACTCGCAAGTCGCATATTCCATAGAATCTACTCTTTGAAATTATTGTACACACAGGTTTTAGTGCTGTCAATTTACTTATTTGAACAACTACTTCCAATTCCAATTATGAATTATGAATTTAAGAAAACCGAGTTTAGGCTTTGGAATTGAGTTGGAGAAGTCTTAAGGTAAGATGAGTATAAACTCAATTACGGTAAGACTTAAAAGCGTTATAGATCACAAACTCTTGTGAATAAAAAATTTTCTTTGGAGAGTATGATAGTAATTTTAGACCGTTCAACTCACGTAAAGATTATTGAAAGTAAACGTAATTAAAGAGTTAAAATGAGTAGTGAAATAGTATGACGAATTTAATTTACTAATCAATGCGATGGAGTGAAATAGAATCTCAATGAAGTATAAATAGGATTTCATCTTGAATCACATTTAAAAACGCGTGCTATTACGCAATTCTGACAATATTTGATATTGTAAAAAAATTAGTGAACCTTAAAATACCAAAGCATATGAACATAACTCTCTTGATGTACTAAATATGGACTTGGTAAAACTTAACGATTATTGCAGAGCCATTAGTCGAAATCTTTTTACAATAAACGATCTCTTAACTATGGACTTCAAAAATCTCTAACGTGCTGCTGATATACTAACCTGTGAAAATTATATTGAGAGAAAACTTTGAAGTGCCGTGTAACTAAGAAGCCGAATTAATTCTCCAATGGAAACAAATTGTAAAAATTTGATGCTACAATCTATTAGCCAAGACACCTACAACTTCATACCTTGACTGAAGGGAAAAAAAAAAAAAAAAAAAATACAATTCCTAAAGGAGAAAAACCGTGACCTTGCAGCCAATCGATTGAGTGCATGCTCGACTAAGCTTATGACAAATAGATTTTTATGTAAGAAAAATAAGTAAATTACCTCAACATTGAAAGTAACTTTTGGTCCACTTTATTTTTTTCAAGTAAATTACCTTAACTTTTGATCCACTTTAACCACCTCAAAACTCCTCTATAAATAACTGCCAACACACCAAAGTTCTTGAACTTGCCATCATAAAAATTTCCAATCTACATATACACCCACTGAATTTGAATCACCACATAGAAAAAGGCAGTGAGAAGAAACCCTTTTCGTTTAAGAAAATTTTGATGACGAAATTTGATAGAAATGAAGAAATTAATGGTAGTGACATGTGCAGAACCATAGAAGTGGCGGTGGAGTCCTCACCAGCACCATCGCCGCCACTGAAGCTGTCATTTTCCGGTGATAATTGTGAAGTAGATGAGCTATTTCTTCCACCTCTCAACTTTGCTATGGTTGATAATGGCGTTTTTAGGTCTGGTTTTCCAGACTTAGATAATTTCTCATTTCTTCAATCACTCAATCTCTGCTCTATCATGTAAGTCTCTTTGTATTTTTGACGCATGCGTATGATAAATACAAACGTTAATTAACGGTTTTTTGTGTAGATATTTGTGTCCCGAGCCTTACCCGGTGCCCAACATGGAGTTTCTCAAGTCGAATCGCATTAAGTTATTCCAGTTCGGGATTGAAGGATGTAAAGTAAGTCGATCTTTTCTTTTCTTTTCGATCTACCAAAAAAGAGAAAAAAGAAGAAGGAAAAGATCATTGTAAAGTGGTTTCTGGAATTTTGTCTACTTAGGCAGCTAGATATTCAGTCAATATCAGTTTTACTATTTATCCACCAATATAAAGTTCTATCATAAGAACAGTAAAAATTCAGTTTACAAGTATACAATAGTGTCTTTTAGGAATTCAATTATTCTGAAAATGACTAAAACATGGAATTACTTCCAAAAACACACTTCAAATTGATTTGTAAGATAAGCCCTTCATGTTTGGAGGAAGAACTTTAATGGAACGGTCCTATATGCACATGTGGTGGGACCGTCCACTTAAATCATGATTCATGACAATGCGGACTTCGAGCCATTCATATCAAGAAGCCTTGAAGTCCGAGGTGTTAATTGAAGTGGGCATGTGATGCCGAGGTATCGTGGTTTGGTGTGTGCATATAGGTCGTATTGAAGCTTCTCTCGCATGTTTCATACGCTAACTCATATCCTTCTATATATGCATCTCCTTAGTTTTTTATACTATGAAGTCTCAAAAAGGAAGTAAAAGAAATCGTAAAAGAAAATGTCTTTTTTGCCAGATTCTATACATCTAAATTAAGTTTCGACTCAGATGAAAATTGTAGGTGGAATATTTCGATGGAGCTAATGCATAATTTTGATATATAACAAGCAATTAATAACCGTGGTTCTTCTACATTGGATGCTGTCATGTGCAATTTTGAAAAATTACTTGGAAAGCGATCTTATTGTAGTTCTTGATCCAGTCTTTTTATTAATTTGAGGCAATTGGAAGGAGATTATGCTTCTTCTTCTTTTCTTTTTTCTTTTTTTGTTACAACGAAATTATTTTTTCAAGTGCAATGGATTAGTGCACCAAGTCTTTCCGGCCTTACACTGTACATAAATTTCATTAGACTGACTGATTATGAGAGACATTAAGTCATACCCGTTGTATGATGACCTTCATTGCAGAGATAGGGCTGGTGTGATTGAGAAGTACTATTGCCAATAACAAGCCATCATTTCGACAATTCCTTATAAGGCGAGAATTATTCGTTAACTGATTTCTAAAAACTGAACTGATATTTAGAAGATAAAGCTGAAGAATTTATTTTTCGTACGATGTTTTAAATAGTTCATTCGCCCTTAGTTTCTCCACATTGTTTTGGGATCTTTTTCGCTTGTTAGAACAGTGGTTCCTCAAGCACTTGGGAGGAACTTATATTTCTCGTGCTTCAATTATTTTCCGTCTGAATTTGATTTCGAAGTTGCACATACAGGAGCCATTTGTGAACATACCCGAGGATAAAATTCGTGAAGCATTAAAAGTTGTCCTTGGTACGTTCTTTACAATACTTCCACTTCTATTGAACACGATTTATGTGCGAGTCTTCAATATGGATTTGTTAATATAATTTTTCCCTGTTTCTCCTACAATTCAGATGTGAAGAATCACCCTCTATTGATCCACTGCAAACGAGGGAAGGTAAGATATTATCTATATTGCCTTGTCTCACTAAAATTTCCTATCAATACTATCTTGATTAATGATGTTTTCTGCTTCTTAATTGTTCAGCACCGGACTGGTTGTCTTGTGGGATGCTTGAGAAAATTACAAAGATGGTGTCTAACTTCAGTTTTTGACGAGTACCAGCGCTTTGCAGCAGCCAAAACACGTGTTTCAGATCAGAGGTTTATGGAATTGTTTGATGTGTCGAGGTTCAAGCACCTACCGATGACATTTTCAACTTCAAAGAGGTGCAAATAATTACTATACGGGAAGTAACAATCTCGAATGTGGATTAAATTCGAGAAAAAAGTGATTACCCCAGAAATGCATTTAGTTATTAAACAAATAATCTTGATTTTGATACGAGCATGAAGGATATCCCAACCTTCCCAGCGCCGTTTCCTTTCCTAAGCAGTTTCTTTTTTATGTACAAACAAGTTTAAGTTTCTTTGTTATTTCTAGATTGTAGTCAAAATAATCGTATTCATGATAAATAAGATCACTCTCTTTTTTCGGCTCCACCGGGATTCTTACTGCCAACATTATCGAAAGAAAGGCTACTCGATAAGGGTTTTAATTTTCTGTGGTGATCCTGCTGTCTTTTTCTTTTTTTCTTTTTTTTTTAAAGATGTACCAGGTTGTTGTTTGTTGTAGAAACTGAAGTTCAAAACATATGTCTGAAGCAAGAAGAGAATAATTTATATATTTGACCATGCAACTTGGTTTTGGAATAGCTAAAAACAATGAGAGTAACACCAATGAGCACATATTGGTTTGGGTATTCATCATATAGGGAATATTCACTTGGACATCTTCTTCTTTTTGGGGAATGTGCCAATTATGTGATACTGATTCTATATTGCAAATATAAAAACATTAATATACACTGTTTAGGGTTTCGATTGTGATGCTGTGTGAGGCGATAAATCGAAGAATAAATACGCGTTGATTTTGAGAATACTCTTCTTTGAAATATTCAATAAAATCAAGCACACATTTTCAAGGTTGAAGTTGGTTCTTCTTCTTTTAAAAAACTTCCAAGTCAATCAATAAATAAATAGATAAATCAAGGTAAGACATGTTCTACAAGCTATATTTGTTCGATTTCGTGATTTATAGATTCTGAATTTGCGATGTAAATGAATCTGGAATTCTGGACTATTATGTAGTAATAGTTAGGACAATGATCAAATAAGATTCAAAAATAAGTTTGATAAATTCATCATTAGATGTGAATTATATGCATTAGACAAGACATATTTTAAGCACTTTTAACTGGTTTAGTTTGAAAATATAATATATATGCAGTAAAAAATTAGAAATTGAAAAAAATACCCACAAATGACAAAACTATTGAATTTTACATATTTGAAATTTTAGATGAATTTTCAAAAAATTTCATTTTTCTTATATATTTTTTCGTCGGTCCTGTTTGGTTTTAAACTGCAATTAAAATTCTCAAACCTAAACCAACCCCTTTTTGAACGGTTTGATTTAATTCAAACCATTTTGTTTACGGATCCACGTGGCACCAAATCTACGATTTCAAAAATGCGATTTCGGTTCGATTTTTCGGTTTGACGATGTTTACTTACATCCCTAGAGTCAAACATAAGCTTTTCAAATTCATCATTTCTCCAAGTACACAAACATCGACGCTTGCTTCATTTGAATTCTAAAGAATTATGATCAAATTAATCAAAAAAGTATGTTCTCTGTCACAAAATTTAGTCGCTACCAGTAACTGTACATATATATCAAGCTGCAAGGACCAAAACTTTAATTGTACCTTGACTGTTGGCAGCCAACATAGTGGGACTACCACTTTTCCAGCACACTGCACTGATAAAGTAAGATCCTGCGTCTTCATCAGTTTCATCCAAATCGCGAGAGCCAAATCTATGAGATGTCAGAGGTCTCGCAAGGGCCTGAGTTCCAAAACGTAACAAAAAATAAGAAAGTGACTCAATTCTCGACTGCAATATTGTTCACTATACCGTCTAGTACAGAGTGTCAAAACATTCGCAAGATGTTTTATGCAGTATCAACTAACCTTATGGTAGACGCACACTTCATTTGTTTCACTGCCACAAGCAAGGAAATCATTATTTACTGTAAGACCAACAAAATTCTTCTCGTTTGTGTGCCCTCTAAATGTACGAACCTGAAAATGTCAATCGCCAACATATTATCAAAAATGATAAACATCTAAGACCAATGTAATTGGCAATGACTGATAGTTATTGCAGTTCGTATTGAAGTGTTTAATGAAGAATATATCTGTAGTCGTGAATCTTACAAGCAAATTTTCTTTGACATCCCATAATCGAAGAGTGCTGTCGGTTGATGCAGAAGCAAGTTCATTGTTGGACAAAAATTTTACATACGAAACGGTTTTTTTATGGCCACTGAACACGTGAATTGGATGGCAGGTGTTTCTTAAATCATAATAGTGGATGTGATGGTCTGCAGAGCCAACCTGCATAATATATTACAACGTATGCTCTCAATCATATCTTATTTCAAAGAAAATAAAAATGACAGATAAATAAGTTGAGGATTCCCGAAGCAGTAGTTTCGTAATGTACTTCAAGGATGATACCTCATGTCTATATTAGTCTACTGCTTTTGCTTTCTAAGTTATTTCTTTTGCCTCGTCCAAAAAATATCAAGAATTCACTTTGAGTCTCGTGGACCTCTATCACAATTTATCAACAGGATTGGACAAACATCGCACATAGCTAAGAAATGGATGCAACAAAGACTCATGAGCATGCACATATACAGATCACTACTATGGATAATTCCGATCACCTACTCATAAGCCTTCAAGAAAATTAAGAAAATACAATGTTGAACAGATACTATGTCTATCTGAACAGCCATTATGTCTATCATAACTCCTTTCCAGTTCTGCTCCCACCAAAAAACTGAAAGAAGGAAAGAAAATATATATATATATATATATATATATATATATATATATGTTTAAACAGGGAGCAAGAAAAACAAGAAACTAAACAAAAAAAAATAAAAAAAATAAAAAAAAAAAAAAAACTAAAAAAAAAAAACAAAAAAAATAAAATACAATAGATTTTTACCGCAACATATAGGCTAGACTCAGGATTATATTTTACACAGCATATATTAGCCTGCATATCAATGTTGAGGACGCTAGCTTCTTGCTTTGTGCACCATATTTTGACCTGGATTTGTATGAAAAATAGATGGAGGTCAATGGAGCTGTTGATTCACCAAAAATGCGTACAACAAAAAATAAAGTTGAATGTACAGAGAACAGTGTAGGATACCAAATTGAAAATAAGGAACAACGCCTGCATTACCGTGAAATAAAACTACCAATTCACGGACAACTTTCTTTATCAAGACTACAGCTTCAACTTGTACTAAATTCACCTCACAATCTTTTTGGTTCATGACTTCACATTAAGGCTATGTATGATCGTGAAGAGACAAAATCTACAACTAAAAACCACCAGCGCCCAATCTATATTGCTTGCATATAGATGCATGTATGGTGGCTGATAATCATTATCTTACATTTATAACCAATTAAGAGACATGAAAATATGTGGGAAGAAGTTTCTATCTGTGACACCAAAATAATACTTGAAGATAACATTCATAGCATGTTTGGTATTTGTTTATAATTGGTTTAGATCATAAATATATAAAAAAGTGGGGGATAAGTGGGAAGGACTTGTGGGTCCCCACGAGATGTGTGGATAAAAATTGGTTTGACGAAAATGTTTATAATTTAAACACTTTCCAAACAAGGGTAAGTAACAAGAACAATTTGCCAGAGCAGGCGAGCAGCCAAAGCTGCTTTATGTAAAGCTATCTTACTGTTACTTGGGATTCTATCAGCCTTTTGTAGAAGAACATCACTGTTACTATTAAATCATGTATCGTTCATACATTAAACAATGTTTTAAAGAAAATATTATTCGAAATATGATATTTGTAATTACATCAATCCAAGAACTAATGATAATTTTTAAAATTTCCCGAAGTGTATACCTCAATAAGAGAAAAATGGAAATTAATTTTTTTAAGAAAGATTACACATTGTAATAGTTACAAACTCTAAACCTTTACACCTTTATATGGTATGAGAATCACTATTTGAAAAATGTATTTGAGGCTTGCATATGGAATCCCGCCTCACATTTATAAAACACCTCAAAGCTTACGCCTTAAGGCACATTTGAGAAACTTATGCATCGATTCACCAAGGCTAATGCCTCAAGGGGACTAAAAGTGTTTGCCCATTTGTCTTGCATTTTCCCGTCATTTTGTTATTTGCTTTCCCTTCTAGGGCTATTTCTTCACAATCTACAATGTTTTACAAGTTTTTTTAAATTTCTTTTTCCTATCTTTACACGGAAGGGGAAGGGAAATACATGATCACTAGTGATGGATGATGAAAAAAATTGAGAAGAAACCGATAGTGATGAGAAAGAGGGTTTTGATGATTACCTTCAAGATCCTAGGATAATTTTGTTTCATGACTATTAATTTGAAAACTTATTATGGTACTTTATAAATGTATTCTGTATTTGTTTACTAATTAGACTTTTAGTTGGTTGTTTAATTGTAGAATTTAAAAGATGGTTTACGATTTATTATAAGTATATTACGTATTTTTATTATTGTTAACTTATTTATTGTTTGTCTTGAGGCTTATGCCTCACCCCATGAAGATAAAACACCTCAGTACCCAATTAAGATTTTCTAAACTACGCTATAAATAATCAAGTTTTGATTGCTATGGATGTAACTACTCATAGGCAAACATGCATTCTCAGTCATTAAATATTTAAGCAAGATATAGGCAAAAAAGGGGTCTACTTTCAAGTTGAGCAATTAAAAATAGTTCTTTCTGTACCTTACAATCATCACTGCCAGAAACTAGCATTGACGGCTCAGTTCGTGAAAAATCTACACTCCAAGCACGCTTCTCGTGCTCCTCATATTCCATAAGACTCTGAATGCACCAAAAGATTATTAGCATCAATAGAAATAAAGTTAAAAAAAATATACGAAAGTCCCAGAATACGAAAACTATCATTAAGAGTACAGTTTTCATATTTCGATAACAAAAATTACCATTGATGATTATTCCAGATTTACCTGTTGTGTAGTTGCATCCCAAATAGTTACTATTCCTTCATAATCACTGCTGGCTATAAGGTTTTTGCTATACTTGTTCCAGCTCAAGCAGCTCAGCTTAGACCGTGATGACATCTCCACCACAGGGCAGTGCACATCTGCATGTTCATTTACAACCTGGAATACAAAAGTGAAGAGGGAGGTCAGAAGACCAGCAGGTAATTTTTTTGATAAAATTAAGGTTCAATTTCTGTCTCAAGAAAATCACAATCACCACGTGCTAACTCCAGATATCATCATACAAAAATTATTCATAAACAACTGCCCACAGAAAAAATGCTCAAAACACCCTTTTTTTGCTCAGTTGAGCTGTAGAACATGTATCAGTGGGGCACTCTGATCAGCTGAATATAATGGGAACAATCTCCACGATTACTGTTAGTTTACCCTCACTGAAAACCATATTAAAAGATTCAGATATGAACGCCATACAGATTGCGCTCAGGCAAACATTTTGTTCCCCAAAATTTCTTAAATAATAATTGAGTAGCAAATAAATTATCACACCCCAACTAACAAAATCAGGCCCAAAACAGCCCCAGTTACATACCAATGACAAATACATGTAAACCCAACAGCCCTAAATATAAACATAATTGTAGCCCAAAAAGATTAGCCCATATAACCAAAGCCCACTTATTTAAAATTATTTTACCCCAACCAACCCATACAATCATCCCTTCATTAGATACAAAACCTAATTTGGGCCATAAATCCTTTCGTCTTCTCCACTTCTCCTCGGCTTCTCCAAGTCTTCTTCTCCAGTTCTCCTCGCCTTCTCCAGGTCTTCTTCTTCCTATTGCGCACGTTCTGCCTCCATCCCTCATATGTATAATCAAGCCATAAATCCTCTAGCTTCGTCTTCTCCAACACTGCTACTGCTTCCTCCCGTCGCGGCCTTCGACGCCGCCTATTTCCGCCTTCACCCCACATCCAAAAGCTGCCATGTCGACTGGGAAATTGAAGAATCCGCCCCATATTTCATACCAGTACCCGTGTCGTGTCGTGTCGTGTCGACACGGGTACTCCGGCCGTTTGAGCGAGTCCGAGCATCACAGATCTTGCCAAGCTCTTATTCCTCTTTAAGGCTGAGTTAGATAAGAGGATGAGAATTTCAATGATTTGTCTCATCAACTTTATATTTAGTTTGCACAATCAATGCCCAGAATTCAGTTTTTCATATTTGGACTTTCACAACAAACAGGTTTGAATGTTACCAGTGAGGGTAAATTAAATGGTTTTCAGTGAGGGTATGAATGTTATTGTAACGACCCAGCCTCAGTGTTCAAGCCATTAACTACGTGAAAAGTGGCTTTTGGACACTCAGGGGACATCCTTCTCTCACCACCCTAAGCCCATCAATACAAAACTAGGGAAAGAATGAACCAAAAGTGAATCATCTATGTGAAAGATCTTCCACTAGAAATATTATTAATACTCCGACTTGTACGAAATAAGAGTCTTCAAAAAAATGGTGGGCATGGGTTCTTTGGATACTCTCCAATACAAAAAAGACAGATATTTTCATCAGCCTATCTTAAAAGTCTTCTTGGCCACGGATGTAACTTTCTCTTGCGTATGGCTCTCATATCCGCAAAACTTCACATCAGGCATAGAGTTTTTTAGTGGAAGACGAGTTTTAGAATGTCCTACTGATCCCATCTTAGTGGTATCCCTCCCAATCTTTATATTAAAAATAGTGAACAATGTTGGTCCCTGCTGATCTGTTTTGGCATGTCATACCAGTCTCCCTTTGTATACCAGTATTACTCCCTCCTGCTGATAATAGCTAACCTGTTTTGGTCTCCTATGCTAGAATGAGAACTACATGGAGTTGAAGTATACTCTCTAGTTTGAAGCAATCTCCAACATTATGGTTTGAAATACTTAATATATCTGTTCTTAAAAGTATGAATACACCCACAGGCAAGGTGATCGTTTACATGCCAATGTTGGTAAAACTACTATTCCTTATAATTTTTTGTTATTCGTGACTCGTAGGATGTGAAGGAAATTGAAAATCTGAAATGTCTTCTAATTAAAGATATAGGACACCTTAGGTAATTCTTAGGTACTGAAGTTGCTATGTCTCATAAAGGAATCTTCGTGTCTCAAAAGAAGTACACCTTGAATCTTTCGAATGATGTAGGTATGTGTTAAGCCCCCAATCCGTTTCACCTATGCTAGGAGGAATAAGAAGCTACTAGAAAGGGGAGCATAACAGCATTCTGTTGGAGGGCACGTGGCAGGGAAAAATCTGTTAGAAGGAGGGTTATAAATAGGGGTAGAACTGAATAAGAAAGGCAGGCAAATATTGAGCGAGTAAGAGTGGCGAGGGTATTTCCATTTCTTGTAATTCTCAGTATTATTTCAATCAAAGGTCTATTAAACGTTTTGTTCTTTTGTTATTCTAAATAGAGTCTTAACAAATTGGTATCAGAGCACTCGATCCAATGGCACAAAAGAAAGCTGACAACAGGTTCGAAGCAATCGAGAAAGAATTGGAAGAAATGAGGGCAGGCATGCAACGTTTACCTGGCTTGGAAAAATCAGTTGAGTACCTCAACCTAAATATGGAAAGAATTCTGCAGTCCTTGGAGGAAACCCAGAAGACTGTTGCAACGCTGTTTAAACCCAGGACAGGGATGGGCAAGAATATAGAGGGAGAAGGATTCGGCAGCATCATAGAAGAATCTGTTCCCTTCAGCTCGAACCGGGGGGAACATCAACCAAGAAGGGGAAAGGGAATCATACCTGATGAGGAAGTGGGGATTGAGCAACCAAAAGCGGAGAATAACTGGAGAGGGGTCAGGAAACTAGAAATGCCCATATTCATCGGAGAGAATCCCGATGGTTGGCTATTCCGGGCTGAGAGATACTTCGAAATCAATGGTCTCACCGAGAGAGAAAAGTTGGGCGCGATCGGTGTGAGCTTGGATGGCGATGCCCTTGCTTGGCTGTAGTGGACGGAGGCGAGGACTCCATTTCGCAGTTGGAACCAATTCCGGCAACAATTGCTGCTGCGATTTCGACCAACCCAAGAAGGAACCATTTGCGAAAAAAATTTGACAGTTAGGCAAGAAGGGACGGTGACTGAATTTAGGAGGAACTTCGAAGCACTAGCTGCACCGGTTACAGGCATCTCAGAGGAGGTGATGGAAGGGATATTCATTAACGGGCTGAAGCCAGACATAAGGGCCGAAGTCCGGGTATTGGGCCCAGGAGGATTGGGCCAAATCATGGATGTGGCCCAACGTATTGAGGACCGCAACAATTTAATTAAACTGGCAAAAGAAGGACCAGTCCAAAGGGGAAACAAATTTCTGGCAGCCCCAAATCGCTGGGAGGGGGGGAAACCAGACACCTTCCCAACACGATCGGTAACTTTGGGGGAGAAAGTGATCGCTCCGATCAAAGACCCGCCGGTCAAACGTATGTCTGACGCAGAGTGGCAGCTGAGAAGGGAAAAGGGGCTGTGTTTTCGGTGTGATGAAAAATATACCCTGGGTCATCAGTGCAAAAGGCGAGAGCTAAGGGTGCTAGTACTGCAGGAGGAAGAGGAGCTAGGGGAGGTCGCCAGTAGAGGAGGAGCCGGTCGAGGTTGCTGAGATGGTGGAGCTCTCTCTAAATTCAGTTGTTGGGTTATCTACCCCAGGCACAATGAAGCTCAAGGGCAAGGTAAAGCAACACGAAGTGACTATTTTAATAGATTGCGGTGCCACACATAACTTTATATCCCTGGGAATTGTTCAACAACTGAAGCTACCTACCAACGCCACCACCAATTATGGTGTTAGGAATGTGGTAGGCACAAATGTGGTGTTAGGAATGCAATGGCTGGGGAGCTTAGGCCCAATGGAGGTTAACTGGAAATGCCTTACCATGAAAATCCAAATGGGTGATAGGGTGGTAATATTGAAGGGGGATCCAAGGCTGAATAAAACGGGAGTGTCGTTAAAAGCCATGGTGAAGGCACTGCAACATGAAGGTCAGGGAATATGGGTGGAAAGTGTACCGGCGATAGCAAAGGAAAATGAGAAGGAGGAAGTAGTGCCTGAGAATATCAAGCAGTTAATTCAACGTTTTCAGCACATTTTTCAGGAGCCTGAGGGACTGCCCCCAGTCGAGAAACGGATCATGCTATCAGGCTTAAAGAAGGAACCGAGCCACTAAGTGTCAGACCATTCCGCTACCCGCACATACAGAAAAATGAAATAGAGAGGATGGTTCGGGAAATGCTCACAGCCGGAATCATTCAGCCCAGCATATCTCCTTTCTCTAGCCCTGTTTTGCCGGTCAAGGACGAAAGTTGGCGTTTTTGCGTCGATTATCGTGCCCTCAATAAGGTCACCATTCCGGACAAATTTCCAATCCCGGTTATTGATGAGTTGCTGGACGAATTACATGGGGCGACCATATTCTCTAAACTTGACCTAAAATCTGGGTATCATCAAATTCGGGTACAGAAGGAGGATGTACACAAGACCGCATTTCGAACACATGAGGGGGGCATTACGAATTTTTGGTAATGCCGTTTGGGCTCACGAATGCTCCTACTACTTTCCAGTCCCCAATGAACCAAGTTTTCCGGGGTTACTTAAGAAAGTTTGTACTTGTATTCTTCGACGACATTCTAGTCTACAGTAAAAACGTTTCTCATTTTGCAATCACATCAGCTGCACGCCAACATCAAAAAATGCTCCTTCGCCCAACCCCAAATTGAGTATTTAGGCCACCTGGTGTCAGCAGAGGGAGTAGCGACAGATTCCAGTAAAATTTCAGCTATGGTAAAATGGCCAACTCCACAAACTCTGAATGAGCTCCGAGGTTTTTTAGGTTTGACAGGTTATTATCGAAGGTTTGTGGCCGGCTATGGAGCCATGTCCTGGCCACTTACACAGCAATTAAAGAAAGATGCGTTTGGATGGACATCGGAAGCTGAGGCAGCCTTTCGACAACTTAAAACCGCAATGACCACAGTCCCAGTTCTGGCCCTTCCCGATTTCTCCAAATTGTTTGTGGTAGAGACCGATGCATCGGGATACGGCCTGGGGGCAGTGTTGATGCAGAGGCAGCAACCAATTGCATTTTTTAGTCAAGTGTTGTCCATCAAAAACCAGCAAAAATCAGTGTATGAAAGGGAGCTTATGGCCATAGTTCTAGCTATTCAGAAATGGCGGCACTACCAGCTGGGGCGGCGATTTATAGTCCGGACGGACCAACGAAGCTTGAAGTACCTGCTGGAACAAAGAGTAGTGCCAGGAGAATTTCGGCGTTGGGTCACTAAGCTGATGGGGTACGAGTTGGAGATACAATATTGACCCGGCATGGAAAACAAAGTTGCTGATGCCCTGTCCCGAGTCTCAACTCCCATAGCGTTCTCTTCCATCACCTTCCCAACAACAGTGGATGTTCAAGAAATTATAGATCAAGTGGCCAGGGATCCTCTGCTTTCCAAAATTAAAATGGAGTTGCAAGCTAAATGGAGTTGCAAGCCGACCCCGATTCCTACCCACGTTTTTCATTAGAGCAGGGCTGGTTGTTATATAAAGGGCGGCTGGTACTTCCTCAATCTTCCCCTTTGCTTCCAACCTTGCTTCATGAATATCACGTTTTTCATTAGAGCAGGGCTGGTTGTTATATAAAGGGCGGCTGGTACTTCCTCAATCTTCCCCTTTGCTTCCAACCTTGCTTCATGAATATCACAGTAGCTTAGTGGGTGGCCACTCTGGTTTCCTTCGAACCTACAAAAGGCTTACAGGAGAGTTGTATTGGCAAGGAATGAAAAAAGATGTCAAGAAGTTCGTGAAGGAATGCCCTGTGCGCCAACAAAATAAAAGTTCAGCCCTATCCCCAGTAGACCTCCTCCAACCTCTGCCCATTCCATGCCTAATTTGGGAAGACATCTCCATGGACTTCATAGAGGGACTGCCCAAATCAGGAGGCTTCGATTCTATTTTAGTAGTGGTGGATCGTTTGAGCAAATACGCTCACTTTCTCCCTCTCAGGCACCCATTCACAGCTTCAGGAGTGGCAGCCATATTTGTCAAAGAAGTGGTGAAACTACATGGGATTCCACGCTCCATCGTCTCAGACCGGGACAAGGTATTCTTAAGCCATTTTTGGACAAAATTATTCCGGCTACAAGGCACTTTTCTCCACCGAAGCACGGCCTATCACCCCCAAACGGATGGGCAGACAAAGATTGTAAACAAATGTGTGGAAACCTATCTGAGGTGTTTCACGTTTGGTAAGCCCAGGAACTGGAGTACCTGGCTACCGTGGGTTGAGTATTGGTATAACACTACCTTCCATGCCTCTACAAAGACTACTCCTTTTCAGGCAGTCTATGGCAGGGATCCTCCCCCACTAATCCGCCATGGCATCTGCAACACAACCGTATCAGCCGTGGAACAACAGCTGCAAGATAGAGACAAGATGTTGGAGCTGAAGATGCATTTGCTCCAAGCTCAGACTAAAATGAAGTCAACAGCAGATCAGCAGAGGGGATATTGGGACTATGTCTATGTCAAGTTACAACCATATCGTTTGCGTTCCTTGGCAAAGAAACCCAATGAGAAGCTAGGTCCTAAGTATTTTGGCCCATTTCGTATCATCAGAAGGGTAGGGGTAGGGGCAGTGGCATACCATCTGGAGTTACCCCCTACAGCTACAATTCATCCAGTATTCCATATTTCTCAATTGAAGAAAGCTCTGGGAAATTCAGAATTCAGCCAGCCACTTCCCACACAATTGGACGCTACTCTGGAATGAAGTCGAACCAGATCAGGTGCTTGGGGTACGCAAAACAGGCAGCGAACAAGACCTAGAAGTGTTAATCCAATGGAAGGGTCTACCTAAAGAGGAAGCATCCTGGGAGTCAGCCAGCTCCATCCAACAGCAGTTCCCAATTTCCACCTAGAGGACAAGGTGATTTTGGAAACCAGGGGTATTGTTAAGCCCCCAATCCGTTTCACCTATGCTGGGAGGAATAAGAAGCTACTAGAAAGGGGAGCATAATAGCATTCTGTTGGAGGGCACGTGGCAGGGAAAAATCTGTTAGAAGGAGGGTTATAAATAGGGGTAGAAATGAATAAGAAAGGCAGGCAAATATTTAGTGAGTAAGAGTGGCGAGAGTATTTCCATTTCTTGTAATTCTCAGTATTAATTCAATCAAAGGTCTATTAAACGTTTTGTTCTTTTGTTATTCTAAATAGAGTCTTAACAGTATGTTAGGTGCCAAGCCAACCCAAAACTCCCATGGATATGAAATACAAGCTTAGTGCAGCATTAGAAAATAGATAATTAACAATTAACTATATAAAAAGTTTGAAGGCAAGCTGATCTATTTATCTCACACGAGACAAGGCAGTCCTTTGTAGAAAGTTCAATCAATCAGTTTACGCACTGAACTCATGAAGAGCATCTGGAGACAATAATGATGGTTCATAGATACCTTAAAGTCTCTCTAGGTTAAGGCTTTTCTTTTTCCATGAATATTCACCCAAACACAAGCATAATGTGATGCAAACTAGGTTGGCTCCATCATAGAGTGAAGTTCATATTTGGGTTGGTGCACTTTCATCGTTGGTAGAACGAAGAAATCAGTGGTTAGATGTTGTTCAAAAGCAAAATTCAAGGCTACGGTATAAGGGATACAAGAGTTGGTATCACAAGTTCTCTTTTGTGATAGTTCAAGATGGCTACTAAAACCACATGAAGTTCTATGGTAGCAATAAAGCTGCCATCAACAGTGCAAATAACCCCATCCAGTATGAAAATGTGAGGGAAAAACAGTTTCTTACAATATATAATCACATTCCAAAATCCAAACTGTAGTAATCGAAACAAAGGATAGGACCAGCAGGGAGAAGAGGAAGCCCGTTAAAAAAAAAGAAAAATATAGAAACCTACTGAAGAGAAGTCAAAAACTTTTATGCACCGTGAAACTCCAGCAGTAGCAAACAGCTCATCATCGCGATCGAACTCTATGCTGCAATAAGAATTTGGTATTTAAAACATATAATCAGAAACATAATACAAATTAAAAATTGAAGCGCACAAGTATTTTGTGATTTCAAAAGATGTAAATTATCATTTAAAAGCACAGACACAAAAATATTTCAGGGAGTGTCCACATTGCTCTTGATTTCCACCATGTAAACAAACCATTTGTTTCTCCATTAAAAAAAAGATTTGCCCCTTATAATACCTCCCATTAAGTAATATCAAAATCAATACTTCCGTTCCATGTCAAAACTTCACCAAATGTATCTACATTGCTAATCAACCTACACACTGCAATCAGGTGGGAATACGATAATTGGGTGGGTGTAATCAGGTGATGGGAGAAAAGTGATCCACCTATTTACACAGGTTTCAACATGTTCGATCATCTTATAGAATGTACAGCTATAGGATTATATATATATCCTTAATTAGGAGTGTGTTTGATAGAAATTATTTGGGAAAAATGAATTTTGAAATAGTGATATGATGGGAAATGTGTGGTTGAAAAAGAAGGAAAAGTTATTGATGTGATGAAAAATATTATTTTATTGAAGAATGTGTGGTTGAAAATGAGTAGAAGAATGAAAATGAAAATGTAGATCAAACGAGGCCTAGATCCTTCCTAATATAGAATTCTCAATGTATATATATATATGTACCTTCTCCTATGAAATAAAAATAGCGAAATTTATTCTCATAATTACATGGTATCAGAGCCTACCTTGTGGACATCATACTTGGTCATAGCATAATTCAGCCCTCACGGTGTCGGTTTCTTCGGGGTAGTCGATGGTTGACTAAATTTTGTCAACATCTGGAGTGAGTCTTTGGTGTTCTTTTCTAGTTTTCGATTTTGTTGTCGGAAAGTTTCTGATTTCAACGAGATTTCAACAATTTTCTGGTTGCTATTATCGGAGGTTTCTGATTTCGCTGTTGGCAGGTAATTTGGGCGGTCTTCATTGATCGTGAAGGTGCGTAGGTGTAATTTCTTCGTGTGGGTTGTCGGTAAAGGTCTTGTCGAACCTGCTCTTGCTGCCAGCAATCTCACTGTCGACGATTAGAGTGAATTATTGGTGATTGTGGACTTCTATGGTGAAGGTAACAAGTTAACATGAATTCAGCTGGGCTATTGATTTGGTGAGTTGATTATTGGGTTTGGGCTAATTCATTGGTTTTTCATTTCATTTGGGCCATTTTACTTCGACTATTATAAGCTTGGACTTGGCTTGATGATTTAAGTGGATATATGATTTGGGAAAATTTATTATTTTGGGTTGTTATTTTTTGAATTTGGGACATTTTTTTTATATATAGATCCACCAAAGGATAATACTCGCCATATATGGCTAAGAGATGATTCCCAATTATTCTTACAAATCCACAATTCCATTGACACAGAGATAGTCAGCCTGATTAATCACTGCGAGTATGTTAAGAAATTAATGGAATATTTAGAATTCATGTACTCTGAAAAAGGGAATGTCACGTATTTATGAAATTTGTAAGGGTTTTTACCGTGCTGAACAACAAAACCAGTCTCTTCAGGCTTATTTTATGAATTTTAAAAGGACCTACAAAGAATTGAATGTCTTGCTACTTTTAGTCCAGATGTGAAAGTTCAGCAAGCTCAATGGGAGGAAATAGATGTGCCGAGTTTTCTAGTCGGTCTTAATTCTCAGTTTGAGACTGTCAAATCCCAGATCCTCTCCAGTGTTGAAATTTCATCTATGCAAGAAACTTTTACTAGAGTACTTCGCATAGATACTAGTGCTTATGTTGCTTCATCTAATCAGTCTTCTAGTGCTCTTATCAGTCGCAGTAGTATAGAGGTAATACAAGAGGCAAGGGTACAGGTACTCGGGTCAATCGAAGTCAGAATGAATGGGGAGTTGTCCGCTACTACTGTCATGAGCCGAATCATACTAAATACTCGTGCGAAAAGTTGCACAATAAATCTCAAAAGTCTCACTCCGCTCATATTGTAGCTACTATTGATACACCCATATCATCCTCTGAGCAAATCATTATAGTTTCTGCAGATGAATTTGCCAAATTCACTCAATACCAAGAAGCATTGAAGAATTCATCTCACCCTATCTCTGTCATTGCTGAGACTAGTAAACCTAATACATGTCTTCTCTCATTTTCCTCAAAATGGGTCATTGATTCTGGTGCCACAGATTATATGACAGGTAATCCTAGTCTCTTCTCCACCTTCAATCACATACATCTCCTTCTAATGTCACTTTAGCTAATGATTCTACTTCTTTTGCTCTCAGTTCTGGCACTATTAATCCTACTCCATTAATTTCCTTATCCTTCGTCTTAAGTCTATCGTAATTTTCTCTTAATTTAATGTATGTAAGCAAACTTACTCGGTCTTTAAACTGCTATCTCATTTTTTCCTGATTACTGCCTTTTTACAGAATCTTATGACGAAGAAGATTATTGGTAAATGACATGAATCAGACAGTCTCTATATTCTGGATACCCAGGTACCCAAGTCCATTGCGTGTTCAGGTATCTTAACTCCTTTTGAAGCACATTGTCAGTTGGGACATCCATATTTATCTTTGTTGAAGAAATTATGTCCTCAATTTCAGAATGTATTGTCTTTAAATTGTGAATCGTGTTGGTTTGCGAAATATCATCATCTATCATCGGTTCCTCGAGTCAATAAAAGAGCTAGTTTTCCTTTTGAGTTAGTTCATTCAGATGTTTAAGGTCATTGTCATGTTGTGTCCAAAACTGGATTTCGGTATTTTGTTACCTTTGTTGATGATTTTTCTCGTGTGACTTGACTTTATTTAATGAATAATCGTTCTGAATTATTTTATCTTTTTAGTGTCTTTTGTGCCGAAATTAAAACACAGTTTAATGTTTCTGTACATACATTGAGAAGTGATAATGCCAAATAATATTTTTCCGATTTTTTCAGACATATGCTTCACAATGATATTCTCCATCAATCCTCGTGTATTGACACTCCCCTCTGAATGGTGTGGCTGAAAGAAAAAATAAGCATCTTCTTGAGACGGTCAGGGCACTCCTGTTCCAAATGCACGTTCCTAAATAATTTTGGGTTGGGCAGATGCAGTCTCCACGACCTTTTTTTGGTTAATCAAATGTCTTCATCTGTTTTACTAGAGTTCTTGGTTGTTTCTATACTATTTGTCATTGTTCTCTCGTTGTCACTAAGTTCCATAAATGGTAGCTCTGATTGCAAATTGATGTTTTTACCGGCATCAATTTGAGTGAAAATGTCAATAAGATAGAATAAAATTACGGAGATCATCCAAGATTACGATTATATTATTTTTATAATTGTATTATATATAGATAGATTATTTTTACCATATTTCAATTATAGATTACCATTAGTTAATTTCGTAATTGAAGGCTACCATATTTAGTAGTGATTTTGATTCTATATAATGAGAGAATTTCTCACATCGATAGGCATCGAGTATTATTCAGTATATTTGACATCTCCTTCCCCATTCCCCCTGCCCACTGTACCTTACAACTCATTGATTTAGTGCTTGTTTATTTTAAATTACAATTTCAATATAATTTAAAGGTCAGAGTCGAACTTTAATTTTAACCACACTTAATCCACAACTACTACTCACTTATCTACCATTCATTTCTACCAATATATAATTTTAGCAACTTATAATCACTTCCAAACAGGCACTTAGTTGAGAACTCTCAAAACTAAGCCCCTTTTGATACAAATTCTTTAAAATTCATTTTTTCTCATATTCATTTTCAATCGGACATTCTCTCAATAAAATATTTTTGCACATGGACCAATAATTTTTTTTTTACTTTTTAACTACATATTCTCCAAAAAAAAATCAATCTTCACAAAATCTACTCTCAAAAATTTTGCATCAAACAAGCTCTAATTATACTAAGTGATTTAGGTAGTTTAATGGGCATAGATGAATTTTGAGACTGGCTACTTGTAGAATTTAATGACTTTTTCATTTATCCCTGAAAAAATATACTTTTCATTGGAAGACTATATATTACGTCATTGAATTTCCTGTCAAATATATTGTATGAGTAAGCTTTCTCTTTCCTCTTTTCATTCTAGACATCTATTCTTCTTTCGCCCATACAGTGTCCTCTCGGTGGTTAGGTCTTTTCCCATTAACTTTTCTGTGGTGGTTGAGGTTCTTGTCCATTTCCCATCGGCAAAATTTTACATCCTTACATAGTGTTTAATCACTAAATTTAGATTTAGTGGGAATACATAGATAGGCCAATCTGGTGATCATATTTTTAGTGCAGCAAAATTTCATTCAAAGATCCAATTTACCTTGAAACAATGTTGGTGGAATGAAATCGATCCCCATGCCTAAGTTCAGCAATCACTCTTAACCGACTGTTCCAGCATATGAGAATGTAAATAGAAGATTAAGAAATCAAAGCATGCAAGTGGAAGAAAATCTATGGATTAGAAATTGATGACTCTACCTGTATCGTGTGAATGTGCTTAGAACAGATTGAACATCCGCTAGACCAGCATTATAACCTTCTCTGTGAATAATACTTTTATCATTCTTGTCTTGGGAAGGTAGATGTGTGGTTGACTGACGTCTCTTTTGCAAGTAAAACTCTTGTAAATCATTAAACTGCAGAAAAGGATGATAATCATCTATCATGAGGAGAAAAAAACTGATTCACAAACAATGTAGTTAAATTAAAGGAATCTTGTTATCGGGCAAAAACAATGAAACTATGCTTAAATCTACTGGCTCCTGACTTCGCAGATGTTCAGGAATAGCTTGTGGACAAAAAGCCTGAAGCAACAAAAGAGACAATTCAGATGGTTCAATCTATAAAGTCAAGGTCAGCTGGAAGAAACCTGTCCATGAAAATAATGAATGTCGAGTTCATTGTTCGTCAGGTTAACTACATTATTTAATTAAATGTGATGCCCAATAATAGGTCAGATAGTCAACTTTGTGGTCACCAGAAAACTATACCCCAATATTTTTTCAAATAATTCCACGGGGTGCACCATATATAATTAAAAGTTTTATAATTACATCTTCCCTAACCTGTGCATGGACACGCTTTTTCTGTTTTACAGCCAGGCTAGCTTGGCTCAAATGCTGCGAAGTTGGACCACTGGAAGAAGTGTCCTTTCTCTGGGGTCCAAGGAAGCTAAGTTGAGCCTTTCCCTCCACTTTTTTGTGCTTGAAGTTTTCAGAAAGTATTCCTCCTTGTTCATTTCCAGAGCTTAAATGGCTGGTACTAATTCTATTGAATGATGAATTAGGAGACTTCAATCCCATAGGATCATCACCAAGCAACCGCATTTTAACTGAGTACCTGTCTCTTGCACGGTATAGCTCAATCCTATGCCTTTCCACAGCATTTACGTCTTCTTTAACATACTGGATGTCATTTTGTACCTAAGAGAGAAGCAGAAAAATTGAAAAATTCAGTCAATGATCAGGTCACTGAATTAAGAATGTCCTACCTGAACAAGCATTTGACCCAGCTAATTAGTCCATGATCTGATTTCAGAAAGATTAACACACAGAAATACACTCACAATCTAGAGACAAGATAATTACTAAAGACAAAACTTGGGATAATATATAATTAAAGAGACTACCTAGAGCTCAAAAAATTTCCTGAATTCCCATTATATTTTGATAATGAAAGTCCTCATTAGAAAAAATATAAAAATAAAAATTTTCAATGTTACAACTTTGTTCATATGCAAAAATCACTTTTCGAAATTTGTAATATTCCTTCATCTAATTATGCTTCAAAACAAACAGTATTAAATATTTTGATATCTTAGAACTTTCCTTAACTTTCCAATCGAAGTTTACAAAGCATTCAATGGATTATTCAATAAATGGTCATTGTTATTTAAAAATCAATGGTAATTATTTAGGAGTACAACAATCATGACACACCTAGATTACAAACAAGGTTGCTCTAATCAATCAGATAAAGAGGAAAAATTTGACATGAACCTCACCATAAATTTAGTAGACCTAGCCCAGAAACCATGTTGCAATCAGTAATCACATATGTAAATAACAGAAGGACCTACTCATCTAATATTGTGGTTCCAAGAGAACAGAAGGGTCTGAAAGTTTTACACAAGTAACTACTCAAAAATAAGCTTAACGAAAAAATGAAAGTGCAAGCATTACCACATATAAATCTCAAATAGCTATGTCATAATCAAGTTTCATAATTCGATGTCGTGATCTCTTTCATTGATTCTTATTACGAACCTCGTTGAGTTCATTAACTTTTTGTTTCCTTAAGCTGTGTAAGAATTCTAGCAGAATTTGCATGTTTCTCTCTGCCTCTTCCTGTTCCATTTTTCTCTTTTTCTCTGCCAGAAGAGGCAACAGGGTATCCAGCTCCTTTATTGAAACTTCACAACCCTGTCAAAGGACAAAATATGTCAAGCCTCTGCACAAACAATATATATGAAACAAGTGTTAGAGTTGAGTGACTTCCCTGCATTTGTAGAATACAATCCTCAAGGAATCAGTAAGCCAAAGTGGACATGCAATGGAACATTCTTGTTGGTTCCATTAGGCAGTTAGTGGTTCTTAAATGCATGTTTGTTCCAAATATCATTACGTCCACTAAATTCTGTCGCAGTATATTATGGTCTAGAAAGACACAATGCTTAGATTACGAGAGACCATATTAAAAGGAGGATGACAAGAAAAGTCACTCATATTTTTACAAAATGGATTAAATAGATCAAAAGGGCATAATTGCAACTATACACCCTCAGATCTTCTCAAATAGTCCGATTCTCCTGATTTGTTATTGTCACTGATATGTGCTACATATTAGTTCATTAGACTGAGACATAAGATACTCTATGAAGGCAAGTTGTTCAATACAGCTCATGAAGTCCTAGAGGCTAGAACCATCTTAACTTACACAAAGAGTGTTTCGAGACACAAAAGAACAGTATGAAACATAACCTCTCTACCTTTGAGAGGGACTTTGTCAATATGTACAAATAGAAAAGAACACAGAATAGAAACTTCAATTATACTTCAAAATCATGACTCACCCGTTCCAGTGACTGATGAAATTGTTCTACAGGGGATGCATTTTTCGATAATTGTTGGGCAGATGTCTTCTTCAATAGCTACAAATGTGGTACAGGAAAACCGTAGAACAATAAGCTGCATTGTAAAGTAAACTATTTCAAGATTCAAACCAGACGAACCAGGACAAATTGAAATACACAAATTATAAACTCGCTGCAAGCTAAGAAGAAGCAAAACTATATTCTCACTAAATTCTCGATACACCCAAAAAAATAAAAAATAAAAAATAAATAAATAAAACATGAATTAACAACTCAAGCAAGTAAAAAATAAAAAATAGAATTAAAAAACTGAACTTGATCCTTCAGCACTTATCCAATTAAAAAGCTAATCAGAAAATGCTCAAACATTCAGTTCACCTTATCGAGGAGAAAATTAGGGAAGAGTTGATCGGGGGTAAGGGAGTGAGAACAGCAAGGGCAATCGCTCTTATTGCGGAGATGAGTAACAATGCACATATAACAGAAGCTGTGCCCACATGCCGTTAAAAAGGCATCCTTTATCATCTGCATACAAATTGGGCAAAGCAATTCCTTATCCGCCACCTCCGCCTCCGCCTCGAACTCCCCTTTAGTTGTTGTCGTTGATGTTATTGTAGTTTCCTCCTCCGGCTTCTTCATCGCTGGCACCTCCACTCTGATCAAGCTGTCCACCATCCCCTTGTGTGAATAATTGATGATGATGATGATAGTCTGAATTAGTAAAGTTGAAATGGGTGGACGGAGGTCGGGGTCTGGGAGTGGGCTTTTTGGTAAACAATTCAAACTTTGTTTGGTCAAGTTTAGTAGTTTACGGGTTACAAGATGACAACGGAACGCTTGCTCTAAGGATGATATAATATAAATTGGGTTAATTTCAGAAATGGTCACTGAAGTTACATGAAAATTACAAAATGGTCACTGAAGTTCAAAACTTTCATGAACGATCACTCAAGTTTCAGGTGCTTTCAGAAATGGTCACTGAAGTTTAAGATTTTCACCAACGATCACTGAAGTTTAGGAGATGTTTTACTAACGGTCACTGAAGTTACAAAAAGTTTCAGGAACGGTCACTGAAGGGTCATGCATTTTTTCAGTTTTTTGGGCGACTTTTTCGGCCACTTCCGACCACCAAAATCGCCGAATTTTGATACCTTTGGAAAGCCCACAATCTCCTCTTCAATTACCACCCAAAATCTCCCCCAAACTCCAAACGATTCGACCGGAAAATCGCCGCAAAAGTCGCCCAAAAAATTGGAAAAATCTGGGCAGATTTTTCCAATTTTTTGGGCGACTTTTGCGGCGACTTTCCGGCAATTTCCGACAACCAAAATCGCCGGATTTTGATACCGTTGGAAAGCCCACAATATCCTCTTCAATTACCACCCAAAATCTCCCCCAAACGTCAAAAATTCGACCGAAAAATCGCCGTAAAGTCAGCATGAAAAATATGGGCAGATTTTCGGCCTTTTTGGGTAGCTGACTTTGCGGCGATTTTTCGGTCGAATCTTTTGGAGTTTGGGGGAAATTTTGGGTGGTAATTGAAGAGGACATTGTGGGCTTTCCAACGGTATCAAAATCCGGCGATTTTGGTTGTCGAAAATTGCCGGAAAGTCGCCCAAAAAATTGAAAAAATATGGGCAGATTTTTCCAATTTTTTGGGCGACTTTTGCTGCGATTTTCCGGTCGAATCGTTTGAAATTTTGGGGAGATTTTGGGTGGTAATTGAAGAGGAGATTGTGGGCTTTCCAAATGTATCAAAATCCGGCGGTTTTGGTGGTCGGAAGTGGCCGAAAAAGTCGCCCAAAAAACTGAAAAAATGCATGAACGTTCAGTGACCGTTGGTGAAAATCTTAAACTTCAGTGACCATTTCTGAAAGCACCTGAAATTTGAGTGACCGTTCATGAAAGTTTTGAATTTCAGTGACCATTTTGTAATTTTCATGTAACTTCAGTGACCATTTCTGAAATTAACCCAATATAAATTAAATAGGCGGATATTTTAGCCCTCCGTTTGGCCCTATCTTTTGAAAATGAAAATGAGTGGAATAGTATTTTTTGAAAAATGAGTGATTGAAAAAAAAAAAAATCGATTTAAAAAAAAAGAATGGAAAGGATTGCCATGCTTTGTTTTCATAGCTACTTACTCTCAAGGAGGTTGATTTTTATACTAGATAGAGAATACAATTCAAGAATTTCGAGTAAAAAATAATGATAATAGTGCCGAATCATTGAATATACATCAAGCAATAGAATAAGGAAAATGATTGAATATAAGAGAAATTCTATAATATTTGACGATTTTAGATGATTGATAAAACAAGGAAAATTTTTGGAGGCTCTAATACCAAATCTATATTTGAGTCCAATTCCTTCCATCGAAGATAAATAATTGCTCTGTGATTAAAACAAGAAGAATGATGTGTTCCTCGCACACCAAATGCTGAGGCCCATCCATTCCACATGAGATCTAATTAGACTTTCCCTACTCAACTTCAAATTTTGCTTGAGTGAGATTGGTTAAAGCTGGTGTATACTAAAATTAAAATCTACATACCTTTTTCCAATCCATTTTCTGCTCTTTTTAGATGGATAGATTAAGGTTGTTCTTATAGGACTATATGTTCGAGAATTAGTCATGAATTCACTCTTAGTACCTTTTAAATAACGGATGATATACTAGAAGTCTATTTCACTCGAATTCCAAGTGCAATATAGCTCCTTTCGATCTTGTCAAGGAAAGGTACAGCATCCCCTCTTTGTAATTGTGTTTGATTATACATACACTGATACAAGTAGGGGTCTATGCCAAAATCCCCGCACTTGTAGTCTTTGAAGAAGGAACTTATCCTATGGCACAAAATATTAACTATAAATAGTCTAGACCATGTCCATTTATGAGGCTAGGAGAGACTTAAGGAAGGCCACTATTTTCTCCACTCAAAGAAACAAAAAAATGAAAAAAGCTATTTCAAAACCAAGTAGTGTTTACACATTTTTCTCTTTCCCTCTCATTCTCAAAACAAAAAAAGAAGAATTTTTTTGAACACGTTACAAAGAAAGTTTTGTTTTCTATGTATGGTTTTGATATAGAAATAGTTTATAGCACAACGTGGTATTTTCAGTCGTGGACGGGTGAATAACGCGTAAGAATGCCAAGCAAGCTTAAGAAAGCAATTGGCGCAGTCAAAGATAAAACCAGCATTAGCCTTGCCAAGGTTGCAAGCAACAATTCTTCAGCTCTAGACGTTGTGGTACTGAAAGCCACAACCCATGATGACATCCCAATTGATTATAGATACGTGTACGAAATCTTGCAGCTGGTTTCGTCAAACAAAGTTTATTCTGCGGCTTGTGCCCGTGCAATTGGCAAACGAATAGGCAGAACTCGTAATTGGGTTGTTGCCTTAAAATCGTTGATGCTTGTTCTTCGAATCTTTCAAGACGGCGATCCTTATTTCCCAAAAGAAGTTCTTCATGCGATGAAAAGGGGTGCCAAGATTCTTAATCTATCAAACTTCAGAGACGATTCGAATTCAAGCCCTTGGGATTACACGGCCTTTGTTCGGACATTTGCTCTTTATCTTGATGAGCGTTTAGACTGCTTTCTGACGGGGAAGCTTCAACGTCGATATACACACCATGAGAGGGAAAGCTGGAGCTACCATCGGAACAAGAGGACTAATGAGCATGTCCATGAAATGAAACCAGCAATGTTACTTGATAGAATCTCGTATTGGCAGCGATTGCTTGAACGAGCCATAGCCACACGCCCAACCGGTGCGGCCAAGATGAATCGTTTGGTAAAAATATGTCTCTATGTCGTCGTGCAAGAAAGCTTTGATTTATACAAAGACATTTCTGATGGACTTTCCCTTCTTCTCGATAGTTTCTTTCATTTACAGTACCAGAACTGCATTAGCACGTTTCAAACTTCTGTCAAGGCTGCGAAGCAGTTCGAAGAACTCAATGCTTTCTATAGCTTATGTAAAAGTATAGGCGTTGGGCGGACATCGGAATATCCTAGTATTCAGGCAATATCCGAGGAGCTGATCGAAACATTGCAAGAATTTTTGAAAGATAAATCTTCATTTCTGACAAACTCTAGGTCTCCCAATCGGCCTTTACCACTTCCCAGACCACCACCAAATCCCGATCGGACTGAATACTCCGCCACCACCGACGGACTTTCCAAGCGGACTTCGGAGTACAGTTCCCAAGGTACCTCCTTGGAAGACCTGATTAGTGCCACGGAAAATGGGAGGAGCCCATCAATCTCAATCGACCTGGAGGCTTATTCAGATCAGTTCGAAAAACGAACACAACAGGATGAAGCATTCGAAGTAAGTGAATCAGGTTCAACCCATTCGCTGCCCGTGTCAAATTCAATGGTTGATCTTGTTTCATTAGACGATTGGTCAGATCCAGATGAGAAGAAGCGCGAGCAAGATCAAAAACAGGAGCAAAATCCAAAGGCCTCAGAGTCTACTTCTATCATAGATTGGGAGATTGCAATATCAGCATCACCACACGTACCCTCTAGTAACGCCGCCAACTGCTTCAACACATTTCCCAAACAAGAATCGACACAACCAGTAGAGAACAATGCTTCAGCAGATTATTCAAGAAATGGTTGGGAGCTTGTACTATTTACAGAACCACAAGTCACTCAATCAATACAAAACAATAACAGCTTATCAACAACTACCTTGGACAGATTGTATAACCAAAGCACATTGACATCAAACCATTATAACCCCTTCCTACAGGATGCATTTGAATTTCCGGTGGCAGCCACCATACCCAAGGTGGCTGCCCCGGCTATTTCTAAGCCTAATGTGCAAGCTGTACACACGTTTTCCTCATTGACACCTACATTTAGAGCCAGCTCTGCACTTTCATCCCAACCGAGTCCTACACCTTCATTTCAAGCAATCCCTACATTTTCGGTTCAAAATCCAAATAAGGCAACGTTTGCAGCAGCACAGATTGAGAATGATCCATTCGCGCCATATTCGAGTACTACATTTTCTGGTGATCAGATGTTTACTAGTTCCATGAATCAGCAGAAAATGCTGCAAGAACAGCAATTGTGGTTGCAAAACCAAAACAAGATCATAGCAAAACACATGGTCTAAATATAAATTGAGATATAAAGCCATGTAATAGTGAACGGTTTTTGGTTCATTCTTTTGATTTCTACCTGCGGGTTGGAACCACAACCGGTAACAATTACACCTTTCCATTTGATCACTCAACCAACATTGATCCAAAATCGATTCACAAATTTTATTGTTTGGTTATCATCGGTCACTCTGTTCATCCACATCTCACAAAACTAACAGACTTGATGATTTGACACGAGAAAAGTCTACATAGCATATAAATGGTTTAATTAGTTCAACAAAAGCAAGACGCCTGACCTATTCTTTTAAAAAAATATTTGAATTGAAAACGTGACTTTCAACAAATGCAACATTAACACTTCGTATTTTTGCCTCATCCGTGATTAGAGAATCCTTCATCAAAACTGTAGTGAATAGCATATCAAGCCGCTTCTTCTATTTAATCACAAGTATTATACAGAGCATGATCGAATATAAATGCAATATTATCGAAAGGATTAGACTTGTGAGAGTTAGGTTATGGATAAATTAACTCTTATTAACTCCGACGAGGATAGTGATAATGGGAGGAGTCACCTGAGGCAATAAAATATTATGCACGGTGCATGATGACGAAAAGTTTGACAATAGTACATGAAATATAAATTAATCTATCTTTAATTAGTTTTTAACTCTCATATTTTTTAAAATTATTATTATTTTGTAGTGAATTTACATTAACTGGTTAAAACAAAAAAGTGACATACGGTCAATCCAACTACAAATGAGTCGAAGAATTTTAATAACAAAAGAAGCATGTTCAGATGCTAGTTCGATCTATACAAAATTTATCTCTTCAAACTTTGTGACGTCAATTTTGTGATCTTGTCCGTCATATATCATTCCTCCAATACTTTCTTCTCTGTTCTATTACTTTGTATATAAAAAGTCTCCAATCATCTTTGACTGAATTTAGTCTTTGGAAGCTTCTGATATTTATCGACGTGATGTATTAAAGTTTTGTTTTTCCTAAACATAAATCAAATTATTCAGCTTTGGATAATGAGCATGTTTGAACGTTACATCAGAAGTTAGAAGGGTCAGACTGGATGGTTCGACTAAAAATTAGGGTCCAACTTAGCCCGGATTTCAAAAGGTCTATTTAAAATTATACTTGGGGCTGGGCTCAAAATATCTTTATAATTTGAGAACCATATTTGCCCACGGATACTAACCAACCAATATAGGAGGTGAGTCGGTCTAACCCGTCATGTTTGAGTTGAGCAGGTGGGTCTAGATCTAGACACCATGGGACTCGAAAATTTAAACCGACTGATACAAACTCTCGCTTTCTCCCCATTGTCATTCCGTGTCAAACGATTCACTTAATTTCTAACAACTTTGAGACGTTTTTATTGACTTGGCTGCCATAAGAATAGCACTTAGAAAAAATACAATCGAATGCTCCAAAAATATTTCAACACTTGTTTAATTTCTTTCTATCTCTGTCCCTTTCTCCTTGGACTTTTTGCTTGACTCACTCAAGAATCCACAAATTCAACAACACCACAAAATATATACACATTTATCCACAAATTTCCGGCTCCGTACAAAAAGTAACACTATTTTTTTTTCCCAACATTTTTGTACATCGATTGACAGTTTTAAAAACCAAAATACATTACTTACTTCAGGTACAATATCATTTTTAACAGTCTATTGGAATAAAATGAGAATAATAATAATAATAAACCTGAAAATTTTCAAAGAAAAATGTGGAATATAAAGCTTATTGACATTCAAGTCACTGGAAAGCTTGAGCTGCTAACTTTATTGTTTCCATTGCTGTTATTGGTGCTAGTCGTAACACTACCGCCATAGTTGCTAGTGGTGGTGGTGGTTGCGATGTTCGTGGAAGTGTTATTGGCATTGTTTGGATGTGAATTTCCAATAAGAGATGTAATGGCAGCTGCCAATGCAGCTGTGAAATTTGGATCTGCTGCAACTGCATTCATTGCTGCCGGGAGTGATGGCGCGGCCTGGTGACCTCCTTCCATGTCCTGTGACATTTGGAGACCAGAAAACTTGGATTGATTGTATAATGCCTGGCTGAAGATTTCCGGTAGAAGGGCTGCTGGATTGCATGAAAAACTGTTGGCGGCATTAGGAAATGGGATTTGGAATTGGTTTTGAGATTTTGGGAATTGTAAAGGATTTGGGTTTTGAGTTAAGTCCAATGTAACAGTAGGAAAAGGCGCGGAGGCGGAGATGGTGGCCATGCTGGAGGAGCAAGGGAAGAGGGTACGGGCGAGGAAATTTGAGTTGATTAGGCCATCGGCACTTGGCATTGAACCGGAGAGTAGCATTCTTGCAGCTGAAGATGTAGTCGATGCCATTGTCATGGCTGCTGGTGGCAATGGGTGGTTGTGATTGCCTTCGTATGTTGTTATTAGGACGGTTCTGTCTTCTGCACATCTTTGTACCTGTCAGGACAATGTTGAAGATAAAAAAAAAGTCAAAATCTTGTATGCCCAATACTGCATACCCAACATTCTCGAAGGGAACATATTGCTAGTACACTTGCAGTATATTTGATAAGTTGAACCGTAATATATACATGATGAGGTAACTGACTAATTTTCACATATATGTCCATCTTAATCATGTTGTCTAGTCCAAAGGGAAAAACCTGCCTTAATGACTGAAAATTTTCAAAGATTAGCAGGTAAAAACTGAGTAGAGCAGCGAACTTTGCCTCTATATATATGCATATTAAAATAATATGAATTCTTGTATGGAATTAGTAAATCAATTATTGATATTTAAATTACTATAATATCTTGGTTGCTCAAAAGTTGATGAAAATTTAGACATACTTGTTTTCGAACCGGGCAACCAGCAGCCATGGTGCATCTATAATATGCCCGAGGACACGGGTTTCCCTTTGCCATTTTCTGCCCGTACTTGCGCCATTGGCATCCATCCGTGATCTGAAAACAACCAATTTTTTCAATGGCATAGTCAATCCAATGTTATTGAGAACAAGATTTAATTTGTCGTTATGTATACTATGTTCAATCACGTACCATTGGAGCCTCTGATCGAGCTCTAACCGAAACTCGGGCCTTCCTCATAGTAGCCTCGGCAGCTTGATCGATGCTTTCTGGAGAATAGTTGAGTCTCGGAACCTTGTTAGGACCCCAACCATGAGACCCCTTGTCTGAAATCTCTTCTCGCTCAATTTTCTTCGACAATCCATCGATATTATTCATGGGGGATCGTGATCGGTCCCGGCAGCTCCTCCCCTCGGACGACGATAATGAGGCCACTTCCGTCTTGGCAGCTAGTCCAAGATTCATAAATTGTCTAGGCACCACAAATCCATTACCATTTTGCTGTTGCTTATTCGTATCATCCACTAGTTTTCCTCCATGATCTTCTGTTATACCATTAACATCATGAGCAGCTTTCTGATGATCTCTTTCTTGTTGTTGCATCAGTGTCACCAGCTGCATCTGAAGATCGTTGTAGTTGTTTGTTACTTGATTTAACGTGTTCTTTAGACGAAGATTTTCCGAATTCATTCTTTCTATTTCAGCTCGAAGGACAACCATCTAAGTCGATTAACATTTAATACAAGTCAATATGTTGTCTAGTTCTATTCAGTACTGTCGAAACTCAAAAATAAAAATACGACTAATCTCACCTTAGTTTTTGATCTTTTATCTTCTGAATTCAGAGAGATCCCGTCGTCCACTGTGGACTGATCACTACTAGTGTTGGCAGTGCGAAGATGCAATCCAGTCTATATTAAAACAAGAATTCTTAAGCACACAAACCAAACTGATCAATATTAAACAAACAGTACTGAGAAAGTCTTACATTTACATTGAAATCCAATTCTGTGGGATCACTCAAATCTTTTTTGTTGATATCGCCATCATCGCCAGTTCCTGTTTTCGACTCGTCATCATCTTTCTTGTCAGCGAAGAAGTCCATTTCATTGATAACCTTTATTTTCTCATCAGAAGGCAATATGTTAACCGGGAATTGCTCCATGGATAATAAAGACAAAGTGAGTGGTTCAAGGTGGTGGAGGCGATGGCGGTTGTGGTGGCGGAGGTGGTGGTGGTGGTGAGAAGAGAAAGGGATGTGAGGGAGTGGAGTGGGATTGGCCATATAAGAAGAGAAAACAGATAGAGCGAGAGAAGGGGTGGAGGAAGTAGAAGGCTTCAAATTTAGCAAATGACTCGGCAATAAAAAGGGAAGCTAAAGACTAGAAATTGTTGACCAAATACAAATATTGAGTGAAATTTTGACATGGGACTTGCCTAGTCCATTTTTCTTCTTCATATTATCAATTAAAACACTAATTAAGCCCGCCCTTGTTTGACACCTTTTAAAATTTTAATATATTTTTCATTCTCTTCTTTTCAATCACACATTTTTCAATAAAATAATATTACACATAAATCAAAAAAATTCTTTTTTAATCACACATTCTCCCAAAAAATACTATTACATAATATATTTTACCCCAATTTCTCATTATAATGGGTGTTAAACAAGGGCTTAAGTTTTTTTTATCACATAATAATGTATCAAAATTCAATAAGCTCCAACAACAAATTTAGTTCATCTAACAACTTAAATTTTAGATTACGTGGTTTAACAAGGTATCAAAGTCCAATAAAATTAAACTAACAATTTTGCATATTTCAAGCTCAAATGGGTAGTCGAAATCCATGATGGGTATATTTAAACAAGACATTATCTTGCAGAGGAATGCTAAAGAATAAATTTTACATCCATTAAATATTAAAATAATAAACAACATATAACGAGGTTGAATTTTAGTAAAAAAATTATGTACGTATAAGACTTTAATGGGAAAATTAATTTTTGTGTGCACATAAGGGGTATATTGAAGATATGATTCAAATTATATACATGTGATATTATCTAGTCACTTAATCTTTAGATCAAAAGATTGAAGAAGGAAACTTGTATCTTGAAAAGTCTCTAGACAACTATTTTCAACAAAAACAACCAAACAATGATTTTTCCAATCGCCTAATCTTTAGATCAAAAGCTTGAAGATGAAAACTTGTATCTTGAAAAATCTCTCAATGACAACTATTTTCAACAAAACAACCAAATAATGATTTTTGCGCTAAAGCCTTCATTTGGGAAGAATTTATAAACGGTTTGATTATTTAAAAAAGTTTTTCATTAAAACTGAAATTCCTTATACATGAAGGTTTTTTTTTTTTTTTAAAAAAAAAAAGAAGAAGAAGAAGAAGATTGTATAAATAATCAAGATGCTTTTGTTTTCAGCCAAAGAAAAAAAAAAGTTGAATTAAATCATTGTGCGAAGTTGAATTTTGTGCAATGAGAATGAGCAACATAGCTTTCGATTGGCAAAATTATAAAATATCATTTTTTTTTCATCCATAAATTCCAATGGATTTCTAATCCATTTATCTATTGCATATTTATATCTATTTATAAATTAAATAGGTTTATAAATCCTATGCAAGTGGCAACATAATCGTAATACTTTTTGCCTACTTGCCTAAAGGGGAAAATAACTAGGTATTATGGACAATAAGTCAATAACATATAAAATATCAATAACTTATTTATTATTAGAAAATATTTTGTATTATGTGCACGTACATGTTACTGGTTAAAATTGAACAACTCTTTTGTATTATCGAATTTTATTCAACATGCTCCAAGGGAAAAAGAGTCATTCTTACGTCAAATCACACGATAGGAGGGGGGAAAATGGGTTCATATTAGGCCCCGTTTAAACTACATTATTTGTAGAATGAGAATGAAAAATATAATCGTTATGAGCCCACATAAGAGATAGAAAGTCAAAAATGATGGTTGAATGTGATTGATAATGATCATATTTTTCATTTTTATGAAGAAAAAAAAAATTGAAAATCAAACGGGGCTTTAATATATGAGGTAACGGGCCCACGTTGATGGGCAAAGCAGCAAATAGGTAATTCCTTCTTACATATTCATACACTAATGAATATTCCGCAATACTCAATAAAATTAAACGGCATAAATAAAATTTTTTAAACATAAAAGCGTTATTAAATTATGTTAATCCAATTAATAGGAAAAGGAAAAAGGTCTGAAAAAGTGTAGGCCCTACTAAATGTAGGCGGCGAGGGGGCCCACATTGAAAGTAGACATAGCAAATGGGGGCTAAAATTGACGAATTGAAATTTAGTACGTCTGAATATTTTCAAAGGAGTGAGGTCTAACGCGTTCTCAAAATTCACCGCCCCGATTGGCCCGGCACTGCCTCGTGACGACGCCTTCTATTAAATGTGGCTTTTATGGTAAAAGTTTTCCTTGGAGTCAACGACTTTAAAGGCACCTAAGCACGACTTATGGCCCCATTTTTAGCCACGCAGGAATATGTATACCCCCTCTTTCTTCTTCACTATTTGTCATAATCGGTGGCTACATGGATCCCTATTGACCCGGATTGCCAATTTTAATGGTCACCATTCTTACACAACATTTTCCTTTATTGCAGCTTTACATAATTGAGTGAGATTAATTAATTCAAAAAATGATGCAAACGCATCTAGATTTGTGTTAAACTCGTACATTTTGGTTGTTGTGGCTATGGTACTGTGCTGCCTTGCTTCATTTCGATGCCTTCACGCAGATGTGCATGACATGCACATTTAATCAGGGGTCGCACCTGTATTCTAAGGGACCTGAGGCGAACATTAGAATTTGAGCTCCTAAATCGTAGCAAGCAAATTTTTTTTTTCATTTATATGAATTTTACATAAAATTTGTTAACTTAAAATCAACAATAAAACAACATATAAAATGAATTGTTCAAAATATTTATATTACAATCAAATAATAATGTGAAAATAATCTAAACGTTTACTTAAATACAACTCGTCTTGCGATTTTAGAGGCAGAAATATCGATCAATTTTAAATAATCAAGTTGTTCAACTTTTTCAAGGATAATATGATCAATCTTTCTTGTGACATAGTTGAGGAGAGATAAATCTTGATTAATGTGTTCTACTATTGGATCAAACTCACAAACCATTTCTATCATTTGTAAAAAAAAATTCATTGTTCTCAATATAGAGTTACTCACAATTTCTTCGAAATGTGAAAGTATTTTTAACGTTTCTTTTGACAATAACTATTATCCTCATTAACACTTGTTTTCAATGCTTTTTTTTTTTTTTATGGCCAATTATAAGATTTCATCAATTGTATGTTTTGTTTGGAGATTATTTTTCAGTTCCATAAAACTAGTCATGCAACATATATGCTCGTTAGCCACTTTATGTTTTGTAAGAAGCCAGTGCACATTATATCAATCTTTGTATTTGTCATTACCTAATTGGCCAATATATTTCATCGTTCTATCTTAAACAACTTCCAGCAAAAATAAAAGATCTTGTCAAAAGAAATTGAATACATTAGCCATTTTCTATTTGTTGTCTATCCATTTGTCATTGGTCGCTTATATTTTGATGATTCGAAATGTCTACCTTAACTATCTTTAAAAAATAAGATTTCATCAACTTTTTTTGAATCTATTTCAACTAAAAAGTCCCTCATCTTTTGATCAATGTAAATGTCCTTCAAATTTCCAAGATCATCAAAATTCAAAGAAAAATAATTCTCCTAATTTAAGGGCCTGTTTGAAAGCTAATATTTTCCATGGAAGATGTAAATTTTTTTTTTCTATTTTTCATCTTTAATTGTGTTTGAAAGCTAAAATTTTTCATGGAAATAGTTTTCCTCCCACCCCCATGTGACCCTGTTTTCTAGTTTTTTAAAGAATTGATTTTCCTTCGATTTTGGTGGGTTTTAGTTTCCCACCTTTTTTTTTTTTTTTGCAATTCAAACAAATTTTATCCCCAATTGTACAAAAAATTATCCATTTAAGTGGCAATTTTCATGGAAAACAAAGACAAACGAATGATATTCGAGTATCCAAATTTTTTATTATTTTTTTTTTTGGTAATCCAAACAAATTATATCCCCAATTGTAAAAAATTTTATCCCTTTAATTGACAATTTTCATGAAAAACAAAGCTAAACAAACGTCATAAGATAAAAAATTTCAAAACATTCCAGTGAAAAATTATATCAATCAAACATAATTAATTGACAATTCTAAGTAAAACAAATTTTAGACAATTCAATATTCTGCAATTCATTTTCTTTCCACCCAAATTTCATCTTGCAATCAAACGGACCCTAAATCATCATGTTGAACATTATTTTCATCATTCTGCTTTGATTCATTCACATTAGGAGTTTCAATTATTTTCTCGTTCTCTTTCGATTAATCTATATTATCATTGTCATTTTGATTTTGATTTTGTTGTTCCTCAACCACTAAAATTTCTGGTGTTCTTTTCTTCTCTCGCCATTAAAGTACTTATCCATATCTATGGTCCGGCTTCTAATTAATGCATCTACCCTTTCTCTCTTTTTTTAAGCTCTAGACCCATATTTAGGATCCATAAATTTGACTCTCAAGTCACTCAACAGCTAATTCTAATTGAAAATGCAGTGTAAAAAAAGTCTCAAATTACTTTACAAAAGAACGATTAAAAAATATAATTTTTATGTCAAAGCATTGTATCAACAATATCAAAGAAAAGAGCACCCAAAATAATAGAGCAATGCAAGTCTAACGAAACAAATAATCCCACAAACTGACAAACAAACCCATTATTGAAAATACTTGTATGAACAACAAAACAATTGATTTATCCAATTTCCCATAATCTCAAGTCTCAACACTTCAGTGGCTCTCTATTTCTCACATAACCATAAAATATAACATAAAAATTACATCAATATTCTAATAATAACTGTACTAATTCAAGTATGGAACAAGGTCATTAACCATAATTAATCAAATTTTAAAATTCAACAACATTGTGAATTCAGCGCGCGCATACACACACAAAAATCCCTAAAGAATAAATTCATAGTATCTATTTAAGTTCCAACTCACCTCAAGAAGTCTAATCTCCATTTTCTGAATATGTGTCAAACGATTGAAGAATCGAGATGAATTTCTGTCCAAAAATCCCATCTTTACATTGTTCACTATTGTATATATATACGGTACATTTCAATAAGGAAACTAAATAAATACATAAATACAATTCCTAAAAATTATCTTTCCCAAATATATCCATCTATATATGGTAACATCCCCCCTCAAATTGATGTTGGGAGGTCAACCAACAACAATTTGCTAACAAGAAATTGATGCTGTAGTCGAGCCATCGCTTTGGTGAATACATCTGCCACTTGGAGATCAGAAGAAATGTAGGAAAGAGAAATCACCCGATCCGTCAAAGCGTCACGAATAAAGTCACAATCAACCTCAATGTGTTTTGTGCGTTCATGAAAAACGAGATTGTTTGCAATTTGAATGGCACTAGTGTTATCCGCATGAAGAGGAGTGGGATTAGGCTGAGGAAACCCAAGCTCCTCCAGAAGGCCGCGCAACCAAATAATCTCAGAACAAGCTGTAGACATAGCACGATACTCAGCCTCAGTAGAAGATTTAGAAACACGATCCTGTTTCTCACATTTCCAAGAGATCAATACATCACCTAAAAACATACACCAACCCGTAGTAGAACGACGTGTATCTGGACACCCAGCCCAATCAGCATCACTATAGGCAAAAAGCTGAAGAGAAGACCCTCTAGGAAAGAACAATCCACGAGTGGGTGAGCCAAGAAGATAGCGAACAATACGACGAACAGCCGCAAGATGAAGATGCCGAGGAGAAGACATAAACTGACTGACCTGATGGACAGCATAGGAGATATCTGGGCGAGTGGTAGTCAAATAGATAAGGCTCCCAACAAGGCGGCGATATAGAGTAGGATCTTCTAAAAGATCCCCTTCATCCTTCCTGTATTTGACATTGACTTCCATAGGGGTATCCACAGAAGAAGACCCCTCCAACCTAGCTAAAGCAATAAGATCCTGAATATACTTATGTTGGTTTAAGAAAATACCTTCGGCCCGATGATGAACTTCCAGTCCCAAAAAATAGGTAAGCTGGCCGAGATCTTTCATGTGAAAAGTTGCATGTAAATATCGTTGAAGTTTCGAGATGAAATCACAGTCAGTGCCAGTAATAATGATATCATCTATGTAAACCAAAAGAAGTACAATACCCGAGGCAGACTGGTGGAAGAAGAGAGAAGAATCATACTGACTCTGTGTAAAATTGAAGGTAATGAGTGTGTCACGAAACTTCTCAAACCAAGCCCGGGGGGCCTGCTTGAGCCCATACAGAGAACGTCGTAGTCTACAGACATCATGAGAAGATGAAGTAGTCATACCAGAGGGAAGCTTCATATAAATCTCTTCGTGAAGATCGCCATGAAGAAAGGCATTCTTCACATTCAACTGATGGAGGGCCTAAGACTGAGAGGCAGCAAGAGCTAAGATTGTCCGAACTGTGGTCATTTTAGCAACAGGAGCAAATGTCTCCTCATAGTCAATCCCATATTCTTGTCTGTTACCCAGAGCTACAAGACGAGCTTCACGGCAGGAGGACAGGGCACAACGTCCCAAGTGTGATTCTCTTCAAGTGCCTGAAGTTCTGTCTGCATTGCCTTGTGCCAACACTCGTGTTCCATAGCCTGTTTGTAACAAGTGGGTATGGAAATAGTAGATAAAGTAGCAACAAGAGAAACAGGAGACGAGAAACCATATCGATCAGGTGGGCGAGAAGGGCGTGTAGACCGACGAAGATCGATAGGAACCGGAGTAAGATCCGGCGCCGGGTCGAGATCGGGAGGGGGCACAGCAAGAGTGGAACCAGACTCAGGATTACGTCGAGCATACACAAGTCCTGGTGTAAATCGTACCCCAACATGGAAAAAATCAGAGAGGCTAGGCAAGATAGATAAAGATGGAGAGGGCAGCTCAACATGAGATGGAAAAAAATATTGGTTTTCAAGAAAAACCACATTCCTAGAAACACGGAGACGTTGAGCAAGAGAATATAGCAAACATAACCCTTTTGAGAGACAGCATAACCAAGGAAAGCACACTTAACAGACTGAGCAATAAGTTTATGTAGCTGATGAGTAGGAAGATGCACAAAACAAACACAACCAAATGTACGCAGATCAGAATACGAAGGCGAATGACCAAACAGTTTAAAGAATGGAGAAACATGATTTAAAGTAGGAGAGGGTAAACGATTAATCAAATGAACCGATGTAGAAAGTGCTTCACACCAGAATCGAGAAGGTACAGATGACTCAAGAAGAAGCGTTCTTATCATATCGAGAAGGTGACGATTCTTTCTCTCAGCTACACCGTTTTGTTGCTGCGTCGAAGGGCAAGAACGCTGGGAGATAATACCTTTGCTTTGGAGAAAGGCCTGAAACTCATTGGACATATATTCCCCCCCAGAATCAGATCGCAAGATCTTTATGCCGCTAGAAAATTGAGTATCAATGAGAGCAAGAAAACGCTTAAAGACAGAAAAGACTTCGGCTTTGGCGCGTAAAAAATAAACCCAAGTAAAATGACTGAAATCATCGATAAAGGTAACAAAGTACTTGTAACGTGCATGAGAAATAATAGGTGAAATCCCCCAAACATCACTATGAATAATATCAAAACATTGTGAGGCACGAGATCCATGAGAGGGAAAAGGCAGAATTTTACTTTTGCCAATTTTGCATGCAGTACAATCAAAAGAAAATTCAGAAGAACGTGCTGTATTACCCAATAAATTAAAATGAAATAAAGTACGAAGTACATCTGAGTTTGGGTGGCCTAAACGTTTATGCCACAACCGATTATTAGAACTAACGGTATTACATGCAAAGGAAACTAAGGGAGAACTAGGAAAACGAGAAATATCTAAGGGAAAGAGTCGTCCCACTTTAGGCCCCTTCGCGATCATCTTCCCGGACGTCGGATCCTGCACAATACAACCAGAACGAGAGAAATGAATATCACAATTACTATCAACTAATTGACCAACCGAAATTAAATTTGTAGAAAGGTTAGGAGACACAAAAACATTAGGTAAGGAGGCGGACAGGTCACCAACAGCACTGATAGGCAGAGAACTGCCATTAGCGGTGTGAATTTTTAGAGTGCCATCATATTCCCGAATATTGGAAAGAAGAGTAGTACTGTTGGTCATATGATTAGAGGCTCCCGAGTCAAAGAACCAAGGCTTAGAAGAGGCTGGATGCGTACCTGAGAGTCCAAACGCAGAGAAAGCAGAATTGATCAATTGTTGTACCATTTCAGGGGTGAGAGTGGATGTAGAAGCTGGATTAGGAACAACGGGCGAGGCAGTAGGCAATGCCGCAAAGCTAGAGGCACCAGTAGAGGTATGATAGGCAGTGGTCTGCCTCTGTTCTGGCCGAATGGGACAAGCAGAGATTTGATGCCCTTGTTTCTTGCAGTAATTACAGTATTTCTTAGGCCAATCCTGAGCATATTTCTTAGGACAATCCCGAGCAATGTGACCAAAGACTTTACAGTTATAGCATTGGACAAGACGCATGTCTCTACCCTTACTCCGTCCCTGTGCTGCATAAGCCACAGGAACAGGAGCACTAACAGTATCCTTATGTTCCATGGCAGCCTGAGTAAATATACGCTGTTCCTCACGAAGAAGTTCACCCAAACAAGTATCCAGAGATGGTACAGGATGACGATTCATCAAATTAGACCGTGTAGCCTCAAAATCGGGACGTAACTTCATCAAAAATTGATCTCTCTTGCTTGTCTCATGCACTTTTTGAACACCAGATAGAGCTTCAACGGGTACATTAGTATAAACTATATCTGAATATTCAGCCCAAAGGTTTTGAAAACCCGAAAAATATTCTTCAATCGAGAGACTTCCCTGTGTAAAGGTTGCCATTTCATACTCCAATTGAAATCGTCGAGCAGTGTTGTCCTGCTTGTAAACTTTACTAAGGTAATCCCACATAGCAGCAGCAGTTTTGTAGGGTCTCAGATTGAGAATAAGGTGAGGCTCGACTGAACTAAGGATCCAGGTCATAACTCGGGCATCTTTAATTTCCCACTTCGACAAACTCTCAATATCTTTAGGAGCGGGATCACTTCCATCGAGATGACCCCATAATTCTTTACCTTTGACAAATAATTGAAATTGAAACTCCCAAGCGGAATAATTTTTGCCATTAAATCGAATAATAAAAGAGTCCAATTTCTCGGAAGACATACTGAAATAAAATATTAAACCAAATAAACAAACCCAAATAACAGATCACGAAGCCCGACTGGAAGGAGATGAAGAACCAAATAAACAGCCAAACACAACTCACGAACGCCGAAACAAACCAGAGAGCCACGAACGCGACGTCGACCCGAAGAAATTCACGACTCCAGACCAGAGGCTCGAAATTCTCAGTCGACCGGAGAGGAACGCAGACGAACGAAAGGCAGAAGCTACCTGAAACCGCGAGAGGAAACAACCCGGAATCTGAAAGACGGAGAAGAGACACCGAAAGTCAAGCCCAACACACGACGACACCGAAAATACGGAGAAGAGACACCCCAAGTCAAGCCCAACACACGAAACAGTGACCACCGATACTGATAATCGGAAATAGCGAGATCGAGCAAAAAGAAAAAATCATAGCAGGTAAGGCTTAGAACCCTAGCTCTGATACCATGTCAAACGATTGAAGAATCGAGATGAATTTCTGTCCAAAAATCCTGTCTTTACATTGTTCACTATTGTATATATATACATGGTGCATTTCAATAAGGAAACTAAATAAATACATAAATACAATTCCTAAAAATTATCTTTCCCAAATATATCCATCTATATATGGTAACAATATGAACATTCAACCTTGGCTAACTCTCGAACATTCCCAGCAAAAAATTAACTGCAGAAAATAAATAAACTTCAAAGACGTAAGGAATAAAATAAACATTACAATTACTTATGGAATATTGGGAATTGCAGGAAAAAAAAGGATTACATTTACGGTTTACCTATGAGTCTCTCACCGATGTACAACTGCGGCGGCTAAAATAAAAAAGAAAACAAAATATTTTTTTGGGCCCCTAACGTGCTGGGCCTCAGGCTACAGCCTATTAACATGTGCATTAGCATAGTTTCTTAATGACATTTGTGGAAATGCCCGATGGCAAGGGTGGAACTTTTCGATGGCTTGAGTGGTTTTACTCGATGGCAAGTGTTAAGGGATAAAATCTCACATCAAATTAAAAAATATATAGATCAATTTATAAGTATTTGAAATACTCATCTCTATAGGATTGACCATTTAAGATGAAACGCCAAGTTTTAACATGATACCAGAACATATTAAACTCCAACGAACAATTCGATCCAATTAAGACTCAAAAAAATAAGCATACGAATTTCAAAATTAGTTTGCTCAAACAAGCCACCATTTGGAGAGGGCATGTTAATGAATAAAATCTCATTTCGAATAAAGATGAAAAATATAGACCAATTTATAAGAATTTGGGTTACTCATCTTAATAAATTTGACATTTTAACATAAAACTTCAAGTCTTAATAGCAAAAGTGCTCGATGGAGGGGATGGAAGGCAACATTCTTCGATTGTGGGCATGAAAGCTGATGGCATCAGTTGCTAGTGTTTGTATGCAGGCCGAATTTAAGCAACAACTTTATGAACAAAATTAGAGCAATAAAATCCCAACTAAATAATTTTCTCTATTAAAATAAATTTGTATGATCCAAATAATTCACTTTTTCTCTTGTGCTTTTTGTAAAGCAGAAACAATTTATCTAATTTATTTTGATATTTTTATGTAATTGGTATTTTGTTAGGACTTCGACCCTATGAAGGTTCCTTACTTTGATAGAGTACAAATATCTAAATTTGATATTTTTAAAATACTTTTTTAGACTATTGCTGATACTGAGTAGCTGTCAAAAATTTGCATCCATTTTTCACGATATTATGCATGGAATTAGATATATCATGGCGAATTCTTCAGAAAAAAATTATCTTCCAACATTATATGTGATAAATGAAATTTCGAGTATGTTTTCAGATAGTCTTCTTCTACTCAGAAAAATGATTCAACGAAATAATGAGTTTACCAGGGCTCTTCTAATTCTAACTAAACATCTTGAAGATAGAGCATTGAAAAGTATACAGGCAATCCGCCTCGGCAAACATTCAAGAAATCTTACTCATAAGGCATCACATTGAACCTAAATACATTCATATATAACATCGGATTCAAAATGTAACCAAGAGTCATCCATTGGTTCTCATATCAAGCTAGCTTATGTATTTTGGTCCGCAGAATGTGCGGGTTCCTAACTTATAAGATAGTAACTTTTTTTTTTTTTTTTTTTTTCATTTTTTGGCGCCAGTGCACACAGCCATATCTAAAACTAAAGCTTGCAATTTCTACTATTAGCATCACCATTTTCCTTTGCTTTTGTCCAAAATCTCTGAACCTTTCCAAGACCTCAAACTAACAATAATATTTAATAAAATAATGAGTACTCATAGCCTCTTATTATCACATACATTGAGTTGTGTACCAATTTAAGAGGTTTTTTATTTTTTTTGCTCTAATATTTTACCTTCTAAATAGAATTCGTGGATGCCTAAAAATCCAACTTGAAGGAGCTTAAAGGTTCTCCTTTCTCTAATCTTCAAATCCAACACGATTGGTAAGAGAAGAATCGGCTCTTTAACGATTATATTATGCTTGTTTCAAGTGACATTGTCGCATGAACTGTCCTTCACTAATTTTCTAAAACCTTGCTAACAATTGAAAACAGTATTCTCTTATTTAAATAAAATAAAAATAATTTTTGTTTTTAATTATTTAGTTGAAATTCATTTGTAGTTTTTTGAAAATTTTGGGAGTATAGTTCCAATTTGTTCTTTATTTTTAATTTTAATTTTAATTTAAATTGGAGGATATATTCTTCATTTTACAGTTTTTAATTGAGAAAAATGGATGAAAATGATGATTTTTCGCAATATAATGTGAAAATAAGAGTGAAAATGCAAAAAAAAAAAAAAAAAAAAAATGAAAAGAAAGGTAGAGACGTTTTGTATTTATTACATTTTTAATAATTTATTTAGACTCATGTACAGTTTTTAAAAATGTTTGGGAGTATAATTGTAATTTGTTTTTTAATTTCTCTATTTTTTTTAAATAGGAGGATGGATTTGTCATTTTACAATTTTTTTATTGAAAAATTGGATGAAAGTGACATTTTCCGTAATGAAAAGTGAAAATATGGGTGATAATGTCAAAAAAGAAATAAAGATATTAACGTTTTGCACAATAACATAGAAATGTAAGGAAGTTATGTGTTAATTACCCTAAAATAAAATAGCATTACTCATATCATTATAAATAATATTATCTAACATTTGTGGTAGTATTATAACGCTCATAAAATAATAGACTCAATTAAGTATAATAAATAAATAACTTATTTAATCAATCTTATAAATCAATGTTGTCTATTACCACTTAGATCGATATTGTAAAACACTTGTGCCAAATATTGATACTCTTTATCATTATTTGTATTCACATATGAGACTAAGAGGCAAGAAGAGACTAACTAATGATTTTTATCGGGTTAATTTTATGAATGATTATTGAACTTTGTCAGATGTTACTACTTAATAACTGAATTTTAAAATGTAACTCAATGGTTACTAAATTTCATAAAGTGTTACTAATTTATAATTAAAATTAAAAATATATCTCAATGGTCACTGAACTATGCAACGTGTTACCTATCCATCACTTAAATCGAAAAATTCGTTAAATTCAACAAATCAATATCTATGAAAGAATAAATCAAAGAAAATGAAGGAAAAAAGAGAAACAAAAAATTAGAGACCTATAAATCGAATAAAAATAGATTTTTTGCTGATATTCATCAATTACGATGAAAGTACGTTTTACTTTTATATCAACAGTATCAGTTTAACGTATCTCGAACTTTGCATAAATCTATTAAAAGAGAACTAGTAGGAACACCGGAAGAAATTGACAGAAAAAATTAAATAAAAGTACAAAAATGTTCGAATAATGCCAACGTAACTGAGATCGATTTGATTTTTCAACTTTTTTTCTTCATTTTCTTTAATTTCTTCTTGAGTGATGGATTGGTAACATGGTGTATAGTTCAGTGACTATTGAGATACATATTTAAGTTCAATTATGAAATAGTAACATTTAATGAAATTTAGTGATCATTTAATTACATTTTTAAGTTTAATTATTAAGTAGTAATATATAACAAAGTTCAATGGCCATTCATGTAATTACCCCAATTTTTTATCTTATTCATGAGGATGGCGTTCCACGCTGCCAATCTCGCCTAATATCCTACTCTGTGTCACACTAAAATCTTCAACTCCCAACACAAAACATCTTGCAAATTTCAATTACCCATCTGTCATTATTCTAGAGTACTCGTAATTATAGTTTATTATTACAAGAAATGTCAACAAGAAACACTATCCTATTTCTTTGAAATTCAACAGCAAAAGGCAAATGTCAACAAGAAACACTATCCTATTTCTTTGAAATTCAACAGCAAAAGGCCCAAATTTCACCATTCTTTTCTTCATTCTGATGATTTAATGGCTTTAAAAGGGTTTTTTAATCAATATTGGAGGCGGGTTTTCCTCAATTGGGCTGGGGACAGTTGAACTTTAAGCATTTGGGGAGTGTTTATAAGGTTAGATTTGGGTCTGTTAGTGTTTCATCAGACGAGAATCCTTCAAATTCAACAGCTGACTTGCAGAAGAGTGTTGATAAGAGAGAAAGTAGTGTGACCAAGGAAGTGCAGAAAGATTTGAGCTTTTTACCAAGTAAGAATTTTTTCATTCAGATGGTTTATTGATATGACTTGTTCTCAAGTATGGATTATTTTGTTTTCACTAATGATAAGAAGATTATAATTTTATACTAGTAAGCTGCATTTGGCATATAAAATAATGAAAAATTACAAGTAGATGGCAATGTGGAGGACTAAGAAGGAGAGTTTTTCTTTTTATTTTTCATTTGGAAGGTTGGAGGTGGGCTTAGGCCAATAAGAAAATATATATAACATGGTATTCTTTTGAATGAAAAATCAAAGAATGCTATCCATCTTAATCCATCATAATACCATGTACATAGTAATGTCCATTATAATCTTCTACTAAATTCCCTATATTGTCAAATCAAAAGCACGAAACACACTGTAAAGTGCTGGAAATTGGTTTAAAAACTCGAGAAAATTGGTTAAGTCTTGAAAACCAACTTTAGGCTTCATGTCAACTTCGGCCAAATATTAAAACCTGATTTATTTATGCAAATGGTTTGTCACTTCGAAACGGAGATCGACGTGCTCAGTCAAGTCAAGGGGGCAGCTCCCCTAGTGGGGGCTCGGGGGCAACGTCCCCGAAAGGGAATTTTTATTTCCGTGTATGTGTTGGCATCTCAAAACCAATTTCGGATGAATGAGAAATTGCGGTCTAAAGTTAGAAGAAAATTTAGAGGAAGCCAGATAACACTGTCTCTCTCGAGCGACGTGTGTTTTCGCTCGAGCAACGTCGAGCGAAGAGCGAGCGACCAACTCTCTATAAGTGCTGCTTGAGCGAGAAAGTGGGTCAGAAGCGGGCGAAAATGAATTCCCGCGTCTGTTGTGTTTTGACTTGCAACACTTCGCCCACAACTCCTCATCCTCTATAAATAGAACCCTTTGGACATTCCTAATGCATCCTATATCATTTGTGCATCAAGCATAACATATTTCTCTTGCCAAAACTCTCACAAAATCATTCCAAAAGTTCTTCCTTTGTAGAAAGTGAAATCCGTCAAAAGTTCGCTGGAACTTGTGGTATGTAGTGCTACTACCACAAGTCGAATCAGTTATAATTTGGGAGACAAGTGCCGTGAACTGTAAGCACCGTTGCGGAATAATATTGTATTAAGAAGAAAGTGTCATCACTTGCCTCGAATTGCCGTTTCTTCTTCCTCTATTTTCTCTTTTATTTTCTGGTTTTGTGTGGTCACAATACTACACATTTTTATTCATATAATAGTGGTTTAATTACGTTCCTACGGATTAAACTTTAGCCTTTTGATTACTACATATAAACAACATTTTTCCCACGTGTTTTTACAACCCAGATCCCAACATAAAGTACTATTTCCTGTTACGAAGACTAAAGTTAAATACATAAATGTGTCCATTTGTAATAATTTAAAGTTTTGAATGAGGTGGTTCAACGTAGTGTCCTTCCTAATAGTTAAAACTCTAAGTGGATGTGGTTTAACATAGTGTCACAATATGTAGAGAAACTGAGTTCAGGTCCCTCAGCCCCTCATTTATGATTGATTATGTGTAGGCCTTTGATAAAATGAATCTAGATTGCACGTGAGGGACACGTTGAAGATTGAATTAAGACAATATAAACAAATTGGCTAGACAAGATTTATTGGAACTTACCTGCTTTTACATATTTCCAATTTTAATTAATCTTCTTTACCACATGTTTAAGTTGTATAAATTGTACAATTTTAGCTTTTTAAAATGTCAAGAAAAAGTTGATTACAAGAGTTTTCGAAAGTTGAAACTACAACAAGGATAACCAGACGGAACATTGATAATACTGTTTGCAGTCCACAAAAGCTAAGCACCAATGTCATTGTAGTGTTTAAAATCATATTATTATTATTATTTATTTTTTTAACAATTTTTAGTCTAATGGCTATTAACATATTTTATATTCAGTTATTTTTAATAATACGACCATAATCTCAAGATTGTCACCTAGTGTACACATGCCAGTTCGTTGGAAGCTTCTTGCCAACTTCTGCTAATATTAACTTATTAAGAAAAATTCCCTTCATGTTCATCTAGAGTGCAAAATTATGTGACGGAAGACCTCCTGACATCATCTACAGACGAGGTTCCCCCATGCCGTCCGTGACTATTCAAGAGCGTCATGACACGTCTCTTACTTTCCTTAAGCATGACAAGTGTGTGCCTGTGCACAAAGTCGGTTCTGTGTTTGATGGGGCCTGAGGTGAAGTTCAGAAATTAGGCCCCTAGGCCTCAAATCAACGTAAATGCAAATTTTAATGGTGTATTATGCAACATATTGCTAACTTAAAATTTAACATTACAACAATAAACAAATATATTATATAAAAGAGTTATATTATAAAATAACAAAATCAACAATGTTTCCAACAATTAATAAAATACTACATCTATGTGCGCCTGTGCAATTGTTGATTCTACAATAATCAATCATATATGCCGACCAGGCCACAATTATATAAGGCGACAAGGTTTCAAACATTTGCAATCTCTTCAATAAAAAGATAGGGCAAGTCATTACTTACCTGAGAAGTAGAATTTCACTAAAACTATGGAATCAGACCTTAGAAAATTTCGCCGTCACAACTCACGAGCCTGAAATAAATTACAATGAATAAACCCTTTTATTTATAGAACAAATGATCTAAAAGAAGTTAAAAGAACTTCTAATAAACTAAATCTTATCGAAATATTAAATCTAATTTAATCTCATCTAAACAATCATAATGTAAATTAAACTCTTATTTTAAAATCCTATTTAACTTCTATTTCTATTTTTGTTTAATTATCGAAAGGAATCTTCAATGAAAAATTCTGAAAGTTTTTTCTGTCAAAAAAAATTAAAATACTTAATTTATTGATTTAATTTACTGATTATTGAATATAGCTAACATAGATTTTACGTTAGTAGTAATTTAAAAATTATCTTAATAAAATTAATTTAATGACGAAGTATATGTTGGTTTAGGAAGTACAAAAATAAACAAATTAACTATTGTTGACAAAATTACGTAAATAATTAGAAAAATACTTTAATTATATCATGAATATTTTGTCAAAAAATGTTAAAAATAAATATTTTAAAAATTCAAATTTTCTTCACATTAATGAAAAACAAAAGTACTACAAAAAAATTAGTCAATCTGTTGGTTAAAATATAATTTAAGAAAATAACATAACAATTGGCAATATTAAAAGCAAGAAACATCTTAATTTATAACGAGTATTACATATGTAACTTAGTAAAAATTAAAATAATAATAATAATAATAATAATTAAATTAAACTTTCATCAATACGCTAAAAGGCTCTACTTCATTGGCAATCTAGTTGCGGATACCTAATCAAAATGACCGCAAGTTTCCCCGTATTCCTCTAGTTACTAGGGGAGGTAGTAATGGTATGCTGATGTATCCATATAAAGCATAGTGCTGAATAAATAATCGATACATGAACAAAGTCAAGTCCGAAATTAAGAACGATGATGTTGAAGTATCAGCGACATGGATTTGAATTTTTTTTTCCGTTCTAAATAGCTTTACAATCGCAATATTAGATGGAAGATTTTGTCTATTTTCAAGTATTTGTTAACAAATTACCAGATAATTAGAAAGTTGTTCCTTAATAGAGGGCACTGTACATTTTCATACATGCACTTCAGGTTCTATGCAGCAGAAACTATTTTGGCCATAGAATATCTACACATGTTGGGCATTGTTTACAGAGATCTTAAGCCAGAAAATGTTATTGTTAGAGGAGATGGTCACATTATGCTTTCAGATTTTGGTCTCTCTCTCAAATGTGAAAGTGTCCCCAAACTCATAAGATCTAAACTTGAACCAGAAGCCGCCATTAATAAAAATTCCAAGTGCTCAACTGATCATTATGCAAGAATCAGGCTCAAAATACCAAGTTTGAAACTTTGAACACTAAATGTAATGATAAAAATTGATTTTGATAGTAAAAATCAAACCTTCTAGAACGTCATGAAGAATCCCCATTCTGTCTCACAGTCTCAGCCGCCACCACAAGCATAGCAATTAGCCAATCACCACCGCGTAACACTGGAATATTCCATCAAATATCTACACCAAACGAATCAAAACAAATAAAACTTAGACTTAACCTAGAGTTCATAAAGAAATTTATAGAAAAAAATAGTGAAGTAATTCAAATTTACATCTAATCCGTTCTTGAAAGATCCGACGGCGGAGAGCACATTTACAGCAATATAGAGAATGGCGGCAAGAGCAGTAATCAAGCGGAAGCATCAATGGAGAATGAAGAAGTAGTTGGGTCTGGACGTGACCCGGATAGTCGTTTGAATTGAGTCTTGAGAGTTGAGAGGGAGATGATTGAGATTGGGATTGGGAATTGGGGATTTGATATATGGGTTGGCCGGTTGGAGACGCTGTCACGTTTGTAAATTGGGTAGCTAATTGGCTTGGGTAGTTGGGCTGGGAAAAAAAAAAATTTGGGCAAAAAATATGAGGCCCCCTTCAATTTTGGGCTCGAGGCCCGCTCCTCATTCGCCTCGGCCCAAAACCGGCCCTGCCTGTGCACTAGCATTGGGTTTATATGACTATATTCAAGTATAAACCATAAAAAATACTTTTGATCTAAATTTCAATATTTTTGAATTGAGATAAGGTACTAGAACTAGTACGTCCCCCTTATTCTCAACATGCTATGGTCGTCCAGGGTGGGTAGGAATGGGGTTAAATATTCGGAATGTGATAGCGGCCTTCTCCACTTGCTATCAAATAGGTGGGTTTTTCGAGTAGGTCCTATGATCGGGTGTTAGTTCCTATTGTATCCTTCTCATGCTACCGCTTATGAATAGTACATGAAAGAGCTCATAACCATTTCCTTTTTATGGCAACGAATATTTTATGTGTAATTTCTTTATAATATTTGTCTTGTGGTAAATACCACATAGAATTCTTTCTTACACAATGCCACTCAAGTTTTAACTATTTCAACTTCGGCACCTCTTGAGATTAATTAATTTACTTTCCAAATTAGATACTTATGTTAGGATACATAATTGCTTTTATTCAATAGATTTGTATACCTTTCAAATTGGATGCTTAATTTAGGAAACATGATCATAGTTTATTTAATAAATTTTCTATTATTTTCCTACTTAAATAGACTAGTTTAAACCGTATATAAAGGGGGCTTATGCATTGTAATATTGATACTTTATATTGAAAAAAAAGAAAAAAAAAAATCTCACTATTCTTTCCCCCTTTTATTTCTCATATCTCTTCCTCTCTTAATCTTGTACTTGCTCGATTGTGTTCTATGTCACCAGATTTTATCTTTTCAAATTATTTCGAATGCAGGACCATTATCAGTGACAGATTTTTCTACTTCTTCTACTAATCGTTCAAAGGTGCGGATATCATTTAAGGTATGACACTATCAGGTTTCTATACAGAATTTTAGTTTGCTCATGATAGTAAAAATCATAGACACAATTATAAAAATTTAAATTTTTCTGCTAAAGTGGGAACTAAAGAGGCTTTACTTGTCCTCTTTGTTTTAATATTTATGATGATATAGGGACTTGCAGGAGCATACAGTGAGGATGCTGCCCTTAAAGCTTTTCCACAATGCGAGACTTTTCAGTGTGAAGAATTTGAAGATACATTTAAGGTGACATCATAACTACCAGTAGCAATTACAAAAGCTCCTTTTTTTTTTCTTTTTCTTTTTTTTTTTTTTGAAGAAAAAAAAGTGCATTGCATTTGAGTTTTCTTACCATTCCTTAAAAAATGGTTAGAATACTAACATTATTAATTATTCAAATCAGTGAGTGACTGGATTTTAATATTTGAAACTTTCAACTTATATGACGATGGCCAAACAAAATTCAGTGATGCAAAAACCTTTAATTATGTGCTTATTTTGTTCTGTTTGATGTCGAATATGTTCAGGCTGTTGAATTGTGGCTCGCGGATAGAGCAATTCTTCCAATCGAGAATTCATTAAGTGGATGCATTCATAGAAACTATGATTTACTGCTTCGACATAGATTGCATATTGTTGGAGAGATTCAATTAGCTGTTAACTTCAGCCTTCTAGCATTACCAGGTGTCAGATTGGAGCAGCTGAAACGTGTCCTAAGCCATCCACAGGTGAGAGGATTTTTTTTTTTTATTATTATTATTTTTTTTTTGTAATAATGAATATGGAACTGTAGGGAAATTTGATTCAGAAGAATCAAGTAATTGTCTCTCTTCAATTAGAACAGTAAGGTTGGCTGATGCATTCTTTGACTCCGTTATATAATCAGGCAGTCCTATTATTTTTACTATCCTAAAAGCTGTTTCTTGACCTTAATTTTCATCTTTATTTTTACAAGTCGTATTGAAGTAATCTATGGTGCCGCCTTTTAGGACCGAACAAGCATTAGGAAGATATAAAAAACATATTGAAGTCAAAAGGCTGCAATAATCTTATGTATTTGCTATATATGAAAAGCTCGTGCAAGACCATATGTGAAAATGAACTATAGTGTTAAGATCCTGACTTTATGATTAAAAATCTTACAACTAGCACTTAATCATAAGGAAATAAAACAGGACCAGTGACCATTTTGTTAACGCTTCTTTCCTCGATAGATCCCAAGTTATTTCTCTAACCTGGTCTAGTTTTATATTCTTTGTATTACATAATATTCTTCGAATTGTTTTTCCTTTAGTAATTTATTCCTGACAATTTCTTCAATTGATGACGTAGAATACAATAAAACAAAGTTTAACTATTACAATGCACAGGGTTTAAACTAGTCTAATTTAAGTAGGAAAATACTAGAACATTTATTAAATAAAATCCTAATTATGTTTCCTAAAATAAGTATTCAATTTGAAAATTAAACATGGCATAGAACACAATGAACAAAGATCAAAATTGAGGAAAGAAAAGAGGAAGAGAGAAGAAAGACGAGAAGAGAATTTAGTGGGAGAAAATATATATTTTTTTCATATCAAATGTCGTGACTTATTATAGAGCATGAGCTTATATAGGATTTAAACTAGTCTAATTTTGGTAAGAAACATAAAAACTAGAGAATATTAAAATATTAGAAAATCTAAATCCCTAATGACATAATAAGTATCTAATTTGGATATTAAATCAAATAATATCTCTACTAGAATTCCCATCATTTTGACATATCATTTTTTATTTATTTTTTTTGAAAGAAAAAATCTGAGACATTTAACACTTTGAAACCTTTCTCCAAATGAAATTATCCTAACCCAGTTCCAAATAAAGATCCCTATCCTTAGAACGGATAATGGGAAACATTTTTCAAGAACCTATGTGAAAATAAATGACATTTTCATCAATCTTCCATGCCAATATACATCATCAAAACGAGGTTGTTCAGAAGAAGAAAAACTTTTTTTTTTCTTGAAAGTGATTGGGGCCTTGATGTTTCAAATGTGATTTAAATCACAACTTCATGTCAAAATAATAGGATGCCAAGCCTTGGTCTTTGCTTTAATACTCCTCTAGACATCCTTAAACTAAATTATCCATCTTTTGTCATATATTTTCTTCTCAACCTCTTAAAGTTCTAAGTGTTCCATTTATATATACATCCTCGAAATAGGAGAAAATTAGACACTTGATCCATCAAACGATATTCCTTGTACTCTTCATCACAAAAGGTTATAAATTCATTGCTTCACCATCATGAAAGTTTGTTTTGTGTTCATGGATGTCACATTCTTCAACACAAATTATATTAATTCTTGTCATATTCAAACAGAGAAGCAGGACTAAAAATGGAGAAGTTGAATTATTGAGAAGGTTATACAGTTCGAGTTTGGAGATAAAAAACTTGTTAATGTGAAAAAAGTAAGGTGGTTTTGATATTAGCATCAATAACTAATTTGAGAACTATTCATCTACCTCAGATATCTTCATTTACTTGCTATGATGTTCGGACTCTCCAAAAATGGAAAAGTATCTGTGTCGACTCGACATGACACGGGATGTGGGTTGGATTCTTGGCTTTGAACTAGGACACGACTGAAAAATGGAGAAGACAATGGATGGTGGAGTATTGCTTCTGGCTTGCGGTTGTGGCGGCAGCAAACCCATTTATTTCGAGTCTTGTAATAGTAATATGAAGAAATTTATGGAGGAATGGATCATGGCAGCAGCATTTACAGAATTTTGCAGAGAGGGAAGATGAGAGTTGGAGAAGACGAGATAGGTTTGGAGAAGGCGATAGATTTTGGGTATGTGTTAAATGGGCTTTTGTGGAGATTAATAATTGAAATTGGGAATCAGTATTATGGTGAATAAATGGTACAGCAATCAAGCTGCCAATTACAATGAACAATTGCTATTTGACGTTTTAGTTTCTTTTTTTTTTTTTTTTTTTTTGTAATTTGCACCAGATTTTAAGATTCTTTTTTAATGGGTTAACTCTTGGAATTGCAATGGACGTTTTAGCTTCATTTTTCAAAATTTTCGCACCAGAAAACTCTTCACATAAATAACAATTTCATCTTCCTGTATAGAAACATTTGTATTGTGGTAATTTGCTGCTTTGCTTTAACATTGTAGTTGTAAACTTTAATTGAATCAATTTTTTAGGAAAAAATTGTAAGATGTATCCCCATACCCGTATCCAAAATTAGGATCCATTTTAACCGTATCCCCATATCTTAAATTTTAAAATGAGGAGAATCTGACTCCTAGTTATGTACCCGTATCCGACACCCACACCCGAGTCCGAGCAACATAGTTTACTTGAAATAAATATTTTTCTTTGATTTTGAAAAATATTCTTCTAGGACTTCTTGCTTGCCTAAAGAAGTATACTTCCATGTACTGATTTATGCAAGTTGTGATCTCTCACTGACAGGCACTTGACCAATGTAATGCAGTCCTGAATAAGTTAGGTGTTCTAAGAGAGAGTGTCGATGATGCAGCTGGTGCTGCTCAGGTAATTCACAAGTGCATCTAAGCAAATTATATTTTCAATTTCTTTAGAGTTTTTATTTTTCTTTGAAGTGTACACTCCCTTGGATCAGCTTGTAGCCTCAAACAGAATGATGGATGCTGGTATCGTTGCAAGTGCTCGAGCAGCAGAACTTTATGGGTTCAATATACTTGCTGAAAGGATTCAGGTACCCGTCCAAAGATTTTTCTTGGAACTTGGCCTAGCTACTTAGTCCCCAGTTGGCAGTTTCATTCCTACTTGCGCACTATGTAGAATCTCTTCTACCTGTGTTATAATTAATGATATTTTGAGAACTTCCTATTTTTTCTACTATTTCGAATCTTCTCTGTGAGCTAGAACCAATTGGTTTAAACTTATTTATACAAGAAGATCAACAAATCAAATATCTATAATGCAGTTTCCATAAGGAAAATAGATGATTTTATCTTAGGAAATCTTTCAGTTTCCTGCATTTACCCTTTTGTTCTACAATTACCTTATAGTTCTCTCAAAGTATTTCATTTATCTTCTCCCCCGGCCTGAAACTAGAAGAAAATAAAAATTGTACCACCATTGAATTCTCCCACATAAACAGCTATCCACTACATTCCTTTCCAAACTTGAATCAATTTTTTGGCCCCCAGAGAGCTCTACAAATCCCTTACTTAAAAAAGGACATTAAATGAAATATCTAGGAGTCCCAATTGAGAGAGCATTGATTTCGGGTGTAAAGATGAATAGGAGAACATACTAATTAAGTTTTAGGTTCTCCCAGGTTAAGACACTACCTCATGTTATTGCTACGTAAATTCAGATTAAATTGACCAAGGTTCAACTTAGACTATCTAGGTATGATTTCATCCTGTAACTGTGAGGAAGAAGTATTTAAGGCTTTGGGCAAAACTATTTGAATTTGGGTTCTAATTTTCATTAAAATGAATTTCAGTCCAAACTGAACACAGAGCACCAAATATTTATTGGATCAAATTGGAAATATCTAAATTTAATTGCTTGGAGTTCAGTTCCTATTATTTCCAAACTGAAATTTCAGCATGCTGAAGCCAAATTGGAAGACAAAAGGAAACAATCAAAGCCCACCCCTACTACTGTTTATGCACCTCTACCTAGTGGACAGACATTTTCAAGTCTTTGCAGGATAATAAATTTGGTTAACCAATGTCTTGATATACTATAGAACCGAAAATACGCAGTTTAGAAAGGAAAGATAGTATACACTGGTGAAATGACAATGACCAAATACATATAGGTGATTTTAGAGGCAGATTATGTTTCATTTTCCGGTTAGAAATTTTGTGTGTGTGCAATTTCACTTCCCTTAGTTGTCAAGCATAAAATATTTTATCTTCCACTATGCTTGAATTACCTGGGTGTTACAGGATGATTGTGGAAACATCACTCGATTTTTAGTTCTTGCAAGAGATCCTATAATACCAAGGACTGATAAGCCTTTTAAGGTAGAAAAGCTGTTATCCATTTAATTTCTATTTGTGTTTTACCTCGTATTAGTATGCTAAATATTGTTTATTGATCTAGACAAGTATTGTGTTTACTTTGGACGAAGGCCCTGGAGTGTTATTTAAGGCTTTGGCTGTATTTGCATTGAGGGATATTAGTTTGACAAAGGTATTGCAAAGCTCTAATCATTTTCAGCAGATTATCGTTTACTCCTATAACCTGGTTATTAAATTTTAGATTGAAAGTCGACCACAAAGAAATCAACCTCTAAGGGTGGTAGATGACTCAAATACTGGAACTTCCAAGTGAGTGCCCTTTCTTGCTAATTATACTGTTTTTCCAAGACTGCTTAAGACTATATAATTATGTAGCCAACATGGGCTCTACTGAGTTTTTAGGAATATGCATCCATGTGTAATTATCAGTCTTAAAATTGAATAAAATTGCATAAAACGAGTACAGGGCCTATCTGGATCACAGACATGATTAATTCAGACATTTCATCTCCTACGTCACTATATTCTAGATATATAAAATCTTTTGTTCCGCCTGATTCAGTAAAGGTTTTGTCATGAAACTTTGTGTTCATTCTTCGTATCTTATATCAAAAGTGCACAATGCAGAAATTGTTGTCTAACTTAAGATATCGGAACACTGGAAAACACGTCCATCATAATTGTGTCGAATTGATTTTCACAAATTGATACTATATTTAGTACTGTGGAGTTAGATTGTACCTCGTTTTATTAATAATAAGTGGAGACCTAAAAATGCCACCTAGAAGTTGATGGCGTTTTGATTTAAAATAATAATAATAATAATCCTTGGGAGCACATAGGAAGCTTACTATTTGCTTGACTAAAAATGGTTGAATGATCTCATCTTGCTTTTACATGAACTTGTCACAATTTCTCTTGGTTAGACTGAAAACTGAAAATTTGTGGTACGGAAATGAGATGCTTGGATTGAAATTCATTAAATAAAGTGCTAATGTTCTTGCTTCTTCGATTACATCCTCAGGAAATTAAACTGTCCAAAGAAAGACAAAGAACCTAGTACTTCTATAATTTAGTATAATATTACTTCAGAAAGAAATAAGGAAATGTAAAAAATGCTTCAGTTTTCCAACATCATATACATGGCTACTGTAGTGCACTCAGAAATGTGTTTTGGAATCAACTCTGACTTGCACTTACCCGACAGTCCCTGCCTCCCTGGAAAAGCTAATTGGGTTTCATTTATGTGTTTTTGAGTCAAATATGTTTTGTAATCATGTTAAGGTTTAATGGTGTTGTCTTGTTCCAATAAGTCCTTTACGTCATTCTGGAGTCAAATTCTAGATTAGTAAGTTGTCAATTAATGGTCGTATTTTCCTGTAATTTAATTCTAGTATAAAAAAGGTTTTATGTATACATATTCTATAAGGAAAATGAATTAAATATTTAACAATTAGAAATCTCATTTCGAGCTACACGGAAGCAATTCAACCTTTCCCAAAAGTGGTAAGGAAACTTCGTGTTGCTTCAGCAGAGCTCGGAACAAGATATTTAATTTCAAAATATTTAATTTCGTCATAGATTTGCCATAGGTCCTCAATTGATTAACAATTTCCAAGTATGAAATTCTTTGACATTTTCAGATTCTTTCATTTTTAAATTCTGAAAATCTCTACGAAGAGCTTGAATATTAATGCTTTGTACCTTGTTGTCTCCGTGGAATTCTTCTTCAACACCACCGAAAACTAAAATTCAATTTTGAGTGAATTAAGTGCATTAATTTCAAAAGCTGAAGACCCCCAAATGTGATGTTATGGCATGTATCGACTCTCCCATGTTCCAGTTTCCATCTTTGAGTGACTTGTGGTATTTGATCCATTGTATAAAATATGTCAATCAGAAAATATATTGCCTTCGTTGCATTTCTTAATAGATTATTTATTAGGAATACTGTATCAGCCTGCTAAGTTTGAGACTTTCTTTTAAGCAACCATCGTGTTGATGTTTGTAATATTTTATATCCCCCCTAACTAACTATCACGCTTTCAATTTTTACTACAGGTATTTTGATTACCTTTTCTACATTGATTTCGAGGCATCTATGGCTGAACCTCGTGCACAATATGCTTTGCGCCATTTGCAGGTGCACAATCTATAATTTTGTCATGGAAAAACACAAGATATGTTTATTTTCTTAGCTTTTATTTTGATGTCAAAATCGGAGTCTAATATTTATAAAAGTTCTTTTTTATTATATTCTTCCACAGGAGTTTGCGACTTTCCTCCGAGTACTTGGCTGTTATCCCATGGACACGTCTGTTTAGATGCTTGCTGGTGTTGGGGCTCTTCTAATGTACCATTTTTCCTAGTCAAGCAAGCCATTTTGGATTCCGATGGATGTCATCAGTAGGGAGAGTGAATTTTTTTTCGAGTTGTGGATCCAAGAACTCATGCCTTATCGATTAAAGTGAAGAATGTGGATTAGTATGAAGAATTTAGTTTTCTAACGTTTGTATTACATTTCTTTGTATATTTGTTGTTCATAAGAGAGTAATAGCTCTCCAGGGTTCAGTAGTTGTCCTAGTTTAGGTTGTTGGAAGATTTTAAGAATTATTACAGCTTATTACTGCTCTACTCTTACAATAATTAGACTCGTAATAACTCTGTTTTTGTCTTTGTTTTTTGTAATGTAATAATTTTGGAAAATCCGATTTGTAAATTAGACTAAGACTATTCTTTAATTATTTGTAATTTGGTCAGTATGCTATTTATTTTTCATATAATTATTTTACGTTGGATCATAAAAATGTTGGTTTTACACATTTGATCCTTAAAGTTGTAGCGAAATTTCATATTGATAATATATTTGTTACTAAAGTTTCTTAATGGTTCAAAACCACTCTGTTAGTAAGATTAATGTGAAATCGCATGTGATGCTAAAGCCATTGTATACCTAACGGGAAGTTAATCCCATTCCTACCAAAGCTTAATCATGTCAAAGATCGGATGACCGAACCCTCAAGCCTATTCCTTCCAAGTGATTTCATGTTGACTGAAATTTGATTTTATACTCCAAATAGACCAGAATGTGAAATCATTTGGGAGAAAAAATCTGGCTTCTAGGTTTTGTCATTCCATTCCAGAAAACCTATATCAAAACGTGAGGAAAAATAAAATTATATCTGAGGTCAATCCAAAGACTTTAGCCTGCGCTGATTCCTGCCAAGAGATGATAAGGAGATGGTTAGGAGTATAAGGGTATAGTAGGATCTTCCCTTAAAAGAGCTAAGAGTCCAATGAGGATGGGTTAACTAATTATGTATATAAGCAGTAAGAATTATGGTCCTTGTACCATGGCTGGATGATATGATATCATGGATGGAAGGACATAAGAAGGTTGCTGTCACAGTGGATTTCCACTAAGGGTGACGAGAGCTCGTCATACTGTGTGGAAGAAGGCAAGATAGCTCTTGGACAAATGTTTTAGGCTTTGCATGACTAGTCCACAAGTCTAACTCGATGACTTTCAAAATGTGAGTCGTGTTGACCTACGACAACATTTTCTACATTTTGGAGATTATTTAATTGTTTAAAGAACATTTAACCGTTTGGAAGCCATCATATATCCTATTCAATTATCGAGACAACCTTTTGTACCCCTGAAAGATTATATAATTGTTAATTAAAAAAACATGTAATCCTTTTGAAAACATCATATACCCTATTGATTTAAAGTAGGAATGTATCTTCAACTTTTTTCTTGTAATGAAAACAAGTTTGAGTTTATTGGTCCCCTCTGATCTCACTATTTTATGAACACAGAACATGGGTGTCCCAAATGAAATAAAAATCAATGTCATTGCAACATCAGAAACTCCACCAACCGGCAGACTTTACATTTACAAGTAATGTAAAAGGCCAAAAAGTGGGGCTCAAGTAGCAAAACAAAAATGCACTGACCAGATTCAATGTACCTGTAAGTTGCTCCATCTTTCTAACACTGTTTAAGATTCTTGTACAGCACAGAGAAACCTTAAACAAAAGCGTCATATTATGAAAAGTAAAAATAGTTTCTATTTCTTGTTTCATTTTGGGGTTGTTCGGTTCTTCATCTGACCTTCAAGGTACTTAATGCTATACTGTACTCTATCTAGTTTATAGGCTTAAAGAATTTCTGGGTTTTGCATCACACAGCAAGGTTTTATATTTCTAGATTTCTGGTACTACTTCAAAACATATTCTTCTTTGTTTATACCTACATTGGATTGTTAACATCTATGGCAAGTTTCGTAGGGTGGATTAGAAAAATTATAATGTTCTGTTATGCAGTCCAATACATCTAATTCTGCGAACCAAACTGCACTTATTGAGTTATTCATAAATTTTTCGTAGTTCGAATTTGGTATATTAACATTATCATTTTTGGGTTGCAAATATTATTTTGGGTGGAGCACTAGAGCATTCAAACATTTCTTGTTGATGCTGTGTTGTTGAAATATAAGATGTTTCAAGGAAGCATTTTGCTTGCATTCAGCATTTCATGCAAGGAATCAAAGAAAATGCTGGCAAAGAAATTGAATTCGAAGCCTGGATACTGTACAACTACTGCCCGGAATTTGTAGCAACAGTCTCTGTGTCCTTGTGCTGATGTATCAGAAGAGTTCCCCCTTCAAACTTCAATTTTACGGTTATGTCATGTTTGATACGGAGGATTAAATCTTGTCGACTTGCATCTAATACTATGTAACAAATATGTATTTGGTGTTATTCTTAACGAGTCTGGTTTATAATGTGTAATCAAATGGTGTAAACAAATTTGTTTATCTCTTTTAATTGATGAAATCATGATCAACATCAAGACATTAAGGAATGTCCTTTTTCTATCTTTGTTGTGATGTCCATAAAGGATGCAATTCCTTTTAAGGAAAGGAGAAAGAGAATAAAAATGTCTTTGTTATCGACCTATGTTATGGAATGTAGTAAAACATGTCCAAGTTAATCTTAAATCCAATATTTATATATTGTCACGCTCAATTTAATATTATATAGGATATATAATATTACACTTTAGGCTTCGAATCATTATGATTACAGACTTTTAAGAGTAATTCATTAAACCTATGTTTGGCTCCCTATCTCTAGCGAATCAACAAATATTTGATGTTCAAATCCTCGATTGTAATGGATCAACAAAAGCTTTGAAGTGCTAGTCATATTCCGCATTATCCCCCTGCATTATTAAATAAATAAGAATTTATATTTATCCAGGTTGTACTCGCCGCATGCAGACTGAATGAAGAGCCCCCACTTTGAAATCCAAGTGCAAGAGTCCAATTTGGAGTCTCGCAATTTTTAATTGATTAGACTCGGGGAATTTTTTGTGATCAGAGGAAGGAGTAAAATCAAAGTATGATTTCGTAATATAGAATTCTTAATTCCAGTCTCAACAGAAAAAAATTAAAGAAAAAGGGGTTCTATTCACCAAGTTTGCTTAGCATTTTTCTATATATACATGTTTTCAAGTTAGAATAGATTAAAAGATTGGTGGAGACAGCGTATTAGGAGTATAAGCAACATGCGTCAATTGCACTTCAAAGATAACTACTCTAGATTATATAATTTATTACATCGCTTTAGTTTTTTTCCGATGCACATTGATACAAAGATTGATCAAAAGTATAAAGTTCTTAAAAATCGTAGTGGGTGGGTTTTTTCTTCTTTGATTTTGGAGATGACGAACAATATGTTTTTTGATCGGTAAATGAATATATATAGATCAAAACCAACACATGTACAAATTCATCCGGACATACCCGGGCAAAATCAATAAAAAAAGACATACAATTACACCGGGCATACCCGGGCAATAGAAGTCCAAAAACAATTACAAATCAAATACTACGGGCATACCCGAGCAGAGAAACCAAAAGCAAGTATAACATCAATCTACCGGCAATACCCGGGACATGGAAAATGAAACAACCAAGGAAAAATCAAAACGACAAGGAGCCCATAGCTAAGCTCTCAAAATGAATCAAAACATTCGGATACAAAGAAAACATAACTTTGTATACGTGTGTTTTAACCCGTCGTACAATACTATCAATATTGGGAGCCAAGCCCTCAAAAATCTTCCTATTCCGTGTCATCCAAATGTGATAGATGGCAGTGACAAGTGCAATACACTTCACCTTAGAATGCCAAATAGTTCCACGGGCCTCCTTTTTGATCCATTTCAAAGCGCTCTGGAGTGTAGACATAGAGCGCGAAATACCCACCAAACGCGAATAATGTCCCAAATAGCACGACAAAGGGGGCATTCAAAAAAAAAGGTGGGCAACAGATTCATCTGCAAGGCTGCAGAAAATGCATCGCCGGTCAATCTGTAGAAAATCCAATCTGTCCTTGGTAAGTAATCGGGTTTTAATGGCTAACCATGCAATAAATGCATGTTTCGGAGTGACAAAATTGTTCCAGACTGTCATGGCCCATAAGACCCTCACCCCCCTTCGGTCGAAAATGTTCATATGCAGCAGAAACAGAGAATTTTCCATCAGATACCCACTCTGCCAATACACTGCCTGTATGATAATCTGTTTCAGCATCACGTGAACCAGCAGAGTCAGTCCCTGTGCGTTCGTTGAGATAATTCCCAGTCTGAACCCCAGCATCATTAGCTGCCATGCCTCCGTCCAGCACACTGGCAGAGGGTAAGTTAACATCTTCAGCACCTGTCTCGCTACCCAGCAGATTGGCAGCGTGCAAGCTATTTACTGCCCCATAACGAGACCCAGCAAACCCAGCCCCTGTGCCTGTTACCAACACATTGGTCTCACCCATATCAGCAAATTCTGTTGCACCTTGAAAGGCTAGCATGTTGCCAGCATGCACAGCAATATCTGGATTAATTACTACTCCATCCAGCCCCAATGCAGCATTAAAGCCAACTGGTTGAGTCCCCACAATCCGGTCCCTAATCTGGACCAGCATTTTGATGAGAGGTGAGTCGCCTTTCCTCGATTTGTATCCCCAAATGCCGTTTCCATGTAGATACACGTGATTAATCCATTTAATCCACAAGGTATCTTTTTGGCAATGAATGTTTCACAAGGTTTTAGAGAGCAAGGCAAAATTCCAGCTTTTAATATCTCTTAAACCAAGACCCCCTTCAATCTTAGGTAAATAAATATTGTTCCAAGCAACCAAAGGTTTTTTAGACCTCCAAAGGAAGTTCCGACAAAGAGAAATGATTTTAGAAGTCACCGTAGCGGGAAACCCCTTGAAGCACGGCTCTAATGAGTTCCAATCTACCCGCATAAGATAGAGATGCACAAGTCCAAACCCCAAGATGAGCAGAGGTTTTGTTAATAAGAACATCATAATTGCTAATTTTGAGCTTAGCCGCCGCAAGAGGTACCCCAAGATAGCGAAAAGGAAAGAAACCTTTGGGGATATTAACAAGGCTGCACTCCCTCCATAAATACATTAGATTTGTCAACATTCAACTTAAGACCCGACATGTTGCCAAAAGTAGTAAGACAATCCATCAAAATAGAAACCGAGGTAACATCACCTCTAGCAAAAAGCATAAGATCATCCGCAAAAGCCAAGTGAGTGATCTTAAGACTAGCACATTTCAGATGAAAATTAAATTCACTATTATCCGTAGCTCCCTTCACCATTCTTGAAAAATATTCAAGACACAAAACAAATAAATAGGGTGGTAAAGGGTCACCTTGACGAAGACCACGTTTCCCTTTTATGAATCCATGCAAGCATCCATTAAGAGAAATAGAATACGAAGGTGTAGAGATACATTCCATGATCCAACCAACAAATTTAGTAGGGAAATTCAATCCCGCAAGCACACTTCGAAGGAAATCCCAATTAACCGTATCATAGGCTTTCTTTAAATCAATCTTGAGGAGACATCGAGGAGCAACCCTCTTGCGATTGTATTGCCTCAAAAGCTCTTGTGCAAGGTGAATATTTTCCACCATACTTCTCCCCTCAACAAAGGCGGCTTGGGCGTGGTCAATAATAGACCCAAGCATAGGTCCCAACCGAGATGCCAAGATCTTAGTGATGACTTTATAAAAAACATTACAACAAGCAATTGGTCTATAATCACTCACCGAAGGAGAATGACTAGCCTTGGGAACCAAGGCAATAATGGTATGATTAGTCTGCTTAAGTAGAGAACTTGAAACAAAAAATTCCAGAATAGAATCCATGAATTCATCCCCCACAATCTCCCAAGATTCTTTGAAAAAACAAGAAGAAAACCCATCCGGGCCAGGTGATTTGTCTTCTCCAATACTAAAAAGAGCCTCCTTGATTTCTTATCTCGACACATCTCTCACAAGTAAGTTAGCATGTTCATTCGAAAGTGAAGGACTAAATATCATATTTCCCTCTTCAAAAGGCTGTACAATGCTGTTATTTCCCAGTAAGTCCGTATAGACATCAACAAATTCATCGGCCATCTCCTTAAGTGATGAAGTATAAGTGCCATCTCTTTTAAGTACCGCCGCAATGAAGTTTTTCTTAGTATTCCTCTTAACAATGGAATGGAAAAACTTAGTGCATTTGTCACTATTCTTCAAGTAAGTACATTTAGCTTGTTGGAAGAAAAAACTTCTCTCCGCCTCCGAGAGGTTAAAAGCCTCTTTTCTCAACCGTGCTACCTCAGTTTGCAATTGTGAGTTAGTCGGATCATCATGTAATTCCAGCTGCAGATCAGTAAAGAGTGATCTGGCAACCTCAGCACTAGAGGAAATGTGACCAAAATGCTTGGCATTAAGCTCCTTAAGGACCCCTTTAAGCCGTTGTAACTTCTTACAAAGAGAATATTGTTTTGTGCCCCGTATATGTGAATTCCATGTACTAAGTACAAGTTGGTGGAAATGCTCATGCTTAGTTCCACATATTAAAAAACCGGAAAGGTTTCTTATTACCCCCCATCACTTGCAAAAAGAGAGACAAGGCATGACGAATGATCAGAAAGACAACCCGAGGGCAAAAATTCCGCAACACTTGCAACATCCAGGTTCATCCAAGCCTCATTAACCATGGCTCTATCAAGCTTAGTCCACACTGAATTATTGTTCCAAGTAAAGAAACACCCAATAGATCTCAAGTCCGTAAGGCCCGCATTAAGACAACAATTTTCAAAATCTCGAATCTCATATGGTGTAACATCCGCCCATTGGCTCTTTCATCAAAATGAAGAACATTGTTAAAATCCCCAAAAACTAACCAGGGGTTCGAGCATTCCATCCCGAACTTCAAGATATTTTCCCAAAGCGGTCTACGACTACAAATAGAATGTAAGCCATAGACGAAGCTAATACGAAAAGATAGCGAAGTTACCTTGCAAGTAATAGAACAATGAATGACTTGCGAGGTAGTCTCCATCACCTCCAACTGAACTTTCAGAGGATCCCATAAAACCAAAATACGGCCGTTCCGGTGGAAAGAAAAGTTATTGGTTTGCCTGAGGTTCCCAAACTTATTTCTCATAACCCGATCAATCTTAGAAACTCCAAGCTTCGTTTCCAAGATAGCCATAACATCAATATTGTGCTTTTGCACAAAACTTCGAACACCATTTTGTGACAGGGGAGCGTTCAGGCCCCTAATGTTCCAAGAGCTAATCTTTATGATGGAGGATGAAGGGTGGAACCCTTCTTCTTATCCTTGAAAGATATTAAAATAGGATCTTCATCCCCTATGTCCAAGGCCTTAGCAAAAATAAGTTTCCCATCGTGAGTACCTCTACCAGCCACACCCTTGGAATTCTGTCCAGCAACATTTTTGGAATTCTATCTAGCAGAGCTTCCATGTGGGGAACGGTAATTTGTGTACTGTCCATTCTTTCTAGTAACCTGAACAAACGGGGCATTCCCAGAATCAGAGAGCTGAGTGTGGGGCCGAATTGCTCCATCAGCCAAACCAGCATCAATCTGGCTAACCAGATCTATCAATGCTGGTAGTGTCCCAGCAGGATCTGTTGTAGTTGGTGTTGCCAAAACCGGTTGCACAAGCCCCAGGCCGAAAGACCCTGTTTCTGCTGTATCCACATTTTCACCAGTAAGAACTGCCCGAACCGAGTCTGCTTTAGCAAAATCAGCATGAGCGAGGTGCGTGGTCTCCTGGCCAGTTAAATTAGCCTGGCCATGTTGTTGTCCCGTATTAGCAGGCTGTTTTTTTATAGATACATCCATGAGTAGTGTGTCCAAAAACATTGCAAGAACCACAAAATTTTGGTTCATATTCAAATACAATTTCTTGCTCCTTCAATTTTCCATTTGGTAGTCTAATCTTGACTACCCTTACAAGCTCGATAGAAGCATCGATTTCAACAAGTGCCCTAGCATAAGAGAGTCTTCCTCTAGAGGAAGTAATCTTGTCGGTAGATATGGGTTTACCCACCATGGAAGCAATTTTACTCAATGCATTAATGTTCCAAAATTCCAAAGGCAATCCCCGTAAATTAATCCAAACCGGCATGGTGCTAACATCTTTATCATCAAAATCAAAGTACCGAGGCATAACTTTTAACATAAGTGGTCTCCCAAAAACCAAGTAAGGCCCTCCATGTAGCACACTTAGTCTTTCCGAGTCCGTCTCAAATTTAAAGACCAACCACCCACTCGAATGCATGTAATATTTGTAATCAACCTTCCACGAGTCACATAATTTAAGTAAATCCACTTTCCCAGGAAACCTACCAGCAAAGTAACCAACAAGACCATAACCCCAGGCCTCCTCAATATTATCACCATCCGATTCAGTTAAGACCACTTCATCAGATTGATTAACAACCACATTCAATTTGATTTCATCCACAAGTTTCCGATTATCCTTAAATAAATTCAGCCAAGGAGTTTTAGCATTTTTTCCACCATCTGTCCCAGCATTAGATTGAGTAACATCAGCACTTTTCTCAGAGCACGTGTCTGTATCACCAAGTGTTTGAGATACAGATGGTGAATCCACATCTTCACCAATTCCAGCAAAGTGGGGAAGTTGTATACCCGAACTAGAAGTAATAAATTTCCTTTACAATGTGCTTTGCTTTATTTGCTACTCGTGCTTGTGTTTATTGTTCACTATCAATGTCTTGTTTACATGGACTAGTCAGTAATAGTTGTAAAAGCTTTTCACCTCAACAAATTGAAAAATGACTTCATTTATAACTGGTAAGTCTTTGCAAATCACATATAATTTATTTGGTATGTATCCAAGGGTGTGACATATTGAACAAATCATGTATAATTGCACTTGTTGACATCACTAGTCGTGAGCGATGCAGCCTGGCCAATCGATTTGATACCTCTAATACGAAGTGACATCAAACTATGACTTGGCTTGGTGGGAAACTCGAGAAGCAGTTTCGCATAATGAATTGTATATACCAACCCCCTTGTGACTTTGTTACTCGGCTTTTCCATCATTGATTTATCATTTGTGGACGTCAAATGTGGAAGTTTCTTCAAACAATTATCTCGAGCGAAAAACTAGGACTAGCATGCCTTTTAATAGGATCATCATCGGCTGGTAAAAGTAAATTGGTGTTGAGTGCAGTGAGCACCATTAAAACAAGTGAAACTAAAACAGAAATTGCAGATAGAAGGAGCATTAAGACATGAGCAGCACTGTTTTCCACTTGTTGTGCATACTTAGTTGAAGCAATGGCCTGATGGCCATCAATGTTAAAGGGAATGAATAAGCGTTACATTGAACTTCTTCATGGATTTCTTGAACAAGGTTGGTCTACACATCTGTTTCACATCAAATATAAGAAAAGGTTATCAGTACTATAAGAGTGAAAATGTAAGTTTGAAGTATTGACCAAACTGTTGACCAGCAATCCCATGTTTGATACTCTGAATCCTATGGATTAAGACACGTTTCTTTCGATCCTATTAGATTATATTCGTAGGAGCTTTATTTTATTCTTGTTGGAGAAAGATGTGATCAACTAAAGTGGTTTAAACAAGCATAGATCAACTAAATGGTATTTATGTAACAATTAGTTCTTTAAGTCGATCAAATTTCGAACCTTATCTAATAACTATGATTTAAGAATTTCCTAATTAGTCGAAGTGAAACTTTTATATTTGTGGACAAGACCAATGGAAGATGACTTTTTAGGTTGCTGCCTTGACTAATTTCGAACATGAAAATGACATGCACATAGTACCCCAAATCTTGCACTATACCAACTTTGAAGACTATATGCCATGAAAATGAAAGATATAGATTTCATGCACAAAGCCAATTTGAATACTTCTAACAAAGTTATCTTTTTATGCTATCTCAATTTTGATCATTACCTCTGGTGGCTCGCCCATTTTTTTGTTCTATTTTTGATGCATTGTTGAGGGGAAAATGTTCAATAATAATATATAATACCGATAAAAGATAAAAATAAATTTAATTTATCATTTCTTCTTTTAATATGTTAAATTTTTAGAGTAAGCAGTTCAATATGATATAAGAGTACATAAAAGTTTGAGTTTAATTTTCAATACCAGCCATCTATGAAAAAGCGCGCGTCAAGTGTGAAAAATTAATGTGACCTGCAAAAGCGTTTCATAGACAAAATCTAGATAAACAAATTATCCCATTAATTTCTAATAATTAAGTCTCTAGATGAAGTTGTTCAACACTCACTAGTTATGCGGTTTATACTCCATTATTAAATAAATTATTTAGAAAAATAACATGAGAGATTTCTGACCGATTCGTGGTGGTAGAAGTTGTTGGAAGCGGGCTTTATAAGTAGCAGGAAATGATTGTTTGTAAGTAATGAACAAAGATTAAAGATTGGACCAGCAGGAACGTAATCAAACCACAATTATATGAAGGAAACCGAGTGTAGAAATGTGACTACACAAAAAACAAAAAATAAAAAATAGTAAAGGAGAAGAAAAAGAAATGGCAATCCTAGGCAAGTGTGACACTTTCTCCTTATGACAATATTGCCCCACTTATAGTGCTCATGGTGTACGACACTTGTCTCCCAAGATACAACCAGAGCTGGTCCTGTGATTTTCGGGGCCTAAGACGAAGTCCGTAAATTAGACCCCCCAAAATCAACGTAAATACAAAATCCAACAGTGTATTATGCAATTGATTCACAAGTTTCAATCATATAAGCCGATCAGGCTGCAATTATATAAGCCGACAAGGCTTCAAACATTTCCAAAATATTTAATGACAAGTTAGAGCAAGTCATTACTTACCTAAGAAGAAAGTAGTTCTCATTGTCCAAAGACTAGTTGATGCAAAAATGTTGAAGATCCATTAAAGTCACAGTTTGTACTATTTCAAAGGTCCATTCTAAAAGTCAGATGTCCAAAACTCTATTAGTGCTTCTATTAGTCAGGCTGCATTATATTTAAGCAGGAAAACATTGAAATCATGCAAGAAAAAGAATAAAAGTTAAAACCATAGAAGTTTTGCAGTTAGAAGTCATGAATTTAAGGATATAGAAATCATTAGTATTACAAGTTTAAATTCATTTTAGGCTTGCAAAACCATAGAGCATTTTCAGAACAAGGATTTATAGGTACAAAACACATTAAACATTCAGATTGCAGTCTGGATATCCCAGGCTTATAAAATTTCTATAATTGAAATGCACAGTGCGGACACTACCTATCAATCTTTTAACTGATTCAGATGTTTTACAAATATTTTTTTACTTTTGACAAAGTTATGGTCCCAATTAAAGAAGTACATATGCAACACGAGGGTATTCTTGTATATCATCCAATTAAGAAATAAGAGCCATTTTTTCATCACTATCATATCTTCCCCTTTCCGATTTAGATTCTGAAAATTCATAAACTTCCAAACTCCATCATAATTTGTTTTCCATCAATTTTATTTTAGACTACACAAGCTATTCAAATATTTAATGACAAGTTAGAGCAAGTCGTTGCTTAATGACAAAATATTTAAACGCTACTTTCTCCTCATTTCTGTTTCCACCTGCTGTTTAGGTGACAATAAAAGAACAGAAAATGAGAACTGACAGGACTTTACAAACTAATCCATCTACATTGACAACACCACCACCAAAGCCACCATTTTCTCTGTTAATCTGGAAGCTCTTTGGCCAAATGAACACTGCAGAGGGATAGGGTGGTGAAGGAGATATGGAGGCTGGTGATGAGAAAAACGGCGACATCGCAATCAAGCAGCCCCTGCCGGTTTTGGAAGAGAAGATAGTGGTGATAATGGCAGGCAATGTGAAACCAACTTTCTTGGCAACCCCCAAGTTCACTACCAATAGAGATTCTTTTTTAGGAAAGTGATCAGAATCACTCATTGTTTTGATCAAAGAATATCAGAAAATACGGATCAACAGATTAACAGAGAAAACCAAGAAATTACCCAACCGGGACAAGAACTTACTAAACCAGTGATCTTGCTTCTTCTTCTTCTTCTTCTTCTTCTTCTTCTTCCTCTTTCCCCCTCCCCTAAATGAAATCAAATCAAATCAAATTCATTTAAACCATTAGGACCAAATCATTTGCCGATACAATTATTCAGATTAGTGAATAATCAAAGAAATAAGAAATTAAACAAACAACCACAGAAATCAATTTCCTATTTCATCACACCCACACGTTTAATCAACATCATTTCTTCACCGCACATAAAACGCGCATAAAAACATCACATCTACCAACACAAATTACAGCGTGTGTGATGCAAAAGTATTGAAATATCAAATACAAAAACGAATATTTCACCTCTTAGATCGCACCTTTGGAGAAGGGAGGAGAAGGGCTCCGGCTGCCGACTAGGAAATGAGGCTGTCGCCGGCGATCCGGAGTTGCCGAGTTGGAGTCTTGGAGATGCCGACTCGCCAGACGGAATCATTATTGCAGGAAGAGACAGGAGTGTTGACTGTGTTGGAGATAAACCATCGATGAAAATGCCCTACTTACATATTACAATTTAAAAAAAAAAAAAAAAAAATTTGGGCCAAAAAAGGCCCCCTCATTTGTTGGGCCTGAGGCGGCGGCCTCTTTCGCCTCAAAGCAGGTCCGATCCTGGATACAACGGATTCTTCTTGTGGTGATAGCACTTCAAACCATAAGAAACGACGAACATTCAACAGAGTTTCCCTCTCTACAAGAAAATGATATGAAATGAAGGAAGAAGATAATTTGCAAGAGATAGAATGATTCTCAATGCAAAGTATGAGATTGTGTTCTCAAATGGTCGTGCATAGGGTCCTTTATATAGATGATGAAGAGATGTGGGTGAAAGATTGCTAATAAAATCACGCAACTTTACGAAAAGAAGCATCAGTTCACTTCGCTAGCTGTTTGCTAGATTCTCGCTCAGGCTACACTTTCAGAGAATTGGTCGCTCGACCTTCGCTCGACGTCGCTTGAGCGAAACACACTGTCGCTTGAGCGACAGTGTTATATGCGAGCGACAGTGTTATATGGCTTCTTTTAAATTTCCTCCAACTTTGGACTGCGATTTCTAATTCATCCGAAATTGATTTCGAATGTCAAATATATACGGAAATCAAAATTCTCTTTCGGGGGCATTGCCCTCGAGCCCCCACGAGGAACGCTGCCCCCTCGACTCTCGCGACCTGACCTTCAAAGCTCTGAAGCAGCGGAGTGGCAAATTATTTGCCTAAATATATCGAGTTGAATATTTGGTCGAAATTGACACAAAATCTAACCAATTTCCAACAGGAGTTTCTCATAGGCCTATGTTTTTTGCAAGAGTTGTACTCAACATTCAACCTGACAACTCATGTCAAAACATAGGTCAAAGACGAACTTGCAACATCACAAATGGGTTAGGGACGTCGAGCTCAATATAAGAAACAAACTCTTACCAGGGATAGGAAGAGAAGAGCGAAATAAAGAAAAGCATATTGCATGAACTATCAAAATGGTGAATGAAGGGTCAAATATTACTTTCACTGTACTCATAAAGTGTTGCACGTTCAACATTAACTAGTGGATATAAACTCCGCAAAAGACGAGCCAAGAATGGCCAGCATAATCCACTTATAATTTTTAGGTAACTTTCAAATTAGACTTCACCCACACATGCACGAGCAGAAACTCAATCTCAAACACCTTCCGTCCACCGGAAAGAGAAACGAAAAGAACACTAGGAAGAAGAATGAAGGAGAAAAATGTGATAATTTATTTTCTATTTCATCATAACAAAAAACAAATATAAAGCATTGGTTGATCAGAGTCTACCACTTCTACCTGGACCTTGCTACATTTGGCCCACAAAAAATATGATCCAGCGCCTAGATTTCACTAAATTGTTGGTTAAATGTCCTCGAAATTTAACTCCAAGGAATTCAGTCTAGCATGTTAAATGAATAAGGATTTCTCAAGAACTAAAACTTCTTCGAAAGATCAGGCTATGTGGGTGGGAAGAATCTGTTGAGATTGAATGGCAATGTATAGAATTCTTCGTTCCTGTTGTCGCCTCTAAACGTTCTGAACTTCACCCACCATGGCATTCCTCGATCTTTCTTTGACTTCTCCACTTCTAGTGTGTTGTCAAGAAAGACGGCAATTATTAGCCCCACGGTCGGTGGTGAGGAGAATATTGTATTCAAGAATGCGTTAAACTGCAAAATATCATGGGAAAGAACATCAGGAAATGCTATCTTTCGATCCTTGTTAGTTATAAACAAATCATAATCTACGGTGCTTCATCGCTTTCTTAAACTTTACTTACCCATCCCAGCATTGGTACGAACCAGACCATTATGACGTGGACTCCAATATTCACCGAAAAACTGAGGAATAGAGATCCCAAGGAAAAGTGAAAGACCCGTAATAAGGAGGTTCCTCATAGAATTCATGTTAGTGAATTGAAGAAACGATAAGCCAACTGAACCTGCAGGAAACTACAATTCTTACAAAGTGAACAGAATTGAGAACGAATGACGCAAGCAATAAATTCATACCTACAAGGCCAAATAGAACACAGTATAATGCAGCATATATCGGGAAAGGTATAGATGCAAAAACAGCTCCAAATTTTCCTGCACGAATTATCGAATGCAAAATGACTTGCCAATTATTACGCTTCTGATATTCACCTTACGTGCTTCTTGTTAGGTACTTGCCTAAGATGGAGAAGAATATCATGAAACCAGCTGAAATTTGAACAACTCTACGGCTTCCAACTCGAGTTAATCCAAGGAGCCCTACATTTTCCCTGAAATATATTGCCCGATATGTAGTCAATTCTGGTAAGGCCCAAGAACTAGAATGAATCCAACAAATTTGATATTTGTTGTGCATTCTTGAATGCTTACACTGATACAGTGGAACCGGTGCCTGTTCCGAAAAGACCATCCAGCAAAATGCCTATCCCCTGAAAAAAATTAAACATTTAATGAGAAAATGATATTATGTTGCCTCGAGCTAAACCTACATTTTCTATGTATTGTCATTCTATAATACGCTATCATCCAAAATCTCTAATGCATCTTACTCTTCATCCATAATACCCATTTTTGCCCAATCATCTAGATTGAGTTCTCATTTTCAAAATTCACACGTTTAAGATATAAAACTATACACAATCTGGATTCTGGATTTCGTGAAGCAGTCCTTATACATGGACACTATTTTCCACTATTTGAAATACTGGTTGGTAATTATTTTGAACATAGACCATGTTTGGCTAAGCTTTTAATACCTGCTTCTGGTTTTTTTTTTTTTTTTTTAAGCAGTAAGGCAGTAAAAAAAAAAAGCTTAAAAGCTAGACAAACTCTGTTCATTTGACAGCAAACCAACCTTTGAACAGAGAAAAAAACATTCGAGTAAACAAAATCAGAAATTGAGTCTTAGTAAATGCACCTGCCAACCAATTCCCCGGCTGAGTACATAGGCAGGAGGTGGGGTGGCAATTGCTAGACGAGATGCTGCTTTATAGGCACCAGTGGACTGCAGGTACAACAGAAGTTAAGATGTAGATAAACAATTATTTGTACTAATGATTCATATTCCTATACATAATTATAGGCTAAGCAGCATTCTTGCTGGTTGTATATAGGCACCTTAAACAGAACTATAAAAAATATAATTCAATGCCTTCCAAAACCTTCTGATGAGTTCAAATAGTACACGACATATCAAGCACTCATAAAACACTAAATTCACGCTAATTAGTTCACTATATTCATGCTAATTTCTCTATTTATGGAAGCAAAACTATGAGATAGCATTAAGTTACATAATTGACCACGTCAAAATATAACATAGAGAAAGTGCACCTTAGTACCTCAACCATCGAGACAAGAACCGAAGACATCATGGCAATGGAATGACCTGCCGAGAAAGTAGGTGGGCCCCACTGCAGAGGATATGGAAACTTGAACCTTAAACATCACAAAATAGACCTTTAGATGGTGCAGACAAACACAAGTCAAAAATCAAAAGCACATCTAACACAACCAAGATACAACCATGGAGCAGTGGATATAAGATTAGCTCTATCCGTACGGCAACTGATCTGAGTTATATTGGGCTTGCCACGGTAAGCTCCACTAGCCGTTAATATGAGGGAATATATCCAAACGATTGAGACACAAATCAACACAGGAAATCGTTCAAAAATGGGGAAATCCCTTAGAGGTTTAACGTGTTTCAGATACTGCAATTTGAAAAAAAAAATGTTACTTGCACAGACGTTACGAAAAGATTGTTTGAGCACTTAACACTTGAATCATTCCCAATTCACTCACTTGCGACAAGCCAATGACCAACAAAAGCATCGGCAAACCAATCTCTATACAATTCCCTACCTGCAACAGAAAATTCAATAGCATTCAACAGATTAGTATAACAGGGGATGGAGAATACTTGTTTGCTATATAATATGAAAAACATTTATAAAATGTAAAATTCAAGATAGCCAAAACAAACCACTGGAAACCCTCGTTGAAATAAGCCCAAGCCAACTAATCCAACGACAGGTACCATACCAAGGGGGCTAAAAAAGCTGCATAAGATAGTCCAAAACATAAATATTTTGTTGAAAATGGCATTTGTTTACCCTTATAGATAAATGGACAATCATAAATACCGTGAAAAGAGACCCCAAACTTGGCTGTAGCCTAGAATTATTTGTATACTCGCAGCAACAATTAAAGCACCTTGGGTAGCTCTCATGGTTTGTATAAATCTCTGCGCAACGGTCAAACATTAACATCACGTTCAATGCCCCTCATTTAAGAGCTAATAGACTAATACTCAAAGACCCGGGGATTTTGCAAAGAGAAGAAAAGAATAATGGGTACTCACAATATGAGGCTCTTCTATTTGTTGCAGTGACGGGTCACTAATAATATATACTATGGGAATGACATAAGCAAAGGACCCTCCAACAACAGCAGGCAACCTTGTTCCAAAGAGTGTTTGAAGAAGTGTGTTAATGCCACCTACGAAAAGCAAAGTTTGTATGACCCGTGCTTTGTCTCCCTGGTTTAGTCAGTGAATACACATTATCAGACAAAAGACACAAAAGAATGTTATTCAGGTCTGGACAAAAAAATGCAATTTTATGGCAACATATTAGACTCCGAGAAAAATTTGAACTCAATACACAATGGCTAAACCAGACATAACATGTGTCAAAATTTAAGGTAGTAAAAATATATTGATCAGCTCGCCAGTGACAGGCTACCTTAACACAAAAATCAACATTAGTCTTTCCAAAGTAGAAAATTAAAATAAGTAGAAATGAATTCAAAAACCAGCTTACATCAGATCCACCCATCAATGGGACGAGTAATGTGGGAATCATTACACTTGTGCCGAGTACTAATATGTAATTTTGAAATGCTAACAGGACAGTTTCCGCTGCAGAGAAAAAAGAAATATTAGGGAATGGAGAGGAAATAATGAGAAAGTATGTTTCTCAATTTCAGCCTAAATGATATTTACCACTCTTGTATAGGAACAAAAGATTAGACACAGAAAATTTTAATCATTATGAATGCTGATAATCTGCACTAATTTAGTCAACATTTAAGAAATAAATTCACAACCTGTATGCAAAACAACATAGGGCAAAAGATCAAAGGAACATAACATAAGACATAATGTCTTGCTGCCGAGGTAAATCTAACCCCTTTTCGCATTCTCATCTATGAAAAAGGATATTTTGACAAGTGAACATCATTCTTAGTAGTGGGGTCGGAAAACAATAGGAAAGTTTCTGAGTTAATCACACACCATCCACCACCCAACCGCCACCACTTAGTAATACTCCCAAAAAGGCCATCTTGTTCTTGTTAACACAAAAAACTCTTAAAACTAAAGGGGGAAAATAGAATGACATAAATAGAGAGCAAAGCAATAATGCCGCACTATGTCACTTCCTCACATTCTATCAGGACGATAAATTAAGGTCTCGACAACTCAAATGTCGGAGTAACAGTTCATTAAAACCATTTCTTGACGTTCTTCAAACGAATTTCTAATCTAACCAATACAACACACAAACACGAAAGTAACATATAACCCACAAACGAATAATGAAAATTTTACGAGTATCATGTTTTACAAAAGTGTCAGTAAAAGAGTGGCATACGCCATGGAGGATTAGAATCAATGCAGTATTCAAGGTCCTGAAGCTGATCCATGGGAGGATGACTAATATCAGCCATTAATACACCTTCAAGCAGATTCTTTGAGAATCAATGAACAAAAAAACAACAACCCAAAATGTATTAATCTTGATAGAGGAGAGAGAAAAGAAATAACTAAGAACAAAGTAAAGCACCACAAGCAGATAGAAAAGTAGAAGGAAAAAAAAAAGTGTAGCAGAAGAATATAAATGGAATAAATGTTCTTTTATAGTGCGAATGCGAGGTTTATAGTATATTGAATATTGAATTAGTGCCACTGCCAACCAAATGAAACACAATACACTTTTTGTTGCTGCTGGTCAAGCACTTTAGTTGGTCCCTAAAGTTGCAGCGAAATTTCAACTTTGTCGTTAAAGTTATTTTTGGTTCGAATTAGTCACTAAAGTTTCCTAAAAGTTCTTCTCTTTGATCATAGGAAACAACTCACTATAACAAGCATGGCAACCTCGCATTGTACCGTTTTGTCGAACTGTCTAAATGGGAAGAGACTAGTCCAATCGATAAATATTAAAAGATGCCTCCTATGCAATATTTTCATTACTTATACCACACTAGTCACTTGGATCCCAATAAGTATGACAATGTTGCATTCAATTGGCTTGTCACAAGCATGTGACATAATGCTTCATTTCCATTTTTATGAAGAAGAAAAATACGATTGTTTGAAGAAGGTCAAAGACAAAGCAGCAGCAACTTTATATTATATTGAACATTTTGTTGTTGAGATTATCGTCAAATTCCATGTGTATGCTATTATCAAAGTGTATTAATTGTCTGTTTAATCCCAATGTCAAATTGTGCTTAAAATGGATAGAGTTTGTGATTGTATGACAATGGATTTGCATGATTAAGGCTTGTGTGGCAATGGGCTTTGCCTCATTAATATGGTGACAAGATTGGAAGCTTTAATCACTTATTTGGAACGAAATAAAGGTTTAAGGACCAACTTGAAGATTCTTTGAAAGTTGAAAGACCTAAATGTATATTTTAACGTACTTCAGTTTTGTTAGCGCTTCTTACGATAAGCCTTTAAACTTTGAATTTCAATTTCCTTTTGTTTATATATCAGTTATTTTGGGTTCATATTAACCACATTGTTTCATTTATTTACCAATTTGCCACCCGGGTTCACATAACAAGTCGTTGGAAGTTCAACCTCAATGTGTCCTTGTGGATCTATAAGACTGCTGAACGTACGATTTTTTATTTTTTATTTTTCAAATGTAGGAACAGCAAAATGCTTATTTCATGTTTGGTACTTCAGAAAATTGTAAATCAAACTCCCCAAAATTAGAACTTTTGATAAAAAAAAATAATATTTTTCATGAAAAATAAAATTAATCAAACACGCTCTTAGTGTTTTGAGTTTCACTTTACATATCAAGGTAAGCTAGGAACTTCAATGGTCCAGTCTCTCTTTATATATCTAATTGTGCTGAGATATAAGGGTAGACATGATTTAATCTGACTCCGATTTAAGAAAGAAATTAATCGATTACTAGATAAAATTTTATAAATAAATAGAACCAAATGGTTCCATGCTTCGTGATCGAACCCGAAGCATACCAAAATGACTAGTTCTGATTCGATCATTAGGTATTGTAAAAATCACACTATATGTAAATTTTCTTATTTTTCTTGCATGCTTTCTGCAAGGCAACAACATGAAAAAGCAATAGAAGCCAACCCGCAATAATTTAAGTCATCTTAAGTAGGCAAAATAATCAGATTCTTTGTTTGATGAAGTAATATCTCAACTTCGAGATTAATATACGAACTAGGCAACTTGGAGAACCTTTGCTTTGTTCCGAGCAATTTGATGCACGTGGGCTGGCTAGCTTTACACCCTAGGGTCCACAGCTTCATCTCGTACTCGTGTTCATTTAAATAATGTAAAAGCAGTCGATAGATTGTGATAGATTTCACGATAAGTATCGAGAAAGGAAAAATACTGACTGTGATTATGTGCATGTTTGGGACAACTTATAAGCTTGTACATATATTGCTTAATTTCAGCTCAGCTTCTTTTCTAGAAGTATATCATTAAATCTCCATTAAGCAATGAAAATATCTTCTTCCGTACAACTAATGAATGAATACACATACAGTACATACAACAAACTAATCTCTTCAGCATGAGCTGCTTCCCAAAACCAACAAATAAATAAAAAGCCGCAGTCAAACCTCCCTCAGAAGACGAGTCTAAAACGAAAGGAGAATAAAATGAAAAACAAAATAAAGCAGCTCAAGTGTATTGATCTCACTTTGCAATATTGTCATTGTGTTCTCTAATCCTTGACAGTACACAGATTTCTACGAGTTGAATTCCCCAAAATCTTTCGTTTACCACTGGCAAAATAGCATATCCAACATCAAACAGCGATGGCAGGAACGTTCTTTCCAGGCTTGTACACGCTGAATTCTCCAAAATCTCGTTTACCACTGGCAAAAAAAGCGTCCAACATCAGGACCTTTGCATAAAGGAACAATGAATCAGTTGCCAAACAAGTCCTTCACAACTTCTTTTAAAAACTTGTCTATCTTGGAATATTATGATTAATAGAAACTAAAATACGCATTGCTTCTTAACCTTGCATGCAGTTTGAGATTCAACCATAGAAATCATATTGCATCATCGTTTGGTCAACAATTATTCAGAAGTTCACACAAAATGTCGATTTTTCCTAAAGTTCCCTCCCCCCCCCCCCCCCCCCCCCCCCCCCCCCCCCCCCCCCCCCCACCGTCCCCCCTCAAATTATCATCCTTAGGGCCTGTTTGGGATAGCTTCTACTTTTGCTTTTTTGCAAAAGAGCTCCTTGAGAAAGTCATCTTGAGCTAACTTTCTCTAAAAAGCACTTCAAATTTAATTATAAATAAATAAAATTAGAAATTATCCAAAGAGGTCCAAAAGCAACTTTTGGCTTTTCAAAATCCATACCACAAAGGCCTTTAGTTTTCCATGCTGCCCTCGTTAAAACTTCCAAAGAAGCTTCTTCATCTGAAATTGTAAAGTCAAATGTATGGTGTCATTTGGAACTATTTACCAATTGTCTAACATCCTTTCTACTTAACCCTTGTTTGGTATGATTAAGTAAAAATCAACAATTAATTTTAAACACATATTTCATGGGACCCACAACTTTTCAACCATACATTTTGATCAACTTTTACTAAAAATCTAATTTTAATCCCACCAAATATGGACTTAATAAGAATGCAGCCGGTTTTCAAAAATTTAGCCATAAACAAGAAGCAAGACAAACACAGAAAACTATGCAGTTCAATTCGAACAGTACAATCATGAGTAGAAGATATGACAACCATAAGCACCATAAAACCTAGTGCTGCACTAATAAAAAGACCAAAATATCATTCACAAGGGACTTTTACCTACCTCACAAAATCTCCAAAAGACTATTTTTAAAAAGCCTATTTTGCAATTTAGAGAGTATGAAGAGTAAAAATCTGTAAGTACTCCTACAAACTCTTATATTTAACACTTAATTTTATTGTATTTCCTATCTTTTATTTTCACTAGCTTCCCTCCAAATTATTTTTTATTTTTCTCAATTGAAAATTGAAATACTTTAAATGTATTTAATTATAGAAAGTGGATTTGGAAAGCCAAACTCACTCTCCATTTTAAAATATTAATTTAAAGAATTTCTAGGAATATAATTTTAAGATTGACTTTTTAAAATAGAAGGTATCTTATGTTTAAAAAACCTCTTGGAGATGCTCTTAATACCTACAAATACAAAGATATGAGACCAGAACACGAAATCAACAGAAGTAATTATAGAAGGAATGACAATATATGAAATTATTTGCAATTAATGCATACATATATAGATGGAAAAAAAATACAGGAAAGGCATAAGTGTACCTGTGATTGACATCCCAGCCACCAGGTAAGAAACGAGGATGTAGAGCTTCAACAAAAACTTGTCTCCATCTTTGGCAAAATTGACAAATTCCTTCTTCTCCATACTCTTTGAGCAGATGCTCGACTACCTGTTTCCCATGAGGTCCATGTCCTAATAATGACAATTTTGATTCACGGTTCAACGAAATGTCTCCATCATCAAGTGGATTAGTAGTCTCGTTTGATGGGGATTCACTCTCAGAAATATCATCATGATTAGAAGTAGAAATGCCTTTGATATCTGGGAATTCCTTTATATCAGCAATATCATTTCCCTCATCAGCAGATACTGCACTATTGACTCTACCATTAGAATACGAAGGCCGTGTGTTTACACCCGTATCATCTCCCATTAAAATATCAAGATAACCTTCTTTCTGATCCGTCTCTCCTGCATTGACGTATAAATGACCAGCAGCTGTACCATTCAAGTCATTCTGAATGGAGATAGAAGCTTTGCCACCTATATTATTTTCTCTCTCGCCATTCAGATTTGTAGATTTTAAAGAATTTTTAAATGCCAAACCTCTCTTTTTCTCAAATTTTCTTCTCTCGTGTGGACTCATTCCAACTAGCAGTGCTCTTTCAAGATCTTCATCTGAAATTTCTCTCCCTCCATAGTACTTCATAACAACCTACACAAACAAAAGCAGCAATGGATTCAAAAAATTGCTGAATATAATGTGTACTTCACTATGAAGAGAACATTATTATGGCAGACTTTGAAGAAAATAGTATGTGACGAGCTGATATGAGATTTTTGAAATGTTTATAATGGTTCCCTGCTTTATATGTGACAAACATGATAATGGTTTTCAATATTAAAGACAACGATTTAGTGAACCACCATCCTAACCAGCCAATCGCCAATTGCAGGTATTCTACATGCTGCACAACTTCTGCCTTTATTGAGCAAACTTCTTCATCAAGATAAAATTCAAACATCATAATTACATTCTTTGCCAAACAATATCACATTTACAGCAGGCAAATGCACGAATCAGCTATTACTATAAAACAAGATAGAGAATAATATGATGTTAATAATAATTATAAAATAATGATGATGGTGTCATTCAAAATAATATAGTAATGAAGATGATTGTGATGGTGATAATAGAAGACCTTTTTTCTCTTGTAAAAAGATGTATTCCAGTCCATATACTTGGTAATTGGTTTAGAATCATGCTCCAAACCTTATATCTAGTTATTCATTAAAAGTGGTAGCATGACTAATTAAAAGATATCCAGAATTAAATTATGTTAAAATAATAGAAAATTTATCCCTCACTACCTGCATCAATTCTTCACGGCGTTTCCACGGCATTCTTGTTCCATGGCGTAGAAGAGCCATAGCTGCTGTACGCAACTGTAAAGGAGATACACCTTCCTCCTCAGAAATAATAATCGGTGTAGAGGCTGATGCATTGTGCCCCTGATTCAAGTCAACTACTTTATGAATAAAAAGTGGTATGTCAAATTCAGCAGCTATTTGCTTCTTATACTTTTCAGCAGCAGCATGAGCAATTTCGTGACAGTCAACGCAAAGGAGGACAATATCATGGGAACGATGGCTTTTTAAGTGCTCAGGAAAATGCATTCTGTAGCATGAGGGTATAATCCTGTACCGCAAGTAGTGATTCCCTTCACCACAGCTGACACATATATTTTTCTTACTTTGAATGTAGAAGTCATTGTCCTCATCTTCTGGACGACCTTTGGGTTCAAAGCAGAGGATGATAGCAGGAAGATCATCTTCAACAAGTTTTGCCAGATTCCGATTGAGATACCTATAGCAAAGCGTTCATATAAATCCACTTGCATAATGCAAGTCAAAAGTATATTGCAAAGAACAGAAAAGAAAAAAGAAAAGTCATCTGACCATTCAAGTTTTTTGCGATCGCAGTAACATAATAAACGTCCATCATTTGCATAGATTTTGCAGTTGTGATAGACCGGAGATTTGCAAGAAAATTTTTGAACAAAGAGCTCTCTGGAAGCCTTCTTCGCCAACTGTTTCGCAGCTTTAAATCCGTTTTGATTGGAGGTGGCTCTTATAGTTTGTTTCAGGCCAGATTGGGTTAACAAAGCATAATTATATGCAGAAAGAGGACAACTACCATCTGGACCTAGGTGCTGCTGGACAAACATTTGTAACACATCATCTACTGCACCTATTTCGGCTTGGAACAGGTAATGAAGGTCTTCGAGATGACAGCTAACAACAGGGGATGGAGATTGGAGAGGGAACAGAGTCATCAATTCAACATCAGAATCAGCTTCAGATATGGTGCTACATATATCCAATTCTGTTGTTGGACTTTTAGCTGCAAGTGCAATGATGGCACACTCGGATAAAAAACAAATCTCAAGCTCTCATCATGGATACGAGCCTGAAATGATTTGTTATGGAACCAAGTTAGTCATTAAAAGTCGAAGTTCAGTAAAGAACTGCAACATGTTATCAAGGACATCAATAACGAACAAGACTCGGGACCAGTCATGAAGAAACGAAGCTAGAGTTCCTTATACAATTTAGTGCTCTCTACTTTTTCTTACTTTCTCCAATAAGAGGAGTTTCAAGAAGAAAATGATGGTGAGACTAAATTAAACTGAATCTAAATGCATTATCAAAAGATATTAAAACAGAAAAAAACAAAGCCTTACCTAATAAATTAGGGGACCGGGGGTCAGGTGAATAAATTATTTTCTGCAACTCCTTATGCTCAATGGCTATATCTAAAGAATCCAATTACATATAACAAGTTATTAATATGAAAAAAAACAACTTTTTTTACTCTTTCAATCAATTATCTCACCCTATTTTCACACCCCCCATTACTAGTTCCAAACAACACAGAGTAAATAACATCTGTTTCCTACTAGAGGAAGTGCTTCAATCCATCCCTTCTCAATTCCCTTTACCCTTCCTTGAACATATGCCAAACCCAAATATCAACACTATCAACAGAATTTGAGAATTGAAGCTAATGCATCACAGTTTTGCAGATTCCTCCATTTGAACCCGCGATAGGAATTCTGGTGGTTGCAATCATATAGCTGTAACTTATTCTCGATAATAAAGATTAATAGTCCAATACATAAAAGTGTCTAAATGGAGGCCTCTAGAGCCCGACAGCAACAAGTGCTCTAGATGATTATTATAAATCTGTAGATAGGTGACATGAGCGGTGGTAATGATATTAAATGTTCATCCCTAGCCCTCAAGCGAAAGTAACAACAGGTATTGGGACCAAGCCATAAGCTATATCGCTATCCTATACGAAATCTCAATGCAACACTATTGGAAGAATCTCTTTACTTCTCATCTAGGGGTAGTGTCCTTGAGGGCATTTTCCGGAAACGAATACGTCATTACTATATGTGTTAAAACATCCCCAACAAGAAGTGAAATTCAACAATGACACAGATAATGCATAAAGCAGGAATGAGTTCAATCTGAATACAATGAGTGTATTGATATGTTTCCACTCACCATTATATCCCTCCATGTGCAGAATCGTCTCACAAGTTCCTGAAACTGAACGTGAAAAGGCATCATCATTATCCATGTCTACAAACAATATCAATCGAAAAAATCTAATAGAAAGTAGCATACCTTTGAATCGCACAAACTGGATGGAATACCTCCTTGATCATTCAAGCAACGAGAAATTATTGACGAAGCAGTAGATTCACCGAGATAAGCTTCAATATCTTTTTGGAAAAGTTGCAAACAAGTTGCATTGGAACGTCGACTAGCCTCGAATAGAAAATGGAATTTGTCACCAGGAGACAAATTTTCTGATCCACTAACTCCTATAGGATGTTAACCGAATGATGAGTCCAAAATAAAAACTAAAAGGCTAAAAATTGGACTAGGTATGTGCATAAGATGACAAAATTAAACTTGCAAGGGGGCTTTGTAGTATATAATTTTTTTATTCTTCTTTCTCACTTTCCCTCGATTTTCTCTCGTCACCTTTATTATAAACAGTTTCAGCACTCTGAAATGATGGTAGATAACTAGTATGCCAGTGCACAATTATTTGCTAAGACTTACAGGTTTATATTTGACAAATGCCATCTCATGTCAATAAATAATTGAAGCATCAGTTTGCAAAGTAATGCAGTGGCTGTAGCCATTTGGTGGATCTGAAATTAAAAAATATAAAATTTTAGAGCAAACGACGCCTTAACTTAATTATAAGACATTCCTACATTTCATTTTTAAAAATCGTTTGCACTTAAAAAACAATCAATTTGAATTTTTCTTCCTTGTATCTTAGAGTCCTTCATGAACTTGGGTATAAAATATCTTTCATATATTTCACCTTTTTACATTTAACAGTCATTTCAATTTCATAAATTTTAAAATTATAAGGGTGAGGTCTAAGAGTAATATCTTTGTCACTGGACTGTTCTGCAATTACAATTCGAGAAATTTTTCCCTCTCTTATTCACATGCATATAAAAAATTAGTCATTTCTCTTATAAGTCCTCTATGCTTTATCATTTATGGGTAAGGATGACAGCTAATGAGAAGGTTCTCAGCAATCTACAACTTTCAAACAACATTGAGAGAACTTATTTGCTTCTTCAATTTTGAAGTGAATGAGGACTGTTAATCCTTACCCCGATATATTCAAGCCTCATCCTGTAATTAGTTGAGGCATATAAGATCAACATCGAATATTGACACCTTTATTTTCCCACATAATCTATGGTCAGGAGAGGGAATAACATGAATATTAATGCCTTCCTTTTTCCACATAATAGGTAATTGTCAATGGCCAATTCTGGTGATGGCACCAGATAAATTTTCAAGTCTATGCAGGATTTTATCTTGTTCAGGCTTCAGCACAACACCACACTAACCTCCATTCCTAATAATTGCCCACCACTCTCTTCGGTCTATGGACACATTTGATGAAAGATCCAATTCAATCAGATCCTTTGCAATCACACCAACCCATGATAATTTTAATCTGCCTATCCTTTTCTAACATGTTCAACTAGGTAGAATTTTTATTGTTCAGCAAGTATACATACATTGTAATAGTTAATAAGACTTTTACACAATATCTCTATAACACCTTAACAAATCTGGATAGGTCGAAATGGCACCAAGTGAGGATGAATTGAGGAATAGAGTCATATATGATTGAGCTATATTCTGTGTAGACCTAAAGAATCTTTTCTTCACAGGAGGGATGCAATTCCTGTAGAATATGTTGAAAAAGGAAAATGGTAAACTTTATGGTCTGATAAAGTTGTAAGATATGTTACTTGGAATTCTGAAAGAGGTAACTGTAAATCCAAGAAAATAGCGAAAAATGATATATAGTCAGCTCAGGGTTGATTGGAAATAAGGTTTTGCTTGTTCTAGTAACTAGAATGAAATCTTGGTCTCTGTTTTAAACTTCTACACAGCAATAGAAACTTCTAAACTCTTCATACTAGTATTGACAAGTTTCTCTCACTATTTGTCATTAGAAAGAAAAAGAATAAGAAATAGATTACCATGACTTTGGTAATCAAATCTTCTCCAAAATATTCCAGCAGCAAGGTTGCTCAATCTCGGAAATAATTTTCAATAATGACTAAACCCATTCTATACAAGTACAGGATAATAATTGGACACATTCACAGAAAATAATTAAATACTCCCTCCATCCCTATTATATAGGCTTATTTCGTTTTTCACAAAGATTAAGAATATTCTTTAATGTCACTGGAAAATTAATTTTTACCAAGATCTTTCTGAGTTTACCCCCATTTCATTTTCAGTATGTAGTAATAAATTATTGTTAGAATTAATAAAGAATTTGGATGATTTCAACAAGTTGGCATATTAAGTGGGGGAAATGAGAGTTGTTCCATGTTTCCAAGAAGTGGGAAATGTGTGTATTTGGATGATTTTAAGAAGTTGATATATTAAGTGGGAAAATTTTAATTAGGGTATATTGGTAAAGGAACACAAAAAAATATTCTACATTAGGAAACAGGTCTATACATTTGGGACAAGAGAAAAAGGAAACTCAGCCTATATAATTGAGACAGAGGAAGTAGTTTTTAAAGTAAACAGGATGAATATATGGCATACCATTTTTATGCTGTTTGAGCTCCATAGAAAGACAATATGCAATGTGCAACAAATAATGTGAATCAGACCTCGCATATTTTACCATTTCTCCAGGCAATGGACGTTGTCTCCAGTCTTCTCGCTAACATTTAGATTGTGAAACAAAATTAGTATGAGAACAGCATTACTATAATCAATTTCCCTGATGTTGCAGGCAAAAGAGCATGGAAAATGGCAATCAACTTGTGATGCCTGTGCCTCCATCAAGAAATCAAATTCACTTACTCTAGCATATGGTTACGAATTACCCCTCCCTTACTTTGATTAAAAGGGATGAACATTTAATGACCACTAAATTTTCATGCTGCGGTAGGAATTCACTGTGACACTGTCTATTGTGCTAACTAGAATGAAAATAACAGAGAACTGAACTTGTATAGGATGAACTCCCACACAAGAAAACTCCATGATGATGATAATTGGATTTTACAGGCTTCATTTCTTCCCTCATTTATTAATTGGACTTTCCAACTTTTCATTAAAAAAGAATTATAAAAGACATGTCCATAGATTGTGGATGCTTACTAAGATTAAGACGCATTAATAGTTGAAAGTGAATACACACATTGCTCCCAATACTGACTCATAGTTGTTACTCCTAATATACTGTTTCTAGGTCTTGTGGTACACTCCTTGATGAAGGAAACCTAATAACAAGAAACAGATCTATAAAAGTCAACCATTAATGAGTGCAAATTGCATGTGTCAAACCTGTAAAAGTTTATTTGTTGCAACACCACAATATGTTTCAAGCAAATACGCCAATGATCTCTGTGGTTTTGATAGCACATCACATGCCTGCAACATAATAACCCCAGTAGTTATACATGAATATAAGATGCCACAACATTATGCGACCAAGTATAACCAGGAAACATATATGTAATAGGGCAAAGCAGTCACCCCATCTCTGTCCTCCCTCCATGCTTTTCATTGGTTATGAGCATGGAAACACATTAAAGAAGCTCTCAATGTAACATAGAAGTTAATGAAATAACTATCACAAACAAATATCATATCTCACCTTTGCCGTATCAAATAAGTTTACAACATATATGTGGAAATCTCTTTGAAGCCAGAGAACATCATTATCAGCACCATGGAACACCTACACCATAGTTTTTAGTTGACTGTAACTTGATTTTGACATGACAATAATAAAATGAAACAACATTCTTGAAATAACAAATTATCATATAGTTTTGTGAATAACTCATAGGATATCATGGCAGTATTTGTAGAAGTTGAACCTTTTTATGCTCCTCTATGAATCGTCAATTAAAGAACAATCTACGTTTATCATCTAACTATAAAATGAAAAACAAGAACATTTCATTTCAGGGGGTAGGTAAAAGTTATAAATAAAAGACGGCGACACTTATTTATACATGATAGTAAAATCTATGTCCATATACATACACTTTGATGCAATCCTAGGCATCGAACGTTTTTATAGAAAATATACAATGATATAGAACTACAGAACATAGTTATCCATCACACGAACAAATGTCACATTCCACCTGAAGCCTAGTATTTATATTTGTTTTTCATCTTCATGATTATTACTGACTAAAAATTAATCACACAACTGAAGCAAACAAACAGCTTCTTATTCAGTTTAATGTCTTCAGTCATTCTTCCATGATAAATTATTTATATGGCTATCGAGCTTTACTTTATAACCTCGGCTGTGTCATAATGCCTCAAAGAAACCATGAAGAGCACAAAGATCACAAAAATAGCAACACAATCACATAAAGAAGCCAATTTCCCCAAAAGAACTAAAAACTCAGTTTACCTAAGTATGAATATCTGTACTCTGGTTTTTGTCAAGGGGACACCCGGACAGGGAAGAGAATTAAATGAAACTAATCCTTGTTATTCTCAATAAATTGTCAGCAACATTAATCATTTTTCGCCACTCCATCGTGAAGAGAAATGAATGAAAGAAGATTCAAACATATTATACTCATGATAGTACCTTGCAAATTCCAGGATGAGCAAATACTGGCCTAAGAATTCCCATAACATCATGAAGGGGTATCGTGTCCACTAAATAATCCTGCCTTTCAGTTGATATCTGTACACAATTTATACACAGATGCATAGCATTATACACACAAGAATATATCAAATAAATAAGGGTGAGTTATTAATTTCAGATTTCACAATAGGATCAGCCATTCCATAGTTACATCTTCTTCTATACACAGATTACACAGCACTAGTGTTGAACTAATTGGCTGTCCGTTAGCATCAAAGCCATTTAGTTCAACATACTTTGTCTTGACCATGACAAGATGCATAATATTCATATCCAATGAGAAACTAAATAAAAGCTAGCGCAACTGATACACTTCACCAATCATATTGTCAGTAATCTTCAGCTCTGGCATTAACCGAGAAAAAAAATAGTAAAATGAACAGGCTATGTTGATAACGTGTTCATGCAGTTAGATCCATAAATCTTGGTATTTTTTTGTATCATCAAGTCAGTGTGCATGCGCACTTAAACATATTGCTCTAGCAATGTTCAAGTGACTCTTTGAGTGCATAATTACATATATATGCAAAAGGAATTTCCGTTAGTACCTGAATTCAATTAAGGATATCTATGAATATAGCGTCACAAATGTGAGATCTAGTGGAGTCAGATAATTTCTTATAACTATAAGCACGCATTTAAGGATCCATACAAAGTTTATATCTTTTTCCTTTAGTAATTGAAGAGCTTACAGAACATTCTAGATGAGTTCCCTTAGTTTATATTATTCTTTTATTAAATAATATCAGTTGATTAGACAATCCGAGGAAGGAAGTCAAAATAAAATTTTAGAGGATATTGTAAGTTTACAAGTAGAACTCATACAAAACATATGTAATGTCATTTTAGCCTTAGTAAGAACAACGTGTGGTCACAACAAAGAATTACATATTGCTAAAGTATTATTCATATATTTTCAGGCATATCATACCTTGTGGTACTGAATGTTAGTCACTAAATGACAAAATATCCATAAGATGATACAACAAAAACAAAGATATTATCATGGATGACCAGTCGTATTAGAATGATAGATTAAAAAATGATAATAAATGCCAAAAAGCGAAATTGTTTAAATGGACCATAAAGTATGACCAACTTAGATAGTTAGAAGTATCTTGTACGGACCCAAAGAACTTCCTATATGCAATAGATGGAACACCATAGAAATATGTAAAAAGTGAGAGGTTTCATGTTATCTCGTGCGGAATAAGGTAGCAAAATACTTAATTTTGTTAGACTTTTTAGTAAATATAGACTATATAGTACTAGATGAAATTGAAAGAAAACCAATAATTGTTAGGTAACTCCGAATATACGAAGAATAATGCTTAACTTGTTGTAACTGTAAACACATACTGACATACATGACATATGTAATCGAACAAGCATGAATACGAATACAGCAACAGTTTCTAGCCTAACTAAATAATGTTAATGTGTCACGCAGTTATAAGACTTTCGCTAGTAGCACAGAGACTGGCTAAGGAATTGCAATACTAAATTGAACCTGGATGAGAGCTGTGAAGCCCAAGAAGGATCTCAGACTGTGCTGCTCAGTATCCACCCCAAAAACTCTCTCTTTACTCAAGACGTCAGCTAGCTCTTCGAGCTGCGACTTGGTCTCAATCCACACCAAAGAATCCGACATCTCAAAATTCCATTTTTCAACACCATTATCAATCCCATCCAGAAACTCCAAAAACCCAATATCCGGATTCTTCAATAGCTTCGAAATCTCCCCCTTATACGGATGGAAGTTCGAATATTCCTCTGTCAAAACCGATAAACACACCGCACTAATTCAACAGAACAATTCAATAATCAATAATTAATAGTAATTAATAACAAAACTAGTAACATACCATTTGATTCGGATTGGAGTTTCAAGTGTTTAAACTGGAAGTAGGAATTTTCAGCTAAGACGCGTTTAAAAGTGCTTTGAGCCTTGGATTCTGTATTGAGATAACAAATTTTTTTCTGTTTTTGGCTTTTGAGGAATTTTCGAGTGAAGAATATGGGAATTGATAGAGCGAAGAAAGAAGAGATGATGATGGTTAAGCCTAGTCTGAGCTTGTCTCTGGTCTCCATTGGTAACTCGATGCTTCTCTTCTCTGTGCGAATTCACTTTGTTGCGCGGTGGCTGCTCAAATCCCTACTGAAGGAAACTTTTGTTATAAACTCAGAAGTAAGCGGAGACTCGGAGAGTGTTTGACGGTCCTCCCGAACCCGGCCCGCCCCTTTTTTGAGAGAAGGGACCGAGTCAAATATCCAAGTTTTTGTCCCTTCCCCGCAAAATGTGTAACAAAAAAAGAGGAGCTTGCCAACTCAGCGTAGGAATTTCGAATGTTGGAAGAAGCAGTTAAGTGATGTAAAATTTTTGGATAAAGCAGCTTGGTGTTGTAAGACCCATGAAGGAAGATCTCTTAGGGCAACAAGTAGAAGGGCGCGCGAACACTGGCTATGGAGAGCATATTCCGCGGTTTACCTCCTTGGGCTGAAGAGGGGCCAAAGGCTCGAGGTCCAGGATTTAGTCTGACAAAGTTGGGACACCTGGGTATCAAAAAAAAAAAAAAAGAGGAACCGTGCTGCTGTGTTTAACATTTGGGGGCAAATTTTTTAACGAGGACCTACTTCATGTGAGTGAAGCTGCATTGTCAGGCTTTTACCAGGTCTGGTAAAGCAGCAAAATTCAAAAAAGAGAGGATAAAAGTCAGTGCAGGACAAGATAGGCCGGTATGGTAATGACGACAATGCCCCTTTTTGGTAGTCATTGTGGGAGAGAAAATACATTTTTGAATAGTTGATTGATGAATAATGTGTGATTAAAAATTAAGAAAAAAATTTGGATTTGCATGTAATATTATTTTATTGAAAAATATGTCGTTGAATAGAAGAGAGAAAAAAATATCTTTTGAAAAAAATATATTTTGAAAAAAATGACTACCAAATAGGGACATTGTCTTTTGGGATAGGGCGTCACAGATTCGTTCAATGCATTTTGTCAAGAGTCATGCTATGCGTACAATCGAAATTGACAATATCAATTGATAATCTCTCACATTGAGGGGATCCACGGGACGGCCTGGTAATGAAGATATTCTCTTTTGGGATAGGGCGTAGAATGTTCGATCAATGCATTTTGTCAAGAGTCATGCTATGTGTACAATCGAGGTTAATAACATCGGTTGACAACCTCTCACATTGAGGGAGATCCACAGTGAATAAAAAAAAATTGTGAATTCCCTATGTGAGTGTTGTCAATCTCGATTGTACAAATAATAATAAAAATTGTCAAATTATGAGAACGAAGAAATACAATGTGACGCATGTTATTTTTGGATTTGACACTATTAATTATTCAACGTCATCTATATTTTAGAATTATTTTAAAAGAATATTGGGTTCTTTAATTTAAACAAATTGAAATCATTAAGATTTTGATCTAGAAGCCCTTGAAATGATATGATTACATTTGAGATGATATAAATGACCATGCTACGTGTATTGAATTTTTTAACTTAATTCTTTACCGACTACTCATAATAGAGGATGGGACCACATTTTTGAAATTTTTTATTCACGCAAGTCCCACATGCATACGAGATGGGATAAACAATTCTGTACACCTTTGGATGTACAAATAGAATTATTCTTAAAACAAATTCTAAAAACATTGATCTTATTTTTTTTAATTTTTTTTCACAACGTTGTGTAATATTCGAAGTGACCATAGTCCGAGGCCAGTGACGCCAACAAAATAATAAGAGATGTGAACTAGAGATCAAGTTATCCAGCAAAAATCTCTGTAAATCCCTAGGCAATCTAAAATACGACAAAAAAAAGGATAGATCTCAAGAACAATTAAAGTTAACTTATGGTGTGTTTGATCCACATTCTTTTTGAATAATGTATTTTGAAATAGTAGATTGATGGAGAATGTGTGGTTAAGAAAAATGAATTTTTTTTATTTGTGTGTAATATTATTTTAACAAAAAATATGTTGATGAAAATAAGATGGAGAAAAATGAATTTTGGAAAAAATAGAATCAAACAAGGGCTTAATGTCAACAAGAAAATTCTGAGGAAGAAACCAGTATCAATAGACTTGTCGAGTTAGAACATTGCATCCCTCGAAGTTTTCATATCCTATATGAAAATGGTGCTTCTAAGTACACTTTTTCCCCTCTTGTTGCCTTTTTATCATAGAAAACAAAGAAAGAAAAACAAGAAATCAGATTATGTTACAAGGCAAAAAGTTATCAACTAAAGGAAGCAAATGATCGATGAACACCATAAAATAAAATCATCAATGGAAATTCGAGCAAAAAGCTAATCGGTATTTATCAAAGAGAGTTTGACTACACTCCAAGCATGAGAAGATAGATAGCGAGACAGGAATACTAGACCAGATTCCAAAAATTTTAAGCAGAAACTAGACTATTTCACTTGACATTTATACAGAGGAATACGACCACATTGGTAGAATATTTCTTCCTCTTTGTGTGCTAGTATTGCTTGCTCATGTCCTTGCAGAGACAAAATGAATCGGCTAAGGAGACATAGTGCTCATAGAAATTCTGAAATCCATGTCATGAGCGAACTGGAACACTATCTCCTTCGGAAATCCATTTTTTTAATAGCAGTCACGGTGTTGCAAATTGACTTAAAAAGTCTTCAAGGTATTCTATCAGTAATATTTCATAGCTCTACAGCAAAAGAAATGATGAGAATCAAAGGAGATATAAGGAGACCCATAATTTTTAGAGTGATAAGCTTAGGTATTCTCACAATAATTTCAAAATCAGTAGAGAGAGTTTGAGTGATCAAGGATACTTGAGGTCAACAAATTCAAACCAAAAGTTAGGCCAACAAGATAAGAAGATCAAGCATGAATTAACATATTGACATACTGCATCACACCAAATTTGAGTCCAAATGCATTGGCTGAGATAAAGCTTCCATGGAAATATAGTCAGTTTTTTGTTAGCAAATTTATTTGTATGGCCAAAGTGATATCATATGTCAGTTATTAGACTTCATTTTGTTTAAATAGGAATCAATGTACAGCAGAGAGTTCACGTGAAAAATTCATCAATACAAAAATTGTCCTGTCTTTCATTTTATACAAGAATTCTTTCACTTCACAAATTTTTATCTTGGTATCAGAATCACGGTGAGCTCTCAACAAATTTCAATTTTTTACAATGACGTCTCATTCTCTAAATGTCGGAAATTTCATTACTCTCAGACTCACTACACTCAATTACCCTTTGTGGCGTGAACAAGCCTTAACTTTGGTAGAAAGTCAAGATGACCAAATACACCATCCCAAGTGCAAATGAAAACACAAAAAACTTCATACCGACACTCACAGAACTGTTCAAAGCATGGCGAAAAGCATTTCGCATTCTTCGTGGACGGATCATTGGCACACTCTCTGAAGAAGCTCTTGGACTTGTCATTGGCTTAGAAATAGCACACTCAGTGTGGAAAGCACTCAAAAATTCCTATGCACAAGATTCGCAAGAACGAGAATTTACATTGCGACAACAATTAACATATCTTCGTAAAGATGAAGATAAAACCATTGCCGAACACATTTGCAGGTTCAAAAGTCTATGTGACAATCTTGTAGCCATCGAAAAACCCATCTTAGACTAAGAAAATGTATTTTATCTTCTCACTAGTCTCGGTCCCCATTATGAGACTTCTGCAACTACCATGCTTAAGCCTCCAACGTCGACCTACTCAGAATTAGTGTCAAAATTGCAAAGTCTGGGCCAGCGAAGAAGCTGTTTTTCTTGTAATACAAACATCACAGCTCTACAATGTTTTCCTCAACTGGCATTCTATGGCCAACAACTGCATACTCAACAAGGATTTCGAAGAAACAGTCAACAATTCATCTCAACTAGACGTGGCTTCCGAGCTCAACAACCTAGAAATGACAACAGAGAATATTTAGATACTTTGGCATCTAACCCAAGGCAAATTCGTCCTCCGCCTCCAGGTGAACGTCGCATGACATCTACAGAAAGAGATCTGTATCGTCGAGAAAAATGTCAGTATTGTGGGACAATGGGCCATGTTGCAAAGATCTGTTGGTGGTTGCCCAAGAAGTCCACTCAGAGAGAGGAGATCCCTCATGCTCTAGCAATCCTTACCTTAGACAACACCATTTCAGATACGGAGTGGACATCTGACACTAGAACTTCTAATCACATGACAGTTAAGCCAGGTATGTTGTCTAATATTCGTAAATATTGTGGATCTGACTCAGTACTTATTGGAGATGGATTGTCCTTACCTTTAGTTGGAATTGGGGATACATGTATAAAACAAAACAAGGCAAATTTACCTCTTCGAAATGTATTGTTAGTTCAGGACCTAACAAAGAACTTGTTGTCTGTAAGTCAACTAACTAGTCAGTTTCCGGTAAATTGTGAATTTTCTGATGTTGATTTTTGTATCAAGAAACGGGAAACGGGACAATTGGTGATAAAAAGGGAGGCGCAAAGGTGATCTCTATGCTCTCTCTAACTTGCCATAAGTGAATTTCTCCCATCGATTTAAATCTGCTTTAGCGGAAGTTTGGCATCAACGTTTGGAACATCCACGGTTTTCAGCTTTACAATTATTGAAAAATAAAGGGTTAATTGAACTTGTTGGACCTTCTAAATTTGAACATCTTTGCGACAGTTGTTAGTTAGGAAAGCTAAATGAATTGCCTTTTTTTAGTTCTGAACATTCTAGTGCTTCGATTTTTGACAAAATTCATTGTGATTTGTGGGGTCCTGCTCCAGTTTTATCTATTGAAAAATTTAGATATTATGGTCGTCTAGTGGATGATTTTTCTAAGTATACATGAATTATTCCTTTGCAACATAAATCTAATTTTGTTGATGCATATTTGGCATTTGAAAAATATGTGGCAAGGCAGTTCAACAAACAAATAAAAAAATTTCATTCAGAAGGTGGATGTGAGTTTCTTAAGTCTAAATTGGCAGCTCATTTTTTGACAACTGGCATAATTCATCAAATTTCATATCCATATACTCCTGAATTGACAGGTATGGTTGAACGATGTCATAGAATTATTAGGGAATTAGGAATGACCATGCTCTTTTAGTGTGGTGCTCCTTTATTCCTTTGGGTAGAAGCTTTCACTACCGATGTTTATCTTATTAATCGTTTACCATCATCAACAATTAATTTTGAAACTCTATACTTCATGTTGCATAAAACTCATCTTTTATATTCATCATTTAGGGGTTTTGGCTCAAAATGTTTTCCTTACACATGGGACACACGACGTCATAAGTTTGATCCTAAAACAATTCTATGTGTTTTTGTTGGCTACAGTGACAAATATAAAGGATATAATTGTTTTCATCCTTCTAGTAGAAAGTTTTTTGTTTCACGGCATGTGGCATTTGATGAATTGATTTTTCCTTACAAGGAATCTCGTACCACAACTGTCACTCCCAATTCATCTCATCTAATTAGTATTTTTTATTATTGGTTAGCAAAAATTAACCTTGAATTTTCTACAGGGCCTACATCATCTACGCCACCTTGCATAAGCCCATTGCCTTCAACTTTTGCGGGACTCACACCCATGTGAGGGGATGATCATTCGAGTGGTCATCAAAGTGGGCACTATAACATTTTTCTAAATTGAAATCCAAATCTCAAATGTTGTTTCGGCTTCACTGAAGATCATGCTTAGCACTTATTCTTTTATAGTTCCAAGAAACCATGAACTAAGAAGCCCGTCATTGTTAGACTATTGCCCATTCGTCATTGACGATCACTTCTCACTGACTAGATGATGATACACGCCAAGGTTGCGGATTAGCGGGACGACTTTGGGACCTCCATAAGAGGAAGTTTGAGGTACTCAATTTAATTGAGATTAAACTCGAGCACTGAAAGGATGTTTGAATACATGTTTTCAAGGCTTACAAATTTGGGCTTTATCATGAAAAATGATAAGAGGAAGCTCATGTATTTTATTGAATATGTACATCACTATAAAATAAAAGAGTGAATGAAAGGCTGGACACGTGTCGTTATTTTTCATCGTCCTAATTCCTTTTTGTTTTTTTTTTTCTCATCATTCCAAAACAGGTGAGCCATCCTCTACTCATTTCGTTTCCTTCCCCAATCTCTCACGCAACCACCCACACTTCAAGGGCACATTTTCTTCAATTTCTTCTTCCGCTTGTTATGGCCTCAAGAAAATAAGAGTAAAAAAAAATGATGGCCAAGTTCACCCTAAACCCAGACACCAAAATCTTTACACAACCCAAGAAGATTCAATCTTTAGAATTTCTATCAAATCCCAGTACTTGAATGGGTTACGCATTAATCCAAGCTTGAAAAAGTTCAAGGTTTCTTGCAGCATAAAATAGAAAGAGACAGCAAATGCTGAAGAAAAACGTAGAATACTTAAAAGCTTAAAGTGAATGATGAATTGGAGGAGAAGGTTGGTTTATTGGAGGCTGAAATTGAGGGAAAGGAAGTGGGTTTTGTTTGGAATTCGCCATGGAAGAATCTTCCTCAAAGATATAAGCTCATTGTAACTACATCTCTGGCCTTCATTATTTGCAATATGGATAAGGTAAATTTATTATTGCCTTTTATTTTCGAAACTTTTTACTCTTAAAGTTTCTAATTACCTTGTTTGATATATTACTTTTCTTGACTAAACCCACTAGCTTGGTTAACATGATATTCATCTAGGATTTGGTTATTTTTCTTTTTTTCACCTCCATGCCACACGGAGACATGAATCGTGCCTCCGTGTGCAACGGAGACACGCTGTGTCTCCATGTGGCATGGAGGCACGATTCGTGTCTCCGTGTGCAACGGAGGCACTAACTGTGTCTCTGTGTGTGCAACGACGCAATGACATTTCATTTATTCTTCTCCCTTCTTTTCGTCTTGTTGTGAGTTTTTCCTTTTCTCCTTTTATTTTGCACCATAAAGACTGTTAGTTTTTCTTACTTGCCGGTAATTTATATGGTTGATTTGTTACACCAGGGTGCGTTCCATTTGATTAATGGGTGTTTTTTGTTGGTGTGATATGTGCAGAAGCATATGTTCTGCAAAGAATGAGATCTTTATTACCGTGACCTTCTTCTCCTCGATTAACCATTGATCGAATCATTTGATTTATCTCGCAAATGGGTTTGCTTCTAATCCATATTCTAGGAATTGATTGTAGGCTTAAATTCGAATTCGTGGAGAAGCTAATATCCTTTGCATAAATCAAAAATTGGAGTTCACTTTGGGGTGCCAAAAAATGTGGGCTTGTATATAATTTCTTGGCTGAATTTCTGTTGTATTTTTACCAAATGATGCTCGTCTATCTAAAAGTCAGGTTTAAGCTGAAATATTTTGGAAGTTTTGTTTTTTTTTATTTGCACGTTGTGTACTGTCCAGGAAGTGGTTTTCTGTATGATTCAAAAGAAAGAGTTCAAATTAAATCTGGTTCAATCTCACTAGAATGCTTATTTTATTATTTGAGCGTAAATTTATCTGCATACTATTGGTGAGGTATTATTCTTGAGGCAATATCATATTCACACGACTTTAGAATGATCTAATGGTGTATTAGTAATGCTTCATTGAAGTTGGCATCAAAGTTTGAAATGGGCCTCTTTCTGGATGGAGTTTGATGCCTGATTATTCTGGTTATATATATGATAACTATGTTCTTTGATAAATGAGTTTATTAATGATAAAATTTTACCGGGGTACACTCAAATAACTCATTGGAATCAATTGTCGGAAAATAGTCTCATTTGTGGTTGCAATTTGCTGCTTTAGTGTCTAATTTTGAATTAAATACTGGAGTCAGTAAGGAAGCTGGGTAATAGTTTTGGGTTCCATTATCCAACTCAACTGAGTATGTTGCTAGCTGTTGCTTCAAATGCATTGGAATGAGAGACTTTTAAGGGACGAAGCTTTTCTTGAAGGTTTTGTCAAGCTGCAAATGCATCATGTGATTCTTCCCATGGCTGTACTCTTTTTTTTTTTTTTTTGGATATGATGTTGGATGAAATATAGTGGTTACAGAACGGAAGCTGAAGTGATTAAAGTACAGTTATTGTAAATCAGATCAAGTGGCTGCACCTGATAGATTATGTTCAGTATTATTAGGAACCTATTACTGTGTGATTTTGTGAGTGCTGTGTTATTGATCTGGGTTTAATGAAATTTGAGGTCTGTGTAGAACATAAAGTCAGATGATTGAAATCTGCTGTTCTGCGAATTATCCTCATGTAAGACTTCTTTTCCACTTCAACATGTTATCTTACATAAATCCTATATGAAGCTTGATGTACGTCCCGTATAATAAAAGTATATCAACATTGACAATTGTTTGCTTATTTTGTGGAAAAGAATTACATTACTATGATGATTACAGCTGTACATTTAAAATTGGATACAAAATATTATAAACTTAAACAAATATAACTAACTTCAATAAATAGATATAAATAGTTGTAATGAAAAATTAAATACAATGAATACCAAATATTTATCAAGAATAAAAGAAATATGAAAAGAAAATAGATGAAAAGTAAGTCAATTCCAACCAAATTATGAATATCTTCACATTTACAAATGAATTTTTTTCAAATTTACTACACTTATTTTTAAAATTAATCAATTAACGTGCAACGCACGTTCACTTCACTAGTAATATATACAAGCTTGTAAGATTAATTACATAATCTCAGATACTTCATACATTTCGGAGTTGACCTTCGAATGATTTCTTCAATCAATTCCAGCTTTTCCTATAATGTTTTCCCCATCAGCTGAATTCAGAATGTGTATTATTTTCAAATTTGTTGAGAGGCCATAAAGCTAATTTCTTTTGCTTGTTTGAGTTCATATTTTTTTGTACTCGACAGGGCAAGATATCTCATATTATTCGAAGCGAGACATGATCTTTTACTATCCATATTTGGATAGTTGTTGTTAAATCACGTCGACCTTTCGTATATCTATTTAGAATCTCAAAATAAGAGTGTGTTTGAGCCACATTATTTTGAAAAAAATATATTTTGAAATAGTAGATTGATGGAGAACGTGTGTTTAAAAAATAAGGAAGAGTTTTGGATTTGTGTGTAATATTATTTTATTAAAAAATGTGTGGTTGAAATGATGTCAAATCACTATTTAAGAATATATATTTTTTTTTAAAGAATGTGCTCAAACATGGCCTAAGTCAATAATTCGTTTTTCTATGCTGGTCTTTGTTCAAAATTCAAATCGAGGTTAAGGTCCCGTCATGATTTCACTTAGCCCCTGTTGAACAAACATTATTCGAAAATTTATTTTTTCTACATACTCATTTTCAATCATACGTTCACACAATAAAATATTTTGCATATAAATCTAAAACTTTTTCTACTTGTTAACCACACATTTTCCTAAAAATCACTATTTAAAACATTTTTTTTTAATTATGGTTGTCGAAGAAGGGTTTAATCTCTTGTTTAACTTTCTTTAAACTAAAACTCATTATTTCTCATATTCATATACTCATTGAGCCCTATTTTTGGTTAATAATGTATTTTGAAATAGTAGATTGATATAGAATGTGTGATTAAAAAATAAGAAAAAAAATTGAATTTGCGTGTAATATTATTTTATTAAAAAATATGCACTTGAAAAAAAGGGAGAAAAACGTATTTTGTAAATAATGGAATCAAACAAAGACATTCACACAATAAATATTTTGTACGTAATTCAAATTTTTTCTCTATTTTTAACTACACATCTTCCAAATAATCACTATTTAAAACATTATTTTTTACTAATTTTTCTTTATCCCGTTTGGACCATATTTTCATTTTTCATTCACATTTTTCTACTCATTTTCAACCATATATTTTTCAATAAAATAATATTTTCTATCACATCAATAATTTTTCTTTCTTTTTCAACAACACATTTCCCATCATATCACAATTTAAAATACATTATTTCTCCAATAATCTCCATCAAGCACACTCATAATAACCATAGGACTGCCCCTTAGGGGATAATTTAGTAGTGCAAATGATAGGAGTGAGGGAGTCTCAGTTAAGCTGACAGCCGCAGTGTGAGGGTTCGATTCCTACCTCTTATAAGGTTTGAAATTAGATTCTTTGTGGACACTAGTATGTCAGCTCTTGTACCCTGACCTGTTGAGGCACATTCCGCGATTTACTTCCTCCACAATACTCTAGGGATGGGTCGATGAGAAACTCTCAAGATTGGGGTTTAACCTTTTTTAATAACCATATGGCTAATTCACACCACCGCGCAAAAAGAATCGTGCTGCTGTAGCCACCTCTTTTGATCGACCCTCATGATAGGGGGTTGGTCCCACCTTTTTTTTTTTCATTTTAAATTCATGCGGGGCCACGTCTGTTAGGGTCGGTCAAAAAGGTGAGTAGCTCCAGTTCTGACAAAGTAGCAAAATTCGCGCAAAAATAACAATTAGGGACCCATCACATGGTCCATGGATCCCGATTGAACCCCAGTTATTCCACGTTAGCAAATCAAAATCTCCCTATCTACCACGTCATAACCAACCAATCAAAATATTCTTTGCACTGGCTACAGGGAACACAAACCCCGTCCACAAAATGATGTCGTTTCATTGACACACATTCCCCATGTCAACAAATATCTCCGTCGCCTTGAAATTACTCAATTGCCCCTGTTTAATTCTACAAACTAGGAATTCTCATCCAGTCCCTAAAAATTACAACATGTCTCTCTTGGGTCCCTAATTATTTCCCTGTTGCAATTAGGTTGTTTCGTGTAAATATAATAAATGGACAAATATCCTTCGACTTTTCATCAAATATTCTCTTAAAGGCACGTGATCTCCATTCTTACGCGGGACCCTAGCTTATGGGCAAATAGAATTACCCATTTTGGTCATCATGTCTTGAAATCTAGATCTAGCCCTTGTTCGATGGGGAATAAATCAAATTTTTAATAGATTTTGATAAAAGTTGATGAAATGCGTGATTGAAAAGTTGTGAATTTCATAAAATATGTAATTAAAATTATTTGTTGATTTTGATTTAAATTAAAATCTGAATTCTACTTTCTACTCAATAGGGGCTTAACTTTAACATGTTTCTTTTCCCCAATAAATTGCCTTTTTTATTCCCCCTTTATGTATTTACAAATTGTCATTTTCTCAAAGTATGTTTCAAACACCTAAAATTCGCAATTTTCGTCCATAGTTTTTGGCCTCCACTTTTTACTCTCGTCGTCTTTTGTGAGTATAATGAAACCAAACAAACACTATTTCTCTTTACGTGTACCATAAGAGAAGTCCAGGGACCTAAATGCCACAGAAAAAATGAAGCTGTATCAAAGTGAGACACGTGGTTAGGTTTGGCGAGTGGGTTAGAATTGGTCTACAAGCTACCGTTTGTGGCAGTTTGGTAATTTAATACGATGTAAAGGTCCTTTTCAAGCAGCGGACTGCAGGTTGAATTGTAGAAGATGCTTCCTCTTTCTCGTCAGTTTTTTCTCTACTCTCTCTTCTAATTTTCCATTTTTCTCTCACCATTTTTTGGCCTAAAAATTGAAAATTCCAGAGAATTTTTAGAGATTTAGGCGAGATGAAGAGGTGCGTATTATGTAACGGAATGGCTAGGATGTACTGTGAGTCGGACCAGGCGAGTTTGTGCTGGGACTGCGATGCGAAGGTGCACTCGGCGAACTTCCTGGTGGCTAGGCACTCGAGGAATCTGCTTTGTCACGTATGTCAGTCGCCGATGCCGTGGTCCGCCTCTGGTGCGAAACTGGCTCCCACCGTTTCTGTGTGTGATAAGTGTGTTAACGGGACAGTCACGACGGTAGAGGAAGAAGAAGAGGATAGCGAAAGCAATGTGGAAAACGAAGATGAAACTGAGGATGAGAACGTAGAGGAGGAGGAAAATCAGGTGGTTCCGTGGTCACCGGCTTCCCCGCCGCCGGTGAGTTCTTCGAGTAGCGAAGGTTCGACAATCGGCGAAAGAGAGGTTCGAATGAAGCGAATGCGTGAGGAAATTTCAAATGTATGAAAAATATTTCCATTTTTTGCTTCGTTCATTTCATCATGATTTTTTGAGATCGAAATGGTGAAAATTTTGTGTCAAAATGACAGGATGACCTCGGTTGCTCGTCGTCTCAACCGCATGTGCATTCGGCGCCGTTCGCCACCACCGTGATGGTAAAGGAAGAAGTTGAGCCTTCGCCGGCGCCAGCAAAGATACGAAAAACCGCGGTTGATCAAACGGATCCGGTAGGGTTACCTGAATCTCGTATCTTGGAATCCTTAAGGAGATTTCACCGGGAAGAGATGGTATCAGGTGCAACAGAGTTCTGCCACGACACCAGGGCCGTTGACTACGACTCTTGCGACTGTTATTAACCGTTAGATATGATGGCTGATGGTTTTGATATGCCATTTTCTTGACTATTTTTATTTTGGACTAATATTAGGAGATAAAATATTTTGTAATTAGTGGTTCTATGAGGAACATACAATTTCAAAGCAGCATTTGTGGATTACCTTGGATTGTGAATTTTTTTTTTTTTGGGTTGTTAATATGCTTCACAAATTGTGGTTCCATTCCAATGGCTTGACATTTGAAGTTTTGAATTGTCACAAAGTTTTGAAATTTGAAGTTTTGAATAGTCCAAACAGCAGAAGGTTCTGACGGTCAGTCTGCCATCACCCTCTGAACGTAGAATATGGCCCTGTTTGATTCCCATTCTCATTCTCATTCTTCTACTCATTTTCAACCACACATTCTTCAATAAAATAATATTTTTCATCACATCAATAACTTTTCAACCACATATTCACCATCATTACATCAAAAAAAATGCATTTTCTTCAAAATAATGTGCATCAAACGGGCTCTATATGTCAAATTATATGTATTATACTATTAATTTCACGGTTTTTATATTCCATTTGGTCTAGAAATGTGACACAATTGTCTGTGGTAATATTAAGTGGGTCGAGCTGTTTGGTTCGCTCATTAAGAGCTCAGCTTGGCTAACCTAGTGAGCCAGTTCGCACTCGCAAATTGGGTGTTTTCAGAATTTCTTGTCAAGGTTCGTGAAAAGTCCATTTTAGTTGTTGTTTAGTTTTGTTTTATCCAATTTTTGGTGTGTTGACTGAATTCGGCGACTCCTGGCTAGACGATGGACAACGTTGTTGCGCGTAAATGTCGACAAGGCATGATATTGCTTTTGTATCAATCCCGCGTCTCATGTTTCAAACGCCTCAATTTTGGCTCAAAGCAGTTACTTGGTGACAAAACTCATGCAGGGCAGCAAGGGTTTGTTAACCAACTCTCCCCTCGGACCATGTAGAACCTTCTTGTTGTAATGGTAGGGGTTCACTATTGAACACTCATATGGGTGGATCCCATGTGAGTAACAAATTAGAAAAAATAGCCACTTCATCCACCCTCATGTGAGTGTTTTGTAAGATTTGTGTGAACCATAAGTCGGTATACACATTATTGGACCATGTATTCACACTATACTTATTTTAGTTTGTTCGTTCTTTAAACATGTTTTGTATTAAATATAAGACAATTTAGATGTGATAAATATTTTAATTCCACGTAATCAAGTCACTTAACTTTGATTTACATACAAATCTAATCATTCCATTTTACCATTCTAATTAACGTAATTAGCTTATAATTCAATGCATTTAACATGTATCTTGATGAATTATTTTGTTAAAAAAACATGCTAATTTGGAGAAAAATACCTATGTTTCAATTTGTTGATTCACACGAGAGCATTTTTAATTTGATAAGATCAAGTTTCCATAATTAATTAAAAAGAAAAACCATCGAGAGAAATTATATAAATAATATATATTGAGTGGTTTATATGGCGAGTACTTGTTCGACAAAGACTGCAGCATTTGTTAGACACCACCAATTCTTTTTTGTCGTTTTCAAGCCTAAATTGGTGAACCTTGTTTCTTTCTTTCTTTTGCTTGTTTGTCCAAATAAGGGATTATTTTAATGAAACAACCTAAGAGATATTTTGATTATATTAATATTTCTTGTGAAAATATCTGAGAGTTGATTATCTTCACTTGTCATGCCTTTGCCCCTAACTTTCATTTCATGCCTCTCAATAATTTATAGCCGGCAATCACATCAAATGTCAAATCTTCTAACTTTTAATTACGATAATTTATGTTACATCGTACTACAGAAAAGAAATATCAGTAATATGTTATAATTAATAAATATTAAGTCCTCATTGGTGGGAATTCAAATTAAATATTTAGTAGATTTTAATAGAAAATTTTAAAATGTGTAATTGAAAGTTGTAGAACTCATGAAAAATATGATTAATATTGATTATATGATTTTAATTTAAATTAAAATTTGATTTAAAACAATACCAAACAAGGACTAAATTATGTTCGATGTTGTGAGCTTTGGAGTTTGGACCATATGTATCCCTAATTGTGCACTCATACGTCTTATTTGACTCACATTTTAATTCTTATTCTCATTCTTCTACTCATTTTCAACCACGCATTCTTCAATAAAATAATATTTTTCATCACATCAATAACTTTTCCTTCTTTTTCAACCACACATTTCTCATCATATCACTATTTCAAAATACATTTTTCCCAAATAATCTCTATCAAACACACTCATAGTAAATATGTTGAATTGTTGATCATGTATAAGAATGGTAGAGATTTTCAAATCTCATCCTATTCCCATGAGATTTGGATAGAGATATTAGTCTCAATCAAATTTGGATTAAGACAATTTCTCGTGGTAGGATTTAATTTGGAAGTTTGCTAAGCCAATATTTTAATATATGAATATTTTATGATAATTCGAGTAATACACACTTAGAAGGTGTTCAAGATCGTGAATATTGTGAGCTATCACGAGGAACTGATTTGAAAGATCATTAATCTAACCTGGTGCCACCACACACGATTAACCATAATGACAAATGAATTTATATAATTAATTATTTCATTATTATTTGAAAAAAAAATTAAAATTGATCTTGATAACACCAGCTGTAAATATCGACAAGTAAAGGAATTTTGAAGTGGAGGAGATTTGTTGAGTGGTGTCAGTTATTAACCCTAGAGCATGAAATTTTCTAGTCAACAACCCATTTAATTAACATAAAAATTGATTGTGAATTGATGGCAGATTCTTGGCTAATCCTACAATATATAATCATTTCATAATACAGTTGTACTAATTAAATAGTTAAAGTTTGTTGGAGAGATAATAAATTATGATTAAGATAAAGGGGTGAGAATGAAAGGTACAACAAATTTGTGGTGGCAATTTGTTGATTGTTTTTCAAGAGAAAGTATGAATGGGTGTTGGTACTATGTGGCTGTGGTTTCGTACTCTTCAACAACTATCATGTGATTTTAATTCATCTTACGATTTGGACCATGAATTTATAAAGATGACGGTAGAAGAAACGCTTTCACCTTTTTCGAATCGCTTTGACAAAACGATATATATTATCTTCTTGAAAATAAAAAGTAAGACGTACGTTGATTTGATTGAGAGTCTTTCATATTCAAAAGCGGAGATTGAATTGATTGATTGAATTAACTATGATTCAAAGAAGTCAAAATTCATAGTTAAAGTCGAAAAAGCATGAACGACAATCTTGATCTTAAATGAGAATGTCAACGAAATAGAGATTCTTATATGGTTGACTCCAAAAGTAACAATCTTGATTTACGAGAAATCATCGGCATTAGTTGAGAATAATTGTGGGAATCCATTAAGTTTAACTACTCAACAACTTCATAAATTAAGAATGAATGGCTACTCTCAACAACTTTTAATGTATTAGATGATTCAGACGGGCCACTTAGTTGAGTTCCCCTGCAATTAATCCAGACCATGAATTTTTTATTCCTTGACAAGAGACGTCAATTTTTTTGGAAAATTCTTTTTGAACTTTAGCCTTTTATGTACCATGATTCCAAAGTGTGATAAATAGAATTGTACCATACCTCATTTTAATATGCATTTCTTCTTTAATATTAAATTTAACTTGTGAAGGTTCGTGGAATATACATTTTGGATGCTTGTTTCGGGATTGTAAGTGACGTATAATATCGTTTTCCCATTGTTTTAAGAAATTGCAACACAGACCATTACACTCTCATAATACAAAAAAATGGAATGATAAATGAGGTAAACCAATATAGGATACACAAAAGGGCAAGAACATATTTAGCAATGTTATTGCCTACTTGTTATCAACATTATCCATATGACCTACAACTTATAAGTACTACCGACGACTACTAATTTTTTTTTTTTTTTTTTTTTTTCATCCATGTACAATGGCGTAGAGAACATGTTATAGTAAAACACTTATTTTAGACAATAGAAAATGTATCTATTTTAATAATAACATAATCTCTATTTAAATATAAAATTGAAGATACAAGTGACGTGCTCGACTTAACAAAATTAAAGAAGAGAGAAATTTAACAAAATTTGGTCATTTCTCTATTTATTCGCGTTGAATCCACGATATAAATGCACAATAGTTTGGGATTGTAATTAACTTGCGAACTTCCATGCCAAGTGTTTTTGGATAGTTTGGCGAAGGTGTTACTTAAGCCATTGTTTGGGATCCATTTTAATGAGATTTTGGAAAAAAAATTATTTTTTGAATAATACTTTTATTTGGAGAATGTACGGTTAAAAAGGAAAGATAAATTTGAGTTTATGTGTAATATAATTTATTGGAGAATGTAGTTGATAAAAAGAGAGAAAAATAAAATAAAATTTTAATGGAATCCAAATATGAGCTAAATTACAAGTTGTGGGTCTATGTACTACGAAATGTATGAATACATTAACAAAAGTAGTGAGTACAGTTGGACACTAAAATAACTAACTGGAAAAGTCGGCCCAACACAACCTATTTTGGGTTGGTTAAGGTCAGTTTTTTTATTGCTTACTGGTTAGTTTGATTGGACACTAAACTTAAAATAGATCGGTCGATTCTGGTAGCGAATTTTGATCGAAAACATTACCCCGACCCGCAACGCAAAACATGAAAAATGAAAAATGGCAAAACTCCCAAATTCTAAAAGATGTCTCTCTCATTGAGCCCAATCATAGAGGCGCTTCATGAAAAATCCAAACTTCGATAGAAGCGTTATCATTGAGCTCAATTACGATATCACTTTTTATACATAAAAATATGATACTTGTACATAATGTGATATCTATCCGGGTGTCCACCCCCTCACATGGAGGGAGGGTCCACTTCAAATAAATTATATTTTATTCAAAGTGGATTCTGGGGTGGACACCGGAATGGAGAAAAGCAAAGCATAGCAATTCCTCGATGGAGAAAATAGCAGCCAAAGTGCTTATCATTAAAAAAGATGCTCTGCACAAATCCGAACTCCATGAGTTCATCATTCTCGCGACGGTCACACAAATTTTTACCATACCTAAATTTTAAAGAATTGAAACTTAGGTTCTAATCGAATTGGGTTGGATCAATTCGATTTGTGATGTCGATCTGTTTTCCAGGTTCTAATCGAATTGTTTTCCAGGCTGCCACCTCAACGTCCAACCGACCCGAATTGGGTTGGATCAATTCGATTTGCGATGTCGATCTGAGTTGGATTGTTTTTTAGTTTAGCCAAATCGAATCAAGTCGGGACGATTCGCATTAGGCCCAAAATTAGCCCGATCAACATAATCCCCACTCCAATATCAGTTCTCCAATTTTGAAGATCAAAACTCCCGCCCCAGCGGAAACTTACCCATTACCCGAGAATTCAAATCAAACATTAATTTGAAATTGCCCACTCAGAATCCAGTAAATGATCAAACTGTCAAAAAATGGATAGTGGAATGATATCAGTGGACAAATGGAGTTCCGGCAGCCAAGTCTACTTCTTGACCCACCTCCATGCTGATCACACCGTTGGCCTCTCCTCAACGTGGACACGGGGCCTCCTTTACTGCTCTCGTGATTCAGCCAAGCTTTTCCCTACCAAGTTTCCGGATTTTAATCTTTCGCTTATCCGGGTTGTGGAAATCGGCTGCTGGCACTCTCTTTCTTTGGTAACCCCTAACTCTGGCTCCGCCACTACTGTATATGTCATGGCCATTGACGCGAATCATTGCCCTGGTAAGTGAATTCTTCTCTCTATTGTTGTATTTTATGTTTTCTGGGAAAGTGTTTGATTTATTGTCTCAATGAAATTGTGCTGTCGTTGTATCACATGGTGTTGGCTACAGTCCGTGAATTGGGTACTGCATTTTTTTTGTTTGTACATTCCAACGAACTCTGTAATAATGGGGCTACAATTGTGGCTTCCCTGCTGAATTTGGTTACATAAGTAGTACTAATATTTGGAAAAAGCATTGTAATAAGAAAGCTGTGCATTTATTTTCCATGGCATAATGAGTAAGCATTAGAATGATAAGAATAATTGTTAGTTGTGATTTGGAACTATAGAAGTGCCCATAAAAGTTTAAGCTCTCACAAAATATTGAAACAAAAACACTATTTTCTTTAGTTGACTGACGCTCTTTCGCATGCTGGCCTTGAGTCTTCCAACCTAATTGTTGGAAAATGAGCTGATCATTAAAATTAACTGAACGCATATGGTTAGGGCAAGTTGAAACCATTGAACCCTAGGGTAAAACGTATGTATATTGTACATTGTGCCCAAATGTTGTCCTTTGGTGTGAGATGATCAATAATCTGTTGTTTGGAGATTTACTTGTATACAATTTGTAGCCTATTTGGAATATGCACTGAACTCCCTGGATATATCTTAATGATAACAAGGGAGAAACATTTATTGGGATTTCTACTTTGTTAAATACTTTCTTTAACTATTGTGGAAATTGTTTCTCTAAACAGTCTTTTGATTTGGGTATGCAAAGTATCTCTTCAGGGTGACACAATAATGTTTCCCCCAGTTCATATTTCCATTCTTGCTCCTAACATTGACTTTAACTTTAAGCTTTAAATTCCTCTACTTTCCTGCCCTTAAATCTGACAGGTTCCGTTATGTACTTGTTTCGTGGTGAATTTGGCTGCATGCTTTATACTGGGGACTTTCGCTGGGAAAAATCAAGTAACATGGTTGAGGTTGGAAGAACCATGCTACTGAATGCTCTCAAGAATGAGAAGCTCGACATTCTGTACTTAGACAATACTTACTGTAATCCAAGATTCTCTTTTCCTTCTCGTGAAGTTGCTGCTAGGGAGGTACATTTCTTTTTATTGGGGGAATTCCATCTTGTAAATGTTGCTTGTCCACATAACTACATGATACACTTAGATTGGTTGAGCACATGTGCAGTCTCTTGCAATTGATCTTTGCATAAACTGGTTAATTTTACCATGAATTAATTTACATTTGTCCCCAAACTTCACCATAGTACACCAGCTCTTACTCAATGTATTATCATTATGGTGTTAGTTACAAACTCATGCAAACAAGTCCTTGAAATTTCGCAAACGTAATTTTGCACTGCCTTAGGCAAGCAAGCAGGGTAAACTGAACAGTTATATCTAGTATTTAATCTGTATTTTTGTGATCATCCACAAGCATAAATCTGCATTTGGGGATTGGGAACTGGGTATCTTCTAAAAGATATATGCAAAGTATCGAGCTCGCCAATTTAAAACCTCACACTGGACCCAGAAAAGGATTAGATGGGGTTATAAAAGTCTTGGGTTGCATTCATCCCTTCCATGTTGCATTTTGTGCCCATGAAAGTACGAAGCAGCTGAAATAAAGAATATAATGAGATGGGGCCACGCGTTTCAATAGAATGGCTGCCAGTTTTCTACTTATTTGACCAGTTTATAACAGGATTCTTTTTCCTCCTCTTTGCTCCCTAGTTTATTCCTGACCCAGTAAGTTAAATTTGAAATGATGATATTTTTTCTCCTGTAATAAGATTCATAGCTAATTATAATTTCAGTAAGAAAAATGACAAAAAAATAAGCTGCATTTTCCATTGATCAGGTGCATATTACTATTTTCATAGAACTAAAGCTGATCTGAAATTTGTAGACTTCACGAGATGACATGAGATTATGGCTTTTAAACTGTGTTGTAAAATGTAAATCTAGGGATTGATTTATTGAGAATGGTTGATTCACTTGGTGAAACTTATGATGTCTAATTGCAGATTGTTGATATCATCACTGCTCATCCAGAACATGATATAATTATCGGAATTGACTCACTGGGCAAAGAAGATCTTCTGCTCTATATATCTCGCACACTTGACATAAAGGTACTTTTTGATAACCAAATTGTCTAATGTCTACACAATTTGATTTGACACTGGCTCATTTGAATCCCCATCCCCTAAAAAGAAAGGACCTGTAAAGGCAAAAACGAGATTTGTTATCAATTTTGTAGGGAAAAAAATAAAAAAATTTAGAAATAGTTCAACTGGATTTCAAATCTGATGCAATGATCTGTATTTTTCATCTGCCTATTTGATCATTATTTAATTTTCTTTGATTGCATCTTCATTTCTACTATATATGGGGATTTGCTACGAGTAAGAATTCCTTTGTTATTATTCCTCAAAGGTAATAGTTATTTGCTTTTTCATCTTTTGTGTATTATATAAATGTCGTATAAGATACTGTGTAGAATATGATCCTTACCTATATATGCCGCCAATAAGGTGTCAGCTAACTTTTGGTCTTACTACAGATCTGGGTGTGGCCTGAACGCTTGCAAGTTATGCATCTTCTTGGATTCCCTGACATTTTCACAACCAAAACTGCTCTAACCAGAGTTCGTGCCGTTCCTCGTTATAGTTTTTTTAGTGTTGAAACTTTAGAATGCCTCAATACCCTCCGCCCAACCATAGGAATTAGGCCATCTGGGCTTCCATGGTCTATGAAAGCTGTTAAAGCAAATGAGAATGCGTTTGGATCCTCTTTTTCGACATCTGGCCTCAACAAGAGCAACGAGAATACGGATATTGCCAATGGTACACATACACATGAACCAAATCGAGATCTAAGAAGCGTTGAAAGATCTCATGAATATATATACACAGTTCCGTACTCTGATCACTTGTGCTTTGCTGAGATACAGGAGTTCATTGAGCTTCTCCGGCCAGTCAAGATCAAAGGCATTGTGTCTTCACTCTCCTCTAATATTGACCCCTATTATTTCTTTCGACACCTTTGTGGAACAAAGCAAGCATTTTGGAGGTTACACCAGAAGCTTGATATTGAAGAGAAGCTTGAAAAAGTTGAAACTGTTGACATCAAATCTACAATACCTGGTAGTACTATTAGTGTTGCAGGAAGGAAAAGAAAGAAAGTTCAATTTGTAAATAGGGTTAGCTTATTAAGGAAATCAGGCCATGGGGTTAGAATTGCTGATAGTTAAGTACAATTTGTAAGTAGGGTTAGCTTAATATAAAGCATATGAAAGTTGTACATGACCATGAGCCGGACTAACTATTTTGCACATCACATGATAATGACGAGGTGATATTAGATATAGAATTTTGTGCCTTTGGCTAGGCTACATGTTCGCTTTCTAAGTTTGCTTCTTTTGTGTTATGTATAAATACTCTATTTTTGTGGATGTTTGAGTTGCAAAAGAAACGAAGCAGACCTTGTAGATGAATATTACTCCTGAAGTATTATGATTCTCAAATTTGAAGATGAATATTTTCTTTAATCTATGGAATATTTAATATAATGATAAATTAAACAAGGGAATTCAAGCAGGAAAAGTAATAGCAAATGAAGCGATATTGTGGACCACTTTATTCCCAATACGAGGAACAATGTGCCACATCCTACTTCCCTAAGCAAATGAACAATATCAGAGATACTAAATCATTTGAAGATAAAACATTAACCTATTTCAGTCACAGCCAAGCATCAGTGTCGAGTTTAAGGATCACCCAATTGCTTCAGTGTATCGTTGTGAGTCTGCCATCCATCGTCGATTCTCCACATTGATATTTTTATTATCATAGCCTATGAGGAATGGCGATTGAGCTTCTCCAAGTACAAGAGATTGGGAAACTGTTTCTGAATATCATATGAGTTGTAAAATCTCAACCTTCCATGATCCGGAATTAGTAGGCAATCTTGGAGACAATGTATCCTTCCTTTTATGTACAGCTTTTTCAAATATTCTGGGAAAGCAACTTATGAGTTGTAGTTTCTCTAGTCTGGGCATGTTCATCGAATTAGTTGCATACATTTCGTTTTTCCTCTCTTCCTTCGAGTCCTTGCTTTAACATGGAGGAATGTAAGACAAAATGTATGCAAATCATTAGATGAACATGCACAGATTAGAGAAATTACAACTAATAATTTACTTTCCTAGAAAATTTGAAAAAGATATTCAGAGATTGCCTACTAATTCCGGATCATGGAAAGTTGAGATTTTACAACTCATATGGTATTCAGAGATTCCAAAATTCTAGGCCTTGAAAACCTGGAGCAGGTGAAGTAATTGGGCATGAGGAAAAACGAGCCACCTTCCCAGTTGAAGAACCTTCAGTTTCGCAATCTTCGAAAAGAAATCTTCCTCGAAAGACTCAGATATTTCTCGTGTCCATTGAATATGGTGATCAGTCTTCTCTATTATTATCATTCGAAGACCAGAATGAGCCAACCAGAATGAACATAATTGTTGGTGGCTAAATTGAAGAAGTTGGACTGTCAGCCATGGATAACAAGTTAACAACATTATATGGATGACGGATCCATAGACTCATAGTACATAGATGGTAGTTAGTTCCCCAAAGATTTTTCGACCATTTCCCCAGCAGTTAGTGTTAAGTTTTGGGACAAAGTCCTCGCTAATACGCCAATAAATTTGTCAAGGAAACTGCAACGGTCAAAAAATAAAACCTAAAGTTTACAGGCAGACTATCAGAATCCTGCTGAAGTTTAGACATCATAGGAGAAAGAAGAAGGTTTTCTACAATGTGCAAACTCAACCAATTTTCTGACATCTTCTTTTTATTCTCATCATCAGGGTCGGCCCTAAGAGTCTTGAAGCCCTAGGCGACTCATCATTATGAGGCTCTGTACATAATTTTTTTTACAAGCATATTGACATCAAACATGTCCGAATCAAACGATTTCTTATGATAAGAAATATTATACTTTGGTACTCACTCATCATTTGATTTGTTCGAGAATCAATTTTCATTTTCAAAAAAATACAATATAAATATTTTTTTTAAAAAATTGGTGAGGTATGAGGATGGTTCCTACTATTTATTATCAAAAATATCTTATATTTAAAAATAAAAATTTAAAAGTAACAATAAATTGAAAGACATTATTGGTAGGGAGTCCCCTACTTTATTTACACTACCATAAAATATTTAATATAAGAAAATTGAGAAAATTCTAAAATAATTATTTTTGGGCTTTCAAATTTTTTTGGAGGCCCCATTATAGCTGAGGCCCAAGGCCACTGCCTTGGGCCAGAACCGGCCCTGCTCATCATTGTTGACAAAATGATGTATTTGCTTCTGTTTTTGGAAAATGATCAAACTTGATCTTGTTGATTTCTTCGCTCGTCCTGATCAAGGTCCTGAGATTTTTGCTTGCTTCTTTGGTTCTGTCATGAATAATGTTGTTTTCCAAAGACTGGAACGTTTCCATGATTACAATCAAACTCACCCTTACTTTCCTACCACTCTCTCTTAAATGAATGAGCAACATGTAGTTATTGAACTTGGACTGGATTTTGATTTTGAATTGAGAACCGTTGAACCAATCCCTATATTGGCCTGAGTACTCGGTTGGACTTGATTTGCAATTGAACAAGTCGACCAGATTCTTTCAAAACTTATAAAAAGGCTTTAATTGGTCTTGAAGCCAAGACCTCTACGATACTATGCCGAGCAACACAGCCAGACTAGTACATAGCTACTATAGTACATATGAACAAGTAGTATTATTTATCTAGACTCATTATGTGGCAATTCAGTGTCATTCATGAACTTGCCTAGTCAATATTACGAGTAATTATATTCAATATTCATTATGAAGAGGACTAGTTTATATGACATCGAGTCATTTTAGAGGATGACGACTCAAATTGATTAATAGCATGATTCAAATTGTAAATGCCACCTCAAACTTGGTAGACGTGTCACCATAACAATTTACTATCCTACTATATGGACGAGTTTAATGAAAGATTTTTTAACAGGAAAACACGTGTCATTTTTCATTTGACAGTTAGAAGAAATAGTCAGACAGGTGCAACACTTGTCACCCAACCCTGTCAAATGTCCTTATTCGAGTAGCTTTATTCAACTATTGACCACAAATCATGTATTGTGCAGAATGAAAAAGGATGAAGTGTATATATATATAATAATATCCAATTTAATATTAAACTGCTCTAATATTGGTCGAAATCTAACACGTAAAAATAGTCAAGAGAGTCCATTCTTTAATGATCTTGCCAAGGAAAGTGTATTTGCACCAAAAGGGTTAAACATTGTTTGGAGATTCATCCACTTTCTCCTAGTACTAAAACATAAAAGATATACATTCAGACACGAAATCACTTGAATGCTCTATTTTAAACCTAAAGCTTTAAATTCTAGATAGATATGCACTCAAGAATCTGGAAATATTCTTTCACGTCAAAACATTAATGCACTGTCCTTTGCGTGCCTTCTTCTTGTTGTACTCTTTTGAACTCTCCGGCGACTGCACCATATTCTCCGGCCTCCCACCGTCGGCGGGGAAAAGCGTAGAGCCATATTAATGCAAGCAAAATCGCAATCGTTTTACCCCAAAACATGGTTAAAAACAGAGCAGATGTGATGAAAATAAGAACCCAAACGTTATAACTAACGGGACAAGTATCTGTAGCAATATGACAAATTTCATCAGATATAGGCATTGGTTGTGAGGATAATGATACGAGATTTTTTGAATTACTTGACGAAGAGGCCGAAAGTATAGAAGTATCTGAGCTTATTTGTTGGATATTGGCGTCCAATCCTTTTGGTTTTACTGATTTATCATTGCCAAAATCCTCCAGCCTCTCACCCATTTTTCGCGAAATAACTTTCTTGGATTGAGGGTTGAGTCGACGAATGTTTTTATCACGAGCCCTATTTCTCTGTTAAAACAACCACATAATATTTTATCAGAAACATAACAAATAAACTGCAAAACAGAAACCAAAAAAAGATCAAGAAGAAGAAACTAACGAGTGAAGTCTTTAGAGAGAGCAATTCGAAAACCGAAGAAAATGTCTTTCCAGACATGTTTTGTCCTGGAAATCTACATTTATTTTTATCCAAAGGTGTAGATTTTATGCTTGAAGAACAGAGATTTTCCTGGTCTTTTGCAACAACAGTCGACGTCAAAACCCCATAATCAGAGTGCAATACATGACTGTGGTCTGGTTCAATGAGTGGAGGGGGTCGAAAACATATGAAGAATTTGTTCTTCATTTTTCATGCTACACTTAAGAATTGAAAATGGTAGTTAATGGTTTAAATGCGAGAGAAATTGAGGAGAAGACAACCAAATGGTCAAAAACTGAAAACAAATGCTCTACTTTTAATTTTATATAGGCCGGCAATTATGCTATTTATTGTTATTTATTACTAGATGCAATTGAACATAAAAATAGATTAATATATATATATACATGGAGCTTTGACATGATATTTGTACATACTTATTGTTAGAATATTATAAATTATATATTATAAGCTCTCGTTTTTATTACAAAGTAAAAGACCCTATTTATAGGGCTATAAATAACTTCAAAAGAAAATATTGTACGATAATCACACAATCAACTATTAAGAAAAATAATCCCACACAATTAAGAAAATATAATAGAGATTATTCTTTACAATCTTTTCATATTTTCAACACGTATAATTGGACAAATATAACAAGAAGTTATCGAGTCTAAGTTAAAGACACTCTCGATAGACTCCTAAAAAATGAAGAGTTAAGAGACGTACTCTTAACTCGATCTTATAAAATTAGCGGTGTCTTGAAATTTATATAACTCCAATTTATCTATAAAATGATCGTTCCGTAAATTACAGTCAACAATATAATTTATCGTGACAATACCGAGGATTTCAATGACTCCTCGTCTAGTGAATATGACTCTGCTAATGATTCCTACAAATATATTCATGACAAAACTCGTGAAGTTAAAACCCCAAACCTTAAACTAAATACTAAATAAACGTCGCGATTATAATAAAACTAGGCAACTATAATAGTCAATGGGATCTCCCAACTCGTTGTACAGTGAGTTGGGATGTTTTATTGAAATTGTGTATTAATAAATAAAATCCTCTTTAAGTTTTGTGCAAAACATGTCACATGACCTAAAACTCCCTTCAGTTAATTTAGATTGGACCAAGCAAGATAAGTGATATTAATTTGTAAGTTGTTTTACATATTGTGATTATTGGACATAAATTGATAGATTTTAATGTCACGTGAACTTGTGCTTAGCGTTCATGATGTCACATAGAATTATTCAAAGAAAGAAGAATCAATAAACTCCTACAATTTCCAACACCATCTGTAACATTAACATGTGAAAGAACTTCAATGTCGAATTTCATAACATTTTCAGAATCCAGAAGTACTTCAAATTAAAAACATTTCATAAGGGTAAAACAACTCATTAAATTTTGAAAAAGTCATACCTTTGCGCTTGAACATATCAATTCGAAAGCAATCTAACTTCAGGATTTCATGCAGATTGACTTTTCTGAAGATGCAAACGACTTCTTAGAGAGTAAATGCACTTTTGATTCGATTGATAGATGCCTGGTTAACGTTGTCGAGTGGCTTTGTAGGAAGCTAAAATGCGCATCTATTGAAACTATAAATAGACAGAATTATGTTTATTAATTTAGTAAAATATCAGGTATATTTAAATTTTCCTACACATCAATATATTAACAAATAAATATACTTTCTAAATAAAACTAATCAAATTACCCACATATTTTCAAGAGAGGATGATATCGTTAACAAGTAATAATGTAGTGAGTAGAGTATTATCTCACGAGGATGGAAAAATAACCAGTAATACAAGATAGGAATGAAAATTTGTTGCTCGGCCAAAAATTTGTTGGTTGCTTGGTTCAATATTTTTGAATCAAACTCAAAACTTAGGTCTATTGGCTTTCTTGGGTTGTGTATCAATTTAGTTGTGAGTTTCGTAACCACCGTTACTACGTGGGTTCGCATCAATTGGTATCAGAGTTTAAACTCCAAAAATCAAGGTTATATCTTTTCTTTTGTTGTTGAGTCTTTTGTTTTTCTTTGTTTTCGTGTTTTTCCCGTTCTTCATTTTTTGGGTTTTCGATCCATAAAAATACCAAAAAACTTCAAAAACTATTTTTGTGCTCATTTAGTATCCAAATCAATTTTCGTTTGTTTGCAAGTTTCATAGTTGAATTTTTGAGCAAAAAAAATAAAAAAAATAAGTTTCGGATTTAAAAAAAAAAATTATTCTAGAAATTACTAGCAGTAAACAGTTTTCAATTTAGTGAGTAAAAAAAAAAAGAACAAATTTTTTTTTTTTAAGAACTACTTCCTTAAATTAAAATAGTTTTCATTCAAATTTGTCCAAATTTTTTTCTTTCCTTTCCATCATTGAGTCTTCTAAGTTACGATTCTCACTCACATTCTGGTTTGAATTCTGCGAGAATAATTTCTGGTTGAGTTCTAATTTTCTCTTTGAAGCACTTGAGTGAAAGTATTGAGTGGAAAAAGTAAAGTGGTGAGACTAATAGAGGATAAAAGTCAAATTTGAGTGATACACGAGCGTAAACACGCGAGACATATATTACTTAGATTTATGATATCTGATAGAGACGATTCTACTTCAAGCAGGAACAACAATCAAGTCAACATGTCAAATGAATTTGTACGACGATTCGAGCGATTTTTTGAAGATGTGAGATATGTTGGATAGGCAAGAGACATATTGCTTTCAACTCCTTTTGTTTTTCATTGAGCAAATCATCAACTTATCAAAATTATTTCTTGTGGCATTCAAACTTTCGGGTGTAACTCATAAGTCTTGTGATCAAGAGGTTAATATATTGTCGGCGATTGTTGGTTGCTTGGTTCATTATTTTTGGGTCAAATCTAGTGGTGGCAAAAAAGCTCCGCGGCTTGGTTGAACCGAGCTTAATCTCGGGCCGAGCCCGGCTCGCAAGCTCAAAAATATACAAATTTTAAAATTTTGGTAGGAAGAGAAGAAAAACGGCCCGGCCCAACTTGGAAAAAGCCTGAGCCTCTTTTCCACGGCTCGCAAAAGCTCGGCTCAAGCTAACAAAAAAGCCCACAGATCGGGCCCGGACCTCAAATTCCGGCCCATGAGCCGACTAAGCTTGTTGACACCCTAGTCAAATTCAAAACTTTGATTTCTTGACTTTTTTGGGTTATGAAACAGTCTCGTTGTGACTTTCGTAGCCACAGTTCCTACGTAGATTCGCGACAGAATATTAGCTTCAGTCTCTTGAATATGAGTTAATATATCTCTAAATATCAAAATTTTCTATCTCGATTAATAGTTTGATAAGTGATGCATAGCGCATAGAACAACTGCATGGATATGTAGATATTTCTCAATTTAACAAAAAGTTCATGGAAAGCAAGACAATCTCTCAATTTAACGTGTAATGAATATCATATGGTAAAATCCTGATTAGCAAACATGAAAATAATTCAATCATGCCAATCCAACAAAACTTATAAAAAGAAAACAATAAAGTATTGAATTAAAACATGAGTAAATAAATAAATTTAGATAATGAGGACCAAACATAAGCTAAATTACTATCCTTCAACAGTGCCAATTGCTCTTAGAACCATATCAACGACTAAAGTGTTTGGTGACTAAAGTGAAATTGTGATTTAAATTTGGTGACTAAATGAGTTTTTCAAAAGCAAAGCTTGATTACATAATAATGAGTTAATATATTTTTGAGTTAATTAAATCATTGGCCATTCAAATGTTTATTAATCCATCACTTTTTCAAATCCGTTACCTTCAATATTGAGCCACTCCCAATTGGTACAATGCAGGTTGTTATCTCAATTTCCATCATGGATTCGAACGAGAGGTGTAGCCTGATAGCCGTCAGAGGCATCTGTTGCTGTAGATGATTTGATTGTTTCTAGTTGTAGCTGGAGGTGTCGTCGGAGTTAATAACTCAATTCACTAGCTAAGAATCCATACGATGACGACGGAGAAGGTGTGTTTGGTTGAATAATTTTTACAACGTGGCAGAAGTTAACAACTAAATGTGCCACATTAGCTTTTGGTCTGCACACGTGGAGTTTTTCGTCAATTGAAGGCAACGGATTTGAAAGACCGACGGATGTGTAAAGGTTTAAATAAATGAGTGAGCAATGGGTAACCATTTTTTCTTTCTTTCTTTCAGTGAGCAAGTAGTAATCAAGGGTAAAATTGAGTGTCCATTGATTTAATTAACTCATATATCTTTTAGGCCACGCCAATTTTTTTTTTTTCATAACGACCACTAATTTTGTTTAATTCAAATGATGAAGATAAATAGCATGCTAACAAAAACAAAAGTTCAATGACGAATTTGGAATAAAATCTTACCTTAAAATTTGAGTTTTTAACAATGATTTAAACTATCAAGTAGGGATTAACAATGTTTCTGAACTAAAAGGTTTGAACACAAGTATTAAAAAAAAAAAAAAAAGACATTTATGCTACATTTACATTTTAGATGACAGTTTTTTTGACACACTGAAGTGACACATTTTCATCATTAATTTCAACAACATTTTAAACAATTAATGTCACATATTTTAACAATACACGATGCCAAAAAACGTGTTGAGGGAGGAATGTACATACAACATTTTCCTTTAAAAAATTGATTTTGTATGAAGTCAACGGGAAGTCCATAAGTGTGGGGGCCACTGGAACAATTTTCCCTAAGAAGTATCGCGAGGAAATGTGTTAAGCAAAGTCCTTTTTCCTTGAATCTACAATCGACGAAGTGTGACATCCACATGGCCCTGTCATTTCTCTCCAAAGTGTGTACTGAAGAAACTGCTACGAGGCTTGAATTTTCTTAGGAGGACATTTCTTTGAAAAGAAGGGCCTCGGGCATCATCATCATCATCATCATCATATTAATTACTCGTGTTACACGTTTTTGGTCTTCTTTTAAGTCTTCCAATTTCCATCAGAGGTCCACATTGTTACATAGTGTATCTGTACGAGAGAGAGAGAGAGAGAGAGAGAGAGATGGAGAAAAGATCTTGTTATGAGAAAAATACAGTGAAGAAGGGATCTTGGACTCTAGAAGAGGATAGAAAGTTAACAGCTTATGTGACGAAATACGGATGTTGGAATTGGCGTCAAATTCCCAAGTACGCAGGTACCTGGATTTTAGTGTGTACGGGGAATAATTTCGCGATATAATTTTTTTCTCAAATGTCATGCCTTTAGCTGTGTAGATTGAGGCATAATCCACAATTGAAATTACAACAATTTCTTCTTTTCTGGCTTTGATAATTTTCGTGTATAAAATTTATATGTCATCATTTGAAAACATTTATTCGTCAAGTTGCTTTGTAAAGGATTAGCAAGGTGTGGAAAAAGTTGCAGACTTCGATGGATGAATTATCTGAGGCCAAATATCAAAAGAGGCAATTACAGCATTGAAGAAGATGAGATGATCATCAAACTACACAAATTACTTGGGAACAAGTGAGTACAAACTTAATTTTGACTTTCATTGAGTCATATATCTTCAGGTTGAGCCAAAAAAAAACAAAAACGGAGTACAAAATAATATATATATTAGAGATTGTAATTAACAATTTTCACTCTGCTGCAGATGGTCAGTCATTGCAGCCAACTTACCAGGAAGAACAGACAATGATATAAAAAACCATTGGCACACCTCCATCAAGAAACGCTCAAAAGAAATTTCCATCCCTGACGAACCACTAACCAGGACGAAAAGTTCGGAAAAAGATCAAAATACATCATCAAACCTTGAAAAACATGATGACATTTCGAAAAGTAGCTCCCTCGATAAATGCTCAAAAGAAGTTTCCATCCCTGACAAACTACTCCCTGGAAGAAACAGGACGAGAAGTTGGGAAAAAGATCAAAATTTATCATCAAACCTTGAAAATGATGAAATTTTGAAAAGTTCAAAAAATCCGCCCCAGCAAGCCTCGAGTCAGTTTTCCACTTCCACTATGGAAACAGATGCCCCCAACCGCACAGATGTAGCAGCAGAGTGTGCAGAAGTAACTGCTGAAGATGGTGGAAACTTTTGGACTCAACCATTTTTGCTAGAGGGAAGTACAAATGATATTCATGCACCATTAGTGGAGTCTGAGCTTCAGTGTTCATATTTTGCTTCCAATGGTGGAGAATTTGTGGACTCTACTGGGGTTGATCTATTTTCTTGGTGAAAATTAAAGAAAGATCTATTAAGCATCAAGAAGCCAAATACTAGCTATTTTTTAGGGTTAGATTGTAAAATGGATATATTATGCCCCTGATTAAGCCTATTTTTTGGGGATAATATATTTTGGAATAGTGAGCTTTTGGAGAATGTATGACTAAAAAATATAGAAAAGTTTTGAGTTTAGGTGAAATTATTTTATTAGAGAATGTGTGGTCGAAAATAAAATTTGAAAAAATGAGGCTCAAACCAGAGTTATATTAATAAAGGAAAATATAATCCCACTACCAAAAAAAAATAAAAAAAATAAAGGTTTCAGCGACCAAACTATATTGGTCGGTATAAGCTATTTTATGGCCACTGAATTTTTTTTAGTGACCAAAATCAGTGGTCGCTAAAGTCATTGTCTGTGAAGGACTTTAGATACCAACTTACTATGCTTGCTAAAGCTTCAGCATTCAGTGACCGCACTTTAGTCTTCAATTGTCGCTAGATTTATAACATTTGATCGGTAAAAGTGTCTTATAGCAACCAACTTGTTTAGTCCTTGAATCTTTGATCAGTGGAGCCTAATTTTATTTTAGTGTTCGAACTTTTCTTGCTTAACTTTCGCAATATCATTTAGACAATTCATGTATGTCATGCAAGAGTTCAGATTATATAAGCCACAATTTCAGTGGTTAGAACTATTTTTAGGTTTCTCTAAACAAAATATCACGCATGATCAATTGATCATGCATTATATTTGAAAATCAATTAAGTATCGAGAACCCATCCTTTAAATACGAAAATTTTAAACTAAAATTAATTCTTAATACCCTGAATGAGAAAGTAGGGTTGGCTTACCATCACTTTGATTCTCGATTTTCCTCAATCAACATGCTCAACTGATTTTTAGCTTACACGTTTTAGTTGACTAAATACAAATCAATTTCTATGTGTAAAGTAATCTTGCTAGCTTACTATCAAATTGCACGCTCATCAATCATACTTACGCGTAGCTTCTCAAGAACTAACGAAATGAAACAGATGAATTGGAAGTTAATATTATTCTTTTTTCGTTGGTCCCAGATAATTTGAACAAAAACATACCAAAAAGCATAAATCGCAGAAAGTAAAAACAAAGAACATAGAGAATTTTTTCGCACAAAGAGTCTGAATGTTTAGCCTTTAGGCCTACTCACCACGTTGAGCATCTACAAAGTAGATATAACTCTAGTTCCACTAGAATCACCAAGAATCGTTACAAATGTATAAAGAAATCACATATTTCTTCATTGTATTTTCTCGCCTCAACACGCAGATCAAAAAAAGGACACCGGTAGCACTAAACAACCTCACACAATTATACACTAAGTATAATATCTGAAGAATCACTTAGATTATGGAGATTAAATCATAATCACAAAGAATACAAGGTATGGTAGAGAGAATAGAGAAAACCCTTGAAGACACTGTTCAATCCCACTACAGAATGAAAAGCCAAAAGACTCTTAAATAGACAAGTCAAAAGTCACAAATCAACGACTAGGAGGTGGTCACATGTATGGCCAGATCATAGATCTAAGAAAAGAAAGAGGCGCTTTATAAGGCACACGATTTCATCTCACAAATGGGCCACAATCCGAAAGCAGCAACACAATCCCAAATATTAAGGACCAAGTATAGTGAGGCAGCCCATAAACTTAACAATCTCCACATTACTGAACTATTATTAGTGTCTAGATATCAACTTGTTTCATTTGCTCTTATTTACCTGTAAAAATAAAAAGAACAGAGTTAGTACAAGTTCAAAACAATACAACTTGATTATTCCAGACTCACTACCTTTTAAGTGATGTTTAGAATCTTCAAGTAGCTTTTGAATTTATTCAAAGACAGCACCCTGATTCCCAAATTAGAGAGATTAAATTTTCACTAGACTAATCAGGCCTTTCTCAGCCACGTTTCTCACAAAAGTGAAACGTAATATCAACATGTTTTGTTCGATCATGATACATGTGATTTTTGTAGATATGAATGGCACTCTGATTGTCAATATAAATTCTAACAGAATTATTCATGAAGACAATTTCATTTAATAACCCTCTTAACCAAAGACTTTTTTTTAAACATAATCACATGAAGCTAATTCAGATGAGCCTTTCAAATATTTTAACATCCATTTCATAGCCATCCAATGTGTTTCACCAGGGTTAGACATAAGTCTACTTAGTATACTTATACCATGAGCCAAATTTGGTCTAGTGCATACCATGAGATACATTATATGGTGTTTACATTTGGAACATTTTCCACTATTTTAAATTCTTCATCAGTTTTTGGTCCTCTTAGCTTGTCCTAGATCTTTTATTTCAAATTTAGATTTTAATTTTAACTTAATAAAATCAATTTCAAATCTGTTATGGCAAGCAAGTAACATGTCATCAACATATAATAACAAGTAAATGGATTTAGGTCCACCTGACCATTTGAAAAAGAAACAGGAATCATAATTGCTCTTAACAAAACCCAAAGTCTAAACATATGAATTAAACATTTTATACCATTGTCTGGAGTCTGTTTCAGGCTATATAGTATTTTTTCAGTAGGCAAACCTTATTAGTATTAGATTTTACTTCAAAACCTTTTGGTTGATTCATGTAAATTATCTCATCAAGGTCACCACTTAAGAATGCAGTTTTTACATCAAGCTGATCAAATTCCCAGTTAAAATGGGTAGTTTTCATTATAATCCACTCATTCCTTATCAGTAAACCCTTTGGCAAAAGTCTAGCTTCGTATCTTTTGTCTCCAATACTAGAGTCCTCTTCTTTAACCATAAAGATCCATTTACAGTCAACAACCCTCTGATTTTTAGGTTTAATCAAAGCGTCCATTTCTTCATTCATGGCTTTTTTTTTTTCCAAAACTTGGAGTCAGAACAGTTTACAGCTTCTTCAAAGACAGAATGTTTATAATTTAGAGAGTTTAGGGTAGAGAAAAAGGTAACAAATTGATCATTGCTTAACCTAGTAGAGGGAATTCTATTCATCCTATCTCTATCTCTGGTTAATTGGTAATCAACAAGAGATGGATTATTGGATTCAATTTCAGCTTCAGGTTTACTCAGGTCCTGATTAATATCAAATTGGGTAGTCTTCGCCTCAATTAAGTCATCATGATAATTAGAGTTGTCTGCTTAATTTTCAAGAATGGTTTCTTTCATAGGTGCATATCCAACAGATTCTATTCTACATGATGTCTTGCAAGGTAATTCACTCTCATTAAAAATGATATTTTGCTAATGATCACTTTGAAACTACTTTGACACTTAACCTAAAGCCTATATTCTTTAGTTTCCTCCCCATACCTCAAGAAAACACATTTTAGGGATCTTGGTTCAAGTTTACCTTCATTTTGATGGGAGTAGGCAGTGAAGCAAAAAACCTTAAGTCTATTATAATAAGGTATAGTGTTTGACCACAATTTCTTGGGGACTTGAAAATCAATAGAACTTGAAGGACTTCTATTTATAAGATATGAAACAGTTTTTAAAGTTTTACCCAAAAGTATTTGGGAAGCTCAGAACTGTGTAACATACACATGACCTTTTCTAATAAGGTTCTATTCATTCTTTCAGCAACACCATTCTGTTGAGGGGTGTATGTTATAGTTCTATGCCTTAAAATTCCAGATTCGTTAAAAAAAGAATCAAATTCCAGATTAAAAATTCAAGGCCATTGTTAGTCCTTAGTGCTTTGATTTTTCCGTTGGCTTGATTTTCAATCATCAATTTTCATTATCTAAAATTTTGAAAAGTATCAAATTTTTGTTTTAAAAGGAAAATATTTTCCTTGAAAAGTCATCTATCATAAGTAGGTAGAATTTGAATCCACTCAAGGTATTCACAGATGCTAGACCCACATGTCAGTATGTAAATAATCCAAAATGACAGTGGATTTGTTGATTTTAGATTTAAAAGGTAATTTGCTCAGCTTTCCAATTACACAATCTTCACAAAAGCTTAGGGTGCGTTCTCTTCGTGTTTCTGTTTTGTGTTTTGAGTTTTGAAATTCGTTTTGTGTTTTGTGTTTTTAGTGTCTGTTTTGATATTATTGAAAATGCGTTCTCTTTGTCATTTTGAAAAACAGAAAACAGAAAACGCGTTCTCTTTGCACTTTTTTAGAATATTATTTGATAATATTTTATTCCATAAATCTGATTATTCAATTAACTTTAATTGTTTAATGTTAATATATTATTAAATATATTATAAACCTGAAATTTCTTTAAATTTTGAAATATTTTTGAAACATGAAATATTTTTTCATATATTAAAATAACATATAAATTTGTGAAATTTTTTATTAATATTATTTTATTCTAAAAATATGATTATTCAATTAATTTTAATAGTTTAATGCTAATGTAGTATAAAATAACATATAAGTGTAAAATATTTATGCATTTTCAAAAAAAAATTTCACTTTTAATAAAAGAACATATACATTTCAATAATAAACACTTCTATAAAATTAAATATATTTTTTGGGATTGCATGAAATCGATAATAAGTTTATTTTTCCATACAAAATAAACATAGAAAATAGAAGAGAGAGAAGGCAGAGATGAAGGAAGACTTTTTTTTTTTTTTTTTTTTTTTTTTTTATGGAAGAAGGAACACTGTTGAAAAATGGAGTGTTTCGCGTGTTTTCAATTTTTTCGAGTTTTGCACAGAAAACGTCCAAAACGAAAAAAAACTCGTTTTGTGTTTTGTGTGTAATTTTTTTTGGTGTTTTGAAAAACTCGTTTTCCAAAACGACAAAGAGAACGTGTTTTCGTCGTTTTGAAAAACAGAAAACAGAAAACGGCCCCAAAACGACAAAGAGAACGCAGCCTTAACTTTTCAATAATGTCTTTTCCAAAGCATCCTAGTTTATTTAAAATGGTTAGTCCATTTTTCAGAGATGTGGCCAAGTCTTCTATGTCAGATTAAAGACTTATTAGAGCATGAAAAGTCATCTATCATAAGTAGGTAGAATTTGAATCCACTCAAGGTATTCACAGATGCTAGACCCACATGTCAGTATGTAAATAATCCAAAATGACAGTGGATTTGTTGATTTTAGATTTAAAAGGTAATTTGCTCAGCTTTCCAATTACACAATCTTCACAAAAGCTTAACTTTTCAATAATGTCTTTTCCAAAGCATCCTAGTTTATTTAAAATGGTTAGTCCATTTTTCAGAGATGTGGCCAAGTCTTCTATGTCAGATTAAAGACTTATTAGAGCATGAATTAACAACCGTAGAATTGTAGCCCACTAAAGGTTCAACTTGCAAAGTGTAGATTCCATTTATCTCAGGAGATGTAGATTGCATTTATCTTAGGAGATGAGATAACTTCTTTATGATCAAGACTCAGTTTTATAAAGCTTTTAATAATCCGTATATCATAATCTTTTTACTAATTCTCCTAAATAAATCATTTTTTTTTTCATTTTAGGTACATACCTGACTTTATCTAGTTCAAGTATGTAATTGTTTTCTAATAGAAGACTTAATTTTTCTATTCCCTTTATCTGACAACTTATGTCATTTCCCATTTGAAATTGTCCTCCATTAAGATCAACAAGTTCAGTGAACCAATCTTTGATGTGGCACATATGGAAAGTGCAACCAAAGTCTAGGACCCACTCTTTTGAGATTTCCCTTTATTGTGAGAGTTGAAGTTATATAGATTACTCTTTCTGCTTTGGTTCAGTTTTTCTCTTATTTGTAGACCTTCACTAAATTTGGAATCTTTGGACTCGATTTTTAGTTCAAGTTCCCTGTTCCTTAGGGCAGTGATTACCATATTGATAGTAAGATTTTGTCCCCCATATTCTAAGGCATTTCTGATTTCCCTATATCTATTACTTATGGTCTGTTTGATTGCAAATGTGGAATTTGGGTAGAAATAAAATGAATTACAAGGAATTGAATTGTTTAGAATTTGTTTTACTGAAAATTTTAATTAATTGTGTTTGATTGGAATAATTTTTCACCTGAAAAATGTTGAAAATTTGGTGTCCGTTTGACTTTATTTTACATTAAAATTGTCAATAAAAGTGATAAATTATTTTACCATTGGGTCTAGATTTTTTTTCAATTGGCTTAAAAAAAAAAGAAAAGAAAAAGTTGGAATTACTTTTCCCACCAAAGTGGTGGGAAAAGCTTTTTCTCCAAATCAAGGAAAGTGGGTGCATGGGGGGGGGGGGGGGGGGGGAGGGGGGGGGGTGAAAAAAATGTTTTGCCATGAAATTTATTGCCATAAAAAAAAAAAAAAAGTGAAAAGAAAAGAACAAAAAAAAACAAAAGGAAAAGAAACACACCATTTTGGGTGGAAATGAAAATGAATTCCATTTTCTATAGAATTTGGCCCCCATCAAACACAACTTTAGTGAATTCAATAGGGCAACAACATGTTGATTCTCAGAGAGCTTCGCATCACAATTTTGTAGATCCTGAACTAATTCTATGTAGTTATCAATATTTTCTTCTAGGCTAGAGGAAAGATCAAACCTAAAATTATAGAACTGCCTTAAAAGGTAGCATTTGTTAGGTGTGGATTTAGTTTGGTAAAAGGGTTTGTAACTTTGTCCACAAGGCTTTAGTAGAGGTAGATTCATCAACTTTCATAATCACACTATCAGAAAGGTGAAGAAAAATAGAACTCCAGGCAGTATAATTTAATTCTTGTCTTCTATAGACACTAGTCTCAGTAGCCCAAGTTCCATCAAGGATAGCAACACATCTTTGTTCCAAAAATAGAGCTCCCCATCTTCTGGCGACAGAGACTAAAGTCTACAGTACCATTCCATGTTTCAATCTCAAGTTTGTGTGCAGTGGACATGATGATAGATGCAATGACAGAATCACAGTTATTGTAATTAAGAAGTACAATTGTCAATTTTGAAAAGGTTTAAGGAGTGGTAACCTTTAATTCTGCTACTCCCTCAGATTTCAAGATCCTCAAATGAGATCTTGGACAAATGAAAGTAATGGAGAATCGCTTACCTTAATAACCAGTTTCAAAAATTAACACCAATTAACAAAAGTAAAGGAGGGGGTTTAGAGAATACCAGAATCGAACCAAGATTTCCAGTATGAGTGCCCTAATCAATGAGTCACAAAAACTTAGTAAGAACTCAGTACGAGTCAAGAGAAGCACGAGGACTTAGTAGCGAGTCAGATCATAAATTGCCAGAACTCAGGATGAACAATAGATCATAAGGGATCAAGAGCAAGTCACAAGGTTTTTAAGAAGAAAATTATTTAAAAACCAAGAACAGAAATAATCGCAATAGATCTTACAGATCTACTCAAGAAATACTCGAATCTTTAAAAGATCCAACCAGAAATTTGAATCGAAGGAAGATCAACAGTTAATCTTTTCAGGATTTTTTTTTCTCACGCAGAGCCTTTATGAATCTTAAGATCTGTGATTTTCAGTAGTTTCGAAAGTGAGGGTTTTCAAAAATAAAATCCAAACCCTTACCTAAATATTTTAAGAAAAAGATGCTTTGATACCACTTATTGGTCCCGGATCACTTATTCGAAAATAATTTGAATAAAAACATACCAAAAAGTATAAATCACAGAAGGTAAAAATGAAAAACAAAATGAATTTTTTAACCACAAATGGTCAACCTTTAGGTTTACTTACCATGTTGAGCATTTACAAAGTAGATTAGCTCTAATTTCACTAGAATCACCAAGAATCATTACAAATGTGCGAAGAAAACACAAATTTCTTCACTATTTTTTCTCGCCTCAACACACATAACAAAAAAATCACACAGGTAGTACTAAACAACCTCACACAATTATACACTAAGCATAACATTTGAATAATCACTCAGATTACAGTGATTAAACCACAATCACAAAGAATACAAGGTATGACCGAGAGAAGAGAAAAAATCATTGAATACACTGTTGAATCCCACTACAGAATGAACAACCAAAAGACTCTAAAATGGACAAGTCAAAAGTCACAAATCAACGGCTGGGAGATGGCCAGATCACAAATCCAAGAAAAGGAAGAGGCGTGTTTTATAAGGCACACGATTTCATCTCACAAATGGGCCACAATTTGGAAGCAGCAACACAAGCCCAAATACTAAAGACCAAGTATAGTGAAGCAGCCCATAAACTTAACACTTTTGTCTTAATCTAACTTCTTAATAATCTGACAACGAGATGTATAAAAGTCCTATAAACTCCCACTAAATCAAAACTTCAACACATGAAAAAGATCAAATGAAATAATCTAATTTCCTCAAGAATTAGAAATATACATGTTTTAGTGTGATCTCTCTGGCCCAAAGGCTCAACTCTAGCCTAAAAATAAGAGCTTGGCTACAGAGAAGAAATGTTTTCCAAATTATCACTCAAGACTCATAGGCCCACTCCCATTTTAAGAAGGGAAAAATTCATAAGTAAGGTGTATAATTTACACCAATTCAAAAATAAGATATATAGTTTAAAAATTCAAAAATCAGGTTTATATATAATTAATTAAATATATTTATTAATTAAATATAATAAAATCACAATTATACAATTATTGGTCACAGATTTATTTTCGAGGTCACAGAGTATTTTCGAGGTCACATATCGAAATTTATTAGGTCACAGATTATTGTCGAGATCACGGATCGAAATTTTAATAAGTCACAATTTATTTTCAAGGTCACAGGTCAAAGATTTATTAGGTCACAAATTATTTTTGAGGTCACATATCAAAATTTTAATAAGTAACAATTGGTCACAGATTTGTTATTAGTCACATATTAGTCAATTTAATGGTCACAGTTAACAAAATAATCTGTGACCACCGCCCCACAACCTCAACACCACCGTCGATCGCCACCTGTACCACCACCGTTTGGATCTTCAACAAAATCACCAGATCCGGCCACACCCACCGCACACACAACAACCACCAGTTCGTGACCACATTTTCATATTCACAGCTCACTACATTTACCGGTAAACACAATGGCGGATCAGCTCCCATTTTCTAAAACCTAAATCCCATCCGATCGAAAAGAAGAAGATGAATACAGACATTACGGCATCAGTGAAGCCGGAATATCCAGTTATAGATCGGAATCCTTCCTTTACGAAGACGGTAGCCAATTTCAACACCCTCGATTACCTCCGTCTCACCACCATTACCCCAATAATTGGTCATAGATCAACCCATCCCCGTGACCGCCCTGTTACCACTATCACCACCACCATAAAACCGCCCTGCCACCACCAAAAAACAGAGGAGAAGACGTTTCTACACAGATTTCCCCGCACCAAAACCACCACCACCGCACCTCCACCTCCACCTCCACCTCCACCTCCACCTCCACTGCACCAAAACCACCACCAGATTTCCCCAATACAGAGGAGAAGGCGTTTCTACATAGCGGCTCCGGCTAAACACCACACCTCTACACCAACCACCGTCAACACCACAGCCCCACAAAATGTCTTCCCAACCGACTGTAGCAGAGGCGACAGCGCCGCATAGCAGCTCGACTCCCTTTGGTGGTGGTGCCTTGTCTTCCAGTACGAAGGTTGGTGGGGCTGGGAGGCGACAGCGGGTGGTGATCGAAGGGGACGTTGGTGTTGATTGTAGAGAGAGAATGGAGGCGATCGTGGGTAGGAGAGAGAGAGAGAGAGAGAGAGAGAGAGAGAGAGAGAGACGAAGAATGAATAACGTGAATTGGATTAGGGTTTATGAAAAATATATAATTTATTAATTATTAATTTCACACCTGATTTTTGCATAAAAAATCTTTAGACCTGATTTTTGCATTGATAACTTGAAACACCTGGCCCCATGTAATTTCCTCTTTTAAGAAAGACATATTTAGAGAATTTCCAATGCAATTTCACAACTGTCAAGTTGATTTAGCAGAGAAATAAACCATCTAAAGCTCGAAAACTCGTTGAATCAATAAGATTTGTATTTTCTTTATAGATTTATATTTTCTATCCAGATTCGTTCGGATGTGATTTTGTTGTTATTTTTAAAAAAAATAAAAGATACTTAAGACACTATTATCAGGTTGTAAATATGAAAAATATAGAGGATTGGGGCTTCAGTACTTCCCTCCAAAACCTACAACCAAGATGCACGATCAATTCAAAGAAAATAAAAAAACATAAGGCAAAAGATGTTCACGATTTTAGCTTAGACATGTGTCAGCATTATTAATACCAATTCATCACAATCACTGTCGATTTGCAAACCAACTCGTAGCACTATTCTATTCCCGTCTCTGTATATATGTGTTAAAGTTTAGTAGTATAGTAACTACAGCCCAATAAGATCGATTTTAGAATATTTGAGATCGTCCCTGCAATTATTACTTTATTGGATGATTTGTTTATATATTAAAGAAGATGACGAAGAGAAGATGACGATATCAATTCATGACTTATTCGCCTGTCAAGCGTCAAATTAATTCAATTTTTTAGTATTTGATTGATTAGGTGTGTACATAATGCATATTCAAGTTTCAACTACATGCTATTTTATGGTGTCCAATCATGTTAAAGTCTTTTGACCTTTCAAAGTTGTTAATTGAAGGAATTAATTAGGAGGTGCATCATGACATTCAATTAGTTATACGTCTCTCTTTATGATTTATTAAGCAAGGAAAACATAATAATCGAAAATTAAGTGAGCGTTATTGATTAGGAGGTGCATCATGATATTCAATTATGTTGAATATTCACAAAATCATTCATAGTGAGTATTATTTATTAAAAAATTAAATGATTAAATATAAGTCACATAAGGAGATTACGATAATCGTTCGCTTTGAATAATATTACTCTAATAAAATGATCACTATTACAAGCCTGGAGGCGGCACACAAACTAATATAGAAAATTACAGAGGTTAAACCCCAACCTTGAGGGTTCCACATCATCCCTGCTCTGGAGCATCGTGAGGGAGGTAAATCGCAGGTTATGCCTTCAAGAGTATAGGGTGGAAAACTGCTTGTACACTTGCACTTATCCAAGAGCCAAATCCATATTTCAGGATTCGAACCCTTGACGCGGCAGCCTCAAGTAAAGCTGGATTTCTCCACCCTCCCTTTTTACCATTTGGAGATGGTAGATGCAATATGCCTAGAACAAAAGCTAGGGCCGTACCATTATGCTGTTCCCACTAATTTACGCGGTATAATCCGTGTTGGACACGTTTAATTTCCTTATTCAGCATTTGACTAAATTACTGTCATTTAGCAGAATAGACGCACGTGATTAATAGAGAAAATTGATGGTATCATTTTCGGTAGGGTTGTAAGCAAAAATCGCCAAATCGAAAAATCAAATCGAAATCGCATTTTGGAAATCATCGGTTTGGTGCCATGTGGACCCGTCAACAAAATGGTTTTGAACCAAATCAAACCGGTCAAAAATGGTTTAATTTAGGTTTAAGAAATTTTATTGCGGCTTAAAACCAAATCGGACCGGCGAAAAAATATATAAAAATTAAAAAAAATGAATTTTTTTTTCTAAATTGTAACTTGTAAGGCTTTTGTATTAGACTTTTTATTTATTTTTAAATGAGAATCATATATTCCATATGCTCTTAAACTGAAAGTTTGAAACGATTTATCAAACAATTTCACGTTGTTTTTCATATATATTACTATCACCAAACAATCATCAATATATATAAACTGCATAATACTTCAATGATTAAACAAATTTCAATCAAAATCAAAATCATACATTGAATTGAACATCCTTTAAAAAATTATTACAACTTCTAGTTTCGTCGATTATAATTTATAGAAATCTAGATGAAAAATTTTGATCGGATTAATAATTATGTAATCAAAGTGAAAACAAAATAAAAATTTCGGATCTTAGAAATGAAATTATATATTGTAAATAAATTTATTAAGGATTAGATTTACCCAATATTCTAATTTGGTTTGAGAATCAGTTAATCAAAGAATTATAAGAAGAGAGATGAAAATAATCAAAGAAAATAAGGAAAATGCTGGAGTTTAAAATGAAAAATGAGTCTTATTATTTTTTATAAAAGTGATTGGAGATTGAATAATATATTTTACCAAAAAAAATAAAAAAATTCCTATGAGAACCAGACGGTTCTCATACTAAAATCGATAAGGATCAGAACCGGTTGATTCTTAATAATTTGTCCCAAAATCAAATTATTTTTTGGAAGATTCGGAATCGAATCAACTGGTTCTAAATGGTTCTGGTCCGATTCCACCGATTCTGGAAAAAAATGTCCATCCTAAATTAATGGCATAAAAGTAGACAGACAAAAAAATATACTGTGAAATCGACGATTTAAAATCGAACGACAGACAAAAAAAATATACGGCGAAACCAGCGATTTAAAATCGGACAAAATCGTTAGGTTTATGTTTGAGTTTTTTTTTTTAAACCGTTCAAAATGATTTGGTTTAGGTTTGAGTTTTTCTCAAACCGGTGTAAACGATTTGGTTTGAAAATTTGTCAAAAATCGATAAAATCGAATCGCTTACACTCCTAATTCCCGGGAAATGGTGGAGCTTTTACCTAGTCTGAGTCATTTTTTATTAAAAAAATCACTGGATATTCTCAGAAGGCCGTGTGAGAATTTTCGGAAAAGAAGAAGAAGAAAAATCGAGTTTTGTAACATGCTATTTGACAAAATGCTACTGTCATTACCCAATTGTTTTTTAAAAAAAATTCTTTTCATCCAATATATTATTGTCAACACATTTTTTAGTCAACAAAATGATAAAAATTAATGTACGAGTCACACAATCCAAGAAAAATTGCACAAAGGGTTGTGCAAACTCACCTGTACCCGTACACGTCAGTCTATGGGTTAACACATAGGAAAAAAATTTAATGATTTGGGCTTGGGCTGCCCTGGGCAAAACCCCCGTCTACACTACCGAGTTCAAGTGGGTTCAAATCTTGATGGGAGAATTAAGCCCCGATTTTGTAGCTATTTTTAGGGAGAAAATATATTTTTAAATAATTAATTGATGGAAAATGTGTATTTAAAAATTAAAAAAAAATTTAGATTTGCGTGTAATATTATTTTATTAAAGAATGTGTGATTGAAAAGAAGAGAGAAAAATACATTTTGAAAAAAATGACTATTAAACAGGGGTTAAAATGGTTCCTAGACATGAAAGATTATACTATGAGGTTTTGCGTTTGAAAACCCATATAGTGAACCACCTTCTGCATTTTTTTGCTTAATCGAAATATTCTTCTCTTGTGGCTTCACGTACACGAGATGATGAACGGACTCCTCTTTTGTACACACGTGGGTCATTTTACTTCTACCTTTCCGTTCACCAATACATGTGACATGTCCACTTAATTTTTCTTCACTTTGTCCCTTGTAATTCCACTTGCCCAATACCAGTGCCACATGAATGTTGATCATCGTTTTACAAACCATCCCATCAACTCCTTTTCTATTGTGACTTCATGATCCTCATTTACTTCGAAAGTAATATTCCTAGGGCTCGAATGCTTGAGACTCTTAGACTGAGCTTCTAAGTGCATCATTGTACCATTGAGGCAACTCAGTGACGGAGTCAGCTCCTAAGAGTTGGGGGGTTCTAAAATTGAAGATGTAGAGGTTAAGGGGTGGGGGTGACAGGGGTTGCCCCTGAATTTTTTTTTCACCAACAGGTTATATTTGGTTCCCGAATACACCAGCAAGTTATAAACGTATGGGTTTTGCAGTTACAATTGAGTCTGATGAGTTTGATCTTGAAGAAGTAAGATGCATTCACAAGTTGTGAAGTTGGTGATGTAATATTTGACCAAAACTCTTTCTTATCGAATGACGAATTTCAAATTTGGAATACAAGATCGTGCAAAAGGGGAATGTTCTGTAAATGTGTTCTTGTTGGGACATTTTTCTGCAGTAGAAACCAGAGTTCTAAAGATGAATTGAACGTTGCATATTTGAAGAATTTTGACTTGTCCCTTCATACAATACCAAATCTTGATCAAGTCCATCCACTCATTAAGCACTATGGACCTACTCTTTTTTTTGTTTTGTTTTTTTTTTTTTCATTCGGATGAAGTTTACCCCTCGTCTATTTCATGGTTCTTTGAAAATGGAGTACTTCTGTACATAAAGGGAAGAGAAAAAGGTTTAGATATCAATTCTAACGGCTCAAATTTTGAAAGAAATACACAAATTTTATTTTAAAAATAAAAAAATAAAAAAAATTCATAAAATTGGGGGGGGGGGGGGTCCAGGCCCCCCAGCTCCGCCCTTGAGGTAAGTTAATATTAATGAATGAATAAAATTAAAATTTTTTAAGAGTGTAATGGATAATATTAATGAAAAAAAAAAAAATTTAAAAATTTTATTTATTGTTTTTAATGACTAATCTATACGAAACGTGCTATAAATGTATATCAATGAATTCCAATTGTTTAATATAATATTTAATAGATCACGCTTTCTATCTAATAATACATACTAAAAATGTTATATATATAATTTTTTACGCAATTAATTCTTTCTCGAAGAAAGCCAAAGTCGATTTTCTTAAAATCAATACCAACCTAAGCGAAAATAGAATGAGATTACACATTACAAATACCATCCTAACATAATATTTCTTAAATCTTCTCTTTAGAGGCCCATAATGATTTTATAATTAATAATTAAAAAAAAAAACTTGAAACAATTAAAGAAAGACAAATATATGGCGGCTTCAAATTTGGTTGAAGGAAGTCTTTTTAGTATTAAAAAAGTTTCCACTAGGTTAAATGACTAATTAAAGAAGAAAATAAGAACTACAAATTAAAGAAGTCTCCGTGTTGCTTCCCTTTGGTCAACTGTTCTCTGCCTGATATCCATTTCGTACGTTGGAAACCAATTCTACGGAAAATCATTTTTGTCAGTTTCTGTAATATATGTATAAGAGTGTACTTGTTTCCAGCGTCAAGAGGAAGAACAAAAGCACTAAAAAGGGAAAAAAAAGAGGTGTGCAAGAAAATGGTGAAGCCCTCTTTTGTTGACAAAGATGGAGTGAAAAAAGGTGCGTGGAATGAAGAAGAAGATTACAAATTAAGAGCTTATATTCAGAGGTTTGGGCACTGGAATTGGGGACTTCTGCCAAAATATGCTGGTAACATCTGCCTTTTCTTCCCGTTTTGGCCACATGGATCGACACTAAACCCTAATTAGGAAGCTAATTAAGGAAGCTACAAATTGTAAACTGAAGAGTATATTACTTCATTCGAATTTTGAAAATTTAACCCTAACCCTAATTTCCTTCAACATACTTTTTAAATCTGTGTCATTAATAATTCTGTCCAGCATTTTCAGTTGTTCTATTCAACTGTAAGTGGTTTTGTATCCTTTGCTTAAGGATTTGAAGCATATAATAAGTGTACCAGCAATTAACTAGTTCATTATTAGAAATAAAATAACATAAATATGTGATCAGATTATAAACAGTATGCTTGCAGAAGATTCAATATTTTGTGTAACTTATAGACAGAAGTGAAATTCAATATTTGGGGTTGCATATCATCCAGGTTTAGCAAGAAGTGGTAAGAGTTGCAGACTGCGGTGGGTGAATTACCTCAAGCCTGGAGTGAAAAGAGGGAACTACAGCAAGGAGGAAGTTGATCTTATCATGGAACTGCATGCTGAACTTGGAAACAAGTATGAAATAGTTTTTGATAGATTAAAATTTATCACATAAATGACAGGGTTTTGTGTTAGCTACGTTATCTAAAAGTATAATTTATCTTTTGGGTGTGATGCATCTGTTAATCAAGTTTACTTTTAGTGTTTTAAGAAGTTAATGAAAACATTTGGCTGTGTTCCACCAACTCCTATAAAAGCTTAAGCTTAAGCCATCAGTTGTTACGTTACGTAGCAATAGAAGCCTGCTTATGCTGCCATACCACAAATTTCGAAAATATAATTACATATTTAGTTCTAGTATTTATCTTTGCTAAAGAATATATTTTGATTGTGTTGCTTAATTTTTCTCCTTTCCCAAGTTTTTGGGATGAAATCTAGTTTGCACTACTTCAATTCCTCTAACACTGCTCTTATTTTTTAAATAAAGGTGGTCAGCCATTGCAGAAAAGTTGCCTGGAAGAACAGACAACGGCATAAACTACTGTCATGCACATGTAAAGAAACGCAATAGAAGAAATGCAGCAGCCACTAATCAAAGTAAGCAGCAGCTTTGTGAAGCTTCCCAATTGTCTGAAATATTACATGAACAACAACCTAATCTAATTAGCGCAAAGGCAAACATTCAAAACGAATCATCCCCAAAGGAATTTGTTGTAGCTGAATCCTCATATCTCCAAGCATCGGATAATTTGGTTCCATCCGTCAATGATACTACCTGCGTAGCACATGATGATACGATTATTGGGGATTCCAATGAAGGAAATTTCTGGTCTGAACTATGTCAGATTAATCATTTAGAGTCATCAACGAAGTTGAATTATGATGACTTATTATTATTCGCGGATCCTTATATTATGAGTCCTCAACACTGGCTTGCCGAAAATAGTATCCCTTCATCAGATACAGCTGCAGAAACCCAAGAAATTTTTTGGACCGAACCTGAAGGAGGACTTTTCTCGCCCTCCTTTTTATATTATGATGATAATTGAATCTGTATGTGGAATAAAACGTATTAGAGAGAACTATTCCAATGCTTTTGAAATAATTAATGTGATCTCTGAGGCTCCTGCTGTTTCTGCCAGGATGAAAGCATCAGATCTGCCGTTCCAGTTGAATCATAATCTTATAGACCTTTTCATTTATATAAACACAACTTTTTAATCTTATGTAGACATTTTCCTTAATTTTATGCTTTGATGATTTAATAGATGATTTTGTTTTATTTAAAACAAGATGACAAACTCAAAAATGGCTTATTTGCATGAGCAGCTGATATCAACATCAAACTCATTTCAATTTTTAAATCTTTTTTTGATTAGGTGGAATGTGCATAGACACAATATTAAGGAAAACACTCCTTGCCCCGATTTAGGGACGGGGAGAATATAGGGGGCGCCATTTGGAGGGGGGCTGTTATGATAGCCCCCCTCCAATAGGGGGGCACCAAATGTTTGCTCCCTATCCCTACTTAGGGACAGGGTAGGGACAGGGTGCACGTCTCCAATATTAAAGTAAAATATGAATTCTCTGGTTGTCATGGATATTTATTTTATTAGATGAATAGCATATTATTCAACAAGGTAAAAAAATAAAAGATATCCAATTTCTCCAATTAGCTCTATTTATGTTAAAGACACAATTTTGTTCAATTATTGCACTTTCAATTATTAATTCAAGATAAAAACATTAACGTTTGTCTCTCGAGTACTAATTGATATCTACCAAACCATCAAAATTTCTTCTATCAATTAATATTTTGATAAATTGATGCATAAAATATAGGAAAAGCACATGAATAATTAGAAGTTTCTCAATTTAACAAAAAATAAAAATAATAATAAAAAAATATCATGAAAATCAAGTTTGCTTCCCCCCCCCCCCCCAACGCACCCCCAAACATGTAATCTCTCAATTTAACATATATGATTTTCCCAAAAGACGATTTTTCACGTGTTTCTCTTCAATCTCTAAAATTTATTCCCTTCCTTTTTCTTTCATCTAGACTAGACCTATTTATAATTCTCGACGATCCTTGAAAGTCATACCTTTTACATTACCAAAATTGTCCTTGAGTTTAGGTCAATATAGGCATAGCCTATACATGAAATGGGACAGCCGAGGTCAAGGTCGCATTCTCTGAAGGTGGCTCAAAAATGGCTTATTTGCTCAATTGGCTAATATCAAATCTTGTCAAATTGTCTTTACCAAATGTTCCTCGAACCACACTGTTAGGTTTCTATTATATTTGCAATTCTTCAGACAAATGAATTAATATAAAAAAATTGTAAAAGTCAATAAATCTTTTGGAGTTAGTAGTATAGTCATTGAAAAAGGTCAAGATGTCCAAGAAGATCACTTATGATCAAGGAAATGCAATTAGAAGTCCAAAGGATAGCAAAGAGCCGCACAAGTTATTTTCCAAATTTTCAGTCGTGACTTGCAACACATTGTTCATATAGAAGACATTGGGATTTGGACAAGTCTATATCAAGAAGTATTGTATCCATTTGAGTTAGCTTTCCAACACATTTTGAATCACCTCAATCAGATATCGAGAGAGAAAGTTATGATAAAATTATTGAAGACTGCTCAGCTATCACTGGCTCCTCACTCGAGCGACGGTGCATATGGAAAAATCCTAATTTACGTTTTTGAAGAATTTTACACGACCCAAACTACCTAAGTACATTCAACTATAAATACCCAAATCCTAACACGAATTTTGTATGATTAGTTCACTATATTGCCTCTCCATATCTTTCTTAAGAGACTCAAGAACACATTAATCCTTTGTGATTTAATCCTTTGATTCTTGAATTCATACAACTATCTTTGGAAAAAACATCAAAGATCTGAAATCCAAAACACCTGGTTTTCTTAACACTTAGGAAGGGAATCAAGCGCAGTAAGAAGAACATGAATATGTAATTTCTATGTATCCTGTGCAGAAGATTGTAAGACTTGACAGCGGATCTTGGAAGAAGATTGTGAGTTTGGAGTACAGCAGAACTTGGAAGCTATAGGAGGTAGAGTAGGAGATCTATCAGCTTGGCTAAACAGTGTCTACGGTAGCAAATCGCAATGCTAGAATGAACAACAGATATTGGTATTGAAAAATTTACAACAACTAGTGAAACTAAGTTGTAATCATACTGTAACCCACATTGTCTATAGTGGAGGTAACTGGTTTAGTCCCAGAGTTTTTACCCACGTTGAATTTCTCTGTCATCATACTTTGTGTTATTTACTGCTTTCCAAATACTACAACTCCGTTAATTCAATTTAGAAAAATTAGATTGTTTGTTTAACCATCTAGAAATTAATTAAAAGTGACTTGTTTTGATTAGATTTATTCCGCACGTAAGGTCAAATTAAAACGGTGATCTAGTTTAGTCTAGCGCTATCATGTAACTTTCACACACATTTTTTGAATTAACTATTCTGATCCTACTAAGAATTAAGGGATGGCCTTTTATTATTTGCCATGAACTAATTCTTAATTTTTAACTAATTATTCTGTCCCGCTAATTTGAACCATCAACTCTAGACAAATTTATGGAGAAAAACTTTGCATCGTATTCGAAACTTCTGAATTGATTATCAAGAAGTTAAAAAAAAAAAAAAAAATTTGAATTCTTGACACTTCCATCATTTTAATAGGTTTTGTTTGGCGAATTTCTAAAGCATTAATAAAGTAATCAAACTTCATTTTTAACAAAATTTTCAAATAGAGTCACAAGTTGTATCCACTTATCCATTCTCCTTTTCTAACCATTTATAAATTTAACCATTTACAAATTCTTTAGAAATGGAGGCTAGGATTGCATGCAGCATTAGTAATGTGTTAACAAACATCTAACAAATTACTTGTATAATAGTACTTGAGCGTTTCTCAAACACTTAGAGTGTGTTTGATGGAGATTATTGGGAAAGAATGAATTTTGAAATAGTGATATGATGGGAAATGTGTGGTTAAAAAAGAAGGAAAAGTTATTGGTGTGATAAAAAATATTATTTTATTGAAAAATGTGTGATTGAAAATGAGTAGAAGAATGAGAATGAAAATGAAAATGTAGGTCAAACGGGGCCTTAGAAGATCACTCTCCAAATTAAAAATAATATATGCTAAAATCAATATGTTAAAAACTATGACTTGCATTTTTTTAACCTGAAAGAGACTTATAATTTGAATATCAATCAACATGGTTCAAAATTCAGTGAATTGCAGCATGTGATAATATATTAACAGCTACAATAAGAATTGAAAAGCTTCAGTTTTTTTAAGTTCTATATTTTAATCAGTCATTAACCTGTCTAGGTTCCCGGAACATATAATTAGTCAAATTAGTCCAACTTTACGCGGTACAAACCGTGTCAGCATTTGACTAAATTCCTGCCATTCATTGTTGTTAGCAGATTAGACGCACGTGATTAAAATAGGAAATCATTCTCGGGAAACATGGTGGAGCTTTAACCAAGTCAGAGTCATTATTTATTTGAAAAATTCAGTTTCAGTGGAAACCGATATTCTCAGAAGACCGTGTGAGAATTTTTTTTATTTTTTTTTGGGAGGGGAATAAAAAAAAGAAAAAAGAATTGCACAAAGATTATATTATGAAGATTGTATATAACTTTGTGAAGTCTAAGACTCAGGATATTTATAATGTAGATGTTAAGACATTATATTTCGTTGGCGTGAAAGATTATATTATGAAGATTTCGCTTGTAAAAACACATATATTGTATCATTTTCGACATTTACTAGATCAAAATATTCTTTTCTTGCAGCTTCATGGGCATAAAATGATGCAGGGTTTTCAGACTCCTCTTTCGTTCACACATAAATTTCTTTAATTTTGATTCGCTTGCACCATCAACACATTTGTTTTCCCTTGTACTTCCACTTGCCCAATGTCAGTACCACATGCACGTTGATCATCGTTTTACAAACCAAATCATCAACTCTTTTTCTTACCTCACTTCACAATACTCATTTACTTCCAAAAGTAGTATTCGTAGGGATCGAATTCTCGCGACTTTTATAATAACTTCTAAGTGCATCGCGTTACCATTGAGATGACTTATTAAAATAGGGATAAGGGTTGAAATCATGGCACATCACACGTGACTTAAATAGAAATTAGAGTATGGATGACAAATCCAAACAGTAATTTATGAATTTTCCCATCGTAAATCCTTAAATCCAGAATGTATTTAGAAGTAATTAAACTAAAATATACTTTTGGCTATTTTAAGCAAGGAAGACAAATTCATGCATGGCGGCTTCAAATATAGTAAAATGACTATACAAAGAAGTCTCGTTGTTGCTTCTCTTTCTTCAATTATTTATCTTCCGTACGTCATTTCGTAGTTTTTTCGTTTGTTGACAGTGGAAACCAATTCTGTGGAAGATTCTTAGCAATTTGTTTCTTTGAGTTTATATATAAAGAGTGTACTACTTTTGAGCATCAACAGAGAAATAGAGCAGTAAAAAGGAGAGAAAAAAAAACAGGTGTGCAAGAAATGGTGAAGCCATGTTATGTTTGATAGTAATGGATTGAAGAAAGGTGCGTGGTGTGAAGAAGAAGATAAAAAGTTGAGAGTACATATTCAGAGATACGGGCACTCGAATTGGAGATTGCTACCCAGATATGCTGGTAAGAACTGATACTCTCTGTGGTTTCATTCATATAAAATAACGAAGCTGATAAATTGCAAACTGTATAAACAATATGATCATCATGAAATTCTGTTGCTATTAAAAATTTTGAAAATTTAAACCCCAGTTAAGAGAAGATAAACCGTAATTTCCAGCAACCAATTTCTCAAATATATGTTGTATTTACTTATTTCTCAACTTTATTTGTAGCTGATTTATTCATCTATATATGATATTTTCTATCATTTCTTTAAGGCTTCGGAATTTATAAGCTTTAGTCGGTGTAAGAGGGATATAATTTATTTGTTAATCATATTGCATATCTTCCAGGTTTAGCAAGAAGTGGTAAGAGTTGCAGATTGCGGTGGGTAAATTACCTCAAGCCTGGAGTGAAAAGAGGGAACTACAGTAAAGAGGAAGTTGATCTTATCATGGAACTCCATGCCAAAGTTGGAAACAAGTGCGAAACAATCCTCAATTGAAATGTATCACATAAATGCAAGCTTTCTATGTTAACCACCTCGTCTAAAAAAATAGTATATTAGATTAATCCTATTTGTTAATCGAACTTAGCTCTCCTACTTACACAAAGTTATTGGAAACTATTGTGATTTTGTTCATACCTTTTGATCTAAAAAGATAATCTTAAGCGGTTAGTCTGGACGCGTTTATTTATTAAATATGGTAGTATTTCCGTAAGCTAATCAAGATATTGTGATTGTATTGCTTAATTTTTATCTGCATGTACAAGTTTTTGGGTTCTAACCTACTTCTCTTAATTTTAAAATATATAGGTGGTCAGCCATTGCAGAAAAGTTGCCTGGAAGAACAGACAACGGCATAAAAAACTTCTGGCATGCACATTTAGGGAAACCCTTCAAAAGAAATGTTACAAGAACTTCCTCATTGTCTGAAATATCTCAGGAAGAATCCGCCTCAAAGGACGTTGTTGCGGCTGAAGCCTCAAGTCTCCAAGAATTGGAAAATTCGGTTCCATTCCTCAATGATACGAATTGTGCAGCACATGATACGGCTTGTTGGGATTCAGTAGAAGGAGCTCTGTGGACTGAACCAAGTCAAATAAATTATATTGAGTCGTTAAGGGAACTGAATTATGATGAATTACTAAGCCCAAATCCTTATATTTTGAGTCCTTACTACTACCTTCCAAAAGATAGTACCACTTCGTCGGATGCAGTTGCAGAAACCCAAGAACATTTACGGAATGAACCAGAAGGGCCTTTCTCGTCCTACTTTTTATTCTCTGAAGATACTATAAATCCCTTTTTTTAGATTATAGTGAATAATGTGCACCATTACGATACATGTATTAATCATAATCTTTTAAAGTCATTTGGTTTATATTTGAAGGATTGTATTTTTCTTTGGCTATTAGTGAGAATGGAACAACATAAATGTGCTATTGGTGAACCTGGAAAATAAATGTTTGCTGTTGTTAATATTTTATTTTATTTTTGCAAGAGGACAACGTGGTTAACAAGTAATAAAATAGTGAGTAGAGTATCACGAATTGATTATTGATTTTTCCTTAATTAAAATTAACCCTAACAAGAACGCACACATTAAATTTTGGTTTTAAATTTGAGTTTTTTCCTAGAAAATAATTTATAAATAATTTAAAGTGATTATAAACAACTTTCAAATATTAAATAAGAGGGGCTATGAGGCAAAAATCATCTAATATTTCTAGTATTGAAAATATAAGAGTTCAACACCAATTTAGAACACTCACTTTTAGGGTTTTCTTTATAATATTTCCTGTATCCTTGAACGTATGAGAAAGAACATTCGACTTTTCAATTGGGGACAATTCCTCATTCTACATTTGAAAACTAAAATAATATTATTTTCACATAATACCTTGTTTTTCTCAACTAATCATTGATTTTTCTAGTTTTCTTGTTATAAACTCGTAAATGGAGTCAATCGAACCCCAGTAATTCCCTTTCTTTATCCTTTTACGCTTCCAACATTTTCTAGGATAAGCAGTGTGAACAATCGACCTTAAAAAGAATTATTAAACTTACGATGTAAAGGAAAAAAGTTTGGCATTGTATTTTGAATGAAATCTTCGAACCTTGACAATTTCCTAATCTCGGATTTGAAAATAAAAAAAGTAGGCAGCTGTAAAAAGTCATCATATTGTATCATTTTTAGGGCTAGACATGGTCTAGAACCAGAAGTTTTTGGTGTTTAGTAAGTGAAATCGTCTGGTTTAAATTTAATTATTAAACCATTCGGTTCGATTTCGTTAGGTTCAATTCGGTTTCATAACATAATCAAATTTTTTAATATTTACAACAACATTATATTAATCCAATTAATGACATGTTCAATTTTAACTCTTACAACAACATTATATTAACACTTACAAAATAACATAGTTCCATTTAAAAATATACAAATAACAAGTTTCCTAATAAGATCCATTCATCAGTGTATACAAATTACTTTGATCAAAACGAAAAAATTTCAATGAATAGGGCTAAAAAAGTAAGATGAAGAGAGGCACAGTTGCTCAACTTTGAGAAACGACACAATGATTAAGAAAAAAAGTTAGGTCACTTAATTTTGATTCTTTGAATTTTGAATTACAAATTTAGGTTTGGATTAAAAACAAAAAAAATAATATTTTGGACTCAATTAATTAATTGAAAAATGAAACAAGAAAATTATATTTTTGAATTCAATTAATTAGTTGGCAAATGAAATAGGGAAAAATTAAAATAATTTGACTTGCTTAATGTAAAAAAAATTAAAAAATTAGGAAGATTTGGTTATTTGATTCTTGATCTAGAATCGAGAACCGAATCAAGCATGTTGGTTCTAGATTTTGATATCCGTTCAGATATTTAATTTAAGAAGAATCGCTCAATTCGGGTTAGCTCGGGTTCGATCCGGTTTGGTTCGAGCGTTTTGTCAAACCCTAATTGTTTTTGATAAAATACTATATAAATATATTTTTATAAATTTTGTATATATATTGATTGAATCGCATTCTTTCAGAAAATAAATTCTTAAACAGTGATTTGATATCATTTAAACCATACATTCATCAATAAAATAATATTACACGTAAATTCAAAACTTTTCCTTAATTTTTAACCACACATTCTCCATTAATATATTATTTCAAAATAATGTGGCTCAAAAACACACATAGTCTAAAATGGCTCAAAAAAATTGATACATAAATATCTTATCGTAAAAATATCTAAATTCTATATTTAGATATAATGTAACCTAGTAAATCATATAATTCTGAACTTTTAGTTGTTCTAACTATTGCAAACTTCATTAAGGATAACATAATGCCCTTGATGAAAATTTGATTAACCATTGCATTCTCTATCACCATATTTTTGAGGATTATAAATCATAATTCTATCCCACAAAGAGCAATTAATTTTAAAGAAAGAAAATAAACACTCAAGAACACACAATATTTATAGAGGTTTGTCTTAATATGAGACTATATTCTCTCCCACAGTTGTAATAATTCACCATGATGAAAACAGATTTATAAGAGAATTATCAATCCTATCTCCTCTAACATCTCTTTTTCTTTATTTGATGATAATACATAAAGTTTAAGTACTGTTCCCTATTTATAAGATAAATTATGACAAAATCGAATTTTACATGGACTTTTATTCCTTTATAGAATTAAAAAAAAAAAAAAAATACAAATTCCTAAACAATTTTTAACTAAGAATTTCGTCCAGAGGCTCCGCCCCCTAACTCCCACGGGCAACCTCACTGCAAAGGTTGATTCGCGACCAACTCCATAAAGTGCCAATTATTAGGGTTCTAAAATAATTAGGTTCCACAACCTAACACATTATTGTTATTATTATTAGTTGCAATGAAAATTGAACACAAGTGAGACTTTCACAAACATGCCTATGTAAAAATTTACAGGCTAATTAAGCTTGTGAAATATAATTCCAGATTTTATGTGATCTGCAAGGTTACCTTCTCTTGTTGCTCTTTTTAACATTTAAATGGACTAAAATATCTCAGGCCTATATTGCTAGACAATGTGATGACCACAAGCTAAAAGTATCTAAATTAAATATTTAGATATAATGTAACCTAGTAAATCATATAATTCTGAATCCCAACAAGCCGTATCATGCGATATCAATGTAACGATAGGGTCTAACCTCTACTATGTTCGAGGTTACCTTCTCTTGCTGAAGTTTAGTGCGAAAAGATTATCAGAGATGAACTATAAATTTGATTAAGGTTTCGCATATATGAGTTGAAGCATTCCAAATTTCAGGAAAGATAATTTGGCAAAGTTGACATGTCATCAAGGAAAAGTAGATCTAGGGATGACAACGGTTCGGTTCAGGGTCGGTTCAGCCAAAATCATAATCGCACCATCAAATTTTTGGTCATACCATAACTGCACCATAACCATGCAAGTCAGTTCGGTTCGATTTGATTCGATTATTCGCAAATAAATTATTTTTTATAAGTCCAAACTCCAATCATCAAATTGAAAAAAAAAAAAAAAAAAAAATTATGAAGAAAAATCAATAAAAAACAAAAACACAATTTACTAGCAAACATTATCCCAACTTCCAAATACAAAATTCAAATTTAACAAACAATATTATCAACATAAGTCAAGACTCTTATTAGCATATGTCAATCTTCATTTTTCCCCACAACTCTTACTAGCATAGTCAAGACTCAAAGTTAATTCCTATATAGTAAATAAAAAAATGTAATTAGAGCAATAATACAACCATACTACCTAATCAAGAATGGTCTTAATTGAAAATTTAAACAAAAAAATGTACCTCTTCGTCAATATCCTCATCACTAAACCTTGTACAAGCTCCGGAGTATGATGAATGAGCAAAATTTTCTACACACAATAGAGAAAAAAATTAGCAATAAAAGAAAGTGTATGAAAAACAAATATAAAACAATAAATCCTACCATGAATATCATTTCAAAGCCAATCCCAAGCACACATTAAAAGTTTCCAAAGTTTTCAGGTGAAGCCTATTTCTATGTGGACTCACAAATCTGTCACTTGTACTAAACGCTAACTCAGATGTCACAATAGATATTGAAATGACTAATAAATCTCTAGCAACCTTATGTAACGTTGAATATTTTATTGAATTTTCTTTCTAGTCGTTACTTACTCAATGGTGAGCGGCGAGCCGGCGATGAAAGCTGATGTACAGCAGAGCGCTAGCGGATCTGTTGAGTGGATGAGTGTTTTGTAATTTTTGTTTCTAATTTTCAGATTTAACGTGTAACCGTGTAAGGTTAGAAACTTAGAGTTAGGTTAATGAGTTATAAGAGTTTACTTAATAATGTTCATTTCGCCAGAATTTTGGGGAAACTCAATTGTCAAAATTGTCCAATTAATTTTTGGGAAAAAAATAATGGAAAATCAATTGTCCAATTAATTTTTTTTAACGGGTAATCGGTTCGGGGCAGGGCACCATCGTTAAATACTATACTCACCCCACCACGAATCGGGTCATTAAAATCAAAACCATAACCACTTCATTGTACCATCAATTTGATTTTTTTGGCCCCATTCGATTCGGTTAATCGCGATTTTTGATTTTAACGGTTCAAATTGTCATCCCTAAGTAGATCTATAAGGGTGTGTTTGATAGAAAGATGGAAAATGAATGGCAAATAAAATGTTTGGCAGGGAAGTGATTTGCCTAAAATTTGTTTTAGAGGGAATTGTATTAATAGTGTTTGATTGGTATAATTTTCCACCTAATCCGTTTGACTTTGTTTGTCATGCATATGGTTACTTTTTGAGATAATTTTTTTACAATCTGTATTAAAATTTGTTTGGATTGCTAAAAAGTAAAAAAAAAAAATTAAAAAAAATATTTTCATAAAATTTTTATGTTCGTTTGACTTCGTTTTTCATGCAAATTGTCAATTAAATGGATAAATTTTTTTACCATTGAATTTAGAATATGCTTCCATTGTCAAAAAGTCAAAAAAAAAAAAAAAAAAAAAAACACCCAACAAGGTGGAAAATAATTTCCCACTAAAATCATAAGAAAATATTTTCCTACTTTTGTGCTTCAAGGGATTGTACATTAGAAATTGGTGGCAAACATTTTCCAGGGCAAATTTGGCTAATCAAACAGCCAAAAGTAGGAACTAGGAAAATATTTTCCTAGTTCCAGGGCAAATTCTGTGTATCAAACGCACCCTAAATGTATTTAGTACATAAAGGTAGAAAACATAGTAGGCTTAGATAAATAAGGGCCTTTAAAAATAATATTTTTCTAAAAGAAATAATTAATATTTACATCTCCGAGAAAAAAAAAAAATGGAAGATCAAATGTCTTATATTATCCGGTTAGATCTAATAATTGTGTTGGGATGTTTTTATTTTGATACCTTTTTAATAATATGATTCAATTGTAAAACGAAAAATATTTTGTATGTAAATTCCAAAATTTTGAATCTTTGTCAAAATACAGTGCCTTATGCAGCCACCTAAGTGCCCGGCTCTCGTAAAAAACAATGTTATCATTCGTGTTAGATTAACCCAAACATAAAAATTAATTTATGAAGTACCATATCATGTCAATCAACTCAAACAAAAGTCTATCGGTTCCAAAACTTCTTTAAACGTAGAAATATATATTTCATTACAATAGTGCTGCACTGACAAGGAGGGGTTGATAGCCTCTCTCACCGAACACTCACAATGAGACTAGACACCAAGGATAGATTCAGGGTTTTGACTCAGCTACGGCGGTCGTTGATCGTGACAATCAATGGCTATATAACAATATAGTTTGTTAATATTAAATTTAATAATTTTAAAAATTCTTCGATCTATATGTAAATATATTAAAACGTAAAAATTGTATACTTATATTAAATTATATTTTAATACAATCCAAAATAATATAAAATACATGATACACGAGGACTTCTTCGTGTTATCAATGCTTATCAAATCATTTGCTTGACTAAATGCAGTTGCAGAATTAGATACACTACTACAAGAACTAGGTTGAGACTTTCGATTTGGATGAAAAAATCATTTCATAATCAGTATTGGGATTGAACGTTAATCAAAGATTAAACATAATTAAAATTTAGATTTAAAATATAATTAAAATTTCAATTTCCAATTCTCAACACCAATTTAGGGATAATTGCAGTAAAAGTCCCAAACCTTTGAGTAAGCAAATTTTTTTCAAATTTTTGATTTGTTGCAGCCGTCACCCTAACATTTTCAAACGTTGCATCTAAAGCCCCTTGAAAAGTTTTCATCCACAATTCCGTCAGTTGATCAAATATTTATCTTTGACCATATTTTTAATATATTTTAAAAAGGGGCAAAATAGTAACTTTCTATTTATCACATTAAATAATTAAACTAATTGATTTAAAAAAAGAAAAAAAAACTCCAAGCGTCGTCTTCCTTTCACCCCCACACCCCATCCCACCTCAAACCCAAAATCAGTCATCCAACCATCATGCTTGCTGCACACAAGAGTGGGGCACCCTCATGTCAGGGGGCTGTCATGCTTGTGTACAGCAAGCATAATTCAATTAAGTTTTTCTTATTATATTATATTACAAGTAATCTAATAATTTATATTATTTCGAAACTCTATGCTGCCATTCTGAAAATTTTGAAGTTCTAATATTAATTATGTGAACGCCAATATTGGATTATGTAAAAGAATATGTATAACAAGAAAAAACCAGTAATCAAATGTTACACTTTAAAGTTACTTGCTTATTTGCTCATATAAGGTGTTAATCTAAGGATATCTGATGCTGCGTTCGTCATTATAAACTATAAAGGATTTAAAGTGAAACTTTGGACAACATTATATAGTAAAAGTAGGAATGCTGTGTTGCCCACGTTGGGCAACAATTGTGTTGTCCAACGCTGATGTGACATCCCATTTGGCACGAAAAAGACAATTTTTGAAATAAAAAATAGTCCACAATACCACCCCCATCCCCTACTCGATTGTATACTTTACTTTCACACACACCATCACCTTTTTCAAACCCACCCCAATGCCTCATGCCACCCACCCACCCCACCCCATCCCATCCCATCCCACCCAACCCAACCCAACCCAACCATCACCTTTTTTTTTTTCATATATATACCCCCAACGCCACCTCCACCTCCACCTCCACCTCCACCTCCACCTCCACCTAACTTTTACATTCCCCAAATTCCAAAATAAAAACAAAAAAAAAATAAATAAATAAAATTAATTGACGTACGGAGACCACGCACAAAAGTTTTATTGACTTATTAATAAATTAAACCGTTTTACAAATTCTTCCCTAGACATCAGAGCATTTATAATGTATTAACAAACCCAAAAAGTAACTGAAATTAATTGTGAAATAGTATATGAGCATTTTTCAAACACTTAGAAGACCAATCTTCAAATTACAAAAAATCTATGCTAAAATTATATGTATGCATCCAACATACTAATAATGATTTTGTAATGGGATTTGTATGAGCCCCATTTTTGAGATATTGATTTTGTAATATTGATTTTTTTTTTTTTTTTTTTTTTTTTTTTTTTTGGAAAATACACAGTTAAAAAGTAGGAAAATATTTGAATTTGCGTGTAAAATTATTTTATTGGAAGAATGTGTGATTCAAACTAATTTTTAGGAAAAATGATTTTTTAAAGAATGAAGCTGAATTTGCGGCTTAAGTTACTTATGACTTGTTAATAGGGTAGATAATAGATTACTAAACAACAATTAGTTAATTTTACAAATGGTCACTGAAGTTACATGAAAATAATATAACGGTCACTGGAATTTAAAACTTTCAAAAATGGTCACTGAACTTTCGTGCAGTTTCAAAAACGGTCACTGAACTTTGTTTGAGGACTTTTATGTTTTAATTCAAACCTAAAGTACCAATTGGTTTGGACATAGAAGTTGGAGGACCATTTGTGCAAAATTCAAAGTGTGTCCAGGAGATCCATTTTCTCCGTTTTCTGCCTATGGAACCGGCGGCTCCAAGCTAAATTCGACCGCCATGTCGCCGGAAAAACCACCATATTTTTGCACCATCAACACCTCCTCATCTCATTCTACAATCCTATACCAAAATCCAGCCCCAACCAACCACAAATCAATTGAATCTCAAGTTCAAAAATTAGTCCTGCGCATGGTTCTACCTCCAATTCCGGCCAACCCATCATCACCCATGCCAAAACTCCATCACAGGCAGGTAATACTCCCCAATACGAGCAGGTACATGGTCTCATACCGTCACAAAACAATTTAAATTAGAATTCAAACCAAACCCAGAAAACAGCAGCGAACATCGGACGTTCTTCCCCATTTTTCTGCGCCGACGTCAACAATTACGGTCGAGAACCACCACTACTACCTTCTACTCTTCATGGAGAACAAAATGCACATATGGGTCTTCATCAATTTTCCTCGAACCATCCAATTAGTGTATATTTTCGAAAGTTTCATTGTGCATGAGCAGCCTACTTTGGTGAAATTTTACGGCCAATTCAGACGGGATTACGGTCGGTGGTTAAGTGTGTTGTCAAGGGGGTATTGAGGGCTTTAAGACGGTATGTTGGTCGGTGGCCAGAGGTTGGAGTTATGGTGGTCCAAAGGTAGCAGGTTGAGTGAATTTGGAGGAGGAAATGGTTTAGAATGCATGGGTTGCCCACTTTGGTGCTATTTTTCGGCCAATTCCGACAGAATTACGGTCATTGGTTGGGTGAGTTGCGTAGAGAGAAGTGAGGGCTTCAAGGTGGTGTATTGGTCGAGTGGTTTTGGTGGCCGAAAAATTGTGGAATTTTGTCCCAAAGTGGGCATCTCACACAGCACAAAATTGTCGGCTGTGCGAGAGGCCCAAATTGAGACGAAATTCCAGCCACCATTGTCGGATTTAGGGGCTATTCTTAGATGGGTTTCGTAGAGGGCAGTGAGGGCTTCAAGGTGGTGTGTTGATCGGGTGATTTTGGTGGCCGAAAAGTGATTGAATGTGGCTCGAAAAGTGGCGGTTTGAGTTTGGGTTTGGGGGATTTTAAGTTGAATTTTGCACTTGAAGTCCTCCAACCTCTGTGTCCACATGTTTTGGTGCTTTATGTTTCAATTAAAACATAAAAGTTCTCAAACAAAGTTCAGTGACTGTTTTTGAAACCGCACGAAAGTTTAGTGACCATTTTGAAAGTTTTATACTTCAGTGACAGTTTTGTTATTTTCATGTAATTTCAGTGACCATTTGTGAAATTAACCTAAACAACAATAAATTGTTTTGCATATCTTGGTCATTTTCTATGTGAAACTGAGGTAAAATTGAATAATCGTTAATTACTAACAAATGGTTGTTAAAAAATTGTGACTTGCATATTTTAACCTGAAAGTGACATATAATTTGCAGCATCTGATAATATTATAAAAAATCCATTATCGGAAATAAAGTGACAATGACAAAATAATTGTTTTATTTTTCTTATTTTTTGGCTATAAAGCTAATCCAACTAGTATGATAATTTTTAAGCAATCATTCCAAACTTTCATAGAGATTTGTAAAGTCCAAATTGTAATTTCTAAGTCAAAATCAAGTACTAGTTAAACTATATTAGGTGTTTATCGAGTTATAATCAAAGTCAAAATAGTTAAAGATTAGTAGTATAGGTCTTGAAGGAGTTCAAGATGTCAAAGATATCCAAGAAGATCAAATATGATCAAGGAAATGTAATTAGAAGTCTAAAGGGTATCAAATAATAGCACAAATTATGCTCCAAATTCTTAGTCGCAACTTTCAACGCACTTTTCACATAGAAACCATTCTAATTTGGAGAAGGCTATTTTATAAGAATTGTAGCCCTTTGAATTAGATTTTCAACACATTTTGAATCACTTTAATCCGATATCGGGAGAGAACGTTATGATGAAAATACTGTTGATTGCTTAGCTGCCACTCGCCTGTCACTAGCCTAGCGCTTGAGCAACGGGTCGACGTCCAGAATTTCATTTTGCTTCAAACACTGATTTCTCAATTCCCTTTCATCTCAAACACTTTCTCCTACTTATATCTTTCCTTATGAACATACCAAAGTATGTTGAATAATAATTATTCCATAGAGATCATTCTTCCGAAGATCCCAATCGCTTTCATTGATTTCAAGATTCAACCATCATATTATTTGAATCATAGATTTATCCAAACTTAGATTTGTTGATCGAGCTATAAACGTTCATATAAAACCGTAGATCAAAACACACAATATCATTGATCAAATACCAAACTTACCTTTGCCAATTAGTCTTCAGAGTTGCTAGAGTTTTAGGACGAGATGCTAGAAGTTTCGGTGCTGCAGAATGAGATCTATTGGAAGAACGAGGTTCTTTCTTGGAGATCCACAGAAGATAAACAATACTAGGGATTGGGAGTTGGTGTGAGGAGCACTCAGTTTTGGAGGACTAATGTGATTACATGAAGAGGTCAGATGGGACTAAGAGTTAGTTGGGTCTAAATCAATAAGCTAATTAGAACTTTCAAGTGGTATTCGAGTATAATTGCTATCTTTGACCTAAAAATTGTCTAGATGAGTCAATCACATCCTGCTGTAGGATCTGAGGATGATATGAAAATTCATGAGGCTTATGACTAGCTATATAAAAAGAGTCTCAAGTTACATAAGGTCAATAGATAAGTTTTTTAAAAATTGAATGAGCTTGAATTAGAAAAAGAAAGCCTTGTTATTAAACTTGAGGAGTCTACCAAAGAATTGAATGAATTAATGGTTGAATAAGAGTCCTTAGAAATTAAGGTTAAATCTCTTATATCTGATATTGAAAAATCGAATGCCCAAATTCAATTCTTTTCTAGTGGATCTAAAAAGATTGATAACGTGATAGGTCTGCATAAATTGGTTGGAGATAGAGGAGATTTACCAGTCTTCTCTATAGGTAACTTTTTTCCCAAGTCATGACGTATGTATTGGTTTTACCAACCATCATTCTATAGGCGATGTGAGTTCAATTGTGGGTTTTATCGAGGCTTGGCTTCAATCAACAAATTTAGGGGAGATTCGCAATTGATTGATGCCAAATCCTTGCCTCTTTTTGATAGATATGTCATTAAAGATCCTCGTGGAATAGGAGATTTATATTGGAACCAAATGAAGAATTTGTCTTTGCAGTTCCCATCTTTGCATTTACCCACCAATATGGTTCGGGCCACGTATATTCTCCACCAAGCTGATATCAAGTGTGATGGTCGGAGCTCAACTTCAACCAACACTCAATCATACACCAAATCAACCCAAATAATTGAATTAAATTCAACACCCAGCAAATTAATTTAATGTAAACTGCGTTTCATTGATTGATTCTGACTCGGCATCCACGTCGAGCAGGTGCTCATACACCCTAAGTGGTAATCGAGACCAAAAGACATGGTGCCTGCTCTGATACCAATGTTATAGGACTTGAAAGAGCCAGCCTACAAAAGCTAGCCCATGTGGTTGGAGAACCCAAGCCTATATAAACCACACAAAGGAAGCGTAAACTTCCAATGTGGTATTCAGATTCCCATCAATCCCATCAATCGCTCCATCCTGTCTTGCTTAGTGATGACCCCGTTTAACATTTGATCCCATGAATTTGCAGTCACATTCAAAACTCCCAGTTTCTTTTTGAATCTTTTAAATTGTTCTTCCTAATTTTTGCCAAGAGTTCCCATTTTCTTTCCCAGCTTACGTACTGCTCTGATACCACTTGTGATAGTTAGAGCTCAACTTTAACCAACACTCAATTCCCCAACTCAATCAAACACCAAATCAACCCAAGTAATTGAATTAAATTCAACACCCAACAACTTAATGTAAACTATGTTTCATTGATTGATAAGCACTATTACAATGTAGGAGATTACAAGTAAAATAATAATTCAAAAGTGAAGACATAGATCAGCAGAGATGATTCTTAACAGTTAAGAAGAAGAACCGAGAATGGAAGATAGATTCATAGAAGGAAGAAGGAGGAGGAACAGAGGAGAAGATAAGTAAGCATGAGAAATGGGGAAGAGTAAGCAGAGAAGGAGCTTACCAGACAGGGAGCACAAAGAAGAACAAGGAGAAGCACAGAGAAGTGGAGAAATGGCAAGAGCTAGGAAGCCAAGTTCAATTAATCAATTCACCCCTTCAAAACCTCCAAACAAAACCATATATCTAACAAAACAACCCTAAAGTAAATGGGCTTGGGCTAGCCCACTAATACATGCCCAATTAGATAAACAAAGATGGCCCAATCCATGACATCAAGAAACTCAAGGATTCGGTTTTGGCTCGAAAACCAGATTTAGTTCAACCTTCATCTTTTGTAGTTACAACTGCCTATTTTTGGACTTGTTTGGTGGAATCCGGGCCAGCCAGTGGAGAGGAGGTTGATGCAGATGAGATTGAATACTTTGGTTTTGCAGTGGATTGCCGGGCACGCCTGAATCCTCCAGTGCCTGCTAGTTACTTTGGAAACTGCTTAGGAGCTTTAATGGTGAAAATAAAACACAAGGAGCTAATGGCAAATGAAGGGTTCTTCGTTGCGGCTGAGGCAATTGCAGAGATGATTCGAATGAAGGCGAACAAGGAGGACGAAATGGTTAAAGTTGCTGAGAATTTGGTAGGAGATTTTTCCGAATTTATGGGAAAACGAATTCTTTCAGTAGCTGGATCGCCTAAGTTCGACCTATATGACGCAGATTATGGATGGGGAAGGCCAAAGAAGCTGGAGAAAGTGTCCTTCAATGGAGGTGGTTCCATGTCACTGTCTTAATCCAGGGATTCTGAGGGATGTCTGGAGATTGGTTTATCTTTGCGGAAGAAGAAAATGGATGCCCATTTTCACCAGTGGCTTAGGAATTTTGTCAGAATAAGGCTGGTTGTACATCGTGCTTTACTTTACGGTGTACAGTCCCCTTACTTGAGAGACGGCCAATGAATAAAAAAATTGTGGATTCCTCATTGTGAGGGGATTGTATGCGTATAGCATATCTCATTTTAGGGTTGTACTTATAGTACATAATTTTTTATATATAATGATGTTAATGAATGTGAGTGTGAGTGTGAGTGTGGACAACATTACTTATAAAAAAATTATGTACAAATATATTTATACCTCATTTTATGGAAGATATCTACTCAGATTAATGAGGACCAGAGGCTTTTGTACCGCCTATATTTATTACACGTTTATCACTCTCACGTTACGTATTTATTATGATTTAGACCAAGAAAATTGTTGACATGAACACAGAAAATGATTGATGGGCATGTGTATTATTCTATTTTTATTTTTAGTACCATGCAATTATTTGCACATTTTCCATTCCCATTCCCATTCCCATCTTCACATCATTTTTCAAAATTGCCCTAATGGTGTCAATAGACTTGGCTAGGTGAGGATTAATGCGTCTCACCAATTTCCAACGATCCAATAAGGGCAAATTAAAGTCCGACAAAGCAGGTTCAACTTTTGCGTTTTTCATTAGTTTTTTAATGTAGGTTAATGAGATGAGCTTCAAATGTAGTGCGCGTTACTGAAAATCTAAAGTGCACCTTTCTAAAGAATAAATATACATATTAAAAATTATGAAAGCACGTTCATCCTAATCAGATGCACTCTATTATTTAGTTAGATTATAAAAATAATAGTCCTCCAAATCTTTGCATGATCATTCATGTATTGCATGGACTTGTATGAAAAAAATTTGTTTGAAGGATAATTATTTGGACATCATAGATACATTTTATGTATAGTTATACTTACATTAACAATATAAATATCTAATATTTCTAAGCCCCCTTTTGTCAAGAATTTATGATTGGTTTAATTTAAATACAGTATGTGAATCAAACGGGACCTTAATTGATGACTTTTTCAGCGCCGGCCATATTTTAATTACTTAGATTATTCAAATAGTTGGAATATTGAAAATTTCATAATATTGTTTATTAAGTTAAAGAAACATCTCCATTGTTGAAACAAGAATTATGTTCAAACGATGGATATAAATCCTAATGAATTTCGTGGATTTGAATAGATTTTCATAAATTTCATAAAAAACTGATCAAATATAGTGAAATTTCAAAAGATATGGTTATGTATATTATTAAGCTTGAAATCCATACAATTTTTTTTAAAATTCATCTATTAATGAAATCTTTATAAATTCACTGATTGTTGAGGATACCTAAATTTTAAAGATTTTCATTAAATTTCAATTAGAGAATCTAAATTTTAATGAGTTTCATTAAAATATTTATTGAGAACACATAAATTTAGAAGGGTATGTAAAATCCATCACAATTTCAATCGAGAACATTATCATTATCAACCCTGCTGGATCTCCAGGGTCAAGGACAGACCTAAGAAGAATAATGTTCTACGTACAAATGACATTTCACAGAATCTTTACAGAATTTTAAAATGCGGGAACGTGTCAGCAAAAGGAAAAGATCGGCTGTGGGTTTGGGAGAAATTTATTCATAACTTAATTAAAATTACTTATGTTTTTCTCTTGCTATTCGGGTTCATTACGAAATGTCAAACGAATTCGAAATATTACATTCTTAATACCATTTTGAAGTATTCACGACCTAATATTTTATGACGTTAATGATGTGCAAAACAACCAATCATAGCAAAAGTTACGACGCGTCAAAGTAGACCGTTCCAAACTAATATTTCAAAAATTTCGATAACAAGCTAACTTTAAAAATTCTCCGACGATTGTACGCTAGTCGAATCCATAAATCTTTTATATCCTCTCGAAACTCATTTCGAGAATTATGTCGTAGATATATCGAATGATCTAAATGAATATCGAAAATAGTTAAACGAACGTCAAACGTGTGTGTTGAAAAAGACGTATAACTCGTCTTTTTATATAAAAAAAAACGTATAACTCGTAATTTAAAAAATTTCCTAATAAACTTTTAATTTAACACACACGTTTGAGATCCGTTTAACTATTTTTGATATTCATTTATATCATTCGATATATCTACGACATAATTCTCGAAATGAGTTTCGAGAGGATATAGAAGATTTATAGATTCGACTAGCGTACAATCGTCGAAAATTTTTTAAAGTTAGCTTGTTATCGAATTTTTCGAAATATTAATTTAGAACGGCCTATTTTGACGCGCCGTAATTTTTGCTACGATTGATCGTTTCGCATACTATTAACATCATGAAATACTAAGCCGTGAGTACTTCAAAATGATATTAAAAATGTAATATTTTGATTTTATTTAACATTCTGTAATGAGCTCGAAAAGATAGAGAAAAATATAAGTAATTTATGAATAAATTTCTCCCAAACCCACAGTCGACCTTTTCGTTTGAACTTTTGCTGACACATCGTCGCATTTTAAAATTTTGTAAATGTTTTGTGAAATGTCATCTGTACATATAGCATTATTCAAAAATAGAGGTGCCCCCTATTGGAAGGGGCGGGGAGTGGGGGGGTGCTGTCGGTGGACTTGACCCTTTCCCTTATCATTATATAGCAAACTCATCTTCTGTACCTTCAATTGTGACTTCATACCTATGGCAACCCAACTCGAACACAGTGAAATCGCACCTCCTCATGGCGAGGTAACAGAACTAACACTGCCTTTGACATTTTTCGACATTCCGTGGTTGTATTCCCATCCAATTCAACGTGTTTTGTTCTACGAATTCCCTTGTTCCAAGGCCTATTTCATTGACACCATCATTCCAAGTCTCAAAGAATCACTATCCCTCAGTCTCAAACATTATATTCCACTAGCAGGAAACATACTGTGTCCATTAAGCGGTGAAAAGCCCGTGCTGCGCTATGTGCTCCCGGACTCAGTTCCTCTAATTATAGCCGAGTCCAATGAGGATTTTAATTATCTTACTGCAAACTATGCAAGAGATGCTGATCAGTTTTATCATTTCGTCCCTGAATTGCCACCACCCAAAGAGGAAGCCGAGTTTAAAATTATTCGAGCCATCTGTCTACAGGTAACTTTATTTCCAGACCATGGCCTGTGTATTGGTTTTACCAACCATCATACTATAGGGGATGCAAGTTCAACCGTGGGTTTTATAAAGGCATGGGCTTCGATCAGCAAACTCGCTGGAGATTCACAGTTGGTTGAAGCCAGATCGTTGCCGTGTTTTGACAGATCTGTCATTAAAGATCCCCGCGGAATAGCAGATATGTATTGGAACCAAATGAAGAATTTTAAGTTGCTATCTTCATCTTTGCATTTGCCCACCAATAAAGTTCGGGCCACATATATTCTTCACCAAACAGACATCCAGAAACTCAAGGATTCACTTTTGGCCCGAAAACCAGGTTTAGTTCATCCTTCATCTTTTGTGGTTGCAATTGCCTATGTCTGGACTTGTTTGGTGAAATCCGGGGAGAAGGTCGAGCCAGATGAACCAGAATACTTCAGTTTTGCGGTGGACTGCAGGGCACGCATGAGTCCCCCTGTACCTGCTAATTATTTCGGCAATTGCATAGGAGGTGCAATGGTTGTAAGGAAGCACAAGGAGTTGATTGAAAAAGATGGGTTTTTCATCGCAGCTGAGTCAATTGCAGACATCATTCGAATAAAGGTGAACAACAAGAATGAAATCATGAAAGGTGCTGAGAATTGGCTAAGAGAATTTGGAGATTTGATAGGAAAACGATTGCTTTCAGTAGCTGGATCGCCTAAGTTCGACCTATATGACGCAGATTTTGGATGGGGAAGGCCAAAAAAGTTTGAGACAGTATCTATTGATGGAGATGATGCCATTTCCCTGTGCAAACCCAGGGACTCTGAGGGAGGTTTGGAGATTGGTTTGTCTTTGCCCAAGACAAAAATGGATGCTTTTGCAGCTCTTTTCGCCAGTGGCTTAGGGGTTTTATCAAATGAAGTTCATTAAATCTCCAATACAACTACCTTTTTTTAGGTTCATTATTCAGCACAACTTGCATTTGGAATTTGTCCATTGTGATGTTCTACTGCCTATTCATTTTGTCTCTCTTTTTCTAATATGGATAATTGAATTGAGAATTCCAAAAAAAATAAATAAAAATGAAGATTTAAAAACCCTCCCAATCACGTCACTGAACTCGTGCATTTTTATTTTGATTTAAAGCCACTGTGTCATAATGAAAGTTCTGCAATCAACTTGAAAGCAAAAACCGTTCAGTGACTAAAAATAAAAGTCTTAAAATGTACTACTCTCGTTTGTTTGTTTGTTTCATTTCCTAATTTATTAATGTATAGAAACTTGCCATTCTTGAATCTTACTAGAAAGGTTTCGAGATGGAATCTATTCTCTTGGAGGAAGAGAGAATAGCTTTTGCATAGCTGTTAAATTTAGCCTGTATTTCTTTATATATAATCCCTGAATTTCAGGTAAAAAGATCTGTTGTAAGCTACCCACTTGTATATTTAAAGGAGTGAGCAAAAATGTTCACAGCAATTTTTTCTGGAAATTTTCTGGCGACTTTTCCTTCCCCCTTTTTTCTTTCCTTTTTTGTTATGGTATCAGAGCTTGAGTCTTAAATCTCTACTGATCCTGATTCTCCATCCATTCCAACAACACACATTAACTCCCATCATGACTGATTCAGGTGAAGAGACTATAAATCCCACCGACCCACTTAACTCCAAGGAAGATCCAGCTTCCAACCCACTCTTTCTTCACCATGGAGAGAGTCCTGGACTGATATTAGTCTCACAGCCTCTCACCCCTCAAAACTATCATGCCTGGAGCAGAGCCATGTATGTGGCCCTGTCAGCCAAAAACAAGCTGGGGTTTGTGGATGGCACAGTTAAACAGCCAGCTGAAACAAGTTCCCAATACCCCCAATGACAAAGATGCAACCATATGATTTTATCATGGATCACAAACAGCCTATCACCTGAAATAGCTGGATATGTGATGTACTCAGATTCTGCAGCACAAGTGTGGGGAGAACTGAAGAAACGATTCGCCAAGTCAAGCAATAATCGCATCTTCTTGCTGGAGCAACAACTGACGACCACAAAACAAGAAAGAAACCCAGTTAGTGTTTACTTCTCCAAAATGAAACTGATATGGGAAGAGATCTCCAGGTATGAGGATCTTTTTACTTGCTCTGCCACTGACTGTGGTGCCATCAGCATCATCAACAAAAGGCAGGAGAAAAGACAGATAATGCAATTCTTGATGGGCCTGGATGAAATCTATACCGGATTGAGAAATCAAATCCTCCTTAAGGATCCACTGCCATCACTTGATGGCATATTCAACTTGGTACTGCAAGAGGAATCCAACCATGAGTTAACTGAAAGCACTCAAAAGGTCCCTGAGGCCTCAGCTATGCTTGCATATGGAGGAAAATATTATGGACCAAGGGGAGCAATCAAACAACACCAGAAGGGAAGGACCATATCACTTCCATCAAAGAATAAAGCCCCGTGTAGCAAATGTGGGAGAACTAACCACACCGTGGACACATGCCGGGAAATCCATGGATATCCTCCGAACCACAAGCTCCACAAACCGTCATTTGATTCTAAGAATTACAAGGCTGTAAATATGATGGCCACTGAAGATGACTCAAGGAGTTCTTCGACTCTTAGCATTTCTCAAGAGCAGATACAAAAGCTCATTACACTCCTTCAAGGTCAGAATCTCAACACCATAAAATCCAACACAGAAACCTCAGGTAATCTCAAGAGAACTTCATTAGTTGTCTCTAAACATTGTTTGAGCTGCACAAATGTTTCCAGTGAACCACATACATGGATCTTAGATTCAGGAGCCACAGACCACATAGTTGGTTCTCTGAATTTATTAACGCATAAAAGAGCCATCAAAAGCACTTCAGTAAGACTGCCAAATGGGACATCCACACCTGTTACTCACATAGGATCTGTTGTCATCTCACCTACTCTCACTCTCACAGATGTTCTCTATGTTTCGCTCTTCAATTTTAATCTTATTTCCACAAGCAAATTAACCAAAAATCTGAACTGTCATTGTGTTTTCCTTGCTGATTATTGTTACGTACAGGAGCTGGTAACCAAGGAGATGATTGGAGTTGCTAAGGAAGTCCAAGGTCTCTACCATCTGCAACTAGACCAGCCCCAAACCAATCATTTTGCTGCCCCATCCAACTCCATTTTGACAACTAAGGTTTGGCATCTTAGAATGGGACATCCCTCTGATCAAAGAATGAATTTGCTGCACAGCATAGATTCTAGTATTCCTAGGTTTGATGCAAAAAAATTTTGTGATGCCTGCCATATGGAAAAACAGACCAGATTACCATTCCCTCTAGGCACCATTTTGTAGAAGCTGTTTTTGATTTAATACACCTTGATATTTGGGGCCCTTTCTCTGTTGCATCATTGAATGGAGCACACTACTTTCTCACAATTGTTGATGATCACAGCCGAACCACATGGGTTTATCTCATGACAAACAAAAGTCAAACTAGAAACATCATTGAAATTTTTTTTAACCTCACTGAAAATCAGTTCAAGTACAAAATAAAAGCTGTAAGATCAGATCAGGGAAAGGAGTTTAATATGATAGAATTTTTTGCCAAAAAAGGAGTGCTCCACCAGCAAAGTTGTGTGTACACACCACAACAAAATTCGGTTGTAGAAAGAAAACACTTACACTTGTTGAATGTAGCAAGGGCCTTACGTTTTCAAGCTTGCCTACCTTTAAAATTTTGGGGAGAGTGTGTTCTAACCGCTGCTTATCTCATCAATAGAACACTCTCACCAAATTTGAAAAATCAAAGTCCTTACCAAATTCGTTTTGGGAAAATACATGACTATTCTCATTTAAAAACATTAGGGTGTTTATGTTATGCATCCAACCTCGATCCTCACAAGAATAAGTTTGATCCTAGAGCTCGAAAATGTGTGTTCGTTGGATATCCAAATGGTATCAAAGGTTACAAAGTTTTTGACTTAAAAACGAGAGCAATCATAACTAGTCGAGATGTGATCTTTTATGAAGACACATTTCCTTTTCAGCAAAACAGCAACTTGTCTTCTCTGCTACCTACACCTGAAATCACTACCCTTGATGATGTTCCAGTCATACCAAATCCTATCTCAGAAAACTTTGATCAATCTTCGCAAACGAATAACAATTCCAATTTTTTTACAGGAAACAACACTTGAAATTGAGAACCATAGTCATGAGGAATCCCCTACTTCAGAAAATATTGACTCATCTCCTCGCCAAATTTTTGAACCACCCTGTCTCCAAGAACCCAGTTTACCACGAGAGAACAAAACACATTGAGATTGATTGTCACATTGTAAGGGAGAAAATACAGACATGTTTGATAAAGACGTTTCACATCTCAACAAATTTACAAGTTGCAGACGTGATGACGAAGGCAATAGGTTCAAAGAAGTTCCACTATCTCTTAGGCAAGATGGGGATTTACTCAATTGCATCTCCATCTTGAGGGGGAGTAATGAGAAAAGTGTTTGAAATGTTTGAATTTTTAATGCAACAGGAAACACAGGTCATTGGAAGAAGAGAGAATAGCTTTTCCATAGCTGTTAAATTTAGCCTGTATTTCTTTATATGTAATCCCTAAATTTCAGGTAAAAAGATCTGTTGTAAGCTACCCACTTGTATATTTAAAGGAGTGAGCAAAAAGGTTCACAGCAATTTTTTCTGGAAATTTTCTGGCGACTTTTCCTTCCCCCTTTTTTCTTTCCTTTTTTGTTACTTTATGCTTCATGCCAACTATAGAATAAGATATTTATCTATTCGGCATTTAAAACTGACATATTAGTATTGTAATTCGTATGTTGTGGGATATATGAAAATTAAGCATAGTTTAATTTCACGTCCACCCCATCCGCATTTGAGGTAAATGTAACTGTTGATTTCAATACATTCATTTTTTGGCCCAATGTAACTCCATAAGTTGACAAAGTATCATGGAATGCTTGACAATGTGTCGATTTTGCTCTGTGAGTCACCAGCAAAGGAGATGGCTAACCCTAGCTAGGCCATGCTCCCATAATTTTATTGGGAATTGGTTTAAAACTTGAGAAAAATTGGTTAAGAATAGAAAATTAAACATTGGAAAGTGTGTCTTCATGTCAATTTCGACCAAATATTCAGACTTAATTTGTTTATGCAAATGGTTTGTCGCTTCTGTGTATGTGTTGAAGAGTATATTTGGCGTCTCAAAACCAATTTTGAATGAATGAGAAATAGCGATCCAAAAATGGAAAGAAAATAGAGGAAATTCAGATAATACTAGGTCTGGGCACGATCCGGTTTGGTTCGGCTCGGAAGAGAATCGAACCGAACTGAACTGAAAATTTTCGAGTAGTTAGTAAACGGAACCGTCGGGTCCAAATATAATTTTAGAACCGTTCGGGTTCGGTTCTATTCAGTTCCATACTATAATTAAATTTTTAAACATTATAACAACACTACAGTCTGACATGTTCAATCTTAACTTTTAAAATTTAACGTATTTCAATTTAATAACATATAAATAACAAGTTGTCCAATAAAATTAATTTACCAATGTATACAAATAACAAAAAATAGATAGTAAATTAGTAATACTAAAATATCGGTGATCCATATAAATTAGAAGTTATAGATTCATAGAGATAAAATATTTTAAAATATTGCTAATATATCAGTACTTACCAACTATTTGATTTAACCATCAATTATTTGACTTTCCATACTAGATACTAAGAAACTCTACAAGAAAAATTGAAAAAACACAATTAACAAACATAAGTAAACTAAAAATTGTTCAACTAATAAAATTTAATAAGAAAAAATATAATATATATTTTATTACCTGTCTTAATGCCGTCATAGAACTCAGTCTCTTCAATACAAACTTTATCTTTGCTATTTTATTTTTTTAAAAATAAAATAATTTGATTTATTCCATATATAAAAATTAAATTTTTTTAAAAATTTCGGTTCTTATTCGATTCTTCGACTCTATAACTGAACCCGTCGATTCTCAATTCAGATACATGTTCGGATATTTCACTTACAAATAACCGTTTGGTTCGGATAAGAATTTTTGCTCAACCCTAGATAATACTGTCGCTCGAGCTAACAACGAGCGACAAAGTTTTTGTAAGTAGTGCTCGAGTGAGAAAGCGAGCGAACAGCAGGGCGAAATCGAATTTCGCATCTTTTGAGTTTTGGCTCGCAATACTTTGTTCACACCCCTCATCCTCTATATATATGATCCTTTTGACGTCCCTTTTGCATCTCATACCATTTGTGCATCAAGTATACCATAATTCTTTTGCCAAAACTCTTCCAAAATCGTTTCTTTGTAGAGAAGGAAATCTGTCAAAAGTTTGTCGAAACTTGTGGTTTGTAGTGCTACTACCACAAGTCGAATTCATTGTATCTTGATAGATAAGTACCGTGAACCGTAAGCACCGTTGCGAGACAATATTGTTTTAAGAAGAAAGTGTCATCACTTGCCTCAAATTTCTATTTTCATTCCAATTCTTCATGTTTCTCTGAATTTTTTTTCCTATTTTGTGTAGGAGGAAATACATGGAAATAACCCAAATAAAGAACCATATTTCCAAACTAACCTTTGACTATTTTAAACAATAGAAACTTCCTAAAATACCCCCAAATATTAAATTACAATCTAATCACTATAATATAAAGGAAATACAATCAAGGTCTAAGAACTATTTTAAAAATTTATGGATCAAGAACTTTTGATAGATTTAACTCCTAATATCATACAAGATTTTATTGAAAATAATATACATAAAGAAATTGTCAATCTATAAAAAAAAAAAATTGAAAAATTAAATATAATCATTGAAGAAAAAGTCTTAACAAAAGATAGTGAATTCTATAAATTTTATTGTAATTTATTAAATACTTATGAAAATATTAAATTTTGAGATTTTGAGATTTCGGAGAAGTTTATAATACCGCACTTTAATTGATATCAGAGACATAGATCATAACATGATAATAAAATATTTAGGAAATAGATATATAATTAAGAAAGATAATTTTGGTATAATAATAGAAAAACCTATAATAAAGAAAGAAGCCTTAAAAATTATACTTATAAAATTAAAAGATATACCTTTAGATATCAGAAAGAAGATAATAGAAAAAATAGAAATTAGTATAATAAGAGATCTTATGATATGGAAAACTATTCTAGAAACTATAGATCGAGAAGAATGTACAACCATAATAGAAAATAATATAAGTAATTATGAGAATTAAAATTAAAAAGATAGACAACTATTATAAATTAGAGGAAGAAAAATGAGATAAAATATTTTATGAACTTATTCCTAGAAAATCAAAAATATTAACACTAAATATAATTAAAAAATTACCTAGAGAAATAAAAGAATAAATACTACATAAATTAATTATAAGATCTATAAAAGATAGACACGTATATGAAATGATTAATAAAGAATTTGAAAGTATTTTATATTAGAGAGAAATATATGAATCGTCATAAGTTATAAATGAGTAATGATAAAGTAACTATAAAACATAATAATATTGTTAAAAATCTAAACAAAATACTAGAAAAAACCTCAGATATATTAGGAACACCAGAAGATATAAAGAAACCACAACAAAAAATGTTAGGAAAATTAAAAAATTAGAATTAAAAGCAAAATATTTTGAAACTGTAAAAGATGAATTACCTAATAATGAGATAGTAATAGAAAGCTTTAATAAAATCATCAATGAAAATAAAGATAAAAAGTGTAGGTTATCATATTTATTAGAAGTAAAAAGTGAAAATATAATGACTTTTTCAGAATCATTTGATGAACTAAAGAAAATAATAAATGAATTAATAAATGAAACTAAGGAATTAAGAGATGAAATAGGAATGTTAAAAATAGAAATTAGAGAAATGAAATGAAATATGAAACCAACAGATAAAATAGTAGACAAAGATAGAATAAAAGGAGAAATGACAAGAATAGAAAAGAAACATGTATAAACAGAAGGATATTATGAACCTGGAAGTATGGATGATAGATTTAGAAAATAAATATTATCAATAATCCTAGAACAAGAAAAAGAACTTGAAAAATATGGAGAAGAAAGAGGGAAAAATAAAAAAGATGATGAATGAAGAGATATATAATTTAATAGAAAATTTTGACCAATTAAGTATAGAAGAATTAGATAATTACGAAATAATGATGAATACTGGTGGAGGACCAACACCTGCACCTGGAAGTACAAGTAATGATCCAAAATTAGAAGGATTAGGTGATCTGCAAGGAGGATGGGCACCAATGCCACATAGACCTTATAGACAATACTATGACAGAATTATACCGCAATATAAAAATGAAAAATATAAGGATCAATTTACCCCAAATACAGATTATGATAAACCAATAAATCATGGAGGAGCAAAACTAGATTTAGATTGTAAATTAGATACTAAGAAAGCCTTATTAAAATGGGAAGATGCTATGATATTATTCTTCCTATATAACCATGATGATACATGGGGACCTACAGATAGAAGAATTGATTATTTAATAGCATCATTTGATGGAAATGTAAGAAATTGGTGGGAAGGAATAACTGGAGATACTAAAGCATTAATGAGAAGAAACATACAAACAGAAATGCAAAAAACTTCACAAAATGGAATACAAAAATTAGTAGAATATATATCAGATGAATTCTTAGGAGAAAATTGGATAAGAAATTCAGAAGAAGAAGTTAGAAGAGAAAAATTAAAAGAAAGATTAGGATTGATAAATATTATGATATGTGATATGTGTAAATAAAAGAATATACATGCCAATTTAAAAATTTCTATTATACTCAATTTTATAATAATGAAAATCAAGGACCATATCTAGAAATGTATTTTGCTAAGTTACCAGGAACATGGAACATATATTTTAAAATAGAATATGAGAAGTATATAAAAGATAACTCTGTACCAGATACATTAGGAAGTAGAATAAAATTGTTATTTGAAAGGTTAGCGAAAATATGTAAGAATAGACAACTAATGACAAAGTCTGAAAAATTAGCAAAGATTTGTTGTGAAAATATAGATAGACCTATTAATTGGGGATGTGGACCAGAAAGAAAATATAAAAGGAAATTCAAACAAAAAAAGTATAAAAAAAATATAAATAGTTAAAAAAGAAATATCAAAAACCAAATAGGAGATATTATAAAAGAAAATATCAACAAAAAAAGAAAAGAGTTTAAGAAGGATAAAAAACAATGCAAATGTCGGAATTGTGGAGAAATAGGACATATAAGTCTTGATTGTACTAAAAAAAAGTTAGAATTTTACAACAAGAATGTGAAAAAATAGAAAATAATTCTTTAATAGAATTTAAAGATGGAAGATTAAGAAAAAATAATAGTACATCTATACTACCAAGAAAATCAAGCATAAGTCGAGAAATAATGGTAAAAAAATAGGAAATATGCAAATATATGAAGAATATTTTAATGGAATAGAAGATATAAAAGGAAAGAATATCATAATTGATACAGGAGCAGCAAACTGTCATATATCAAGAAATAAAGACAATGGATTAGCAAAAAGAAGGGTAGAACCTTATAAATATATCAATTTTGATGGAAAAACACATATTAGTGAATTAAAAGTAAAAATACCAATAGTATTAGATGGATAAGAAATGATAATACCATGTTATGTAGATAATAGTATGAGAAATCATTACCATATATTATTAGGAATGCGTTTTTTACAAGCGTTGAATCATTATAATATTAATAAAGAAGGTTTCTATATAACACATAATAATAAAATATTATTTTGTCCAAAAGAATGAATAATGTAACCATATATTATTAGGTGACGTCGGTATAGCAGTGTTTCGCCCGGGACTAGCAGGGGCTAGTGCAAAGCCTGCCATCATGGGCGCTGGGACTACGGAGCGTGGTGGTTTGTCATAGTTCCCATTGCAAGGAATGAGACTTGTCCCACATCGGAAGAATGGGATGAAGATGTGGGGTTTATAACCCATTGGGCACCCTCCCTTCATTGGCTAGCTTTTGAGGGTGAGTTCTATCCAGTGGGTTGTAACAATGGTATCAGAGCCAGGTTATCATGTCTCCCAGTTGCAATCGGTGCGGTAGCGGAGGTGACGCCGGTATAGCAGTGTTCATCCGAGACTAGCAATGGCTAGTATAAAGCCTGCCGTCGTGGGCGCGAGACTGCTGAGCGTGGTGGGCTATCATGGTTCCCATTGCAAGGAATGAGACTTGTCCCACATCGGAAGTTTACGCTGAAGATGTGGGGTTTATAACCCATTGGGCACCCTTCCCTCATTGGCTAGCTTTTGAGGGTGAGTTCTACCCAGTGGATTGTAACACTATAGTTATCCAGAGCTCCTTTTTTCATGCCAATTATTGTGGCCTCAAATGAGTATCTGACTTGATTAATGACTTAGGAGAATCAATCATGCTACAGTGTCATCTTTGTTGACAGATAGATTTATGTAATGTCACATTATACTTTATCATTGAAATGTTTTAAACACTTTCATCATTTACATTCAATTATTTTTTATCCACCTATACATTTGTCAAAAAAATATGTTTAAATTCATCTGATAAAGTAGCAAACTTCTAGGGAAATGGGATGTTGATAATATTGACTATTGAGAGGATTTTGTACAGGCTGACCAAGAGCATAATTTGGCTATAAAGTTGGTGCCCAGCCAATGGCATATATATATATATATATATATATATATATATATATATATATATTTTTATTTATTGATAAACATAAAATATATTGATCAAAATCATATACAAATACACCGGATATCCCCGAGCAAAACAAAATGAAAATACAAAGGAACAATCAATACGACCTAGAGACTTATAGCTAAGGACTCATATTGAATCAAAATATTCGAATACAAAGAAAACTTAATTTTGTATACATGTGTTTTGATCATTCGTACAATACTATCAATATGCGGATTAAGATCATCAAAAAATTTCTTGTTCATTGTCATCCAAATGTGATAGAGGGTAGTAGTGAATGCAATACGCTTAATTTTGCTATGCAGAGTGTGTCTCGACTTTCCTTCTTAATCCACTTTAGTGCACTTGAGAGTGTAGACATAGACTGCCTAATGTCTACCCAAGCACATATAATATTCCAAACTGATTAACTTAATGAACCGTTGAAGAACAAGTGGGATATTGTCTCATCCTCTTGTTCACAAAAAACAACATTTCGGGTCAATGTGTAGGTAATGCAATCTGTCCTTTGTAAGCAGTTTAGACTTGGCTATCGATGAGAGATATATTAATTTGGTATCATGATTCCAAAGGCATTTACATTAACAAAAGCAGATATAAGCATATAATTGATATCTTATCCCCAATGGACTGAATAAAAACTTTTTACTGTTAGTGTTGCAAGAGAACATTAATTATGATTCTCTAAATTTATGACTATTTCACAGAACTATAATTATGATTCTCTTGTCATGGTGAAATTTTTTTACTTTTTATCCGATCCACTAGGACAGGATATCAGGCTTGGATATAAGCAAAGGATTTTGTACGACATTTATTAAGTGACGTAACTATAGCTCTTGCTATTGTATATTTGTATTCCATGTGAGGAGAATGGAACTATGGGGTTCTTTTAAGAATGACCCATTTTTTTGTAAAAATAGTCAAATGTCTATATTACCCTTAATGAAATGAATTTTTGTATATTGCAGAATATATCCCTATTTTAGAATAGTTTTTCAATTGTCCTGTATTACTTCTATCTCGAATTCTAACATAAAAATTCATCATTTGATCTAATAGATGGACATAATCTTCCATATATCTACCAAAATTTTCCTCAAATATATAATATTCTTTAGATGATGATTGATCTATTCTTTCCATTTGATAGATAATATTATTTATTTTTTCTAATAATTTTTCTAATAAGTTATCTAATCCTTCAATTGTATATCCTGACATGTTATATAAATCTTAACATGATAAACAATGCTAATAAAATAAATATTAAATATAAACATTTAGATAATTTAAACATGCAAATATTCAGATGTGTAATCCCGACGATTCTTTAAGATTTTAGAAGGTATCTTTCTAAATTTAACAAAAATAATAGTTTTACCTTAGTTTTGATTTCTGGTCTTTATTCTTAGAATTGAGTAACCTTCAGGCTCTGGATCTACAAACAACTCCCTCCAATGGCATTTTGCCTTCACGTGATAATTGTTATTCCAGCTTCTTGCCTTCACTGTGTCAATTCTTTGAATTCAGACTATGAATCTTAACTAGAGAAAACTCTCTTTTTGTTAAAGTAAGAAAGAATTTCTTCTTTAATTTTTCAAGAATCTATGGGATGAAGTGTTTAGAAACTCATGTTATCTATGAAACGATTGAAATATGGAATAACTTGAAATTTTATTGATATCTGAAAATTGAAATATGATTACAATGGATGACAGAAAATTGTTTGGCTAACTCACAGCTCGAGTGCTCAATCAACTCTGCCTTTTTCATTAGCTCAAAGGCCTCTATTTATACACAAATCTGAAAATAAATTACATCATTGCTTACATCGTACTATCAATATTTTATTGCCTCGTGCTTTTCATCAAGAGTTTCATGGCCCCTCCATCCTTTGCTATCTTGTTACATCTCTATTGATAAAGGACACAATCCCTCTATAATTGTCCTTCAAGTCTTGTCCTTACATACAGTTGGTAAGGTTTTCTTGTAGCAGTTTGGACACATTTCCTCCATTTGTTTATCATTTTCATCTTTATCTTTAATTCTGTCGGCAAGTGGGGCATTCTCTTACTCTGCATGCCTCTTGTATGGTTTTGATAGGTCCATTGATTCGATGAGTGTCAAATTTTTCAATGTATTCTTTCAAAAAATTTGATTTCTCTCCTCCATTATTGGTGAGAAGAGTCCATCCTTCATATTGACACAAACATTTGAATTTTTTGTCATACAAGCTTTTTGCCATATTATATAAGACTTTCATCCCTAAAACTCTTCGAGATTTTATCCATGATCTAGTGATTTTTGGTAATGGTTTTTATTATGACTGACATCAATCTGAAAGTCTCGACCAACATATCCGATTGTTATAATATGTTCAGCAGGATAAAATATCATTCCATAAATTTCAGGACTGGTTGAATAAAATTTTATATATATGGACATTCCTTTAGCAAATTTGGATACTTCAGATTTAAAAATTTCATCAAATCTTTCAATTTCTTTTAGATCTTTTCCGGGGTAGATAAGATCTAAAAATTCATAGTCTGCTACCATCTTGACCATGAAAGGGTCTGCATTATTGGTAATTAGTAACCTTGGATAAATATGATCTCCTGAAGATATGAAATATGAGTCATTTTCTTGTAATTCATAAACAATTTTGGCAAAAAATCTATATTCTTTTTCTTTTGCTGATAAAGGGGGTATCATTATTTTCATCAGTTCTGATTCTAATAACCATTGTATGTTCATCATTGAATTTTATGGTCAACTTTCTGGGACTTTGTGTATCTCTTTTGATAGAGCTGGGTCCACTACTGCTTCCGCATTGTGGATCACTCTTTGGTACCTGTTGGTATCCGTGTTTGGTATCATAGGATTGTGCCAAGACGTCAATCCTTGTATTTTTATTTGTATCAGTAGACATTAATTGTGCTCCAAGAGCATCAATTTTGTCTTTCATTTCGTTTGTAACATTGGCATGTGATTCACTGATCTCAAGTAATAATTTAATATTATGACTTAAGAGCTCAGCTAATGTCTTCATCCCAATTTTTATATCATCTGCTTCTTCTTTGGCATAGGCTGCCGCAGATTTCATTTCTGATATCATCTGTTTGATATTATCCATTTTCAAATTCAATATTTCTGCTTAAAAAATCAACAAGATAATTATTTGTACCATTAATATGAATAATATCGAAATTATAGAATGACAAATATGCTTGCCATCTATGTAACCTTCTATACTGGGGTTCCATTGATAATTTATTTCTAACAAGTCCTGCAACTTGAGAATTATCAGTTTCAACAGTAAATTTTTTAGATAATAAAAATAATGAAAACTTTTTTATTCCTCTAATAATTGCTAACAATTCCTTTTCATGAATAGTATAATTTATTTCTGTTTGATTAAAAATTTCACTTGAATATCGACATATTTCATTTAAATCTGTTTTTAATATTAAAGCCCAATATTTATCTGAGGCATCAGTATTAACTATTAAATTATCTTTTTCATTTGGTAATCTTAATTTTGGTAAATTTTTACATTCTTCTTTAAATAATCTGACAATTTTTATATGTTTTTCATTCCATCATTTAGTATTAGTTTTTCTAAGTAAAATTTGTATTTTATGTCTCTTTTTTTAAAGATTTTCAATAAATCATTTTGCATAATTTAAATATCCTAAATTTTTTTGTATTTGTTCTTTGAATTCTAATTTATCAGAAAAGTTTTCTATCTTTTTAGATATATGAAATTGTAATTTTATTCCATTCTTATCTATAATTAATCCAAGAAATTGTATCTCAGATTTTTCTATAATAGCTTTCTTTTCAGATAAGACTATTCCTTCATTTTGACATTTTTTTAAGAATTTTATAATATGATTTTTATGATCATTTTTATTTTCTGAACATATTAGTATATCATCAACATATACTATTAAGAAATCATTATATTTTCTAAAAATATTATCCATTTTTTTTTGAAATATTTGAGGTGCATTTTTTAATCCAAATGACATAACTATCCATTTATATTTACCTTGAGGTGTGCTAAATGTCGTATATGATATTGATTTTTCTTCCATTTTGATTTGCCAAAATCTCGACTTACAATCAAATTTTGAATAATATTCTTTTTCTTTTGCAAGGTTTATTAAAACATCTTTATTTGGTAGAAAATATCTATCAAATTTTGTATATTTATTTAATTCTTTATAATTTATTACCATTCTTGATTTTTCTCATACCTGTTCAGAGTGTTTCATTACCATAAAGGTTGGACTACTATGTGGTCCATTTCTAACTCTGATTAATTTCATTTTTTTTAATTCTTCAATTTGTTTTATAAATTCTTGAGTATCTTGTATAGTGTACATCATTGGTTTTACTCTTATTATTATATTTTCAGTTAATTCTATTTTTGTTCTTGGATGTTCGGGTTTCCAATAAACTAATGGGTTTTCATTATAGACATTTTCTATCTTTTTTATTATTTTTTCTATTAATTCTAATTTTTCTGTTGTTTGTATTTTTTGTATTTTAACAGTTGTTTTTATTGTCTTTTCACCACGTTGGGTTGGCTGAACTCTGTATGATTTAAATTCTCTTGAAATTTTTAGTAGATGTCCACATGGTGTTTTTAACATAATCATATAATTATTTTGTTGGTAATATTGAAATTGTTGAACAAAGTCATTTCCTAATAATATATTACATTCTAATACATCATATGTATATACCTTGTTTATAATTATTTGTTTACTTCCTAGTAAGATTTCTATTTTTTCTTTATTTTTAGTAATGGGTGTCGATATTCCCGTGACACCTGTTATTTTTATAGTATTATCATTGTTACAATTTTTTTAACAAAAATGTCTTAATAATAGTTATATCACTTCTTGTATCTATTAAGGCACATGTTGTTATATTAGTTTCTACAATAGTAATTTGTACATATACTCCTAATGGAAATGTTATTACATTATTCATTCTTTTGGATAAAACAATGTCTTATTATTATGTGTTATATAGATTCCTTCTTTATTAATGTTATAATGATTTAAGGCTTTTAAAAAACTCATTCCTAATAATATATGGTAATGATCTCTCATACTATTATCTACATAACATGGTATTATCATTTCTTCTCCATCTAAAACTATTGGTATCTTTACTTCTAATTCACTAGTATATATTTTTTCACCAAAATTGTTATATTTATAAGGTTCTACCCTCCTTTTTGCTAATCTTTTGTCTCTATTTCTTGATATATGACAGTTTGCTACTCCTGTATCAATTATGATATTCTTTCCCTTTATATATTCTATTCCATTAAAATTTTCTCCATATATTTGCATATTTTCTATATTTTTTTTACGATTATTTCTCGACTTATGCTTGATTTTCTTGGTATTATAGATGTACTATTATTTCTTCTTAATCTTCCATCTTTAAATTCTATTAAAGAATTATTTTCTATTTTTTCTGTTACATCTGGTTTTGTTTTAGATATTTCTAATCATATATTTCTGGTAGTAGGTTTAGTTGTTTATTTGGTTCTACAATATTTAATATGTCTTTACATTCTTTGTGAATTTCTATATAGGATTTTGTTAGAGTAAATGTTTCCATAGTTTGAATTAGTAAATGTATATAATGCTCTATATTCTATAGTCATGATATGATTTCCTTCTTCCATAATATCATTTCTATGTATTTTAAAATGTAACCCTAATATTTCATTAAAATCTTTATTTTTTATTGATACACAATATTTTGGATAACATGTAAATATTAATTTTTTGTATGCTAAATTTTCTTCTATAGTTCCTAAATGACTATCATTAGTATTTAGTAATCTTCCATTATGTAAACTTACTGTTATTGGTGAATCTATTCCTTCTCTAAATAGGGATTTGAACATTAATTGTATTCCTGCTAGATAAACATATTGTATATTTTCTTTTTGTTTTCCTTTTACTTTTACCATTAATTGGTCAACTATGAATTTTGTTAGTAATGCTAATTTATGACTTCTTGAAACTGTTCTTATATCTATTGATTTTTCTATCTTATGATATTTACTTATAGATACTCTTTTCCTTCTAAATATTTTATCGAATATTTTTCATTCTCCTAATTTTAAATCTAATGATAATTTTCTATTTTTCTAAATGTATTATTATCGGATGTTACTTTTAATCCATATCCTTCAAAAAAATTTATTTCTTGTTTTTCTTCTATAGTTCCAGCTTCTTCTATTTCGTGATTCATTCTGATTCTCATATGTAAACCTCTTCTCCTTCATATTTATTAATATCTATTATTTTTTCTAAATCACTTTCTATTTCTTCATATTCTTGTTGTAAAATTCTAACTTTCTTTTTAGTACAATCAGGACTTATATGTCTTATTTCTCCACAATTTCAACATTTGCATTATTTTTTATTCTTCTTAAACTCTTTTCTTTTTGGTTGATATTTTCTTTTATAATATTTCCTATTTGGTTTTTGATATTTCTTTTTGAACTGTTTATATTTTTTTGGTTTGAATTTCCTCTTATATTTTATTTCTGGTCCACATCCCCAATTAATAGGTCTATCTATATTTTCACAAGAAATCCTTGTTAATTTTTCAGACTTTTTCATTAGTTGTCTATTCTTACATATTTCTGTGAACCTTTCAAATAAGAATTTTATTCTACTTCCTAATGTATTTGGTATAGGGTTATCTTTTATATACTTCTCATATTCTATTTTGAAATATATGTTCCATGTTCCTGGTAACTTAGCAAAATACATTTCTACATATGGTCCTTGATTTTCATTACTATAAAATTGAGTATAATAGAAATTTTTAAATTGACATGTATATTCTTTTATTTTACACATATCACATATCATAATATTTATCAATCCTAATCTTGCTTTTAATTTTTCTCTTCTAGCTTCTTCTTCTGAATTTCTTATCCAATTTTCTCCTAAAAATTCATCTGATATATATTCTACTAATTTTTATATTCCATTTTATGAAGTTTTTTGCATTTCTGTTTGTATGTTTCTTCTCATTAATGCTCTAGTATCTCCAGTTACTCCTTCCCACCAATTTCTTATATCTCCATCAAATGATGCTATTAAATAATTAATTCTTCTATTTGTAGATCCCCATGTATCATCATGGTTATATAGGAAGAATAATATCATAGCATCTTCCCATTTTAATAAGGCTTTCTTAGTATCTAATTTACAATTTAAATCTAGTTTTATTCCTCCATGATTTATTGGTTTATCATAATCTGTATTTGGGGTAAATTGATCCTTATATTTTTCATTTTTATGTTGTGGTATAATTCTGTCATAGTATTGTCTATAAGGTCTATGTGGCATTGCCGTCCGTCCTCCTTGCAGATCATCTAATCCTTCTAATTTTGGATCATTACTTGTATTTTCAGGTGCAGGTGTTGATCCTCCACCAGTATTCATCATTACTTCGTAATTATCTAATCCCTCTATACTTAATTGGTCAAAGTTTTCTATTAGATTATCTATCTCTTCATTCATCATCTTTTTTATTTTTTCTTCTGTATATTTTTCAAGTTCTTTTTCATATTCTAGGATTATTGGTAATATTTATTTTCTAAATCTATCATCCATACTTCCAGGTTCATAATATCCTTCTGTTTCTACACGTTTCTTTCCTATTCTTGTCATTTCTCCTTTTATTCTATCTTTGTCTACTTTTTTATCTGTTGGTTTCATATTTCATTTCATTTCTCTAATTTCTTTTTTAACATTCCTACTTCATCTCTTAATGCCTTAGTTTCATTTATTATTTTCTTTAATTCATCAAATGATTCTGAAAAAGTCATTATATTTTTCCACTTTTTACTTCTAGTAAATATGATTACCTACACTTTTTATCTTTATTTTCATTGATGATTTTATTAAAGCTTTCTATTGCTATCTAATTATTAGGTAATTCATCTTTTACAGTTTCAAACTATTTTGCTTTTAATTCTAGTTTTTTAATTTTTAGTTTCCCTAACATTTTTTGTTGTGGTTTCTTTATATCTTCTGGTGTTCCTAATATATCTGCGATTTTTTCTTGTATTTTGTTTAGATTTTTAACAATATTATTAAGTTTTCTAGCTACTTTATCATTACTCATTTATAACTTATGATGATTCATATATTTCTCTATAATATAAAATACTTTCAAATTCTTTATTGATAATTTCATATACGTGTCTATCTTTTATAGAATCTATAATTAATTTATGTAGTATTTGTTCTTTTATTTCTCTAGGTAATTTTTTAATTATATTTAGTGTTAATATTTTTGATTTATTAGGAATAAGTTCATAAAATATTTTATATCCGTTTTCTTCCTCTAATTTATAATAGTTGTCTATCTTTTTAATTTTAATTCTCATAATTACTTATATTATTTTTTATTATGGTTGTACATTCTTCTCGATCTATAGTTTCTAGAATAGTTTCCCATATCATAAGATCTCTTATTATACTAATTTCTATTTTTTCTATTATCTCCTTTCTGATATCTAAAGATATATCTTTTAATTTTATAAGTATAATTTTTAAGGCTTCTTTTTCTATTATAGGTTTTTCTATTATTATACCAAAATTATTTTTTTTAATTATATATATATTTCCTAAATCTTTTATTATTATGTTATGATCTTTGGCTCTGATATCAATTAAAGTGAGGGGGGGGGGGGGGGGGGGGGGGGGGTTATAACCTTCTTCGAAATCTCAAAGTTTAATATTTTCATAAGTATTTAATAAATCACAATAAAATTTATAGAATTCACTATCTTTTGTTAAGACTTTTTCTTCAATGATTATATTTAATTTTTCAATTCTTTTTTTATAGATTGACAATTTCTTTATGTATATTATTTTCAATTCTAATTGCTTGACTATCTACATAAGTATTTTTATATTTTAATTTTGGATCTAAGTAATCTATAAAGAAATTTTTTAAATATTCTTTTAAATAGTTTAATTCGTTTTTTGTTGCAGTTTTTAGATCAATAAAATCTTGTATGATATTAGGAGTTAAATTTATTAAAAGTTCTTGATCCATAAATTTTTAAAATAGTTCTTAGGCCTTGATTGTATTTCCTTTATATTATAGTGACTAGATTGTAATTTAATATTTGGGGGTATTTTAGGAAGTTTCTATTATTTAAAATAGTCAAAGGTTAGTTTGGAAATATGGTTCTTTATTTGGGTTATTTCCATGTATTTCCTCATGGAACCATCCAGGCTATAGCGTCCTTTGTTCCTTTTTGTTTTAACAAATTTTTATTTACGCTCGAAAAAAAGGGTGGATCTTTCATGTAGGTTAAATATAAAAACTATAATTTACATATTTATGCTATTATTTACAGTCATAGAAAATATAGTATTTCTTTTATGTGCCATGACATAATATGAAAATTATATATATATATAAAGTCTTAATTTTAATAATAAGAAAGACGTTCAATTGATGTAAAAATTGTTGGCTAAAATAGTACATGGTGTGGATCTAATTAAAACTACAATTCTACTGTCTCGTTTTCAATTTGCTCTCGTATTGTTGGTAGTATATATCTAGATGGAATAAAGGTGAGTTGACCAAAAATACATGATAGAAGTCTTGACATCCTTTTATATATGTGGCATCTGTTTGAATAAAAAATTCTAAAAAAATGCTCCCACCCCTTATTGTGAGTGAGTGAGTGATCGATCAGAATTTTTGTCAAGCATTTTCGATTAATGTAACATTATTGGTCTAGACCAACCCAGGGCATTATGTTTTTGACAACCCTGTTTGAAACTCTTTTTTTCCCAACATAAAAAGTTTTCTTACAGTGCTAGGCAGACACACACATTCAATTGCAATAAAAATGTGTGAAATAATGTCCCAGTTTGAGAGCCATTTTGGCCAACAATTAATTCATTTTTTGCTCGTTGAGCTGTACATGAGACCCACCATTGCAATAATGATTGACTACACATTTTTGTCAATTTCAGAAATTGTCATTTTTTTTTACGTAAAATTGAATTTTATATGTAGGTGCACATCTATAATTGTACAACTTTTTAGTCATTGAGACTTCATGCCAAAATTGCCCCCAAATCATCCCATTGTTTACACAACTGCCCTCCACACTTTCACACATCCACGGCGTCGTCAATTGTAATAGTTATGTCAGATATGACTATACTTGTGTCTGGCGTGGGCCCACAAAAGATGAAAAATGAATTGAAAAAAGGGGCAAGAACGGGACCAAATTCGTACTTGTTTACTTTGTGGGCCATCCTTTAACTAGAAAACAGCCGTGTTAATTAATGCATATAAGTTAAGACTTCCAACCATTCACATACATTCTTATCTCCTCTAGCAGCTCAATTGTGTTCTCATCCCTATGACAACCCAACTTGAACATTGTGAAATCCTACCTGCACCTGGCGAGGTAACTCATGAATTAACATTACCCTTGACATTTTTGGACATACCATGGTTGTGTTTTCATCCAATTCAGCGTCTATTGTTCTACGAATTCCCTTGTTCCAAGGCCTATTTCTTGGAAACCATAGTTCCAAATCTCAAAGATTCACTCTCCTTCACTCTCAAACATTATATTCCACTAGCAGGAAACATACTGTGTCCACTAAGCGGTGGAAAGCCCTTTTTCCGTCGTGTGGTGGGGGACTCTCTTTCTCTAACAATAGCCGAGTCAAACGAGGATTTCGACTCTCTTATTGCAAATTATGCACGAGATGCTGATCAGTTCTATACTTTTGTCCCTCAACTGCCACCACCTAAAGTGTGAAGAAATATAAATTGTATTATTATGGTCTTGTAAATATTACAATGTAGAAGATCCTATTTATAAGGTTACAAATAATTGTAGAAGAAAATAAATATAAAAGGAAAGATTACACAATCAACTACTATGGAAAGTAATCCTACACTACAATGAAATATTACAATGAAAAATATTCCATATTATATTTCTATATTTAACACCCTCCCCTCAAACTCAATATGGGGTAGAATATTGAGTTTGAAGAAATCGATCCAATCAAATCTTTCAAATTGAAGAACTCCAAGCACTTGAGGTCTTTATCATTGTTGATGGAGATAAGTGATTTCTTGTTTGCTGGAAGAAAATATTTGATGGACATTGGTTATTATTATTATTATTTTTTTTTAGCATAAGAAAATCCCGAATTTATCAAGGGGCAGGGGAAGGGTCGATAAAGTTCAAGGTACTGACCCTTCAAAGTTTTAAAAACCTCTAGTTAGTTTAAGAGGCATGGGGAGTGCCGGTAAAATTTAAGGTACCGACCCACTAAAGTTTTAAAAAAACCTCTAGGTAATTTAAGAGGTAGGGGGAGAGCCGGTAAAATTCAAGGTACCGACCCTCCAAATTGTTTTTTTTTTAACATAAAAAAACTTCTAGTTTATTTAAGAGGCAAGTGGAGTATCGGTAAAGTTCAAAACACCAATCTTCCAAATAAAACAAAATTAAATTCCCAAGAAAAGGGGAAAAGTTTTTTTTTTTTTTTTTTTGCAAGTTTAACCCAAGACCAAGTTAAACCTGCTCTGATACAATGTGAAGAAATATAAATTGTATTATTATGGTCTTGTAAATATTACAATGTAGAAGATCCTATTTATAGGGTTACAAATAATTGTACAAGGAAATAAATATAAAAGGAAAGATTACACAATCAACTACTATGGAAAGTAATCCTACACTACAAGAAAATATTACAATGAAAAATACTTCATATTATATTTCTATATTTAACATAAAGAGGAGCTTGAGTATAAAACTTTTCCAGTCTTCTGTCTACAGGTAAATTTTTTCCCAAGTCATGGCGTATGTATTGGTTTTACTAACCATCATTCTATAGGCGATGCGAGTTCAATTGTGGGTTTTATCAAGGCTTGGGCTTCAATCAGCAAATTCAGGGGAGATTCGCAGTTGAGTGACGCCAAATCCTTGCCTCTTTTTGATAGATATGTCATTAAAGATCCGCGTGGAATAGGAGATTTATATTGGAACCAATTGAAGAATTGGTCTTTGCAGTTCCCATCTTTGCATTTACCCACCAATATGGTTCGGGCCACGTATATTCTCCACCAAGCTGATATCAAGAAACTCAAGGATTCGGTTTTGGCTCGAAAATCAGATTTAGTTCAACCTTCATCTTTTGTAGTTACAACTGCCTATGTCTGGACTTGTTTGGTGAAATCCGGACCAGCCAGTGGAGAGGAGGTTGATGCAGATGAGCTTGAATACTTTGGTTTTGCAGTGGATTGCCGGGCACGCCTGAATCCTCCAGTGCCTGCTAGTTACTTTAAAAACTGCTTAGGAGCTTTAATAGTGAAAATAAAACACAAGGAGTTAATGGCAAATGAAGGGTTCTTCGTTGCGGCTGAGGCAATTGCAGAGATAGTTCGAATGAAGGCGAACAAGGAGGACGAAATGGTTAAAGTTGCTGAGAATTTGCTAGGAGATTTTTCCGAATATGTGGGGAAACGAATTCTTTCAGTAGCTGGATCGCCTAAGTTCGACCTATATGACGCGGATTACGGATGGGGAAGGCCAAAGAAACTGGAGACAGTGTCCATTGATGGAGGTGGTTCCATGTCATTGTGCAAATCCAGGGATTCTGAGGGAAGTCTGGAGATTGGTTTATCTTTGACGTAGAAGAAAATGGATGCCTTCGCCGCTATTTTCGCCAGTGGCTTAGGAATTTTATCAAAAAAAGATATCTACTCAGATTAATGAGGACCCGAGGTTTTCTACTGCCTATATTTATTACACGTTGATCACTCTCAAGTTACGTATTTATTTTGATTTACACCCAGAAAATTGTTGACATGAACACAGAAAATGATGATGTGGCATGTGCATTATATTTATTTTTAGTACGATGCAATTAATAAATGTTACATGTTGCAAAATATCATTTTTCATTTTTCTTGTATTGTGCGTTATTGAAAATGTCATATGAGTAAAGTGTACTTCTCTAGAGAATGAACAAACATATAGTCGTTATAGACCCTACACAATAGATATAAAGTCAAAAATGATGACTGAATTTGATGGATAACGATCATATTTTTCATTTTTATGATTGAATAATGAAAAATAAACAGGCCCATATTGAAAATTATGAAAGCACTTCCAGCCCAATCAAATGCACACTATTATTTAGTTAGATTGTAAAAATAACTAGCGATTCGGTCCTTAAACACCTGAGCTCGACCTTAAATCTTCACAAGTCGAGCTCGTGGCTCGTTGGTTATGAGCCGAGCTGGAGCTCAGCTCGGTCCACGAGCTCGTGAGTTCAATAGCCGAGAAAACGAGCTTTTTATTTTATTTTTTGTTTGAAGATTTTGGAGCTTTTTAGTAAAAAAATGTTCAATTTTCGACGAGCCACGAGCCGCTCATGAATTCAGCAAGCAGCTTGTTAGGCAATGGGCGGGCTAACATCGGATTGATGAGCTCGAATTGCCCACTAGCCACATTTTGATGGGCTGAGCCGTCGAATTGCTCGACCCGTTTAACATCCCTAACCAAAATCAGTCAAGTGACTAAAATGAAATTATTTTAAGGGTACTTCTCTTTGTTTTTTTCCCACCCTTTATTTAATAATTTAAATAGTTACTTAATGAAGTAATTGAAACTAGAAATATTTTATTCTTGCTTGAAAGGTTTCGAGATGGAATAATTCTCTCTTTTCTAGAAGGATCATTCCCTCTCTATATGCCTGATGAGAACTATAATATGAGACGAAAAATGTTAAACGAAGACTCTGATTGACACTTTGAGTGATCGCATATGAGTGTGTGGGTTCCGTGTGAATAAAATAATATTCCTCATGTGCGTGTGAGGTGTCAACTCGGATGTCAATCAGGATGACATTGTAACAAAACTCATGAGACATAGGTTGTAAATTTATCTTTTGGGACCATACTTTCTGGATTCCATTTGAAAGTTGAAACATTATGACGGGGAATTATATGAATAAGAATAAGAAAGCGTGTACATTTATCTTTTGTGGCCATACTTTCTTTTAGTTTTCCATTTAAAAGATGTAGCATTAGTTGTGGGATACTTGAAACAGAAGAGAATCAATTGTTTAGTTCTGTTGTCCAACTTTCAATCCTCTTAGTTGTCCTCCCTATTAAAATTTAGAATTTCATCTTAAAATGTCAAATTTGTTAAGAGTAATGCAAATTCTTATAAATTGATCTATATTTTCATCGTTATTGGATGTGAAATTTTATCCCTTAGCATACTCCCACAAGATGATGACTTGTTTGAGCAAACCAATTTTGAAATTCGTGTACTCATTTTTTTTAGTCTTAATCAGTTCGAATTACTCGTTGAAATTTAATGGACTATGATATCATATTAAGATTTAAGATTCTATCTTAAAATGTCAACCTTGTTAAAAGGAATAACTCAAATTCTTGTAAATTGATCTATATTTTTAACGTTATTCGATGTGAAGTTTTACTCCTTAACGTCCTCAATAAATAAATTACACATTGTTTAATGTTATGTATGTAGACAATTCATATCAGTAGTCCAGATTTCTGTTAAGTCATTGGACATAATCTATGGGTCCAATCGCTTATGAATAAAGCCAGTTAAACAGGTTAAAAAATAGGGAGTAAGAGGACAGACTAATTTGGTAGAAATTGGTTAGTTGGTTGTTGTTTATTTAATTTTTCAAAGTGTCCAATCATATTTTGACATGTATTCACCCTATTTTGAGCCGTAGCATGTTTGATCACTTATTGCCACTAAATTGATGCCTAAACTACTAACCATCAATAGTATTGTTTTAATTGGTGTTAAATGGGGCGTGATGGCATATTGGGGATTGTGCTAGATCATCTCTAAAAGTCATAATGCAAAACTTTTTGAAAGAACTAGTGGAAGGCATGTGCAAGGCACGTGCTATAGTGTAGTTGATTATATATTAGCGTGGATAATTTTGCGTTATTTTACACAAATTAATTTTTTACTGTAAAAAATTTTTTGTGTATTAATCACAAAAGCTGAGAGAAATAATTTAGTTTTCGGTGTTTTTATAATTAAATATTTAAGAAATATTTGATATTTGGTTTGTCGAATTGTATACTTATTATATATTAGATATTTTTAGGATTAGGATACGATATATATAGTAGGTTTAACAGTAATTGTGAGACGCAAAAAATATTTATATTAGCGTGAAGATTTTAATTTTTTTAAATTTTTTTAATTTAGTTTTCGGTATTTTTATAATTGAATATTTAGGAAATATCTGATTTTTTTTTTACGAATGGTATATTTATTATATATTAAATATTTTTATTAGTGTGAAGATTTTAAATTTTAAAATTATTTTAATTTAATTTTTGGTGTTGTTATAATTGAATATTTAAAAAATATTTGATATTTTTTTTTGTCAAATTATATATTTATTATATATTTTTAGAATTAGGATAATATATATATATATATATATATATATATATATATATATATAATAACAAGAAAAGAAAAAAAAATAGAGGCACGGAGATGGCCTCCGTGAAACGGTCACAGTGTGAGACGTGCACTTGCCGCAAGTGCGAGACATGCAATCTTTTTCATTTTTTTTTTTTTGTTTTCGCCTTTATTTGAACCTTAAATCGGGATATCAAACGAAGTCGAAATATTGCATTCTTAATATCATTTTGAAGAACTCACGGCCTAATATTTTACGACGTTAATGATGTGTGAAACGGCCAATCGTAGCGAAAGTTACATTACGTCAAAGTACGCTGTTCCAAACTAATATTTCGAAAATTTTCGATAACAAACTAACTTTAAAAATTCTTCGACGATTGTACGCTATCCGAATCCATAAATCTTCTATATCATCTCGAAACTCATTTCGAGAACTATATCGTAGATATATCGAATGATCTAAATGAATATCGAAAATAGTCAAACGGACGTCAAACGCGTGTGTTAAAAAAGACGTATAACTCGTCTTTTTATTGAAATTACTTGTTTTTTGTCTCAATTTTCGGGCTCAATTCGGGATATTAAACGAAATCGAAATATTACATTCTTAATATCATTTTGAAGTACTCACGCCCTAGTATTTCACGACGTTAATGGTGTGCGAAACGGTCAATTGTAGCAAAAGTTACGGTGCGTCAAAATAGGTCATTCAAAACTAATATTTTGAAAATTTCGATAACAAACTAACTTTAAAATTTTTTCGACGATCGTACGCTAGCCAAATCCATAAATCTTCTATATCTTCTCGAAACTCATTTCGAGAACTATATTATAGATATATCGAACGACCTAAATAAATATCGAAAATAGTTAAACGAACGTCAAACGTGTGTAAAAAACATATAACTAATCTTTGTAAAAAAAAAATTTGACGTTAAAATTTTTTTTACGTTAAATTTTTTTTTATTTTTTGACACTTATAGTTTTTTTTTTATACAAATTGTCGATACGTGGCAAAAAAAAAACTAACGCAAGAAATTATCTTAAAACGACGTCGTATTTTTTTTTTTTACGAATGTTATATTTATTATATATTAAATATTTTTATTAGTGTGAAGATTTTAAATTTTAAAATTATTTTAATTTAATTTTTGGTGTTGTTATAATTGAATATTTAAAAAATATTTGATATATTTTTTTTGTCAAATTCTATATTTATTATATATTTTTAGAATTAGGATAATATATATATATATATATATATATATATATATATAATAAGAAAAAAAAATAGAGGTCACCGAGATGGCTAGGCCATCTCCGTGAAACGGTTCCTCCCTTTTTTTTTTTTTTTTTTTAAAAACTTATGTTTTCAACTTGATTTACGGGCTTAATTCGGGATATCAAACGAAGTCGAAATATTACATTCTTAATATCATTTTGAAGAATTCAAGGCCTAATATTTCATGACATTGATGGTGTGTGAAATGGCCAATCGTAGCGAAAGTTACGTTACGTCAAAGTACGCGGTTTCAAACTAATATTTCGAAAAATTTGATAACAAGCTAACTTTAAAAATTCTTCGACGATTGTACGCTACCCGAATCCATAAATCTTCTATATCATTTCGAAGCTCATTTCGAGAACTATATCGTAGATATATCGAATGATCTAAATGAATATCGAAAATAGTCAAACGGACGTCAAACGCGTGTGTTAAAAAAGACGTATAACTCGTCTTTTTATTGAAATTACTTGTTTTTTGTCTCAATTTTCGGGCTCAATTCGGGATATTAAACGAAATCGAAATATTACATTCTTAATATCATTTTGAAGTACTCACGCCCTAGTATTTCACGACGTTAATGGTGTGCGAAACGGCCAATTGTAGCAAAAGTTACGGTGCGTCAAAGTAGGTAATTTCAAACTAATATTTCGAAAATTTCGATAACAAACTAATTTTAAAATTTTTTCGACGATCGTACGCTAGCCGAATCCATAAATCTTCTATATCCTCTCGAAACTCATTTCGAGAACTATATTATAGATATATCGAACGACCTAAATAAATATCGAAAATAGTTAAACGATGGTCAAACGTGTGTAAAAAACATATAACTAATCTTTGTATAAAAAAAAATTTGACGTTTTTACGTTAAAATTTTTTATATTTTTTGACACTTATAGTTTTTTTTTTATACAAATTGTCGATACGTGGCAAAAAAAAACTCGCGCAAGAAATTATCTCATAACGACGTCGTATTATTTTTTTTTACGAATGATATATTTATTATATATTAAATATTTTTATTAGTGTGAAGATTTTAAATTTTAAAATTATTTTAATTTAATTTTTGGTCTTGTTATAATTGAATATTTAAAAAATATTCAATATTTTTTTTGTCAAATTATATATTTATTATATATTTTTAGAATTAGTATAATATATATATAATGACAAGAAAAGAAAAATAAAACAAAAAAGAAGAAGAAAGAAAACGATACAAAATAGCGATACGTGGTAAAAAGTAAAACTCACTCTTTTATGTTATTAGGATATATTAAATATTTTTATTAGTGTGAAGATTTTAAATTTTAAAATTATTTTAATTTAATTTTTTGTGTTGTTATAATTGGATATTTAAAAAATATTTGATATTTTTTTTCTCAAATTATATATTTATTATATATTTTTAGAATTAGGATAGAATATATATATATAATAACAAGAAAAAAACAAAAAAAAAAAAAAAAAAAAAATTAGGCAGTCACGGAGATGGCTAGCCATCTCCGTGAAAGTGTCACGGCTTCAAAATTAATACTCCTTTTTTTTTTTTATAAAAAACTTATGTTTTCGCCTTGATTTACAGGTTTAATTCGGAATATCAAACGAAATCGAAATATTACATTCTTAATATCATTTTGAAGAACTCAAGGCCTAATATTTCACGACATTGATGGTGTGTGAAACGGCCAATCGTAGCGAAAGTTACGTTACGTTACGTCAAAAAACTAATATTTTGAAAATTTCGATAACAAGCTAACTTTAAAAATTTTTCGACGATTGTACGCTACCCGAATCCATAAATCTTCTATATCATCTCGAAACTCATTTCGAGAACTATATCGTAGATATATCGAATGATCTAAATGAATATCGAAAATAGTCAAACGGACGTCAAACGTGTGTGTTAAAAAAGACGTATAACTCGTTTTTTTTTATTGAAATTACTTGTTTTTTGTCGATTGTACGCTGATCAAATCAATAAATTTTCTATATCATTTGGACTTCGTTTGATATTAAGAATATAATATTTCGACTTCGTTTGAATTTTTAAAGTTAGATAGATTGTTATCAAAATTTTGAGACGCAACAAATATATATATATTAGCGTGAAGATTTTAATTTTTTAAAAATTTTTTAATTTAGTTTTCGGTATTTTTATAATTGAATATTTATGAAATATCTCATATTTTTTTTATTATATATTAAATATTTTTATTAGTGTGAAGATTTTAAATTTTAAAATTATTTTAATTTAATTTTTGGTGTTGTTATAATTGAATATTTAAAAAATATTTGATATTTTTTTTTGTCAAATTATATATTTTTAGAATTAGGATAATATATATATATATATATATATATATATAATAACAAGAAAAAAAAAAAAAAAAGAACGCATCTCAAAACGACGCCGTATTAAAAAACGATACAAAATTCTGACACGTAGCAAAAAAAAACTGACTCTTTTATTGTATAAGGAAATAATGCTAGCTATCATAAGTGATGAATCAAGGTGGCAATGCATTTGATGATCTATGGTCTAATGATATTAAGATGCATTTCAATACATTGGACAACAAAGCAGGGATTTCATTGTCATCTAATCTATTCTGATGATCTTCCTTCTTAGAAAGAAGATTCAATTCGAAACTCTTATATGTTCAAAGTTCAATATGCTTGCACGCATAATAATGACTTCATTTTCAACGAATTACATATATAGATTAGTTTTCATTTTGCTTTACGTTTTTATCAGCTAATACTTCCATTTTCAATACCAGTCGGTTAACTAAAAGTTCGCTCCAATAATAAATATTTTAGCCGTTTAATCAATTTTCAAGCATTTTGGTTAGAGCACTAGGAGTCTATAATAGAATCTTCACCCACTAATATTCCTCTATATGAATGATTTATAATTAATTTAGAGAAATTACAACTAATTTTCAAGTTAATTATTATTATAAATATAGTTTTTTGAGTACATTTTTGTTGTAAAAGCAGAATCACATGGAATGGAGACGGACAGGACAAGTCAATCCGTGCATATAATTAATATTGAAGGAGTAGTAGGTGAAAACGTTATTAAATGGAGTCAGCATTTCGACGCGTCTTCAGCAGCCTCCGCATCCGTAATTGAAAGCCGATGCACTAACTTCATTTATATATATTTTTTAGAAATTAATACATCAAATGTTTAAAACATTATAAACTTTTAAATTGATTTTTTTTTTTTTTTTTTTTTTTTTTTTTTTTTGTAAAAATTGAAATCTAAATCAAACCCTTCGAAGCGGTTTGATTCGATTCAAAACCAAAACATCGATGGATCCACGTGGACCCAAATCAATCATTTTTAAAAAGAGATTTTCGTTCTGTTTTGCGGTTCGAAGATTTCGTTTGTTCGACCCTACTATTTTTCGGCTTGAATTGTTTGCATATAAGGTGACAACCACAATAATCTAGAATTTTTTTTGAAAGAAGTCGATTCGAGCACTTGTCAAACGTTTTCTTCGAGTAATATTTGAATTGTTTCATGAGAAATAACATTTTGGTTTTCTATTTTCATTTGCGTGCAATCCAGACGAGTACATAGTGAATTGCTGCCCTATAAATTATTTATTCTGCAGGAAATAACTAGGAAAGTTACTTAGCATGTGAACTGTGAATAGAAAAATGGTGCTGACCTGAACTGGTGTGGTGGACTGGTAGTTGCCTTTCATTTTTCTCCACCAAACCAGTTTCTCAAGAGATGCTTCGCCTTAATTTAGAACAAGTTGACAAAGGAATATTTTGGATCCAATGGACACCAAAACCGTATTATAATAAACGTGACATGAAGTTTGTTGTATAATACTCTTGACTTTTCCACTCCTCACCTAACCATCTACCATCTTAAAGTTCTCCGTATAAAACAAGCTTTTGAGGTTAATCATTTTTGTACATTAAACTTCAATGTCTACGGTGCTTGAGCAATCTCAAATTCAGCCTTTACCAGACAACGTCAGTGAGCTAACACTTCCTTTAGTACATTTCGATTTAACATGGTTGTATTTTCATCCTGTTCATCGCCTACTCTTCTTCGAATTTCCTTGTTCGAAGGCAGATTTCGTCGAGATCCTCGTTCCAAAACTCAAACAATCTCTCCTCCAAACTCTTAAGCACTTTCTTCCACTATCTGGCAACATAATCTATCCATTAGACTCCGGTAGGCCTATTTCGCGCTATGTCGTGGGGGATTCTGTGTCGCTAACAATTGCGCAGTGCGATAAAGATTTCAACCACCTTATGGCCATGGTTCCTCGGGTTGCTGATGAGTTCTATTCATGCGTCCCTCAGATGCCACCGGCGACTCATTCATCAGACTCCGTAATTTTTCCAGTTCTTGCCTTACAAGCAACGATCTTTCCAGGCCACGGTGTTTGTCTTGGTTTTACTAACCATCATGCCATTGGCGATGCTAGTACAATTGTTCGTTTTGTGAAAGCATGGGCTACAGTTACAAGATTGGGCGGTGATTCACAACTTATAGATGATAAATCTTTACCCTTTTACGATAGGAGTTCAGTTGAAGATCCAGAGGGACTCGATTCGATATACTGGGAATTGATGAAGAAATCTAGGCCTATGGATGCTCCACCTCTTAACTTTCCCCTCAATAAGGTTCGTGCAACATTTGTACTGACCAAAGATGATGTTCAAAAACTGAAGATTTTTGTTTTGAGCAAACGACCAAAGATGACACATGTGTCGTCTTTCACTGTAATATGTGCACATGTATGGGCTTGTTCAGCTAAAGCAGTGGCTGCGATCGGGGTGGATTTGGCCGATGATGAGCCGGAGTATTTCGGTTTTCCAGCTGATTGCCGAGCACGAATGGATCCACCGTTGCCTTCTACTTATTTTGGCAATTGTTTAGCCTTCGTCAAGGCAGAAACGACGCACGGAAAATTGAAGGGAAATGAAGGGTTTTTAATTGCTGCTGAGTCGATTGGGGAAGCTATTCAGAGAACAGTGTATAACGATAAGGGTATCTTGGATGGTGCAGAGAAATGGCCTTTGGAATTTAGAGAATTGAGCGGAAAACGGCTTTTTGGAGTGGCTGGATCGCCTAGATTTGATCTGTACGATGCAGATTATGGCTGGGGAAAGCCGAAGAAATACGAGGCTGCTAACATCGATGGTGATTCGTCAATGTCCCTTTGTAAGTCGAGGGATTTCGAAGGAGGTTTCGAGATTGGCTTATCCAGGCCTAGAAATGTGCTGGATGCCTTTGTACCTTTCTTCACAATCTCACTTCGAAATCTTTAAGTACCCTTCTTTAGAGGATGTTAAACGGTATTAAAACCTAGTGCTCTATGATTTAACGACGAAAATGATACGGGCTTTCATTCTGTGTACATACAACTGTGCTTGGTGAAGATCTATTTGGGGGCACACTTCTGTTACTGTATTGCAATGTATTTCTTTGATTGTCCATTTCCTTTTTACACCATCTTCCTATGTTTCGTTTGAGATGCATTTATCCATTGGCAAATGACTTCAGTTGTTCAACTTGTAGTTCATTACGTACTAAATTGATTGTTAAATACATAAAAAAGGAGTAATCTCTTGCTTCAAATTGTTTTGGGTCACGAAATAGCCAAAGTTAGTACTCTCACCGTTGACAGTTGCAACTTTTGAAAGGGAAGACCTCTGTGAGCAAAAATTTTCTTTTATGTTTGATTTTTCTGGATTATCAAATCATTATTTTTTCAACTTAGATCGAGTAGGAAAATTATGAGCTTGTTTTTTGACCCTTGCTAATGTTTTGAAGTTTCATTCTCATTCCGTCTTTCTTGTTTTTTACTTGAATCGATTTTATTTATATGTAGGAAAAGGCCAAAAGTACAGGGCCTTTTGGCCCTCTACGCTGCCTGTCCCCCTGGTATAGGTGAAAGGGAAAATTTCCCCACCTATACCGGGGACAGCTGGCAGCGTACAGGGCCTTTTATACGCATAGCATAACTAGTATATGTATACAATTTGTTGAGAGATGGTAATACTTGTATTATTATATATAAAGGTACAGTCGATAATTGTCTGGTCTAATCCGACCTCTTGTATTTATAGAGAAGAAAACTATAAAATGCTAGGGGAGAGAGAGAGAGAGAGAGAAGCAGCATATGACTGAAATCAAAGAAATAGTCAAGATTTTGCAAACACTTAGTTTGTGAACAAATTTCTATCTGCATATTCACCTACCGTTTTTTCCAGATCCGAATTGCACCACAGAATTCTTCCAGGGATTCTTCTGTCAGCTTTTCCAGGTTCAAATTCTCTTTGTTTTGTGGTTTTTGTATATATATTCATGTGTTCTGCATTATATCTGCATATATGTTTCATCTTTTATGTCAAATATTCTGTATATATTTTTCAAATTATCACTGCTTTTAATGGATGCAAATTGTGGGCTTTGATCATTACTGAATCTGAATATCGTAATTCAAGAAAGGTTTCATTTATTTTTTTTGGTTTGGGGTTGTGGGGGCAGTAATTGAGTTTGACCATTGTGATATATCATGTTTGTTGAAATGGTTATGCCAGTTTAATTTATACTAAAGGGATAAGAAGTTGTATATGTGTATCAGTTAAGTGAAGCTGGAGAATGATTATTTGGTAAATAGTACAGCTGATGATCAATATCTTTTATTTCTTTTTCAATGCCTTTGAAAATTATATCGAAAAAGGGTATGACTCATGTTGTTTGAAAATTTTCATTCTTGTGTCTTCTAAATTTACATGTGCAACTTGGATCATCCTAATGTTATTTGACAAAGATTATTTGTTGGATTGAGGCTGCAAATTTTAAAATTACATTAATAGCCATTAATCAAGTAAAAGTTAATAGCTTTACTGATTTTTTATGATTTGTTACTGGTCTGCTACTGTTTGAGTGAGTGAGTAATTTCTTGATTTGGTTGTAGTTGCAATCACTAATGGAATAAAGAACTTATATTTCTCCTCTAGTGCCACTTACATATATAAGCAGTTTGAAGAACTGTAGGCTTTTTTAGTAGTTCCCTTTTCTGAACAATAAATTCTTAGTATTTACCATTGAAAACTCGTAGATTACTCTGTTTTGTTGAGAATAAATTAATCCTGAATCTCCTGATTTCTTAAAATTTGATGTTTCAGTGGTAGACTTGGAGTTAGTAATGTCAAGTTCAGGTGTTGATTCTGATAAGTTCGTGAAGCAGTTTTACATCCCTGATTATATATTTTTGCCATACTCCACGCCAGAGTGTCCACTTGTTGTACCCGAATGCCCTGTTCTAAAAGTAGTGGTCAATTAGGCGGAGATCTTCTCAACACTCATTGTTCAATACTGAACAGAAACCAGGTGAAGTCCCGATTCCTTTTGCTCTATTTTGCATAATTATATGGATTCCAAGTTCATTATATCTTGATAAGAATGTTTCTGTAGAAAGCTATCGACCATCAATAATTAATTATGTTCTTTGCACTGATCTTACTGATTTTCAGGTATTTGATTTAGGAGAAGAGGCTCCACATAATGCTCTACCTTTATTCTCTCTTTCATATCAAGTTTGACATGGATATGCTATTTACAGGTTGCCGGTGGAGATGGTACAGCTGGTTGGCTTCTTGGGATCGTTTCTGATCTAAAATTGTCTCAGCCACCACCTATAGCTACGGTGCCTCTCGGAACAGGAAATAACCTTCCATTTGCATTTGGATTGGTACGCAAATTCTGTCATTTGTTTATTGGTCAGAGATGATGCATTTATGCTTTTCTTAACTTCAAATTACAAATATATATATATATATATATATATATATATATAAATTATGAGAATATGCAGTATGATACGACCATTATCTCGCTTTCATTACAACTGTACATGGATTTTCACAATATTATTTGAACTGATATAATATATGCCTAAATCTATGAACTAACCATCTTTTGGTCGAAATTTGGTCACAACTTGCAGCTTTTTTTGTTAATTATGAAAGCTGTCTTTTACTTTCTGCACTAAAGTGTTTCTTTATCATTTTTATCCCCAAGAGCTAAACTGCATTTTGTACAGGCAAATGCAAAATTTGAATGGCACGAATCAAATACTTTTGAGTTCCTTTGTGCATTAACATTAGGTTCTCCTGGGTTATGATTTTTCTAATATATTAATCGGTCATTGACTTTGTCTTTACTTCGTCAATTGCAGGGAAAGAAAAATCCAGGAACTGATCGTACTTAGTGATGGCAATCGAGTCGAGTAGTTCGTGGGCTCGTCTAAAACGAGTTACGAGCCGCTCGGGCTCGTAAAAAACGAGCCCGAGCCCGAGCCCGAGCTCGACAAAGCTCGTCAAGTTAATGAGCTGCTCGACGAGCAGCTCGTGGGCTCGATTTGACGAGCCATGAGCCGGTTCGGCTTGTGGCTCGTCAAATTTTAAAAAAAAATAAAAATTAGAAAATGTGTATTATATAATTTTAAAAAAAAATTTAAAAAAAAAAAAAAGAGCTCGCGGCTCGTCCCGACCCACGAGCTCATGGGCCAAGCCGAGCTTGACTTTTTTTTACGAGCCGAGCTCGACTCGACAGATTGTAAAAAATCTTTGTTTTCTGTATATCTTGCAATAGCCGAGTACAAGAGTATAAGAAGGTACACGAAAAGCTATATGAGACATACATGATCTAAGGCTATAATTATGGTAGACCCTTGAATTGAGGGATTTTACAATGAGATAATTTCGATAAATACCCTGATTAGATCTTTCTATATTAACTCGTATGACAGTCACGCCAACACTCCCCCTCAAGTTGGTGTATAGATATCTCTAATGCCCAACTTGTCAAGTGAGTTGTAGAAATTTCTGCTGGATACAGCTTTCGTGAGGACATCTGCTAGTTGGTCTTCTAACTTGACAAATGGGAACCGAATGATTTTTTGTTCAAGATTTTGTTTAATGAAGTGTCGATCTACCTCCATGTGCTTAGTTTGATCATGTTGGATAGGATTATGAGAGATGTCAATGGCTGCCTTATTGTCGCAGAACAAGTTCATTTATAAGTTGGGAGCAAAGTCTATTTTAGTCAATAGTCTTCTCAGCCAAAGCAGTTCGCACACACCTTTAGCCATACCTCTAAACTCTACTTCAGCACTAGATAGAGCAACAACTTTTTGTTTCTTGCTCCTCCACGTAACGAGATTTCCTCCTACAAAGGTAAAGTAGCCCGACGTAGACTTCATATCTGAGATATTCCCTGCCCAATCTGTGTCAGTGTATCCATCAACATTCAAATGATTATTTTTCCCGAACATTAGTCCTTTTCCAGGAGAGAACTTTAAATACCGAAGAATTCTAGCTACAACATTCATATGCGCTCCACTAGGACAGTGCATGAACTGGCTTACTACGCTTACGGCGTAGGTAATGTCTGGTCGAGTATGAGACAGGTAAATAAGCTTACCAACTATCCTTTAGTACCCCTCCTTGTCAGTGGGTACTTGATCGGAATATACCCCAAGTTGATGATTTTGGACAATATGAGTGTCTGCTGGCTTACACTCTAGCATCGCCACCTTAGATAATAAGTCTAAGACATATTTCCTTTGAGATAAAAATATGCCTTGTTTTCATCTGAATATCTCAATTCCCAGGAAGTACTTGAGTCCTCCTATGTTCTTCATCTCAAATTCAGACGACAATTGCTTTTGAAGCTTGGAGATTTCTTCTTCGTCATCACCTGTGATGATCATGTCGTCTACGTACACAATTAGTGCTGTCACTTTTCTCGATTGGTGCTTTAGGAAAAGGGCATGGTCTGAATTACTCTGCTGAAAGCCATATTTTTTCATAGCTGCACTGAATCGGCCGAACCATGCACGGGGTGATTTCTTTAAACCATACAAAGCTTTTTGTAGTTTGTATACTACTTTATCTTCAGGAGTTGCCGAGTACCCAGGTGGAATCTTCATGAAAACTTCTTCTTCTAAATTACCATGGAGGAATGCATTCTTCACATCGAATTGATGTAGCGGCCAATTTAAATTTGCTGCAAGAGATACCAAAACTCTAACAGTGTTTAGTTTTGCTATCGGTGAGAACGTCTCTTGGTAATCTTACCGTATGTCCATGTGTACCCCTTTGCCACAAGTCTAGCTTTGTACCTGTCAATAGATCCATTAGCATTGTATTTAATGGAGAAGACTCATTTGCACCCTACTGTTTTTTTTCCTTCGGGTAATGAGACCAGCTTCCAAGTTTCTTTTTTTCTAAGGCCTTCAGTTATTCTTTTATCGCTTGACTCCATTGTGGATCAAGTAGTGCTTCTTCTACATTTCGAGGAATGTAATCTGATGACAGTTTATGTGCAAAGGCCTTGAGTGGTTCGGATAGCCTGTGAGTGGACACAGTTGGCTATAGGATATTTGGATCTTCCGTCTTCTACTTCTGGAGAGTATCGGCTTGGTGATTTTCCACGATTATGTCTAACAGGCAAAATATATTGCACAATACTATTAATGTTAATAGTAAAGAGAGATATGACATGGGAACTTACCTCAGCGATATTCTCAGGAGAGGGGCCTTTGGGTACTAAAGAGGGCAAATCATCACTGGTTGTTGCGTCACTTGAAGTCATATCATTAACAATTGCAGGTTCACTTGAAGTCATATCATTGACAGGTGTAGGTTCTTCAATAGTTGGTTCTTCTGCTGTAGAGTGTTCCTCAGTCAACCTTGCCTCATTGTTTCTATCACTTGGTTGTTCTGAGATACCTTCCGATTCTAGCCATGTTGTTAGCCAATTCACCTCTTCATTTTGAACCTCCCCCTGAAGAGATGATTTGGTGACGGGTGATGGATAGGAAGTCTCCGTTTCAAGAAAGGTGACATCCATGGTGACGTATGTACGTTTAGTGATGGGGTTGAAACATCTATACCCTTTCTGATGCAGAGCATAGCCCAAAAAGAGACATCGGACTGCATATGGGTCCAACTTGGTTCGCTGGTTTTTATGGAGATGAATGAAGGCAAAGCAGCCAAAGATCCGGGGTAGGAACATTAACACAGTGGGTAGAGGTTTATGGCTCGAGAGAGCCTGCAAGGGAGTCCGAAATTGTAGGACTTTTGGAAGGCATTCTATTAAGCAAATATACGGCTGTGGTAACTGCATCATCCCAGTGCCGAGAGGGTACATGTGCTCCAGTCAACAATGCTCGTGTCGTCTCTAAAAGATGTCGATTTTTTGTCTTAGCAATGCCGTTTTGTTGAGGAGTCTGTGAACAAGAAGTTTCATGAATGAGACCATGGTGTTGAAAGTAAGTCTGAAATTTTGTATTAACATATTCACCACCATTATCGGTACGGAAAGTCTTAATCTTGCTGAAAATTGTGTTTGAATCATTACATGAAATGATTGAAACACACCAAACACTTCATCTTTCCGTTTAAGTAAATATGACCATGTCATTCGAGTACAATCATCAACAAAAATAACAAACCATTTATTTCCAGATGGAGTAATAACATGAGAAGGTCTCCCACATCCGAATCGATTAAAGAAAAAGGCATGTCTCTTTCTGTGTGGCTTACGGGGTAAGGAACTCTATGACTTTTGGCTACAACACATGTTTCACATCTGAAAGATAAGGGTTTTAATGTAGAAAATAGGGCTGGAAAGAGATGCTGCAAATATCCAAAGGAAGGATGTCCTAATCGATTATGAAGAAGCCAAATTTGCCGTTCTTTATCACTGGTTGTACATCGGGAATGATTTGCTTTCCCTAAACTGAAGTCATCCATGTAGTAGAGTCCTCCTTTTTTAGTACCACATCTAATGATCTCCTTAGTGAGAATATCCTGAAGGAGATAGAAAGTAGGATACATTAACACAACACAATTGAGATTAGTTGTAACTTGACTAATAGAGAGCAATTTATTTGATAAGGATGGAACAAGTAAAGTATGGTTTAGGAAAAGAGGAGGATAAGGCCACTGTTCCGGCTCCTGTGACTGGGTATTGAACTCAATTAGCATTTCCAATACAAGTTCTCATGGGTTGAGTGATACGTGAGAAATCATGGGGATAAAAAATCATGTGATCAGTAGCCCTGGAATCTATAATCCACATGCTTTCATCGTGATCATGACATGTGACCAAAGCTTGTCCACATTTACCTTGATCGCTGAAGGTAGTGAAAGGATTTGTTGGTTCTGGTTAAGCAGTAAGAGATAATTGTGGTTCTGCACTTGCAACAACTGCCCTTCCTGTGTCTTCATTTGTGCTAGTCCCCTCACATTTTTTCCGTGCTTGAAAATCATTCCACCATTCCGGATACCCATGTAACTTGAAGCAAGTTTCACGAGTATGTTTTATATTGCCGCAAAGGGTGCATTTCGTGCCATCAGATTGAGGTTTTGATTTTGGTTTTCTAGGTTTGAATCCTTTAGATGCCATAACTGCACCTGGAGCAATGTCACCACCGGATGTCATTACTACTTGCCTAATGTCTTCACGTCGAACATGAGCATATGCCTGCTCAACTGTAGGGAAGGGTTGTAATTGAAGAACATCACTTCGAATGTTGTCTAGTCGATCATCTAAGCCATTGAGGAAGACATAGACTCTATCTTCCTGTAAGATAGAGTTATACTTCTTAATATCCTCTGCACATTTCATTGGGTTAGGACGACGAAAATCAATTTTGCACCATAAACCTTGAAGATCATTATAATATTTTTCAATAGAACCACTTGCTTGCTTCATGCGAGTTACACGGCTTCGAAGGTTGTATACTTGGGATGTATCATCCCATCAAAATAAGTTGTAGCAATTGAGTCCCATACCTGTTTAGCAATTGGGAATCGAATAAAATTATCAATCAGAGAAGGATTCATTGAGTTGATCAACCATCCTTTGACAATGGAGAGTCACAAGTAATATATCCCAGTTTGTCTCTTTCTGAGATATACATCTCAACAACTTAGGACCATAGGGCATAGTTGGAACCATCCAACTTAATGCCAATAGGAGCATTCGAGAAATTAGATGGGGTTTGAGAGGAGGTCTGGACTTGGTTCAAGACCTTTATCATTTTTGTTGTCCAATCGTCAATACCGGAGTCTGCCATGTTTGTTGAATGTTAGATGTTTTGATCAGTGGGTGGACGGAGCAAAGATCCTAGGATCCTGCTCTGATACCATGTCAAAAATCTCTGTTTTCTATTTATCTTGTAATAGCTGAGTACAAGAGTATAAGAAGGTACACGAAAAAAAGCTATATGAGACATACATGATCTAAGACTATAATTATGGTTGACCCTTGAATTGAGGGATTTTACAATGAGATAATTTCTATAAATACCCTAATTAGATCTTTCTATATTTACTCGTATGACAGCTCACGCCAACACATGTATCATTTAGCCCCATATGATTACTTTTTTGAAGATAGATAGGTACTGGCTGGGATTCGTTGCCGAACTTATTCCAATTCCAAGAGCTCGGATCGAATCGGCATTGATATACCGATTTATGACATGGTTTTTTCATGGAATGTTTCTTATAAAAATCTTCAGAATGTATATGAAATTCTCTTTCAAATAAAGACTTATTAGGTAAACTTTTTAAACTTATTATCAAAAAAATTAAGTAGAGCAATTGAAATTGTAAATATACTATCCCACTTGTTAAAAATTCTTTAATCATGAGAGGGTTAGTTTTTATTTTTGGTCATTAGTCTACCTGTTTTATATTAAGTTTATGGTAAGCTGTTGGACATTAGAATCACTTTTCCTCATTGATGGTTCTTGAAGCTGGATGAAATGTAAATTCAGAGTACTGTTTTATTAGTTATTGTTCTTCTATTTCCTGAGTGCAAACTTTTTGTTATAATCCAGCTGCCACATTCTCATGTGGATGAAAGTGCTAAAAGAAGGTTCTTGTGATCCAAATGCCTTACTGGAGTTGCCATATTCACTGCATGCATTTCATCGGGTATCTTCAACAAGCGTCTCAATGTGGTAAGATTACCTTTTCCCACATTAAAATTCATTTACATTTCCGTTCAATGTTGTACTTTATACTTCAGCATAACAAATTCTTCCTCTTTTCCCAAGGTCCAAATTTGGCAGATGCTCTAAGTTTGAACATGTTGTTCTATACATTTTTTTTAATCAAATTTTATGTTCTGATATTGATAAAAATGACTATTCATGTAGATGGAACTTTTGATAGATTATTTAGTTTTAGTCTATTGGTTCTTCAAGTTGTAAATCAAAGGCACTAGTAATTAAAAATTAGATCTTGCATTCTTGTTGTGTGGTGTACTTGATAATCTACTACAATATAGTTAAGAATCCTAGAAAAATCATGGAATGTGTTAACTTTTAAGCCATTCTGACTTATGTCCCATGTGCAATTCCAAATGAAATGTATAGACATACATATATGCTTCTATTTTATGTATCTTTTAGATTTTCTTCCTAATTCAGTGTGTATTTTTTTTTCTAACGTTGTAGTATCAGGTCCATTGTATGTCTCAACTTACCTAGCTTCTTCCGGTGGACTAAATCCTTGGGAAACACCAAATATAAACAAAAGACGTGATGTCCGTGCTCTCTTGAAACACATATTTTCATCTTATATGTTCTCTTTTTTCTTTTTTAACTTCAACAGAATTAAAGCTTAGAAATTAATCTGGATACATTATATTCTAATATATTCTTTGCTTTGAATTTATGTCCAGAGAAACTTGACGTCATCTCTCATCGATGATGGCCTTCTGGAGATTGCTGCTTTTAAAAATGGTTGGCATGGACTAGTTCTACTTGCTCCTAATGGACATGGGACGCGTCTTGCACAAGTTAGAATCAAGTATGAAAGTTATGGGATAGCGTTAGACCATTACTAATTACCCGTTTTTAGTTCGACCTTATGTGCGGAATTAATATAACCAAAGTAACAAGTCACTTTAATTAGTTTATAAATGATTAAGCAAACAAGTCCAATTTCTATGTTGAATTACCGTAGTTAAAATATTATGGAAAGCAATAAATAACAACAATATGTTGACGGAGAAACCTAACAAGGGAAAAACTCCGGGACCAAGCCAGTTACCTCCACTATCGACAATAAGGATTACAGTGTGATTCCAGACTAACAACTTCACTCGTTCTAACTGTAGTAATTCCTGCAATTTTCAAGATCCACTGTCTAACTTCCAGACTCACGATCTATCTGTCGTAGATGACTCCCGATCTACCTTCGTAGCTTCCCAGATCTGCTGTTACGTTTTCAGTCTTCCGATCTTCTATCAATTGTTTCTACAAGTGAAATTCTAAGAACTTCATGTTCTTGTGCTCTTCTTGCACTTGCTTCACCTCTTCCAAATCCCAATGAAAGAGTCAGTTCCTTAAAAGATTAAGGACGCCAGGTGTTTTGGATTATGGAACTTTGATATTTTCCAAAATCGAGTTGCTGGATCTCAAGAATGAATATATGAATCTCTCAATGAATTATGTTCTTGGATCTCTCAAATCATATAGAATGTTTCTCTCTTGAAGAATAATGAAGCAACCTCTAACAAATCGTGCATCTTGCCTCTATTTATATGTAGGGCAAAATAAGTGTTATGGACCGTGTAAAACTTTCCAAAAAGGCAAACTCGTATTGGTCATAAAACACTATCACTCGAGTGAGGGAGGATGTCGCTTGAGCGAAGGGCCTGTCGTATGAGCAACAGTGGGGCGAAGGTCGAGTGGGGATGTTTCTGTTTCATCTGCTCGAGCATGACTCCAACGAGCAGCTAACGAAAAATCGGCAAGTTACCTTCGTGTTCCAAACATAAAATCCTAAACCCTAAGCTAACCTACCAACTATGAAACTTTATAATTTAGTCCCTAAACTTTATAATTGTTCAAGTTGGTCATTTTGTTCACAAAATCGTCAATACAAAATATAACACTAACAAACTCCCCATTTGACCTTCTGTGACAAAACCAAATACAATACAAATAAATCCTATCAAGACTATCAAGTCCAATTGAATCAACTGAGTGTAACTTTCACTTTTTTTTAATTTGTATCCTGAAATAAAAAAACTCACATACCCAGTGTAAAAGCACGTGATATAGGCAATAAGCAACAAAGCACTTAGAAGCTCACTAACAATCAAACAAATAAGCATGTCAGTTTAAGATGCAGTATTAATGTTAACCAAAACACCATAACCACATTAATATCACAAAACATCAAAACTCAAACAGCTATGCATGAAGTGCAACACAAATGCAATGCGCATGCAATGCAAGTGTAAAGCACAAGCCCCCTTACTGCAAACTCACATAAAATTAAAGTAGTAGGTAAATGTATCTATATCTCTCCCTAACGACCCCACAAGACATACTGTCAATTAGTGTATCCTCCTACTAATAAAAATCAAACCTTGAAAAACAGTAAGACATTTCACAAAAAGCTCATTTTGCATATATATATATATATATACCAAAATTTTCTTTTACTCCCCCTTACTTTGAGCATATATATATATATATATATTTTTTTTTCATATTTTTAATTTTGCAACATATTTTTCTTTTCTTTTCAATAGCTCTTAATTTTTCATTTTAAGTGCATGTTCTAATTCATTGAGCAACTAGTATGACCTCTGTAGCGAGTTTTAGATCGGTTAACCTAAGTTAGTTGACCATAAACACCAGGTTTTGAGGTATCCTTCAGATTTAATTGCTCGAGTCAAATAGTCTCGAAGAAGAACATTAAGATATGAGCTGTTTATCATAAGGGAGCATACTTAAGTTTAGGTCTACTAATGATGGTCAATTCATATTCAAAGTCAACTTATCAACAAGTGACTGTCATCCCAAATCTCACATATGCGATTAAGTCTCATTTACAATGTCATAGTGTGTGCAGTGCGGATGATACATGAAGACACATTTACTAGGTACTCCAAATCAACATAAGCAAGTAATGAAAATTATGCTACAACTCATTAATTATACTCAAACATGATCGTAACATACATGTTCAAATATGTTATACTTCATACAACAGTAAACTTTTCATTCCCAATTTTTGTTTTTTTAATCAATTTTTTTGTTTTTCATTTTTCAAAAACAAGAATGCATCACATACAGATAAAAACAAACTAATCAAATACACAAAAATAAAACAAGGCATGCATGTGCTAAAACAAATAGAAGAAAAATGCACATGCATGAAACTACATCCTAAAAAGCAATAAAAAACATGTAATGCATGCAAAAGTCAACAACATATAACCATGAAGCACATACATGTATCAGAAATATCTAATTAGATAGGGACAAGAATACTCTTACCTCAAAAAGCACGATGATCTATATCAAAGTTATTCAAATCACTCTTTTACCCAAACTTGTCTAGTGAGAGAATGATTTCCAAAAAACTGTGTCACCAACTTGGTCAACTGACTTACTTGTGTAGTAAGGAATCCTATCTGACCAAGAACCTCCTGATTTCTATTCCTACTAAAGCTCATGTGTCTATGACTGTTCAGGACTTGATGACATATAAGGTGTATGTGTCCTAACTCACTGCTGTGAAAATATGTCGAGACAAACCTATGAGCAATGTTAGGGGGACGTTGATGTCTATTCCTAGGTCGACGGGTCCGACGCTGTCTAGTAGACCTCTGTCCAACAAATCCCTTATCCTTAGGCTTAGGGTCAGACACATGTTTAGGCTGATCAATTGCAGGTACAAATGTGGTCTTAGAAGTGCTAGCAGTGTTCTCCTTAAAACTTAGACCTCCCTTATTACCAGCTGGCTTGCCCATTCCTAGAATGTTATCTAGCTTTTCAGAACTGCTAGAGAAGGCAAGCAACTGAGACTTAGAATATTCTAGATCACTAAGAAGGTTCTTAACTTGGATCTCTAAAGTCTCTCTCTCTATGATCAACTCACTCACTTTCCTAGCGGACATCTCAAGCTCACTGGTGAGTTTCTTAACCTGAGTCTCTAAAGTTTCATTCATTGTTTTCACTTCACTCAGGATCGAGGTGGATTCCTTAAAGTGCGCTCTCAACTTCTCATTTTTCAATTTAAGTTCCTCATTTTTCGCACTCAATACATTGTTCTTGCTAAGAATCTTAATACTCTCCTTATACATTTTATCATAGGCCTCATAAATGTTTACCTCACTCTTATCATCTTCACCAGATTCCTCACAGCTATTTACATCCTCATCCTTTTTACTTCCCTGGTCAGATCTACTCCTAACTCTAGCAACAAGGGTAACAATTTTTCCACTCTCCTCACGGGTAGACTTCTCACTCTGATAATCCGAATCAGACTCGTCATCAGTGAAAGTAGATCTGACCAGGTAAAGAGCTACTCATCTAGACAAAATTAAGGTCAGAACACGCAATTAGGCTCTGATGCCACTTGAAAGTTACGGGATAGCGCTAAACTGTTATTAATTACTCGTTTTTAGTTTGATCTTATGTGCAAAATTAATCTAACTAAAGCAACAAGTCACTTTAATTAGTTTTTAGATGATTAAGCAAACAAGTACAATTCCTATGTTGAATTACCATAGTTGAAATATTATGGAAAACAATAAATAACAACAATATGTTGACAGAGAAACCCAATAAGGGAAAAACTCCGGGACCAAGCCAGTTACCTCCACTATTGACAATAAGAATTACAGTGTGATTCCAGACTAGCAACTTCACTCGTTCTAGCTGTAGTAATTCCTGCAATTTTCAAGATCCACTGTCTAACTTCTAGATTCACGATCTATCTGCCGTAGATAACTCTCGATCTACCTCCTGCAGCTTCCAAGATCTGCTGTGGCGTTTTCAGACTCTTGATTTTCTGTCAATTGTCTCTACAAGTGGAATTCCAAGAACCTCCTGTTCTTGTGCTCTTCCTGCGCTTGCTCCACCTCTTCCAAATTTCAATGAAAGAGCCAGTTCCTTAAAAGATTAAGGACACCAGGTGTTTTGGATTATGGAACTTTGATGTTTTTCAAAATCGGGTTACTGGATCTCAAGATTGAATATATGAATCTCTCAATGAATTATGTTCTTGGATCTCTCAAATCATATAGAATGTTTCTCTCTTAAAGAATAATGAAGCAACCTCTAACAAATCGTGCATCTTGCCTCTATTTATATGTAGGGCAAAATAAGTGTTATAGACCGTGCAAAACTTTCCAAAAATGCAAACTTGTATTGACCATAAAACACTGTCGCTCAAGCGAGGGAGGATGTCGCTCGAGTGATGGCCTGTCGCACGAGCAACAGTGGGGCGAAGGTCGAGCGGGGATATTTCTGTTTCATCCGCTCGAGTATGACTCCGACGAGCAGCTAGCGAAAAATTAGCGAGTTAGCTTCGTGTTCTAAACATAAAACCCCAAACTCTAAGCTAAACTACCAACTATGAAATTTTACAATTTAGTCCCTAAACTTTATAATTATTCAAATTGGTCATTTTGTTCACAGAATCGCCAATACAAAATATAACACTAACAAAGTAGAAAGTTGGGAGAAACTTAGATTCCATTAAATCAATGACCTGAGCTATTGTTGATATTTTTTGATTTTTCAACTGCTCAGACACAGAATACATTTTGAGTTTCACAAGGGTGGCGCTGATCACACCTTCATGAGGATTGATGGGGAATCATGGAAACAACCACTTCTTGTGGATGATGACACTGTTGTCGTAGAGATTTCTCATCTTGGCCAAGTGAAGATGCTTGCTACCTACGACTGCAGATCCAAAAGTGTTCAGAACCGCTCGTCTCACAACATTCAGGACGCAGATGAAAGGAATAGCGACGATGAAGACGAGTCTGCAGGGGAAGAATGGAGGAAATTCGGTGCAGGAGATACAATCAAGATTCCAGATGAGGTTGACATTTCTCATCTCAGTTAAATCTCTTATTGGCTGAAGTTACTAAAATAACTAAACTTTAACGCTCATTAGTTGGTAATAATCTTGTTTCAGCTATATCATAAGGTTAATTCATTTGTTGTGTACAAACATTTGTATTAGGCAAAATTAAGGGCGTGATGAATTTTGTAACAATTCTATAGAAATTAATAGTTAATGAAAATTATTTCAACATGGCTAAATCACGAGGATCTGAATTATTATTTGTCATTTAATACAGCCTCTATTCTGATAACCTGTCTGAACCATTCTTATCATGCAAAAGATCAAATTAACTGTTAGATATATATATTGAGAGAGATTTAAACAAAAGGTAACAATGAAGGTTACATCATAACCCCGCATATTGGTATCCCCCCAAGCATTTTGTTACAGCTTCATTAGCTTTCTGCGATTCTGTCCGTTCTTCTCTTTTCTTTTTCTCCCTGAAAGCCATAAACATTAACAAAAGTCACGAAACTAATCTGAGGATTTATTGTTGGCAACACGAAGCTCGTAATGTAGAGAAGTACGACTAGCGAAAGCAAAAAAGAGGATGTAACATTTTATTGAAAATGTGGAAGGAAGTTGATTGAATGTGAAAACAGTCACTGGTATCCATCAACTATTATGATTTTAGTTGTAAATTAACCACATCTCTAGGAGAGTAGACTGCAATAATAGCACCACAAAGTGTAGAGTATTATATTTACTCTTTCTTCTATAATAGCGTTGAATATTATCTAATCCACCTTATTGAATAAGAGCGAAATTCTCACCTGTCAACATATTCCTTTAGCAGCTCTTTTGCTTGAACCAGCTTAGAGAGCAGATTGCGGTAGACATCAAGATCACGATCAACACTTCTCTTATTTACATTCAGTGCTGCACAAAGCTGCCAAGCCATGAAAGAAATAAGTTAATAATAATTTGTATCTCTTCTTTATTATTATGAGGCGTTGCTACTTAAAAAAAGACACACGCGGATGCATACAACACTATAAAGCGGATCATTTTCAACCTGAATTCAAATGTTCATAGCTTCAATAGCTAGGGACACAGTGATGTTTGGAAAAGGACTAAAGAGACATTTACTCATAATGCATGGAGGAATAGTAGGGAGAGGGAGAGGGGGAGAGAGAGATCACTCTTAACATACTTAAACAGTTGATTTTCTTCTGTATTCAATTTCCTCTTATTGCAATAAGAATGCTAATCAAAGGGACCATTTTTCCATCATTTCGATACAAGAGACACCCTTACTACTGGGGCTTTACAGAGCTCTGCACCTTACGTACTTTTTCAGGTAGCAAGGCATTGGATCGAAATTGGTTGATGGGACTTGACAAGGGAACTTGTATATGGAAGTACACACTAAAATTTTCCTATGGACCCATAACTTTTCTTACTTTTTAATCATACATTTGCCAAAAAAAATCACTTTTTACAAAATTTATTCTCAAAGAAATCCCAATCAAACAGGGGATTACTAATAACTGTCATTAAACTCCCCCCTCCCCTATCCAACCCCCCAAAATGAAGAATAATAGTAGTAATAATAATAATAATAACTCTAATGATAACAACAAAAATAATTATCACACACAACAAAAAGTTACAATCTCATTTCAAGGGCAATTTCATTCTTACAATTGTGAAGTACAATAAACATGCACGCTTTACACATACACATATATAATATGTCTACATTCACCTACCCAAACTATTGGCCGTTGATCATGTTTATATGCCCTTTGACTACAAATCCTTCATAGAATATATAAATATCAAATAACTTTTTTAACCAGTATGTAAAAATCTGCAGTAAATGAGTTGTAAACCCAACTCTTTTTACAACATAAGTTGTGCATAAGATACTTCTAGCAAGATATAAATATTATACATCTACCATTCAAAATATAACTATAACGACCTGAGCTTTTGCCCAAACCGTTAACTCATACATAGTCATTTTTGGGAGAGTATATACATATCTTACTCCTCGTAGATTTCTTTTGCATTACTCAGGATTTGAACTCAAAACACTTATCTTACGAGAGACTTAAGTTGAATTTTGGTATCAATTAAGAAAAATTCTTAAAGGGTAAGATGGGTACAGACTCTTAAAGATGACACAGTACCTATGAGTTAACGGCCTCGAGTCGTAACAAAAAATATGCTTCTGGCTTATATTAAAGTGTTTCATGCCATCTTTTGAAAATCAAACTAGATTTATTAGTTATATTATGTACCAAACTTTAAACCTTTCTTGTCCTGCGGTATCAATCATGTATCAAAAAATCAGTAATCTGACCTCTTCAACTGGGAACACTTCATCATATGAATCTTTCTCAATTTACATGCCCCTTAAGTCTAAAGATTCATTTTAATTTCGTGAAGCCATGAAATCAAAATGAGTAATGCATGTAGCATCACTAATATTTAGTACTATTTTAGATGATGGTGAACTCTACATTTAGAATAATGCTACGTAACTACATTGAATCAAAATATACGAGTCCTACTCTCCCCAGGTGTTTGGCATGTGGACCATTGAGTCAACCTAGTATGATCCACTTTTTCCCCAAGGAAAATTAATTTATTTTTTTCTTTAAGTTTAGGTTGGCCAGCTGATCGGGTATTGCATATATTGAAAGTTCTAGATTCGCTAGATTAGTTCGACCTTATGTGTGAAATTGATTAATTAAAGGAACTCGTCCATTTTAATTAGTTTTCTAGATGATTATACATATAAGTCAAATTTCCCTAAGTTTACTTACTGCAATAATAATATGGAAAGCAGTAAAAATACAAGATTTGTTGACGGAGAAACCCAACATGGGAAAAACTCCAGGATCAAACAACTTACCTCCACTATAGACAATCAGGGATACAGTGCGATTCCAATCTAGCAACTTCCACTAGTTCTTACTGTTGTAATTCCCGTAGTCTCTAAGATCCGTTGTCAATCTTCTAGTCTCACGATCTACTACCGTAGATACTGTCTAGCCACCCCACTAGATTTCTTGATCTACTTCTTGCAACCTCCAAGATTTGCTGTCTTCTTTCAGCCTCCTGATCTTATACCAATTGTTTCTTCCAAGTGGAATTCGAAGAACCTCCTGTTCTTGTACTTTTCCTGCGCTTGAAGTCCACCTCTCTCAATCCCCAATGAGAGAATCCCTTCCTCAAGGAATGAAGGAAGCCAGGTGTTTTGGATTCTCGAACATTTGATATTTTTCCAAAGCTCGGTTGTCGGACCACAAGATCAATATGAATGGATCAATATTTGAAGCACTCATTGGATCTCTCAATATATGTTGTGAAGATATTATGAAGATGAAGCACAATGTAGCAGCCTTACAAAATTCGTGTTGGGGCTTAGGTATTTATAGTTGAAGGTGTTTAGATAGTTTGGGCCATGAAAAACTCTTTACAAACGCAAATTAGGATTTCTCGGAATGCATCGTCGCTCGAGCGAGGATTCAGTGACAGGCTGGCAACAGTTGAGTAGTCGTCAGTATTTTTATCATAACTTTCTCTTACGATGTCCGATTGAGGTGATTCAAAATGCGTTAGAAAGCTAACTCAAAGCGATGAAATTCTTCTAGAAATAACCTTGTTCAAATTCCAATGTTTTTTATATGAACAATGCGTTGCAATTTACGACTAAGAATTTGGAAGATAACTTGTACGGCTCTTTGATATCCTTTAAACTTGTAATTATATTCCAATGATCATATGTGATCTTTTTGGACATCTTGGACTCTTTCAAAGATTATACTACCAACTCCAAAAGATTGTTTTAACTTTTATAACTCTTTTATATTAATTCATTTGTTTAAATAATTGCAAATACAATATAAACCTAACATATATGACAAGCCATGAGATGTGAGAACCACTTACATTTTATAATGTCTTAAAGTTCTAGAATTTAAAAATTTTATTCAATGTATAGGACAAATTAAGCCCCCGTTTGGACCCCATTATTTCAATTTATAATTTTTGGAATAGTATTTTTTTGGAGAATGTTTAATTGAAAAAGAAGGAAAAGTTTTCGATTTACGTGTAATATTATTTTATAGAAGATTGTGTTGCTGAAAATAAGAGAAATTATAATTTGAAATAATGGGGGCCAAACAGGGGCTAAATTAAATATGTAGCCAACACGTTCTCGTTATTGGCAAGAATCTTAGCTTGAGGGCTAGAATTGAACTTCAACAAAGATTAAAGAAAACATATTGTCTCAAAATTTAAAATTATCTCAACCTAAGAAAAATAATTTGAATTAGATTAAAAGAATGACTTGGATTTGATTAAAAGAATGAACAATAACCGATATCTTTGGCTTTATTCCTGAACTGTCAAAAGTTTGAAATTATCAAACATTCCAATCCAAACAACCACATATGACTTCCCCTTTATAACTCAAACCTATTTGTCATACTCTATAAGATTCTAGGGAAGAAATAAAAAGTGTAAACAGGTCCATAAAGAAAAATCCTCACATATTTTCTCCACTGGGTACCTCAGTCTCTATTGATCCTCTAGTTTCCAAGTTCAAATCTTATTTTGCAAAGAAAAAACACCATCACGTGAAATGAAATTTTTAATCCTTACTATTAATGAAATAAACACGTTGATTAGGCAAGATATAATTAGGGTTTATTGTATTTTCATACTTCTACTAATTTTTCATATGTGTACTCTCGTTTTTCCTATTTAATGAAAGTAGAGGATATAAAGGAAATTAACCTTTTCTCTCCAATGTCTACACCAAATCCTTGCAACATGGTATTAGAGCATAGTTTCTAGGGTTTGGCGCTTACCTATGCTTCACGTTCTTCAGCTGATTTTCTTTTCTTTTCTTCCCTATATTCTTTTTTCTTCAAGTATAAGCCTCCCTCCCTTTTTTCTGTTTTGGTCGAAAATATGGTCAATTAAGGGTATCTTTCCCGTCGTTGGTATCTGTGGTAATTGTTACGGTATCCGGCCGATTCCGTGGTGGTCGAGTGGTTGTTGTTGGGTTGATTTTGAGCAGTGGTCGGCATTCTCAACTTGGTCGGAATTCCACAACAATGGTTGATACCATCACGGGGAGGAGATTCTAAGCCAGTGGACTGTGTTTTCCTTTTTCGGCTAAGGTCTAATTATAGGTTTCGGCATATGTTGGGCTTCCTTATGGGCCTTGTGAGTGGTGTTAATTATTTGGGCTCTAGTCATTCCAATGAAGAAGTGTCTTTTGGGCCGGTTGATATAATTTTTTTGGTTCCCTTTATTCTTATTGTTGGGTTGCTCACTTAGGCTTGCTTGTTGCTCCATTATTACGTGTTATTATTTGACATTACTCTTATTATCTGCAGCCCCCGTACTCGGTTGTGTGGATAATAACATGTCTTCCAAGATAGAGATGTTTAATCTTACTGGACCTATGACACATGAAAAATTGAATGAAAGAAATTACACTTACAGGGCTAGGTGTGTCAAGGTCTTCTTGCGGGATAATGGCTTATTTAATCATTTGATTTTAGACAAGTCGTTTGTTGAGTCCTCAAAAATTGACTCTGCAAAAGCTGATTCTACTATCCACGATCGGTGGGATCAAGAGGATAACACAATCTTATGATCGATAGTATTGAGCCTCATATCGGGTCTTTATCTCTCTCTATATGTCTATAGCTAAACAAATTTGGGAGCATCTCAAACATATACATTTTGGAATCGAAAATGTTACTCTAATCTATGATACATATAAACAATACTTTGGGTTTGAGAAGGGCTCATCCAACCTCGCTGAATATTATAATAGGTTGTTAGCTGTGTGTCAAGATAGGAAGGTGCATCAATCTCTCTTTCTTGATTTGAAGGTTATGGAAAAATAGCGAGAAGACATCGATGTTATAAATTTCTTATTGGTCTTCCGCTAGAGATTGAAGCGGTCCGGGCACAATTATTGGGTGAAAAAGAGTTTCCCAGTTTTGTAGAGACACTCTCGTATTCAGCTCTTTTCTCTATCAAATAGTATATCCAACGAAGATCGTTTTGCTTTCATTGCTAGGGGTGGCTCATTCAGGGGGTAGATGTAGCGATCGAAGTTGACATGGTTTTTGCTCTTGAGGTGGACAAGATACTAGAGGCAGTTGTCGTTCGGGAAATTGGGAACTTTGAAAACTCACTGTGGCTGTATAGGTCACTCTGTTGATTATAGTTGGACTTACATGGCAAACCATCTGGATCTGCCAATCAGGTCTAGTCTAATGAAGCCCATAACCCAGTGTCTGGACCAGTTGATAACTTTGGTTCAACACTAGAATTTGATTTCTTTACTGTACCACGAGATAAGTATGTTGAGTTCTTTGCTCATAAACAGGCCACTTCCACTTCTATGGCCATTCTTACTTAGTCGGGTACTGCATCATCTTATTGCCTATTATTATCCCTCACAGTCTATGGATTCTCGATTTTAGAGCAACTGAACACATGATTGGTTCGTCTATTTCTCTTCTTGATTATCATCCCGTTACTTCTTCCAAATGTGTCACTCTTCACCTATGCAGTGGCATTATCGTCTAAGTCAACCTTCTCTTTCTAATTTAAAACGTCAAATTGTAAGTCTCCGTAATGTGTCCTCCCTTGAATGTGAAGCGTGTAAGCTTAGCAAACATCACCGTGTGCCTTTTCTTTTAAGAATTGTTAGTCGTGTTTCTAGTTTATTTGAGATAGTTCATTTTGATGTCTGAGGACCAATCAATGTTTCCTCTAATAAATTTCAATATTTTGTCACTTTTGTAAATGATTATTCTCGTATGACTTGGTTATACTTAATGAAAAATCGTACTGAGTTACTTTATATCTTTCAATTCTTCCTTACTTTGGTTAAAACTCCATTTAACTAAAAAGTCCGTATTTTGCGATCAGATAATGTCAAAGAATATATGTTAGCTTCTTTTGCATCTCTCTCTTCCAAAGGCATTTTTGATCAAACATTTTGCGCATATACTCCACAACAAAATTGTGTTGCAAAACGTAAAAATCATCATTTATTAGAGGTTACTCGTTTTTTTTTTTGTTATATGCATGTCCCTAAACCTTTTTAGAGTGATGTTGTCCTGATTGCATGCTATCTCATTAATCGCATGCCATTTTCTGTTTTAAATAGTCCATTTTCATTCAACCTTTTGTTTTTCTCATCTCCACAGTATTCGTTACCTCTCAGGGTTTTTGGGTGTGTTATGTTAACCACTTTAGTCTTGATCATGACAAACTTGACTCTCGTTCTCTAAAATGTATTTTCCTTGGTTACCTCCAATCTCAAAAGGGGTATCGATGCTACAATTCTTCTCTATAACGCTATTTTGTAAGTATAGATGTCAATTTTGCCGAGTCCACACCCTATTTCTCTGATCCTGGTTCGTCTCCCGAATCTATTCGAGATCCCGTTTCCTTACCCATCCCATATCTGCCCATAGGTCTTTCTCCAAAACCAGACTCGTCTTCTTTTACTGTACGAACCAAACTCGTCTTTTTTTACTGCACTAAAGTTGTCCTTCTCTCATGAGGAACCACCTCCTCCTTTACAAGTTTATACTTGTCGATCTAAGCCACCAACGCCTGTGGCCTTATCCGTCACCTCATCGTCTACAAATGCTCCATCCGTCATCTATTTTGATCTTGAGTCATTGCCTATTACTCTCCATAAAAGTAAACATACTTGTGTGACTAAACATCCTATCAATCACTATGTTACTTTTGATTCGTTGTCACTTTCTTGTTTCACATCCCACATTTCTAGTGTTTTTGTACCTAAAACAGTAACAAGAGCTTCAACTGATCTGAGTGGCAAAAGACCATGGAATTAGAAATGGGCGCCTTACACGAGAATAAGACTTGGGAACTCGTTCCATCTCTCCTTGGAATACATCATGTTGGTAATAGATGGATCTGTGTTCTAAAGTTCAATCATGATGGGACTATTAATCGATTTAAAGCCTGACTAGTTGCTAAAGGTTACATACAGACATATGGTATTGATTATGATGGAACATTCTCTCTAGTTGCTAAGAACTCTCCTATTCACGTTTTGATTTCTATTACTGCTAAACTTGATTGGCTACTGTTTCAATTGGATATTAAAAATGTCTTCCTCCATGGTGACTTACGGTTTATAGAACAACTACCTGGATTTGTTGCTTAGGGGAGTATCAGAACCATGCTTACAAATTGAAAAAGGCCTTATATAGGTTAAAGTAGTTACCAAGGGCATGGTTTGGAAAGTTTTCTAGGATTGTTCTGGAGTTTGATCTTTAGAGGTTTCAGACACATCATTCAATATTTCATCTACAAACTAGTGTAGGTTATGTTATCCTTGTAGTTTATGTAGATGATATTGTAATCACCGGAAATGATGCAGATGAGATTGTCAAGTTGAAACAATTTCTATAAAAACATTTTCGGACTAAAGATTTAGGCTAACTTCGATATTTCTTGGGTACTAAAGTTGCAAGGTCTCGAGCAGATATCAACTTATCTCAGAGAAAATGTCCTTGATTTGTCAGATGAGACATGGTTTCTTGAAACTCGTCCAGTTGATATTCCTATAGCTCCTAATGTGAAGCTTTTGAAGGATGAAGGAGAACCATTTCAAGAACCAAAAAAAATCATCATTTGGTTGGCAAATTAAATTATTTTACCATCACACAACCAGATATTTCCTATGTAGTTAGTGTCATTAGTTAGTTCTTGGATACTCATTGGGAAACCATGATACGTATTATTCGGTATTTGAAAAAAGGTTCCATATCTCGGATTATTAAATAAACAAAATGGACATATTAGAGTAAAAAGGTTTACAGACGCAGATTGAGTAGGATCTCTTTCGGATAGACGATCTACTACTAGTTTCAGTACTTTTCTTGGTGGTAATATTTTTTTTGTAAAATTAATAAACAAATTGTAGTAGCAAGATCAAATACAGAAGCATAGTATAGAGCAATAGCTCATACTGCTAGTGAATTAATGTGTTCACAGCACTTTCTTCAAGAAATTAGTCTCTCTTCTATACCTATTCCTATATACTATGATAATCATGATGTTCTGTATATTGCATCTAATCCAGTCTTTTATGAGAGGACCAAACACATTGAAGTTGATCGTCACTTTGTTCGGGACAAAATAGTGACTAGTGAAATATGTACAACATTCGTAAAGACAGAAGACCAGCTTGCTAATGTGTTCACAAAGTCATTGAATGATAATTGGTTAAAGTTTCTCTATCCAAGCTAGACTTATATGATATACATGCTCCAACTTGAGGGGGAGTGTTAAGAAAATAAATACGTAGACTAGACAAGATATAATTATGGTTTAATGTATTTCCATACTTTTACTAAGTTTCCATATGTGTGCTCTCGTTTTTCCTATTTAATGGAAGTAGAGGAGATTATGGAAATTTACTTCTTCTCTCCAATGTTTATGTAGGAAACTGGGGATGGAAAGTATAAATAATTGAAGATTGTAATATTAGAATAATTGGTAGGATTATTTGTTTCCTTTCTTAGAATATGTTTTCTTTTTTTCTTCATCTTGTATAGTATAAGAAGATTGTATGTAGGACGTTAATACTATCAAGAAATAAAGAAATTCTTGTTTCTCTTCATGGTATCAGAGCTAGGCTCTTCTAGCCGAGCAAGTAATGGTTGAATTTCCGGCTAATAGCAAAGAATCATCAACCTCTGAAACTTCTTATCCTGAAGCAGAGATCAATTCTTCTATGGGTTCCAACATTACCGAGAATTCCTCTTTCCAACTTACAGTAGAGAAATTGAATGAAAAGAACTTTAGGGAATGGGTTCAATCCATAAAGTTGGTAATCGACGGAAAAGGAAAATTACGGTACCTTACAGGCAATACGAAGAAGCCGAATGATGTTATCCTTCTCCAAAAATGGGAGTCCGAGAATTCTATGGTAACAGTGTGGCTCGTAAATTCTATGAAACCTTCCATAGGGAAGACTTATCTGTTCTTTCCAACGACGAAAGATGTTTGGGACGCCGTGAAGGAAATAAAAACTCGATTGTAGCAGGCAAAGCAAAGATCGAGGGAGGTTACAGAATACTACATGGAGATGGTTTCTTTATGGCAGGAACTCGACCTAAGTGTGGAAGAAGAATGGGAGTGTCCTGGAGATAGTGCGAAATACAAGAAGAAGGTCGAGAAAGAATGGGTTTTTGAGTTCTTGGCAGGACTGAACAGAGAACTCGACAACTTCAGACGAAGGATACTTGGCCAGCGACCATTGCTGTCCACTCGCAATGTATTTGCAGAAGTACGACGAGAAGAATCGAGAAGGTAGATCATGTTGAGAGACTCTCAACTAAATGAAGGATCGGCTTGGTTGTTAAAGGAAATGGGCTGTTGATTGGGCCTCAATATTATAAAGAAAATGGGCCAGCTAGGGTTAGCCTAGGAATAGGTCACTACAAACAAGTTGGGTCAGCCAGTTTTGGGCCTGAATAAATTGTTGGGCCTGAAATAGAAAAAAATTGGGCCAGCAAGCAAAAATGGACAGAGTTTTGGGCTTATTATCAAGAGGAGCTACAAACGGGTCTACTAAAAAACAACGGGGACGACAATAGTGTGAGCATTGCCGATTGCCGCAGGTCAGGACATAAAGAAGACACATGTTGAGAAATTCACGGAAAACCCACTGACAGGAAACCAAGGCAAAATAGTAGTAGTCAGGGGTACCAAGTTGAGACTAAAAATAATTCAACTCCAAGCGGTGCTTTCAATTCCGAACAACTGGAGCAACTTCATCAAATGTTCTCGAGTTTTCAAACATCTAGTCAACCTTCTAGCTCACTAGCCCACAAAGGTAATTTTCTTAAAACTTTAAGCACCTCACGATATACAACTGCTTGGATTATTGACTCCGGTGCTTCTGATCACATGATGAGCTCGTACCACCTATTTTCTTCATATTCAACCTCTGCTGGAAACATTAAAGTAAAAATTGTAGATGGTTCACTTGCATCTGCGCAGGAAAAAAGAGTATTCAAATCTATGAGTCTATAACACTAGAATCTGTCCTCCATGTCCCAAAATTGTCTTGTAATCTATTATCTATTAGTGAGTTGACAAAAAACTCTAATTGCTCTGCTAATTTCTATTCATCATATTGTATCTTTTAGGACCTTTCATCGGGGAAGACGATTGACAGTGCTAAAGAGTGTGAGGGTTCATACTACTTCGATGAAGCGAATGTGAGTAAGGTAGGTCAACTTTTAAGTTGTAATTCAACATCTATTCCTAGTGATAATGAAATTTTGTTATGACACAATATAATGTGTCATCCAAATTTACAATACTTGAAACGTGTTATCCCTTCTATTTTCATGAATAAACATCTATTGAGTTTCAATGTGAAAGTTGTGAATTTGCAAAACATCAACGTACATCTTTTCCAACTTCCATCTACAAACTATCTAAATTTTTCGCCATGATTCACAGTGATTTATGGGGACCTTTCCGTAATGTTAATCTTACTCAAACAAAATGATTTGTCACATTTATTGACGACCACACTCGAGTGTGCTGGGTTTACCTACTACAAGAAAAAATCGATATTCGTTCAATATTTATAAACTTCAACTCTATGATTCAAACCTAAATTCAAATTTTACACACTGATAATGGCACAGAATACTTCAATACCACCTTACAAAATTATTTGACAAAACATGGGATAGTCCACCAAAACTCATGTGTCAACACTCCCTAACAAAATGAGATTGTTGAACGAAAAAACAGACACCTACTCGAAGTTGCTTGTGCCCTAATGTTCACTATAAATATGCCAAAAATATTCTGGAGAAATGCCATTCTAACCTCTACATATCTCATCAACAGAATGCCTAGTCGCACTCTCTCCTTCGACTCACCTATACACAAACTCCAGAAACACTTTCCAACTTTTCGTCTTAGTTCAGATCTACCTCTAAAAGTATTTGGAAGTATTGCATTTGTGCATGTTCACTCTCATCATCGAAACAAGCTTGAACCACGTGCAATCAAGTGTGTATTTATTGGGTACTTACCTACTCAAAAGGGTTATAAATTCTATGACCCATCTACAAGAAAGGTCTTTGTCAGTTTCGATGTCACCTTCTTCGAAAATACACCTTCCAAAAATCTTCTATTCAGGGGGAGAATCTAAGGCCTTGTTTGATTGCCACATTTTCCATGGAAAATGTGGCATCCGAGGAAAATATTTTCCACTTTAGCCGTTTGATTGCAATGTGGAAAAAGAAAATATTTTCCAAAGTACAACCACTTTAAACTTGTTTTAAAAAAATTTCATGAAAACATTTTCATATGATTTAGGTGAATTTTTATTTTCCAACTTACATGAAAAATATTTGTCTTTCCACCTTTACTATCAAACGGACTCTAAGTGAAGATAGGTTCTTAAATCAGGAATTCTTAGACTTCGATCTTTCCTCACTGAACTTAACATATACTGATCCCGTCACCTTACCTCTAATGTGTTATATACAGAAAGAAACTTGAATCCAGGGGGAGATTCTGGAAAACAAAGTGATAAGGAGATACCAGTTTACTCGAGAAAACTAAAGTCAAAGTATAAGAAAACCCTCACACCTGAGGCACCAAGAGAGTCGAAAACAGTGATAGGATCTGATGAGAACCCCTCCGACGATCCTAGATCTCTAGATCAGGATTTACCTACTGCTCTCAGCAAACAAACTCGATCATGTACTCTTCACCCTATCTTAAAATTTATATCTTATAATGCTCTATCTACAGGGTTTCGTACATTTACTGCTAACCTTGATAAAACAAAGATCCCACAAAATATTCAGGAGGCCTTGGAATCGCCCAATTGGAAATAAACAGTAATGGAGGAAATGAAAGCCTTGAAAAAAAATGAAACTTGGGAAGTAGTGAACTTACCGAAAGAAAGACCTGTATACTGCAAATGAGTCTTTAATGTGAAATACAAAGCTGATGGGACGATAGAACGCTATAAAATTCGTCTAGTTGCCAAAGGATATACTCAAACATATGACATTGACTACATAGAAATATTCGCACCGGTTGCAAAACTTAATAAAGTTCGGGTTCTGTTGTCATTAACAGTGAATCTAGAATGACCTCTTCAGCAGTTAGACATTAAGAATGCATTCCTCAATGGAGAATTAGAAGAGGAAGTCTTCATGACACTACCACAAGCCTTCAATAAAACAGACGAGGAAAATCAAGTGTGCAAACTTAAGAAATCTTTGTATGGGATCAAACAGTCACCAAGAGCGTGATTTGACCGATTTGCAAAGGTATTGAAAACACAAGGATATTATTAAGGATAGTCAGATCATACCATATTCTTCCAACAATCCAGAGATGGGGGCAAACACTATACTAATTGTATACGTGGATGATATAATCTTAACAAGAGACAACATAGTTGAGATGGAAAGATTGAAAAAGTGCTTAGATGCTGAATTTGAAGAAAAAGACCTAAGACAAATGTGATACTTCTTGGGGATGGAGGTTGCGATATCTAAGAAGGGCATTAGTGTTTCCCAATGAAAATACATCCTTAACCTTTTGACTGAAACTGACATGCTAGGATGCAAACCAAGTGATACACCTATTGAGGCAGGAAAATCATCAAAGGACTTGGAGAAGTCAGTAGAAATAGACAGATATCAAAGACTAGTTCAAAAATTAATTTATCTCTCCCACACAAGACGTGACACAGCTTTCGCAGTTAGCATAATAAGTCAACATATGCACTCTCCTAAAGAGGCACACCTGGAAGCTGTGTATAAAATTCTCAGATATCTGAAAGACACCTCTGGAAAAGGACTGTTCTTTGAAAAAGTTAAAAGGAGAGGAGTGAAAATATTCATGGACACAGATTGGGCTGGATCAATAGAAGATAAAAGATCTACTACAGGCTATTGCACATTAGTATGGGAAAATTTGGTAACTTGGAAAATCAAGAAACAGTCTGTAGTTGCAAGAAGCAGTGCTGAAGCTGAATTTAGAGCTATTGTACAAGGAATATGTGAAGAATTATGGATAAAGAAACTTCTGGAAGAACTAAAAGTCGAAGTTAAATTTTCTATCAAACTCTATTGTGATAACAAATCAGCAATCAACATCTCTCTCAACACAGTACAACATGATGAAACTAAACATGTGGAAGTAGACAGATATTTCATCAAAGAAAATGTGGACGATGATATTATTTGTATGACATATGTCCCTACAAAAGAGCAAACAGCAGATATCTTCACCAAAGGACTATCTAAACAAATTTTTGAGGACTTCAATCGCAAGTTGAACATGGTCAACATCTACAGTTCAACTTGAAGGGGGAGTGTAGGAAACTGGGAAGGGAAAGTATAAATAATTGGAGATTGTAATATTAGAATAATTGGTAGGATTATTTGTTTCCTTTCTTAAAATATTTTTTCCTTTTTTCTTCATCTTGTATAGTATAAGAAGATTGTATATGGGACGTTAATAGTATCAAGAAATAAAGAAATTCTTGTCTCTCTTCAGTTTACACCAAATCATTGCAACACTTACCATGTACCAAACTCAGATACAGTAAGTAAACCAAAAAAAATAAAAATTCCTCTATTCAATCAACACACTCATTCAGAAAACATAAATCACTCGGGTATGTAGAAGACTTGCTTCCAAATAAAATGACGTGTTGCAGTCAGGAATGACTTGGCTCAAAGAAAAACCAAAGGTTGGAGATGGCATAGGAAAGTAACTTTGGAAATGCCAACACTACGGAGTATGAAAAAAGGATCCACCAAAACAGTGCTTCCTGTTGGATAAGCAACTCCTGCGGATTTTCTGGGGTGTCTAGAGAAACAGACCATCTATTCACTTTTTAAAGTAAGTTGGTGATCTAATCCTATTCAGCTAAGTCTCCTAACTCTTGCCCTTAAGACCAATGCTAAATTTGACGTCCCAAAATAAATAAGATAGAAATGAAAACCAAACCAAACTAAACTAAACTAAACCAAGCTAACCTATATAACTCATAAACACCTGTTTTCAACAGTAGCTTTCTTTACATGTTTAGCAAATACTTCCTTCACTCAAATGAATTTTTAGGCAAATTAAAAATGACAGACTTTGGACCTTTAATCCATTAACTTATAATAATTATTTAGATGGCCAGACAGTTATTACTGATTCATTCTAACACCCATCCTGCTTTCAGCAGACAGCAAGCAGAAAATGGAAAACTCTTTTTTGGTGTTCCTAATTGATAACTAATCTCTTTTGATTCCTAATTCCATACCTATAGTTTTCCATTACACGGAAGCATGGCTGAAGCAATAAAAGTGTTTCCATGCCCTGAAGCAATGGCACTCTCACAAGGCAAAGTATCGGTGTCAGAACATGTGTCCAAGACCGACATGGTTCAATACGTGTCTCCATTTTACTTCATTTTACATTTTGATAGTTTTTGTCTCACATGGATATATTGCAGCAGTTTAGGGCATGTGATGGAGGACAATTAGTCATGTAACAGGTACAATGAAAAATATGGTCAACATGAACTTTTAAAAGGCTAATGACTATACATAAAAGTAGAAAAGAAGCCATATTTGGTGCCAAAATAAAAGATGATGATGGTGGCAGCAGATATATCTTCCTTTCTTTTGGTTTCGGTGACACATTATCAAACTTGGAATTTTTCACATCCCTATACATTATGTATTACAACTCAAAGTTCAACATCTCCTTTCACAACGTAATGTTCTTCATTTATTACTTTGTGGAGCCCACTTATGGTAGCCCAGTGAGGTTCACATTTTCTAAATTCTTGACTGTTGAATATTTTTTTATTGTAGTTACAAGTTGATTTGTCCATGTACCCAAGTTTCTATATCACGAAAATTGTGATATGCTACAAGCTGCAGCGTGGACGAATAAACCTCCACTCCAGTCCTCGATGAGACTAAAACAGTGAATCCATTCTATCAATATTGTATCGATATTACTATGTTAATAATAACCCATATGCAGATAATCACAATGGAGTATATAACAAAATGGCAAAATAGGCACTCTTACTATGAGGCTTTTAGAATATGAAAAGTCTTACAACACAAATGAAGAAACAAATTTTACCTTTTCTAAGATGGCGGGTTCTGTTGCATTTGCTAACTCAAGCAGCCGGAAGAGACCGACAGCAAAAAAAAAACGGCTGTAGCTAAAACTTCCTTTTCTCCCTGCTCTTTCTGCTATGTCCTTTAAAGCTGCTTCAACTTCTCCATCCCTTGATGCAAAATTCACTAAGGTACTGGCAGTCTGAGAACGCGCCCACTCTTCTAATTTCTGTGCATCAGCCCTGCAATGCATAAAGTTGGACATAAAAAAAAATATACTCCAAGAGAGCTTAATTCTAACCATTCAAGATCAAGAAGAAGGTCACATCCAATATAACAATGGAGTTGCACAAATGCTATATTAACATCTCTGTTTTCCACAATTAGCAGTATGACGCGTGGAACATAACTAAAATTTATATGATGCACTGGCTCATTGAAAAGTTCTAATTATCAGTCTTCGTGAATAAATAGTATCACATCAGATATATAAATTTCCTATTTACACAATAAAGACTACTAAAATGAAACTAGTCCAAATAAATATTGACTTAAAGGATTCACATCCATCAGTGAAAACAAGGTAAACAGAAAGAGGAAATTTTAAGGGATGTTTAAGACATGCCTATATTGATCAGGGTCCTCATTTAGAGCCTTAATATAAGCTTTAAAAATAGTTTCTCGATCCTCATCACTGGGGTAGCCCTCCATGAGCTGATCATACACGGTTACAAAACCAAGTGCAAACACGGGATCGTATCGGTATGTACTCTTGTACCGCATCAAATGTTGTTGTACTATCAGCTCTTGCAATACAGAGTTGTATATACTTGGAACTGGCTTCTTATAAGCCTTCAAGAATTTCAGCTTTGTCTCAGACACAGTAGGTAGATCTGAAACCATGAGCATCAACAGGAAATATCAGAAATTTATTATCCAGAGTTAGTCAGTAAATGAAGTAAAAACACACATGTTCAATGGAAAAACTGAATGATGGGGCCTAAATCAAATCAAGTAAATTATTAAAATCTAAAAGTTTCATTTCAAATTGTGAGACTCTTTTAGGATGAATAACAACGTTATCCTTCAATTGAAAATATCATTGCACAGTGTCTGCCATTTGGTGCAAGTTATGACGAGCATAAATACACCGAAATGACTTTGCCGATCTAAACATTTGTTTCAATAGCCGCAATCTAGAATTGTCATTCACTGACTGAAACTACTCAACTGAGCCACTAAATTGATAATGCAAAGGTATAAAATTTTAAGAACAAAGTCCTACAAACTACTGTCAATTCAATAAGTGAAATTTGTAGAAGAAAACAATTCAACTAGCAATAGAATTAAGCGAATTATTCATTTAACAGTGTATTGAACTCACTAGAATTCACAGTTCTACCTTCCTCCAAAAATTAAAGACATACTCAAACTCTTGACCACTGAAAATACTCAAGTTTACATCAAAAAGACCACATTTTTATTTCACAGAAACAACGATAATTCACGCAATAATCTAAAACTTGCCTGTGGAAGTTGACATGCAATGAATTACCACAGGAGAAATCGTCGAAGCTCGCAAATTACACGAATCACGAGATAAAATCGTGCTCCGAAACTTGAAGGCATCGAAATTGGAAGCCAAATTACTCACCGAAGGAATTAGAAACTTGGATTTACTAATTGAACTGAATGAAAGTGAAGTTACAGCCGCCATTTTTATGAATGAAACAGAGATTTGTTCTTAGTTTTGTGGAAATTTGAGTTCAGAGTTCCATTTTCTTCGGAAGGGAAAGGAGATTATCCAGAGGCAATTTTTGGATTTTATCATATGAAATTTTGAGAGAGAACCAATGAGTTTTTGACAACTGAACTTTAAGCATGCTGCTGACCTCACGTTGTTTTATTCTTTTTTATTTTTAATTTTTAGAATTTTTAAAGCATAGGAGTAGTTTTGTGTGGCTAAGGTACGTTTGTGAGGAGGTGGCAGGCAGTCGGCAACAATTAGGCCCTCTTTTATGAGGAAATACTTCTAAATAGTCATTTCAAATAGGTGATTTGTGAAAATAGACATCAAAAAATTAAAAATTTGAAAAATAGCCTTTGAACACCAATTTTTCCAAAAATACCCTCTCACATAAAAATTGCAACAAAAATCTTTATAATGTATAAAATACTTCAATTAGGTCCCCAAGAAAATATAAATTCAGAATCTTTAATAAATTTAAACCTGAATATTATACAAAATTTTATTGATCTAAAAATTGCAAAAAAAAAAAAGAATTAAATCATTTAAAAGAAGATTTAAAAAGTTTCTTTTTAGATTATTTAGATCCAAAATTAAGATATAAAGATACTTATATGATAACCAAGCAATTAGATTTAAAAATAATATACATAAAGAAATTATTAATCTAGAAAGAAGAATTGAAAAATTAAATATAATCATTAAAGAAAAAGTCATAACAAGAGATAGTGAATTCTATAAATTTTATTGCGACTTATTAAATATTTACAAAAATAATAAATTTTGAGATTTTGAAGGCGGTCTTAGTACCCCCCATCTTAATTGGTATCAGAGTCATAGATCATAACATGATAATAGAATATTTAGGAAATAGATATAAAATAAACAAAGAGAGATTTGGGATAATAATAGGAAAACTCATAATAGAGAAAGAAATCTTAAAAATCATACTTATAAAATTAAAAGATCTACCTTTAGTTATTAGAAAAGAGATAATAGAAAAGACGAAAATTAGTATAATAAGAGATCTTATGATATGAGAAACTATTATAGAAACTATAGATCAAGACGAAATAGCTGCTATAATAGAAAATAATATAAGTAATTATGGAAATTAAAATTAAGAAGATAGATAACTATTATAAATTAGAAGAAGAAAAAGGATATAAAATATTTTATGAACCTATTCCTAATAAATCAAAAATATTAACATTAAATATAATTAAAAAATTACCTAGAGAAATAAAAGAACAAATACTACATAAATTAAGTATAGGATCTATAAAAGATAGATATGTATATGAAATGATTAATAAAAAATTTGAAAGTATTTTATATTATAGAGAAATATATGAATCATCATAGGTCATAAATGAGTAATGATAAAGTAGCTAGAAAACTTAATAATATTGTTAAAAATATAAACAAAATACAAGAAAAAACCTCAAATATACTATGAACACCAGGAGAGATAAATAAATTACAAGAAAAAATGTTAGGAAAACTAAAAATCGAAAAACTAGAATTAAAAGCAAAATATTTTGAAACTGTAAGAGATGATCAATTACCTGATAATAGAATAGCAATAGAAAGTTTTAATAAAATCACCAATGAATATAAACATAAAAAGTGCAGATTATCATATTTATTAGAAGTAAAAAGTGGAAAAATATAATGATTTTTTCAGAATCATTTGATGAACTAAGAAAATTAATAAAAGAATTAATAAATGAAACTAAAGAATTAAAAGATGAAGTAGGAATGTTAAAAATAGAAATTAGAGAAATGAAACAAAATATGAAACCAACAGATAAAAAAGTAGATAAAGATAGAATAAAAGGAGAAATGACAAGAATAGGAAAGAAACATGTAGAAACAGAAGGATACTATGAACCAGAAAGTATGGATGATAGATTTAGAAAAGAAATATTACCAATAATCCTAGAACAAGAGAAAGAATTTGAAAAATATACAGAAGAAAGAGGAAAAAATAAAAAAGATGATGAATGAAGAAATAGATAATCTAATAGAAAACTTTGACCAATTAAGTATAGAAGAATTAGAAAATTATGAAATATTAATGAATACTGGTGGAGGACCAACACCAGCACCAGGAAGTACAAGTAACATTCCAAAATTAGAATTTCCTGAATTAGAAGGAGGATATGCACCAATGCCACATAGACCTTATATGCAGTACTATGATAGAATTATACCACAACATAGAATAGAAAAATATAAAGATCAATTTACCCCAAACTCAGACTACAATAAACCAATAAATCATGGAGGAGCAAAACTAGATTTAGATTGTAAAATAGATATTAAGAAAGCCTTGTTACAGTGGGCAGATGCAATGATATTATTCTTTTTATATAACCAAGACGATACATGGGAATCTACGGATAGAAGAATTGACTATTTAATAGCATCGTTTGAAGGAGATGTAAGAAATTGGTGGGAAGGAGTAACTGAAGATACTAAATTATTAATGAGAAGAAATATACAAAAAGAAATGCAAAAAACCTCACAAGAGGGAATAAAAAAGTTAGTAGAATATATATCAGATGAATTCCTAGGAAAAAATTGGATAAACAATTCAGAAAAAGAAGCTAGAAGAGAAAAATTAAAAGCAAGATTAGGATTAATAAACATTATGATATGTGATATGTGCAAAATAAAAGAATATACATGTCAATTTAAAAATTTCTATTATACCCAATTTTATAGCAATGAAAATCAAGGACCATACTTAGAAATGTATTTTGCTAAATTACCAGGAATATGGAATATATATTTTAAAATAAAATATGAAAGATATATAAAGGATAATCCTGTACCAGATACATTAGGAAGTAGAATAAAATTCCTATTTGAAAGATTAGCAGAAATATGTAAAAATAGATAACTAATGAAAAAATCTGGAAAATTAACAAGAATTTGTTGCGAAAAAATAGAAAGACCTATTAATTGGGGATGTGGACCGGAAAGAAAATATAAAAGAAAATTCAAACCAAAAAAGTATAAAAAATATAGACAATTCAAAAAGAAATATCAAAAACCAAATAGGAGATATTATAAAAGAAAATATCAACCAAAAAGAAAAGAGTTTAAAAAAGATAAAAAAAACAATGCAAATGCTGGAATTGTGGAGAAATAAGACATATAAGCCCTGATTGTACTAAAAAGAAAGTTAGAATTTTACAACAAGAATATGAAGAAATAGAAAGTGAATTAGAAGAAATAATAGATATTAATAATTATGAAGGAGAAGAGATTTACATATCAGAATCAGAATGAGTCACGAAATAGAAGAAGCTGAAACCATAGAAGAAAAACAAGAAATAGAAAATTCTGAAGGATATGGATTAAAAGTAACATTTGATAATAATAAATTTAGAAAAATAGAAAAATTATCATTAGATTTAAAATTAGGAGAATGAAAAATATTCGATAAGATATTTAGAAGAGAAAGAGTATCTATAAGTGAATATCATAAGATAGAAAAATCAATAGATATAAGAACAGTTTCAGGAAGTCAGAAATTAGCATTACTAACAAAATCCACAGTTGACCAATTAATGGCAAAAGTAAAAGGAAGATAAAAAGAAAAGATACAATATGTTTATTTAGCAGGAATACAATTAATGTTCAAATCCTTATTTAGAGAAGGAATAGATTCACCAATAACAGTAAGTTTACATGATGGAAGAATACTAAATACTAATGATAGTCATTTAGGAACTATAGAAGGAAATTTAGCATATAAAAAATTAATATTTACATGTTATCCAAAATATTGTGTATCAATAAAAGATAAAGATTTTAATGAAGTATTAGGATTACATTTTAAAATACATAGAAAAGATATTATGGAAGAAGGAAATCATATCATGACCATAGAATATAGAGCATTATATACATTTACCAACTCAAACTATGGAAACATTTACTCTAAAAAACCTTATATAGAAATTCACAAAGAATGTAAAGACATATTAAATATTGTAGAACCAAACAAACAACTAAACCTATTACCAGAAATATATGAATTAGAAATATCTAAAACAAAACCAGATGTAACAGAAAAAATAGAAAATAAATCTTTAATAGAATTTAAAGATGGAAAATTAAGAAAAAATAATAGTACATCTATAATACCAAGAAAGAGTATAAATCGAGAAATAATGGTAAAAAGAAATATAGGAAGTATGCAAATATATGGAGAATATTATAATGGAATAGAATATATAAAAGGAAAAAATATCATAATTGATACAGGAGCAGCAAACTATCATATATCAAGAAATAGAGATAAATGATTAACGAAAAGAAGGGTAGAACCTTATAAATATATCAATTTTGATGGAAAAACACATACTAGTGAATTAGAAGTAAAAATACCAATAGTTTTAGATGGAGAAGAAATGATAATACCATGTTATGTAGATAACAGTATGGGAGATCATTATCATATATTATTAGGAATGAGTTTTTTACAAGCCTTAAATCATTATAATATTAATAAAGAAGGAATCTATATAACACATAATAATAAGACATTGTTTTGTCCAAAAGAATGAATAATGTAATAACATTTCCATTAGCAGTATATATACAAATTACTATTGTAGAAACTAATATAACAACATGTGCCTTGATAGATACAGGAAGTGATATAACTATTATCAAAACATTTTTGTTAAACAATTGGAATAATGATAATACTATAAAAATAACAGGTGTCACGGGAATATCGACACCCATTACTAAAAATAAAGAAAAGGTAGAAATCCTATTAGAAAATAAACAAATAACTATAAACAAAATATATGCATATGATGTATTAGAATGTGATATATTATTAGGAAATGACTTTGTTCAACAATTTCAATATTACCAACAAAATAACTATATGATTATGTTAAAAACACCATGTGGACATCTACTAAAAATTTCAAGAGAATTTAAACCATACAGAGTTCAGCCAGCCCAGCGTGGTGAAAGGACAATAAAAATACCAATAAAAACAACTATTAAAATACAAAAAATACAAACAACAGAAAAATCAGAATTAATAGAAGAAATAATAAAAAAGATAGGAAATGTCTATAATGAAAATCCATTAGCTTATTGGAAACCTGAACATCCAAGGGCAAAAATAGAATTAACTGAAAATGTAATAATAAGAGTAAAATCAATGATGTACACTATACAAGATACTCAAAAATTTAGAAAATAAATTGAAGAGTTAAAAAATATGAAATTAATCAGAGTTAGCAATGGACCACATAGTAGTCCAGCCTTTATGGTAATGAAACATTCTGAACAAGTACGAGGAAAACCAAGAATGATAATAAATTATAAAGAATTAAATAAATATACAAAATTTGATGGATATTTCTTACCAAATAAAGATGTTTTAATAAACCTTACAAAAGGAAAAGAATATTATTCAAAATTTGATTGTAAGTCAGGATTTTGGCAAATCAAAATGGAAGAAGAATCAATACCATATATAGCATTTAGTACGCCTCAAGGTAAATATGAATGGATAGTTATGCCATTTGGATTAAAAAATGCACCTCAAATATTTCAAAGAAGAATGGATAATATTTTTAGAAAATATAATGATTTCTTATTAGTATACGTTGATGATATACTAATATGTTCAGAAAATAAAAATGATCATAAAAATCATATTATAAAATTCCTAAAAGAATGTCAAAAAGAAGGAATAGTTTTATCTGAAAAGAAAGCTATTATAGAAAAACCTGAGATAGAATTTTTTGGATTAATTATAGATAAAAATGGAATAAAATTACAGTCTCATATATCTAAAAAGATAGAAAGCTTTCCTGATAAATTAGAATCTAAAGAACAAATACAAAAATTCTTAGGATGTTTAAATTATGCAGAAGGATTTATTGAAAATCTTTCAAAAAAGAGACATAAAATACAAATTTTACTTAGAAAAACTAATACTAAAGGATGGAATGAAGAACATACAGAAATAGTTAGATTGCTTAAGGAAGAATGTAAAAATTTACCAAAATTAAGATTACCAAATGAAAAGGATAATTTGATAGTTAATACTGATGCCTCAGATAAATATTGGGCAGCAATATTAAAAACAGATTTAAATGAAATATGTAGATATTCAAGTGGAACTTTCAATCAAGCAGAAATAAATTATACTACTCATGAAAAAAAATTATTAGCAATTATTAGAGGAATAAAGAAATTTTCATTATTTTTATTATCTAAAAAATTTATTGTTGAAACTGACAATTCTCAAGTTGCAGGACTTGTTAGAAATAAATTACCAATGGAACCCCAATATAGAAGGTTATATAGATGGCAAGCATATTTATCATTCTATAATTTTGATATTATTCATATTAAAGGTACAAATAATTATCTTGCTGATTTTTTAAGCAGGAACATTGAATTTGGAGATGGATAATATCAAACAGATGATATCAGAAATGAAATCTGCGGCAGCCTATGCCAAAGAAGAAGCAGATGATATAAAAATTGGGATGAAGACATTAGCTGAGCTCTTAAGTCATAATATTAAATTATTACTTGAAATCAGTGAATCCCATACCAAGATTACAAATGAAATGAAAGACAAAATTGATGCTCTTGAAGCACAATTAATGTCTACTGATACAAATAATAGAAGGATTGATGTCTTGGCACAATCCTATGATACCAAACAGGGATACCAACAGGTACCAAGGAGTGATCCACAATGCGAAAGCAGTAGTGGACCCAGCACTATCAAAAGGGATACACAAAGTCCTAGAAAGTTGACCATAAAATCCAATGATGAACATACAAGGGTTAGTAGAATCAGAACTGATGAAGATGATGATACCCCTTTATCAGCAAAAGAAGAAGAATATAGATCTTTTGCCAAAATTGTTTATGAATTACAAGAAAATGACTCATATTTCATATCTTCAGGAGATCATGTTTATCCAAGGTTATTAATTACCAATGATGCAGACCCTGTCATGGTCAAAATGGCAGCAGACTATGGATTTTTAGATCTTATCTACCCCGAAAAAGATCTAAAAGAAATTGAAAGATTCGATGAAATTTTTAAATCTGAAGTATCCAAATTTGCCAAAGGAAGGTCCATATACATAAAATTTTATTCAATCAGTCCAGAAATTGATTGAATGATATTTTATCCTGCTGAACATATTATAACAATCGGATATGTTAGTAGAGAGTTTCAGATTGATGTCGGTCACAATAAAAAGTCATTACCAAAAATCACCAGATCATGGATAAAATCCCGAAGAGTTTTAGGGATGAAAGTCTTATATAAAATGGCAAAAAGCTTGTATGACAAAAAATTCAAATGCTTGTGTCAATATGAAAGATGGACTATTCTCACCAACAATGGACCAATCACAACTATACAAGAGGCATGCAGAATAAGAGAATGCCCTACTAGCCGACAGAATCAAAGATAAGAAGACAAAAATGATAAACACATAGAGAAAAGGTGTCCAAGCTACTACAGGAGAATCTTTCCAGCTGTATGTAAAAACAAGATTTGAAGGACAATTATGGAAGGACTGTGTCCTTTATCAAAGAAAATGTAACAAAACAACAAGGATAGAGGGGCCATGAGGCTCTTGATGAAAAGCACGAGGCAATAAAATATTATTAGTATGATGTAAGCAATGATGTAACTTATCTTTAGATTTGTGTATAAATAGAGGCCTTTGGGCTAATGAAAAAGGCAGAGTTGGTTGAGCACTCAAACTGTGAGATAGCCAAACAATCTTCTGTCTTCCATTGTATTCATATTTTAGCCTTTAGATATCAATAAAATTCCAAGTTATTTCATATCCAAATTATCTTCAAAAAATATCATGAGTTTCTAAACACCTCATCCCATAGATTCTTGAAAGATTGAAGAAAAATTCATTTCTTACTTTAACAGAAGGAGAGTTTTCTTTAGTTAATATCTATAATCCGAATTCAAAGGACTGACACAGTGAAGGTGGAAAGTTGGAATAGCAATTATCCCGTAAAGGCAGGAGGCCATTGAAGGGAGCCATTTGCAGATCCAGAACCTGAAGGTTACTCGGTTCTAAGAATAAAGATTTGAGATCAAAACTAAGGTAAAACTATTATTTTTGTTAAATTTAGAAAGATATTTTCTGAAATCTTAAAGAATCGTTGGGATTACTTATCTGCATGGCTAAATTATCTAAATGTTTGTATTTAATATTTATTAGTATTGTTTAGATTTATATAACATGCCAGGATATACAATTGAAGGACTAGATAACTTATTAGAAATTTTATTAGGAAAAATAAATAATATCATCTCTCAAATGGAAAGAATAGATCAATCATCGTCTGAACAATATTATATACTTGGAGAAAATTTTGATAGATATATGGAAGATTATGTCAATCTATTAGATCAAAGGATGAATTTATATGCTAGAATCCGAGATAGAAATAATACAGGACAAAATTGAAAAACTATTCTAAAAGATAAGGATATATCCTGCAATATAAAAACACATTTCATTAAGGGTAAAATAGTATTTTTAACAATTAGGACCATTGTGAAAAATAACAATAGTAAACCGGCCATTTAAAAAATTACCCCCTCTTTTATGGCTTAAAATTTTCACTAAAACTAGCAAAATATTTTTCAACTTTCAAGATTGTACTATTAGATACCACATTTTTTTTTTCATAAAAATCATTTTCTTGATTTTACTCACACGCCCACCATGTCCTTGAATTGAGGGAATTCTTATTATTTTATTTTTTTTGGCAACTAGAATTTATTGTAGATCCAATGGTAAAAAAAATTATATATTTAATTGACAATTTGCATGAAAAACAAAGTCAAACGAATGATATTCGATATGGTAATTTTTTATTTTTTTTTTATAATTGAAACAAATTCTAGATTCAATGGTAAAAAAATTTATTAATTTACTTGACAATTTGCATGAAAAATAAAGTCAAACGAATGATATTCGGTATGTTAATTTTTTTTTTTTTTTTTTTTTTGCAATTGGAATAAATTCTAGACTCAATGATGGAAAAAATTATCACTTTAATGGACAATTTCTATATATAAAGTCAAAGTCAAACAAATACAAAAAGATTCAAAATTTCAGGTCGAAAATTATACCAATCAAACACAATTAATCGACAACTTCTGGTAAATCAAATTCTAAACAATTCAATTCCCTGTAATTCATTTTCTTTCACCCAAATTTTACATTTGCAATCAAACGGACCCTTAAGATACTTCTACAGAAATTATTTTACAGATGCTGAGATGTCATACATTTTGACCATTGACATACGTCACATTCTATTATTCATTTATTTTTAAAAAAATTTTAATTGGGCCAAATATTTAAATATTGATAGGGTAATGATAAATATGTCAATATTTGGTTCAGATAGCTCGTAATTAATCATATATATTAGGTTTGAGAAAAAGTTTAATCAGATAAGATAAACCCAATATATTATAGTTTATAAAAGTTATTATATTTTTGTGTGTATTTAAATAAAATATTGTATTTTATTTGGGGTGAGGCACGTGTGATTTGAATGAAAAATGTAGTTTTGATTAAATAAAAATTTTGAGAGAGAGAGAGAGAGAGAGAGAGTTTTATGGGACTTGTGGAAAAATATGCCAATTAATTTTATTTTATTATTACTATATTTTAGTGTAAATTTTCTTAACATGCCAAATGTCTTATATAGTGATTGGTTGAGATATGTCATTATAGAGCCGTATGCATGTAACCTACAATTTTTCTACACAAAGTTCAATACCCTCATTCTCACTTTCTATAGATATAACATATCTTATGAAAGCAACAATTTTTACGCACTATATGCATGCACAGTAAACACCTCGTGAACAGTGAACAATGTCATTGTTGCGTGAATAGTGAACAGTGACCAGAATTTAAAAAAATTGATTTGTTTAAATGGTTAATGTGTATATATATAGTTGTGATTTTTTTAAAAAAATATTTTCTTTAGAATAGAAAGTTTCATGTTTAGCCATAATGGCAATTAATTTTTTTTAATTACCAGATTTTCTTTTCAATTTGTGAAATTTCATAATAATCCATGCACTAGTATGTTGTGTTTTCTAGTTACTGAAATTACAATGTGATCTCTATTTAATAATAATAATAATAATAATAATTTGTTTTATATATAAAAAATAAATCCATATACGATAGGAATTTTTTTTTAACTTAATTGTTTACGTCACTTTATATATAAAAAAGAAGATGATGATGAATGAAAGTTGTATTATTAGGAATTTGTTCACTTGATCTTATACGAAATTCTATAGAGGTTTAGATATGATTTTATGTATGTATATAAATGAAATTCATAATGATGGCTATAGTCGAGTCCTATTTAATCGAATTCAATTATAAGTGAATGTCTCGATTAATTAAAAGCAGTATGATTTGAGAGACATTTGACACTCAACGACCACCTTCCGACGACTTTAAGGTATGTAAATGGGGTAAGAATAGAAATTTATTTAAATCTTTTAAAATGCCTACATTTAAATTCTTTATAAATGCAATTTGTTTTCTCGCTAAATTTATGATATGTATTATGATAATATAGCTATAACCTGTTAGACTTAGGACTGGTATGTGATGAGTGACTTAATATTAATTTTTAGGAAATGACACCACATACTCACGTGAATTTGATGCGTGATTTATTGCGAGTGGTATAAGAGTTGAGCAGATAGAATCAAGCACCCCCACCACAAAATGTATCGCCACAGCAGAATGCACCTCCGCTTGTCTCTAGAGCTGTCTCGGTGGTTGAACAGTTTTATGCCATTAGATAATTATAATTCATCTACTTTGCTTTGTTGTTTAGTAGAAGGTTTTAAAAAAAATTATTAATATTTGTTTAGATATCGAGAAATTGGTAGATTAGTTGTTATAGAAAGTCACATATTATCCGCACTAGATAGAAATAGAGGTGACTTATCTTTATAGATAAAAAAAAAGTAAATCATTGAGCTTTTTATATTTCAGTGTCGGAGTTTCTTAATAAAAGATCCTAAAGATTGTAAGAAAAAACAATATATATATATATATAAGAGAATAATAGTAGATAAACTTTGTAGACTATTTTAAAACTAGTAGAAATTTAAAATCCCGTAGAATAGTATTAGACAAAGACTTTATAAAATTGGTAGAAAAAGTCTTAGAATTTAAATAAAAACTCCCGTAAAAAATTGGCGAAAAAATGGTCTTAGAATTTAGATTTGGAAAAAGTCTTATCCCTCGGAGTTCCCTCAAAATAGGCATCAGAGCTATTGTTTAGTCTAAATAATTAGTGTATGAAAAGAATAGAATACTTGAATTTAGAACTTCTAGGAAATTTTAAAAGAAAAGATAGTTTAGATACAGCCTCTTTAATATTAATAAATTATGTCATTTCAAGTAAATTATATGTATAAATAGTATTATTGTAATTTCTTTTAATTGTACGTAATAATTTTTTTTATTAATTGTGTACTAATAATTCGTAAAAATTTTATTTAGTGGAAATTAATTGACTTAATTTTTGAAAGCAGTAATAATAATTAATTACATTGTTTAGAAGAAATAAATTGAATATTAAGGGTATTGTTCACCATAATTATAAAAATGAAAAAGTAAAATGCGAAATTGAATGTTTATGATCGGGTTAATTTCATAAACGGTCACTGTAAATCAAAAAACGGTCACTGAAATTTAAAACTTGCAGAAACGGTCATTGAACTTACATGCGATTTTACTAACGGTCCCTGAAGGACCTTTATGATTTAAATTCAATCTTAAAAGACTAAAACACTTGAAGATAGAACCTTGAGGACCAAACCGTCAAAACTTGACAAAATAAACCTTTCTCTCTATTTTTGGGCGAGTTTTGCGACAATTTTTCGGCAACTTCCGACCACCAAGATCGCCGGATTTGGATACCGTTGGAAAGCCCACAATGTCATCTTCAATTACCACCCAAAATCTCCCCATAACTCCAAGGGATTTGGCCGGAATAAACTCACAAAGTCAGCAACACAAAAATCTAAAAATCTAGGCAGACTTTCAAATTTTTTGGGCGCATTTTGCGGCAATTTTTCGGAAACTTCCGACCACCAAGAGCACCAGATTTTGATGCCATTGAAAATCTCACAATGTCATCTTCAATTACCATCCAAAATCTCCCCATAACTCCAAGAGATTTGGCCGGAATAAATCCACAAAGTTGTCTACCGAAAAATCTGAAAATCTGGGCAGATTTTTAGATTTTTTGGGCGCGTTTTGCGGCAATTTTCCGGCAACATCCGACCACCAATACCACAAGATTTGGATACCATTGGAAAGTCCACAATGTCCTCTTTAATTAAAATCCAAAATCTTCCCATAAATCTAAGGGATTTGACCGGAATAAACCCACAAAGTCGGCTACCCAAAAATCTGAAAATCTGGACAGACTCTGGGTAGCTGAATTTGTGGGGTTTTTTTTTTAAGGAGGGCGGTACCTCCGATAGTTTGTTGATATGCTCTCACATATGGCGGAGGAATACCGTGGTTACTTGAAAAAAAAAAATTGAAACCCATAAATAAGGAAGACTACTTCCCTTACATCGAAATGTAAAATAACAAAAATTATCCAATTTTCATCACCGCATGAGAATCAAAATATAAAAAATTGAAATCATAACATGTTCAACCTCTAAAATAAGGTATTTCCAAACGCTCTGTGTGCAAAATCCCTTTAAGAAGATTATGGGCCTTAATGCCAGAAGAAAAATTAGAAGTAGTACCATTGCTCCTCTGTTTCGCCAGAAGATCAGCTACCATATTAGCCTATTGATACACATGGTGGACTCAGACATTAAGTAGACCTATCAAGGCCATAATTCATCCCAATACTCCTAGAGCCACCATAAAGAACATGCGCTTTTTCTCACCCAGTGTCTCAAAACTTGTGAGTCCCTTTTTACAATAATATTTTCGATTCCTAGGTCCCTACACATACACAAGCCATCAAGAAAAGCACGAGTTTCAAGAAAACCATATTTGTGCAAGTCCCGAGTGATGAGAGAAACTAGCCAGATATTTTCCTGTTGAGTCCCGTAGGACTTCTCCTCCATCGGCTAATCCCGGATTACCTTTAGTTACGCCATCAACATTTAATTTAACTTGTTGTCCCATTGGCTTCTTCCAGCTTATCCATTGCATTTTGGGTTGTTTTACCTCGGTTATGGGACAGTTGAGAGACCGTAAGCACTGGATGTCCCTGACAAAAAAAATTATGGTGTTGGTAAGCATGTTGCTCATCTGTGATAAGTATGATTTTACCGTCCTTGTTATTTTATGCCAAATGATCGAGCAACCTTCCATCCTGGCCTCGCATCTATATTTCCAAAGGGCCCATGTGATTATAAGTGGGGTAATACCCCTTAGGATGCCTACCTGTGAAGAGCAAGAAGCCATTTTTCACCATAGATTCATTCTCCCCCTCCATGACGACACAAATGGCAGGACTAAATTCAAGTGGACAGCAAAATATGGCCACACCTTTTTGGCCACCTCCCCATTACACAACACGTGATCCAGAGATTCACTCGCGGGATTTTCACAACAGTTGCATTTGTACACCAGCTGGATGCCTATGGCTTGTACCACATCGTCGACTGGTAAGCAATTTAATTTAGCCCTCTAATACACAAATGATATTCTTTTAGGGACTTGATTGTACCACAACCACTGTTTCTAGTTACAAGCCGCACCTTTTTGTAGAACCAATTCCCATGCAGATTTGGTCGAGAAAATACCATCCTTACTGGGTTTCCAAATATGGCAATCACGTTCCCTGCCTGATTTTATTTGTACACATTCGATAGTGCGAGCTTGATTTCCCCTTACTAGAGCCCTAAGTTGACTACCATTCCACTACATATACATTGTAAAGAGGTCATTTGGATATATGGGGATATTTTGGATGATAATTGAAGAGGATATTATGGGCTTTCCAACGGTATCCAAATTCAGCAGTCTTGGTGATCGAAAGATGCCGAAAAGTTACTACAAAACTCGCCCAAAAAATTTGAAAATCTGCCCAGATTTTCTCATTTTCAAGTAGCCTAATTTGTGGGTTTATTCCGTCCGAATCCCTTAGAGTTAGGGGGAGATTTTGGTTGTTAATTTAAGAGGACATTGTGGGCTTTCCAACTGTATCCAAATCTGGTGGTATTAGTGGTCGGAAGTTTCCGAAAAATTGCGGCGAAATGCGACCAAAAAATCTGAAAATTTGCCTAGATTTTCAGATTTTTGGGTTGCCGACTTTGTGGGTTTATTCCAGCCAAATACCTTGGATTTATGAGGAGATTTTAGATGGTAATTGAAGAGGACATTGTGGGCTTTCAAATGTATCCAAATCCGACGATCTTGATGGTCGGAAGTTGTCGAACAATTACCACAAAACTCGCCCATGAAATCTGAAAATCGGCCTAGATTTTTCCTTTTTGGGTAGCCTTAAAACTCGCCCAAAAATAGAGAGAAAAAATTTATTTTGTCAACCTTTGGTGGTTTGGTTCTCATGGTTCTATGTCACGTGTTTTGGTCCTTCAAGTTTGAATTAAATTATAACGGTTCTAATAGTGACCTTTTTGCAAGTTTGTAAGATTCAGTGACCGTTAGTGAAAGCGCCCATTAAGTTTAGTTACCGTTTCTGCGAGTTTTGAATTTTAGCGACCATTTTGTGATTTTGAGGTAAGTTTAGTGACCGTTTTTGAAATTAACCCGTTTATGAAATATTCACACTTAGTTATTGAAAAATGATTTTTGTATCATAGTTTATCAAATTAATATAAATTAATGGTGATTAAAGAGTTGATAGATTATTATAAAACGATTTTTCATCTAATACTTGTCAAGTGAACATTAGTTAACATGATTTTTTTTTTTTTTAACTATTATGTTTTAATTTCAATGGAATCTTTTAGGAATGCAATATTCTTTTAATATGTAATATTAGGTTTAAAATAATTTAAGTGTATTTATAATTTTATTGTTTTTATAAATCTTATATATTAATATTAATTGATTTAATAGTCTATGTCATTTCATATTAATTACCTATGTAGCATTGTTATAATTTTTATTTTGTTTTTATATAAGTTTTTATTAATCATATACTGATAATTAGTAATAATAGTGTTTAGTGCAAATTAATTGATTTAATTTTAAAAAATAAATAATTTTAATTTTAACAATAATTGTATTTAGTTGAAATTTTTTATATTAAGAGTATTATTGACCATAAATATAAAATATAATCATGCAAATATTTATTATTCATTTATTTTTAAATTTTTGTTATATTCTTACGCCTTGTTAATAGTCATTGCTAACTATAGACGCATTGAAAAAAAAATCTCTTGAATTTTTATTTCCTATATTTTGAACTCAATTTATTATTTTATTTTTGTAGGGAGAAAAAATTGTAAAATTTGCCAACTTTAAAATGTATATATTACTTAATAATATATTAATATAAAATGAATAATTCTACGTTTACATTATAAGGAGTTATAGAAAGTTTTATAAATAGATGAGGTGTTTATAAAAGAGTGAAGAATTTTATTTTATTTTTCTAAATTTAGTTGAAGAAATTTTGACCCATTCATATATCACCATATTATGTATATGTAAATCAATCTGTAAGTGGTGATGTACATACAGCCCAACTGATATAAAATAGTTCTATTTTTATTGAATAATCAGATTTCATTGAATAACATGTCATAGAATAATTTTTCAAAATTTCAAACCAAATGTCTTTTCTAATTTTTTGTTTTTAGAAATAATTTTTTAAAATGACAAAGCAAATGTGTTTTAAGCAATCATAAAATGGACCTTCAAAAAAGTAAATTGAAAATGAACTCAAAACTCAAACCATAAAAAACATAATTTACTAAAGTATCTTTGGAAGTAGAATTATATTTGTAACCAAATAAATTCAATACCGAAAATGAAAATCTCATTATTCTAATAACATATTTTTCTCTAAAGAAGAAAGACCTTCAAAACTTAATAAAACTTGACTATAGCGCGCACTAATTAATCAACTGCTTCGAGAAAAAAAATTTCTCCTCTTTATTATTTAATGAAAAAAAAAACAATTTTTAAATAAATCGAAAATGTTACATATTACTATCTAATTCCTAAGGGAGACATGTTGATGAATGTTGCAAATATGTTAAGGCAAATAACTAATAATTATTAGGGTCTTTTAAGATTGGCAACAATTCTCTCTATTTTCACATGATCATTTCACCGATAAGTATTATCCTTTACAATTTCAATTGGAATTTTGATTCTTAACTATTCTATTATAATTATAAAATATGATTACATATAGATGAGCTTCAATTTTTAAGTGATTAAAATTAATTCGATTAACATATAATTTTAATTACTTCAAAAAAAGAATATAATTTATATATATATATATATATTTTCTTTTTATACTTAATGGAGACTACAAGAAGTTAAATTATAATTAATTTTTGGAGTTATAATATAACTATTAACTACTAACCATTATGGCAAATTCATCATTAAGGGCAATATTGTCAAAGGTAAAAAAATAAAAATACAATAAGGGTAAAATTAGTATTCAAAAGTTTCTCTCCAATATTCCTTACATTGTACAGATTATAGATAGATGGATTGAATTTTTTGTTTTCATTAGAAATTTTTAGGAACACTAATATGTAATATTAGGCTTGAAAAAATTTAACTATATAAGTAATATTTTTTTTTCTTAAATTCTATATATAAATATTAGTCGACTTAATAAAATATGCCAATTTAAGTTTTAAACTACGCAACATACTTATCTAATTTACCCAAAAAATAAAGTGATACACAAGCAGCCATTCACATTCAAAATCCTCCCATATTGTGTTATGAATTAAGCTACTCAAACAGAAATTTTGATAAGAAATGGTGACAGAACTAACGTGACGAACTGTGATTTGCCTTTTTTTTTTTCCTATCTTTCTATGAATAAATATCAAGTATTGTCTGTCACCATTTCCTGTCAAATTTCCCCGTTTAAGTAGCATGATTATTGTGTTATAAATTCATATAATAATTGAATAGTACGTTATAAAACTTTTTAAATTCTAATAATTGAAGGATGAATTGGAAATTAATGAGGGTATTATTGCCTTTCAAAAAAGTTTCTCTTTAATCTCACTTTTTAAATTAGAGGCCCATTTGTTTCTCATTAATCATCCATAAAAATGAAAAATATAACCGTTATAATTACATTCATGATCCAACCATTTTTTTTGACCTTCCATATCTTGTATGAAGCCCATAACGACTATATTTTTCATTCTTATTATAGAAATAATGAGAATTAAACGGGGCTTAAATATAATAAATATGTTGATGATAAGTATTCGCTGGGCGAAATAAATGGAATTGGTCTCAATTGGTATAGTTATATATATGCTTCTCCCCCACAAAGGGAATCAACAAATAGAAAGAATCCTCAATTCTCTTCTATAACTCAACATCTTATATTCAACAAGCAAATTCTTGAACATAATGAGTTCAACAGGCAGAGCATGGATCGCGGCAGCCAGTGTGGGAGCCGTGGAGGCATTGAAAGATCAGGGTTTCTGCAGATGGAATTACACTTTCAGATTAATCCAACAGCACGCTAAGAACAATATCAGATCATTCTCTCAGGCCAGGAAACTCTATCCCCAGTCATCTTCTATGGTTTCGAATAAATTGAACGAAGATAAAATGAGGCAATCTGAAGAATCACTCAGAAAAGTTATGTATTTGAGCAGTTGGGGGCCAAACTGATAGAGTTGCTGACAGTATTTGTAAATAGAGAAATTAGAAAAATCGTATTATATTTTGTCGAATTCCATGAGAATTATTCTTGTAATAACAAGGAAAGAAGAAAACTGAAATCATGAAATGAAATTGTTAATTTTCGTTTCCCATCTCTTTTCTTTGCCTTCATTGATAAAAGTGAATAAGGGAAATTTTATTTTTAATTACTTCGCAACACTTTTAGAAAAGATTCTAAAAAATTACATGTAGTGGAACTCTCCCTAGAATATGATACTAAATTTGTAGTAGAATTTTCTCATTTCAAAGTCGAGAGAGAACAAATTTATTTTCAATACGCTCCTCACTTATGGTTTAGACTTGAGAAACTTGATAAGTGCATTTTACGCACTTATTTATGTCACAAAACATGGACAATTGATTGTAATTATGTTGAAATATGGCTTAATTCTATATAAATTGTGTTTGAGGGACTATATCGATGGAAATAATGAAAAGTGAGTGAAAACGAGCAAGAAAGAACCAAAACGGAAGAAAGCCAAAGTTCAGGGACTGAAATGCAATTATTCGAAAGTTGACTCGAGACCCAAATCAAGAAGGAGAACGAACTAAGTACAAGATTGATGATATCAAAGAGTGTTAGAAGAAAGAGAATGAAGAAAAGAAGTCAAAATGAGGAAGAACGAAGTCGGGGATCAACACGATACAATTTGGAAGTTGATTGTACTATGCGGTCGCATGGCTTCCCTCGAGAGCAACTTGAGCCACAACATTTGAACCATGCGGCCGCATGGTAGTATTTTGACGCGAAATTTCTGATTTTCGTTTTTAACTCAAACACTTATGGAAACTCAACTTGGACCTCTTTTAAACCCTAGACTCGACATAAAAAGGGGGTTACACACTTTTATAGATTATTTTGACATTGGAGAGCAAGAACACAAGGAATAACGCGAAAATTCATCAAACATTTCAAGGAATTAATTGAATATCTACTCGGGTGATGACGTTTCTTCATTTATTCTTTTGTTTTTCTTTTTTTAGTATGATAGGCTAATTTTTCTTGTATTAGGAGATCGATGAATCTTGTAATATAATATTTTAATCTTTAATTTTATATTTTGACATTAAAAATACGTTTTTGAATGTTTGAACGATTTATACCTATTTATTCCATATAATTATTGTGCGCGCGTTAATTATATGAATGTGGTGATCTATTTTATGCATTCGAAAGAAGAGAAATATATTCGACGTAGTATAAATTGTCATAGGGTCCGATAGGGGATATAAATATACCGCTATGTTATATGTGAATCTTTAAGTGTTCATAAAAACTAGTGCGTTCTTTTATATTTGTATTCGTCATAGAAATATAATCGGATCGCATGATAGAATATGTTTAACATTACTCGAAAGAGATTGTTAAATTTAATAGGAACATTGATTCTTCAATATTTAATCGTGTTGTCAAATTGTAAAACTAGGATTTAAATGGATTGTTGCATGGGGATTCGTGATCCTAGTGCGTTTTTCTCTTGTCAACTTAATCAATTTGCATTTGATTTTCATATTGCATTCTAGTATAATTTGCATTTAGTTTAGCCAAATCATCCATAGTAGTTTTCATAGTCTAGTTTGGTTAGAATTTAGTATCAAACTCATCAAAAACTCATCTAGTTTTGGTTAAAATTGAGATAATTAGTATTAAACTAATCTCTGTGGGATCGACAATCCGGACTCTAAAAGTCCACTTTATTACTTGTAACGAACTGTACACTTGCGGTGATTTTAAATCGAACGTATTTACATGAACAAAACTTTTCTAATACATGGGTCGAGATTTGAACCCATGTCCTTTACATGATCATGTAAGACGACTAAATATTTATTCAAGTGCAAATTTCATACAGTCATTTCACCAAAGGTTACCAAGAATCGGAAAACAGCCAACAATCAAAACATAACCAATGTGATCTTCTTATTCATGCAATGGTTTCGCCGTTTATATATATATATATATATATATATATATATATATATATAGATGAAGTGTTTGATCAACTTAAATTGTGATGGCATTAGCATCTAGGCAAACCCATTGACCAACAAAGATCCTGTTACAAACAAGATTTGGATTAACGGAAATGAAGAAATCTGAAGTCAAGTTGAAGGTCTGGGTGATGTTGAAGCACTCTGTACTCTATATATCTGCTCACCAACAAGAACTGCCTTGTCCATCACCTTATCAAAATCAAAATGCAGGTTATATGTATATAGCTAATCGTGGCCGTGGGTTATAGGGATTTGACTTACTAGCAAGAAGCAATCTAGTTTCAGCCGTGTAAAAGTATTGCAAGAAAAAAAACAGAGAAAGATGGTTGTTTTGCTGTTTCCCATCTTCAGCTTTCTATCGTATGATGCCCTGTAATGCTGGGATATTGATGCAAATGGGAGGGGGAAATTATATTGTTTCCTTGAGTGTTACAAGATTGCCTTGCCAGCATCCAGATTTTGGTTTATAAATCCCAATGACACTACGAAACTATTTCACGACCTCTCAATCTCATGGTAAACATTCGGATCATATTTTAGCATTATGTCGAGGTCACAAATCAAAAAAATTATAAATCACAATTTATCTATCGGTCACATATTTTTAAATTTGTTGGTCACAGATTATTTTTTCAGTTACAGATTATCGAATTTTAAGGTCACAATTGAGTAATTGGTCACAGGTAACCAAATAGTGGGTCATATGCTGCCACCACTGCCACTGCTGCCAACGTCACTTGTGACCACCATCACCCATCACTGTCCCTGCCACCACAACACCACCAACAAAATCGCCACCACTAGATTAATCAACTCACACACACTGCCAGCAACACAGACACAACCTAAGCAACTGACCACCACCACCAGCCATTTCACCACCAACGGTCATTTCACAACCACCAACAAACCACGATTTTCAACTACAAACCATCACCACTAGATCCACCACCCACCGCCAACAACAAATTTATCCCTATCACCTTCAATCCCTGAATCCGCATAAACACTACCCAAAATCGCCACCACAAAAACACCATCACCACCACCGCGCAAAACCACACAACCACCACCACAAACTGCCAACACCACAGCTTCGCAAATATCGCAGAACAGTTGCAGTGACATCATCAAACAACTACATAACCGAAGGGACAAAAGTGCGGCGGTGCGGTGATTCGCGAAGGGGAAAAGTGCGATGGCGCGGTGGATCTGCTTTGCCGTCTTCCTCATTACAGCAGAACCAACAACGACATGCTCTACTGACGACGTTGTCTGATGGAGAGAAAGTCAGGGAGATGAAAAGAGGGAGTTGAGAGAGAGAGAGAGAGAGAGAGAGAGAGAGAGAGAGAGTTTGGGTGTGGGAGAGTGAAAATGATACAGGGTTTGGGTGTGGTGAGTTAATTATAATACCTGATTTATGATTAATTAAACTTTGAACCTGAATTTTTAAAAGTGATTTTTAAAGATATGCTATTGTGTAATTTCCACTATTTTTTTTTACGCGAACTCACCACATCTCTTTCTTTTTAAATTCTAATTCTACTTATACTGCTTTTTTATTCAGCAAATAGTGACCATTCAAATACACCATCCAAACAAAACTCCACCTTCTTCCTAAGAGCCACCCCACGGCCCAACTCAAGCCACCCCCACTCCACCCCTGCAACCACTGCCTATGTATCACTTCCAAAATCGTCGGCGGCCACCCACTTCTGCCCAACAATCTGTCGATTTTTCACTTTCACTTAACTGAATTTTCAATGGCTTTGAGCTCTGATTTTTGTTTTAATTGTTACATCGCTAGCGCGAGCAGCCGTGAATAGCTTCAGCTCTAGTTCAATATGAATTAGTTGTATGATGAATTAACACCCATCTGAATCACCTATGCATCTGATTGGTAAGAAATTATAAACGATTTAATTAATGAATAGATAAAAATGAGTACAGATAAATGTATAGTATTTGTGCGTTCATTGAAATGCATGATAAAAATGAAGTTTGACAATACAATGTATAAATAATTTATAATTTTTTACAAACATAAGCTAATATATTAAAAGTTGTTGAGAGTAACTACTCAATCTCAACTTATGAAGTTGTTAACTAAATTGAACTTAATAGATCCCCACAATTAGTCACAACTAATGTCGATGATTTCTTATAGAATCAAGATTGTTGTCGACTAATTTAATGAGTCAACGACTCAACAATGCAAGAACCTCCATTTCCCACTTAGGATCATTAAGGTTGTGGTTAATACTTGTTGATTCAACTGTATAAGTTTTTCTTTGAATTGAAACTAAAGAATAGAGCTAGTTCAATGAATGATAATGCACTAAAAGAAAGTTGTTACAACTAACATAGAGAAACTGTTTTTGCTTCGGAGAAAGGACTTTCATTCATCTCAAAATCAATCTTAATCATTATCCTTTCAGAAGGGAAAAACTTTTAGTCCTCCCTATATATGGAGTATTTAGTACTCTCTGTTTAATTGATGTGTGTATTAAATAATTGGATTTACTATTTAATTGGAACTCAAACATACATGTATTAATTAAATGGTGGCACAAAAAATTAAATTCCATGCTATGAAAGTACTAAAAATTTTCTTGTAAGAGAAGATATTATGAGTAACAGTATTATATCTATTTTTACTCTCATCTTTGTCAAGCACTATAAATTCATGGTCTAAATTGTAAGATTCAATGACATAATATCTTGATAGTTGTTGAATAGTACAAAACCACAGCCACATAGTTCCACCACACATTCCCAGCTCTCTTGAAAAACAATCAACAAATTGCCACCACAAATTCCTTCCCCATTTCATCCTCACTTTTTTTTCTTAATCATTTTTTTTCTATCTTTAAAAAAGTCATAAGTACAATGATGTTTCACAGGGAGAGAGGTGATGCCATTGTATTGGATGATGGAAGAAAAAAGATTAAAACGGACCAATGCAGTGTTGACACTTGACATTTGACAAAAAAAAATTTGTGAAACTTTCATGTACTTGTTGCAAAACTGTAATTACAATCCAGCTAACTTTCACTATTTGATTAGTACAACTGTATTATGAAATGATAATAGTGTGGGATGTCAAGAATCTGTCCTCAACCATAGTCTTTCCTTAATGCTAATATTTGGTTAATTATAATTTATTCGCATGTTGGCTTGTATGTTTCAAACTCGAGGTCTAATGCCAACCGACACTACTGAATTGATCTCATCCACTTAAATATCTCATAAATGTCGTAAAGCACATAAATATGGCTGGTGCTACAAAGATCATTTTTTTTTCAAGTAATAATGAAATAAGATTTATTCTCAATAAAATTTAAATTGATTAAATAAATATTTTTTGTCATTGTGGTTTAGTGTGTTTGGTTGAACTAGGTTAGACTTTTGATCTTTCAGTTCATTTCCTCATCACAATAATCACGATCTTGTTCACCTTCTAATGCTCACAGTAAGAATTACTTGAATTATCACAATATACTCACATTTCAAAATATTGGCTTAGTAATCAGCTACCAAATTAATTCAATTTAAATTGAGACTAATATCTCTCAGTATCCATCAAAATCTCATGTGAATAAGATGAGATTTAAAATCTCTAGCTACCATTCTTATATATTTCCAAAGTTCACGATATCGAGTATAATTTAAGACTTACTAATTACAACAGATTATGCTAATTTTGATGATATATGTATATATATATATATATATATATATATTGTAGTGCATTATCAACCCGTTTGGACTACCCCCAGTTGAAATTTTAATGGTTGGAATAATATTTTTTTAAAAAAATATGTGATTTAAAAGAAGAAAAAGTTTTGGAATAACGTGTAATATTATAATATTGAAAAATGTGTGATTGTTAATTAGAGAGTGAAACACGAATTACAATTTTAATAGGGATTGACAAAACAATCAAATTTAAAAGTAAGAAGTTCTGCAGTTTGATGTAATTTTCGGCCACAAATTGTTAGCCTAAATTATTGGAGGGCATGAAATGAAAGATAGGGGGGCAAGCCAAGGCATGATTGTGTTAAGTTAATCAACTCCAGGATATTTCCAGAACAAATATTAATATAATCATAATATCTGTTAGAATGGTCATTAAAATAATCCCTTTTAAAATACCATCCAGCAAAAGAGAGAAATAAGGTTCACTAATTTGCAAAAAGAATTGGCGGTCTCTAACAAATACAGTAGTTTTTGTTGAACAAGTACTTGCTAAAGTTGTGTGATATGAACCACTAACTATATATATATTTTCTTTTAATTAATTATGGAAACTTGATCTTAAAGAGAATCATGCTAGAGTACCCAAATTAGTTTACAAAAGCAGAATTGTCCAAATGATGTGGCAGCCTCCTATTGGAGGGTGCGAGTGGCTCGCAACTGGTGGGCCAGCCGCCCCCTTCAATAGGGGGCTGCCACATCATTTGAGCAATCTCCATTCTGTAACCCAACTTGGGTAAAGTAGCATTATTCTCTTAAAGAATGCACTCCAATAACTGTGACGAGCATATTACATTAATTGAACTCATAGAAGTAGCAAGAATTGCAAGCAGTTGAATGTTGGATAGCTTGATTACTGCATTTAACCCATCAAAGTACTTAAACAATTGTATTATTGTTCTACCTTTTCACTATACACTATATAATGTTAATTCTTCGAAATAAGCTTGCACTTAGTTCAAGCTTAACAATTGAAACCATAAAATTATTTTCTGGTTCAGGAAGTTTTTCCTTAGCAGGTTAAATGCAATGGGTCACTGATTTTTCAGCAGATTTACAAACAAATTGAAATGGGATAACTTGATTGCACCAAATTAAAGATGGGTGATATACAATGCATTTTACTCTGCAAGTTTAGTAACAAACCCCAGCTGCCTTGCATGAGTTTTAAAAAGCAAAAGATTAATAATCCTAAATTAAAAAAAATAAAATGAAGAAATTGGCAGATAAAAAACCTTCAGCCCTCATATCTAACGGTTAAGAAGAGTCGCATGAATCGTAATCTACGGCCCTGATGTCGTGGCAGAACTCCTTCGCACCTGATGCCATCTCTTCCCGGTGAAATCTTCTCAACGATTCCAAAATACCCGATTCAGATAACCCCACCCGATCCGTCTTATCAGATTCGATTTTTCGGATTTTTGGTGGAGCGAGCAACGGCTCAACTTCTTCAACCACCATCTCTGCAGCGGCAAACGGCGGTGTATGCACATCAGGTTGAGACGACAAGCAGCCGTGATCTTCCTGTCATTTTAAAAACAAAATTTCACTAATACTCACGATCTCGAATTTCGAAAAGAAATTGTGCCCAAAAAAAAAATAAATAAAAAAAAATATTCGACATCTTCAAAAAATATATTCTTAATGAAACAAACAAAGCAAAAAATACCAATTTTTTTTTTTCCATACATTTGAAATTTCCTCATGCATTCGCTTCCTTCGAACCTCTCTTTCTCCGATTGTCGACCCTTCGCTACTTGAAGAACTCGCAGGCGGCGGAGACGTCGATGACCATGGTACTACCTGATTGTCCTCCTCTTTGTCATGATCAGTAGGTTCAACTTCGTTTTCCACATTGCTTTCATCCTCATCATCATCTTCTTCTTCCTCCTCTTCCGTCGTGACGGTTCCATTGACACACTTTTCACACACAGAGACGGTGGGTGCGAGTTTCCCACCGGAGGCAGACCACGGCATCGGGGACTGACATACGTAACAAAGCAGATTCCTCGAATGCCTAGCCACCAGGAAGTTCGCCGAGTGCACCTTCACATCGCAGTCCCAGCATAAACTCGCCTGGTCTGGTTCACAGTAAATCCTAGCCATTCCTTTACACAACGTGCACCTCATCTTGCCTAAATCCTCTAGAATTTTCAATTTTGAAACCAAAAAATGGGGAGAGAAAATGGAAAATTGGAATAGAGAATAGAGGGAGAAAACTGATGAGAAAGAGGAACCACCTCTACAATTCAACCTGCAGTCAGCAACTCGGAAAAGACCTTTACATTGTGTTATAATACCCAAACTGCCACAGAACACGAAACAGACTGTTGGGCAATTCTCACCCAGTCACCCAGTACCCACTCGTTTGTTTTTCTGTTGCATTTAGGTCCCCAGACTGTCTCGTTTAGTACACGTAAAGACAAATGGACTGAAATAGTTCAATTTTTCATCAAATCATCATTTGAAAAGCACGTGACCCATTCTTTCATGGGTATTTTTGTATAATACAAGGCCCCCTCAAAAAATCTATTTTTTTGGATAAGATTAAATTGAAAAGTTTGAATGATCTTCTTTGATAAATGAAACAAAATAATGTGATGGAAAATAAAGTTTCAAGAAGAAACAATTAAGAAGATGTCCTCTCTTTGTAGACCACGACACTAGAGTGGACGGCAAATGCTAATAGGAAAAACGTGGAATGAAACATGGTGAACTTAGATTTCAAGACATGATAATCAAAATGGTTTATTCTATCTAAATACAAGCTATGTTCCCATGTAAGAATGAAGATCACGTGCCTTTCGAGAGATTATTTGATGCAAATTTGAACGATTTCCATCTATTTATCTTTACATGTAACCTAAGAGCAACAATAAAATGAAGGAGACTCAAGTGGCACAAGTAATAATGTTCAGGGACTGTAGATAAGAATTCCCTAGTTGTAGAATGGACAGGGGCAATAGTGTAATTTCGAAGTGGTGACGGATATATTTGTTGACCGGAGGAATTTGTGTGTCAATGAAACAACAGCTTATTTGGAATGGGGTTTGTGTTTCCCGTAGCCGGTGCAAAGAATATTTTGATTGGTTGGTAATGACGTGGCAGAAGGGAGATTTTGATTTGCTTCTGTGGACACTCTGCTCTCGAATCAGGGCCCATGGACCATGTGATGTTCACCTGATTTGTGATTTGATAGTAGTGGTGTAAATTCATGGGGACCTTAACCCCGATTTGAATTTTGAACAAAGACCAAAATTAGAAAAACCTATAATTAGAAACACTACTTGGGCCTGTTTGATCCCCCCCCCCCGCCCCCGCCCCCGCCCCCACCCCCCGCCTTTTTCCCATGGAAAATGAAAATAAAATTCAATTTCTATCTTTTGTCATGTTTGATTGCAATATTTTTCATAGAATTTCAATTTTCTTGATTTTGATGAATTTCAATTCCTTTGATTTTGGTGGGAATTGGTCTTCCACCTTCTTTTTTTTTTTTTTTTTTTTTTGGCAATTGAAATAAAATTTATCCCAAATTGTAAAAAAAGATATATTCATTTCATTGACAATTTTCATGAAAAACAAAGCCAAACGAATGACACTTAGTATTCCATTTTTTATTTTTTTTTATTGCAATCCAAACAAATTATATCCCCAATTGTAAAAAATTATGTACTTTTAATTAACAATTTCATAAAAAACAAAGTCAAACGAACACCAAAAGATAGAAAATTTCAACATTTTTCAAGAAAAAAATTATACCAATCAAACACAATTAATTGACAATTTTCAGTAAAACCTTTAGGCAATTCAATTCACTGCAATTTGTTTTCTTTCCATCCAAATTTCATCTTTGAATCAACATTTTTCAGGTGAAAAATTATTAGTTTAACCACAGTTTTATCCCCAATTTGACGGTCACTACTTGAAAAAAATAATAATATTCTAAATAGTGATTTTTAAAAGAATGTGTGGCTATAGAATATATTATTATGTGAATGTGTTGTTGAAAGTGACTATGCAAAACTAAAAATAAAAAATTCAAATAATTATTGTCAAGGGCTTAATTTGAATAATATGAATATTAATAATTCTACAAATATATACTCCAAAATAGGATTCAAAAGTTGGTGGGATAATCCCATCCATCTCTTATAATATATGACGAGGTTTAACAGTAGCTAATCAAATTGGAATAGCAAAATAAACTATCCCTCTTTGAGTAAGGTAGCGATTCATCGTCTTGCCGTAGAATCAGTGTGGTAACTAGAAATATGGTTTCCGTCATACTCTTATTTTTATTTTTATGTTATTAAGCTTCTGTTTATTTTAGATAAAAATTAAAATTTTAGTAGATTTTGGTAAAAAATGATCAAATTGGTAGTTGAAAAGTTGTGAATCTCATGAAACTTATAGTTAAATTAATTTTTGACTCACTTAAATTTTAATTTTTTTAGGCTAAACCAAATGAGGTCTAAATTATTTTCAAAAATAAAAATAAATAAAAAAGTAAAAAGACACAATCAATAACGATATTTTGTTCATTGCCTGCCTCTCGAATGCTAAACAAGGCGGGGAAGGGGAATGCTCCCAATCTCTAATTACTCGATTGATATCATTTTTTTTAGTCTACCTAAATTATAAGGTGAATAATTTAACGAGTATCGTGATCATCTATACCACGCACCAATGATCCAACATATTAATTCAAAAGTGTTTAATAAATTTAATTCAAATATTAAGATCACCTATGATGAATGTATACAATATTTGCATCTTTTTAGGCAATTGCATTGATAATGTGAAGTATTTTGGGTTGCTAGAATTTGAGCCCCAAATTGATGGTGGCCCATTTTAGGTTATGCGATTAATGTCCGGTCCAATATCTGGTCCATTTAAAGTTAAGGTTCCAGAATTGAGTGAAAACGTGTTTTTGGAAACATGCATTTGATATCATATATGCATTTAATCTGGATGGTTAACATGTGGTGCACTGATCACGGTTGGATGGAGGGTTGCCTTTTTTTTTTTTTTGAAAAAAAAAACGATTCATTAAAAATCAAGATAGCAAGTTACGAATACAAAGAGGAGATTCCTCCAACACAATTCTCTCCTCAGAGAGTTTAAGTGCTTCCTTTGCTAATGTATGAACAATCACATTCACCTTCATAGGTATATGACTAACAGTCCAAGAATAAAAAAGCCCAGCATGTTCCTTGCGTCCTGAATCAGTAGGCCCGGGTAGTTCCAAAAGTCCAATTCTCCATTTAATCCCTTCACAACGTTAAGCGCACCACCCTCGAGAATGATCGACGATAGCTTTAGCAGTTTGCACAATGATACATCTTCCATAGCTCCGAGAGATTCAGCTAAGAAAGCGTCCAGGAAAGCCTTTCTTTTTGACATGAGCGTAGCTTTAACAATTCCATTCCAATCTCTCACTGCCACACCAATTCCTACTAGACAATTGATCGAGTCTACTGCCGCATCTCAATTGATTTTATACTTATGCAAAGGAGGAGCAGACCAATGTTGGGGAAACTGGGCTTCTCTATCTCTAGTTCTAACTGGCAATGAATTTACAGTTCTGTATTCCACTGCATGTTGTCGGGCTCTGTTTAAGATTGTTGTTGGGTAATCAAATTTATTCTTGAATACAAAGGAGTTTCGCCTCTTCCAGATTAAATATACCGTGGCCATGAAGACCTCCATTTCCTCCTCAAGCAGCGTAGAGAACAGATGGCAAACAAGTTCTTTGAAATGTAGCGGCTGGAGAGACATTTTCTGCATCTTTCGTGAGCTAGAGCCCCAAACGTCTTGGGCAGCAATACATTGCCACAGTGCATGGACCACAGACTCATCTTCCTGGTTACACATAGGGCAAAGAGGGGAATCCCTTATTTTCCTTCGGTACAAGTTCAGATTAGTAGGAAGGGAGACATGGGTCACTCGCCACAATAGCATTTTACTAGCATTAGAGGCCTTGAGTCGCCATATATTCCTCCAGACTTCGTTTTGAGTATTGCTAAATGAACATTGACCTAGTGAGTCCTGCTTCAGCTGACTGAGTAAATGGTATACACTTTTGACTGTGAATTTCCCATTCTTCGTTCCCCTCCAAGTAAGTTTATCCGGACTACCACATGGACTAATGGGAATCTTGCTGATGATATTAGCTTCCGACTCACTGAAGATTTGAGAAACCAAGTGCGTGTTCCAAGATTTCGATTATGCATTTATGAGATCGTTCACTCTGCCGCTCAGTAGCCTGTCATGTAGGGGAGATAGAAATGGAAAGTTGGAGGCTTGGGGAATCCATTTATCCTTTCCGATGACCACTGATTCGCCGTTCCCTATTCGCCAGAATAAACCCGCTCGCAACACTTCCTTAGTATCAGAGAAACTCTTCCAAATGTAGGAGGCATTGCTACCAATCTTGCTGTTTAAAAAGCCTGTTCTACAAAAGTATTTCGCTTTGAGCACCTTAGCAGCTAGTGAACTAGGATTATGGATAAACCTCCAGCCTTGCTTAGCCAATAATGCAATATTAAAGTGTTCAAAATCTCTGAAGCCGAGCTCTCCAGCCATTTTGGAGGTCCCCAACAAGTTCCAAGAGAGCCATTGCATCTTTGTTCTGTCTCCTCTACTACCCCACCAAAAATTCTTAACTAGTCGATTAATAGCTTGGAGGATGGATCGTGGAAGTTTAAAGATACTCATACAATATGTCGGAATAGCTTGGATAATAGCCTTGAGAAGGACTTCTTTACCTGCTTGTGAAATGAACCTCACAGTCCAGCTATTCATTCTGCTACGAATCGAGTCAAGTACCGGTTTGAACGCAGAAATTTTATTTTTACCAACATAGGCCGGCAAACCCAGATACTTCTCAAGAGAATTAGCTTCTCTGACTCTAGCTGCATGTAGTACGGCTGACTTAATATCCTGCCTTGTGTTGCTGCTGAAATAAATGGATGTCTTTTCCATTTGAATAATCTTTTGTTGTTTACTAATGTGAGCATATTCTGATTCCTTTACTTTTGTTGTATGGTCTTTGCCTATTTTTAGATTATATCGTTTGTTCTGTTATTGGTTTACTTAAAATTGACTTGTGTGATGTATTCTTGTTTATATCTTTCTTGAACACCATCACTATGCTATTGCACAACATGATCACCAAGATAGATTCTCATGTGAATGTGAAAGAAGACTTTAGTCTCTGGCGCCATAAAATAAAATCCCTTATGCTACAATTGAAATGTGCTAAGACCATTAATGAATCGAAATCTTATAAACCCTAGTGAAAAGATCTCTGATGATCAGAAAGTAGTTGGCCTACTTAATGTACTAGGTGAGAAATACAAAGACATAAGAAATGCCTTAGAATATCGTAGATGTTACTTGACTGTTGATATTATTTACGGTCCATTAAAAACACAAAACTTGAACTAAAATCAAAACATAGAAAAGTTCTTCATGTTGAGAATTCCTCATCTAATTCAAAGTTTCCAACTAGAGGAGTGAGTAATTTCAATTAAGCCATTTATAATAGACATAAGAATTTCACTAAGAAGAAATGTGAGAATAATAAAGGGAAAGACAAGAAAATTTATAAAGGAAAGACAGAGAATAAAAAGTGCCATTATTGTGGAAAAATATGCCACTTTATAAAAAGACTATTTTAAGAAAGCTAATGACTAAAGAAGTGGGTCTAATCACGAGAATGACTCTTTAGCCATTTCGATTTCCTATAAAGAAGCAAGGGCTAATACTGTGGTAGCTTATGTGTCCTCAATTGGGAAGTCTGATCAAAATTGGGTTCTTGATTTATACTATTCTTTTCATATGAACACTAATATTGGTTGGTTCTCTGATTTCTTTAGGCTGGTTTTGTAAAACTTGGAAACAATAAGTCATACCAAGTAAAAGACATTAGCAATATTGTTCTGAAACTGCAAAAGTGGTCAGTTGATGATGCTGAAATATACTAGGTATGTTCCAGCACTAAGAAGAAATTTCATTTTCTTAGGGATTTTAGATGATGAGAATTATCAAATTGAGATTAAAAATGGTTTAGCAAACATAATTAGAGATCAGAAACTCGTTGTAAGCATACCTAAAACTAATGGAATCTATGTTGTCAATTCTGAACTTGTTTCATCCTACATTACTGTAAGCTTAGTAGTACAATATGATAAATCAGAATTATGGCATAAGAGAGACTAGATCATCTTAGTGAAAATGGTTTAAAATTCATTTCAAATGAAGGAGGCTTTAGAAAAGACAGTGTTCAGAGATTAATCTTTTGCGAACATTGTGTTATGGGAAAAATGTTAATGATTAGACTGAGTTTGAGGTGGAACAACTTCAAACAGAGCCTCCAATCATCACAGATGACGAAAACCTGAATGATGATCAAGGTTTGAATACTGCACATAACTTGCAGGATTGTCAACTGTGAAAGTTACTAGTTCTATTCTAAAATCACCTAGAGATGGGTGAATAGGTGAATAACGCGGAATTACAACTGCCAATTTAAAAGTAATAAGTCACCTTCTAATTATTTTAGATATTTAGTCAATCAAGTTAATTTTATCATATGTTGAATTGCCACAATAGTAAATAAAGCAGTAAATAACATGAGATTTCTTGACGGAGAAAATCATTCATATGATTAAAAACTCTGGGACCAAGCCAGCGACTTTCATTATAGACAATAAGAACTTATAGCATGATCCACTTAGAAAACTCACTAAACTCATTGATCCAATTCCTGCAATCTCCAAGACTTGTTGGAACGCGCTTCACTCACATTTACTCCCAATTTTATGAAATTTTCTATCTCGTGTGAATCACCAATAACACATTGTTCTTGTACTACTTCCGTTCTTTTGGTCTAACCTTCCTTAATCTCCTGCAATCTTTGAAATCTATTGAGAAAGTACCTTCCTGACTATGTTTAGGAAGTTTGTGTTTTAGATTATATTATTTTGATGCTTTTCCCAACTTGTGGTTGATTGATCCAAGATGTAAAATTGTTTGTTGATGTCCAAAGGATGTTATGAAGGTTTAAAATAATGAACAATCTCCGTTTTCACGGAGTGGGACTAGTGTATTTATAGCATAGAGATATTGGGTTTGTATAGGATAGATAGTACTCTTGAAAATCATGAACTATGGTTTCTCAAAAAACACCATCTCTCGAGCGCCAGAAGAACGGCATGTGTGTCACTCGAGTCGACAGTCGGATGACAATGATTCTGTTTTGGACACTCAACCATCAGCTTGGTGACGTGCTAGTATAATTTCGACGACTCTCTCCATATTCCATACTTGAACCTAAAGACTCATATTTCATCTATACAATATCCCGAAAAACTTCTTGACTTTTCCAACTCTTTTATAATAATCATTTTATCTAAATAATAGTCAATACAAATTAAAACCTAACAAGCATACTAGTGATAGAGAAATGAGACAAATAAGACATTCTTCTAGGTTCCAATATGCAGATTATGCATCCGCATAGCTTGAATTTGACCTATTTGATAAGAACCCACTTTTTATGAACAAGTTGTAGACTATAGAGAATCTGCTAAGTGGCTTGCAGTAATGCCAGATGAAATGAATTCATTACATAAGAATCAAACCTGGAACTTAGTAGAAAACCTAAAGACTGTAAACTTGTTGAGTTCAAGTGGGTCTATAAGATTAATGAGGGTGAGATAAAATCAAATGATTAAAAATATAAGGTAAGACTTGTAGCAAAATGATTTACACTGAGAAGAGATAGATTATAAATAAATATTTTCACTTGTTATGAAATACACCTCTATTAGAGTACTACTTGCCATTGTGACACAATTGATTTAGAGTGAGAACAACTCGATGTGAAAACTGTCTTTCTGTATGGTTCTTTAGATGAAATCATATATATGACTCAACCAAAAGGTTTTGTAATGAAAAAAAAAGTGAACTTAGTGTGCCTTTTAAATAAATTTTTGTATGGCTTAAAATATGCCCCAAGGTAATGGTTTAAAAGATTTGATTCCTTTATATAAGCCTGAAGTTTAATAAACCTTAATATGATTCCTGTTTTTAAAACTAAAATTCAACTTTTTAATGGCTCAACAGTTAAATCACTGACTTGATAACCTAATTATTTGTTCGAGTCAATGATCGGATCAGATATGATAACTTTGTTTTGAAGAGTGAAAGAATAACAAAGAAGAAAATTAAATTGACATTTATTGAAACCCAAAAATTTATTTGTTTTAATATTGTCATTAGAAACTATTTAATCAACCAAAAAAAAAAAAAAATTAGCAATTCGAACTACGATATAAGTAATTTCAATTTATGGTATTAGTTTCATTATCGCCATTAGTGATCAACGGTCAATGATCGTCCGCGCTCACTCGAAATCCTAGATCTGCCACTGGTAGTGAGTGGCCTTCGTTTAACGATCTCTAGTCGAGCTCTACACAAAGCCTTGCATACTCTATTTATGGTTTTCAGCTTCATGGTTTTAAAAAATCTAAGAGCCCGCAATGCCAGCCATATTTTGCAGATGGAAAGCCGAAAAAAGAGGTAATTGCATTTTCCAGTTCTATAGGTTTTTGTTTAGTTTTTCACTTATGGTTTGATTCCTAAATTAGGCTGCAAAAGTAATTTATTAACTAAATTATTCGTGGAAAACAAATATTAAATTCGAGAAAATAGAAAGAAGTATATTTGCTCAAAGCTGGTGAGAATTCAAAATTACCACTTTTCAGTTTGGAAAGTATAGAAGTTGCTACTAGTAACTTTGCCTCAGCAAATAAACTTGGTGAGGGAGGATTTGGACCTGTTTACAAGTTGCACATGATTTGCATATCCTTAAATGAGTAAAAGACTAGTATTTCCTCTTACTTTCTGAATGCACTAATAAATTTAAGACTATAAAGATGGTCAGGACAATGCATAGAAGAGTTCAAAAGTGAGGTCTACTCATTTCCAAATTCCAGCATCGAAATTTAGTCAAGCTTTTAGGCTTTCGTATTCAGGGAGACGAGAAATTGCTTTCTTCGAGTACATGTAGAAAAAAGCTTGGATTATATTTCGGAATTTATTGCAGAAATCTGAAAATCATAGAAAATGCAAATGAGTAGTATTCTTGAGTTCTAATGTAACGGAAGATGGTCAGAGCATTTCACCTCTGGTGCGGGCTCAAAAGAGAATTTAGTTATAAACTGGGAAAAGCAACACAATATTACTGAAGGGATTGCTCGAGGGCATTTTTTTTTTAAATCTTCACCACGATTCTAGACTGAAGGTCACCCGTGGAGATTTGTGATAAGTGCGTTTTGCGCACTTATTTAGGTCACAAAACATGGACAATTGATTGCTATTATGTCGAAATATGGCTTAATTCTATGTAAATTATGTTTGCAGGACTATATCGATGGAAACAACGATAAGTGAGTAAAAATGAGCAAGAAAGGACTGAAATGGAAGAAAATCAAAGTTCAGGGACTAAGATGCAATTATTCGAAAGTTGACTCGAAATCCAAATCAAGAACGAAAAAGAACTAAATACGAGATTAACGAAGTCAATGAGTGATTAGAGGAAAGAGATTGAAGAAAAGAAGTCAAAATGAGGAAGAAAGGAGTTCGGGGGCCAAAACGACAAAATTGGAAGATGATTGTACCATGCGGCCGCATGGTGCAATGATCCATGCGGTCGCATGGCTTCACCAGAATGCCAGCTCGAGCCAGCACTTGAACCATGCGGTCGCATGGTTTATAACCATGCGGTCGCATGGTTATTTCCGACACAGAAAATTCTGGTTTCCGTTTTTAAGTAGAACTCTTATGGAAATTAATTTGGGACGACTTTAAAACCCTAAACTTGACCAGAAAAAGGGGTTACGCACTCTTAGAGATTAATTTTGACATTGGAGAGCAAGAACTTGGGGAATAACGCGAAGATTCATCAAGCACTTCACGGAATTAATCGAATATTTATTCGGGTGATGGCGTTTCTTCACTTATTCTTTTGTTTTTCTTTCTTTAGCATGCTAGGCTAGTTTTTCTTGTACCAGGAGATCGATGAACCTTGTAACATGATATTTGAATCTTTAGTTTTACATTCTTGACATTAAAACACGTTTTTGGATATTTGAACGATTTATACGTATTTATTCCATACGATTTTTGTGCGCACATTAATTGTATGAATGTGGTGGTCTATTTTATGCATTCGAAAGAAGGGAAATAGATTCGACGTAGTATAAATTGTCATAGGGTCCGATAGGAGATAGAAATATACCGCTATGTTCTATGTGAATCTTTAAGTGTTCATAAAAGTTAATGCGTTCTTTTATGTTTGTATTCGTCATAGAAATATAGTCGAATCGCATGATAGAATAGGTTTAATATTACTCGAAAGAGATTATTAAATTTGATAGGAACATTGATTCTTCAATATTCAATCGTGTTGTCAAAGTGTAAAACTAGGAATTAAATGGATTGTTGCATGGGAATTCGTGATCCTAGTACGTTTCTCTCATCTTAAGTAAATCAATTTGCATTCAATTTCATATTCATTCTAGTATAATTTGCATTTAGTTTAGCCAATTCATTCATATTAGTTTTCATAATTTAGTTTGGTTAGCAACTAATACAAAACTCATCGAAAACTCATCTAGTTTCGGTTAAGGTCGAAATAGTTAATATTGAACTACTCAATCTCTGTGGGATCGACAATTCGGACTCTAAAAGTCCACTTTATTACTTGTAACGAACCGTACACTTGCGGTGATTTCAAATCGAACGTATTTTCGTGAACAATTTGAAGACGAGTAATATTCTTTTAGATGAAGAAATAACTCCTAAGATGACATGACCCGTTCCGAGTCAACCTAATGGACCCGACATGTGTCGTGCGTCGGTGATAAATTCAGATAAATACTGGACCTACCACCAAGGCAACTGAACATTCTTTGACTGAGACATATTTTTAAAAGAATTTTGACAGAGTTTCCTTTGAGAAATTGACTAGAACCACCTGGATAAAATCACTTTCTCAAACTTATTCATGTAATTTAAAATAATGCACATTCGTCCCTTAGAATACAAATTATTCAAAATAAAAAAAAATAAATAAAAAGTTGGCAAATCAATATTTAACAAACTTTAAAAACCAAAAATGCCCAAAAGAAATATGAACTAAATAAACTAACAAAATGCCATACAGCTAAATGTAATGTGTATCTCAACGACGTGGATCGACGGCTCCAAGGCTGCACAACTCTGCTCAGAAAAAGATTTTAAAATATGAACTTGTAACTCTGTGAGTGAATAATTTGAAAATAAGTATACTTTTCTGAAAAGTCTTGCTTTGTTAAAAATTTTGAGAAATTCTGATATCTGGGAATACTTTTAAAACTAGGCATGATTGCATCATAAAATTCCTTGCTCTTTATTCTCGATAAACAACTGATTATAAATAATCTGATCTCGATAATTATAAGTGAAAATATGGTTTCACATTACTGTAAGCTGAAATCATTATTGTGCAAATTGAATAAACTGAATTCTGAAGTCTGAAATCTGATAAGCTGAATAAACATAATATTATATACTAAAAAGTCACACCAATAAGTACCCAATGAACAACCTTACACATGTACATAGTAATCTCGATGTACAAGGCAAAGTCATTCAAGACTGATAATCTGATAACTAGTCATACGTACGCAGAGCTGTCCCAAAGGCTAAGCACCCCAATACACGGCCCAAAGCCTATGTGTGTACGAGAGTGGGTCCCAAAGATCTCTAATAATTTGGTCATACACTGTGGAAACACATTCACATCAATGCAGAGCGAGTAAAATCACTATATCTGGTCATACACTGTGGAAACACATTCACACAAGGGCAGAGCGGGTAAATCACTTGGGCACTTTCTGATGGTTTTAAAAATAACTATAGATTTGCTGAAATATTTAATACTTATACAACATGCTAATGAAATGATTTAATTTAACTGAAATTTAACTTTAAAAATAACTTGCTATAAGAATCACTTTATTCTGAAATTCATGCTATAAAATCAGCTGTATGAAATAATTAACTTTCAAATCCAAATCTAATATAAATTTAATAAATACTAATTTCTTGAAAAATAAGCTTTTTCCACTCACAAAGTACGAGCTAGAAGCTAGACTGGCTGATAAACGTTCCCAATTTTCTCGTCATCACCTGAAATACGATATGAATAACCAATTTAAACACCATCGAATCAAGAGACTTTAATATTTCATGCTATAATACTTAAACTAATTTTCTCGATACCTGAAAAAATTTCCCAAATTATGCATTTAAACAATAGAGACTAATTACACTTTCCATTCCCTTTTTCTAACAACTAATTCTTCATCCTACACATACCAATATACATACATCTTTCAATCTAGTGGAAACTAAAAATCATGCTACAACCAATTAATGTACATTTTGTTCTCCAAATCATTCTTCCAAGTGAATATTTCATTATTACCATCAATTCCACAAATAATCTTTGCTTTGGAACCCAAATAAAAATTCTAGGGTTTGCCCAAAAATAGTATCTATTACCTTGATATAAATGGAAAGTAACCAATCAAGAATTTTGGCAAGAAATCATATTCCCTTTCTCTACACCTGAAATTTCGAACCAAACTTAAAACCCTAGAAATTTAACATCACAATATCATAAATAATTACTTCTTAATCTCTTAAAGGCATAGATAAATTGAGCCCAAGATAAGTACATCAACACTTACCTTTCTTTTTCTTTTTCTTTCTTCCCCTTTTTTCTTTCTTTTTCTTTCTCTGCGTTTTCTTTCCTCTGCCGTTTCTTTCTCTTCTCTGGTGCATGTGTGTGTATGAATTACATGAGAAAAGTGTCTTAAAATGCCAAGTAATGGAGATTTTGCACATAAAGCCTTAACTTCCAATGTTATATAAGTAAGCCCTCCACTTCAAATATAATGCATTTAAAACCTCCTATCTATTTCCAATTATAAAATAAACCCCAATAAAATAATTTTTCTCATTTTAGTTCTTACTTGACTTGACTTTGACTTTGACTAAAAAAATATGGGTTGTAACAATCTCACCTCCTTAAAGAATTTCGTCCCCGAAATTCAATTAACTAGAATTCGAACACATAAAGGCATAAAATATGCCCAATGAATGATTTTTCTTGTAATCTAGAACTAGACATAATTTGTTCTTTCATATCTTGCATCTTATTTGGAGTTCTCTAATCAATTTCACATTTCCTGAAGCCATTTGAACCAATTTAGGGCCCACTAATTTTCTTTTGCCAATTCCATCATAATAAATACGTCCTTAGAATATTTCAATATCTTAAATAACCTTAATTATCGACACTTGTGGCTAGTTCTTACATGTCCATTCCACGAAAATAAATAATTATTCGGGTCCCTTTTAATTAACAAACCGTAATCGATAACCTCTCTTTTGAATTTGTCTTCATAGCGTCTGACATTCTACAAAAGGAAACTGTACGAGGTAATTTAGTTATATATCTCCCTATAATTAAGCCAAAGATAGATACTCAACCTCTGTCACAATAATAACAATCTTATCTATATATTCATAAATCTATCTCATGAACCGATTATATCATTTGAAAGAATCTTATAACCTTTATCGATATGTCATAATGACCAAAATACCATTTTGTCTCCATTTTATGTACTTGGAACCCCATGATGAAAAATATTTGAGGGTAACAAATCCAATTCAAAATCGACAATGTCTTCAAAATTCTGGTTATCCCCAATAATAATTAAGATAGCTCAATATGATATTCTTTTCTTTAATTCTATATTACCCAATAATAATATATACATAACTTCAATTTCAACATTTTAAAATAGAAATATACCTTAAACTCCAGTGATCGATAAGTATTGGTGTTTCTTGCAATGTGATAACACCACAATTCCTAAATTCAATCCCAATATAACAAACTCTAACTCATGTCTTAATCATGCCTCTTCAACAATCTATAATAGAATCCATAATTAGTCATTTCACTCGGAACACTTTTTGAACCTTAACATAATTCATTATCATAAATTAAACTTATCAAATTAGATACAAGAGTACATATTTCCTCAGAAATTAATCTGATAACAAAACTTTTTACATTTCTAAACCCATATATTTTTGGTGCTCTTTCTTTCCTTGAAGAGATAACAATATCATTTAATCCATGTTAATTCCATACTCTTATTCTATAAAGAGGCCATCAATTTATCATCAGCACATAAACTTTCTTGTATTACAACATAAAGACCTTTAATTCAGATAATGTAACCAAACGATACCATTTCACAATTGACTAAAGTTTACATTTGATAGCCACCTTAGACTTAAACCATTCAACATATCATTCATATATTCCATAATGAATAAACTTTGATAAGAATGAAATACTTTATTCGTGAGATCCAAAAATCAATCGAAAACAACCCAAACTTTACCTTATTAAAAATTCATTAAATTTCACCTTAACTTCCAAATTTAGCTCGAAACTTCTAAATTGCATGCAATATAACATAATAATCCACAAATGGCCTTGACAAAATTAACTTAATAACCCAAATATCTCATCACATTATTTAGCTATAGGACAACCACAACACTTCTTTACTTGCTATTCACCATATCATGTAACCTTGTCATTTATGATCACATTGTATAACTTCAAACATTTGATTATACATATTTCCTTAGAATCACAAAAATAATGCTCTTTATAACCATCAAGTGACATTTCACACATTAAGGGACATCAAGAGTCCGCACGCTAATATTCCATAGTCTCATTCCATTCCTCAAGCCATACGTGCATTAATATGAAATATGTTAATCATTCTTTTTTTTTTTTTTTACCAAAATATATGATTCTTTACTATAACTCAAGAATCACAATGTGCATTTGTTCGACTCATTCTTTTCATACCTTTTATCCAATTAACATAAATACAGTTATCCCTTATTTTCTTTCTTAAACAACAATTCACCTCACAATCGGAAATCCTTGTGAAGTCTATTCATATTTTTTTTCTCACATTCTTTATAATCAAATAAATAAAAACATATTTGGAATCACCTAGATATTAATTTCTCCATGCCTAAGATAAACAATAACATATTATTATCTATCAATCCACAAATCATCATTTTATCTTCCACAATTTCTCATCATATAACCCAAGTATACACCGTCATGATTTATATCGTCATCTCATATAAGTGGCCACAAATCACCACAAAATTTTAATAACACTAATGACCATTTGGCTTCCCAAGATAACTAAAATCCATCGGTAATATTGAATACTGAACATGTTTATGGTTTTTTAGGCATCTCTTTTGTGGAACGAAGGGAAGGCAAAGAGTTGTTAGATTCAAAGACGGTGAGCACTTTTTAGTCGAGACAAGTTATGAGATGCATCCATATCAGCATAGTATGCATGCAAGAACATGCAAATGATAGGCCTACAATAAGGAACGGAGGCAGGGGGTCACAGGGGGAGTCCTGGACCCCCCATTTTTTTGACAAATTTTTTTTTTTTTTTTTTTTAAAAAAATTGGAAGGATTGAAGAATGGTAACTTCTCTGTTATTACAAATGAACTTGCGAAAAAAGCTAATCTCATTTCTTCAACTTATTTTAGGTTAATTCTCAACTTATTAGCAATGTCTACACTGATGTACTATTCGCAGAGAAGATAAATAACTCAATTACTGAGCTTTTGTTTTCTCCCCTTTTTGTAGTTTCCTTAAAAAAAAATTCGAGGGCATTGCACCTGAACCCCCATTGCCCCCCACCCCTTCACCTATATATTTTCAATTCTGGACCCCCCATTTCCAATAAGCTGGCTCCGTCACTGCCTACAATGACATTGGTTGTGTCCATGCTCTACAGTGATGCCACTCTGCCAATTTCAGAGAAGCCAGGATTCAGCATCTTTAGAAGCCCCGATGATCAATCAAATTCAGTAAATTCAACTGGATCCTAAATTCAATTGTATCCTAAGTTCAACTTGATTGCTCGAGAGTTCTCGAATCAATTCTATGCAACTTGTAAATGTCATCGCGGTGCTGAAAGGAGGATGCAAAGAGGGACTAATTTAAAGATAACAAGATGATACTTGTAATAGAGTTAAAAATAACATTTTAGCACTAAATGCCTAAAAGAGTTGTAGAAAACTCGGACTAAAGTTGAACCACGTGTTCTAGTTCTATTAGAGAAAGTTTGGTCTTTGTAAAATTATAGATACGCGTAAAAAGGATAGCGTCAACTTGTGGCTGTTGAAAAACTCAAGGTAGCAGCATGTTGAAGATTGGAAACTGTAAATCAGTGAAGACATAACACACTATTTACATTGTTCGACTTAAAAAAGTTTACATCCACAAAAGGGACGCTCTTTAGACCTTACCCAATAAACTGTAAAGGCTCCATCAGCTTATCACTAGTACACTAGAAGCTTTAGCCTTCCTCGAAATTCCATGTTGAAATTATTCGAACTTGATATGACGAACCAGTTAAGTACAAATTTCGATACTTCATAATATTAATATTAACATGTCCTACAAGATGGTGATTGGTTTGAAAACACTAATCTTGAAATTCAGTAAATCATTTGAATTTGTAAAGAGATTGAATGACTTGTCTGAACAATCTTAAAAGATCAACCTTCTTAAAACGAGGAGCATAAGTTCTTGGTTTAGTCCCGTTGATCAAAATACCAATTACACATTGAAAGAAACCAAGAACTTATTATTATCTACATATATCGTAGAACTTATAATTTATAAAATATAAATGCCTAAAGTAGTTTTGTGAATATCATAGTCATATATGTCTGCATCACAACTTCTGTCATTCACATTATTAAGTCGAATTTCAAATTTGAACCGTCCATTTCCTGCAAAGTTGACATGAATTTATTTAAAAACTCGGCCACCTTTTCCAGTAGATGGACGTTTCCATGTTCCCACACCAAGTCCCCCAAAAGCCTAACAATGCCATCCATATCATGTGAACATACTAAATAATTCAATTTCCATTCACCAAGGATTTAAATATTGCGGACAGAAACTGCAATTGTTTTTGATAATACAAAACATATTCAAATTTCTCTTGCCTTCATGGTAAAGTCAAGGGGACATAGGATAATAGAAATGAGCTCCAAAAAACAATTATTTGTTTAATCAGTCTAAACATTTTTAAATTATAGTCTTATATATTTTTTAAATTAAATATGTAATACGTGTACAACTTTTTTTTATTGGACGCAAAAAACCTCTCAAGGGCATTGAGATGAAGCATTCACCTCCCCGAGTCGGAAGCAATTCACCCGTAGAATAACAATTCAAGAAAAAGAATGATTGGGGAAGATATCTGTATGTGGTTGATATAAACTTTTACCAACAGAAAATTAGTAGGTGAATAATTAGAACTTGATGACTTTTATTAATTGTTTCTGTCCAAAAATTCCATTGGGAAGCTGTAAAATGATTTATTTCTCCATTGTTACTTTTAAGAAAATAATAAATAGAAATTTTTTCTCCTAATTTCAAAATATGAAAACAGAATATTTTGATAGAAACCATCATCAAGGACGAACATGCTAATTAATGAAAAGTCGAAAATAAGAGTTCACTAAAAAAAAGATAGGGACATAAGTTTTATGATAAACATATATTGAGGACATACGTGCAATTAAAGTGTAATATAATAAATAAAAGGGTAAATATATTCACATCTCAATTAAAAAAAAACTTATCTACATTTTAATTGCATAAAATGTTCATAGCCTTTATATATTATCACATTTATGTCCCCCCCCCCCCCCCCCCCCTTTTTTTTTTTTCATTTTATTCTTATTCTCAAAATTAACATAAATTGTTTCTAGTTATGGTTTTTATTTTTTTCAAAACTTTCTTCACGATAGAGTAAAAATACTTATTTGTCCAGGTTATATTTTTAAATAAGCAAAATAAATAATAATACAAAAATACGATTAAAGATTTTATTCTCATTTTAAAGCTTTTTGGAGAAAAATAATGATTAATGACAATATTTTCTAATGAATGAAATGTGATGAAGAAAACAAGTTAAGAATATAAGTGTGATAATAAATAAAGATTAATGACCTTTAATGTAATTAAAATGTGTTATATTTATAAATAAATAAATATAAAAAAAATGAAGTGTGAATATAACCACCCTAAATACCCCTAACAAGATGACAGCTTGGCAAGCTACTTCGAAGAAAGAGCTAAGCAATTGCAGATTGCAAGAACCAAATCCGACCAGCAAAAACGGTCTGTACATTGGCTGGCATCCATTTTTGGACCTCTACTCTTTCCTTGCAATTGTCCTTTTCTCTTTGATGTTATATAAAAGCCTCATGTCCGTTCATTATTCTTCATTCTGGACTTAATTATATCTCGAAAGGAACAAAAAAGCAATGGCAGAAACAAATATGAATGATTTTGAAGATATGTTACCAGTGATGGCCGAAAAGCTCGGTGGCGAAGGCCTAATAAGAGAATTATGCAATGGTTTTAGTCTTTTGATGGACAGAGAAAAAGGGCTCATCACATTTGATAGCCTGAAGAAGAATTCAGCTTTTCTTGGATTACAAGATTTGAGAGATGATGAGTTGAAGAGTATGGTTAAAGAAGGCGATATGAATGGGGATGGAGGGCTAGACCAGATGGAATTTTGCGTGATGATGTTTAGGTTGAGCCCCGAATTGATGCAAAAATCCGAAGATTGGCTCGAGTATGCTTTGCAGCAGGAGTTGAAGACGGCATGTTTTGACAGAAAATGAATTTGGAAGATGCTGATAAATCTGATTCTTCGACAGGGAATATTAAATGGTAAAATAAATAAAAATACGCAATTAGAAAGGCTGTTAGGATCCTTTGTAATTTTATTTGATTCTTTTCTTTTCATCATGTGTAACGACCCGGACCTATATGTGCATTCCCTTTGATATTTAAGGAATTTAGTTACTTGGAAAAACTACTAATCAGACCTGGCCAGGCCATCAGAATAAGAAGGGCCTTTCAAACAAAATCAACAGGAAGATGATACTCGATGGCATTGAGAAAATTTTAGTAGTCATTATCGTCTTTTTTACTGTTATTTATTGACAGATTTATGTTAAGCCAATTGATGAAAAAGAAAGAAGATCATAACATGTATGAATCCATTGTGTGCATATGATGAAATGGCCTTTCATTTTATTTTTGTTTGTTTTGTTTTTACATTCGATAGAATACAGAAAAGATTAGCATGGCCCTGCACGAGGATGACACAAATTGAGAGATTCTTTGCCGGCATTTAAAAAATAATAATGACTAAAACTTAAGTTCATAATTTGAAAGATATTTTTTTGCTTATTTCCTATGTATAGAGTTCAACATCTCATTCTGATATAGAATTTGTTGGATATTCAAAAGTAATGGTCACAAGCTTTGAGATAGTAGATGGAAAACTTAGGGTGCGTTCTCTTCGTGTTTCTGTTTTCTGTTTTGTGTTTTGAGTTTTGAAATTCGTTTTGTGTTTTGTGTTTTGAGTGTCTGTTTTGAACTTACTGAAAATGCGTTCGCTTTGTCATTTTGAAAAACAGTTTCTCAAAACAGAAAACACGTTCTCTTTGCACTTTTTTAGAATATTATTTGATAATATTTTATTCAATAAATTTGATTATTCAATTAACTTTAATTGTTTAGTGTTAATATATTATTAAATATATTATAAACCTGAAATTTCTTTGAATTTTGAAATATCTTTGAATCATGAAATATTTTTCATATATTAAAATAACATATAAATTTACGAAATTTTTTATTAATATTATTTTATTCTAGAAATTTGATTATTCAATTAATTTTAATAGTTTAATGTAAATGTAGTATAAAATAATGTGTTACTTTTTTAAAAAAAAATATAAAAACACAACCTAAATTAAATTTAGCAACATATAAGTTATTTTACAAGGATATAACCACTCACGCACTTGAACTCAAAACAATTTTTCAGAATGTTTGTAATTGGCAATGAGAAATCTAATGCAGGTCATATTTAAATAATTGATAAATAGAAGAAATATGAAAAAAAAAGGTCTTAAATTTTGTAGATTACACAGCCTTTTAGAATGTAGTATATAATAGAAAGTCTCCATTTAAAAAAGAAAAATATTAGCCATAATATTCGAGACGAAACCAAACATCATTCCTTTTGCAAATCATCTGTTATAAACAAACTGGTGAGATATCCACTACAAACATTAGAAATGTAATATCGTTACCAACTTAACTGGCTACCAAATTGATTTAGTAACGACTACTGTCTGCCTCGCTTTATGCAAGACGGACATTTGTATTGCTTTATATTTTCAGCCTTCGCAGGAGTTATCTTCACGCACTTCCCGTGGTACCACCTTTCACAGATGTCACAACCAATCCAAAACTCATCTGCACTGTAATTTCTACCACAACTACCACATAGCGTTTCACTGTGTTCATCTTCATCCTCCTCGTAACTCTCATCAGCCAGTTTTGGGTTGCTTTTAGCTTGACTATCACTATATCTCTGCAAATAAGGGCAAAAACGTAAAGCTAAGCAAGATACAAGGGCAATCAAAGTTATAAATAAAGGAGAAAGGCAAGGAGCAACTAGAGTCAGTAGCTAGTTCAAAGAAGATTTGAGGTGGGGAGAAAGGGGGAGAGGGGGTGACTGTGTGTTCAGAACTCAATCCTCCAGTAATATTATGCTTGCCCTGGTTCAATATATGCTGTTGCCTACACATCCTAAATGTTTAATCCAACTTTAGCTTTCATATCAGGAAGGAAGGAGAGAAAAACCCAAGAAAGAATTTATATGATAGTAACACTGCTTATACTTTGTGTCTATCCTACCTTTGTACTGCCACGGGATTTATTTCCGCTTTCTGCATTGGGCTTCTCTCGTGCTGGCTTCCTTTCAGTCATGACTTCAAATACTGTAGGCAGATCATTCACCAAGCTGAACAGTCGCTTCCTGTAAGTACAGTAAAAGACATTGGTACACCGTGACGGACAACACCAACCAAAATAAAATGTACTAATAAAATGCACCAATATGATCAAACAAGTTTGGGCCCCTGTTTCTACACACACCCTGGCAAAAGAGAAAGGAAATAAATATCTGTTATGAAATTTTAACTATACTAGACAAAAATTCACCTATAAGGATAATTTAAATCCAATCAAAATCCGCCTCCTAAGAAGCACTGACACGGACACGAGTGTCCGACACGCGATTTTTTGAAAAAGTTCCGACACGATACGTCGCCGACACGTTGAGTACAATATTATTTTTTTAATTTATTTTAATTTTATATTCTAAAAGTAATTATTTTTTATAGTTATTGAATCATATATATAATGATAGATAGAAATCAAACTTGACATTAAATTCATAAATGTTTCTTAATAACATAAGTTCAAAAAGTAAAAATGAAATTAATTACATCATTCATCTTGAACATCTTCATCTCCATCCACAAATACTATCGCTTCCAATTCCGGTTCGTCTAGAGATAAATTAGCAACTTCAAGCACACCAACATCTTCAAATGTATCAAATGCATCGCCACTAATATCCCACATTTTAGTCTCTCCTTGTGAGTATTGTGCACTCCTCCTTGACAAGAGACGAAGATTGCTATGGACAAAAACCAAATCTTCCGCACGTTTTGGAGTTAGTTTATTCCGTTTAAGAGAGTGCAAAAAGGAATAAGTACTCCAATTTCGCTCACAACAAGATGAAGAAGATGGTTGTCCCAATAATTTCAAGGCATAACTTTGAAGCATAGGTGTGAAAACACCATAAATAACCCACCAAGTCTTTGGGTCCAAGCGGTAATGATCATGGATGGATTCAAAATCACCGAAGTCATCTTCCATAGTTGAGAATTTGGCATACTCTTTATTCACCATATTACGCTCTTCATTTGACAAGTACCTTTTAAAACATTTTATTCTTTCTCTTGAAATTTCTACATCTCTATGTGGAGCAAGTCGAGTGGGATCCTCATTAAGCCATTCCTCGCTATAGTACCTAAACAAGGGAAAAAAATTTAAAGAAATGACAATTCATTCGATAACTAACTAAAAATATTAAATATTATGAAAATATAAATAAACAATAAATGTATGAATTAGATTTAAAAATTACCTTGGATTTAGAGAATGAGACAAACAATGAAGTGGAGTATTATTTTTGTTCCAACGATCTACAAGTATCCGATGAACAACATTGTAGAATGATGATTCCTCTTCTTGAACTTTTTTCTCATGCCTATAAATTATTCCTCTCACTTTCTCAATCATTGTATCCCACATGTCGTAAACCAAGTGAAGGCAAGGCTTATCCGTATCACAAAATCTAAGCATGTCATAAATGGGAGAAGTGAAAGAAAGAACATAACTTATAGAGTCCCACCAAAGATCATCAAGTACTTTCAATTTCACAAAACTTGCCTTCGTCATGTCATCTTCTCGATAAATTGACCATTTTTCACTAATAACCAAAGCTTGAAGACCACGTTGGATAAGCTTAAATCTTTTTAACATGACAATAACAGAAGCAAATCATGTCTCCGCTACGGAAAGCAACTTCAAAGGCACAAATTCATTAAACATTGCTAGTCTCATGGAATGGTTCATGATAAAAAATTTTACAATCATTACATCGTCATGAAGATTAGTAATCCAATTACATTCCTCATATGTGACCAAATTATTTTCAACATTCTTTGCGGCACAAATGTTCTTCAAAGCAAGATTTAGTGTGTGTACAACACATGGTGTCCAAAAAATATGAGGATACTCCAATTCAATTATTTGCCCGGCACCTTTGCAATTTGGAGCATTATCGGTTATCACTTGAACCACCTTTTCATGACCAATTTCATTTATAACCTCCTTCATCAAGTTAGCAATAAAATATTTATCTTTCGTTTCACCGGAACAATCAACCGCCTTTAAAAACATTGGTCCACTCTCGGTCACCGCCATAAAATTAATTAGTGGCCTTCTTTGTGGATCACTCCATCCATCACTTACAATGGTAACTCCCTTTTCTGCCCATGTGCCTTTAATTGGATTTAATAATCTTTCGATATTTTTTCTCTCTTTTTGAAGAAGAGTAGTTCTCAACTTGTTATAACCGGGAGGCAAATACCCCGAAATTCGACTATTGGAAGCAAGAGTATAAGAACTAATGTAATAAGGATTTCTTGCAAGAGTAAAAGGCAAACCACTTGAATAAAACATTCTAGCAATTTCGGAATCCAATTGGTCACGTGTTGTCACATTAAAAGCATTTTCTATTGCACTATTCTTTCTTTTCTTTTCCTCCAAAACATAACAATCCTTAGAACTCATATCATCCGAGGGCAATGGCACTCTTTTCCCCGCCTTAGTTTGCATTCTCAACTTGGCTTCATCTTCCATTTTTTGCATTTCACATATATCCTTCATAGTTACTTTTCCACAAGCCCCAATTCCATAGCCTTGTAATTTTAACAAATGTGCCCTCACTCTAGTGTATGAACTTGTCTTTGTTGCATTACAAAAATTGCATTGCCATAGAATGTTACCACCCTTTTCATTAAATTTATCAAGTTTTGTAACATATTTCCAAAGAGGTTTAGACATTTTTCTTGCAATTTTCGGAATTCAATATGAGGAAGAAGGTGTGATTGAGTTTTTATATAAGTTTGATTTATTTTAAAGGCTAAAATAGTACTAAAATGATTAAAAAATTAGTTTATCTATTATTTTAAGTTGGTCTACTGCTGGAGAGTACAAAAATACATAAAAAATACACTTATTTGGAAAAATTACAACTAATGGGTCCCACAAATTCAATTTTACATTGGAAAATGAAATTTTTCATCATTGCCGTGGTCTTTCCCAGTATGGCTATTGACACTGTCTTCTCTTCCTCCTTTTTTATTTTTGTTTTGACCTTCCTATTCATCATCTTCTTTCCTTCTGTCGGCGGTAAGTCTCTCTGCTCTTTTTTTTTTCTCCTCTCATCTCTTCTCTTTTCTTTTTCTTTCCTTTCCTTTCCCAGCACTTCCATCTCTCTTTCTTTCCCTGTGGCAGGATCTCCTATTTTCTGCAATTTTTGGGCCTTCGACATGCTGAACGGCCGAATGAACTCCGACAGGTCGCCCAGCAGGTTCTTCCACTTCCCTTTTCTGCATTTCTTGCCTCCAACACGCCGAAGCAATTCCGACACGCGTCCGCGATGTGTCGGAAGCGTACCGGTGTCCGATACGTGTCGGACACCGATACGCTGTCGCCGGCAGCGTGTCGGTGCTTCCCTCATGCCCCAATAAATAGCATAAAGTGTTCAAAATTCAACCCTTGTACATGGCTCAATAAAGATCTATGCCTGCTCAGTAATGATGCTTAATCTCTTGACTGGAACTAAACCAACAACTACTGATAATTTCTGGTGCAATCAACAAACTATATGTGCCTTAGCAAATTGATGAAAGGCAATGTTATCCCAATGTTCTTATTTTTCAACTTTCTGAAGCTTTACAAGCAGTCTAGACAGATTCACAGCATATATATATATATATATATATATATATTCTACAGCAAATTGGTTTGACAGAAAAAAAAATGTTCAATGTCATGAACCAAATGTCATGCGCTAAGCGAATCAAATTCATAAAGACGACTAAGCCGAAGTCAAGAGTGATCTCATATGCTAGTAAAAGTATTCTTTATAAATTGATCTTTTACATGACTTCATTTTTCTGGGATTAGATACACGAGTAGGAAATCTATACAACCTTAACATAACAATTTTCACTCAATATTTATATGCTAAATTCAATCACACAAAACCGAAGTAATCAATTAAAAGTTTTACTCAAAATTCAAAAGAGAATCTATCCCACCCCCTTTCTCCCTCCATCTCTTGGGATTTTATTGCAAGGTTAAACTCATCCATACTAGATCCTAGAATATAGATCACTAATCATGACAAATCCTACTTTGATCTAGATACTAGTCATACCCCAAAAAGGGCCTGAAGAGTTACAAATAAATACTAAATTTCTTCTTCATCTACTTAATAAAACAAAAACAAATTCCTTCAAGAAAACCGTAACCTTATAAAAATGCATCAAATGTCAGTAATATACCTACATGATCGACCAAGAAAACCCTAGCTCCACTATCCAATAACACAAAATCACCACAAAAAAATAATAATAAACAAGCATCCCACGTTCCATTACATTTTTAAATCCACTACTTCCATCAGATCCGTGAAAAGTAAGTGATAAAATCCAAAACCAATAACTAAACAATAAAAAGTGAGTAACAAGAAAAAAAAAAAAAAAAACCACTACAATCGGGCTCAGACAATGGCTTGCACTGCATGAGCTGAGCAATCTGCTTGTCCAGATTTCCATGTGTGTTCGTAGCCACCAGATCCGCACTCATCTTGCTAATTTTTCTATCTTATATCAGATCACCCTGATTTTCAGTATCACGGCGATTCACCTATGGTTATTTGGCAATTAATTCCTCAATCGAGCACATAATCATCCGAAATTTACAAATATAAGAATATGAAAGACAACCGGCACGATGAATAAAATGTACCATTTTCGTTGAATACTCAGTCACTTCAGCAACGACGGAAACGACAGAGACAGAGGGAGGATCCCACAAATGACACCACAGCAGCGGATGGAAGATTACAATAGAAGGGGGAGCGAGAGCGAAGAGAGAGCTAGAGACGTGAGGGAGAGTGAGATGTGAGAGATGGATTTTTAGGGCTCCCATTTGGCGCGTTTTGGGAATTAAGCTTGAAAAGGCCCAAAACGCAGAAATGCCGTTTTGGGTTTTGTGTGAAAAAAAAACAATTGTTTTGAAAAATTCGTTTTCGAAAACGGGAAAGAGAACGCGTTTTCGTTATTTTGAAAAATCGAAAGTAGAAAACGACCCCAAAACGACAAAGAGAACGCACTCTTACTATCTACAAATGAGTTTTGGGCTTAACTAAAGGAGTATTATATTCCAAGTTTGATGATTTTGAAATATATGTCAAATCTCAAACCGTTACACCAACAACAAAATGACATCGTTTCGAAGGGGAAAATCTTGATGTGCCACCAATGAACTTGTTTGTGTTTGAAGAGGATCGTTTCTTGGATTGAATCTCAAATTGACACAATCTTAGGCGCTTATCAGCAGAAAAAATATTCTATTTGTTTATGACCTGGCTCGTGAAAGGCTTTCTTTTGGCAAAGAATATGTTCTAATTATGTAGTTTGATAGATATTTTTGAAAGCTAAATCTGTGTCCACTGTAATGTAGCTTTCACAAGAAGATATGATATAGAAGAAACATTTCTTATTGTCTCTGTATAACTAAACATTTCTCGTTAAATCATCTCATGTAAAAGCTTAAACTAATAGAAAGAAAAATTATTGTTATATTTTTTTATCTTCAACAAGTTACACAAGGTTTCTCATCAGCAATGAAATGAACATATGTATAAGAACAAAAATGAACATATTTCAAGAATATCATAGTAGATCAAAATGAAATCAACTAAACTCTGCTTGTTTATGGAAGATAAAGCAATCAAGGGCCTATTGAACAGTTCTTGCAGCACCTTCTCATTTTTGAGTAAAAATTTCGCAAGACTAATGTCATTTGCACAATCTGCAAATCCATGAATCTTCACAACCTTTTAAGTGCTGTAGAAAACAATTCATTGCTTCGGTTTGTGATTCCCAAAATCTTTCTTCTCCCGAGCTTGACAAGTCCTTGTTCCATTGCTATGATTGATATATAGAAAAGCTACTGAGGCAGCGGCGGATCCTGCTAGTGACGAGCTAGAGCAGCCGCTTTAGCTGGATTCGCCGAAAATTTTGAGACCGGAGAAGACTGGAGAGAGATCGGAGAAGACGAAGCCATTTTTATGTTTCTGGTTCTGGGCCTTTTAAAAAAAAAAAATGGCCCAAATAATTTGGGCCAAATTGGGTCCAGTCCCGTTATTAAGTGACCCAATTAGTCAATTACCCAATAACAACCCAAACCAATTTCATTCCCATTTCCCTCCAATCTCTAACCCTCCCACCGACAGAAGGAGTAAGAGCAGTTCGAGATTCTTTCTTCCTAAACGGTAGCGACTTTGGTTGGCTAGAGACAGAAGACTTGGATTTTGGGTTCATCGGGCAACGGCTGCGAGTGCGATGCTGGGTGCGTGCGCCTGTGAAGGAATCGGAACTTCACGTCTTCCGGTCTTCACCACTTCGCTACTTGGAGTTGGACTTGGCTAGGTAAGTTTGGTTTCTTAATTCTTATAGTGAGATTCTGTCTTCATTATGATTTGTGAGCTTGTGAGTTGTTGTGCCTATGTTGTGACTTGTGTGAGTGCGACTGCCGAGTGCCGACTGTGCGAGTCGTGTGCGATCGTGTGTGTGAGACACAGTGACAGTGTGAGTTGTGACTGCAGTGCAGTCTGTGTGTGAATGTGTGTTGAATACTTGAATCTGTTGATGAGTTGATCAATGGCTTGATGAGGTGATGCCTATTGCATTTGATTTACCTTGATGGCTTGATAAAATTAGCTTGAGTTGTGGCCTTGTGGTTGTGGGTTGTGACTTTGTGAATGTGCCGTGTGTGCTGTGTGCTGACTGTTGTGCCTGCCTGTGTGCTTGTGATTGTGAGTCTGTGACTTCATGACTGTCAATTGGTGTCTTGGTGACTTAACTGTTAATAGTTTTAAGTTGGAGTTTTACTATTGGATAAATTGGATTTGTGTTTGATTTTGATTGTTATTTTTTGATATTGAAATTGACTTTATAAATTATAAGTGTAGAAACTAGAAAGGTGCCGATATTTTATATTATTTAATCAAATTTTAATAAACGACAGGTCGGATCGGGCTATTACGATCGTTGATTATCGACGGTCAACAGTCAACAGTCAAAGTCGACTTTCGCTCTAGTTGAACATTTATGTTGGATTCGCCGCTGTATTGAAGTGAACATAAACGTAAAACAAATTTAGTATATTTGGTTAAAAGTCGATACTCACTTTTCTTTTAGTGTTGCAATCGCAAACAATCTTGATAATGATGGTGTGAGTAATAGGAGAAATTCTGAAAAGACTTGCTAATCCGGGGTTCTTATGTTTGTTGAAGCCGGTATACAACTCCAAGGACTCGAGCTTACTGAAAGGACATAATAAAACTCCTACAAAACGATTATTCTTCGATAGAATCTGCAGTCATCACAATTAGCTAGTTAAACTCATTTCATAAATGTTAGGGATTTGATGAAATAAATAACCAGAAATCCCTTAACAAGACTTGCAAGATGGTGGATCGTTTGAGAACATCAATCTTGAAATTGGATTGCTCGTTTGAGCTATAAACCGATCGAATTGCTCGTTTGAATTTAATGAGCTTTGATATGTCCTAAAGTATCAAATGCTAGATTAAAGAACTGAAAAATTAGAAAAAGGTAAATCAAAATATATTTGATTCATATACCAGGAATTGATGCAACAAATGTACCTCGATACACTGGTTTTCAAGTGCTAAAGATCGGCAATGAGAAATTCCCGACATGAAGTTTGATACACTTTGAAGCTTAGCTCCACTCAGATCCTCGTGAAGGACAAAAAACCCTACAAAGGCCTCGTGAAGCGAAGTTAAATTGTGTAAAAAACTTTCCTCGGTGATCGAATTGTACGACCAGAAGATAATTTGGAGAGTTGGGGCGTCAATTTTCACCCTGCTGCTAACACTATAAGCATCAAAGCAACTTGAAACCCTCATTCTCTCGAGCTTCGGTGATGAAATTTCAAGATCTTCAAGAAGAAAACAACTTTTTAAGGCTAAATCCTCGAGGGTTCGACAAATAATTCTAAGATGCTTCAATCCAAAACAGGCTTCTAAATGTAATTTCTTAAGCAAAGGAAATGATAAATCTGTAAACAAATTCACAAGGGATGGTTGATCGTGTAAAATCATGCGGAATAGAGACAAATTTGACAATGATCGAAAACCTGCCTTCATAATTTCCATTGGAGGCAATCTGAATCCGGGACGCCATGATTTCAATCTGAAAACTCTTAATGACTCACTCGTAACAATGCTACGGGGAAAGTTGAAGTAGTCGCATATAGAGACCTCGATATGAAGTTCTTGAAACATTATGTTTAATAGCACAACGAATCAAACCATTGAGTCGAGAAAAGCTCAAAAAAGCACGAATTCTAAGTACTCGTATATCCGAATGCTTCTTTCGAAGGCCTAAAACCTGATCAATGAATTCTTGCTCCTTTCAAGCTGTAAGATTTTTTTTTACGTACACCGGATGCATTCATAAGAATGTTGAGGGACGTAAAATCGAGGTCCGGGAATGAGTAAAAGAGATTTCTCCAACGCCCCGCTAACACACTGGTTTGCGCGATGGATTTGATGGGAAGAAAGAATAGAATTTGATGCAAAACATTATCTAGAAGATCGCTAATCTTGTCGTCTTCTTGTTCAGTTTGTTATGAATGAAATAAGATTTGAAGAGTTCTTTATTAATTCCTTTTCGGAAATAAAAAATGTCAGTCAAACTGAGGAATGGAAAATATATAGAAGGGATTTTTCTTCAATAACCTTTGTGATGTTCGTTGATCTAGAGAAATTTAATTATTTTAGTCTCCCCTAAGTTACATTTGAATAGGTCTGCTCCAGTGATCTAAAAAGTGTAAAGCGTGGTTAGGCGTGGAGACTAAGTTTCAAACTTTACGAGCCTAGGTGTAAAAAAGCGTTTTTTGATTTTAAATTTTAAATTATTGTAAAAAACATTCAATAATTCATATAATATATACCAAACATCTAAAATTATAAAATATTATATATACTTAATAATTCATACAAAAAAGATAAGTTTCAAAATCATAATTAGATAACATAGATATGCTTAAATCTTATCTAACTCTTTATCGGACTCCAATTTAATATATTTTTCTTCATCTACTAAAAAAAAAAATGTACATTTAATGAAGATAAAAAGTTAAAAAAAATTTAAGTGATCAACGAGAATGTTGACCGCTTAATGTGCACCTAGACGTGCCTATAATTCTCGCTTTGGTTTAAGGCGAAGCGCCTTAGTCACGTTGCGTTTAGGCGCGCTTTTTAGAACACTGATCTGCTCGAGTTAAGAACATAACTTTATTAAACTACAAATACTACACAAATGAACGAAAATTTCTATCAATAACAACAGGTGTGTGATAAGTGCGTTTTGCGCACTTACTTAGACTATAAAAAATGGATTATTGTGGATATATATGTTGAAATATGACTTAATTCGATACAAATTGTATTTGTAGGGCTACATCGATGGATAGAACGAAAAGTATGCGAAAAGGGACCAAAACAGAAGAAAACGAAGTTCAGGGACCAAATTGAAATTATTGAAAAGTTGACACGGGAGATGAAATGAAGATTGGAATGAGCCAATGACAATTTGAGTAATGATACGAGGCATAGAAGGAAGAAGAAAGTTGAAAGAAGCTCAAGAATGAAGAAATAAAATTTTGGGACCAAAATGCAAGAATTACAAAGTGCATTACACTATGCGGCCGAATAGTGTAATACATATACGACCGCATAAGATGTTCCAGCAAAAACCTAACCCCAAATCCGTATAACTATGTGACCACATAAATTAATATTATGCGGCTGCATAGTAGACTTCCGTCACGAGAAATTCAGTTTCTTTATTTGAATTAACTATCTATGGAAACACATTTTCAACTCTTTTTTAACCCTAATTACGTTCAAAATAGGAGGGTTACGCATTGTTACACATATTTTGACATATTGGAGATCAAAAAGGAGGAAAAAAACAAGAAGATTACTTCAAGATTCCAGATTTCTTTTAAGAATTGATAGGGTGATGTCTTCTTTTATTTATTTATTTGTTTTCTTAGTTTTTCCATGCTATGCTAGATTTTATTGTGTTAGGTAAACGATGAACCATGTGATGTGATATTTTAATTCCTAATTTTATATTTTTGACGTTAAAACGCGTTTTGTATTAATGAATAATTTATATACATTGACTTGAGTCCATAATTATTATGCATATGATTATGTGATTTGTGGTTGTTTATTTCATCCATTCGAAAGAGAAAAATAGACTCGACAGTGTATAAATTATCGTAGGGTCTGATAGGGGATAGAGATATACCGCTATGTCTTACGTGAATCTCCAAATGTTTATATATATATTCATGCATTTTTATATATTTGCTCCCGTTATAAAGATATAGTCGACGTCGTAAATGAAAATAAGTTCAAGTTTAATCGAGAGAGAGAGTTTTGAGTAAAATAGGAACACTGATACGTTACAATTCAAATGTGTTATCAATTTGTAGAATTAGGGTTGAAATAAATTGTTGCATGAAGATTCGCGAACCTGGTACGCCTTTTATTTTATTGTTATTTCAACTTGCATTTGATTTAAATTGCTTTTAGAATAATCCATCTTTTCATTTAGTTGATCCATTCACATTTGCATAAGTAGATTACTAGTTTTATTACAATTTAGTTACAAAACTCAAAACACGTCTTTTGTTTCGGTTAAGATCGAATTAAGTATAGTCGAACTATTAAATCTCTGTGAGAACGATATTTAGACTTAAAAATTCACTTTATTACTTGAAACGAACAATGCATTTACGATACTATAAGTCGAACACATTTTTGCGTATTAGTGTACAACTTTATTTCTTTGATAAAGAAAAATAGACGTACCATAGTTGTTAGCTAGCCCACATCTTCTACAGTTAGGTATCTACTATCTAGTAACATTTCCCTTTACTAATTTGCTGAAAATAACGGAAAAAATGAAAAATAAACTAATAACAAAATAGCTGTAGGAATTATACATTACCAATTTTGAAAAACAAAATATTATCTAATAATTTTAGAAAATTCAAAAGAAAAATTATTGAAGGGTATTTTTCCCGTCATTGATGTACTTAAAATGAAAACTAGAACAATAAATGTTATCGGCAGATGAATTTTTATTTTTATTTTTATGTTAAAGAACTACGAAAAATGGAGAAAATAGGAAAAGTGTTAGATAATAGGTAATGGCTGGAACATATATTAATTACTAAACACTTAATTTATTTCTAAGTAAATATATAATAATTTAATTTTTAGCATAAAATGGCAAAATATGGGTAATGTATTAAATAAATAAATATCAAAGAAGAATGAATGTGTATATATATATATATATATATATTTTTTTTTTTTTTTTTTTTTTAAGTTAAAACCCATAGTCTGGACCAGGAGGCCTGAATGATGACATTAGCCCAAAAAGGCAACGCCCAAATTTCTTACCATTTGATTTCAAGCTCAGTAGCTCAAACACAAGCTCAATCATTACATATCCATCACTAAAAACTTGACGTTCGACTTCGACAATATTGTGCCTGCACTCACGGCCAATCTTGGCTCCGCTCCTGTGCTTGAGTATGTCGCTAACAAAACATTTATTTGATGAACAAGCATTGGATGAAGTCATTCATGGCATGATACATTTATATGAAGGGATTGTTTGCTCAATCACAAATATGGAGATATAAACAAGTAATCAAGTTATATTATGAAACACAGAATACCGAGTAAAATTAAAATGAAAAGAAAACACCAATTGTTTTATTGAATATCATCATTTCACATTATCTTACGTCTCCCTGTGATCAAGAGGCAATCTGCAATATGATAGAAAACTATAGACGCTAGTTTGACTCAAGTATTAAGCTGAAAAGGCCAAATCTTAAGAACAACAAAAATTCTACTTATAATATTGAAGAAAAGGGGTCAGAAAGAAAAATGTAAAGCAATAAGTATCCATGTAAACCTGTTAAAGTCTCCAAACCCTCAATGAAAATTCTTCTAATTCTACACACTTTCTGCACCTTTTTCCTTCTTTCTTTGCTTTCTGTCATCAAAACAAAGAAAAAATAACAAGAAATAAGATCCTCTTTTAAGATAGAAAGTTATCAATCAAAAGGAAGTAAAAGATGAACATTTTAAAACAAAAGCACCAAGGGAAATTAGAGCCAAAATATAACAGGTGTTTATATTAAAGAATTTAATCTGACTTAGAAAAGTTAAGTGTACATACAAACAAACAAACAAACAATAAGATCTCGGTATGAGCTCAGCTGCACAAACAAAATTTGAGATAGATGTGCCTAAAAATGAATGCCCCTAGCCATTTTCCCCAAGTACCGTATACAGTTCATTGTTTTAATATGGCAGTCACTTTTCTCCAGAACAAAAAATTTTCTTTCATCACTAACTCCAACCTGTAATACAGATTACTACATCTAACAGTCATCATCACAACTAAAGTAGTTCGCTCCGGAGGACTGCCATCATAAACCTTCAATACACGTTGTTAGCAACATGTGGACATGTTCAAATTAGGTAACAGAGTAATGCTGCACCAGATCCTCATTTTTCTAACAAGAACAAGAATATTTTGCTCTTGTTTGGGCTCCATTAAACCGAATTTTTTTATTTTTTTTTCAAAAACTCATTTTCAACCATATATTCTTTCAATAAAATAATATCATATGTAAATTCAAAACTTTTTCTCACATTTTAACCACACATTCTCCAAAAAAATTACTATTCCAAAATATATTTTTCCCCAATCTCATTAAAATGAAACCCAAACAAGGGCTTTATTTGACACCAAAGTGTTAAAACTACCTTTCTTCCTCTAGACAGTTCAGGACCACATGAATGATTCAAGATTAAGTGGACATGTCAGAAGCCAAATTTGTTATGAAAAGAGCATGCATCAGAACACAAGAAAATACACATCAGCAAAGAGACAATCTTTGTGTTCATCAACATTTCAGCATTTGATTTAGAAGATAGCAGCATGTGCTACCAACAGAAAATATAGTTATTATGTCCAGAGAGATTGAGCTCAAAAAATTGCCATGAAGTAGAATCCCAGGGGCAAACAAAAGGATTTCATTGTAGTTGATTCTCCAAAACAATTCACAACAACTATAATAGAGCCAACCCTCTAGACAGTATAAATTACCTACCAGTCAAGAAGTCCTTAATCTCCAACCCATCTCAGGTTATGAACTAGTTGCAGGGTAGAATTCATTTGTAAAATTTTATCATTTTAAAAGTGTCGAAACAGAGCAAAATTAGGAAATCTAGGCAATAAACGGCTATAGTCTGTGTATGCATGGAGATGAAGAAAGGAAAATTCTTTCTTGTCCCACATCACGTGGAGAAAATAATTTTACATCAGCGGTGATCAAGTTTATGGTTTTTCCCACTACTTTTTATTCCTCTTACCTAGTTACATAAATAAAAAACATCAACAAACAGGATTCATATAAGCATTCAAAATTTAAAAAATATTTTTCTCATGGTGTATAATGTAGTTGAACAAAAAGACAAAATAAGTATAATTTATCCAGAAAATTAGGAGTTACAACAAGAGCTGTTGGTCACCTATAAAATACATCTATCTATCTTTCTCTCCTTCACCCTTTCTGTTCTTTCCACTTCCCATTGGCATGTTCATGTAGCATTTGAAAGGAAATTTCTAATTTTATTCAGCATCTTATAACAAATTCATTTTAAGGGGAAAAAAAAGAACAACATTGACAGAATTCAAGGATAAATATTCATGAACTGTGGTCAATTATACAAGTACTGTGCACATATAAGATTTCATTCAATCAATCAAGATCAGATAAATTGATACAAACAAAACACAATGCTTAACATTTAAAAAAAAAAAATTACACACACACACACACACACATATACATTTCAAAGCTAGCCTGCATATCAAGTTGAGTCCTGTGTCCGCTAATGCTTTTGAACTCTGCGATGTATGACTACTAGTTGTAAGTAACTCCTGGTCTGCAACAACATTTTGACCTATGAGCAAAACAAGGCTTTCCATGTAATTATCAATATAAAATGAGCGTGGACTGCCATGGATTCCAATATCCTTAGTCACTCTAGTCTCTGGATTATAAGTAACTAACCCATGCTCTTGTGAGACCATTAATACTTCACCGTTCTTTATAAATCGAATTACTTTTTCAATTCCTCCTACCAAGTCAATATTGTATAACTTAGTCCAAGACTTGATAACTCCATACTCTTTCATCACCAAAATGCAGCAAGACTCACTGCCCATCTGTTTATCATACTTAATCATGCCCAGTGATTCTCCTATTACTATAATAGATAAATCTGTTATAGCCTCTTGTGCCAAATGATCCGGGAACATTAACTTCCCAAAAACCTCATCTTCCATTTGAAATGTCAAAATAAAATTACAGAAACCCTTATTCTGAGTGAGGTCCTCATAGAAGGCGAGCCAATGCACATTACCTTTTATAAAAGTTTGAGACCACATAAATTCCATTATTATGTATCGATCATTAAAGTGCACCCTTCGCCATGTGCCCGATTTTAGTGAGTAAATCTCAACCATTGCAGGAAGGTTCAAGGTAAAATCATCAGTTTTAGAATACACAATCCTCACAACCTTGAAATCGTGAAGGGTAGCACCACATCCAAGAACGAAGAAGTGAGCTTTTTCCGGTTTAACAGTGGGAGCTGGTAACACTATATGCTTTCGAATACAAGGGTTCCATAAAATAATGGGCTGCAGAGGACTAGTAAAGAAATCATCAGATAAACATACCAAGCCGTTTGAGCCGCCAACTATTCGGAAATAGCCGAATTGGGATTTGAAGGGAAAATATAGTTCGTCGAACCCAAAGGATTGATTCTCCCCATCTTTAAGCAGCGTGTAGTGCTCTGCTCTATCATCTTTCGTGTATCGCCGTAAGTAGAGCGTGTTGCCTTCTTTACTTGCACTGATTGAAAGGTGCGAGAAGATGAATTCGGAACTCGTGATGATCGAGTGCCACAATTTACAGACTGCGGTGAAACAGAGTAACGATTTTGCAGGTAATTTCAAGAGAATTTCGATTATTAGTTCCCGGGGCAAATAGTCTGACATTGAATTAGGTTGTGAAAGAGGAAGCAAATGGCTGCTAATTCCGAGCAAAAAAAAGGGGATCTAAAATTGAGATAATAAAGAAGAAATTAGAATGAGGACCCCAAGTGCTTCTAGCGTCAATACTTGGGGATTATAGATGCAAATTTAACATTTTTTTGTTTTTTTTTGGGGGTTAAATCTAGATATATTTCTTGTTTTTATACAACCAAATCAACTTTTAGGGCCAATCACCGTCTCAATTATATTTGCACTCAACAAACCTTTAAATGAAGTCAGAATTTGACCAATAGTAGGGAGTACAGAGTTAAAAATAATTGTATTGAAAGGCTTATTAGTCAAGTGTTCAAAACGAACATTTAAATAATCCATCAAGCAATTAACTGTAAAATCTAAAAACTAAGTTAAAATGTAAATAATTAATTGAGTAACCTGACTAGAAAATTGAGACACAAATAAATAAATAAATACTTTTCGTTAAAAATTTAAAGGAGCTTGGCACATATTAGAACAAAACAACACAATTGTTCAACTCTTCATCTAATTTAAGGTTTTTGGGGCTGTGATTACTTTATAGAAAGAGATTCAGTATTATCTTGTTTTCGACAACGAGTCGTGAAAAATTATGAAAGAGAAAGTGGGTACGGACTTCAATTTGGAAGAAAATGGGATAGGCGTGGTTACCATGAGATGGATATACAGTTAATGAATTTGTGGGTTTATATACAGTGAGCGTGTTTATATATTGTTATATAATATTATATTGCATTATCACCTATTTTTGGAACTATTTTATAAGATTGTTACTTATGAATAGGGATGACAATGGTTCTGTTCGAGATCGGTTTGGTCAAAATCATCACTGAACCACCAATTGTTTGGTCATACCATAACCGTACCATAACGACGTAAGTCGGTTCGGTTCGACTCTTGATTTGATTTGATTTGAGACAATTAATAACCACGAAAATAAATTATTTTTTTATAAGTCTAGCCGTCAAATTGAAAAAAAAAAAAATTATGAAATAAGTCAATAAAAACAAAAACACAATACTAAACCAATTTAACAAACAACATCCCAAATGAAAATGCAAACAATATCTCAATTTTCAAATGCAAAATTCGAATTTGTAGATAATCAAGATGTTTTGGATATTTTTGAGAAGGTATGTGCAGACACTTGTTAAAAAGAGTCCCATGTCACTTAAGTATACTCTGCAGCAGTACAAATTTATGAAACCATAATTGGGTATATTTTCATGCAGAAACCAGGAGGAATAATTGCTCTTCTGGACGAAGCCTGATACTCTACTATTCTGCTTGCACTAAAATAATCCTAGGTTGATTTCAAAACTTAAAAAGTAGGCTAAACATGCATTACACATCCAATAAACACTTAACATTTTCTTTAAGGAAAATAACATAGATAACTTGGTAACAATATTGCCAATATACCCAACACACATTAGCACAAATATATAGCTAATTTCATTTCTTTTGCAGTATGTTTCCCAAATCAACTCATGAGACCTTTGCACAAAAGATGTGCCAGACATACAAATGACACAATCATTTCAGCAAACCAAAACTTGCTCAAACCGATTTCACAATAAACCACGATGCTCGAGATGTATGTCAAACTATAAATAATTGTTTTTATTTAATTATCTGCTAAAGAACTCTGTTCATCACAATGTTTTGGTCAAATAGGTAACTTACCAAGCCGATTACTTCCCGGACAAAAACAAGGATAATGTTGTTGCAGAACATCAAGTTCTAAAAAATAACATCCTAGGGGGAGGGGGAGGGGGAGGGGGAGGGGGGGTGTCTTGAGTTCTCAGTGGTTTACATTCAAGAAATTTCGTCGTATTTTTATTACTTACTAAGGTGCAAATCCGATGGGAAATCAACATGTATTGCAATCTGTAACAAAATGAACTTAAATGGCTATCAAGTAATAAACCTATATCACAATAGTTATATATATGTAAAGTTTCATATTTTCTTTGAAGTTTCTTAAAAGACTTGAAGAAGAGTATAATTTGATGTTGCCACTTTTTTGTACTTCGGATTGGGAAAAAAGGTATTTCTTAGGGCAGGGAGATGGTTGAATCTTTGGACCTTAATCTTTTATTACCTTCTCAATGGCGAGCGGCGATGGCAATGGCGATGGAAGCTAAGGCACAGCTCGTACAGCGGAGGATATGTTGAGTGTTGTGTTTTCAATTTTCATGTATAGGGTTAATAGGTTAGCCAACAACTAGTTAGGTTAGTTAGTAATGTTAACTGGGCCAGAATTTTGGGAAGCCCAATTGCCAAATTGCCCAATTAATTTTACGAAAGAATAATGGAAAGTCCAATTGTCTAATTAATTTTTTTTAAACGGGTAATCGGTTCAGGACGGGACGATAGCGTAAATACCATATCCTCCACCCTGAATCGTGTCATTAAAATCAAATACTATATCCACCACATTGCACCATTAGTTAAGTAGTTATGTAATTTCCTCATATATGTGGTTATATAATAGAGTTGGGCCGATTATGGGCTATTTGGTTTTAGTAGATATCAAGTGGGCCATGTTATGGTATGGGCTATGATTTTGTGGAATAGATGGGCTTAGTAGCTCGTTTGGTTGATTGTTGGTTGTGGGGGATGGAAGTAGCAAAAAAAGGTGGGTGGGGTGGTGTATATAGATTGTGATATTGGCGGTTTGTTGCTTGAGCTGTGTTAGATGCTGAATAAAAACTACATAATTTCACGATGTCTTAACAAGAAGAAATTTCTAGCTGCAGAAGCAGTAACACTGTGAGATCCCCAGATTACTCTATAGTTTGAGAAAACAATGGACATGACTCTGATACCACTTTGGTGTGGCATAAATTGAGGTGTGTCAACATAGAGTGAAACACGAGAGAGAGAGAGAGAGAGAGAGAGAGAGAGAGAGAGAGAGAGAGAGAGAGAGAGAGAGAAATTCCAGCAGAAGAATTAAAGGTATAGGACAAAAAAGCAGAGAAGAAAAAAATAAGAGGAAGAGTACAATAGAGAAAATGAAGAAACCGGAGGAGAAGAAACAAACATCAGCAAGGGGAAGACCGAAGAAGAATGAGAAATTTAAGGCGGAAAAGGGAAGAATTGATCACCAAGCGTAATTTCATTCATCATATTCATCAACTGAGTTTTGAAGTTCAATACGAGCATATAAGTTACAAAACATAAAGCCAACAATTACAGGGTTTGGATCAGCCTATAATATAAATCCAATAACTAATAAAAACAAAAAATAGAAATAATCCAAATAGCACAACAAAAGAAAAGAGAGTAGTTTAATCCTTTATAAGTTGGTCTGTATATTTATCTTTATTCGATGTTGAATTTGTATCACTTAACGTACCCCCACAAGATAGTAGCTCTTTAGAGCAGACTAATATTAAAATTTGTGTGCTCATCTTTTAGTCTTAATTGAATTGCGCTCGTTAGAGTTTAATAATCTCTGATATAATATTAAGACATGAGATTTTATCTTAAAATGTCAACTTTATTAAGAGGAGTAGTTCAATTCTTTATAAGTTGATTTGTATATTCATCTTTATTCGATGTGAGATTTTTATCCCTTAACAGAAAGAAAAATTATTATTATTATAGAGTGTCTGAAAAGCGTCGATATTCGACATGTGTTGGACATGGATACACTATCTTAATTAAAGTGTATACAACACATTGAGTCAAAAGATGTCCTAGAGTGGTGTCAATGGAATGTTATAGTGTCTTCTATGTTTTATGTTTCAGGTTTTGATCTGCTCGAGAATATCCTTATTGAGATAGATGTGGGCACTGGTTGCTGATTTTAATATGCCCTTGTGATCTTATCTATTGTAGTAGTCTAGGACTAGGATCGTAGATTGAGCTTAATTTAGTGTAATTCAGAATGGTAACAAGTTGTGGACTGCCAGTTAGACTTTTCTCATGTACTTTATTAAGTTTCCTGAAATGGTTAATGAGGCCTGACTTAACTTAATTGAATTATTGCGATTACTTGTAGTAAAATTATGGAAGTTATGGACAATTGGATGTACTTCTTCTCTCATTTTCATAAGTAAGCTTATAAACCCAACTAAACATGTGTGCTGTGATGGAGTTCAAAGCTTAATGTTTAGCCAGATTATCAAAATTGGACACGATTAGCTAGTTTGAGTAGGAAAAAGTTGGAACCTAAACAAATTGGTTGTAATCCTGACTTCCTTGCTTATCAAGGCCCTTCTTCAATAGAGTAATTGCACAGTTGACCTTTATAAACGAAGTTTCTTTTTGAACATTTGAAATTTCAGATCCAAAATTAGGATTGGTACTTCACCATAGCTCAACTCTTATTGTTAAAGGTTGAACCCCAATCCTGAGGGTCCCCCTATCTCTCTCTACCCCCTTTCGTCCCTAGAGTATTGTGAATGAGGTAAATGACGGGATGTGCTTCAGCAGGTCAGGGTACAAGAGCTGTCATACTGGTGCCCACAAAGAGTCCAATTTCATACCTTGTAAAAGGCAAGAATCGAACTCTCACACCGCGGCTGCCAGCTCAGTTGAGACTACCTCACTCCTGTAACTCAACTCTTATTGTTACTTCAATGGTTGATGGTTTACTTTGGATCTTAAATTTATGAAACAGTGAATGAGAACATCCTTCACATAGTATAACTCTTTTAGTGAAACCACAAAAATTCCTTTAATTGGCTAGTTGAGATCATTCCTTATGTTATTTGTCTATAGCTTTTCTACTTGTCCGAGATAAAATATTTGAAAAATACTTAGTAGTTAACTCTTATATGAAATTATAAACTATTTGCACTGGTACAAGATTCAACTTCCTAGATGGTACTATTACAAGATCATTATAAATCCTGAAGAATATATAAGGAAATAAATAAACATTTTATTGGAAAAGGACATACCAGCTGTCGAAACAAAATTGACATCACCAATAAAGAAATATTAAAAGTCGACTAGCAATCTCTAATCAAATTAATCAATTGATTAAGTTGCTTAGGAGTTAGGACCGAACACTTATCTCCTTGAACTAATGATTGAACTAACATTATGTCAATTCGTACATGTAAATTAATACGTTTGGCCTAACAAGTACCATGCCATGCCAAATGGCCAACAAAATTATCTTTCAATTTCTTCCTTTATTTATATGTAAATATGAAAGAAATTCACGTTTATGAGAAATTCAATTTTAGAAACATATCAAAGAACTAAACAGATTCTCAACATAACAAACACGAATTACCTATATAGTAAGCACTAAATAAATCAAAATTTCTCAAACCCAACTTTAGTTTTGTACTCAGATCATATAAATTGAAAACAATCTATTATTCTCACATTAATTTGGCTTTAAGTTATATGAAATATGTTGACCTCAAAAAATGCATTAACGGATGTCGTTTCTTTGGACGTACACGTGGACATATCACGACATGTTCTAGATCGGAACGACAATAGAAAGGAGAAAAAATTCGATAAGTGCAAGTATTAAAGATCTTAATTAATCAAGAACAATGATATAGAACTTTCTTATATTTCTTGTTTGTCAAAAAATGATCATCCTTTACAATGTGCCCATGAAGGGATATTGTTAGATCCAATGTTGTAATTGGCATGTTTGTGAGCAAAAAGGACTGAAATGAACATTTGTAAAAGTCAAGGACTTAGTTGAAATGTTGTATAGTTGGATAGGGTAGATTAGGGTTCGAGAACAAGTTTGAAACGAAGTGGAAGAAACGTTGAAATTTTACTAGCTTCTCGCTAGGACTTTCCTCGAGCGGCTGAAACGGAAAGTCCTTTGCTCGCTTCTTGCCCGCCCATCGCTCGAGCGATGGACCCTTTGTTCAAGCAACAATATCATGTGGCCAACTTTACTTTGCGATTTTAAAGAGTTTTACACGACCTATAACACCTAAGCGTCACCAACTATAAATACAGAAGTTTGGGACAATTTTGGTGGGTTGCTTCATAGTGCTATCGTTGTTCATCATATTTTAACATCTATTGAGAGATCCAAGAGGTAATTAATTGATTTTTTCATCCATGTCAATCTTGTGATCCGACAACCTGGTTTTAGAGAAAACATCAATGTTACATAATCCAAAATATATGACTTCCTTAACACCTTAAGAAATGGATTCAAGCGTAGTAAGAAGAACATAAATAGGTGATTCCTGTGTATCCACTTGGAAGATACGTGTATAGAAGATTGTAAGACTAGACATCAGATCTTGGTAGAAGATTGTGAGTCTGGAGTACAGCAGATCTTGGAAGCTACAGGTGGTAGATTGGAAGGTCTGGTAGGGTAGACCAGACAACATCTACGGTAATAGATCATGATGCTGGAATGAACAACAGATCTTTGAGTTACAGGGTTTACAGCAGCTAGTGGAACTAGGCTGGAATCGAACTGTAACCCACATTATCTATAGTAAAGGTAACTGACTTAGTTCCAGAGTTTTTACCCATGTTGGGTTTCTCCGTCATCAAAATGTGTCTTATATGTTTAACCATCTAGAAACTGCTAAAAGTGACTTGTTGCTTGTAGTAGATTAATTCTGCATGTAATGTAAAATAAAACGGTTGTCTAGTTCGGTCTAGTGCTATTCCGTAACTTTCAAGTGGTATTAAAACATAATCTCATGTCTTGACCTTACTGTCTAGATGAATACTTCGTTCTCTGTCCCGCCCCATTTTGATGGTAGTAATTATGTATACCGGAAAGTGAGAATGAGAGCATTTTTGTAATCTATGGATGAGTATAGTGAAGGGCTGGAGTTTCCTCAATACAAAAGTTGGTGATGTAGTCACTCCACTTCGATAGAAAACTGGTCCAATGGTAACTTAGATGAATATAATTGGAATAGCAAAGCCTTGTATGCCCTTTTTATGGATGTTTTCCCCTGTGAGTTTATACGAGTATCAATGTGTGAGGTAGCGAACGAAGTTTGGGATATCTTAGAGACTACATGATCGCCACCAAAGGAGGCGACAAAAATAATATTTCCTTACTCCACTAAAAATGTCGTTCGAGTAGTACAATGCAAGTAAGGGTCATTACCCGCAGATGATTGGTTCAACTACGTTAATTACGCAACATAAAATGAACGACGAAAGCATGTAAATGGGTGGGTTTTGATTTGTTAAACAAAGAACACAACAAAGTACAAATGGAAATGACAAAATGCTTGAAGTGCAATAAAAATTAAATAACGAAGGTGAAAGGTCAACGGAAGAGAGAGCGTGATCGGGGGATAATTCTTTACCGCGAGAATGATTTTCCAATCCAATTTTACAAAAGATTTTCGTTCAAATGATTAACAACAATTCGAGAATAATCATAAGCTCGATTACCTCAAACTCTTCTTAGATTATAGTTGAATAAAATAAGCTCTTTACCCAACCCTAATCATCAAACAACTTAGGAAAAGATCTCTAGATTAAATTTAACGAAAATATTTAAACAAGAGAGTCGAATTGAATTAAGTACAAACATACAAGCTCGGTTTGTTAACTTAAGCGATAATCCACCTACATTTAATAGAAAATTCCACATAATCCATCAAAATATAGTTGCTATTAGGGTTTGGTCAAATTAGCAATTACGGACTAAAAATCCCAAATTAGCAAATATCGAAACAACCCAATCATCTAGTAGCGCTCCTAAACAATCGAGAAGAACAATATAAACAATAAACTCAATGGATTCAACACATTAATCACAAGAACTATAAAGCACAAAAATATTGGAATCTCATTCAAGGGTTAGAAAATACCCCCAATCACATCTAGGTTTAGTTATTCAAATGTGCTTACAAATAACCATTGAAATCTTACAATACATGGAAACTATAAAGATTAAGGAAGAGAGAAAGCTTATTGATGAGAAGAATAAAAGATTGAGCCTTCAATGTCAAAGGAACTTCCTCTTCTTCTTCTTCAAAGTGCCAAAATCGCCTAACTCCAAACCAGATTTTTCCTCCCCTTCTTTTGTCGATTTTTCCCCAAACACTTGCCCTAAAAATGGTCCCCAAGATGTCCTATTTATAATGTATTAAGGGTAGGAGGCGGGTTGGAGTCGAAAACGGGTCGAAAAAGGGTCAAAAAATATTTTTTTGCGCTACCCGGGAAGGCTGGGCGCCGTGGCGCCCAGATCCGACGCCATGGCTCCCGGCATTCTGAAATTTTCTATTTTATGGGCGCCATGGCGCCTATTTTCGACGCCGTGGCGTGGGTCAATCTGAAAATTTATCCTGTTTTATGTTTTTGAGCGCCACGGCGCCCATCTTCGACGCCATGGCGCATGGCTTGCTGAAACACTGATTTACACACCACTTTTCACCACTTTCAAGCCCCAATTCAATCACCATTTCTTCATGGTTTAGATCGCCAAATCTTGAAATATTTTGTCTTTAATTCTTTTGGCTCAATTATTGCTCAAAATCCCTCCTAATCTTCAATCAACCCGGTTTTCACCTAAAGAACAAAAGTAACAAAATAAGTTAAAACTAACATATGAAAACTAACAACTATATAAGTTTTACGGCCTAAATGAGTGCGAAATCCCCATTTATCACACCCCCAAACTTAAATCTTTGTTAGTCCTCGAACAAAGCCAAACAAACACGCACGTAAAAACACAAATTAAGACCACACGATAATATAATAATAACGAACACACAAGAAGGATAGTTTGCCAATTTACTCCAAACATCGCATCAAACATAACTTATGAAATGTTTACAAAAATGCTACCGCACAACTTTTAAAACTCATTCCAAGCTCGACTCATGTGTGTGTGTTGTCAACCAATTCATCGCCATACACAAGTTGATGGAATCTCGACCCTCAAAATGTCAAATTTTCCTTTCTCGCTCGTGGAAAACACACTCCCCCAAACTTGTTATTTTCACTCTCGCCCAAGGTGCCACATTCAAGGTTGTTCCCAAATCATACAATATTTTTCCGCTCAAGTTTGGTTAGGTTGAACCGGTAAAATTAACCATCTAGTCATGCAATAATTTCCCCAAAACACATGAGTGCTAAAACCACGATTTCCATTAGGCGTATTATGATCAACCATCAACCTCACAACAACAACAACATCGAATTCTTATTCCATTTTTTTTCCAATGTAGGTAGTTCACGCACTAGTCCCTAAGGGTAGCATTCTTCATTGGTAGATCGTCTCCCACACATTGTGATGCATAGGGCCAGATTACTCAACGCTGACTCACACTCCTTAAGGTAGATAACTTTTTCCTATAGATTTTTTTTTTTTTTTAAGCACAAAACTAACAACAACCAACATAAGAGCACGAAGTTAATACACTCCTAAATGATCTCTTTCTCCGGTTCAACCACCCCCAAACTTACACTTTTATAGGTGGTGATTGAAGAATTTTTCATCAACATGGGTCATTTAAGTTCAAATCAACCTCAAGTGCCACCAACAAGTGCGTGCAATGAATCTCGTGACACAAGTGCTTAAAAAAATGAGTCCAACATGGAATAAGTGGACAATAAATAACAAATAGCATTCATGTTCACACTTCATAAATTCGTGTAATGTAAAACTCGAAACCAAACTAGCAAACTATCAAACTCCAGAAACAAGCACAAAACACAAATATAACCTGAAAATTGAGTATTGGCGAAAAATTTAGCGACAATTTTAGTAAACTCCAATATAGCATATAACACACAATTTTAGCACAAAGCACAAGCATGCAATCACACCCCCAAACTTAAACTGTACATTGTCCTCAATGTAATAACAATAAATATAAAGAGCAAGAGGAACAAGTACTCCCCTAAAATTTGTTTTGACGGCGATGGTTGTGGGAATGATTGTGGCTCCTTGGCGTTCCTTAATACTCAAAGCTATAGTTCGGCGCTAGAAAATCTGTCACATGGGGCAAACAAAAATAATCAATATCAAAAAGATGTGATCACAAAAAATGTCAAAAAGAATAACAATGGGTTGCCTCCCATCTAGCATTTCTTTATAGTCTTTAGCTAGACTTTTTTCTCCCTATTCAACCGGTATCAATCGGATTCTCAAAGTGTCTCCCAATGGTGAATTCCACTGTTATCGCATTCTTCACCGGGGAACCTGCACAGCAAAGCCCTTTTTTAGTAGCAGATAAAACTTTATACAAAATATTACCTGACCGCTGTAACCTTGGCGATGCCTTTAATGCTTGAACAACCTCTTGCAAATCCGTATTCAACGATAAATCTTGATCATCATTCACAAGATGCTTATTAGTGGCATTGTCCAACCCATCATTTTTTCCAAGCTCGACAATATCCTGTGCTAAATAATCAGTCACATGAATAGAATAAACATGATATTTATCATTAGAGCATTTTGTGGAATCATAGATATTAAATTTAGCAATTTCATCATCAAATTCCATCGTTAGTATGCCACTATAAACATCAATCTTAGTTTTGGATGTTCTCAAAAATGGTCTTCCTAGCAAAATGGGAATAGTCTCATCACTTTTCCCCATGTCGAGCACATAGAAATCAGCAGGAAAGATTAAATCATTTACTTTTACAAGAACATCCTCAACTATTCCTTTGGGATAGGCGTTAGATTTATCAGCAAATTGGATTACAATCCCCGTTTCATTCAAAGGTCCAAGTTTCAAAGAAGCATATACAGAGTATGGCATGACATTAATAGAAGCTCCTGAGTCTAACATGGCCTTCTCAAATCTAACATCACCTATTGTGCAAGGGATAGCGAACATACCTGGATCCTTGCATTTTGTTGGGAGTTTTCTTTGGATGATTGCCGAGACATTCCTCCCAACGTTTACTGTTTCACTCCCCTTGAGTTTTTGTTGCCTCTTAGAAGTACACAACTTCTTGAGGAACTTTGCATATCGAGGCACTTGGGATATGGCATCCAGAAGTGGTATGTTCACTTGAACTTTTCGAAAGATCTCTATAGTTCCCTTCTCATGATCATCCCTCGTGGACTTTGCAAACCTACTTGGGAATGGAGGTGGAGGAATAATAGTAGGTAAAAATCTTTTAAAATTTTCTTTCGATCCCGAGGGTGAAGTTGTGGTTTCCTCTTTCTCTTCCGATGAGTCCTTCTCTTTCTTTACCACCTCAACAAGCTCTTTCATTTTTCTTGGGCTTTCTTCTAACATCTTCCCACTTCGGAGGGTCACCGCATTAACATTCTCTCTCGGGTTAATTGTTTGCGAAGGAAGCTTTCCCGATACTTGAGACTCCAATCTACCCACCGTGTTAGCTAATTGGCCCACTTGTGTCTCCAAGTTTTTGATTGAAGTTTTGGTCTCTTGTTGGAATTGCATAGAGCTTGTGGCTAGAGACTTAACCATGTCTTCTAGAGACATACTCGAACTTTGAGGTGGATGACCTCTCAACCCGGGATTATATGTGTTTGAATAAGGGTCATACCTTTGCCTTTGTTGTATTGGGAATCCCCCAATGGCATTCGCTTGTTCCGCGGTCACTTCTTGTAGTGTCGGGCATGTATCGGTATGGTGACCCAAACTAGAATAAATCCCATACACATTAACTTGTTGCATTGACCCACATGCCATTTGTTGCACAAGGGAAGTAAGATTGGATAATTGCCTTTCAATTTGAGAAGTAGCACCCACTTCATTTACTTGTTTAACCGGCACATCCATTCTACTCCCAAATTGTTGAGAGTTAGCTGCCATGTTTGCTATCAACTCTCTAGCAACCGCCGACGTTTTATCCATTAAAGCCCCACCACTCGCCGCATCAATCATACTTCTTTCCATCGGAAGCAAGCCTTCATAAAAATATTGCAAAAGAAGTTGCTCACTTATTTGGTGGTTTGGGCAGCTAGCACAAAGCCTCTTGAACCTTTCCCAAAATTCATACAAATTTTTCCCTTGTGATTGCCGAATGCTACATATCTCCTTTCTAATATTTGTAGCCTTTGAAGCCGGAAAATAGAGCCATTCCTTAACGGTGTTCGCAAGAGAAAAAGGGAATGCTCGCAATTTCACTTGCTCTTCCGATACTCCCGCCGGCTTCATGCTTGAGCAAACAACATGAAATTCTTTTAAATGCTTGTTGGGGTCCTCTCCGGCAAACCCATGAAATGTGGGAAGAAGATGGATCATCCCGGATTTAAGCTCAAATCCCCCTTCTATTGGAGGATATTGGATGCACAAAGGTTGTTGAACTACCGTCGGAGCGGCAAGTTCCTTTAATGTCCGGTTTGCATCCGTCATTTCGGGCTCAATATGTTCGGATTCACTAGACGAATCAATACCCAAATTCCTTAGAAGTTCGGTCGGAGAATCCTCTTCTTCACTTCCCGAAGTGTCGACCTCTTTTCTTGATCTTAGATTGTAATGTGATGCTTGTTTTTTGCTCATTCACAACCTAAAGAACAAGGAAAGAAAAAATAAGAAAGAAGCAACAAAAAGAAAAATAAAAGCAATTAACTAGTTGATAAACAATCCCCGGCGACACGGCTCCAAAATTTGATCGCCACCAAAGGGGGCGACAAAAATAATATTTCCTTACTCCACTAAAAATGTCGTTCGAGTAGTACAATGCAAGTAAGGGTCATTACCCGCAGAGGATTGGTTCAACTATGTTAATTACGCCAAATAAAATGAACGGCGAAAGTATATAAATGGGGGGGGGGGGGGTTTTTGATTTGTTAAACAAAGAACACAACAAAGTACAAATGGAAATGGCAAAATGCTTGAAGTGCAATAAAAATTAAATAACGAAGGTGAAAGGTCAACGGAAGAGAGAGCGTGATCGGGGGATAATTCTTTACCGCGAGAATGATTTTTCAATCCAATTTTACAAAAGATTTCGTTCAAATGATTAACAACAATTTGAGAATAATCATAAGCTTGATTACCTCAAACTCTCCTTAAATTATAGTTGAATAAAATAAGTTCTTTACCCAACCCTAATCATCAAACAACCTAGGATAAGATCACTAGATTAAATTTAACGAAAACATTTAAACAAGAGAGTCGAATTGAATTAAGTACAAACACACAAGCTCGGTTTGTTAACTTAAACGATAATCCACCTACATTTAATAGAAAATTCCACATAATCCATCAAAATATAGTTGCTACTAGGGTTTGGTCAAATTAGCAATTACGGACTAAAAATCCCAAATTAGCAAATATCGAAACAACCCAATCATCTAGTAGCGCTCCTAAACAATCGAGAAGAAAAATATAAACAATAAACTCAATGGATTCATCACATTAATCACAAGAACTATAAAGCACAAAATTATTGGAATCTCATTCAAGGGTTAGAAAATACCCCCAATCACATCTAGGTTTAGTTATTCATAATGTGCTTACAAATAACCATTGAAATCTTACAATACATGGAAACTATAAAGATTAAGGAAGAGAGAAAGCTTATTGATGTGAAGAATAAAAGATTGAGTCTTCAATGTCAAAGGAACTTCCTCTTATTCTTCTTCAAAGTGCCAAAATCGCCTAACTCCAAACCAGATTTTTCCTCCCCTTCTTTTGTCAATTTTTCCCCAAGAACTTGCCCTAGAAATGGTCCCAAGATGTCCTATTTATAGTGTGTTAAGGGTAGGAGGCGGGTTGGAGTCAAAAAGGGGTCGAAAAAGGGTCAAAAAACGCGTTTTTGCGCAACCCGGGAAGGCTGGGTGCCGTGGCGCCCAGATCCGGCGCCATGGCGCCCGGCATTCTGAAATTTAGATACTCATTACTATCTAAGTCCTCTTCTCTTTCACTCTCATGGTCAGATGTTTCTTAACACTGGCAACGAAGGCTAAATTGTTCTAATAAAGAGTCTATATGTAAGGAAGATATCCAAGAGACTTATGATAAGATGTATGAGGAGAGTCTTAAGATTCTTACTAAAAACAGAGCCTTAAGTGCGAAGAATAATGAACTTGAATTGGAAAATGAGAAGTTAGTAGCGCACATTAAAGAATCTATCTCGATCCTGAGTAAAGTGAAAACAATGAATGAAACTTTAGATACTCAAGTTAATAATCTCACCAGTCAACTTGAGAGGTTCTCTAGAAAAGTGAGTGAGTTGACCATCAAGAGAGAGACTTTAGAAATCCAGATTAAGAACATATTGAGCGATCTAGAGTATTCTAAGTTTCAATTGCTTGCCTTCTCTAGTGGTTCTGAAAAGCTAGTAATATTCTAGGGATGACCAAGCCGGTTGGAAATAGGAGAGGTCTAGGTCTAAAAGAAAACACTGCTTGCACTTCTAAGACCACATTTGTTCTTGCAACTAACCAGCCCACACATGTACCTAACCCCGAACCTAAGGATAAGTGATTTGTTAGACAGATGCCTACTAGAGAGCGTAGGGCCCCTTGACCTAGGAATAGACGTCAGCATCAACATAATATTGGTCTTAGGTTTGTCTTAACTTGCTTTCACTGTGGTGAGTTAGGACACATACGCCCTATATGTCATCAATTCTTGAATAGTCATAGACACATGAGCTTTAATAGGAATAGAAATTAGGAGTTTGTTGGTCAGATATGATTCTTTACTACTCAAGTGAGTCATTTGACCATGCGAAAATATCTAGGTTGTTACGCAAGAAACTTTTCAATTTTCCATTTACCACTTCAGACAGGTGCTTTCCGACCTTTAACAATTTAATGTGATTGTCGGAGTCTACCATAAGGTCTTCTAGCTCCTTGACTGGTGCAGTTCAAGGTTCACAATCAATTATGCGAGGATCCAGTTCATCGTAGTCAGCTGCTTTTTCAGTAGTTTCCCATTTCTCAGGGGCTAAATGCTCTTCGAACACAGCCTCTTCTTCATAGGCGTTTATCATCTCGACATCATGTCCTTGACATCCCTTGGCTCTGCCTTTCAGATAGAGTTGGAATAGCACTATCTAGCGCTCTTTTAACCATGGCTATTCCGTTCTCTGCTAAAACCTTCATGATCAAATGGTGAATGAAAGTGACAGTCCATAGTTCTTTCAAAGCGGGTCTCCCAAGGACTCTATGATACGTGAAACTGTGATCCATAACCAAAAATTCCATGAAGTTGAAAGTCATCAGAGGTGTAACTCCCATTTCTATTACCAAGGTAATCTTCCCCCGTAGTATAACGATGTCGCCTGTGAATCCGTACGGAGCGAAATTCATTAGGGTTAACTCATGGTACACCTCCATCTTGTCGAAAGTAGTTCCAAATATGATATTGATTGAGTTTCCATTATCTATTAGCATTATTTTGAGGCCATTTCTAGCCACCACAACCCTTACAACCAGGGCATCACAGTATGGATAGTGAAACCCACAACATCATCTTGCGTGAAAGTGATAGGTTGGACTCCTTTCTTGGAGGGTCGGCTGTTGCTGACTATGAAGTCACCATTAGCAGGTCTTTAACTTCCCTGGCGTAGTTCCTTGACTCTCCCTCGATGTGGGGATCTCCAAAAATGGTGGCGATTTCTCGAATGGGTTCATGTCCAGTGTCAGCTGAGGGACTTCTCCGTTGCCTTCGACCTTCTCCAGGTCTTCCACAATTATCTCACTTTCGCTGGATGTTGATTCTGTTAGAACGACCTACTCCATCATTCCTAGGCTGTCGTCTTTGCCTGGAGTTTTCGCTTTTTTACAGACGGTTGTTTCTTTGAGGGTTAGGGTGATCAGCGATGTCCTTACATCCTTCAGTGCTGTGGCTACTAGAGTGGTGGTAAGTGCAATCGAGGAGTGCCTATCCCTATTTCTAGGTCCGTCAACCCGACTATTCCATCTTCTTGCCTGAGATGGTTGCTGGTAGGATCATCCTTGGTACATTTCTGTAGTAGGAGTTCTCTTTTTGTAAGCTAAAGTAGGGACCACATTAAATGTTGTTGTAGCTAATGTTTGCCCGTGATTGAGGGGAGCTAACTGCCCACTCTGGTTGTCCTTTAAGTAAGTGGTGGGACGTCTTTCCCTTTGCATTTGCAGAAGTGGGAGGCCTCGGCTCACTCTATTCCGATGATCCCTCAATTCTTCATTGATGATCTCGCGCCTTATAATTTCCAACAGGGCGTTATAGCTGACGAGGTCTTTATTTTGTACATTCTTCCGAAAGAGAGAGTTCATAACCAATCATTCTTTTAGGGCCGTCAACGCTGTTTCTTCATTGCTATTACTCATTGTAGTGCTTCAAACTGTTAGGTCAAACAGTGTTCCTTTTTTCAAGGATTACAATAGTATTTTTCTCAAATGACTCATGGTGATCCTTTCTTCAAAGATTTTCCTTTTCTTCAAAGGCCCGAAATGAGTAAATCTAGCGAGTTTATCCTAGGTTGTTTAATGAATAGGGTTGGGTAAAGAGTTTATTTTATTCAACTAAAATGTAAGGAGAGTTTGAGGTAATCGAGCTTGTGATTATTCTCAAATTGTTGTTGATCTTGAGACGAAAATCTTTTGTGAACATTGAAAGAAAAAATCATTCTAGCGGTGAAGACATATCCCTCGATCACATTTTCATTTCCTTGTGTTCTTTGTCATTTTCAACTTTTATATTTTTAGTTTATCGATTCATTAGTTAAGCAACCAAACCTCCCCCCATTTACTTATTTGTACATTTTTACTTTCTTATTACAATTGGCGTAATTGAAAATAATCATCTACGGGAATGACTCTTACTTACCACATTACTACTTGAACGACAAATTTTAAAAAAGTAAGAAATATTATTTTGACCCCCTTTTGGGCGTGTCACGTTACATCAACCCCCTTTAGGGTTTAGGGTTTAGGGTTTTGGGGTTTGGCGTTTGGGGTTTGGGGTTTTAGGGTTTAGGGGTTTGGGGTTTGGGGTTTAGGGGTTAGGGTTTAGGGTTTTTTTTTTTTAGTTGAAGGAGGGCGGCACCTCCGAGGTTTTATTGATTATCCTCACTTGTGGAGGAGGAATACCGTGGTTACATGTAGAAATGGTAGAAGCAATAAACGAGGAAGTACTATTTCCCTTACAATAATAAATGATGAAGAACAAATGTAAAGCATTAAAAGAGGAAGTACAACTTCCCTTACAATAAAGATTGAAGCAATTAAATGAAAAATATCAAAATCAAATTCTAATGCTGGGCAGTCCATGCCTGTCTATCTGTAAGAGTGCCCTGATATGTCGTGGTAGATCAGCTAGTTCAAAAACTCGATATTGCCGATGATCCCATCCCTCTGCAGCAAGGGCATCTGCAACTTAGTTTCCTTCTCTATATATGTGGGAAACTGTATCTCTGTCGAAGGATATGTTGTCTGTAATCTGCCTGAGTACGCCCTGAATAGCCCATGGTCCTCCGCCTCTGGTGATGAAGTGGATGGCTGCAGTAGAGTCTGACTCAATCCAAATACCTGAAAGTCCAAGTCCTCTGGCCAAAATAATCCCATCAAGTATTGCCCTGAGCTCGGCCTCCAGGATCAAACACGTGCCATACGATGTCGAGTATGCCCTGATGCAATGTCCAGTGTGGTCCCTAATGACGCCTCCACCACTCGCAAAGCCATCCTTGACGCATCCATCAGTGTTGATCTTGTATGATCCCACTTGTGGAGTGCGCCAGAAAACCATAACAGGAGGTGGTGGGGAAGGAGTAGTAATAAAAATACCAAAGAAAGGGGCGAATGTTAGGTCCCCTCGCCAATGCGCAGCTCTAAAAAGTCCTCCCATATGGAGAAAAGAGATCATGCGGTATACCCTCCAGATGATACGTCTGGCCACCATGCGGATCCCTCTGTGCTTTGCATCATTCCTCTCGGTCCATAAAAACCAAAATATCAGTAGAGGAATGATAGTGCGAATATGTCCACAACGAACGTACTGTCCTGAATACCTCCATCTCTGGAACCTCTGCCTGACCCCCTCCCCTGATCTCATAGGTATCTGAAATATGTCCCCAAAGTGCTGCCATACCTGATTAGAGATGCTGCTGCCAGTGAAAACATGACTGATGGTCTCGATCTCGGAACAACACTGACATCGCGAGGCCAACAGACAGCCAATCCTCCTCTGAATAACCATATCTACTGGAATGAGATCCTGCCATAATCTCCAGCAGAAGAATGAGACCGTGGTAGGCAATGTGGAGCTCCACAATAAACGATACGAGTCTTGAGCTTGGCGACCCGAGCGAACTAGCTGCCATGCTGATTTGGTAGCAAAGCTACCATCCGACGTATCCCTCCAAACAATGCGGTCCGGTGTATCAGCACTTAAAGGTATTGTCCCTATCTGCTCCGCCATGTGGGGAGGAAGAGCATGTAGTAATCGTCCAACATCCCACCCGGTGTCATCAAAAAAGTCTTGCACCCTCGCAGATGTGTGCTGTCTGTGTGGGAAAATGGAGGCCAACGTAGACTCGCCCATCCAACAATCATGCCAGAAGAAAATCTGACCAGCTCCAAGGTGCCAAGCAATGTGCGATTCAGTGTGTGGCGCAACTCTCTTCAACCTCTTCCAGGTAGGAGAGGTCGAGTAGGGAACTGCTGCAAGTGATGGATGTGTCTCCATACAATATTTTCCCAGTAAGAACTGAGCCCAAAGAGAGTTCTGAGATCGAAATAGCCACCAAAGCTTCATGGAGAAGGTGTCCACCACATCCTGTAATCTTCTGAACCCAAGGCCACCCTCATTAGTAGGAAGGCAAATCTCTTTCCAACTCCTCCAGTGTAGTCGACGAGCCTGTTCCTTAGAATCCCATAAGAAACGCGTAAAGATGCTCTCCAACTTTTTCAGTACAGCCTTGGGAGGCCGCATGATTTGAAAAAGATAAAGTGGTAGGGATGATAATACTGATCTCAACAGAGTAATTCGACCCCCAGGAGAAAGTAGTCGAGAAGCCCAGCCAGATATCTTGCTCCTGACCTTCATCACGAGGTCTTCATATAGAAAGCTCCTCTTGGCCCCTTTAAACAAGGGACTCCCAAATAAGTAAACGGCTGCTGCTGATGAGCAAAACCAGTCAAGATTACCAGTCTCCTGATCTGAGTATTTGATGGCCGTCTTGGTAGTATAAGACCGCTCTTGTCTCTATTCACCAACTGGCCAGAAACTCCCTCGTAGTGCTCCAAACAGTCGAGGACTCTCTTGATTGACTGTTTCTGGCCATTGGCGAATATAATCATGTCGTCAGCAAATGATAGGTGTGAAACAAAAGTGCTGCCTCCATGCCTATATCGCATACTAGGATATGCCTGAAACCTCTGAAGGTGAGATGGGGTCGCCCTGTCTGAGCCCACGCTAGGATGGAAAGAAACCACATGGACGACCATTCAGAAGCACTGAGAACTGACACTCCGAAATACATCGTTTGATTTTGTCAATCCACAACTGATCAAATCCAAACGCCTCCAGTACAGAATAGGTTTAGGGTTTTAGGGTTTAGGGGTTTGGGGTTTGGGGTTTCGGGTTCAGGGTTCAGGGTTTAGGGTTTAGGGTTTTGGGTTTAGGGTTTAGGGTTTAGGGTTTAGGGTTTAGGGTTTTAGGGTTTAGGTTTTAGGGTTTAGGGTTTAGGGTTTAGGGTTTAGGGTTTTAGGGTTTAGGGTTTTAGGTTTTAGGGTTTAGGGTTTAGGTTTTAGGGTTTAGGGTTTAGGGTTTAGGGTTTAGGGTTTTTTTAGGGTTTACGGTTTAGGGTTTAGGGTTTAGGGTTTAGGGTTTTTTTTTTTTTTTTTAGTTGAAGGAGGGCGGTACCTCCGAGGTTTTATTGATTATCCTCACTTGTGGCGGAGGAATACCGTGGTTACGTGTAGAAATGATAAAAGCAATAAATGAGGAAGTACTACTTCCCTTACAATTATAAATGATGAAAAACAAATGAAAAGCAGTAAAAGAGGAAGTACAACTTCCCTTACAATAGTGGTTGAAGTAATTAGATGAGAAATATCAAAATCAAAATCTAATGCTAGGCAGTCCATGCCTGTCAATCTGTAATAGAGCCCTGATATGTCGTGGTAGATCAGCTGGTTCAAAAATCCGATATTGTCGATGATCCCAACCCTCTACAGCAAGAGCATCTGCAACTTGGTTTCCCTCTCTATAGATGTGGGAAACTGTGTCTCTGTCTAATGATATGATGTCTGTAATCTGCCTGAGTACACCCTGAATAGCCCATGGTCCTCCGCCTCTGATGATGCAGTGGATGGCTGCAGTAGAGTCTGACTCAATCCAAATTCTTGAAAGTCCAAGTCCTCTGGCCAAAATAATCCCATCAAGTATTGCCCTGAGCTCGGCCTCCAGGATCAAACACGTGCCATACGATGTCGAGTATGCCCTGATGCAATGTCCAGTGTGGTCCCTAATGATGCCTCCACCACTCGCAAAGCCATCCTTGACGCATCCATCAGTGTTGATCTTGTATGATCCCACTTGTGGAGTGCGCCAGAAAACCATAACAGGAGGTGATGGGGAAGGAGTAGAAATAAAAATGCCAAAGAGAGGGGCGAATGTTAGGTCCCCTCGCCAATGCGCAGCTCTAAAAAGTCCTCCCATATGGAGAAAAGAGATCATGCGGTATACTCTCCAGATGATACGTCTGGCCACCATGCGGATCCCTCTGTGCTTTGCATCATTCCTCTCGGTCCATAAAAACCAAAATATCAGTAGAGGAATGATAGTGCGAATATGTCCACAGCGAACGTACTGCCCTGAATACCTCCATCTCTGGAACCTCTGCCTGACCCCCTCCCCTGATCTCATAGATATCTGGAATATGTCCCCAAAGTGCTGCCATACCTGATCAGAGATGCTGCCGCCAGTGAAAACATGACTGATGGTCTCGATCTCGGAACAACACTGACATCGCGAGGCCAACAGACAACCAATCCTCCTCTGAATAACCACATCTACTGGAATGAGATCCTGCCATAATCTCCAGCAGAAGAAGGAGACCGTGGTAGGCAATGTGGAGCTCCACAATAAACGATACGAGTCCTGAGCTTGACGACCCGAACGGACTAGCTGCCATGCTGATTTGGTAGTAAAGCTACCATCCGACGTATCCCTCCAAACAATGCGGTCCGGTGTATCAGCACTTAAAGGTATTGCCCCTATCTGCTCTGCCATGTGAGGAGGAAGAGCCTGTAGTAATCGTCCAAAATCCCACCCAGTGTCATCAAAAAAGTCTTGCACCCTCGTAGATGTGTGCTGTCTGTGTGGGAAAATGGAGGCCAACGTAGACTCGCCCATCCAGCAATCATGCCAGAAGAAAATCTGACCAGCTCCAAGGTGCCAAGCAATATGCGACTCAGTGTGTGGCGCAACTCTCTTCAACCTCTTCCAGGTAGGAGAGGTCGAGTAGGGAACTGCTGCAAGTGATGGATGTGTCCCCATACAATATTTTCCCAGTAAGAACTGGGCCCAAAGGGAATTCTGAGATCGAAAAAGCCACCAAAGCTTCATGGAGAATGTGTCCACCACATCCTGTAATCTCCTGAACCCAAGGCCACCCTCATCAGTAGGAAGGCAAATCTCTTTCCAACTCCTCCAGTGTAGTCGACGAGCCTGTTTCTTAGAATCCCATAAGAAACGTGCAAAGATGCTCTCCAACTTTTTCAGTACAGCCTTGGGAGGCTGCATGATCTGAAACAGATAAAGTGGTAGGGATGATAATACTGATCTCAACAGAGTAATTCTACCCCCAGGAGAAAGTAGTCGAGAAGCCCAGCCAGATATCTTGCTCCTGACCTTCATCACGAGGTCTTCATATAGAAAGCTCCTCTTGGCCCCTTTAAACAAGGGGACTCCCAAATAAGTGAACGGCTGCTGCTGATGAGCAAAACCAGTCAAGATTATTAGTCTCCTGATCTGAATATTTGATGCCCGTCTAGGTAGTATAAGACCGCTCTTGTCTCTATTCACCGACTGGCCAGAAACTCCCTCGTAGTGCTCCAAACAGTCGAGGACTCTCTTGATCGACTGTTTTTGGCCATTGGCGAATATAATCATGTCGTCAGCAAATGAGAGGTGTGAGACAAGAGTGCTGCCTCCATGCCTATATTGCATACTAGGATATGCCTGAAACCTCTGAGTGAGAAGGCGAGAGAAATAGTCCGCAGCTATAATGAACAAAGAAGGTGAGATGGGGTCGCCCTGTCTGAGCCCACGCGAGGATGGAAAGAAACCACATGGACGACCATTCAGAAGCACTGAGAACTGACACTCTGAAATACACCGTCTGATTCTGTCAATCCACAACCGATCAAATCCAAACGCCTCCAGTACAGAATAAATGAATCCCCAATCCATGCGATCGTATGCCTTAGCCATGTCAAGTTTCAGCATAGCATTCCCTCCTCGCACTTTATCATCCAAAGTGTAGAGGAGCTCCTGAGTCAATAACACATTATCCCCAATAAGACGTTCCGGAATAAAACCACTTTGCTGAGGAGAGATAATACGGGGCAGCAGTGTACTCAATCTGGTGTTCAACAGCTTAGTGATGAGCTTATTGAACACCGTACAAAGGCTGATAGGTCTAAAATCTGACCACCGACAAGCATTTTCCTTCTTCGGGAGCAGAACAATGGAGGTAGCGGCAAAGCCACGAGGAAGATGGCCACCCTCAAAAAAATCAATGACCGCACTGTAAACATCCTCCTGTATGATATCCCAACAATTCTGGAAGAATAGTGATGAGAATCCATCTGGGCCTGCGACACTATCAGCGTCAATGCTGAAGACCGCCTCCCTCACCTCATGAATCGAAGGGGGGCGGTTGAGTGCTATATTATCTCCCTCCGTCAGTAGCCTGGGTATGATGTCTGGACGGATGGGGTCCAGGGACTGGGTGGGAGCAGATAACAAGTCCTGAAAAAAAGAGATAGCCGACTTCTGAATATCATCAGTAGAAGAAAGGACCTCCCCTGCCTGAGTCCTGATAGTTCTGAGACGAGATCTGGTCCGGCGTCCCTGAACCATCGCATGAAAATATCGGGTGTTGTGGTCTCCCTCACACACCCAACGTGAACCGGCCTTCTGCTTCCAGAATCCCTCCTCAATAGATAAGGCACGGTTCAGATCAGCCTGTGCCCGATGCAATAAGGCACGATACTCCGGTGTAGGTTCACTCTCAAAATCAATCTCTGCCTTGTCTATCCTCTCCTCAGCGTCCCTCACCCGCTGGAAAATATCACCGAATACCCGTCGATTCCACCAACGCAGACCTTGTTTCAGCCTGAAGAACTTCTCCCAGAGAGCAGCCATCCCAGTAAGATGCGTAGGAAATGACCACTTCTGAGAGACGAAGGCTGAGAAATCATGGTGCTTGGTCCATACGTTAAGGAATCGAAAGGGCCTGGGTCCCAAGTCATCATCAGATGTCCACTGTAGAAGCAAGGGTGAATGATCTGACGAAGTACGGTTGAGGTGTCTCACAGTAAGCTGTCGACAAAGAGCTGCAGCAGTAGAGTTAATCAAAACCCTATCCAATCTCTTCATGACTCGGCCATTGGTCCAAGTATACTGACTCCCTGAGAAACCAGCATCCTCCAACCCACAATCCAACATCATATCAGAAAAGGCAGTGGAACCCCGATCACGAGTGCTGTGACCAGTGCGCTCACCGGCATGAATAATAACATTAAAATCTCCACCAACTAGCCAAGGATCTTCCATATCGAGGGAAATGTGGTGAAGTCCCGCCCACAAATCCCTCCTTATAGCCGCCTCACATGATGCATAGACGGGGGTCAGATAGATGGCGCGCGCCAGTCTGGGATCTTCAACTCTAGCATGAAGAAACTGGGGATGATCGACAATAACAGTAACATTGGTCCCTACATTCCAAAAGAACCATATCTTGTTCGACTCATTCCGAACTCCAGCATCGAAGTGCAGATAGCGACGAATATAATCGAAACTCTGCTCAAGAACAAAGGGTTCCAAAATAGCCAAAAGATATACCTGATGAAGCTGAATAAGTTTCCTCAGGCGCCTGCGAGTAGCTACACTAGCTACACCTCTCGCATTCCAAATGATCGTACTCATTGGGATGGGGAATGTGAGGAGGAATC